>OX382355.1:4845000-6176946 GCA_947508005.1 Amphipoea lucens
TTCACCGAAATATAAGTCGAAAACAACAAGTATTTTTTTGTTTTTTTTCCCCTACAGGTAACCATATTGAACTATTGAGGTAATAGAAACGTTATAAAACCTTTATGGAGAAGGAACAAATGAAGAATAGATATTTTTTTAATAAATAATTAAACACGGCAATTTATTGATCCTTTTTTTAATCCCAGAGAGTATCTGACATTTAAGTCTTTTGTGTTTTCGTTTTTTTTGTACAGAAGTTTGACATTACACTTGTCAGATTAGTCTCTGGGATTAAAAAAACGAACTATAAATTGCCGTGTTTAATTATTTATTAATAAAATGTCTATTCTTCATTTGTTTCTTCTCCATAAAGGTTTCATAACGTTTCTATTACCTCAATAGTTCAATATGCTTACCTGGAAGGAAAAAAAACAAAAAAATCTTAGTTGTTTTCGACTTATATTTCGGTGAATAACTCTGAAACCTGACGCTTTAGGATATCATGTTAATTACATTTTTTGTTTGTATAAGTGTCCTCTATCTAAATATATAACTTTTGTTGTGCACCGCGATTCTGAAAAAAAATCAAAATGGCGACTGATTTTAGGGCCAAAACCTTCAAACCCCTTTGACAGATTGTAGTAGCTTGATGTGCTGGCGACTGTACAAAATAATACCTAACGTTATCTACAAGAGCTAAGTTAGGGCTCGACAAACTTTTAAGCCAGAAGAGCTAATCACAATAATATTATCGGGCATGAAGTAAAATAACAGTACTTTACTTCTTAAGCGATATTTTGTTGTGGTTACCTAATATGTACTTACTTCTAAGATCCGCGGGTTGCTAACCTCTGAACTAGGCGAAAGTTTTTCCGATAACTTCATTCAATCAGAAGGTATATAATCGTAATATTAATCGTGTAGGAAGGTGATGAGTATATTTTGAGATTCTGCAAAACACATTGGGGGAGAGGCACGCTGCGCCTTATCACTTGCAAATTTTGTATGAACTATCGCAATTCGCACACTTCGTACAAGCGGGTCGCGTGCTGG
Source organism: Amphipoea lucens (assembly GCA_947508005.1). Taxonomy (NCBI): domain Eukaryota; kingdom Metazoa; phylum Arthropoda; class Insecta; order Lepidoptera; family Noctuidae; genus Amphipoea; species Amphipoea lucens. Next base: position 4,846,036 of record OX382355.1, read on the forward strand.
ATGCCTCTGTAATATGCGCTTGCTTTTGAACTTCACTTGGGGAAGGGGATGCCCTTACGCATAATTAGGTAGACGCCAGCACATCAAGCTACCCGAAACTGTCAAATTTTCCCAATCAACTTTGAACCTTATGCTTTAGCGATAAAGTTGAAAATCTATTAAATAAATTTGACAGATTGTAGTAGTTTGATGTGCTGGCGTCTGTACTGAATTTATGGTTTCCGTTTGAGCGTCGATGTCTGGCCACCCTGTATGACCAGACATAGCTTTTTGAATTTTTCTACCTACTCATCACTCGGCAGGTCCTTTCATGGAATTTCCCATCGCTTTTGTAAGAAATAACAATAGATGACACTATAAACATTTTCTTTTGATTGCAGGTACATGTCAGCCTGATAAGTTGACGATTCGAGAAATCATCGCTTCAATTAATTTTTATACTCGAGTCTGCCGTACCTAAACAATGATGATAGTTCTAAGCTAGAAAAATTGTTGAATTTTTAGATGACTTTACATTTTATAAAGAACTCATTTGTGTTTGAAGTAATACTTTTTATCTTCGTCAACAATATCAAATGCTTAGTTTTGGAGATAATAATATGAATTGATCTACTATTCAACTAATCGATTTCATACATAGGGCAAGATTCGCAGATCGTAAGTACTTTGTTTTAAGTAAGTGGTCCATACGAATATTCGTACCTATAAGCGAATGTGCAAGCATTTCATCGAACATGAACATGAGTGCTATACGAATAATGTTCATATTCGTATGCGAGGCTTACTTTTTTACTTAGTAAAGAATGAATTGTGATTTCGTGAATGAGTAAAGAGTGAATCTTGCCCTAGGAGTAAATTTGTCACATTATCACTGGACTGTCGTCATATTATCGAAATTGCAATACAGGACTGAAAAAATGTTTGTTACTAATTTTATTGTATTGTTTACATTGCAAATATTGCGGTCGTTGCTTTATTCAGTGTTTAGGTCCTGACGGTATAATAATGCTGGCGCAACAGATTTGAAATTCATTTTGAATAAGTAGGTACTTAGTCAACTTTAGTTGTATTTCGGGTCGCGCGATTTCACGCTCCTTGCGTACAAATAGGTTTTTGATAACCCACCCTTAAATATAGTGACACCTGATTAAGGTAAAGCCTTGTGCTTCCGAAATGGCATGCTAGACTGGTTCTCAGCAAACAATAGCCCTTTACTCTGTTGTAGAAAACATGAAGTATTATAGGAAGTCCTATCGAAATATGACTATACTTATAACTTTTAAGTTTAGAGGTCGAAACCTCTAAACTTAAAAGTTTTATTGGAGATTTTAATGATTGTTATTCTGTAAACATGTTCGTAACTGTCGCGAATCTTATTTTGATCAACTCACAATTTCATACTAAGCTGCAGTGCAAATAAACATAAGTCGAATTTGGATGTTTTTAGTTGATTATAGTACCTACTAATCGATGTAGTAGCTGATTATTATCGCAAGTATTAACACTAACAACGAACATTTGGTGCCTATTATGTAATACGACTCTGATTGGTTTATGTAATTTGTTATTTTTATTAAAATGTTGTTTGTGGTATATGTAAAAATATAATTTTTATAATTATGTAGAGCGATGAGAAATTTTCAATAGGTTAGGTTCTAGCGAATTATTGCCTCAGCTTGCTTTAAAGTAATCCTTTATGGTAAACCATTAATTTGACACTAAAACTGTTAACTGTCACTGCAAATACAAATGTGACGTTTTCGATTTTAAGTACCTACCTACTTTCTAAGTTAACCTTGGACACCGCTGGCTAACGGTTACCTAAAAATAACCTGCACCCTAGTGGCGTAACACATTTTTCATTCCAATTGGTTTTAATTTGACAATAAATTATTTAACAAAACCGTACTGGTTTTTTTTTACCGTCGTTCTGTGAATACTTGGGTGTGATAGCGAAGCCTAACGGCCTGGCCACGACCTCGCCGCTATCAGCGGCAGCTTAGCGCGAGGCGGCGAACGGTAAAAACAAATATACCAAAATGTATGAACCATGCCACGACGTACCGCTCGCAGCGTCAACGCTAGACAAAAGAAAACCGCGATGCTTGCCGCTAAAGCCCGGTTTCCACCGCGAAAGATTAATGAGCCGGAAATGGCTAAGCGGAGCGGACTTCGTTTATATGAAATAGGTTTTCGTTTCCACCAAGAAAGAGTTTAGTCGTCTGATTCTCTCTAGAAATGAGCGAGCTCATTTTTACTCTTTTTTTTGCCCGCTGAGTCATTTCCGCTCGACTCTTTGTTGGTAGAAACACATGTAAGCAGTTTTCTCTTGAGAGGTAAAAGAAGTCATTAATGGGTCCGCTCCGCTCGCGGTGGAAACCGGGCTTAAGCCAAAAGACGTGGCCGGCGATAAGAGTAAAACCGCACTCTAGACTTTTCTAAGTAGGTAAATACATCTTTATGTAAAAATGGATGATGATTGATTAAGTCCAACACCGTCTGATCGATCACCATGAAACATACACAGGGTGATTTGTAATTCAATATATTCCTTCCAGCATAGCTATTCACAACCAATCGATACGCTTTAGTACCTATCGTATCAAACATAAATCAATGTAACCGTAGGACAGGCGCGGTCGCAGCCCAAGATTTTGGGGGGGGTCATCATGGTTGCCGAGGAATATTTTAAGGGAGGTTCATCTCCTTGTAGGTCTAGTGGTCGCAAGCGTTACTGCTGAGCATGAGGTCCTAGCTGGGTTTGATTCCTAGGTCGGGTAAAGTATTAATGGGTTTTGTCTCAGAAGCAGCCCGGAGTCTGGATTTGTGCCCGGTTGGCGGCAGTAGGCTCGCTCTCTGACATTTCACTTAATAACTGGCGAAATGTAGGTGTATGTACTATATGAAGGTAGACCCCTGCCCAACCCTTTGGGGATTAAAGGCGTGATGATATGTTAAGGTTCACGTACATCTCCAGCTCCACATTACTTATGCTATTCAGGGACGCAGCTTTTACATGGGGGGGGGGGGGGGGGGGTGTTACTGAAATGCTGCCAAATTCGTTGTATGTATTAGAATGACAGATGGGGCAGGGTGCGAGCGAGCGAAGCGAGCTCGAAAATATATATAACCCGCCTCTATTTAATTAGGTTTTGTTTTATATTTTTAAGTAGAAATAGGGGTTACATTGTCGACTTCTGCAGGCAAGCTCAAACAGCTAGAAGAAACTAAAATGCAAGAGCGAGCGATGCGAGCTCGAAAGTTTTGCACACTCTTGGTTCGATTTTCTTTCGAATTTCGATCATTCCAAAAGGACTAGGACTTACTTGCTTTGTCGACTTTTGAAGAAAAGCTCAAGAACCAATTTCAATTGCAAGAACGAGCGTAGCGAGCCTCAAAACTTTAGCACCCCACCTTGAATAGTCTCTGTTTTCTTTTACCCATCATACAAAAAGAGAACTTACTTTATCGAATTATGACGAAAAGCTTAAACTCGTTTTACAGCAGTTTAGGTTTTGCAATCTGGCCTTACCTAAGCCTTTCAACTTTACGTACGAGCGGGGTGCCCAATATCCCGAGTTCGCTTCGCTCGCTTTTAAAGAAAAATATTTTTAGGCGCGTTAGAAAACCCACTGTCATTTCATAGTTTTAAGTTTTTACTTCAGTCGGCAGTCCCCATGTCTGCCGATGTTCTTAATGTTTTTGAATATGCCTATCGGGGTTTTCGTGGCTCATGTACAGTTTTAAGTTTAATAAGGCAAGTAAATCATTCAGACTCTTGACAGCTTGAATGATTTTAGGGGGGTCATGACCCCCACGACCCCCCCCCGCCTCGGACCGCGCATGCCGTAGGAGTCCTCTGAACGCTGTTCACAAGTCCAAAACCTGAAAATTTTGTCAGTTTAAAAGCTGATTCGTCAATCGACCGATAATTTTTATTCGTGGAATAAAATTGACGTCTGACAGTTTTTGTATGGAAGAACTGTCAAAAATTCAAAATTATTCCTCCGAATAGTTATCTGGCGTTGGAAAAATCAGCCCTAAAGCAAATAGACGACCGCTGCTGCTGCTTGCTGTCGAGGGTAAGGCAAATCAGTAAGTATCGAAATGTGTCATTTTCGATATAAATGCTTGTCGGATGGTTGTAGCTTCTGTCGTAACCAAGTGTTCTAATCTAACACATCAAACAGTAAAAAAATCACCATCATTTATACGTTAAACGCAGGTACAGATTACAGGGATAACATCTTCATTAAAATCAGCTATTGAACAAGGTAGGTACTTGTACCTAGTTCAATATTTTTATAACATTTGTAAATGTTATTAAAATATCTAGAGATGCTTATGTAACAGTCGATAATGCTGCCAGAGGAAGAATTTGTAAATTGATGAACATTTTTAAGATCGTGGGGCTATCAAATTAATTAACTCGTTCAACTACTTTCTAAACAACCAATAATGTTTTCCTCACTGCGTTGGTTAACAGCCTTTGCGACGAGGTCGAAAGTCGTGACACTTCTTTTGAGTGGTTAGTATTACTCGCAGTCGACGTACTAATCTCTGATCTTTCGTAGCTTAGTTCGCGTTTCTATAAACTACTGCGCACGTCACTTAACAAACTTACATTTTTGGGTGATCGTCTGACTCAGCCATGGTTAAGGCAGAAGTATTCAGGGGTCTTCCTTAAAAAACTGCAGAGAACCCTGCTCTCTGGCAGGAGCATCTCCTTCCTCCGCACCCTTCTGGCGACTGCATGAAAGGATTTCAGCAGGGTTAGCGATGCTGGTTCCTTGGTTGTGGTCACTGCTGTCAGCCCTTGCTGGCTTCCTGTCCACTCCCAGTTGGTGGGCCCTACCTACACCCCCAACCACTTCTGCACCTGGTGGTAGGTACTCAAGGATTTTTGGGATGCAGCCTCTTCGGTTGGGGCACACGAGCGAGCCGTAACACAGGGCGTGGTGAGAGTCGTCGTTTTCCCCACCATTATAGTGCCACAAGACATTTTTTGCCAACAGAAACTACATGACGCCACTACGCCTCATGAGTGGCGTTGTGGTTGAGAAACGTGGTAGGTTGCCGCGTCAAGGTCCGGTTATTGAAACGACGCCTAACATCTTACCATAACCATATCTATCAATGATATGTGGGACAGTTATAGTGATGCGCTTTTAAAAAATGACAATTTTATCCGATATCCTGCTCGGAGGACAGCTAAAACTGAACTGAATTTTGAACTCTTTTTGAAAAAAGGCCAATGTTTGAAATGCGGTATCTCAGGTTTTATTGAACCTACAGAGCTTCGCTCAAAAAGTACCAAATTTTGTATACTTTAAAAATATACAGTGTGTTACGGAAAGGGTATATCAATACAAACGGGTTGAAGAGTGTACCTGGTCTAGAATCTCTGTACAAAATTTCAGCTCAAAAGCAGTAACTTTGAAAATGCTTAATATTTTTTTATTTCGATAGTTTATTAAATTGAAATCATAACAAACGTGTCACCGCACTACGAGGGTCATTATCCATTATCTGTAGTGTCTGTGCGCCTAGTACCTACACGCACATCATGCCGCCGCGCGCCAGTGCAGCGCCGTGATGTCGAAATAAAAAAATATTAGGTAAGCATTTTCAAAGTTAATGCTTTTGAGCTGAAATTTTGTACAGAGATTCTAGACCAGATACACTCTTCAACCCGTTTGTATTGATATACCCTTTCCGTAACACCCTGTATAGGGTGCTTTACGTATCCACTATGCACTTTATAAAAGTTAGAAAGCAAAAAACTGGAAGAAGTACGAACATTTCGAGCACCATGCAGTTAGCACAGGTTTTTACAAGCTGCAAATTTTTTCGGTGCTCCATGGACCAATTGGAATTTGACCAATTGGTCTATGGGGAAAATGACATGTTTCCATCGTCCAAATACCAACTGGACTATGGAGAATTGAAAAATGTTCCACTGCCCAGTTTAATAGTATAGTAAAGCCTAAACTTAGTTTTACACTATTGGTAGGTATCTATATGGTCGTTGGTATCTATCATAGAAATGTAAAAAACAGGAGAAATGGCAAGGGGGCGTGTCTGTGTCCACGCGTCATGAGCAACATGCGCTTGTACTAGGCGAATGGCCGTCTCCGCGAACTAGTGCGCTTTTGACTGTGATCGTGATAAAATATAAAAATGCCGAGTTGTTCAGTGGTTTCCTGTAAAAAACGAAGTCAAAATAAAATCCTCGTATCTCGTGGAATCACTTACCATATATAAGTAAAAGTATTTTACTGTATTTGTCTTTAAAATCATGAAAAACAACAAAGCGTAAAATATTTCTTGCTTTTACTACGTTATTTTTGTTTTCAAATATCGCAGCGGCTGTACTATTTTTGCAGCAAATACATTGCTTCTTAACCACTAGCCACTCAGTATGTCGTTAAGTGAACAGCAAGCAATGTAAAAATTACAAAACGATACTTCATTGTCGCCGAGCGTCGCATAGTACAGCCGCTGTGTCTTGCGGCGAGATAGTGATGTGGTTATGAATGTCCACTAACGTAGACGTCGTAGACTATCGACAACAACGTCGATTGCTCAACGAATATATTGCTATTATAGTTAATTTTTCAATTTGTCAACCATTTTAACCCGGTTTATAGAAGACCTGAAAAGATGGCGTTTAAATGGTTGGAAGGCCCTTGAGAAAATGAAAAATAATGTTAATTTTTTTTATTAATGTCAATAATTTTTTTAGCTACTTTTTATTGATTTATAATATAATAATATGTTCTGGACGTATAGTTTTTTATTTATTTTATTTTCATGACCCTTTATTTTTCTTAGTACAATAATGAATTAAAGAGTCGATAACTTTCCGATTTAGTCAATCACTAGCGTATGTGTAAAATAAATTGCTTTTGCACAGCACAACGATAGCGATAGATGTTTTTGTGTGAGTGAGTTGTACGGTGCATGGTAAAATGCACGCTGTGTTTGATGAGTTAAGGTTTATAATTGATTGTGTAGTACGTTCTGATTTATGAATTGCAAGAGTGTGCGCGACTTTGTATCTATTGCTTTTACTAAACTACATCTGTAGTAGTGGCGCGGCGGTGGGGCAAACCTAGCGACATCGGGTTCTGATACATTTTCAACTACCGCGCATATCTCCTTCTTTCATATATCTATGGTATCTATCCTAACAAAATCCCAAATCATCAAGTGACTGGTCTAAAGATGCATTTGCCCTGCATTGGAAATCTTCATCCAATCGGAACGTCACGTGGCGTGAACTGCTGGCACACCGACTTTATTGGAATACAATGGTGAAAATAAATACTCACTTGAGAGGAATAAGAAACACGTTTGCCTATAAATACTGTATATTATAAATTGGGTAACTACATCTCCAGTGGTGTGTAGGGGTACGTGACTTAAATAAAAAGCGATTTTGTATACATTTTTTAATGAATATACATTAATAAAAACCACGTCAATACACATACATACATGTTAAAAATGTGATCCACACAAAACGTAATTAATTAGTTGTGCCACTCTCAGTGCATCAATTTAGACAGACAAAGTTTATGCTTAGCCAGCTAAAGTATAACTTACACACTGTTGTGTAATGCAATAAGTAGCGCAACATGTTAAAAGAAAGCAGTGACTTGACGTTAGCATTTTATTTCAAATCAAGGGAGCAAGCAAATTTTTAAGCTGTTATTCGAACTTAAGTTCACATAACGAGATCGAATAATGCAATAAAAATTACAATACTTACCACGTTTACGCTGTGGCGGAAATATGATTTTGCCTAAGAATAAAGCCCGAAAAAAAATTCGGCGGTGACAAAATATTTCATACAAAAAATAATTATGTGTTGACAATATCTAGATACAAAAAATATTATAAATGCGTTTTTATAAGAAAAATTGTTTCTCTCTTACCATTCCTCCTATATCTAAATAAAATTTGTAATAAAATTACTTAAAATAATCTAGTATGGCACTCGAAGCCAAGATGGTTGAGGTAAAAATAATACGTAAACCACTTAAAACAATTACCTATTAATATCAAATATGTAAGTAAACGAGTTACACATGAGATAATTTTAATAGAGGTAAGAGTTTTATTGATTATCGCTAGCGACCTGAATGTGACATAAACAAAGTGTTTGCGACCTTAGTACAAAGTTGAAAACAAAACGGAAAATACTGCAACCTTATGCAGACTAAGAAAAAGAGATTCAGCATTGCTTTAATACATACATACACATGATACACACATGCCCACAACGGGAAGGCAGATACATTATTTTATGCTGTATCAAAACTGGCTAAATATTAATCACATCCAAAGTGATTTAAAACTTGAAGCTATTAGAACAGAACGCAAGTTTTCCAGTATCAATTTAGTTATGAGTTAAATACGAAAGAACTATAATCTTATCATAGCTCTAAATATATAGAAGGTTACAAGGTAGAAACTAAATAATAGATCAAACAGTATGTACACGCAATTATAACAATTTAACATTATATGGATACGAAAAGGTCGATTAGTTTTACCGAAACGGACACTAAACAAATTGATTTTAAAAATATTTACTTTCATACAAATAAGTGGAAAACTACCTATGTAGGTAGTAAACTTTTTAGAAAAGGACATCAATAATGTCTACGAACGTTGTTAATCACAATAACTATTAGAATTTCTAAACTGCACTTTTTGAACACCAAATATTTTCATATTATACCCTAACGACAGTTTAGCTAATTAAAAAAATATAGGTATTATTTTTGTATAACAGTCATTTGTAATTTTCTACCTTGAGAATAAGTAGGCGTTTTGGTCATAAATTGTTTTTTTTTTTAATGTACGCTCACTTTTTTTATTTTTTTCGTTATTTGCCCTAAAAGAATGAAAATAATTCAACATCCTGGCGAGTTGTGCTATATTGTCGCGTACCTACTTTGAGAGATTAAATTTTATTTTATTATAGTGATTTCATAAAAATATGACACAAATCTAACGCTTTGTATCCTTTAGGTACGCGCGTCGACAACTTTCCTTGCGGATTTGCAATTCCTAATACAATTGCCCTAATCATTCCTTATAATTTAGCCCATCTGAAATCTGAATCCTTATCACACGGTTGCACAGATAATATAGTTATTAACGGGAACACCCGACTAATGCGAACTGTGCAAATGCCATTAAATAAATGAATAGAAAACAATGACTCGACGTACCTACCACTATCAGATAAGCCCAAAAGCCAGTTAAGCTGTACTTAAGTATTCGTACACAGTTACAGAGAAGCAATTTAAAACCAATAACGTTTCATTACTTTTTAAAAAACGTAAATTTCCGACAACCCTAACCACCACTTTACTCCATACAGTAGTATGTAGGTGTGAACTGTGAACGAATGAATTTTCGCAGAGTCTATGAAATGAAGGAACGTAAGTATGATTCTGTATTTCACAACCAACCTCCTTGAAGCTTGGCTTGTCCTACCATAATGTTCTATTAACAATCGGAAAAAAACATCAAACATTGTTCCATTCCGTCTGAAAAAAAAAACGAGTATCCTTATACCATCATAGATACTATTCATCTGATTGATGAAGGAGAGGAACAAACTCAATAATTAAAATCTAGGTTTAATAAATTGGGCTCCTGACTCCACTCAATGCTGGTGAATTCGAGTAATTTACTTTACTGCCACAAAACCATTACACACTAACAGAATTGATAAAATTCTTATTTATCTTTAATGACATTTTTTTTTTTTTAATAGGTTTTTCATTAATCATAACAATTTTGAAATTCGTTCTATTCTAAACAGACGTCAGTAAACGCAAAACAATGCCAAAATGTATGAAACTGTTTATTTGACGTCATTCCGATGACATAATTATGCCTTAATTTAATAGTATGGATGGCGTGAGAGACGGACGGTAAATATGTTATAATTATAAGCCTTTTCACTGAAGTCATCGCTCGTTTTACGTTTTTTATTAGTTACCTCTGAAACTAAGTACCAAAAAAAAAAGGTATTGGAAAACGCGAAAATGGTTCTTTTGTCTTAGGGGCTTAATGTTGTCTTAAATACTAACCCCCTTATTCATAATCCTATTTTATCTCTATTTTAGCTAAAATAGGTTTATAGAACGTTTGTCTTTATCTGTCACGTTGTCATTTCTGTGTGTAAGAAAGAGACAAACCCCATTTTAACTAAAATAGGTTTGATAAGTTTTATGAATAAGGGGGTTAATGTTGTCATTTCTGTAAGAGTTTGACGTAACGGTACGATGTTTTTGTGGTAGTAAGGTTAGGATCGTTGTAAGTACCGTTTTTATTTTCAATCAAGTGACAAAGAAGATCCTGCTATATTCATACCAATAAACTGTATGGAGTGGGTGGGTAATTACACTGATGGTACAAATTATCTCATTGTCTTAGTGAAACATATACAGCCCAGGACGATTTTTTAATCACCATCCAAATATTTTCTAGGCTAGATACTATTCAAAGACGACATTTTTGAAAATCAAAAATAGGTAGATCAAATGTTTCATGAAAATATTTTTCCCGAAATATTATCAATTCAGCGTGGGCACTAAGTTAAACGTTGAATACTATGTTGCCGCGTATGCTGAATGAGAGAAAAGGGCGACTTGCGTGTGGGTGCAGTGGTGATGTGTATCCACGGATGGTATCCACAAACGTAGATTTTCTTAAGACAACGTAGAAGATTGATTGGTGATTAAAAATTCTTCCTGTATAACGAATTAGTATGAAAGTTAAATACGAATTTATAATTTTGATTTGGTATCTACCTTTTTAGAACAATATTCCAAAAGTGGCACTTAGGTCGAATAAAATTAATTGCTTATCTATCTTATTTTAATACGTTACATTTTAAATAAAAATAAACGCAGGTAGGTAGGTATATGTAGTAAGCAGCTTTTAAAGTGCGCGAACACCCTGTAAAAAAATAAAATCGTTAGTAAAAGTGCTATAAATAGGTCAGTATGTAGCTGAAACAATTAACTAGAGAATTAATTGAATCATTGCAATTTTGAAAACAAAATATAGACTCCTTCAATAATTCCGTCATGCTATTGCAAAAATTATGTACGCTGTAATTTTTGCAATAGCATGACGGAATTATCGAAGGAGTCGATATTTTGTTTTCAACATTGCAATGATTTCAATTAATTCCCGATGGTTGAGGGTTTTTCTAAATTATTGATTTGGTCGGTTAATATTTAACTTAAACCAAGTCCGTTGTCCCGATACAATGTTTGTTAAACATTCTATTATGATAGTAAGTACTCAGAAGTAATTAAAAACTACTTTGCGGATGGGAACAATTCATTATGTTTTGTATAAGGTCTTCTTACAAAAGGCAGCATCGGGCCGCGTCCTAACCCAAACGATGGTCGTGAGAATACGCGAACGTCTCGTTCATTTTGTTCGGCGAGCACGAACGCATCGCGGCGCCAGCAAGGGCGCCTTCCGCTTTAAAGAACGCATCAACGGCTGAGGCAACTGCAGCCGCCGAGTCTGCCGTCGACGCGTGTCGGCGGCTGCAGATGCCTCTGCCGTTGACGCATGCCGCTCTTGGGTATGAGCACTAACGCCACTACGCGACGATCACGTATTCGCGTTATCAATCGCTTTAGTTGGGATGCGGGGTCAACATTCCCGTACATGACAAAGATAATTTGAACAGAAAAAAAGTATCTATTAAATTTTAATTGCCGGCGATCTGTGGCTTTCATTAATAATCAAACGACATTTTGACGATTGTACGTTGGTTCATAGCAGTTTTATAGAATATCGTTTCACATAAAAAAATTCTCATATTATCATTTCATAGAATACCTAATTAATCAATACGCAGAATACTTATAATAAAATTTAATGTTTCGTTATTCATATCATAAAATAAAAAAAATCAAATATTCTTTATCCTCATATTGTTTAGTCAAATAAAATGATTTCTGAAACAATAATATTCGAAATAAAAATACAAGGTCCAAATATTATATGAAATATTTGCTGCGAAACGAAATTCTATAAAACTTCTGTCTGCGAAACAAGGGAACTATGGAAAGAAAATTTTTGGAGAACAATAGATTCGGAGCTCCTGGGAACAAGCCATTTTTACACCACACTCACAAAAATCTATCTACTTGATAATCTACTTACAGCTATTGAAATAAAAGTAGGTACATTTTTGCATGGTCCGATACATAATCAAAGTTAATATCGAATCGATACGGAACACCGACTATGAAATTTACTTCATTTCTTTTTTTTTCAATTATCGCACGAGTCTAGTCTATCATCTTTTATGAAGATAATGCTGGAAATACAAGCAAAATAAATCTGCTAAGAACAAGTCAAAACGATTAGTGTTCTATAAACAGCAATTCATAGGTTGCTAAATTATATTGCGAATAGTATCAAGTGCCCGCTTATGTAGATTATAAGTTTTATGCACGAACAATAATTGAATGACATCGGTAGGTAGGTACCTACTTATACTATAGTTGATGAAGGAAAGAGGTTTGTACCTATAATAAATAAAATTATGATAAAAGAACTTAAACTAGATTATGTGTAGAGATCGGATATTCGGATGCATATTTACCTAAAGTGAATTTTTAGCACTGAAAGTATGGAAGCGGCTTCTTAAAATATTTTTTCTGTAAAAAAAATCCCGGGATGCCAGGAAAACCGGGAATGCATAACTAGTCGGGTGTATAGTATGGAAGGAAGGAACCACATTAATAAAATTAGTTTAAATATTTGTAGTACGTTATCTTATCTTGACGTTGTTTGCTATTGCAGTTTGGTATCTACCTACCTAATTTACAATATTAGGTAGGTAGATATGCATCCGATTATACATAATATAGTCAGAAAAAAAAACACATAATTCCAGAATCGCGGGATATTCACGATCGACACAAAAGTGCATTCCATATAAGCCAACATTTGAAAGTAAGTAAATATACACCCGATTCTATAATCACAAACCTTTTGTCGATCCCGGAATCGCGGAATTATTATAATGCAAAAGCGCATTCCATATTAGCCAACATCTCAACTTTAGGTGAATATGCATCCCAATATCCGATCTCTAATTATGTGTTAGTATATTATAGGGAAAAAAGACTGCTACCACATGCAAAATATGTACACATAAAGCCAAAGGGTCACGAATGTATGATTCGTGTGATGGATGCTGCAATAATAAAGATGATCTCACCTCCATGAGCATTAGGTAGATGTCTAGTATAAGTTCGGCAGTTATCGCTGCTTTCTCGCCGAGTCGCCGCGCGCGGTCGGCGTCGGTAACGTGGGCAGTTCCAGCGCAGCCTGCCCGAGCACCACATCGACAACGACACGTTAGTCAAGCAAAGCGTTAGATACTTACCCCCTTATTCATAAAACTTATCAAACCTATTTTAGTTAAAATGGGGTTTGTCTCTTTCTTACACACAGAAATGACAACGTGACAGATAAAGACAAACGTTCTATAAACCTATTTTAGCTAAAATAGAGATAAAATAGGATTATGAATAAGGGGGTTAGATACCAGCAAAGTGTCAACCATAATATATCATGTCACTAGACTCACGCTAGTCCATAACAATCAACAGTCATTTGTCAACAAATAGATGAGGTGTGAGTAATGAAGACGTGTATACAAATTAAGACGAATATAACAAAGACGATATGATTTTTTTTTATTGCTAAATGGGCTCGCTCTTGACCCCAATCACGCCTGATGGAAAGCGATAGATGAGGTCTATGATGGAACGAGCGTGCCCAGAAGATGCCTGTTCACTCTTGATTTGAAGGCAGACGGGTTAAATGTGGGAGGGAACACAGATGCCGGCAGAGAGTTCCACACTTTGGCTGTGCGCATATTAAAAGTGGAGGAGAAGCGCTGAGTACGACTCATCGGGATATCAACCAAGTGCGGATGGTACGCTGCAGTACGTCTGGTTGTTCGGTTGTCCGGATTTAAAATTGTGACTAATTGTGCTATTAATATATCATATAATAAGTAAAGTCTTAAAATATTCTTTGAATGTAAAACTTACAGTCTAATTTTGTTAATCTTTAGTAACTATATTATGTATATTTTTTTCTGAACTCACTAGCCATATATAAGCCATCAAAGGCTTCTGTGGCTTTTAGTATTTTATAAAACTCTGCGATATACTTTTTGAACATTAATAAAAAAAAAAAAAAAAAAACAATAGTTATCATAACCGATTTATTTTTCATTTATTTAATCCCAAACCATTTGGCAAAGATGTTAACAACGATCGCTGCTCGTAATTTATTAAAGGTTAATCGATGTTACAATTAATTATATTATGTTCGCGCATAGAGTAGATTAAATGATTTCTTCTCTGCCCTTCTATTCTGCCCTCGTAACTGCAAATGCAGTACTAGCAAAATGGCGGTTTCGAGAAAAACGCGTTTAAGTGCTTTTTTTTCAATCTTTTTTTTTCAATTTTATTCAGTTTCATATCATGTTCCAGACATAGAAAAAACAAATTATACGTAAGTATAGCTTGAAGTCTCCCCATGTCATTTTTGACAAAAATGGAAAATCGTAAAAATGTCGATTACTGCATTTGCTATTACGAGAGCAGTATTATACCCTATTTTTCCCAGACTAATATAGGAAACAGACAGACTGAGTCGCACCATAAGAGTTCCTTTTTACAATTTTGGCACGGAACCCTAAAAAGCAGTTTTTTTCTTGAGTAAACATCATAGGCGCATCGATACTTCAACACGGTAAAACAAAAGAAAACCGAGTTTCACGACTCCTTCTCCAAGTAACAACACTACTAACAACGATCGTTGGCCCCAAAAAAAATAATTTATCATTACCTAGCGAAACTCTGCAGACGTGATGGGTATATCAAAACACGATAAAATAAGAATATTAAAAACTAGCTTCTGCCCGCGACTTCTTTCGCGTGAAATTTCTTATTCCCTCGACCCATCTCGTCGTATTGCATCACTTGCCCGCGTCTCCTGCTCTATCACTTCGTTTCCCCATAGCGCTTTTGCTCGGCTCCTAAGGGTCATAGCGTGACGTTAAATAGCCTATAGCCTTCCTCAAGAATTGGGCTATCAAATGCAAGAAGAATTTTTCAAATCCGACTGGTAGTTCCAGAGATTACCCCTACATACAAACTTACAAACAAATTTTACCTCTTTATAATATTAGTATAGAAGTATAGATTTTGTGTTTTTTCTTAGGGGTCAACAACCACCGGTAGTGTTGTTACTTGAAATATTAGTTAAGAAAATATGTTTTAGATATCGATACTAATCACGTCTGTGAAGGTAACACAAAATTAAAAAGATTTTTCACTAACTGCGGTCAATGGCCCCACAAAAAAAAACATCAAATTAAGAGCAATAGCGCACTAGCGACCTGGCAGCGCGGCCACGACGTGCGGCCCGGCCGCAGGGTTTGCGATTTGCGACGCGGCCAAAACCGCGGCTACGATCGTCAGTTGCACATACAGCGCGCTTCAAAATGGACGTTGAGGAAATAGCAGTACTTTTGTATCTTTGTAAGCAGCGGAAAAAGAAAAGGAAAAAATATTGGGTTCATCCCTTGCCACGTGAAAGGTGAACAAAGGGATTATTTCATACATATTTTTTAAGTCGCGGTTGGCGTAGTCTTCACAGGACATGTCCCACAACGCCCTCCTTGTCTCAATCTCTGTTATAAACCTTTCCGTGTCGAAAGACATCGCGATGATCACAAATCACGCTGTAGTTCCACAATACGTGCGGCCGCCGCGGCTAGTGCGCGCACACTGGTGATTTAACTACAATGCAATTGATCTCAGTGGCCGCAGCGGCCAGCGACTGAACATGGGCCGCTAATGCGTCGCTTCGATCTCGCTGGCCGCTGCGGCTTGGTGTGGCCGCTGGCCGCGTGCGGCCAGATGCGTGTGCTCTATGACGATTTCATACTAATGTATCTATCTCGATGGCCGCCGCGACCTGGCCGCTGCGGCCTAGCCGCTAGTGCGCTATTGCTCTAAGTTCTTTTCTGTTTTATCAGGTTTAGATATCGATACCCATCTGCGGAGTTTCGCTACCAAAAATTTGACCCAGTGTAAATGTCATAGAGATAAAGAGTCATCATCATCTGCCCTTTTCCATACTATGTTGGGGTCGGCTTCCAGTCTAACCGGATGCAGCTGAATACTAGTATTTTACATGAAGCGATTGCCTATCTGACCTCCACAACCCAGTTACTGGGTAATACGATACCCCTTGGTAAGACTGGTTGTCAGATTTTCGGGTTTCTGACGACCCGTAACGACTGTTAAAGATCCACGAATGACAGCCGGGACCAACGGCTTAACATGCTTTCCGAGGCACGGAGGGGTCTTGGTATGTACAGTCACGTCTAAAAGTATGTATACACTTGGCAATTTTCAATTGCGATTTTTTCGTGAAATAACGAATGCAACGTTGAAATACGACACTTGACATAAACCTATGGGTTCGAAAATACTATTTTCGTAATAACATAAAATTTCAGTCAAAAATAAAGGAGAAAATCGCCTTTGAATAAAGCCAAGTGTATACATACTTTTAGACGTGACTGTAGATGGTCACCCATCCACGGACCAACCGCGGCAAGCGTAGCTTAACCTGATCGATCGACCCGTGCACACAAGCCCCTCCTAGAGATCTGGACGGACGGAGTCTGGACGTGATACTAATTAATAAATATTTCGGAGCCGAAAATTATGATCAGTCCGTATATTATGTTAGAGGTTCTCTCGTTCACCTAGTTTAATGCTCGGGCCTAGTTATCAATATGTTATTGTGTTAAATAAGACTACGTAGAAATGATAAAGCACTTTGAGTTAATTATGCTGGGAGGATAAATAAAATGATAACAGTTAGTGACAGGAAAAAAGAACGCAAATCTCATTATGGGAATTACCAAACATTGCGTCACCCCTACTAGAAACAATCCATTCATTCATCCTTTATTCATCTATACTTGTCTATACTAATACCCTTTGTCTGTTAGGTAAGCTAGTTAGATAGCAATAGAAAAAGTAATTGTGTCTCATTATTAGATTAGGAGCTCATTAAAGCTGAAGACTTTGTTTGGTTGATTGAATGCGTTAATCTCAGGAACTGCTTAGTGGTTCAAACTGAAAAATTATTTTGTGTTGGATATTCCATTAATAGAGGAAGGCTATAGGCTATATAACATCACGCTACGACGAATAGCTTTAGCAATAGCCTAGCTAGTTTCATGCCGCACAGTTGCGCGTGCTAAGTCCCCAGTACCACGCGTAGGTACTCTGGCCGCACTTAATGACCTCTTGGACTCAAATCCAACAAACGATCTGTCGAACGAACTGTCGGACGAAGATTTTGTCGGCATGTCAGATGTAGGTACTGTGTGAGAGGGATGTATGAAAGTGCTGTAAACTTTTTTTACTTGATGAATTTATATTTAATCTTTTATATTTATTTTGTGTGCCTTTTTTGTATTTAATTACTGTAATTGGTTTTAAACCGTTTTAATTAAATAAAATAAATAAAAAATATAAGCGGAGCATCAATGAAACATGTTGCAAAAACGGGAAAAATGATTCCTTTTGAAAGCTTCCATTGCGTACGCTGCGTAAACGGTTAAAGTTACGCAAAAATCATGTGCCTATGACAGAATTGTTCCCCTTTAAAAGTTCTATAAAAAAAATCCGCGACAGCATGTCTTCTATTGACTCACTATAACATTTATTATGGTAATCTGTTCTAAAATAATACATCATTTGCGAAGGTGTTTTTATAAACATGATATTAATCCTTATCCAAATAAATACGTTATTCATCACAAGTATTTAATTTTGAACAAAATAGCTCTTGACATCATTTGAGCTCAATGAATATCTTTAAAATAATGGAATATATTATTTTAGGAGGTTATTCCTCAAATTAACGCGGTTGAAACCGCGGGGCACAGTTAGTAATATAATAGACCATGACTTGGGCTCTAACCGAACGTATTACTGGGACTATGTCCTACCGTAGTCACTGTTTATCCCGGTAATACGATCACGTGGGATAAATAACAACCTCTATCGTGGGTGAAGCCGCGGGCAAAAGCTAGTGACATTATAGTTTAATCTCAAGCGTGCAATCTTGATCTAATTAGCGGTTAGACTAAGATATTGTTTCAGTTTAAAACCCGACTAGTCGCGAGTACTAGTTTTCTTCTTGTATTTTCTTTGTTCGTTTTTTTTAAATACATTGTCAATGATTATTAGGTAATACATATTGCATCAACAACGGGTTGGACTATTATGATTATGTCTTACAAAATGTTTTACAAAGAAACTATTAAGTAATCGTACTTAAATAAAAATATATTATTTGTTGTTTTTTTTTTATTATGCTTATACTTTTAACCGTGATAATCCAACGTTACACTTTAATGTAACTATTCGCTTCGGTTTTATTATATTAAACAAGAAAAATAGAAAATAACTAAATAGAAATATATAAGTAGCCGTGTTAGCCGTGATTTCGAGATCAGACGTATTTATTAAAATAATTACTTAGTTATCTTACTGAATATTATTCTAGATCAAGTCACTCAATATCTTTATGAAAATGTCATAGGTGACTGCGATACGCAAGTTCGTATCCAAATATGACCTTAGCGCGATATTGTATTATTATCTCACGAAGCGACGTGCGCTTTACATGTGGTTACTAAGTTTACAAACACGCTGTGTAAGCGCAGGATCTCTCGGTAGAGTCCCAGACAAAGGTGAAGTTGGAAGTGTGTTATGTGCTGCTGTCGCTTCACGCACATATTCACAGCTTGTTTGTACACACGTAAAGCGCGCGTCGCTTCGTGAGGTAAAAAATCTTTAAAAAAAAAAAAAAGAACCGACTTCCAAAAAAAAAACACAACAAAGTGAAATATAACTTTAATTTCGGAAGTCGGTGTCGTTGGTTCCGCATTTTCATTTTTTGACACCGAATTCCGCACCATAATTGCGTAACACACTATCAATCGGAATCTGAATCATTTTGAAGCGGTCGGTCAGTCGGTGTTTTTTTTCGTAAAAAAGTTTTTATTTTTCCCTTTTTAGTTGTACCTACTCCACACAAATTCAATTAACTCTACTTGCTATGTAAATATCAGTGTCAGGAAATTATTAAAACATCATCAATATAAACTAAGTGGGAACAAATCGTATTATTGAAGCTAACTCAAAAACTAGCCAATCAAAGTTAATCAAATCTATATGGGGCCACGCCTGAGGCATACCTTATCGATTAAAAACAATACATAGACATACAATTGCAGCCAAGCGGGGCACCGCTTCGCAAAGCTAGGCTGCATTGAAGGCACCGACTAGAAGAATCATCAAAATTCGCATAGAAATGCCGGAGATGCAGTACCATTTATGCATATAACTTCGTACATGTGCAAATGGCTCATTGGTAATTGTTTTTATAGTGTGAAAGAATTTTTTGATAAAATAGTAGCTGATAAATATAAGATATGATGCTGAGATTTAATTATATTACTTTATATACCTATTACTCCTGTGTTCAAATAGATACGAAACCCTAATAACCAATGTTATTAAAAATGTTTTAATTTTAACAAATTAATGCTTTAAAGTTACATTTAACATGTTTAAATATTTGTGTGCCAGTCCATGGCGAAAAATGTAAGATCATCACTTTATTTATAAGACCTTAATGTAACATGTTTTAAAGCAAATAAATATATTCTATTCCATAATAATTACCTAATGTAGTAGTTTCTGCCCGCGACTTCGTTCGCGTGAAATTCCCCCCGCATTGCATCACCCGCCCGCGCTATCACTTCGCTTTCGCTTAGCGTTCTTTCTGAGTTTTATTCTTTTCGCTCTGCTCCTAAGAGACATAGCGTGATGTTAAATAGCCTAGGGCTATCAAATGCAATAAGATTTTTTTCAAATCCGACTGGTAGTTCCAGAGATTACCCCCTACAACCTCACAAACTTTACCTCTTTATAATATTTTATACAGGAAGATTTTTTTATCACCATCCAAAGGGGTTTGAAGGTTTTGGCCCTAAAATCAGCCGCCATTTTGATTTATTTTCAGAATCGCGGTGCACAACAAAAGTTATATACAGGGTGTTACAGAAAGGGTATATCAATACAAACGGGTTGAAGAGTGTATCTGGTCTAGAATCTCTGTACAAAATTTCAGCACAAAAGCAGTAACTTTAAAAATGCTTAATATTTTTTTATTTCGATAGTTTATTAAATTGAAATCATAAGAAACGTGTCACCGCACTCCGAGGGTCATTATCCATTATCTGTAGTGTGTCTGTGCGCCTAGTACACGCACATCACGCCGCCGCGCGCCAGTGCAGCGCCGTGATGTCGAAATAAAAAAATATTAAGCATTTTCAAAGTTAATGCTTTTGAGCTGAAATTTTATACAGAGATTCTAGACCAGATACACTCTTCAACCCGTTTGTATTGATATACCCTTTCTGTAACACCCTGTATTTAGATAGAGGACACTTATACAAACAAAAAATGTTATGTAACATAATATCCTAAAGCGTCAGGTTTCGGAGTTATTCACCGAAATATAAGTCGAAAACAACAAGGATTTTTTTGTTTTTTTGCCCTCCAGGTAAGCATATTGAACTATTGAGGTAATAGAAACGTTATGAAACCTTTATGGAGAAGAAACAAATGAAGAATAGACATTTTTTTAAATAAATAATTAAACACGGCAATTTATAGTTCGTTTTTTAATCCCAGAGACTAATCTGACAAGTGTCTTCTATACTAAAAGAAACGAAAACACAAAAGACTTAAATGTCAGATTAGTCTCTGGGATTAGAAAACGAACTATAAATTGCCGTGTTTAATTATTTATTTAAAAATGTCTATACTTCATTTGTTTCTTCTCCATGAAGGTTTCATAACGTTTCTATTACCTCAATAGTTCAATTTGCTTACCTGGAGGGCAAAAAAACAAAAAAATCCTTGTTGTTTTCGACTTATATTTCGGTGAATAACTCCGAAACCTGACGCTTTAGGATATTATGTTATGTAACATTTTTTGTTTGTACAAGTGTCCTCTATCTAAATATATAACTTTTGTTGTGCACCGCGATTCTGAAATAAAACCAAAATGGCGGCCGACCTTAGGGCCACCCTCCATACAAAAATCTTCAAACCCCTTTTTAACAACTTTCTCTATGGGACCAACTCACGAAAAAAAAATCTGCTGTTTCATACAAAAGTTCAATACCTACTTGACCAAAATATATGAAACAGCTGATTATTTTTAGAACATGGGTAGAACACTGTAAAAATTTGGATGGTGATAAGAAAATCTTCCTGTATATAATATATAGTATAGATTATATAATAAAACCTTCCTGAAAGTGTGTAGATCACTTTAGTGAAAGAAACATCAAAATCGGTTCATTAGTTTTTGAGACAATCGCGGACATACCTACAAACATACATACCTACATACATACGGGTCGAATACAGAACCTCCTTTTTGGAAGTCGGTTAAATACTATAACTGTTTTAGTATTCAGCTAGGATTGTAAGAGTAATACATAATAATAATGCTTTTGTTTTTAATAAGCTAGTGGGGGGGTTTAGTTGAAAGTAGAAGAAATAAATATGATTTCTAGATAATACCCTTACAGAGTGATTGGTTATTGAATGCATTCCTTGGAACTGGTTATACTTGAGGCTAATTATTTGCAACAACGACCCCAATAAGAGCAGACCCTTTAAATATACTGTTTATCGTTATATTTTAACCCCCTTATTCATAAAACTTATCAAACCTATTTTAGTTAAAATGGGGTTTGTCTCTTTCATACACACAGAAATGACAACGTGACAGATAAAGACAAACGTTCTATAAACCTATTTTAGCTAAAATAGAGATAAAATAGGATTATGAATAAGGGGGTTAGACTATACAGGCTTATTTATTTATCACCATCCAAATTTTTACAGGGTTTTCTACCCATGAATATGAACAACTTTTACTATGGGACCAACTCTGAAATCACGAAAAAAAATCAGCTGTTCATACATTTTGGTCAAGTAAGTATTTAACTTTTGCATGAAACAGCTGATTTTTTTTTCGTGATTACAGAGTTGGTCCCATAGTGAAAGTTGTTCATATTCATGGGTAGAACACCCTGTAAAAATTTGGATGGTGATAAAAAAATAAGCCTGTATAAAAAAGCGACCTTACAAGAAATAATCAGCCAACAGATGAGCAATCAGACTTTCGAGTATTTTAATAATACGAATTTGATTATTACGATTTTTAATAATAATCGGTTTGATTATATTTGTTTCAGGTACTTATTTGTCTTCGTCGGCTACAACTAATTCTTTAACAGTTATCTTCAAAACAAAACAGGTTGTATAGCAGTGTTCATTATCTTGGAGAATTTACATTCCATCGCCATTTAATCAGTTATCTAATGTCAGCGAAATGTATTCTAAGTTGATTTTTGAGTGACCAATTGTAACAAAAAGATCCTAATAAATTTTTGAATAATTTAAATTTTTTGAGGAATTTGAACTTTGTTGAGTATGACAATCAGTTTTTTTGTTCCATGACTTGATTCAAATATAGTAACATTATACACACGTAGGCTAATGACATGATATCATAAGGTAATGTACGAGTATATTAATTTGAGTGTCACATAAACTATGCAAGACCTCCACCACAGTAGAGATTCAGTTTGCTTTCCTTCGTTAGCAAAATTGATCTTATACACGCGGAGAGTTTCTCGCCTCCAATAAGCGATTACCGATGATAAAAAAGTTGACTCTAGTAAGTATGTACGATACTTACAGGCCTAAACGCCGCGTCCTAATAGAAAGCGATCGTCGCGTTCATGTGTCAGTTTTTGTTCGGTGAACCCGAACGCGTGGTCGTACTGATAGAAGGCGTCTTCCGGTTTTCCGAATAAAAAGTGACACATGAACGCGACGTCCGCTTTACATTAAGGCGGATACACACATTGCCAGGCATGCGCAGCGCATGGCGCTCATCGCATGCTTCGCAATGTGTGGACGTTCAATTTCGTGGTGAGGCATGTGCTTCGAATATGAACGTCCACACATTGCGAAGCATGCGATGAGCGCCGTGCATTGCGCATGCCTCGCAATGTCTGTATCCGCCTTTAAGATGAGGCGAGAATCGCCTCGCCTGTCAAAATTGGATATTAGTGTAAACAAGTAATCGTATTTTACGTTGCCAATCACAGGTTCAGGGAAATCGTCCGAATTATTTCTAATTACATTGGCGATTTTTGTTTTATTTCTCGCTTGCTTGTAAATTCTCGCCTACGAGACAAGCATGGACATTTTCGCTTACGACGATCGAAAAACTCTCCTCTGAAGAACGATGACGTGAGTTAAGAAAATGCTATTAAAATTGTGACATACAAACTAGCAAGATATTACAGCTGGTTCAGTAAGTGTTAAAGCGTGTTACAGTTCAACATGGCTCCATATGAACGTGGATGAAGGTGGCAAGGACCTTTGACTTGCCTATATATTCTGTTAAAAAATTACCGTAATAACTTAGATGAAGTGGGCTGTCATTCCACCAGATGGTAGGGATAGACACAATTGATTCACTTCAGCTAAGTTTTCTCGGTGAGATTTTTACAGAATAGGCCCGCAGGACGTTAGGCCTATATTTCGCCGTTAACTAAGTTCCTGTCGGAGATTGAATTACTGACCTTGGAGATATCGACGCCTGTAACTCCCTTGACGAGTTCGGGGATGCACTGCACGATGCTGAGGACCTCTCCGGTCAGCTTGGCGGCGCCCACCTCACCTCCGCCGCACGACACCATTGTCACCTTGCGAGCTTGCGACAACGGAGCCGCCACTTCCGCAGCAACCTAAACCATGCCAAACGTGAATAAAGAAAGTTTTTATCTCTTTTACGGAGAATAGAATAGAATACTCTTTATTATGTACACCATATAAATTACAGATATAAATATCATCATATTTGACGCAGGGGAAACATCTTCAAGATATTTTTTACTATTGTAATTTCTAAGAATGCGGGAGATTTGATGTATCATTTCATTGGAAATGACTGTGTCCAGGTAGTGTTGGAGGTAGGTTCCGCTGACTGATTGAATGCTCTGCGACAAACACAATCCAATCAAACACTCACTAAGCAACAAGGTAAAGTTTGTAAGAGCTAATCCGCCGTACAATGATTGTTAATAAAATTACATAACAGTGCAACCAATCGATATAAGAAGAATAAAAATCAGCGTCATAATGTCGTTACTTACCTTAGGTAAAGTCTCCAGCATCATATCGACCATCGCAGCCGATCCGTACTCTTTCCATGCCTCTGCCTTCTTGGCCATTTGTTCCGCATCAGCGACTGCCTTTGCCTTGATAGCGTACGCCTCCGCCTACAGTAAAAAGATTACAATATAATACAGCCTAACATGCCATAATCGCAAAGGCAGTAGAGCAATTCAAATCAGTTAAGGTAACATTTAATTAATAACAAAAGGCACTGATTTAAAGCGGCATGCGGCAGTTGTAGTTATTGAAGTTCTTTTTATTTGAAAATTAAAATGAATGTTAACTAAAGTTGGCAGTAAACTGAGCAATAACTAAATACAAATGAGTCATAAAAATATTTAAGTGGGTAATTAAATAAATATTGAGCATTAAAATAGCTTAACGGGCAGATACGTGTGGGTAGTTAACAAATCGAAATTAGTCGATAAGAAATCTAACTTGAAAGTCGGGCTCGCCGGCCGCTGCCGCTGCCACACCGCTCGCTTTGCTCGCTCGGCTCGCGCGCGTTTTATACAGTTCTATCCATTTTTTTATTTTTTTCCCTGAGATATGCATTACGCATCCCCGCTCGTGGGGGACGAGACGGGGTATGTGGGACTCCTGTCGGAATGACACCGACAGTATACCCACTAAAACTCAGCGGTGTCCCCACATCGCCGTGACGGGATGGTCATGGGAAACCGGCGCAGCCTTTACTTCCATAACCCTCCCGGCCCACAACCCTCACCTAACCTAATCCATTTGGTCGGGGTGCCCTGGCTTAGTTACTACGATCAATTCGGCTCGCGCGTGGTTGGTCACAGTTCCAACCCTAATTAAAATAATTATTAACTTAACTGCCCATTCCAACATTTTTACTGGCCGGTCATTTATTACGACTTGAATATTTTTTGTAATGACATTGTAGGATGAAATAACCGACCCATTTTTTCTTTATTACTTGTTCATGTTTTACTATCACACTAATTTAAATTACAGTTGTAATAATTATTACCCATAAAAAATACATTGAAGTCTATGTACATAGTTAGTATGTTCATTGTTCATACTTCTTTCTAACAAGATCCAGGAGTATAGGAACTCACTATTTGTTCCAGTGCATTAATGAGAATTCTTATATTATCATAGAATCTCCAAGTGGTGTTTGTATCAGCTCGAATTCATGGTTTTACATACAAGTGCAACGTAACAATGTAAAATTATCAGAAGCAGAACACGTTTTTGTGCGCTGGAATCATATCGCAACAACGATGCGCAGCTTTCGTTTACAATGAATACAGGGGAAACATACAAGCAGTCTGCTCTAACCGTTACAGACAAATGTAGTAAATGCACATATACAACGTGTTTTTTTTTATTTCCCATAACTCTAGGGGGTCATTGTACTCATCATTATGAACCACTTTTACTATGGGACCAATCCTGAAATCGCGAAAAAAAAATCAGCTGTTCCCTACATTTTAACGAGTTATGCGAACATAAATGTAGGGAACAGCTGATTTTTTTTTTTTCGCGATTTCAGGTTTGGTCCTATAGTAAAAGTGGTTCATAATGATGATTACAATGACCCCCTAGAGTTATGGGAAATAAAAAAAACACGTTGTATAGATACACCTAGATAACGCAAGAGCACCTATTTCACGTGCCAAAAATCGCACCAGTTTACGATCAAAAATCATAAACCGCCACTTTCGCGCTCAGTCCTGCGTACTGCTGGCTGGGTGAGCGTGAGCGAGAGAGCGCGAGCTTGTGACGTCATAGTAGGTAGTCAAAAAGTGGCACGCTTAGTTTTCATACAGTTCGTGATACTTGCGTTATCTAGGTATATCTATATCTGTGAGTAAATGGTATTTATCGTGAATACTCGCCTCTCCGCGCACTTTGACCGCCTCCGCCTCCGCTTCGGCCTCAAGCACAGTTTTTAGTTTATGAGCTTCAGCCAACTTCTCTAACTTGAACTTCTCAGCTTCTGCAGGCCTGTGAGATAACATAACGGTATAAGTCCTGTTGCATTTACAGCTAAGTGGGAACTAGAGGCACATCTATAAATTCAATATTTCGGTTAATATTATACCAGAAACGCTCAGCGTATTCTTCTGAAAACCAGAAGTGCCCCCAGAAATGTTTTTCTCTAAAGTCCTT
The DNA here is from genome assembly GCA_947508005.1 of Amphipoea lucens. Classification (NCBI taxonomy): domain Eukaryota; kingdom Metazoa; phylum Arthropoda; class Insecta; order Lepidoptera; family Noctuidae; genus Amphipoea; species Amphipoea lucens. Next base: position 4,872,630 of record OX382355.1, read on the forward strand.
TTGAGAAAGGCATGTGTAAGAACTGATATTTAAAAAAGCAACCTTAGTTTGTATACGTAATTCAACCGGACTTTTGCCCGTAGTTAGTTTGTCAATAGATTATTTAAAAAATACTCAGTCTTCATAAATACTTACTAATTGGCACCGTGGGAACTTTGTTAGGTTCTATGTTGAGGATGGAAAAACATTATTTTGCCAGTTTCCCTTAAAAATTGCAGTGAAATAAAACCACAAGAAAATAATATAGAGGAAAACTGTATCCTTACAAAGAGTAGGTTGAACGCCAAAATGAGTCATTATAGATCTATCTATACACAGTACATAACAAATTCACTACTTGGAAAAGCCACTGAGAAAGCGCATACCGGCTCAAAAAACAATAATGTATGTTTGTGTATATCCATACTAATTTTATAAATGCGAAAGTATGTCTGTGTGTCTGTCTGTCCTCTTCACGCTTAAACCGCTGAACCGATTTAGATGAAATTTGGTATAGAGATAGTTTGAGTCCCGGGAAAGGACATAGGATTCTTACGTTACGTTTTTATTTTCTATGGCTTTGTCTTGTTTGTTATTATGGAGAATCACTGACTCCTAAGACACAGGCACATACACCTAGTTTAGGAGTCAGGGAATTAAAATGATTGTGTCCTAGTTATAAACCTTATATCGTCCCTTTATTGGTAAAACCGATTATCTACACTTTTTTTCAAAAATGAGTTATTTACACCAAGCTACTCAACTTTTTGAGCTCTATCTACAGGTAAAACCCATTATTCGATACGATGCATAGTTTCCGAGATAGATCCGCAAAAAAACAATTATAATACAAGTTTTTAGGTAACATCTGCATTCAATAACAGCTAAAGTCATAAACTTGTACGATTTCTTTGAAGCCTTGCAATCAAAAACACATTCAGTTTCATATCTTATTTTAGTTGCAATTTGCTTACACTCTGAACAAACTGTAGCATTGTACTAATACAAATTAAAATACTTTAGATGGTTCTGGTTTTGCTGAATTATTGGAAAGTACTTAGAATCTTACACATTAAAAAGAAAGTAAGTAGTTCTACTTGCTTTTAACAGAACATAATCCTTCGCACTTGTTCAGATTTTAATTCAATTAAAAGAGATTAAGCAGCTTTATTTGTTTTTTCCACAACATCAGAGATCGTATCGTTTAGATTTAAATACAAGTAAAAGCAACTATGCTTAAATAGTTGTTTTCCACCGAAGCGTATGGTGATATTTCTACGTAAATATTTTCAGCTAAAAACGGAAGTCAGTTTGTTCTCTGACACATGTGGAGGACAAAATAGGAATCAGTTTGTGGCTGCTATCCTATTGTGGGTAATTCAAAACAGCAACCATTTACAAATCATAGAACACAAGTTCTTAGAGTCAGGTCACAGTTACATGGAAGCTGACTCAATGCACAGTGCGATTGAGTCTGCCAAGAAAAATGTTGATCTTTTTTGTATGACTGACTGGATTAACATTTTCAAACGTGCTAGATCAAAAAAAAAATACAGGAAAAACACAAAGACTATAACAAAAAATTGTTATCAAGTCAAGGAATTTAAATACAATGAGTTTAAAGACTTGAAAAAATTGGCTAATACAATAATTTTGAATAGAACCAAAAACACAGATGGACAGCAAGTGAAATGGTTAAAAATAAAAAGGATGAAGTACATAAAAGGAGACAAAAAAATATACTATAACTATGACATGTCAAATTCATTTATGGCCATTGATGTAACTGTTTCAGACACACAAAATAAGATTAGTATAAATTCAGCATCGACATCTTCAGCACATGGACACCACAGGGTACATATTTGAATGTCGAACATTAAAATACCTACGTGTAAAATGTCAACGTTCAAAACATCGAAAATTTAAATATCGGTTATATCATAATATCGAAAATTGTTATACCTAAGCACAAAATGTCTAACATTGAAATGCCGAGTTATAAAAATATCGAATGATTAAAAACATCGATAATCATTATACCTAAGTTCAAAATGTCAACATTCAATACACTTTAGTTCATTATATTTACGTTAAAAATACCTACTAGTTAAAATATCGAACTTGCAGGCAGGCATGGTTGCAGGATGCAAGAGAGAGCGAAGGGCACCCCGGTGTTAGGTTAGGTTAGGTTACTTTAAACCCTTTACACAGAAATAGGGGCCCCGCGTAGCGGGGCTCCGTCGACATAAGATGCAAGAGCGGGCGCGGCCTACAAATGTGTTTTTTTTTTAAGTTATTTAAGTATTATGTGAAAATAATATTACTTAAGCATGCAGAGTGCAAGCGAGCATGCATCATGCAGCAGGCATGGTTTCTGTCACGGCTCCGGCGCTGCGGGGCTCCGGCGGTCCCACGCGAGCTTATCGTCGTCGATGGTTTTAACGCTCACCACCGCAGCTTCGGCTTGCTGGCCGGGTTCGCCGGCCAGCCTCAGCCGCGGCGGCGGGCTTTAAAGCCACCTCCGCCTCAGCTCGCGGGCCGCCTCGCCCCTCTGCGCCTATGCGGGCTTAAATTACACTCTAGGGGTAGGGCAGACAAGACCACGTGGAGTCGGTTTTGCAGCGATTTGTTTCTGTCACTAATTTTTGTAGCACAACATATAAATAAATATCGATATTTAGGACATTCGATACTCTGTACTTCGATATTTACATCATTAGATAATCTGTACTTCGATATTTAAGCCTTTCGATGTCATGTTTGTCGATAATTAGATTTTAGATATATTGGACGTAGATTATCTAACCATTCGACAATATAAACTTACGTTATTTTAATTTTCGGTTTTATGGTCGTTCGATATTTAAATTTTCGATGTTTTGAACATTGACATTTTAACCGTAGATATTTAAATTTTCGAAATTCAAATATGTACCCACACCACAGCTATGCAACAAGAAACAAAGCAAAACGATTGCCAGCGGAACAGGTAATTGAACTACCAACTACCTCGGAACTCCAGTTCCCACCGCTAGAACAATTGTATGATGGACCTCTTCCAATAACGGAAGCTAAGAAAAAAGATCTAATTAATCTATGTGAGAAGGGGGTTATACCCGAAGAGTACCATGGATGGTACAGAAGTTTTCTTGTAGATGGGGATCGCATTGAACGCGTCCCTGATGTGGCCGCCTCTGAAGAGTCACAATCTGAATCATCTGTGGACTCATCAGCTGATGAATGAAAGATACGTTATTTTAGTTTTTCTAAGTATACTAAGCAATTTGTGTTACTATTAAAGTTACTAATAAAGTTGATTATTTCCTAATACATATATCATTCTTATTATTTTCCTACTTTATTCAGTTTTTACTTTCATGTAAGTAATGATTTTTTGGTATTTTTGTAATTATAAAAATAAACCAGGCTTGCTGTAGTTTGTTGTATGAAAATTTTGCAGATAGTCTACGACAATTCTTAATTTTACTCAAGCAAAACCAATTAATTTTTTTTAAATTTCAATTTGTAGAATGTTTCAGAGTGTTATTTTTACAGTTATTTTTGGTACCTTAATAATTTCTTCGAAAGGTTACGGTGAAGCTATAAGATAAGCTCCAAGTGATTTAATTAATGATATATAATGCTTATGTCGTTATTCAGGAAAAACCAACTAAATGACCTCCCTGAAGATAGTTTTCGGCATTTTTTCAAGCATTATCAATGAAGTACTTCTATTTTTATGATTTACAAACATACTTTATTAATTTTTTCATCATAATTACATGATTGCAGGTAAGATATACGTAATTTAGTTACATAATTATTCTGTCAAACTTTTAAATCATTATTGCCACAAGTTTAGTTTTCGGTAGATAATCGGTTTTACCAATAAAGGGACGATATGTACTTAGTTTTTGGTTCTTGTACTGTGATGGCTTTTGGTCAAATAAAGAATTTATTTATTTAATTTTACGGGATTTTTATCCCGATATTTCAACGGGATCGAAACTTATGCGGGTGAAACCGCGGGACGCTGCTAGTTCATTATGAAACAACAAAACATCACGCCTGTATCCCCGGAAGTGTGGGCAGAGGCTTAAATACATGTAGTACACCTACTAACGAAAGCTATGTGACGAAATCTAATGTTATTATTATTATTCAAAGCTGATCACATAGTGTTCACCTTTGAAGAATGTTTCTAAGTGATAATAAAGAGTTTTGCTTACCTGCGTACAGTGGCGTCTAATTCCCTTTCCTTACGCTGTACTTCCCATTTCTGTACGGCGATTTCTTGAGTGCGCTCCACAACGGAAATCTGCATCTGTTCTTCCTTGATGCGCTGCTTAGTTTTCGCTGCTTGGAGCTCGTATGCCATTTCAGCTTCAGCCTAAACATTTACACATGAATCAATCATAACATCACGCCTCTATACCCCAAGTAGAGTACAGAGGAGTGCCCTTAGTACACCTATATTTCGCCAGTTATGTTGAAGTCCCATGAAATAGGGTGCGAGCCTATAGTGCTATCAACCGGACACAAATCCAGACTCCGGGCTGCTACTGAGAAATACCAGATAGATAAACCCAATAACACTTTGCCCGACCTGAGAATCGAACCCAGGAGCATGCTCAGCAGTAGCGCTTGCGACCACTATACCAACAAAGCAAGGCCAATTCTCGTAATTTAAAACGTTTAAAATGTAGTCGCAGTCTTATTTCGGCGACAAACAAATGGACACCTCCATGCAATAACATCGTAACTCACTTTTTGTGATTTTACAGGAGAGCGATTTTAAAGTTTGAAAAATTATAGCAAACTCAAAACACCCCGTACAATTTTTGAAGCTGGCTCTATTTAATAGTTTAGGCGGACTATAAAAAGGTATGGTTAAGTTGTAAAAGAAAAATTGTTTTGTTGACAATTATGTTGTTGACAAAAAATATTTTTTGGATTAGTTAGAAACGAAAGGGAATAGAATTACAATGATAGTACAGAAAAAATGCATTTTTTTTTTTTTACATAACAATGCCGTTGTAACTCAATTTTTGGAAAAAAGTGAGTTACGATGTTATTGCATGGAGGTGTCGATTAATGTCAAAAACTTGTAAAAATGTAGGGAAATTAGAAGTACTTTTTGACAGATTGAGACTGAGATCAGACTGTGAACGTTCTTAAAATTACGAGAATTGCCCCTCAGTATAATTTTATATGATAACTGTGGTCGTACCTTCTTCGTTTGTACTTCAACGTCGTAAGCTGCTTTTTTCAGTTCGAAGTCTCTCTGAGCCTTCGCAATTTCGGTGTCGTTAAGGAACCTGGCGGCCATTTGTTGTTCCTCAGCCATCGCTTCCTTTATCTTGGCTTCTGCTTGCGCTTCTGCCTCACCAATACGAGCGTCTCGTTTCACCTCAGCTGTACGTGCCATTCCAAGCGCTTTCAGATAACCCTGAATATAAAACAAGGAAAATAAAACATATGTTTTCTTGTATGCTCCTTTTATCACACACTAATAAAAGTGAACCAAAACACGTGCGTACACTCAAATAGGTTAAATATCAGTCTTATAAAGCTTGAACTAATCGCGATTTCAAGCGTTAAATTTCTAACAAAACAATGTGGTACTTTTAAAATTAATGATTTAATATTCTTTGCCGTAATTAGGATTTTATTTTGCGTTTCTAATTTAGGCCCTGTATAGGTATTATAAACCGTTTTAAGTGTTATTTTACGTGTATTAATTTGATATTCTCCTGACAAACAGATTTAAAGAAGAAATGATCCAGTTCATTTTGTGTAATCTTATCGAATGTATAAAATTCAGAAAATAATTATATTTCCGACTAATCGTTATAAGATTGCTCTCAGGTGCTGTTGATTCATTAACTCGGGCTTAAATAAGTTATGCAACCAAGTAAACAATAAAACCGTGATCGTGTCTTTTTTTTAAATCATTGTAATTGGCGAATGTAAGTTTATCCCCTTACCCCCTTACTAACAAACGTATTATATCAGATGAACAGTTACACACCGATTTCTCTCTGTCAGTGGTCAGTAATTTGACTTTCGAAAGAAAAAGACAAAGGGTTGTGTAACTATACAGACGCTATACAACTTTTATTCGTAAGGCCCCCCTTACGAATAAAAGTTGTATAGCGTCTGTATTAGTGAATAATTTTCTATTATTTGACCAAGGTTAAGTAACCATTTCTTATTACTTACTTCGAAATACAAATAGTTATGTTTACATAAGGGTGGTAGGTATGCCACTCGTCAAATATTTGGGTCCAGGATAGAATATATTTTTTTTAATTTGCTAGGCTGCCTTTTATCAAATCATGAGTCATCCCATTTCTTTAATCTAAGTCATACTGGACAAGGATTCTTGGACAATAGTTTCCTAGGACTGAGGTCAGACTAGTATTATGTCAGTCTCGGATGTAATGTAAATGTCATCTCTTCCATGTAGAAGTAAATACTCTCATTTTTTATCCCTACAAACCATACATTGGAAACCATTCTTCGGACATTATCTCCTTCGTCTTTGAGCTAATAGAAAAAATAAACAGCCTGACGGCAAGGTCGTTAAAAGATGCCCATCCATAGATATAATTACCCATCTCTCCACTAGTCTAATGCTTACTCTAGGATGCATATCCGGTAGGCTCTTAAATCCTTACCTATCCTTCGGGCACGTCTTCCCTACCATTACCGCGCCCCCCGGTCTATTCCTTGATATGCAATGGTCGCTGTAGCACCATGAAAATGAGGCTACAGGAGCTAGTGCGAATCTTGGGGTTCATTCGATTAATCGAGTCTGGTTTAACCACGCTGGGATCGATGCAATTCATTCATAAACGAATAACTTTGGCGACCTCGGTGTACTTTAAACAGTACCCTAGTTGCGTAATACACCATCTATCACAATTTGAATAATTTTGAAGGATACTGCATGTTCGAAAAATTTGTCTGCTCAACAAAGTAAATAACTCAATGAATACTGTTAATCTGTCAAAATGAAACCTATTGCTACTGATAGTGAGTTACGCAATTACCCCCCTGTTTTCAACATGAAAATTTAATAGATACGTAACGATCAAAAATCCTTTTGTAGACAATCAGAATACTAATTATTGAGTATCAATTAAAATTTTCATACTATCTGATTATTGTTTGACACAATTTGATCATAATTATCATTTTTTTCATGATACATAATTAATATCATACATAATCAAATCAATCAAAAATCTTAATCACTGTTAAAACCCACTTTTTCCAAAGGTATCTTAAAATGCGCTTTATGCTGTGATGGATAGTATTTATTTTTCCTCAGTTTTGCACTTTGTAAGTACTAAATAATGGAAAAAACCCATTTACATTTTATGCTTATATATTCCTATAATTTCACTAACTTACCCTTCAAACTGAAGACTAATGATTTTGATAGTAAACTATTGTATTAAATATTTATTTATTTCTCAAGTTGCTACTACCATGTAACATAACATTTAATAAGAATATTATAAAACATCCAATTTCTGAAAGGTTCACAAACATTTCCTGACGATCAAACTCCGTCAAATTATTTGATTGTCCGTTGTTATTTCAGGCAGCCATTCACATGAGTTTGACATCATCATCATCATTTCAGCCGAAAGACGTCCACTGCTGGACATAGGCCTTCCCCAAGCACCTCCACTTCGACCGGTTTTGTGCTTCTCGCATCCAACGAGTTCCTGCGGCCTTCACAAGGTCGTCGGTCCACCTTGTGGGAGGCCTTCCAACGCTACGCCTTCCGGTACGCGGTCGCCACTCCAGAACCTTTCGGCCCAATCGGCCATCTGTTCTGCGAGCAATGTGCCCTGCCCACTGCTACTTAAGTTTGGCAATTCTTCGGGCTATGTCGGTTACCTTGGTTCTCCTCTCCTGAGTTTGACATTCTATAGCAAATTGATTACGTTGAAATCCTACTATCCTACAAATATTATAAATGTGAAAATGTGTATGTTTGTGAATTTTGATGTTTGTTAACCAAACACGCCTCAACGGCTGAACGGATTTGGATGAAAGGAGGCGTATTCTGAAGGATACTTAGCGAAACCTGATTAATTTCAAGTATTAAGAGCCTACACTACCTCAGCTAAAATTCACTCTTTATCTCGCTCATACGATACTGCTTGCGGACTGAGTGAGAGCGAGACAGAGTGCGGTGCTGGGCGGCAGGCAGCGCCAATAGTTTAGGTATTTGCTTTTTACAGTAAAAATAATGGTAATTATAAAAAAGTAAATAACATAAGACCTGCTTTAAAGTAAGTTCAGTTAGTATGCAAAGTTTCATGATCTAATTTGAAGTATTTTTTGAATACCAGCGGTTTATTGTTCGGGTTAGAGGTAACTTTGGATTTTTTTTCTATCGAGAAAATTTTATGGAATCGTGTTTTCGTCTAACATAGGACTTAGCATTAATACTCAACTTTACCATATATTTATTTCAAAATTAATGGTTCAGTATTTTTGACATAACGGAGGATCACGCTAAGCCATTTGAGGTAGTATAGGCTCTTAAATAATGACGAACAATAATTATCTTTGTTAAATTACTTTAAAATACAGTTAACGCGTACCTAGTACAAAGCCAGGACGTGATTTAGGATAGTGCATTTCACTAGTTTAAGTACACCAACATAGTTTCTATACTTTTATCGGTACGACGCCAACGATGGGTTAACATTTCATATCTTCCTAATTAATTGCATTGCAAATGTTATCTAAGATTAATAGCCGAATGGTTTATTTTAAATCGATGCGACCATTTGTGAAAGCAGTTTTTTTATATATTTTTTTGCATCATCAAGTCAGTCTATCGCATTCCAATATCCTCAAGTTCTGAGTTGAGCTGCACGATTTTTGACAAATGCGTGCACCGACTGGACAGTTCCGCTCAATCTGTGTGGCTCTTTCCTCTAAAGGCCATTTCAGACACCAATCTACATGGTCTTCACATGATATGACCAAGATTTTGTCTGGACTTTAAGAGAGATTGTGACCTCTGAGTTTGTTTCGGCCTTTCTTTTCAGAGTAGTCAAACAGGAAACGTCGTCCTCAATCAAGCTTAGAAAAAAAAATATGATTGACGTGTAAAAGTGTTTGTACAAACCTACTTACAGAAATAAATCATTTATCAATAATGATCTCTTAAATGAGATACTAAATATTTTTATGCTAGTCGTGATGGGGTGAAGTTCAGACCGTGCTGTAAATGCAGAGAACGGTGATTTTATCACCGTACAGGCATACTTAACGTTTCCACATTGTTATCAGTTCTATTTTTGGTTACTATTAAGCACTAAGCATTAATCACTATTCTTGATCTTTTTCCTCGTGCGCCTAAATGTGTGATTTGCATGTGGCTACCAACTTTGTCAGCATTATTCAATACTTTATTTATTTGGTAGTTACCGGTATATTCATAACTATATTTTTTTATGTTCATAGCTAGATATAAGTTTAATTAATATAATATTTTAACTGAAAGTTCTTAATCTACGTGATATTAGATATAAATAGATACTCATTACAATATTATTAATGTTAAGTTTTCTTGCTTCGCCCTAACAGGGTCATGTACTCACTAGTTTAAGTCTAGCGTGTAACTTTGGTTGTATACATTGTGCATTAAACAAATAAATAAATAAATCTCCTTATTGGCATTATTGTGCCCCTTTCTTTAACATTAAAAAATAATGTCGTTTTATTGCTTCGTCAATTAACGCCTTTAACTTCCAAAGAAGGTTTAATATACTAAATTGAAAACTGTTGATTTAAACTACAAATCTTATGGTTATCACACAGGTATCATCATCATATTACTTTGCTTCCGCGGCGTGCAATGCAAAAGAGGCCGAGGTACACATAGGTGAGTCCATCAATGCCTGGATGCGGTCAAGGCTTGTATAGTACTTTTCTTAAATAATGCGCGGAAATTCAAACTTAAATATTTTCAGAATCAACGACGAACCACAATCATTTTTCACGCGCCAATATGCTAATGTTTCTTTTTTACTTCATACAGCCGATTTACAAGCCAGTTCGGAATTGAAATAAAATCTTTGATAAGTTACCTCCTTGGTTGCCATGTTCCGAAGTAAAGGTTAGTTCCATTTATAAATTACACGATAGATATGAGTTTTCATAGTAATTTATTCGGTCGCTAAAGACGACAGTTACGGATTTTCATACTAACATTGCCGGCCGCTGCTGGCATGTATTTGACCAGTACAGCATTTTTGATTTATCTCGAAGAAGGTTGTCAAAATAATGCTCTAATTAAATTACCAAGCATTTTTGAGACAAGATCGTTTTGTCGATCGACACGTCCCGGACCAAAATAGTGCAAATCTGTGCATCTCGGATACACTCTCGTTCGCCCTGATCAGTTTCGGTAGTTCGATAGATGGGCGCATTTTCCTCAGCTTAGCTTTGCTGCCACGGCAGCGCAGATTCTCACAGCACCACATCTCGTGGTCTTTATGCCCTTTTCTATTATCTCACGTCGACCATCACGTCATTGAAGATGAAAAGAGAGAGTGTGTATAGTAATGTTCTATATTAACCTTATGGGATTATTACGAATGACCCTAACCATTCGTAATAAAATTAAACAATAGGTAAGCTCTGTCAAGAAGCAAGGCAAACACCGCAGATGTTTCAGCATAATAAAAGTATTGACATTGATTTAGACGTTATGCGCATCTAGAGCTAACGACATTAATCAAAAATACATAATACTGAAAGAAGCATGAATATGGAATATCAAAATGCAGAGTTATCGAACCCAACTGATGCATTTCGTATGGGAGAACAGTTACTGTATACAGGGTGGAAAAAATCGATGGGCCCTGAAGGGAAACCACTTTTAAGCTTTAAGATAGATTATTTTACTTAAAGGAAACATTCCTTTATTTTTAAAAAGAAACAAAACTGCATTCACAGATTTCTCGACAAGCTTACATAAATCGGGAATCGAACCAGCAAAAATTAAAAAAAATAGTCACTCGGTATTTTATTTCACTAATAATCGATAGGATTATTGTTCAGGGTAAAATGTAACAAATATTTGGTCTTAGAAATAAAAAAGATCATGAAATCTAACATTAATTTTATTTTATCGTCAATTCTAATATGAAGGACACGTAAATATGAAAGAAAATTATTACGTAGCAAGTCATTATGCTTGAACTATTTAAAATTACAATTTCGTTACACTTTACGGATACACAACTTGGTCTTTTTTGAAATCCACTTCATGTAGCCTTCTGCAAAGTGTTGTGGTGTATAGTCAGCGCCATGAGGCTTGACCCCGCCTCCCGCGCTCTTTCCACCGCCCCTATGACGTCCGGTCCCGCCCCGCGCCCAGACCTCATACCACTAAAGACACCTAAAATCGTGTACTGCGCAAGTCAAACCACGTGGTGTGTCAAGTCTCATCTTTCGTGGCGCTAACTGTATCATATGCTCCTTATAACATTTTCTACCTCAACCCCTCTTCTAGTCTCATAAGACTTTGTAAAGAATATTTTGTACATGGCCCTCTCACCTCTTACTGTAGAGCTAAATTGCAATTCTTGTTGTTTGAAAAGTAAGCTTCTAATAAATCGAATTGTTCTTGATATGGCATTATTACACAATTACGAAATGGAAGCAAAACAAAAAGAAATCGATAAAATGTCCGAAATGTTCGTTCGAATTTCAAAATTGTAGTTCCGCACCGCAAACAAAGTTAAACGTTCTATTTTTAAACTTTTCGTCAGAACGCCTCGTCTAACAAGGAAATTTTAATGTGCATATAATTATTATTACCAATTAAACGATTTTCTTATCTAAGGCGTGAATTATATTTTTTGTTTTGAAAGATTTGTTTTTCTTGCTATTTTTAACGTAACTTTGTGTGTAAATAAGTAATAAAAAAACTGTAAAATCTTAAAAACCAAGTCCGTACCGACAAAGCTGAGTTATCGAAGAGTTCAATAAACTTTATCTATAATTGATTTATGCAGTGGTTTTTTCATAAAACTCGATTTTCCAAAGCACGTTTCAAATATTTTTTACGCGCCTTTCAGTTCGGAACGGTGTTTCTGTGCGTGAGAACTAGACGTTGTGCGTGTAAATTAGCGTCTAACTGCTCATCACTAATACTAGCTCTGTCAGACACGAAGGTTAGGCAGCGTGATTTTGGCCATGACAACCAGTAAGTTCGAGCTCGCGACTAGTTTACTGTTAACATAGTCAATGTTATCGATTAGTGAAATAAAACAGCGAGTGTTTATTTTTTTTTTAATTTTTAGGTGGTTCGATTCCCGATTTAGGTAAGCTTGTCGAGAAATCTGTGAATGCAGTTTTGTTGCTTTTTAAAAATAAACGGTTGTTTCCTTTAAGTAAAATAATCTATCTTAAAGATTTAAAGTGGTTTCCCTTCAGAGCCCATTGATTTTTTCCACCCTGTATAAATAATGTTTAAAATTCTCGTCAATTCGATTTACTTCGCTTTATTCGCAAAGCGAATTAACGCAGATCAATAACGAATAGGTACTGCATGTATGTGTTGCAGGATAGAGGTACGTCTACACCGCGAACAATCGTCAGAAACCTTTTTTTTTTTTTTGGGAAAATCGTGACCATTAGTGCTTCTTTGGTAGCTATGTTCTAGAAAGCACCGCCCTTTGGAATCACTATAATTTGTTCGCAAAGTAATGATTGGCTCAAGCTCAGCCAATTAGTCGTTGATTGAGTACGAATACTTGCGGTGGGGACGCACCTTCATTTGAATCAATTTTTAAAGGGTCCATGCACGAAATAAACCCATTATGGACAATTTTATTACCTAATTATGAGAAAACTAAAGATAATTGAAATATAAACGTAGTTTTACGGCGCAAAAAACCCCTAATGCCAGTCATAGCACCTGCTAATAGCATCACTTAGCGCTCTTGAAAATATTTTTGTATTTACATAAAATAACATTTTGGTTTTATTAAGAGCTTGTTATACCTCAGCTCAAATTCAAAGGAGATTGGGCTAATGTGCCCTGACACGCTATACCATTAAAATATACCAATGGATAGAGCTCTTCAAGGAGAATATTTTATGTTATGACGACTTCTTTCAATTGATTGTCCGTTTAGAGACACGGACCCCTAAACGTAGTAAGTATTTAGAATCTGGTATTTCGTCAAATAATTAACTTTCATTAAAACTGTGCCTTTAAAATATCATCTTATAAGCCGATCAACGTCCATTTTATAAAATTGGCCTGCTATATGCCGCTGTTTTACGAACAATGTTTTTAAAAGTCGGTCGGACAGACCGTCAAACCCGCCGAACCTCCCAATACTGTTAAGATATATTTCATTGAGTCCAAAGTGCCCGGTTGATAGCAATAGGCTCGTCCCCTATTACATGATAATCCATACTAATACTATAAATTCGAAAGTAACTCTGTCTGTCTGTCTGTCTGTATGTTACCTTTTCACGCCTAAACCACTGAACGGATTTCGATGAAATTTGGTATAGAGATAGTTTGAGTCCCGGGAAAGGACATAGGATAGTTTTTATCCCGATATACTCACGGGATCTAAAATTACGCGGGTGAAACCGCGGGGCGCAGCTAGTTAAATATAGTTGGCGAAATGTGGGTGTACTATAGATATACCTCTTCTCTAACCATTCGGGGAATACAACCGTGATGTTAGGTATGTAAATTTCATTGAAAAAATCTCGTTTAAAACAATGTCTGTTACCTACTACTACGAAATGTCTGAATTATTAGTCTGTTCGGAGTTAAATCGTTATAAATGTGAGTAATATTAAAACTTAGTTCTCAAAATATGTTAACTAATTAATAAACAGTAACTTGTAACTTCCCGCATCCAACGGGATCCTGCGGCCTTCACAAGGTCGTCGGTCCACCTTATGGGGGGCACAAAACCGGTCGAAGTGGAGGTGCTAGGGGGAGGCCTATGTCCAGCAGTGGACGTCTTTCGGCTGAAATGATGATGATCTTGTAACTTGACTGAATGCGAAAGGCGGAGGACAGGATGTTGTGGCGCAGCCTCGGGGAAGCCAGCCTATGTCCAGCAGTGGACTGAGAGTTTTGAAAACTTGTAAAAAACATCTTTATTATATTAACATAACAAAACATCACGCCTGAATTCCCTAAAGGTGATCAGACATGTATTGTACAACTACATTTCGGTTACAGAGGTAGGTATTTTTATCTTCTATCTACAAGTATAAAACCAAGTCGGTTTTCGTGTATGTCTGTGAAGAACTAAAGAAGAAACTAAGCGAACACAGGTTCACTTGATTTTAATTCCTTAACTTCGGTGCCCAAGTAGACACCCATTTATGGCATTAACTCCGAACAGACTAACGATAGGCAAAAGTCGTGTTACTAGCAAAGGTACTCCATGAAAAGATCTTTCTATTGATGTATATCGTATGGGTATTAGGCGCTAAGAAAATTCGTAAACTTCGGTGCCCAAGTAGTCAAAATTAAATAATTAATTTCAAATAGGCACATAAAAGGCACCTTTGAACGTCAAAAGCACAATAGCTATCAATATAGGACATTAACTCTAAAATGACTAACAATTAGCAAAACTGTTAGTAGAAAAGGTTCTCCTTGAAAAGCACTGCATTGGTTTTGCGTATATACTTTATGGCTATTGGGCTTTTGGGCAGCTACCCATAGTTCATTGTCCATTCTCCTTTGTTTAAATAATTTTTCTCTTTCTCACAAACAGTGAAAAGAAGTGTCCAAAGTGAGTCGATTTCGGGCAATGTCTGAATTTTGGTTCGTAGTTCTATGTAAAATCAGTTCGGCTTATCAGAAGCGATGTGCATGTGTAAAGTGTTTTTGAAAAATGTGCAGTAAAGTCAGGTTCCAAAGAAATAAAAAATTATGCAACATGATTTTTCAATCCTTTGGAACTGGTCATATAAAATCGCTGCCTTAATTATTAAAACGAACATTGCTAATTGGCCAGAATAGCGTGAAGCTGTTACAAATGTGCGCCGCAAAGAACTCACGCATTTAATTGCTTTGAGCAAGAACAGATAGGACAAGAAAATCAATAGGTCACACAATCATCAAAGTACTCACCCGACAAGGTAGAGTATATTGTCTGATTTATTACATAAGATAAATTTTCGTTTATGAAGCCTATTATTTTAGTGGCATCTATGATAATTCATAAAATGATGGCTTTAACAAAACAAAAAAACATTCAACGCCATTTTTAAACCTACATACCTTAGCTTCCTGTTGCCATGTCGAAAAAAAAAAATATTCTACTCAATGTTTCAATAAGTACATACAACATACTTATCACAGTGTAAAATGATTTTGTGAATTAGTTTATCGTCAAGTGTTCTGCCTAATAGTGATAAGTGACTGAAAGTGGAAATATTAATGGTAAAACCCAGAATTTTATCATCCTATTGTAGTTAGTCAATCATTAGAAAACTGGTTTTGATCAAGAGATCTATAAACATTAAAATGGTTATTAATTAAATAATTAGTTAAGGAAAAATGTTGAACGAGGAAAATATTATGTACCTCTTCGTCTCTGATGTCTTTCAGTGTGTATGAAACGACTGTTATTCCCATGTTGATGAGATCACTTGAAGCTACCTCGAACACCTGGAATAGTATAAAAAAAAATTGTATTACATTACTTAAAAAATAATAAATGTACATTGGCGCCGATTCCCTTGTTCACAAACTAAACTAAATTTTAATTCACAGCATCTTTTTCTTTCTATTTCATAAAGAAAAGGATAGAAGATAAATATTAGTTTAGTCCTGTCCAATCAAGATACTCCATAGACAAGTTTAGACGCGATAAAAAAATTGGCTACTAAAAATATGTCAATTTATGTCAGGCGCTGACTAATTTGACAGGACTAAACTAATATTATGTTCTGTCCTTTTCTCAATAAAATAGAAAGAATAAGATGCACTGAACTTAAATTTAGTTTAGTTTGTAAACAAGGGAATCGGCGCCAATGTCTTATAAATGAAATTTAAATACAGCAATAGTCTAGTAAATAATTATTATTTTATTTTAATAAAACTGCACACCAACCTTCTTAGAGAAGATCTTTCTGTCCTTGTATATCTCTTCAACTGTCATGGAGCCCATGATAGCACGCTGATGACCTTCAAGGGTCACAAGGGCTATATGTTGTATCTCCTGCTCACTCTTGCTCAGAAATTGCTCGCACGCAGAGAGCAGCATCTCAGCGTTTTGACCTTGAATCTTGACCTGTAATTAGATGAAAGTATGTGGTAAGATGGAGGACAGGGTGTTACGGCGCAGCCTGCGAGAGGCCAGCAGTGAACTGCGATAGGCTGAGTTGATTGATGTAGTAAGACGTGACAACAACAGTGTGTAAACTGCCTATTCCAGCGAGTGAACCTAGACCCCCGATCACCTTCTGCGAAGCAGTCATGCTAGCGAAGGAGGTGGCGGGACGGCTGAGGGAGAGAGCCTCACGTCCCAGCCGCCGCGGGAGACGCTCCGGGCGTCGGGAGCCGCGTGACGACTCCCGGCCACCGTAGGCGCGGGCCTGCGGACGGAGAGTAATGGGTAGCTCACCGTCCGATCAGGACCAGGCCCGTGCCGGACGGCGCGTACGTGTTGCACGTGCGCCTCAAAGAGATGTCAGCAAAAAGGAAGGGGCCTGCCAGGGCCGAAGCCTGCCGGGGGTGCGGGATTGTCCGAAAGGGTTACCGCTACCCCGGAACATAAAGGGCTAAGGAAGGAACACGGATGGGTTTTAGTCAGTAAGAGTCTGACACTCCCTTCCGCTCCACTCAGAGCGGGAGGGGTCATTTGATGATTTCCCATCCATAAAAAAAGACCCCCGATCAGCAAACTAGCTTCTGCTAGACCATCAAGGCAGTAGGTGACATTAGCAATTACTAGTTTTTTTTTTTAAATGTTTTTTCATATTGATATAATTATTATGTGACGATATAATTACCTGTGCTATACCCGTCACGGATATTGGTACACCCTGGCTGGTATAAACAGTTGGTGACTCGACCTGTAGAGTCATGGTGTTCAGGGAAATACGCTGTACACTTTGGATCGCCGGCCAAACGAACGCGCGCCCGCCCGGCACCAGTAGCGGCTTTGAGTAACAGCATCCTGAATAGGACAATTGTAAACTTGAAAAGGTAATAAACTAATAAGTACTTACTTATATTAATAAGGCCGCGCAAGCAAAAGGAATTTCGCAATGCTGAATATTGAGTAAAGCAAAAGAAAAATGAGTACACAGGATCATAAAAAAAATCGTGTTTATCATCAAATTCGTCACAATAAGAACAAAATACTCATTATCATAAATGTTATCATTGCAAGTTTTCTTTTGCATGAGCACTTGAGCATGACTTTAATAAACATTCATCTTGCTTTTGACATTTTCGCAGATAAAAGATAAAGACTTCGCGTTGCTATAAATTCGTTACATAAATGACATTCCATATAAAGACTGCCAAAGAGGGGAAATAAAGAGGGCAATATTTATAAGAAATTGGGTTAATTACATCATAATAGCTCGGTGCTATGATGATGTAATCAACCCAATTTCTGAACTATTAGCAACGCGGCGTACGCAATATAGGGTATATTTACAGGGACCAGTCCTTTATACTATAGATATCATTATAATCACAGGAATGAATAGATAAAACATTTATTCAGTGCATTCAAAAAACAGCACAACACACAAAAGCACAATAAATTAAATGATAACAAATTACATGAATATATAAAAACAAGATGCCTATATGCAAAAAAAAAACATACTTGAAGAAAATAATAATAATAGGGAAAGTTTTATTG
Source organism: Amphipoea lucens (assembly GCA_947508005.1). Classification (NCBI taxonomy): domain Eukaryota; kingdom Metazoa; phylum Arthropoda; class Insecta; order Lepidoptera; family Noctuidae; genus Amphipoea; species Amphipoea lucens. The sequence continues at coordinate 4,890,527 of OX382355.1, forward strand.
CCATTTAACCGCAATTTATTTTGAATAGACCAACGTAATATTATTTTTTGCCCCTGGGGTTGAACCAGGAACTTAGGCGCGTATCCATTGGGAATGCAATATTATTCTTTGCCCTGGGGTTGAACCAAGAGCTTAGCCAGAGTTGCGGATTGTGTAAAATGTTTCAGCAACATGTCTTTGTGTTGCGGAAAATATATGGCTGGCAAAATAGCATGTGAAAGTGTTGATAGCAACATACTAATGTTCCGTACGTATGGTAAATGAAAGACGCACAGCAGTGTTATTTCAGACGGTACCAAAGTTGTGAGATTGTTATTCAATATTATTTCCAGTGAAAACAGGCCTTTAAGTTGTTGCTTTCAGCCAATTAACTAATGAGGTTGTTGTATGGTAATTTACAAAGCAATTTTTTGCCTAGCCCCGATCACAATGGCTTTCCAAGGTCGGTGTCAAGTGCCTTTTCATAGTTACTTATATAATAATGAACGATCAATGCCCATGATGTAATTTCTACCTTCAAATATTCAATATGAGATTTTTTGTGAAAACCACAAGCTCCTAGTTTTTTCCTAACTTTGAACGAGTGGAAGTATGGATTTACGAATAAAAAAATCTGACATCCTTTTACCGACCAGTACTTCCCACCAACTACTTATCTAGACCAATTTAACCAAGCTCGGGCGGTCTATGATGAGTAACCAATGACCATCTTCCTGCTCCATCATCAAATTATGTTCACCATCTCTAAGTTAACTAAAACTCCAAACACGATTCTGCTGTAAATTGCCGAGAAGTTGGTTTAGCTGCAGACTATCCTGGCTGCAGCATCAGGCCAAGATAACCACACTATTGTCTACAAACTACCCATCTATACCAATCCAGCGAGTCTAAACTTGATGGTCTACGATTCGTAAGACCGAGATCCAGTGAACACCTATTGCTTCATCATCAGACCGTGCCCACTTGTTCCCCATATCTAAGTCAACTACTCATCGAGAACCATTGAATGAGTTCAAACATGATAATGCTATAAATTCTTGCAGAGTTGGTTATTCCGCAGACTTTCCTGAAGCATCAGGGCAAGGTTACCAACTTGCGTTCCCATTGAGGGTCCACATTTGAGTTTTGAGCTTTTGAATGCATCAGCCTTTAGTAAAAGTTCTCAAACAATTGTAAATTCAGCCTTTAATTTGTAAAAGTAGCCACTCAAAAGTTACAATCGATCAAAGGTGGTCCCTCAGTCGTGACTGACAGGCATCCCTATCTCAAAACCTAGTTAAAATTTGCAACTGCTATAAATTACTACTCTTAGTAAAAGATTTGTAAAACTAATTTATTTGAATATCAACCCTTCCTGTTCAAGGAATAAAAAGAACTAGCAAGCGGAAGGTGGTCCCTCAATCGATCACCATATGTTCACCTTGAGTGGAGACCACAATGGAATTTGAAATTTACATATGGGTCTAGCGTTAGTAAAAGTACTTGAATGATTGTATATTCAACCTTTAGTTTGTAAAAGAAGCCATTCAAAAGTTACAATCGAATTAAGGTGGTCCCTCAATTGAAACGTTAATCATAAGAAAAATCAATTTACGTAGCATTCGGAGGTTAAATAGACGAATGCTACAGTCTATCCTTTAGTAAATTTTTTTTACTAACGATTACTTTACTAAACAGTATCAAAAAATGCACCGTTTTATTTTAAATAATAATCAAATAGCTGGGAAGAAATACTAAGATAGAGGTGACCACACAGCAGGGTTTTTCTAGTGACTGTTGATAATAATTTTTAATAAAAATAAAATCTGCGCATCGCGTACCTACGTGAACATACTTAAAAAAAATTGGTTCAATGACTAGTAACTCAAGCCGCAAATAATTTAAAAAAAATCCGGATAAGTCGGACTCGTGCAACGAGTATTCCGTACAAATTTGTAGGTATGTAAATAGTTTATCACAGTTTTTTTTTAATATAACTACAAATATACGATTGTCGGATTTTTTCCTTTATTTGTGCTACATGACTGCTTTAATGAGGCTAATGTTGATGATGACATAATTTTAATGTATATTAAAGGCTTGAATGACAATAATTACAAGATAGATGATATTTACATCCTGAGAGCACAAATAATTTCCCAAGCTTGTAATAAAAAGAATAAAATCAGAGTCGTCGTTACTTACAGTTGCGAATGTAATGTGTCTACCGTTTTCGAAGAAGTTATTAATAAGATTTTTTTTAGTGTCAAATTCTCCAAACTGTGTAGCAATGCATGGTGTCAAACAGAAAACATTTTAAAAAGATATACATTTATCAGTTTGAACATTCAGCTTATTAAAATATTTGGCATTAGTATTTTGGAAGAAGCCATTTTAATTCGTGACGAAATTAAAGAATGTACATTGTGTAATAATCAAGTGACGTACGAATATGAGCTTACAGATTTTATATCTTTCAATTTAAACGACACACCTAAAGGACCGATTAGCGAAATACCTCGAACGATCAAAGTCAAACAAAATTTCTACAAATTAGTTGGGGCTATTGAATTTATTCCCGGAACTAGCGCCAGTGAGCTCGGCCATTACAGATGTCTCTACTTCTTTAATGAGAGCATACGTTCTTACGACGACTTAAGCTTTAAATTTGATGACAGTCCTCTAAACGAACAAATTTTTATACATACACTTTGCTACTGTCTCATTAGTAGTAATGTTTGATGTAAAAACCTTTTTACAAAAAAACAACCGCGACTTCAAAAAAAAAAAACACCAAAAAAATGTAAATGCAGAACCAACGACACCGACTTCCGAAATTAAAATTATTTATCACTTTGTAGTGTTTTTTTCTGAAGTCGGTTGTTTTTTTTTCGTAAAAAAGTTTTTATTTTTCACTTTTTAGTTGTACCTACCCCACACAAATTCAATAAGCACTAGTGCACTGAAGAATTGAAGACACCGACTAGAAGAATAATCAAAATTCGCATAGAAATGCTGCATTTATGCATATAACTTCGTACATAAGAATAATTACCTAATGTATTATATACTAAAACCTTCCTTAAAGTATGTAGATCACTTTAGTGAAAGAATTATCCAAATCGGTTTTAGTTTTTGAGAAAATCTCGGACATACAAACATACATACGGGTCGAATACAGAACCTCCTTTTTTGAAGTCGTTTAAAAAGTTCAGAGTTACATTTTCAGTGCAGGGTAAAATTTTGTTTCTTTTTTTTTTATTATCATAAACATTATTTTCTTTGTGTTTTTATTTAGCTAAGTGATGTCAAATATTAATAAAAATTAATATCAACAAACACTCACTAGTTTTTACTTAATAAACATTCCTGCTGTGTGGTCACCTCTATCTTGGTATTTCTTCCCAGGAATTTGATTATTATTTGAAATAAAACGGTACATTTTTTGATACTGTTTAGAAAAGTAATCCTTAGTAAAAAAATACTACTAAAGTATAGACTGTATCATTCGTCTATTTAACTTCCGAATGCTACGTAAATAGATTTTTCTTATGATTATCGTTTCAATTGAGGGACCACCTTAATTCGATTGTAACTTTTGAATGGCTTCTTTTACAAACTAAAGGTTGAATATACAATCGTTCAAGTACTTTTACTAACGCTAGACCCGTATGTAAATTTCAAATTCCATTGTGGTCTCCACTCAAGGTGAACATATGGTGATCGATTGAGGGACCACCTTCCGCTTGCTAGTTCTTTTTATTCCTTGAACAGGAAGGGTTGATATTCAAATAAATTAGTTTTACAAATCTTTTACTAAGAGTAGTAATTTATAGCAGTTGCAAATTTTAACTAGGTTTTGAGATAGGGATGCCTGTCAGTCACGACTGAGGGACCACCTTTGATCGATTGTAACTTTTGAGTGGCTACTTTTACAAATTAAAGGCTGAATTTACAATTGTTTGAGAAGTTTTACTAAAGGCTGATGCATTCAAAAGCTCAAAACTCAAATGTGGTCCCTCAATGGGAACGCAAGTAGGTTACCAGACAATTGCAGTGTCAACAAATTTAAATATTACATATACCAATGTTAAGTCGATCGCGCGATTTAAAGTGCCAAATAGTTGTTTCCTATGGAGAAGAGGCGGCAAGAAACTACAGATCTCAAGATGCCACAAAAACACAGAACAACAGAGCCGTCAACCTTATAAACCCCTTCCTCATACGTCGAGGTTACGAGAATGGACCGGATTCTTTCAGCCATAAGCATTGCATATCTTATGCAACATACCAATAGGACTCGGAAACATACCAATAGGACAAGACAACCAACATACTGTAGTCACTTATCTTTTTGCAAATAATCTTGTTTACAACAGTATATAAATAAATCCTCATGAATTAAAGCAAGGGGGCATCCATTAATTACGTGAGGCGTTTAGGGGGGGAGGGGGTCAAGCCGATTCTCACACAATCTCACGTGGGGGAGAGGGGGGGTCCTGATAAGTATCACGTAATTTTTTTTTTCGCAAGTCACAGTGTAAAATTGCGAGAAAAGTGGATTGAATTGAGCAAAACGTGTTTCTCTATTAAAATATGACTAAATTCTACACAATAATATTTATCGCGGTCATGGATATATAATGGCGGGCCCACACCAACGGGAAACGCCGTTGATTATCGCGATGTTGGGCGTTAACCGAAGGTGTAGCCACAACTCATCGTGATCATTTTACAACGGCATTCACATTGCCGATTGACGTTAGGTGATAACTCGGGTGGCGGTATTTTTTGAGATCAAACAGATTTACGGTCACACTTACGTTTTTCATTGCGCACCGTGAGCACGTGTATAATACAGTGCAGCAACGTCAACATCCATCTTCAAATTCAAGGGGAACATTTGCGCCAATTTTATTGCCAATTGACGTTGACCGTTCAAGTGTGGCCACTCAATTTATCGCGTTAATTATCGGAATAATTACTGCGGTGTTTACGGCGATGATGGGCATTGCCGTTTCCCGTTGGTGTAGCCCCTGCATGAAAGAACCGAGATATGACCGGCAGTTGAAAATGTATCAGAACCCGATGTCGCTAGGTTGCCCCCACTACCGCGCCACTACTGCACATGTAGTTCAGTAAAAGCAATAGATACAAAGTCGCGCACACATTTGCAATTCATAAATCAGAACGTACTACATACAAAAATACAAATATGAAAATACGCATTATAAACAATCTCACGGAGATTAGAGGAACGGGGGAGGGCGTTGAGCCAAGTCGCACGATATCTCACTAAGGGGGGAGGCGGGGTCCAAAAATCGCCAAAATCACCTCACGTAATTAATGGACGCCCCCCAATCTATTAATTTACTAAAGTGAATGTCTCTAATGAATGTAGATTTGACATTCAACAACACTCAATTTAATTAGACTAGTATTATTATTAGACAGGTTTAGCATAGTTTAGCTAGATCTATACATAGTTTAAAACAAAGTCGCTTTTCATGTGTTTGTGGTGGCTAAGCAATTATTTGAGGAGGCCTGTGTCCAAGCAGTGGGACCATTATAGCCTGATTATAAACTAAAAAAAAAAAAATTTTGATGTAGTCAAAACATTGATTTATTTGCACCAAATCTAAAGGTGATGGAATCAATTAGATTTAGTGCAGATATCTCAATGTTTAGACTTGCTATAATTTCTTTTTTGTTGTTGTATGGGCCCGCTCTTGACCTCGAACACACCTGATGGAAAGCGATGGATGAGGTCTATGATGGAACGAGCGTGCCCAGATGCCTGAGGCACTGGAACTCCCACACATCGACGAAACAGGCTACAACCACGCCGGACTCAGCAAGGGAATTATTGGCCAGTCAATTAAGGTGTTGGGTGTGACTGTCCAGGATAAGCCGAGCGCTCGGTTCAGTTGAGCAACTGGCGGAACAAACTGCATTACATGAGGAGGCTTCTTCGTGCATCCCAAAAGCCTTGCACTTGTGCGAAGCCTGTTTCGGTTAGCATAATATTACATAGTTGATGATATTGGTCACAGAAGTAGAACAAAAGCAATCTATTTAGAAATCTTGAGCAGTACAAAACAATTTAATGTAACTAAAATTTGCTTTTTTTACCATTAAAATAGAGTAGTTATAAAAAAAGACAGCCTAGCTACGAACTTGCTAATGGGCTAGTCTTTTTACTGTGACATTGATTATTATTCTGTAGCTTGTATGTACTATTATTATTTTATACTTTACAATTTTTGCAACAATGTGAACAATACAATGAAATTCAGACCTTATCTACATAAGATACCACTTTAATGTAAGATAGAATTATATGAGGGCATTTTTTGTAATCTATAGTATTGAATGGCTCACACAACATTATTTGCAGATCATTTTTATCAATAGTTTCCTAGATAATTATAAAGAATGTACTTATGAAGATGAAGAACTGTAATATTAATATTATTAACTGAACCACACAGGCAGGTGCATTGTTTCTTAGAGCTTCACTGCATGTCAGGTGACATGCACGCAGCAAAGCCAATGTATCATTTTACAATTCCAATTGCCAAACTGACTTTTGGTGCCACAATAGCACAATCTAGGGCTGAGTGCTCTAGATTGTGCTATTATGGCACCAAGAGGTCAGACTGGGCCTGCTTGATCATTTCCAAACCACTGTTGTGACTAGGATCTAAAGATTTTCCTATATTTACCCCTGTAATTAATAACATATTTAATCCCAATCCTAATAAAAATGTACTGCTGCATAAAAATATCATTTGCATTTCGTAGATGGCCCCACGGATAAAGAGACAGAGAAATTGACTATGACGCTTCTGATCCAGGGTTTGTCATGGAAGACCATACTTTATTTCACTGCATTATTTTCACACGCAACAGATAGAAATAGCTGTTTTTTTTCTATGCAGTTTAATAATACAGATATCGGAAGATTTTTACAAAAGTTATGTGCAGTTAGAGCAGTGGTGGCCAAGTGGTAACGGCCGCGACTTACGAGGAGTAGGTCGTAGGTTCGAACCCAGACAGGCGCTTTACTTTGTGTAAATTATTTCATCACCACTGCTCTCAAAACGGTGAAGGAAAACATCGTGAGGAAACCGGCATGTCTTAGAACCAAAAATTCGAAGACATGTGACATCTGCCAACCCGCACTGGGCCCGCGTGGTGGATTACGGCCCATTCCCTCTCGCTGAGAGGAGGCCTGTGTCCCAGCAGTGGGAACATTATAGGCTGATTATGTATGATTATGTATGTGCAGTCACAAGTGGATCACAAGAACCCTAAAACAATACTCAGACCAAAAAATTATGGATCCATTGTATATTTTTTATACTTTGTATTATTTAAACTTTACTAAAATAATTATTATATGCAGTAATTAATTTATTATTGTCATTAAAGGACGATGAGTCAGAACGTCCCCCCAACCTTACATTGACCAACAGACTTAAAATATATCTCATTCGAACCGCCTTAGCAAGCTGATCAATTTTTACTATGACGACATCTCTCAAAAGTGCGGGATATTCCGAGAAAATCATGTTTTAGTGTTAATTTCGTCACAACGTCCCCCCAACCCTTACATTGACCAACAGACTTAAAATGAATCTCATTCGAACCGCCTTAGCAAGCTGATCAATTTTTACTATGACGACATCTCTCAAAAGTACGGGATATTCCGAGAAAAATCATGTTTTAATGTTTATTGCCAGAATGTCCCCTCAAGCCTTACATCGACCAACAAACTTAAAATGTATCTCATTCAAACCGTCTTAGCAAGGTGATCAATTTTTACTATGACGACATCTCTCAAAAGTGCAGGATATTCCAAGAAAAAACATGTTTTAATGTTAATATTGCCAGAACGTCCCCCCAACCCTTACATCGACCAACAAACTTAAAATGTATCTCATTCAAACCGTCTTAGCAAGGTGATCAATTTTTACTATGACGACATCTCTCAAAAGAAAAAAACAGTCATTCGTTACTCGTCCAATTTTTTTCTATTCCTATAGGCAGGCAGTTATCCCACCGGTGGCGATGAACGATTAGCGAGTAGAACTAGCAATTGAAAACGAGTTGGCGAGCAGTGAGCAGCGTGTGTGTAGTTCCGATAGTTTTGTCGCTGGGCTATCAGCGAGTTTTCGAGTGCGACGGGCGATTACTCGCACCACTCGCTCGGAGCGGTTAATCTCACAGGGGTTTCTCTCGGCGTGAGCTCTGACCACCAAGCGACCATCGCTGAGCGAGTATCGCTAGGCGAGTATTATATTTGATAGCTCTTGTCGCTCAGCGACAAACCAGTGAAGCGAGTCCTCGCCGGCAGTGTGAACAGTCAGCGATCAACTGTTAATATATGCATCTCTTTTGTTTACACGGAATGTATATCTATTGTACGTTTCTTGAGCGAGAAAACAGCCAACAGTTAGTCACTTCCTCGCCGGCGGTGGGACAACTGCCATATGCTCGTCCACGACGGAGACGCGGGTGTCTTCGTCTTGGGCGAGCTTGAATCCCTCACTACACTCAGGATTCAAGTCTTAACTCCTTCGCTTCGCTCAGGAGTCAACTCAAACCTAGAATCCTTCGTTGCGTTCAGGATTCAAAATAGCGCCCGCGACAACAAGACACTACTTTATCCCAAAATAAATAAAACGATTTTTTATTTCATTTTTAAACCCCATGGATTTTGGAGTTAAAACTGGTTGCTAGTCTTTTTATGGATCTTTATGAACCTGATAGCACATACAAAAGATCTGTTGCAGGGCGGGAGACGGGCCTAGCGAATTAGAAAAATTAATAAAACGTTTTTTTAATTTTCATTTTATTTCTAAGCCCCATGGATTTTGAAGTTAAAACTGGTTGCTAGTCTTTTTAAAGATCTTTATGAACCTGATAGCACATACAAAAGATCTGTTGCAGGGCGGGGGACGGGCCTAGCGAATTAGGAAAAATTAATAAAACGATTTTTTAATTTTAATTTTATTTTTAAACCCCATGGATATTGAAAGTAAAACTGATTGCTAGTCTTTATATAGACCTTTGTGAACCTACTAATACATACAAAAGTTCTGTTGAAGGGGGGGGACGGGTCTCATACAAATATGGTCATCGTTCTTTATTTATTACGTTATTATTTTCAACAATGAGTGAATGGAGCTGTCATGCATACCTAGTGCGCAAGTACATAGATATGTACCTATATAATTACAATCGCGCTATCCAAACAGTAAATTGGTGCAATGATGTCATCCTTAACCTTCCTGCAGTAAGAACATACTAAATAATAAAGAATAAACCTGAAACGAAATGATTGAAAGCAGCACTATGATATTGTATTTAATTATGTACAACACCGAAAACAAAAAAAAAAGGGATTGTGTAAATAGTGTACTCACCGGAGACGACAAGCGCCTCATTAGGCCCGCATGTTACAAAACCCCAAGTCATGATGATTTGCTTGAAAGGAAACTAACTTTGAACAAAATGAACTCAGTAAATCAAACTAAACACATAAAATATTGAATAATATTTATGTCAAAACACAAATCGGCTTCTTGGAAATGGATGGGCGACTGACGATACCATAGACAAAAACAGAATAAACCACAGAGTACTTTTTGATAGGAATAAACGCCTGACTACACTGTGGCGACACCAGTCAGGCGAAACACACCTAGTCCACTAGATGACCTAATGTTACCATTAACAATGTAAAAATGTGGTAAAATAAAATATAACAAATAAATTAACAGAACCATCGTCCCAAAATACCGTTAATGTTAAATGTATTGCGCGGTGTTTCACAGTGCTAAGCGTAGCCTTTAAATTTAAGGGGGAAGCTTCAGGGTGGCCCGCGAAATTCAAATTTTATTACGTTTTTTTTTGCAGGTTACAAAATGTGACATAACAGGGATGTACTTACAGCATTATAATCACTAAAATTATCAATACAGACCTCTAAGTTCCTAAAACCCTATATTGAATGACTATTTCATAAAATATCAATCAATAGGATTCTAAATTATGTTCACCATACAGCCTGACACTGATCTGCAAATTGTAAAAAACGCATAAAATATTGAATTTCACGGGCTACCCTGGCGCTTCCCCATTATATAAGTATTTTAAGGAGGTACCTCTGCTATAGACTAGATGGCGCTGATTTCTTAAAAAATATCTAAAATTAAATGATGCGGTACATTATTTTAATTTAAACAGAACACTAAATGGGTACCAAATTGTGAAAGGTAGACACAACTAAGTTACCGCATTACTGGTTATTTTTGTATTGCTGCTGTAACTTCTTTAGTTAACTAATTGGCGTTATCATGCCATAGAATTAAAATGTTAGGATTGATCTGGGGGCCTGGCTTTTACCTTGGCCAAAAGCTAAGCATTGCCATACAACATGGTAATTCCGCCAGGCTCTTGGGTACATTACCAGTCGACAGCGATGCAGATGAAGTTTTGGACGCTATATTTTAGTTTGTGTACAGTTTTAGTTATGTTAGGTTTTAATTTTATTTTTATTAATTAATTAATAAGGTATTAGTTATTGCTTACTTATAACTTTAATTGATGACAAAAGAAATTGAAAATATGTAACAACATTACGAATAAGTACTCAAAGAACCCCGCACAAAAGTTAGGAAAAATCTGTTTTGTACCTATACTCCATAGGTTTTTTTGTTTACCTTTATTTAACTACCTAAGCCTAATGGGCTATAAGTGTGTTATTTGACATTTTCCGTGAGCCAAAAATATACTAGCGACACTCGTGGCATAATTTGTCAGTTTTTTCCCCATTGACACACGCGTTTTAATTGGTCTAATCACGGAAGGTAATATTCTTTTTCTTATTTATTTAAATTCGACATGGTTAGAATACATATGATAAACCCAAGGAGCGCCTTATCTTTCTATAAGGGCATGCTTTGCGACCACATATTAGCTTGTTGCGATCTTGTTGACACATTGACATAAGTATAGTCTATGGTTGAGTCTGAGCCACGGACTTATTATATTACCATGGTCTGAGCTTTGGTTTGTTGGTTTGATGGTGCTCTGTGAATCTGTGGTTTGATGCGTCTTGAGTTGACTGACATCAATTGGTATGATAAAGCACAGAATACTTAATAGTACCGCGTGATTCACTCACGAATGCGAGCTTTATGACAGATATCAACCTGTGATACACTCACAGACGGTAGGTTATACTAATAACGATATACCTATTGATAGTATTGTAATTGAACAGTTCAAGATGTCGTTCCGTTTGTCAGTATCGTTAGAGCCAAGGAATTAATTTTGTTACGATCCTGGTAGAACGGTACAAATTATCGGTACCGGAACTACGCGTAACGTTTCAAGTTCCTGGATTTTATCAAACCGTTTGACCGCTATTGGACCCCTAATAAAATACATGACAACTAGAGACTTGAGGCCTCAAAAACTTGGACCACAAAGAATTTTGTCATGTGTCAATTTCTGACAGTGACAATCTGATAGCAGTCGCAATTTTTTTACTGCAAATCACAGAGTACTTTTTGATAGAAATTAAATCAATCACGATCGCTAGGGTGCGATCTGGAAACGAACTGTTGGAACCTATGAAAACAAATAGGTAAACAGATAAATGCCTAAAAAACTATAATAATTTTGAATAATGAAGTTATTTTTAATAGAGAATAAATACCCAAATCTTATTGACCGCGCGTCGCCTATTGGCGACGAAACAATAGAAATCAATTGTGTCTCATTAGCGGAGCTCGACAGATTAAATGCAAATGTTTGTTTACTTTTACTCTTTAAATAAAACATACCTAAGTACCTAATTTCCTGGTTTTAACATGCTCAACTCAAGAAGCACTATTTATTCCCTCAACTAAGTAGACCTACTAAGCCCGATCTATTACCTGACCGGACATCCACTGCTGAAGATATGCCTTTCAAATCCAGGAAACTACAGGTTTGAGTGGATATTCCGCCCCTAAGACAACCCACTGACCAGATACTGCTATGAACATTACAAAAGTAGTTCATATTAATTTACTAAAATTGTATTATTATTACCTAAAAAGACTTGCTTCTGCTTCTTATTTGGAAGGCCAAAATTACCTGATCACATAATACTGTTGTAATTTATGTCAATTGTGCTGTTGTGTTATTTTGACAAAAAAAAATTAAGGGCCCATTTTTTAAGTGGCAGAGCGATCGGTACCTATATGTATAGCTTTACATCTGTTTATAAAATGTAGACTTAAAAAATAACTTTTATACATATTATCAAAATTAAGTAAACAGTGTATGAGTTGGAGTCTTGGTTATGATCAGTTTGCCGTTTCAACAATTTAATGGGAAGAAAAATCATAACTTAGTTGGCTCCTTATCAAGTAAACAATGTTACAATCTACCTACTTTCCTTATCATCATCTGCCTAGCCTTTTCCCAACTATGTTAGGGTGCGGACCCTAGCCTAGGAAAGTATAGTAGCCACATTTGCGGTACTTATATAAGATACCTTTGTTTCTCAATATTCCATTCATAGTTTATGTTAGCTTAGGTAAATGCATTATCAAAGTGAGACAGATAAGTCAACAGTTTTTCTCTTGCAGATATCTGCGGTGCCTATAAAAGTATGACAAGACTGGAATGCTTCATTGCTCTCTACATACAACAAGGTAAGTTTTTGCTTACTTAAAATGATTTTAACTTTTTCCCTGGAATAAGTCTTATCACAATTTTAGGAGTAACATTTGACCAATTTGCTGAGCTTATGTCGGCTATGAACTAGGTCTATCTCAGGAATGATGTCCATTGACGGCTATGTCTATCACACAATGCTGAGTATAAACATAAGGATATAATATATCATTCCAGTTGGTCATACTTTACTGGTTTTTGCCGAACTGACGCGCCTCTAATTGCGGGCCTTCCGCCCATTTGGTCCCTAACTGCTGGACGCGATATAAAACTATAGATAGGGGAGGATCCTCCGACCAGACGGATGTTGTGTCTGGCGGGCAACTGCCCAATGATTCATGATGGGCCGTTGTATCTATGCTAGTTGCGCGGTAAACTCTGCTTGCGAGATGCAGGATTTTGCGTGACGTCAGTATGACGCGTTGTTCGCATGTGGCGTTGTAGTTACCGCTACAAGTAAATTAAAATACTTTTATTTTTGTGTCCGAAATCCGGGAAAGATTCCCGAATTTTCGAAAACAAAAACGTACCTATATCTAATTAAAAAAATAGTAATAGTAATTTTATGAACTACATTTGGTTGTGACACGCTCCCTCGCAAGTTGGTACGGTCCCACGGCATTCTCCTTTGACAGTTTCGGGTACCTTGATATGCTGGCGTCTGTAAAAAAACCCAAATATGAATTTGTGAAGTTTATCTTACTTTCTTTTAGTATATACTTACATGTTTATGTAGGTTGAGATCAATCGGCGAGCCTACGGCTTCGAAAACTCAATAATTAGGTACTTATTCCGGTTTTGTTAATACCTACCCATGGTCGCTTTGCCTGGCGAGACTGTACTTACTGAGGTCTAAACATCGTATTTTTTACTCTGCCCAAATTATGTTGCGGCGTACACCACTGTTACAATTACGATTTCTTACCTTAGTGGCAAACTATTGGGTATGGCAATAAGAAAACAACAACAGCTATCTCAAACACTGTATATTAATAAAATAAATTAGTTTAACATCAATCATTGCAGTAGATAATTAATTGGTACCTGCAATGGTTACATGGTTTAGAAGAGTTTTCACGGCACAATACTAATTTAGACTAGTTTTTATGTCATGAGTTCGGCGTGAAGAAGTAACAAACATATAAACACACACACACACTCACAAACTTTCGCCTTTATAATATTAGTGTGATATATACATATACATACAGTGTGATTGTGATAACTCGTCAAAATGTAGGGAACAGCTGATTTTTTTTTTCGCGATTTCATGTGTTTCCCATAGTAAAAATTGTTCATAATGATTACTCATCATTATGAACAATTTTTATTATGGGAAACACAATCACCCGTTAAGAGGATAACGGCGATTAAATTTTCAACCCGTATATGTTCTTTGAAATAAAACAATAAAATTGGCAGCATCACTTATTGTTTGTGCTTATTATTACCAACTTGTATCCGGAAATAATCGTTCCGATTAGTGAATGGCATGTGGCAATGCGAGTGAGACCATGCGATATTTCGATATTTATTTAGTAATTTGATCATTATTTTTAAAAGAAAGTAAATGATGACATTAAATTATCTTATTCGTACGCGGAATGAAATAATGTAAATTAACAGCGTACGTTAATAAAAGCGTTAAGGCGTTTATCGTTCATGCAAGTTGACGTTCGTAACACGTTAACTCGTTGACGAAATTAACTAGTTGATCAACTAGTTGACAAACGCAATTCAACGTTAACGTTTCGTTGACGGAAAAACCTTCAACGACCCATCACTACTTTGGTGCACGTTGGGTACACATTTTACGTCAAATTCATAAGGACGCTTCGAAATGTTGCCACTTCATAATGTGTAAAACGTTTATTGAGGATGACATTCTCGTAGCGTGTACTGTACCTATGTCTATTTCCTGTTTAGTATAATATTCTATCACTTTTAAGTTTTAACCGATTATTTTTCTTTAAGTACACTGTATTTTAATAATTGTTTGCTGCACCGGACGACGTCATTACGTCAGCGCCGGCTGTCGCTGAAAACCAGCGCTGGGGCTCTGTCCTGCATAGGGTCGCAGCATAATGCTGAGCGATAGCCGTTTTGCGTGGATGTGACGCATGTTTCCCCCTACCTTTTTATTTTATTTTTTGTGTTTTTGTTCTTTTTGCGTCATTTTCACCGCAAATAAACGTATTTTCTTTCTTTCTTTCTTTTCTTTCTTTCGATAGAGGCGGAATCATACTCTGCTTCGTGCTACGTAATCTAACGTTTAGACGGTTCCCTATCCATTTGCATAAAATGTTAAGACCTATTATACAATAATTGGCAAACTTTTGTTTCTCCTAATTATATTTTCGCATAAAATTATTTAAGCATAATTTCTCTAATCATAATAATGATTAAGCATAACAATGTAAAGCATTTTAGCATGCTCGTTTTATTTCTAACGACGACGTCAGGCGGGGCTCCTATTTCTGTCCGCAAGTAACCAAACCGAACCTCGGGGTGACGTTGTTTAGTATTATGAGAATTAAATTTATGCCAAAATAAATTAGGCTTCAAAATAATTATGCCAAAAAAAAACTATATGCCAAAAAAGAATATGGCAAAGTATCTATTATTATGACAAAACAAATTGTACCAAAATAGTTATGCCAAAGTATATTAGGAAAAAGAACATTGTGCGAAAAGAAGGGATACCTAAATCTTCTTCTTCCATCCCTTAATCCCAGTGCTACCTTGGGTCGGGTCTCCTTGTGCAGCGGCGCCAGGACAATCTATCCTGGATTGACATAGGAGTTAGGTTCTGCACTTTCATCTCCCTCTCGATACTGGGTCACCACGTAGCGGGGATCTTTCTCTTCCCAGGCGTTTCGTAGGGCTATTGAAAACGGTTTTTACTGAAAAACTATCATCTCTTCTCATTACGTGGCCTTACCATCTGAGCCTGTCCTCTTTTAATTTGTTCGTTATTGGGGTCACAAAGATCCTCTCACGTTCTCATTGCATGTTCTGTCCTGATGTGTCCGCACAGCGCAGTCTTTTCATGTCGGCTGTGTGCAAATTGCTGTTCGTGCTTTTTTTTCTGTTGTCCAGCACTCCGCTCCATACATCATGGCGGGTCGGACAGCCGTCTTGTAGATTTTGCCCTCAGTTCGTACTTGCATTCGGGTGTCACAGATTACTCCATGGCTAATATCTGCGTTGACTCTGGCATCGATCGTAAGAACAGAGCCAAGGTACTTAAAACTGGGTGACTCGGGGTAGCGTAGTATTTTTATCAATATTATTAATGTTGCAAAATATTTTTTCATCACCACCGAAGTCACATTCCATGTACTCCGTTTTTGAGCGATTGACCCGTAGGCCGTGCCGTTCGAGCTTATGTACCCATTTGCTGAACGTCTCTTGCAGATCCATTGCACTCTTCGCGATGAGGATGATGTTGTCCGCGTATAATATGCACAATGGTATTTTGCATTGTAAACTGTTGCCGAAGTCATCCATGGTAAGATTGAAGACCTGATTCAAGCCTATTTGGAGAATTTTTATTTGTTTTGAAGGACATTTGAAGTTCTTCCAACATGCTTAATATTAATTTACAATATACAATACCCAACAAGAGATTTGGGGCTAAGACAGACAGACGGACTACAATAAGTCAACCTATAAGAAAAGCTCCGTGAAGAGCTCCGTGTTTTGATCATCTTAAAAGATCGAGAAACTGTAGGTAAATAATTATTTTCATAGTATAGGTAGGTATATTACTATAGGCCTTGTTCCAAATCATCGTTTGCATAGCATAGCCTTTTCCCAACTATGTTGGGGCTGTAGTTTACATGGAGCGACTGCATATCTGGCCTCCACAACCCAGTTACTAGGTAACAAGATACCCCTTGATTCTTACCAAGGGGTATCTAGTACATCTAGACAAGCAGTCTTCTACTTGTCCGACTTTCGGGCTTCAGACTAACCGTATTAACTGTCAAAGATCTACAAATGACAGCCGGAACCAACGGTTTAACGTGCTTTCCGAGGCACGAAGGGGACTCGATATCTAGTGGATGATCACCCATCCACGGACCGACCTCGGCAAACGTAGCTTAATCTTGGATAGACCCATGCGGTAGTTTTTATTTAGCCACGGGGCCCCTTTCAAAATATCTCCCAGTATGTTCGATTAGGTTTTATATTCCCCTAATTGCACGCGCCGAACGTTAAGCCCGTAACGTAAACGCAACGTTTACGCTTAACACCTCAGATCACTTATGATTTGAAATTGTACTCATCCCCTTCGTAGCTCAGTGTACCCTATAAAGGGATATTGATTATGCCAATCTGCCGCCCACCGCAACAGGTGGCGATATCCTGCATGGGGTACGCTCACACGTCACAATGCTATTACGCTTAAAATTAGATTTCCAGTTGGCGGTAAATTGACAAATTGTGCGCAACCCACGGATGTGATTGAAAAATACGCGACGTTTTAGCGACTTTTTATTTTGCAACAAAGTGCTACGAAAACAGAGAGTATGCTTTTCTAAAATACTTTGTAAGACTCTTTTGCGATTTCTGATTACGTTACGTTGTTTTAAAATCAATTTATTAATATTGGTAGTGTGAGCAAAATGATGAATTTTTTCCTTTATAAATGTTTATTTTGTCGTCCAGATGCGGAATGCATCAAAAGCCACAATATTGTGACAGATGTTTGTTATGTGATCAGCTAATTGAATCTGTTTAAGTGGGAAACACGGCGTGTTCACAGCTTTTGTATATTATACTAGCTATGTCCCTCGACTTTGTCTGCGATTTAGGATAAAAAGTAGCCTATGTCCTTCTCCACGTCATAACTTTACCCTAGTGCCTCATAGTCATACAAATCCGTTCACCCGTTTTATCACACTAATATTATAAAGGCGAAAGTTTGTGAGTGTGTGTGTGTTTATATGTTTGTCACTTCTTCACGCCCAAACGGCTGGACCAATTTTGATCCCGATACTACGAGATAGATTAGGACTTGGATTAGTATAGGCTACTTTTTATCCCGAAATAACGCGAACGAAGTAGCAGGCAACAGCTAGCGTTTGATAAGTCGTTTTTTCGAAAATTTTCACTTTTCCAAACGTGTAGTTCGAAAATGGGTAGGAATTCGAAAAAAGTGTTCAGATGAAAGTTGTAGACAATTTTAGTGTTTGATAAAAGTCGTTTTTTTCGAAAATTTCCATTTTCCCGGAACGTGTAGTTCGAAAATAGATAGGAATTCGAAAAAAGTGGTCAGATAAAAGTGGTAGAACATTGTATTAGTTTTCATTACCACGCACCGTTTTAAAGACATTAGCGAAAAACTCAAAAGTGGGAACTTTTATCCCCCCACTCCGGCTCACCTCCTAGACGCGGGGACTTTTAGCACAGTAGAAAGTGCTTTTAGTATGTTTACTCCCTTCAACTTTCTGAAGAAATCGCTTAGGGCCCAGTTCACGCACTCTACAACTCCTTTGTTAAGTGGACTAATTCTTTTCAGGGCTGGTTTTGCCAACGCCAGATAATTGTATCTGAGGAATAATTTAGAATTTTTGACAGTTCTTCCGTACAAAATCTGTCATACCGTCACACGCCATTTTTTTTTTCTACGAATAAAAATACCTGTCGATTGAAAATTTGGCCCTTAGAACTTTAGAACACATTATTTACCTACATTTAAGTAAGGTGATATTGTTATGTTTTAATTTTACCATGCCTTCATCCACTCGATCCTTTTGCTGTACTTTTTATTTGCCACGCTCTCGAGCAGTTTTTCCTTCTGTTTGTCAAGTTAGGAACAAAAAAGTAGGGCTGTAAATACTCGCATACAGGAACGTTGCAGTTTCACTGTTTTATTTTACGAAAGTGGAATCGTTAGGGGAAGAGATTAAGGTGAGTTGCACACATTGCCTCTACAGGATTATTTTGGTACAGTTATTTTTTTAAATTGTATTACAAAAGTATAGCCATCAACGTGATCTAGTATGTTTAGGGCGCCTAACAGTGTTAAATAAAAATATTCATCTTAAAAACGGCCATTCTAGGCTCAAGATCCGTTTTCTCACTGACTGTAAGATGATAAATTTCCGCAGCAAGCTCTTAATAATTATCAAGCGTGCGAATCGATGTGAATCGTCGCGGAGGGGGCTCGAAGACGTGAGGGGGCCCCGTTTGCGGTGCGGGGGTGTCGAGGGACGCCGCGGCACCGCGCAAGTCGCCGCTCGTATCGACCGCCCCGGATGTGCATTGCAATGCCGCCGGAGAGATCAGGCGACCCACCTACTCGCGGAATACCACGACACCGTTTGGATCGAACGTTTGAAGTTAACAGTATGCTGCACCGCGGTGTGCCATCGTTTGTCTTATATGTCACCATCTCCGACGACGATTGTGTGAGGCACGCTGTGTCGCGTGTGTGCGCTATAGTTGGATATTTATAATTTATGGGTCACTAACATTTTTCATAAGCCCAGGCCACACCAACGGGAAACGCCGTTGTTTATCGCGATGTTGGGCGTTAACCGTAGGTGTAGCCACAACTTATCGCGATAATTTTACAACGGCATTCACATTGCCGATTGACGTTAGGTGATAACACGGGTGGCGGTATATTTTGAGATCAAAGAGATTTACTGCGAGAATTATTGCCAACGTTGAAGCGGCCACACTTACGTTTGTCATTGCAATTATCGGAATAATTACCACGGTGTTTACGGCGATGATGGGCATTGCCGTTTCCCGTTGGTGTTGCCCCGGCAAGAGAAACGAGAGCCGTATGTCTTCTTTGTATCTTTAACTATTGGTATTTTATTTTTATTTATTTTGTTATTAAAAGAGGACCAGCAACAACATCTGTTATAATAGCGGTTTCATAGCAGTATTTGATCTGTATCATATCAGAATAACGTCAAGACTCATATTTTCCTTCCCATTTCTTCAAAGAAGTGATAGCATAGTAGGTCGGTTAGTGTTCACATGTAGAACGTTCACCAAAGTCAACAAAGTTGCCAATTTCAATTAAATAATTACTTCCATCCCCAAATACCAATGCATCCTGAAAAACAAGACATATTTTATGTAAAATTTAAGTCAACAATGTATTAAGACGACAAGCTATCTAATATTTAATTTTGAAAGTGTATTATAATACTTCTCTACACTCCACGGGTACTCTTATTGGGTGTTGGTCCAGTGCAGACGCTTATTATGACGCGTTAACACCGCGTTGACGTTGCGTTATAAGTATACCACACTGACATTTACGAGTCGTGATTCATTTGCTATCAAAATAATAATACAAAATAACATAGTTGATTTCATTTGATTTGATTTTATTTCAGTCAGTTAGCTCACAGATGTAAAAATTGATCGTTCATTAGCTTTTTATGTGTTGCCTTTAGTTTTCGTGATAATTTTCTTGCTAAACCAAAAGGCGTAAGTATGTATTACGAAACACGACGAGGAAATAACTGTTGATTATCATAGCAGTGTTTGGGTACAATTATATCTTTAAGTAATTATATGAAAACCAAAAGCGTTCGTGCGATGCCTCGTTTAAGTGTCATTATTACACATATTTGATCTCAAATCGTTTATTGCAATCCATAATGTACAATCACAGGTGGTAAATAAAAATAATAGAAACAATTATGGACCCTGTCGAGCACAGCAATTTTTTAAATAAGTAAGAGAGAGGAAGAGCGCTTTATTAATTTTCCTTATTACAAAGTTAGAAATATTTTCTATTCTATTAACTTTGTATTTATATTTCTATTGTGAACTATACGCGTCTACTACGCAACGTCTTTGCGCCTTCAACACGGGTTTTACGCATTCTTCTTCAAAGTGACAATTTCGCGCGTCGTCTTCGCAACGTCTATGCTGCATTCAAGAAAAGGGTATATGCCCGTTGTGTAGGCACTCTCGATCAGTTATCCGTTAAAACGTTTTGTTATCGTCCTTCAGGCTGACCAGCAAGATTTTTTTTTTCTCAGGACTAAAATGAAATTAATATGTAGTACTTACCTATTAAAAAGCACATTATGACATGTCAAAGTCAAAGCATTTATTTCAAATAGGCACATGAAAGGCACTTTTGAACGTCAAAAATTATCTTAAAATAGAATTGATTCTAGTCGCCCCTTCCAAAAGGTAGTTTTCGTATGGAGAAGAATGGGCAAGAAACTCCACCGTTACTCTTTTAAAATGTTTTAGGTACAATATTTTGCATGGGTACAACATTAATTATTTAATAACATGTGAGGACGATGCACCTAAAATAAAATTACTATACCACAATAGGTAAAAGAATTAAAAACGAAACCATGACACAAAAATTAATTATCTGATAGATACATGGTGCTCACATATGTACAAACATGGTACAAGCAAAACGATTTTAATTTAAAAAAAAAATACAAGTAATAAGTCAGGGTGTGAGTAATGAATGTAAAAAATAATAAAAAAAAAATTGCAATTAAATTAGCAACCAGTTTGATTTTGTCTAGACTCTAGATTGTCCTACGGAGCAGGACCAGCATGTTTTCAAGCGTTCTTATCTTGGATATAATCTTCTAATTTATAGTATGCTTGTTTACAAAGTGTACGTTTAATGTGAGTTTTAAATTTTCTTTCATTTAATTGCATTATATATCACAAGGTATTTTATTGTAACATTTGACACAGTACCCCATAAAAGATGTATGTACTTTGGAAAATCTGAAAAATGGTTGATGTATTTTATCTTTATTTCTTGTATATACCTACCTCCAAAGGCTTGTAAAAATCGACCTTTTGCTCCATGCAGCAAACAGCGATTCATCCATCCAAATCTTATGAAACGTTAACCTAGACTTTAGAAATGCCATATGAAGGTAGGTACGGTCGAACAAGCTATTTGGTATACAGGCAGCTACCTTGCAACTACTTTTAAACAATGGTGTGCTGAGTTAGTAAATTCTTTTATACCACTCTATTTAATTAAGGATGCCATTAGCTGAAAAAGTTATAACGCACAAAATAAAACTAAATATTGGCAGTGTAGTGGAAAGATGAATATTTTTGCCTGTATACCAAATAGCTTGTTCGACCGTATGTAGGCTTATAGAATATTCCAAATTAACATAACAAAACATAACATCACGCCTGTAATTCGCGTATGGTTAGGCAGAGGTGAACCTATAATACCGGGATTCTGTCGTGGTCCACCTGCTTAGTTCACACACCCACATTTCACCAGTTATGATTAATTCTCATGTATTAGGAGGCCTATTGCCATCAGTCGGACACAAATCCAGGCTCCGGTCTGCTATTTAGAAATCCCTGATGGAAAACCCATCTATACGTTGCCCAAAAGTGCGCAAAAGTGTTTACTGCCTGGCTCTGGTCATATATGATAAAATACCTAAAAGTTGGAAATTATTATTGCCGCCATCTTTATTTAAAAAGAGGCTGCGAAGCTTTTTGACAGTCAAAGCATACTATAGTGTAACAGAATTCTTGATTGATAAAAAAAATGAAAGTTAGACTGTTTACAATAATGTTTTTAGTTTTGTGTTGTTTCTTGTTCTGTTTGTATGGTAAAGTTTAGTATTTAGTTATATTCTAGTGAATTAGTTTCTTATTTTCGTAATTTTTGCATGCCTACTGGTAAAATATGGCTGAACCTATTTCCCTATAACACCATGTACTGTACCCATATTTGCAAAATAAAATATCTTTATCTCTTTATCCCAACCTGGGAATCGAACCCAGGACCTACCAATTTCCAAATTAATTTCTATAAAACTGCATGTAAGAACCAGTAAGTAGAAATGCGCAATGGCGTACGACACTGATTTTGATTGACATAATTATGTTTAGAAACAAGTAATAGTATGATAGGCTTACTTGTGAATAGTTACAGTTAATCAAAACAAATTGAAAAACAACGAAATTACGCTCCTGAGCGTAATTGACAACATTTCAAACCTGACACGACCTTAAAACAAAAATACTATTTCTTTATTTTCGTATCCTGAGTTCAAATATATTTTTATTTTATTTTTTTATTTCCAAATTTCTGAGAAAAAATATAAAAATCAAAAAAACATGTGATGACGTCACATAAACGGCGAAATGAGGTAGTTAGTTACCTTTACGCATTCCAATGTCTTTGATTGAAAACATTACATCAAACAAGACATGTCAATGTTACCTAAGAAGTATATTATACTGTGGTAATATCGCCGTTTTACCGTAAGGCTGACGTCATCTGGCACTTACGTCTTTTTAGAATACACCGAATTTCAAAGTTAAAATTATGAATGAAAAGTACATAATTTCGAAAAACGAAAAAATATGGGTGCCCTAGATTTGAATTTACTTTTATATAACGTAAGAATACATGCAGGTTAAAAATATGAAATGTTGTCAATTGAGGTGGATTTCAAACCAACCCCAATACAGTGAAGTTTAAACAAGTCAGTCTAATTGCTATAGAACAACATTTAAATAAATCCCAAAACATTGAAGAGGGGCATATTTTTCACTGAAAAATTTTCAGACTTTTTAGCTTTTAATTAAACAGCTCATGTCTATGTGCATGTCAATAACTTACTCGTATGTAATACCATTTGCTTAGGTATTTTGCTATAAATTTTTCACATCACCTCAGGGGCAATTCTCGTAATTTTAAGAACGAGTCTGATCTCAGTCTCAATCTGACCCACCTACCTACTCTGGCCTACCTTTAATTTCCCTACATTTTGACAAGTTTTTGACATTTATTTGTCGCTGAGATGAGACTGTTTATAGAATGTGAACGTTTTAAATTACGACAATTGGGCTTCTGTTCGTTAATGTCAAATTATATGTCATGCAAACCTAACTTATTAAAGCAAGTCAAAGCTCTAGCCGGGCAATCATATTGTACTGAATTTTTCAGTGAAAAATATACCTCGCTGGTCAATAATGTGATTCAAATTTTGACCATCAACTAAAAAATTCATATGAAACTTTTACGTTGCTTTTGGGATCGAATATAGCGCCCGTGACATAAGACAATGATTTATCCCCTTATTGAATAATCTACTATTTTTATTACATTTACATCTTAATTCTTTTTACGAAGCAAACAATAATAATAGTGGTCTTGACAACTGATTGATTGATTATTAGTAATATACTTATTTACCTAATTTCTAAATTACTCCACTAGGAAAAAAAATGCTTGAAATTGTCCTGAAATGTTTTCTTGCTGCTCAGTTTTTGTGCGATGGGCAGGTATTACTCGCTTACTGAAAAAAAATAAAGTGAACGCACTTAATAAAAGGTAATAGATAGACTGGATTAGTATTATCAAGTCACTTATGTTTAATCACGGAGGACCCCGCCGGAACTCTGGGAGGAGTATCTATTTCCGATGGTGGCCGGTCAATGACACCGATCCGGAACTATAGATGAGCGATTTGGTGGGGTGCAGCCTTTAACTATTGGCATTCATAGTCAACCAAGTGAGTCGCGTATTTAAACCGTACGTTACTTACATAATTGTTGCTAGTGTAACCCTACAACTTAACCTAAGTCTAAATATCTTACTGAGGCCAAACAGATGAATGAAAATTTAATCAATTTGCATATGAAGCTTCATGTTCAGATTGATTAAATTTATTCATTTCACTCCTATGTTTTCACTCTTAAGTTGAAACTTACGAGTTAAACCAACAAAACCTGGGTAGTTAAGCGTTTATTTGATTTGAAATGTACAAGATATCAAATTATGGAATTATATTTGAATGCTCCATGGAATTCGATGGGTTCAATGGCACCATAGCGGGATGTATCCATTCCAGATTGCTGAAGGCACGCCTGTCGCAAGGCGCAGGCTCTCGGAATGCGCAGTAGCGTCCGTACCTCATTGTAATAAGAATTTGGCGCGTAAAAAGCGGCCACTCTTCCGAGAAACGGGCCCGCCAGAAAGGTCTTCTCAGAAGGGTCGAACGGCTCATGTTGTTGAATTAGTGCGTGAAAGTTTATTTTATTTTTATTTTGGAATTATATTTTGTTTACAAATGGGTTTAACGTTCGATTGGTCTGGGCGAATTTATTAAGAGCACCTATTTATAGAAAGTGTAAGTAGAAAACAATATCCCACCAAAAACATTTTCATGTAAAATGTTGCCATGACCAGACCACATTATGGCTCGCACTGTCAAAAAGTTATCAGATCTCATGTAGAGCCAAGCTTCTAACTCTACACGCCCTAACTTCACAAACTCTACACCATAGTCAAAATATGAGGCTTGAATATGTTGGATTTCGTACTAGATAATAATCTGGTATTAAATACTCATTTAAAGAATGCTTCTGATGTTAATACTGATTATGATGAGATTCAGTCAACTTTAACGATCTTTACATGTATAGGGCATCGTGTTTAATAATACTAGCCTATTGTTTCCCCACAGCAGGGCAAAGGCGTCTTCTCGTGTAGAGGGCACGACCATCACCAGCAAAATCCATACTTCCATACTTAATATTATAAATTCGAAAGTAACTCTGTCTGTCTGTCTGTATGTTACCTTTTCACGCCTAAACCACTGAACGGATTTAGATGAAATTTGGCAGAGAGATAGATTGCATCCCGGGGAAGGACGTAGGATAGTTTTTATCCCAGAAATCATCCTTTAAGGGGGTGAAAAGGGGGGTGGAAGTTTGTATGGGGAATCAATAACCGCTGAACCGATTTAGATGAAATTTGGTACGGAGATAGTTTGAGTTGTGGGGAAGGTTATAAGATAGTTTTTATCCTCGGAATTATCCCTTATGGGTGTAAAAAGGGGGTGGAGATTTGTAAAGGGAATCAATAAAAAAGGACTATAATACTTTTACCGCTGGTGAAACTGCGGGGCACAGCTAGTGTATGTATAACTAAACACGATTGTTTAATGATATAGAAATGGTGCTGGTGTCGATATTGGACATGGCTCATAGTTCGCCATATGCCGTTGTTTAGTAGTCGAGAAGCGCACGGCAGGCGGCGCGGGCGCGTTTCTTTTTTGTTCCCCGCGGATTCCATTGCCCCATGTCCAACCTGTAAGTCCGGCAGACCGGCAGTTTTCCGAGCGTTGACCGCGCGCCAGCTACGACGCGCAAAGCCGTTGGACAACCTACAGTGCACGCTTTCGATGGCTCCCGTAAACTTATAAAAGTTGAAAATGTATTGAATTACTCTGCTTGTAATTTTCCTTAATAACTGTTTTAAGAACTCTTTAAATGAATTGATTTATTACAGACAACATTTTATGTTGTTTAACTTTTCGTTGAGGGCGTAAATTTTGTAAAAATATATCAGTGCATGAAGTTTCGGACTTTAGTAAATGTTTATACACGAAATTTATGCGATGCGTTTCTTCTCATGTTATAAATGAATAGGTAAAAAAATATGAAATTATGCCTTCTTTTATACCTTCAGTAGTATTTGAATTGTATTTGTTACGGTTTGCCCTATCAATACTTATCTAAGTATGTAGTTTGCGGTATGTTATAGGAAGAAGTTCTAGGACATGCCGATTTCCTCACGATGTTTTCCTTCACCGATTTGGGAGCAGTGGAGATATATGTATGAACTTAATGTAAAGTGCATGCCTGGTTTCGTTAGAACCTATGACTTAAAACTCGTAAGTCGCGGCCGTTTTCACTGGACCTACTCTTCAAGTTGTGTCAGTCACTGCTAACAAGGTGTGACTGATACGACTTGAAAAGGTGATAATAGCGGTAAATCGACAAGAGTTATAGTCGCAAGTGTAAAGCTTTCGCCCTGACGTTGGTCCGGCGTAGGAGATGTCGAACGTACACATATTGTAGACGCTACATAAACTCCTGCGCCTTTAAAAGATAAGCGAACATTGTAGCCGAGGCGGGCCGTAGCGCGCCGAATTGCAAAAATGCGCCAAACAACTACCAAACCGTTAAGTTCATAATAAAAGATGTTTGTTTGCATTACTTTCGATATTGCTGCCTAATATTATATGTATTTATAACATATTTAGGAGCAAAGTTAACAGAAGTGATTCCACATCAGATTTTTTTTTTTTGATAATGATTCCATGGAAACGCGCCGTACGTACCGCAGCGGCTACGCGCCGTAGCGCAGCAGCTACGCGGCGTAGCGCAGAAGCTACGCGTCGTAGTGCAACGACACAACAGTTACGAGCCTATACTACCTCAGCTAAAATTCACTCTCTATCTCGCTCATACGATACTGCTCGCTGACTGAGTGAGAGCGAGACAGAGCGCGGTGCTGGGCGGCAGGCAGCGCCAATGGTTTAGGTATTTGCTTTTTACAGTGAAAATAATGGTCATTATAAAAAAGTAAATAACATAAGACCTGCTTTAAAGTAAGTTCAGTTAGTATGCAAAGTTTCATGATCTAATTTGAAGTATTTTTTTAATACCAGCGGTTTATTGTTCGGGTTAGAGGTTACTTTGGATTTATTTTCTATCGAGAAAATTTTATGGAATCGTGTTTTCGTCTAACATAAGACTTAGCAACTTTACCATATATTTATTTCAACATTAATGGTGCAGTATTTTCGACATAACGGAGGATCACGCTAAGCCATTTGAGGTAGTATAGGCTCTTAAAAGAAGTTCTTTTATCTGTTCTGTGTGCAACGACTACTACGCGTTGTAGCATAACGGCTAGGCGCCGCCGTAGTTCAGCGATTACACGACCGTAGCGTACCTACACGCGCCAAAGTGCACTTCTACGCGACCGTAGCGCAACGTACCTTGTGCATTTACGCAGCGCACCTAATATGCGATGTAAACTTATTTTATGGATGCCACTATCATACATAGAATAAGTTTATTAAGTGGGGGACCCTGTGTCTGGTTGCCTGCATACATTAAAAGACTTTAAACAGAAAGAATGAATATAGAAACGTGATGAAATTAAAATAAAACAAGAAAACTTGTCTAAAAATAAGAATAATATCTCACTGCTAATACCGGCTACATCCTACTAATATTATAAATGTGAAAGTTTGGATATTTGTAACTCAATCACGCAAAAACGGCTGAATAGGATATATTTTGTCCCGATAAGTAGTACGTTCCTGTGGGATAATTTGCGACTTCAACGCGGGCGAAACCGCAGGCAAAAGATAGTAAAAAATCAATATTTTTGTTGTGAACTTTCTAAATTAAGTTGTTTAGTTTTTTGAGGCTTATCGTATAGAAATATGGTGTACTTACTCATCCCTTTTCATGATTTTACACATTTACCTACCTACATAATTACTGATTTCTTGTTTTGAAAAAAACTTATAAGTAAATAACAATAACTACGATCAATTATGGTATACCTTGATGTGAACTATTTTATTAGGTTAATGATATCATTATCAAATAATGTCATTGTTAAACATGTAAATATTAAAGAAAGTGCTTAATAGTAGATTGTACAACTAAGGCATAAAAGAAGCTATTTTACCCCGAGACGATTATATCCACGCGAGCCGCAGGCGAGGGTGGATAGTTAAGTCGAGGGGTAAAATGGCTCGTTTATGCCTGAGTTATACACTCTGCTTTTCACTTCGATTGCGAGAAAATGAAACAGGCATAAAGTATACAGTACTTACATAATTAATCAAAAATGTTGCAAAGCATAGCTAATTCCCGCCACCACAGATAATACCGCCACGAAACTTTATTAAAGTTTTTTTTTTTAATTTCAACTTTTGTCATTCCACTTGGGTATTTCATACTGCCAAGTCATAAAAACGTTTCTTTGCGTTTTTAAATAATAAATGACGACTATTTTACCTGATTTTAATAAATTAACGATAGAAAACACGGAAGTGGTATAAATGAAAGAAAATGAAATAAATCACGACTTTAATCTGCGAAGTTTTATTGCGCGTGTGGCTGTTGGGCCTGATTACCTTAGAAAAAAAAAATACTTTATGCACTAGAACATAAAAAGCGATTTTATGTCGCGTAAGCACAACATAAAGACGAACTTTTAGAGCATGAGAAGTGAAAAAGAAATATTGACCAATACGGGCCGGCGCTGACTGACGTCGCGGCACGGCACAGCACGGCATGCGGCAGGGCGTGCTTCGGCAGCCCGAAGTACGCTTTGGTATGACGCGGCAGGCATGCCGAATCATGGCCGGAGCATGCCGCGTCACGTCGTGGCATCCCGCAGAAAGCCCAGTCTTTCAAAACCTTATTTGAATTAGTTTAGCTGTCATATTCCTATGACCTATGTGGCTCGCGGGACGCGGTGACATGCCGCGGCAATCCGTGGAATGAAACGACATGACACTACATGCTGTGGCGTCCCGCGGCATGCCACAACGTGCCGCGGCGTCCCGCGGCTTGCCACGATGTGCCGCAGTATGATTGTATCGAAATAAAGTAATATGAATTCTAAACTAATTGAAATAAGGATAAAAAGAACTTAATCAGAAATAAAATCCTTTACCGTGTCGTGCCGTGCCGCGACGTCAGTCAGCCCGGTCCTTAGTGAAAAGTTAGTCATCCAGCGCCCTGCTTCGTCTCCTTTACCTATAGAGAAATGAAGTATTTTTTTATTTGTAATGGGCTTGCTCTTTACTCTAGCCTAGGTCAAAGGTGACAGAGACAAAGTCGACCGTATTTTTCTACAATAAAGTCCACCCTTTCGCACAAGCATTTCAAACAGTTAAATGATAGTTGGTTTTGTGGAAGATACACTTAAGTACCCAATATCTATACATAAGTAATATAAATAAAAGTCGCTTTTCGTGTCTGTTTGTGACCGCAATGTTCTTCTAATTACGCAACAGATTTTGATGCGGTTTTCACTCATAGAGAATTTATTCCGGAATTGTTATGTGTATAATACATACATTAATTTTTAACTTGTCTTACCAAGGGTTATCGTATTACCCAGTAACTGGGTTGTGGAGGTCAGATAGGCAGTCGCTTCATGAAAAATACTGGTATCCAGCTGCATCCCGTTAGACTGGAAGCCGAACCCAACATAGTTGGGAAAAGGCTAGGCATATTAATTTTTAACTTGCTTATACTTAATAATAAAAACTTTTCTACAAAAAAACAACCGACTTAAAAAAAAAACACTACAAAGTGAAAAATAAACTTTGATTTCGGAAGTCGGTGTCGTTGGTTCCGCATTTTCGTTTTTTGACACCGACTTCCGAAATTAAAGTTATTTTTCACTTTGTAGTGTTTTTTTTTTTTTTGAAGGCGGTTGTTTTTTTGTAAAAAAGTTTTAATTTTTCACTTTTTAGTTGTACCTACCTCACACAAATTCAATTAACACTAGTGCATTGAAGAATTGAAGACACGACTCGAAGAATCATCAAAATTCCTATAGAAATGCCGGAGATGCAGTACATTTATGCATATAACTTCGTACATAGGAATAATTACCTAATGTATTATATACTAAAACCTTCCTGAAAGTATGTAGATCACACTAATGAAAGAATTATCAAAATTGGTTCAGAAGTTTTTGAGATAATCGCGGACATACAAACATACATACATACATACGGGTCGAATACAGAACCTCCTTTCTAAAGTCGGTTAAATAACTTCGTACATAAGAATAATTACCTAATGTATTATATACTAAAACCTTCCTGAAAGTATGTAGATCACACTAATGAAAGAATTATCAAATTTTGATAATTCTTTCATTAGTGTTCAGAAGTTTTTGAGATAATCGCGGACATACAAACATACATACATACATACATACGGGTCGAATACAGAACCTCCTTTTTAAAGTCGGTTAAAAAAATCACGATGTCAATTCGTAAAACCCGTAGCAAGGGCGGGTCGCTAGTTTTTAATAAAAAAAACAATAAAAAAAAAATATGATTCAAGCATAATTTTTGTGAATGAACCGAGTAATTATTGGCAATTTCTATTGCGTATAGGTTACAACGTTCAAATATTAAAAACGTAACTGCCAATAACGGTTAAATATTGGGAACAGATACTACGTGTGATATGACTGACTATGAGATAGTAGGTATTGCTTCCTCATAGAATGAAATCTACTACCTATACAGAGAATTGAAAAAGCACCTCTTCTTTCAAATTATAACCAGTATGAAGGTACTATGTGTGTAAAATAACATGTGACCATATCATATAATTAACCAAAACAGGTGTGTTTATAAATAACCTGCCTGTAGCTAGTAAAACAACCAGCAATTGGTTGAAATTGAAAGTATTTTAAGTACGAATTAAGTGATTCTTTATTTTTATGAAACATCTTTTCATGGTGGACTTACACTTTTACATTTGATTGTTGTAATATTTTGTGCACACAACAACGGTTGTCATTTGAACGAGATAAGATATAAAGAAGGGGAGTAAGCAGCGGATAAAGCAGACAGTGGCGGGAATGAGACGGGGCGAGTGGACGCGGCAGTTGCGCGCGAGCCGTTCATTGATGCGCAGGCGCCGTGGAGGCGCGGGGGGCGGGGGAGAGGAATGCGGTCGCGGCGAGCAATGACCGCGCCAGGGTCGCTTCCTTTACGAGAAGCGCGGGCCGTCGTACTACAACCGATCCCCCCACCTGCCTCATACGGCCCGTACTACATGACGGTCCTCACGGCCGCGACGCGCGCTTTTCGACCCGTAGTCCGTTACAAAAATTAAGTGCGCCGCATTCCGCGACCGTTTTGTTGTCTCTTTTACTCTCAAGTTAGGTCGCATCTTCTCTTCTCCTCCTGGATGGTAGCCTCCTCGATGCGTTGTTTGGTGTTCAAAGTAAGGCGCAGGGACTTGCGTCTCGTCGAGCTTTCTCTACTGCGTTGTTTACTTGTTTTCGATCCTAAAGGCTCATTTACACGTCTATAGTCTTGAGATGCTTCAAACTAACTTGACCGTCATTATTGACGTAAATGAATGATTTTGGTTAATTCCATCGATTCAGCCAGACAAAAATTAAAACACTAACCCCCTTATTCATAAAACTTATCAAACCTATTTTAGTTAAAATGGGGTTTGTCTCTTTCTTACACACAGAAATGACAACGTGACAGATAAAGACAAACGTTCTATAAACCTATTTTAGCTAAAATAGAGATAAAATAGGATTATGAATAAGGGGGTAAGTATTCTAGTATAATTAGATTATAGTAAACTATTTAGTTTATGTATCTTAGCGTTTTAACTTAAATAAAGTCAGCAAACGCAGACGAAGCTCTGGGTAGCTCTGGGTAGCTCTGGCACTGCCACTTAACAATATTATAGCAAATTCTATAAGTAATGAAGGTAACCCCTTGCAAGCACAGCATGCAGAGTTGCAGACTCATAAGGGCAATGCCTCAGCTATGATCCTGGATCGTTGTGGTATTTTACTGTAGCTTTCACGAGTGAGTACCGATATGTGCCTTTCCCACTGTAGGCAAAACAAATCATACCTATATGAAACAAGTGAAAGAACAGTTCATACTGTGATAAAATATTTAACAAAGCTAGAAACAAAAAGAGTTAGTCACAAGCATTTTATCTTCATAGAAAATACTGTGTACATTATCACATAATCTCGTCACATTGTAAGTACCTAATTATTTTTGGTTATTCTTACAAAAAAAAAAAAAAAATCAGTAACGTATGGCTACTGTGGGCACAAGAGTCTGCTGCCCAAATCTGATAAACATAGCAACGATATCATTGTTACCGCTAAATTTCAGTTTGTATGATACAACGGTTTTAAAATAATGCCGTTTTAGCTCTTCCAAGCACCGCTGAAGGCAAAGGCGCGGGCGCCATAAAGCACATAAAATAATATGTACACAGAATTAAGTCTGACGTTGCGTACGTGCAGGAATCAGTCAATTTTAATAGACTCTTTGGTGTTGATAAACTTCACTCGTTCAAAATACCTACCATCGAGAAATATGTGTAAATAGTTTTATTTATGACTGCATCGTAAGGTGTTAAAATTGTTATTTTTCCTCTTGGCACTGACTTTTTGGTTAAACGTTAAAGTAATTATGGCGACAAAGAAAACCGCAAGCTTTCGAATTCTTATGGACGTTATCATTTCCAATTACGCCAAGTAAGTTCAAATGACGTCATCCATGCAGACTTTACTTTGGATAAAATCTTGCAGAAAGTCAGTGTCAGTTTGTTTATTAACATCACTACTCTACTATCAAGAAGAGTTACCCTTTTATTTTCTAATACGATGATCCATACAATGCATTACATTACCAATGATTACTAAATAGATATCTATTAAATAGGCTTTCTGCACCTTGCTTAGCGCGGCCATACCTCGAATTGATACATTTTTCACCGCAATATTTTAATACGGCCTGACAATTTGAGATAGGGCAATCGTTTTCCCTGCTAACTGTTCTATATTTTCATTATGTGTCTCCCCCCTACTGAATTTCGATGTCATCGGACCGATGACTCCCACTCACTTTCCCCGCGACTCCAACCAAGCCCCCGACGTCCTAGACGTGGCGCTTATAAAGAAAGTCAACCTACGGTTAGAACTATAGAAACGGTACAAGAGTTTCCTTCAGACTGCAGCAGTCATCATCCGACTGGCCCTTCGCATTGGTCTCCCCGACCCCAACCAACCTCCCCAGACAAAAGTGGAAACGGACTGGAGGAAAGTAAGCGAATGCCTGAAATCCACCACATCCCCTCACTTAAACTCCATCCCCGATCAATTTAACTCTATCGCTGACGCGACGGCCGCGATCGACTCATTTACGGAACACGTACAGTCAGTCCTGATCGATTGTTCCAGAGAAGTTAAAGCGACGGCTGACCAACGCTGGAACTTGCCAGACGACGTGCGTGAATGAGAAGAACGCGGCTGAATAACGGCTTATTATATAAGCTGTACCAACTTCAGTGTGCCTGACCGTCTCGTGCTCATTCTACGAGACTTTCTGTCGAACCGCACCTTCCGCTATAGAGTCGAAGGTGCGCTATCCTCCTCACACCCCATTCGTGCAGGAGTCCCCCAGGGCTCTGTGCTTGCCACACTTATTTTCACGCTGTTCACTAGCGATTTCCCTAAAAACATAAAGGCTCAGTTGGTTCTGTTCGCAGACGACACAGCCCTTTATTACACTGGCCGCAGCCAAGTACAGCTCACCATGTTCGGCAAGTAGATCCCTTGGGAACAGCGAATCCTCGAAAAGCACCTCCTTCTCAGAGCACATAAAGACGGTCCGCTCGAGCGCCGCTTTCGTTCTTGGCAGACTCCACTCCGTTCTCAATGCACGCAGCAAATTGTCACTAAAGTGCAAATTACGTATTTACACAGCGTGCTTTCGTCCAATGATGACATATGCCTGTGCAGTTTTCGCACACGCAAAGCGCCACCACATCAATAGGATGCAGACCCTTCAAAACCGTTTCCTCCGTGAGGCTACGGAATCCCCTTGGCACGTCCGAAATGAGATCCTTCATGTTGACCTAAAAACCACCCAATAGAGCAATTCATGAAACGCCTTTCCAAGCGTTTCTTCGATACCGCCGCCGCCAAACACCGCAACCCTCTGGTTGTCGAGGCCGCCAGGTATACCCCCTCCAAAATTAGTAAATGTCGCCGTCCAAGGCATGTTCTCACCGACCCTGATGGCCCCATAACCCTCCTCCAGGAGAGTACAGAGCACAGACACAAAAAACCGACATTCAGACCTCGCCGCCGAGGTCCCTCGCGACGTCCCCAACTAAATGGTCCCCCCCCCCCGACCCTTGCTCGATGAAGTGCCAGCCCGCGCCGTAGCTGAGCCTGTAGCTTTAAATTCCTGACTGTGACCTCTAAGTTTGTTTCGGCCTTTCTTCTCAGAGTAGTCAGATAGGAAACGCCTATCTCATCAAGCTTTAAATAATAATAAATTTGACCCAGCCTGTCCCAGCATGCTGTCCTCTCCCCAGCGACGCCCTAAGCCGAGGTTCGTACTCCACAGAGGTACCCTTATTAGCGTGCAATCGCTTAGTCTTTTAGATATTCGCCCCTGGCTGGAGGCTGAGTTTACTTAAGGCAATCACAGGATAGTCTCGTTAAGTAGTTAAGGCTTTGAGTTTACTTAAGGCAACCACAGGATAGACCGGTTAAGTAATTACGACCTCTCAAGGTCAACAACAAGATGACATTTAAAAAAATGTAATCATTACGCTCACTGCCAGTCAGTTTCAATACGTATTTTCAAAAACCATCAAAAAACAAAAAAACAAAACACACCAACCACAGTGGCGTGCCTTGCATATGGGCATATAAGCAGTGCCTACCTCGATATATCAACATAAGCCTGTCAATTACATTTTAGTGTGTGCCCCACAATTAAGAAACTCACTAAATTATCATACCTAACAAAAAACCTTCATACAAACACGCGCGGCAGTAGGCAGTCGCCGGACGGCCTACTCGGCTCCCGTACTATTCGCACATTGTCATTGGTCTTTACTCGTTCAAGTGAATACGTCAAAATTAAAAATACGTACGTCTCACGCGTAATACCATGACGTTCGACCTTCGTAATTTATCACCCTTAAGTAGGCATGCCTACTCAAATAACCACACTTTTGACCTCACTTTTGACCCCACTTTTTTCTGATTAGTGACCGCGTTTGCCTAGACTAGACCCGGCTTAGTGCCTACCTAGTTTGAAAAGTAATGCACGCCACTGACTAACCATCAAACCATCAAGCCAAAAACCATCAAACCATCATTAAACCATCTAAGCTATTCTCGATATATGCTTATTCTATTATGCTTTAAATCATTGTTTCTGTGTACCGATACATCGTAACTAAAAAATATCATTCATCTTCACAGAAATCAAAGTTTCTTTTTATCCACGACCTTCCTTTTGTCAAAAAGTCTGTGACATTTAAAGATCTATCGACCTGAATTTTCAATTTCACAATTCTCATGTCTGATTTAAATGATTTGATTGGCTGTTTTCCGCGAACCAATCACAACAGCTAACATGAGATTAACTGTTTTCAGAAACCGGGTGTTACGAAGGCTATTTGGAACTAAGTGAAGCAGTCTGTCAGTTTTAGTTTGACATCATTAAACATTTCCTTAGATCACTGTCGTGGAAATATTTCAGCATCAATTCTGAATTTTCACAATATTTTATCTTTCATCCCGAACAGCTACTACAAATCTTTAATTACTTACGACATCTTTTCTGTGTTTATCAAATACAAATATAATTTTAAAACTTGATTTCTTTGAGGGAATAAATTGCCTGAGAATATTTTGCTATGTAAAGTCACACCCCGGACACTCCATACAACGCTCGCAAAATAATTACCTACTACTACTACATTAAAAAATGACGTTTGTATACGTATGAATGTGTGCGTGAGGTACTTGTGTTTGCGAGCGCTCTTGTTAAAGAACTGCGACGAATACGCCGAAGTTCGGGGTGAGGTGCGGAAACTGATGTTAGTGCGGGGAAGGGAGTGGCCTTTCTGTACGTAGTACTTTAAGTATTCTGTGGTAAAGGTCTACAGTAAATATAATTAAAGAAAATTGTGACATTAGCACATTCAGTTATTATAATTCTACAGATGGTGTTCAAACTGTTTTTGCCATCTTTACAAAATTGTTATTTGAAAGTAGAATAAACTTAATCATTTATTGATTTATCATTCACATCAATCAACAACGTATACCTACGTATGTACAACTGTCTGTTCCTTGTGTAAAAGTTCATACATAGTTGCTGTATATAGGTTGGGATAAGTCTGCTAAGAGTATCAAATGGCTAGGCTAGATATTGCATGTGAACGTGAAGCTAACGTATCGCCTGCACTCCGCGGAAATTGAACGGCATCGATGTTTCAGTGGTATATGGCTCTACAACCACGAGTTATGGTTGTCGTCGTATTACATGAGTTGCGCACATAAATGGCACACTGGAGACCACCATGCCGTAAATAGTGGCAGGCTGGAAGTAGCTACTTCGCCTAGAAGCTAAGGAACCCGTTTTTCACATATTCTTTCAGGTGTGCAGCTGGTACATATTATGCCCGTTTGTTCAGTAGCACCTTGTAATTAAAGGAAATTATATTTTCTACTAGCTGCGCCCCGCGGTTTCACCCGCATAAGTCTCGATCCCGTGGGAATATCGGGATAAAAAGTATCCTATGTCCTTTCCCGGGACTCAAACTATCTCTATACCTAACAAATTTCATCTAAATCGGTTCAGCGGTTTAGGCGTGAAAAGGTAACATACAGACAGACAGACGAGAGTTACTTTCGAATTTATAATATTAGTATGGTTTGATATGACAAAGAAACCATAAAGTCATTACACTGAGATAAATAACCTACTAGATAGAGAGAAAATATGTTTATTTGGCACATGTCTTAAGTATTTGGCACATGTCAGGTTGACTGCCAGACAACAGACACAATAGAAAATCTATTGATCGCGGTCAACGTTGACCGCGGTGGCAGTCAATGCCTTAATATTCCTAATAGTAACGTTAAATGATCCCAAAACATGCTACATATTCCCAAACTATGATATAGACTATAGAATATAGAGTCACACGCCACTAAATATGTCATTTAATTGAGGCAAAAATAGTTCAAATTACTTTTTAGTTCTAGTGGGGTTTTAGTTTTTAACTTTCTTTTTTTCCTTATATAGGTAGTATTGTGTTCTTTAAGGGCCAGACTGGGCCCTTAAAGAACACATGAAAGGTAGTCTCCATATATCTTTAAAAAGGAAACTCATCGATATGTGCATCCTGCCTGTCCTAACCTACGGTGCTCAGAGTTGGTCACTTACTGAACAACAGAAGTCCAAACTCAAGATTTGCCAACGGGCAATGGAGCGCAGCATGTTAGGTGTTAAGCGTACAGATCGAGTTAGAAACACCACGCTGCGCTCCTTAACTCAAGTAGCGGATGTTGGAGAAAAAACCGCCAGGCTGAAGTGGGAATGGGCCGGACACGTCTCACGAATGCACCCGGAGAGATGGGCAAAGATCGTCACTCACTGGACGCCTGAGGCAGGACATCGCCGTCGAGGTAGACCAAGACGAAGGTGGCGTGACGATCTAATATCATTCGCAGGGCCAACATGGCCAGAGATCGCACAAGACAGGGAGGTTTGGAAGAAAAAAGGGGAGGCCTTTGCCCAGCAGTGGGACACAAAAATAGGCTAACAAAAAAAAAAAATAGGTAGTATAAAACAAAGTCGCCGAAATGTCTGTACGCGCATAATTTCCGAATGCCTGCACCAAATTGGATAATTATTTTTTTGTTGTGTTCGGTGTTGCCAGGACAAGTTTTGTGTGAAAGAAAATTTCGGAATTTCGAAAAATAAAATTGGTCCCTTGCGAAGCTGGGGCGGGCCGCAAGTTACAATTATTTCGGGGCTAGGAGTCATCGATGGTAGGCAGAAAATTGAATTCAATGCCTTTGATTTGTAGTAGTAAACAGCCTCATAAAAATTTAAAAGAATTTGTGTGTCAATAAAAACAGTCACAGTGAAACATATTTTTTTAATATTTATTTGGGGTTTATGGACGTATATTATTGTTTGTCTCTGCATCACCCAAAGGTTGACTGGTACAAAATGCCTATGGCATTAAGTCCGCCTCTGTACATTTATGTGCTTGAAGTATTAAATAAATAAATAAATAGATAGCCGAAATATTTTCAGAAAGTTGTCTTTAAGACCTTTCACTAGATACCAAACACGATCTATTACTCTTTTTTTTCGGTAATACTAAACCTCCGCTATAAGCCGCCTTGTTCAATTTTGTGTCGCCTTTTAAACTATAACAAGATGACACTTCCAAAGATACCTGTTTAGTCAAAATATGACGAGTAGTTTAGGAGCTATGAGGGGACAGATGAACAAATATACATTATACATAGCCTAGTTAACATCATAACCTACCATTGGCTTTGCTGAGTAGGGTAAAAAGGCATCAAACTCAGGCACAAGTCTCCGTCTCGTATTTTCAGTAGTCGCTAGTGTCGCTGGACTGTGAAATTCAAATATAACTGGCAGCAACGTTTTATGTTATCTTCTTTGTTGATTTCACTGTGATGATGAATGCAGGAGACCTCAGTAATAACATTCTTTAAACATTATGTTTTCCCGAAAAATCCGTTCAGTTCCGAAGGAATTTACAAACAACATCGCCTGTTTCACAAAAAAGATGGGCAGTACTAACCTGTAGGTACAGTCACGGGCAATAATATGTCAACACTTCGCAACTTTCAATTGCTATTTTTTTGTGAAAGAACGAATGCAACGTTGAAACACGACACTTTACATAAACCTATGGGTTCGAAAATACTATGGTCGTAATAACATATTCGCCTTTGAATAAAGCCAAGTGTATACATACTTATGTACGTGACTTGTAGACCCACATTCCCCAGTTAAGTTTTCTCAGGATAAGACTTATTCTAGGTATAAAAGTTTGGTGGAATGCGCCCTTAGTAGCAGCAAATCAGGTGCCAATTGAATTTAATGGTGTTGCTTAAATTTTTAAACGTTCTTATTTTTTAACCGACTTCAAAAAAGGAGGTTCTGTATTCGACCCGTATGTATGTATGTTTGTATGTCCGCGGTTTTCTCAAAAACTAATGAACCAATTTTTATAATTCTTTCACTAATGTGATCTACATACTTTCAGGAAGGTTTTAGTATACAATACATCAGATAATTATTCTTATGTACGAAGTTATATGCATAAATGTACTGCATGTCCGGCATTTCTATGCGAATTTTGATGATTCTTCTAGTCGGTGTCTTAAATTCTTCAATGTACAAGTGTTAGTTGAATTTGTGTGGGGTAGGTTATAACTAAAAAGCGAAAAATAAAAACGTTTTTAAAAAAAAACCACCACCTTCAAAAAAAAAACACCAAAGTGATAAATAACTTTAATTTCGGAAGTCGGTGTCAAAAAACGAAAATGCGGAACCAACGAAACCGACTTCCGAAATTAAAGTTATTTATCACTTTTTAGTGTTTTTTTTTTTAAGAACTAAGTTAAGTTTACAAAAAGTCTATGTAGATTCCCCATAAAAGAAAACCACCTATTCAGTATTACATATATTTTAATACTTGTCGTTGTCCTTTTGCCATGTAACAGAAAACAGTTATAAGTAGTCAAATTTTGGTGCCACATTTAAGTTCTTACAATATACCTCAAGACTGACAATGGGCATGCTAGGAGTTCAGTGCCATCCATGGATCGGAACGCGACGCGCCTAACCGGACACGGCCGGGCGGCGGCGTCCTGCATACTCGAACCACTATGTAGATAGAACCACATTAGCATTGGTGTAGGTATGGGTATGTAGGTTGTTTGTGTCCCAGCGCCGGTGCAACGCGCGCGCGGCCCTGACGCGCCCGCGACCGATGCGCGCCGATGTAAACACCCAGCAAGGTCAACTGCCTTGCGATCGTTGTGCTTTTTTTATTAACTTTTTGTCAAACTTACTGCACAGGCACACATGTTCAAGATAACGCTTGTAGCCTTGCATGTGAGCCGTTGAGATTGTACTGCAGTTTTTTTTGCCCACAAAACGGAACTTTAATATAATTCTGGAATCTTCACGGTTTTTGCTGTATAAAGGCGGTCCACACGGCAACATCCCGCTGCTGGTGAGATGGTTATAATAGAATACTGTAAGAGAAACTACAGTGGCTATAATTGCAGCATGAACGGAGACCAAGATCGCCATTTTCATATGAAGCAAAATTCCTGTGAGAACATCTGATCGGCCGTCCGTCACTTAACTAGCAAGTAAGGGTGCGTTCACATGCCTCGATCACATGATCGCGTTTGAACAGCTATTGAATCTTATGCTTCTGGTCATAACTAGCGTACATAATAGTTATTAAAATTAAAAAAAATATTTACCTACGTTATGAAAAGAGGGAATGTACGAGTACCTATTCCAATATCTCTAAGGATAGAGCAGTTCGTGACAAATGCGCGCGCTAGTTTAAACGTGTCCTAAGTATAGTAATGCTGTTTAAACATGCAGCTTACTATCAGACCGACCGTCGGACATATCTTGCAGAACTTCTGTCGCATGTAGGCCACATGTGTCAGAAGTTCTGCAAGATATAACAGTCGAATCGTCGGCGTCGATGTGAGAGTTGCCGCGGCGCAACTGGGTGGCTAAAACTTGAGTACTTATGTAGTTAAACTTAAGGACATCTTGCTTTAAAAGAAATAAAGAAAAATTATAAATTTTAGTTATCACTTTCTTGCCTAGACGCGTACTGCAAGGGTTGGATCGAGGTGACTCTAGAAAAGGAGGCCTGGAAGGATTTGGTTGAGGCCTTTGCTCAGCAATGGGACCGAACAGGCTAACTTAAAAACAAAAACGCTTTCTTTAGTTTTCTGAGATTCTTCAGTACAGTCACGTCTAAAAGTATGTATACACTTGGCAATTTTCAATTGCGATTTTTTCGTGAAATAACGAATGCAACGTTGAAATACGAAAATACTACCTATTTTCGTAATAACATAAATTTTCATTCAAAAATAAAGGAGAAAATCGCCTTTGAATAAAGCCAAGTGTATACATACTTTTAGACGTGACTGTACACTTGCCTAATACGACGTAGCAACTATTGAGATATTATGTAACTAATTTAAGTTTACATTACTTATATGTACATCAAGACCCGCGGCACCGGGTCAGACAAAATCAAACAAAATATACTTACACTAGCAGCTCCCCGCGGTTTCACCCGCGTAAGTTTCGAACCCGTCGGAATATCGGGATAAAAACTATCCTATGTCCTTTCCCGGGACTCAAACTATCTATATACCGAATTTCATCGTAATCGGTTCAGCGGCTTAGACGTGAAAAGGTAACATACAGAAAGACAGACAGAGTTACTTTCGAATTTATAATAATATAGTATGGAAGTATGGATGACGAAATAGGAAGTAGTTACTCTGCAAAGAATAAATCGCTATAACATGAACTACCAATCAACAATCTCACTCAATAATACGTCAAAAGCTGTGCCATGTTTGATTAACACTGGCTTCATTGTTGCGGCATGCTTTTTAGGGTTCCGTACCCAAAGGGTAAAAACGG
The DNA here is from genome assembly GCA_947508005.1 of Amphipoea lucens. Taxonomy (NCBI): domain Eukaryota; kingdom Metazoa; phylum Arthropoda; class Insecta; order Lepidoptera; family Noctuidae; genus Amphipoea; species Amphipoea lucens. The sequence continues at coordinate 4,932,364 of OX382355.1, forward strand.
GACCCTATTACTAAGACTCCACTGTCTGTCTGTCTGTCTGTCACCAGGCTGTATCTCATGAACCGTGATAGCTAGACAGTTGAAATTTCACAGATGATGTATTTCTGTTGCCGCTATAACAACAAATACTAAAAACAGAATAAAATAAATATTTAAGGGGGCTCCCATACAACAAACGTGATTTTTTTGTCATTATTTGCTCGATATTAATAATGGTACGGAACCCTTTGTGCTCGAGTCCGACTAGCACTTGGCCGCTTTTTATTAATATGAACATTATGTATTTTAGTTGATGACTGTCACTTTATAACTCATTAATTTCTGATTGGTTATTAATATTGTTGGTGGGATAAACTGGGAAGCTTTTAAATTAATGCAGGTTTAATCTGTCAAGCTTCGCTAATGAGACACAATTGATTTTCTATTGTTCCGTCGCCGATCGGCGAACCGCGCCGCTTGACCGGTTAAAATATGGTTAAAATAAGTGCAGAGTGTAAATGTGCTGTGCCAGCAACCTTTCAATGTTGTTTGTTATCTTTAACACGGGAATTTCTACTGCGGATGCTTCAAGCGACCGTCGTTAATGTTGTACCGCCTTCTGAAGGAAAAACAAGCTTGAAGTTGTAAGGCCGCGTTCATAAAATAGCGTATAGTACTCACGGTCGTCGACTGTGAGCGTCCAGAACAAAATGTATGAAAACACAACTTTACTGATAGTCCTTTGTTTTTCATACATTTACGCAGGCGGCTGCCACGCTTGTGAATGCGGCCTTAAACGGACACAGCGCGCAAAACCTCACAGAGTAATTCTTATTATGTATGTTGCAGTCAAAACGAATCCGTCAAACGCGTTTTCTCTGTGAAATTCAGTTTTTACGGAAAGACTTACAAGTAGTTATATTATAATCTAGAATGACTACAAAAAACTAACCCTGTTTTGAAAAGGGTCACAAAAAAACCTACTAACCTCATAGGTTTCTACGTGAATGTTAGTAATTGTTGATATAGTTTTAACTTGCCTAAGTAGTTTTGACTTAATTTTGCAGTCAAAAGTGGTATAGACCGAAAAACGGTTTTGATTGATTTAAAATATTGACACGTACCATTTCGATTCTCTTGCTCTTTGCCTACGAATCTAATTACATTACAATTTAACCTGTTTTTATGGTTCCGTATCTCAAAAGGAAAGCGGAACCCTTATAAGATCACTTCGTTGTCCGTCCGTCGGTCAAGACCCTTTTTCTCAGGAACGCGTAGAGTTATCAAGTTGAAATTAATATTAAATACTCAGGGCTGCAATCCGTTGAAGCAGTGACAAAATCAAACTTCTAAGTCAACGCAATCAAAAGATAGGAGCGTTTATGTTCCGTTTATGCCGCATGTTTTGACACTCGCAAGGGAATCAAAACATATAGGGTACTTCCCGTTGACCTAGAATAATGAAATTTGGAAAAAAGCAATGTCATGTACCACAAGTAAAGAAAAATATTCGAAAACCGTAAATTTGTAGTTAAACTACAAAAAAAAAACGGGAAAAATATTCGAGACACGATTCCCATGATAAACTATTTTCATACCTACTTTGTACAGAACCCTCGGTGCACGAGCCCGACTGGCGATTGATCGGTTTTTTTTCAGTGGGGGGTGTAAGCTATGACGATGTAATTCCTAGAAGACCGTTTACGTCATATTTATAACGAACGTCATGAAAATCTGTCATTCTCACGGCAGTGTTTGACGTTAAGGAGTAAGCACCAGGCTAGCCCGCGAAATTCAAAACCTACATTTTTATTAATTTGCAGGTCAGTATCAGGTTGCATGTTGTTAATGAAAAAAATATGATTCGCGACTGTAACAAATATGTATTTACAGAATTATAATCTTTAAAATCATCAATACAACCCTGTTAGTTCATAATATAACCCTTATTTAGACGGACGCACCTACTTACATCTCTAATTTCCTTTCTAACTTTTGCCATTCTAGTGTAGTAATACATTTTTGTATTTAGACGAATTTTGGCAAGCTTAGTCTAAAACCCCTGTCGTGGCCGTTGTTAGGACAACAAAGATCTTTACGGGCCACGGCACTTCAAAAAGAACGTGGGCCGCCGACGACCGGCGCTACCTGCGCAGGCGCAGGCGACCCCTGGGTGCTTGTACTTATATCACACCGACATGCATGCCTATTTCAAATCAGGAACGGAGCGTAAGCGCAGCGTCAATGCGGTACCAATATTGCCAATCGTTTCGTAAACACGCACCGCAAAGCTTACGATCCATTCAATCAATCAATCTTGAGCATATTGATCGATATTCAGCTCACAAGCTGCTGAATTCAGCTGTATTTTAGATAGAGATAAAGCCCACGTTCAGGAAGTTAGTATTTGCTGTATAACTGTTCATTCACAATAGCTTAAGAACTACATACAAGCTTCGGAGTAATTTGGTCAATCAATGTGCGTAGTAGTTGTTGATAGCAAAATGTGCGCTAAACGCGTGTTATAATAAAAAACAAAACAACCGACTTCAAAAAAAAGCACTCGCAAGCAAGTCGGTGTCGTTGGCTTGGCTCCGCACTTTCGTTTTTTGACACTGACTTCCGAAATTAAATTGATCCCACCAAAAACATTTGAATTCATGTAAAATGTAGCCAAGACGAAACCACATATGGCTCGCACTGTCAAACAGTTATCAGATCTCATGTAGAGCCAAGCTTCTAATTCTACACGCCTTAACTTCACAAACTCTACACCTTAATCAAAATATGAGGCTTGGCCGTTTTGTTACTCCAAGAACTATTGTATAACAGAAAAGTAATGAACAGTGAATAAATTTTTCACCTTACGCTCATGTGATGGTAGCGAAACGGGTTTTTTTTTTGTAAAAAACTTTTTATTTTTCTCTTTTTAGTTGTACCTACCCCACACAAATTCAATTAGCACTAGTGCATTGAAGAATTGAAGAAATACCGACTAGAAGAATCATCAAAATTCGCATGGAAATGCCGGAGATGCAGTACATTTGTGCATATAACTTCGTATATAAGAATAACTACCTAATGTACTAACACCTTCCTGAAAGTATTTAGACCACATTAATGAAATAATTATCAAAATTGCTTGCAAAATTTTTGAGAAAATCGCGGACATACATACATACCTACGGGTCGAATACAGAATCTCCTTTTTTGAAGTCGGTTAAAAAGGACCTTTATAAACGAAGCAGTTAATATGCGTGTAGTGACGAATTGTTAAATATCTCTTAATATGTATACCGTAACAGGCAGTTCCACACAGTAAATGGTTACAACTTGCGCGCGAGATAATGACCAGCTAGGAATGCATTATATATTTAACCGACTTCAAAAAAGGAGGTTCTTCTTTCAAGCATTTGAAAATAACGAAAGACGCTGACAGTCTGAGAATGAACTTAATATTCTATTCATGTAATTTAGATTCCAGCTAAATCTGGCGGAAGAATTAATTACATATGATAAGCTATCAAAATGTATTGATTGTTTAAAGATACGCAGAATTGAGTTGGCGCGGTGCCATAATCCGCAAATAGTGGAGTTGAAAACTAGCGCATGTGGAAACAATGTTGTAAAGCTTTCAGGTGCGAGATAAAGTACCTTCATGAAATACATTTGACCCATCGATTGTAGGACGTTGTACGTTTCTATTATAATACTTGTCGGTTTATCGGTTTACTAAATGTTTCGCATTTGTAAGTAGCTATAGCTACATACCTACTGGCGTTGATTCATACGATTAGAAATGTGACAGCAGTAGCTGTATATCTTTTGTCAAATGGCCGTCTGCGTAACAAAACCTATATTCACTGGAGGTAGGTACTGAAATCCTATTTTTTTTTGTGGGGAAATCCTCATGGATACCCTTTGTCTGGGAAGAACGGAGGGTTATGTCGGACTCCTACCGACTAAAACCCCACTTGCACTGTTCCTTCTAGTACCATGAGCCAGGGGCCCGGGAGATACTTGTACAATCGGCGCACCCCTGACTTGTATCAGCCCGCCATGCCTAGCTGTCCCCATCACCAATTCCGGCCGATTCCAGGACCGCACATCCTTCCATTAAAGGTACTGTTATCCTACATATTCGAACCTTTCTTCATCATCACCTGCCTAGCCTTTTCCTAACTATGTTGGGGTCGGCTTCCAGTCTAACCGGATGCAGCTGAATACCAGTATTTTACATGGAGCGACTGCCTATCTGACCTCAACAACCTAGTTACTGGGTAATACGATACTCCTATGGTAAGACTGGTTGTCAGATTTTCGGGCTTCTGACGACCCGTAACGACTGTCAAAGATCTACGAATGACAGCCGGGACCAACGGCTTAACGTGCTTTCCGAGGCACGGAGGGGTCTTGGTATGTAAAGATGGTCACCCATCCATAGACCAACCGCGGCAAGCGTTGCTTAACCTCATCGGTCGATATTACTTAGCCACAAGCCCCTCGGATATACTAAAATATTCGAACCTTTCTTATAACGACTTATTTTGTAAATTATTATCTACTTATCGTCTCATTCGTCATCCTTCTGCATTTTTCCCAGTATATAAGTATGTGACGGTGGCCAAGCAGCATGCTTTCTTCTTTCATACATCTACAGGGTGTTACGGAAAGGGTATATCAATACAAACGGGTTGAAGAGTGTATCTGGTCTAGAATCTCTGTACAAAACAGCTCAAAAGCATTAACTTTGAAAATGCTTAATATTTTTTTATTTCGACATTACGGCGCTGCACTGGCGCGCGGCGGCGTGATGTGCGTGCACTAGGCGCACAGGCACACTAAAGATAATGGATAATGACCCTCGTAGTGCGGTGACACGTTTGTTATGATTTCAATTTAATAAACTAACGAAATAAAAAAATATTAAGCATTTTCAAGTTACTGCTTTTGAGCTGAAATTTTGTACAGAGATTCTAGACCAGATACACTCTTCAACCCGTTTGTATTGATATACCCTTTCCGTAACACCCTGTACAAGTATGTGACGGCGGCCAAGCAGCATGCTTTCTTCTTTCATACATCTATATGTGCCTCAGGCATCTCAGTATTTACATATACATGGGCAAACAATGCAGACCGACTAATCTGCCCGCCAGTGGCTAGCCATGAGCCCTAACAATTTCAAGAATCTCATTAGCTATTTCGGTATTGTCTGCCGCAACTAATTCAATATTTATATTTATGAAGGAAATAATTTGTGAGAAAAATATTATGAGCATCTAGAACTTTGATCCCTTCTGAATAACAAGGTGGAAAAAGTTTCTTTATGCACTTCTCAGTGTGCGATGAATACTGAAGGATTTAGGATTACTTCCCGCAGGAAGGGGCGCAGTATTTTAAACAACCTGTTTCTAATCTCGAATAATATGATAAATTGTGAAAGTGTTTGAAGATATTTATACGCATAAAAGGTATATTTGAACACAAGAAATCCGTGCACTAATCCTAAAAGAAAGACCGGACTACAAAGGGCCTAAGGCCTTTAAAACACGTCTGAACCGTACCTAGCCGTTGTTTCTGCCGTTTGTTTGCCATGTCATATACAAGCTCACACGATTTTTGTACGGCGTGGTTAAGGCGGTACCCCGACCAAATAACCTAGGTCATTCGCGACAGAGACAGAGAGCGACACGACTTGCTCGTACGAAAGGGATGCAGCGTACCCTGCGCACGCCCCTTTATCATAAAACTCGCAAAATTTTTAGAATTATTTTAATAAAATAAGAAGAGCGATCTTTTTAAATAAATTAAAACAAGGATTATTTAGATTTTTAAATTATCTATCCATTGGTGAAATCCTCAAATTAATAGAACGTCAACTTTAGCAAAAGATGAATGCAATCAATAATTTTAGTCACTTTTTTAAAAGGAGATTTTAAATGTATTAGTAACATATAAAACAAATAATAACGGGCAATGAGATGATAGGATATCGAACATTAATAATTTGCTTTCAGATGTTAGTTTATTTCTCATAATTATTGAGTTAATAGCCTCTGAACAACGAAGAAAAACGCGGTTTTGGTCGGGGTACCGCCTTAATATGCTGTAAAGAAACCATGCCGTGTACAAAGAGCCTGAGTGTTTGAAACTCGCTGTGTTATTTTGTGGATTGCGAAAGCTATCGTATCAATTTTGTGGAGTAAACAGTAAGGTTATCCTCCTCCTCCGCTATTTGAGTTTGACCATTATCTTTTTTTTAACTAAAGTACATATATGGATAAAAATATGAAGATGCGATCTTTTGAATCGAATGTGAATGAGGTGACACTATTAACCGTATCAATTGACTGAGTCGATTGACCTACTACAATGAATCTCTACAATTGCACAATTAAATTGCCGGTATACTGAGCTATAAGACGTTCGCAATATACTTTCTGATCGTCTCAATTAATGATATTGTAGATACTTAGCTATACATACTATAATACTTAGGGCTGATTTTTCCAACGCCAGATAACTTTACCGGAGGAATAATTTTGAATTTTTGACAGTTCTTCCATACAAAAACTGTCTGACGTCAATTTTATTCCACGAATAAAAATTATCGGTCGATTGAAAAATAAAAATTATCGGTCGATTGAAAAATAAAAATTATCGGTCGATTGAAAAATAAAAATTATCGGTCGATTGAAAAATAAAAATTATCGGTCGATTGAAAAATAAAAATTATCGTTCGATTGAAAAATAAAAATTATCGGTCGATTGAAAAATCAGCCCTTAGAAAAATAACATTTTTATTGATCTCTTCGAGTATTGTTTCAAAAATCCTCGATCCGGTTTTATTGACATGATAACCCTTACTTATGCTTCGATACTAAATTATTTTTCTTTTATAAGGAGGGTGTAGTTACAGATTGTTTCCTTTTATGATTGGTCTTGATCTAACCATAAACACTTAAGAGGAAATGCGGTCGGAGAGACTTTTTGAAAAAGCCTAAGGGTCAAATCACACCAAGATGGCAGCGAAGCGGCGAGCAATTTCAGTGTCATATAATTTTAAACTTTATCTTCATTACAATAATACATAGTATCCCTTGAGAAACTTGAGTCGTCGGAGTGCTCGCGGCGCCACGGGCGGCCGCGCGACCTTTCAAGTTTCTCATGCGATACTATGTATTATAGTAATGAAGATAAAGTCTAAAATTATATGACACTGAAACTGCTCGCCGCTTCGCTGCCATCTCGGTGTGATTTGACCCTAAGTAAAAAGTCACATTTCCAGGTTTGGCTCTCGCCTATTTTCTCCTCCAATATTGGACCAATTTAAAAGATATTTCATAAACAGAATAAGAAGGATATACATATGTATACTGTGTCCCTATGTTTTTCTTTTTTTCATTAATAGTTGTCTTTGTACACTAGGCCTCTGTTGACAGCGGCAATTTTAAGCATTTTTTTAGGGTTCTAGGGCTTATAAAAACAATGTATCATCAAAAAGGAAAACATAGTAACACACTACACAGTAAAAATACATCCTTTTTATTCAGTTTATGAAATATCTTTTAAATTGGTCCAATATTGGAGGAAAAAATAGGCGAGAGCCAAACTTCGAATTATGACTTTTTACTTAGGCTTTTTCAAAATGTCTTTCCGACCGCATATCCTCTTAAGATAGTGATTGGGCCACTTTATTAGATGACTAGCTGCGCCCCGCGGTTTCACCCGCGTAAATGTCGATCCCGTGGGAATATCGGGATAAAAACTATCCTATGTCCTTTCCCGGGACTCAAACTATCTCTATACCAAATTTCATCGAAATCGGTCCAGCCGTTTTCATGTTATGTCGTGACAACGGAAAACGGGTTTCATTTTTATATATATAGATTACTCTTGAAGGGTTGTCTCATCTTTGACAGGTCTAATAATCAATCGTTGACACGTTAAGAGTACCTACTGAAGTATTTTCTTCTCTTCCAATTTATTCCATATTTCTTATATATCGTTATTTTTATTGATTGAAGAATTACATGCATTTCTTATTACTTCAACAAGTGTGTGACCAGAGTCCAACTTATTATTGAGGAACAGAATCAGCCATTTAAACAGGGGATATATTTCTGCCAGCCCCCTTAAGCACGTTAACAGCGTTGCCGCGTTGTAGTCTGTAGAATAGGCACTTCATAATGAATCAAATCTTCACCTTTTCATAATGTAGTTAGAATCCAGTGCATCATTTATTTTACTACGTCTATGATATGTTTATTAAACGTCAAATTTTGCTTAAGATAAACAAAGGTTTTTAGTGAAAGATCTTGTTGTACAAATGCACTTTCAGGAGAAGTAAAATTATAAACCAAATTCCTTTTTATAGGAACACACATTTTTATAGAACCTTGAATAAATGATTCAACTGAAAGAAAAGACGATTTCGTTTATAAATATAAATAAATCCATAAGATTGGCCGGAATGATTGATCAGAGCTTTTTTTAGAGAGGTACCTACACTAGATACGCGCTCTAAGGCGGGCGGCACGGGCGCTTGGGCGGGGCGGGTCGATAGATGAGACGCAATAAGTGAGTAAGTATCACGTCTGAAAAGGCCTCTTTGCCTTGTATGACATATTCAGGTATACGATTAAAATAACCTTGTGAATAATGTGGAGGCGACAATACTAAAATTATTTCTAATGGCGTTACCAGTCTGCACACATAAATTCAATCAAATATTTTCTCATTTAGGGATTCTGATTTTTCCAACGCCAGATAATATTATCCGAGGAATAGTTTTGAATTTTTGACAGTTCTTCCATACAAAAACTGTCAGACGTCAATTTCATTCCACGAATAAAACATATTTGTCGATTGAAAAATCAGCCCTTAGTGTATCTGGTGCGGGATTGTCCGAAAGGGTTACCGCTACCCCGGAACATAAAGAGCTAAGGAGGGAACACGGATGGGTTTTAGTCAGTAAGAGTCTGACACTCCCTTCCGCTCCACCCAGAGCGGGAGGGGTCATTTGACGATTTCCCATCCATAAAAAAAAAAAAAAAGCCCTTAGTGTATCTGTATGTAGGTTGGTGTGTAGATAGGTAGTCACTATAAATAACTGATCGGGAATCGATAGTTGCCAATGACTACCACCTACTTAATATTGACGTGTTTGAAAATAGTTTCAAAATACTCCTATGTTGAATATTAGCAGTGTTTTCATTTATAGTCATAATAGCTGCGCCCCGCGGTTTCACCCGCATAAGTCTCGATCCCGTGGGAATATCGGGATAAAAACTATCCTATGTCCTTTCTCAAGTTCCAAACTATGTCTGTACCAAATTTCACACAAATCGGTTCAGTAGTTTACGCGTGAAGAAAAGACAGACAGACAGAGTTACTTTCGCATTTATAATATTAGTTTGGATTGTTATCTCCAGATTGTTTGCCAAATGAATATTGTGAATGTTGTGATTTCCATGTCATTATTTTCTTTTATCCTCGATGGTTTTGAAGTTCTTAACACTTATTTATGGCATACCCTATGTGTCTGGGGAGTAATTATCATTACAAGCACACTCTATTGGCTTTTGTCATTTTGTCACTTCAAATAAAGTTTTTTATAACCTATTGACCGCGCATATTTCCGTGCCTCTAACGCTCGTGTCGTATTTCTGCGACAGGGAACATTCATGATTTTTTCGTTCTATTTAAATTAGATTAGGGTGGTTAATTTAAGGCTGATTTAAAATAAAAAATAACTTTTTGACTATGTTTTTTAATCGATACAACGATTTCTCCTCCTTATTGTAGGTATTATTTTATCGATTTGTAGCAGCTCGCTAGGGGCACGGCAATTGATATTTAGCCAAGCGCTTAAAAGGTTAATAAAAGTCACACAACTTTAAATATATTTTTACTTCCCTTAACGATTAGTCTCCTCTTTATCAGTCAGCATTTGACTCGAGCAAATGCGTTAAACAGCAGCGCACTAAAATAAACAAAACTAAGACAGGCAGTGGGCAGGGACGCGCAAACTGTAGGTAGCCGTGGATAATTCTGAACCTGAAATTCTAAGTCGGTTATTAAAAAACCCCCGACTCAAACAAAAACCTCTAAAAACTGAAATAATAATATATATTGGCCCTTTAAGTTTAATATAAGTTGCAGGAAATATTTTGATCCAAGCGTCCTCACGTCGGGGGACGGCTAATGAAAACGAACACTCGCGACTAATTCACCTTTCAAACAAAAAAAAAACAAAATCAAAATCGGTTCATCCGTTCGGGAGCTACGATGCAACAGACACACACACACACACACAGACACGTCAAACTTATAACAACCTGTCGTTTTTGCGTCGGGGCTTAGAGTATTGTCTAAGCGTCGGGGGTTAAAAAAGCTTGTAAAAAAAATTGCTGTTCCATACATTTTGACCACGTCCGTATTGCACTATGTTAGAAATCAACAGATTTTATTTGGATAACTGTCGTAAAATTTCTTCGCTTCCCCGTCTAGAATCATGTGCTCTATGTGCTGAATATTCATGGTTAAAGTTTCCGCATTGAGGTCCCTGCCACCCTGTTTAGTAAATCTGTTTGGCGAATGCCACTATTAATTAAAAGTGTAAATAATATTTCAACCCATCTACGTCTGTAGCGTAACAAACTTTACCGACAATTTCGCTGAATGCTAAGTTTCACACAATATTATTGTGTTATTTTTGAAGACTTTAAGTATATTTTCAATAATACGATTTGCTCTTTGTTTGTGACCGCGGTTAGCTTATTTTATTTGTAACTCACTCGTTTGCCATAAATTTGCATGCAAAATGCAAGTATAACCGGTGTGGCGTTTATTGTTGCCGCTAACTGCCGTACTTTTTATACTTTCTACGATACATTGGTACACCAAGAAGGTCCGTTACTTTTGCGAGGCTTTCGAAAGTCATGACTGAGTACTTACATGGGCAACTTTTTTCCAGCAACTTGTTGCCTGAATCGCCTCAGGCTCAAATGCAGTCATACTTCGTGTGTTGAGTACTGTTCCCACGCTCGACTTGTCTGTCCCTTTCTTGCTGTATGCCCTGCTCACTCTCATGTATCTCTCGTCGAAGTAAACACGCGAGGCATCTAGGTAAGCACAAGAGTATGTACCTATTTGTGGTGATTATAATAGTTTTCATATTACATATTTCACGCGACTAGACTCCCGTATTTATATTTGTTTAATCAGGCGTCAATTTAGTGTACCGATTCCAAATTAGTAATTAAATCATTTTCTTAAATTTTAAGCGCAATAAAGTAAACGATCTAATTCGTCATCTGCTACATATACTAACACAAATAATTGTTAAGTTTTAGACATAGTTTCATTTTATTCCCCACAAACACACAGCTTTTTGACTCGGTCTAATATTAAAATAGAATCCTAGTTGTTCTCGTAGTGGCCAGGCCATTAACAATAGTTTGTGTTAAGAACGGAGTGTGGTTGGTACGGTGCTGCGGCAGCGGTCGAGAATGCCGTTGGGCCAGTCCGGCCGAGGCTCGGTGCAAAAATATTCACAAGCCATTCCTGTAACTGCTTGGCCGCATTCGTACCACCTCGTTATCTACTTACTTATTGCAGTTATTTATATGCGTGCATATTATATATTATGTTGTTATTAGCAGTATTACTAACGATATGCTGAATACACAGGTAGAATTTTATGTGACTTGCCCGGCGGCGGCGTAAACTGAAAAATGTTGGCCAAAGCTAATTAATTACAAGCAACCAATTTGAGTTTTGTATTGACTGACTCAAAATTAGAAAATGGGCGACAAGACAATGTAATCGTTTGATCAGTGTGCCATACATAGAATTTCATATATCTATGGTGCCATATAACTGCGTTCCGTGTTGTTCAATAAAGAATTGGGCTAGAAACCAGCTTCCTAAATACGTATCTACTTTTACTTGTGATTCTGGAAAGTAAGAAAACTGTTTTTTGTCAGGACGGTGCATTATTTTAAATATCGTATTTCGTGGGTCTTCATCGTCAGCTTAACCTTTTCCCAACTAAGTTGGGGTCGGCTTCCAGCCCAACCGGTGGCTGGGCCATCATGTGTACGATAAAACTTGACCTAGTTTTAGTTTACAACTATTGCCAGTATACATTTTAACCTACTAATAAACGTTGTATAACGTCTGTATAGTTACACAACGCTTTGTCTTCTTCTTTCGAAAGTCAAATTACTGACGACTGAAAGAGAGAAATCGTTGTGTGTGACCCGATATAATACGTTTATTAGTAAAGGGGTAATAGTCTAATTTAAAATGTGAGGATTAAAAGTAACTACTGAAGATTTGATAAAAAAAATATACCCTACACGACGTCATCACACTTCTACGTGACGTCCACGCTTGTCTAGTCGTTAGAGTAACTCCATTTGTCCATCACCCGCCATCGTCAACGAGAAACTATATTATTGGAACCGAGCGTGACGCCCCGGTGACGGCATGTGGTGAACACGCGGCCATCGTAAATGTAGGTATGTATCGCTACTTCGGCGCCGTCATCTCGTTCTCGTTGACGTCTCGTTGACGTGGCGGTGGGCAAACGGCCTAAAGCGCACACTGGACAAACGTCCAGTGCAAAGAAACCCAAACCTTACAACTAAGTATAAAAACTTTGAATTATTGTGGGACACACTACAGGGTGAAATTGAATTCATGGGCATCCTTTTAAGGGGTCATTGTAATCATCATTATGCACAACTTTTACTATGGGACCAAACCTGAAATCGCGAAAAAAAAAAACCAGCTCTTCCCTACATTTTGACGAGTTATATGAACATAAATGCAAGGGACAGCTGATTTGTTTTCACGATTTTAGGTTTAGTCCCATAGTAAAAGTTGTCCATAATGATGAGTACAATGACCCCTTAAAAGGATGCCCATGAATTTAATTTCATCCTGTATAATAACACCGCATACAAAAAGAGGTCATGATTGGTTCAATGATGTGAAAAGTTATGCTACTGTTAAAAGGATACCACTACATTTTCATTATGTTTAATATATCTCTTTCTATGTAGTTACAGCCAGCTATGACTAAAAATCCTTTTAATAATATGTTTTTACTTATTTTGTTTGAAGCGTTGCGTTGGTTTGAAGTTTATACTGGGATCACCAGTCCGTTGCTTGCATTTGTTTTTTCATCGAAACTTTTAGGAAAATTTGTTCAAGAGTGTAAATAATACTTAGCAGACTATTTGCCCATATTATTATTTATTTATTTATTTTATTAAAACTTTATGCACAAGTAAAAAAAAAAATACTGTACAAAGGCGGACTTAATGCCTGAGGCATTTTCTACCAGTCAACCTTAGGGTGATGCAGAGACAAAACATGGCAGGTGCAACATACAGGATAACTAGCTAGGAAATGACTATAAAATACAAGAATATATACATAGATATATACATACTTACATATAAACCAAATGAACTCTCAGGGCAAAAATGATCGGTAGAGGAGAAAACAAATCCAGCAAATCAGCGCTGGGATGTTACGGCCAACTTCTGCCGAATATGTTCACGTGCCTTCACTTTAAAAGATAACCGACTGGTTGCCGTCCTGATGTTCAGAGGGAGCGCATTCCATAGAAAGACCGCCTGGACAAAGAAAGAAGAATGAATGAAACCAGAACGGTGAAAAAGACATGGTAGAAGGCGATTGTTGGTGCATGGGCAGAGCATAAATATTGAATTTGGGAAGTCATGTCAGAAGGAGCAGTGGGTTTGTCAAGAATAGAGAACAACGTAGTCAGCGCCCTCAACTCTCTGCGCTGGCGAATGGGTAACCATTTTAAAAGCCGCCGGTGCTCGGAAACATGGTCATACTTACGAAGATTAAAAACGAATCGAATGCAGTTATTGAGAAGACGGTCAAGTTTATTAAGGAGATATTACAAGGTGACCAATAAAAAGAAGCCTAAAAAAAAATCTCTCTCCAAGGACCGCATAATGATGCAGCTATAGAAAGTATGCAATTATATCTATGGTACCATTAGAGCTGGTTTAATGAGACCAGCTCTAACCACCATATAATTGCATTGTCACCAAAATTACACAAGTATCCCGATTCACAACTGTCTCTGGAAGCTGTTGGGAGAGAGGTTTCCAAAATTTTATTTAGACGTCATTTCATGATCGACAGGTAATGTTGTTTTCAAGTCGCCTCATGGTCTTTATTATTCGTCAAATCAAAACTACGTTCCTTTTTAATTATGTATGTAATGTGTTACAATCATACATAGGGCCCAAAGCTTATTATATACGGGCTTCATAATGAATTTTGAATAATTGATGATATAGGGAACCATTCTACAGATAAATAGTTATTTATTCATGGTTCCCATCTTACAATAATAATGTTTTTTTTTAATTCTCTGTAATATACATAAAAATACGATAATTTCCCAATACGGTCCCTTTTAACAAATAATTATTGAATGTGTGTTGCAAAAAATGCAAGTGGAAAGAGGTCGTTTCTCCGATTATGTTCCGGTCTTATGCCGCAGTGCAAAATTTCGCCGAGGGGCATGTAGACCCGCTACACTGACTTCCTTTCGTCGAAGACCTACACCGTTACTGATTGGTGGGCTTTGTGTCGCGGCCACATCGTCGTGTTAAAGTGCCGTACTGAAATTAATATGTGTCCGGCGTAATGATTAGCATCGCATTAGTATGTGCCACTAGGCATGTTTGCCAAGCACTCGCCTCGAGAAATATTTGAGTAACCGCACTTTGACGAACTGAAATGGCGGCTGGATACGCCATCTTGATGTCGTCCGGATTTCAATTGTGACCACGCCCCGCCTTGTGCAGGTTACCCACCACATCATCCACGCCAGGGCCACATATGCATATAAGGTACTTACTTATATACTTGTAAAATTGACAAATAAATTGTTTCTTTTTCAAAACTTTTATTGAAATGTTTATTGAAATCCTCGTACATTCTTGCGCGTAAGGTGTTTTGGTAGAATTTCTTAAGTATCTCTACCTACCATAAATTCATACAGATTTCCTAACGAATTCTACACATAGCCTGCTTCAACATTTCCATATAAATGTGTTGTCTGAGATGTCAACGACCGGTTTTCGTTTAATAGCTCTGTATTTCGATTGCTTTGGTGTTAGAATGAATCGTAGATGAATAAAAATAAAATACTTTGTATCTATGCGCAATTCCCAATGTGCATGTCCCCGTAATCAGTAATCCGCAAACTTCCACAACTACACGTGTGACTCTTTTTGTCGATGTCACTTCTCAAAGTTTAAAAACGTCAATTTAATTTCATTTTGTAATTAAGCTAAAACCCTTTCCTCTTGTGGCTGAAAATAATAGCCAGCCTTTATCTTTTTCCTGTATGTACATAGCGGCAGAGGCGTTATGCCAAATCGTGTTGGCAATACTGTTGAACCTGAAATCCTGAAGGACTGAAATACGGACGAAACTGTGATTTTCGTATTTAATTACGAACACAACTGGATTGACATATAGGCTACTTTTTATCCCGATATTCTCACGGCATCGATATTTACGCGGGTGAAACCGCAGGGAGCAGCTAGTGAATCCTATAAAAATAACAATTTATTTCTTCCAGGCGACTTGCTCATCATCAATCCAGTCCCACACCTTGCTATCAGGCATCACCCACGGCCTGGTCTTCGCTGGCATCACTCTGGTGATATCCAAACTAGCCCACAGGAAGAAACTGTTGATTATCATGTTCCTTCTAATACCGGCTTTGTTCAGTTTAGGGGCTATCTTCAATTGATTGCAGATTGTTAGGATGATATTTACTACATGTGCGGACAGGTGAAGCCATCCGTATTATATTACTATTTTCTGCCCGCGAATACGCGCGTGAAATTTCTTGTTGTAACATAAAATAAAATATATCCTGCGATCCACCGCGTCCCGTACTCCCGGTCGCATCGCCCGCCCGCGCTATTACTGCGTTTTCGCTTAACGTTCTTTTGGACTTTTTTTCTTTTTGCTCGGCTCCTAAAGTTTGTAGCGTGATGTTTAATTGTCTATCACCTTCCTCAAGAATTGGCCTATCAAATTGAAAAATAATTTTTAAATCCGATTGGGTGGCAGTTCTAGAGAATAACGCGTTCAAACAAAAAAAACGAAACTCTTCTGCTTTACATATTATATTATTTGGTATAGATTTAAAGCAAGTTATATTTAGGTACCGTTCTGAATTTAAAAAAATATATATTTATACAATTTGATATTTTTATAAATAGTAGCATTATAGTATTTAATCCAACACTGTTAGGGCTGCTAGCAGATTATGAAGAAAATTAAATGGTATCCAAAGATATAGCAAAAGGCATTTTCGTACGAGTTGTAGTGACGTGTTTATGTTGGCGAAAGCTGTTACTGTTGAGGACATCAGGTCCATTGTCTGCGCTGAGTCATAGGCGGCGCGCGCGCAGCTATTTCAGTGTGCTCTGCGTAGGCAGAGTATGCTTTCTTTGTCGCCAGTCAGACCGCCGTGAGACACTCTGTAATGCTAACCTATTAATAACGTCTTATAAAAGTTTCTCACCGAAATGATTTCCACCCGCCCAAATCAATACTGCAAACTATGATGTATGATTTCTTGGTCTTTACGTGAGTCCTAGACGCAAGGAAGTTGAAGTTGTTTGAAGTTTCTTGTCGAAGGGCTTTCATAAAATAATTTGAGACATATTCTGAATCGCGTGCATTTTTTCAACAACACACATTTACGTCCGTTTTTGTTTTAGAAACGCGGTTATACTATGTCCTGGTGCTTCCGCGATTAGAATAGTAAATACTCGTATGATTTCAATTTCTATGATTATAAAATATGTATGGATTAAATTAAATTAAAATGTCCTTAATTAGTATTGAGTGTCAAGACTTATCCTACTCGAGGGCATTATAACTTTTCATCCAGTATATCTGGGCCAAGTGTTGTTTCAATTACTTTGTACCGAAGCACTAATTGAAACTAAGCTCTTCTTGGTGTGCTATACGCGCTTCCTTATTTATGTGAACTATTTTGGTGCAGAAGAAACTTCGAATACTTTTGGTAAAATATACTCATACATATACCTATATGCTCATGATCGGTTATTTAATTTGATACGATACTTTTATTACTACCATTATGGAAGGAAAATAGAGGCATAGAGAAAAAGAAGACCGAGAAGAAAGGGTATAGACAAACTGAAAGAAAAGGTAAAAGTATAGATACACCTATAAGCAGCTAAAAGATTTGGTACTGGATAGTGTGGAGTAGAAGTTGAAATACCGACGAGTGCCTAGCACTTAACTTTTGGATGGATGGACATTTGGACAAGGTATCTAATCAAAACTTCATGAGCTGTTATAAAATGTTTAGCCATAATTGTTACAAATCGCAATTGTTTACATGTTTTTAGCATTGGCGTCTTGGTCATCCGACTGATTTTATGCACGTCTGCATACATTGCACTGTATGTATTCTCCTTTCAATGTCCGTCTCAATTTTACTACTTTAAACTAACTCCTTCACTTATTCGTTATTCTTACCTTCTATCTCTACATCACATAAACCCTCTTCTTTTTTAAAAATTGTAGACTCCTTGTCAATGTTTATTTTGTTTTGCTTCCTCTCACATCCTTGTGAAACTTCCTCATCACAAACTTGTGAAACTTCTGTTGACTAAAGATACTGTTACTATATACTGCTACTACTAATCTTCTGTAAGGTAACTTGATCAACTGCGTTGAGAAGATATTTGGCACGTCCATCATGATCAGGATTTAATTTTGAAGGGTATTGGTACCGATATGAATAGACACTTTTCAGCATTTGAGCTTTGTTTTTGAGATGGCAAAGCACCCACGATGACTGACGTCCAAATACGTCGGTGACCTCTTACCACCAGATGGACCGTATGCTTATTTGCTACATATAAAAATAAAATACATGAACACTGTATCTGACCTAACTCCCGAGTGATTGAACAAAACACCGATTTTTTCATGACCATAATATTGTTTTGGACTTGTATACGGACATTATGATCTGCTGGACTTCACTATTCGATGATTGATGAAATCCTTTGGATTGCAAGAAAGGTTTTGAGCATGAATCTGGGTGGCTTAATGAGCAGGTGAGGACCGCAAAACGATAGATGGATTGTATGAAAGATAAGCAGGACCCACTTAGCCATATCATCACGCAAAGACTTCTATGACGGCTAATAGAGATGTCTGAAAATGATTTGCTGCACCAACCCCAAGTAAATTGGGGTAAGGGTAGGACGCAGGAGGATAGTGATCATGGTGGTGGCCTTTGCTTTCGAAATATAACGCAATTTTCTAAATCAAAGTTTCTTTAACCATAGAATTATTTTAACTCTGCCGTAATGACACCACCATCGCGGCTTACAAAACCAGATAGTGGTACACCAGCGCTAGCGGAACACAAAAGTGTTTCGCGGCACTCTTTCAGCGGTTGTTTGGAATCGGTAAGGCGTATTGTTGCGTCCGTTAGATTTTTCTAACGGACGCAACAATAGTATTTCGACGTTTCCACGTCTAAAGTACAATGTACACGTGCTGTCCAAGTTGCACCTTCTACAAATCAACACCCAAAAAATAAAGCTGTTACCATTATAAAAATGTGTTGGAAGTCGTAACTACAAGAAAGAGGTTAAAATAAAACACCTGAAAATAATTTGAATAACGGCAATCTTTGTGATCCATTAATCTGGATGTAGAAAAACACTAGTCACCTTGCGCACTTTTGATTTCGTATGAAATCCTATTGCACCGACGGCGGCACGGCCCGTTCTAAATGACTACTCGTTAGAGAGGCCACAATCGCACGAGTTCTTATTTGAAGGCGTACTTACTCAAGCGTCAGTGAGTAAAAAAACTTGTTCATTGAATACTGCAGAAAAAGCTAAAGCATATCGAAGTATGAAGCTTTTATGCTTGGATGAGGTAGACTATTTAAAAGAATTGGAAAATGTAGTACTTAGGTGAATACCTATTTATGATATTGTTTACGACTATTATTTATGATATTGATGTTCAAAATCAATTGTTATAATAATTAATTTTATTATATTTTAAAAAATTAATTTTATTTTATTGATTGCGGTCATAATTATTATGACCGCAATCAATAAAATAAAATTAATTTATACCTAGTATTGTCACAACACACTATGTTATTGTAAACTTTGAGACGCATGATGTCATTTGAAAGCGTCGCATTAACTAATATGCAGAGAAACGCTATAAAATTGCTAATGATGAGTGATCTGATATCTTTGATGCCTCATCTATCAATTATTAAACGTGTCGGTACCGTACGCGTGGTTGGTTGTTGACACGTCGCCGTCGCGTCGCTCTGTGCCGTGTCGCTCTCAGTCGATAGACACGAAGAAGCCAACGCCGATCTCTACCATGTCTTGGCACCTCATGCGTCATTAATGTCGATGTCATGGTCGAAAGTATCGTTTTGACCATTTGACTGAACAATAGCAACATCTGCGCATGTGGTCTTTTTACCACTTTTTTACTATTCCTACACCTGAAAATAGTTCGTTTCTCCAACGAACAACGGTAAAAGCAATGCTGTAGTTCAAACTCTACCTGTAGCTAGGCTTGGGTAAAGCCCTTCATTTCCTTGAGATAAAATATTTTGCCTATCCTAGCTAGACGCGGGTTGGTTTTCTGACAGGAGTGGAGAGGGGCGGAGCATCATCACTGACTACTCGGTGTTCATGAACGTAAGCAGTGTTGGTTGGAGCGGTAGTGTGTCATGCTGGACGTGGGCCTGAGCGCGTCGTGTCGTGTTGCGGTACAGTGAGAGTGGCATGGCAGCAACTTCGTGTCGCGGTTAGGGCGAGCGCGGTCGATGAGCCCGACGCAGAGGGCAGCACGGAGCCGCCGCGGGGGGCGCTCCCGCGGCCCCCGCGCCCTTTTCACTGCCCCGTCTGCTTGCGCACTCTGTATAGCCGCGCCGCGCGCTCACTAATGCGTCATATCGCCATCGAAGCTAACGCGCTTTCCGCCGCTCTGGAACTACAGTTCGCGCGCGCCATGTGAACTTTTATGTGTTGACTTATGTAGAGACATGATACGCATCAGCGTGTTCGGAAGCTTGATTTCGACTTCAATATGACTTTTGCCGTTATGGACAGTGACGTTGGTGCCTGTGAGCTGCGAGACAGTAGTGGTACACGCGGTTGGTGCACGTGCTCGCGTCTCCTTCCTAAATCTGAGTAAGTTTGAGACAGTTTATTTTAAAGTGTGACTGGATTACTGACGTCGGTTCGCCGCTAAGTCGGTACTGTGTGCGTTATTTTCGCAGCGCACAACGGGCCGCGGCGCCGGCCGCCCGGAATGCGGCCTCCGCCCCACCGCGCGTTGTCGGCGCCGAACGCGCCGCGCGTAGCGTAATAAATAAAGGCGGGGCGCGGCTGCGTGCGCGCGCACCCTCCCGCGCTCTCCTCGCCCTCGGGTCATTGACTCCTGGCCGCCACCGCCACCACCGACGACGCTGCCGAAGACAACAATTTTCGGAAGCGGTATCGCGCTCTTGGCCCCAGCGCGGTGCGCCGGCCCGTGGAAACTCCAATGTCAATGCCGATGGATAGGCGTAGTACGTAGTAGCGAGGCGATCAGTGGCTCGCACGACATCTTTATCAGTTACTTTCACGCTACTATGCAGCAGCTATTGACCCCATGCCTGCACCTGGAATTTTTACAACGTCACCCCTCGGCGACATTAGCGGACCCCATTCAAATTGTACAGACAGAATATATTTTACTTTCACAAAACCGGTTATAGATATAGCAGACCGGCCGTTTTATTTCCTGTGGACAAGTCAAGTTGATTTGTTTGTTCGCTTCACGTCGGTGACCGATATTATATTTTTTCTGATTTCCCAGTTGATAAGCTCTTGCCCCGACTCCTTGTTTTGGTTGTGCCCACGCCGCATTTCGCCACAGTTATTTTGTCTCTTTCACTTCTATACTGGCTTTATTTCATGTACTTATCTTTTTATTTATCGTTTTACTCTGAAAGCTGACTCTTTTGGCTGCCGTAATGCCAAAACTGTATTCCTTAATAATAATAATATTACATAGGCATTCCATTTTTGTTCTTTATCTCTGGTGTATTTTATTTACGCGGCATTGAAACTTTTATGCGTAAAACATTTCTTTCAAAAAATTAAACAAACAATAATACATTACAATCACCGTCAGACTCCGTTATTTTATCAGCATTGGAAGTTTCGTGGAACTCTAAAAATAAATCGTGAACTTCCCGGTTGAATGGCGTCGCCGGCGCGGCAGAGCGCGGGGAGTGGCAGGCAGCCATTGCCCTCGCCTGGTTTGTTTACAACTTAGGCTTGAAGATCGACGTGATGCTATTTGCACCCTGTGCATTTCGTCATAGGGTGCATATTCGTCCGTGATGCGAGGCGGGTGTGCGACCCCTGCGCTCGCGCCATCTGCGTGCACGCACACGATTAAAATTAACTGCCAACGATAGATAGCTAGAGCGTAAAAAGGAGCGTCGGACCCGTCGCCGGGTGCAACGCTACCCTCGGTTGCAGTTTACAAAGGTGCGCCTAGTGTTAGGTCAGTTATTGCCACGAGTCGGTGCGGGCGAAGCCCCCGTGGCCTCGTGCCAATGACCAGCCCGCCTCGACGGGCCTCTCGATCCCATGGCTAACTTCGTTAGATCCACGTGTTACTCATTACAGATTTATGATAATATTAAATCGGATAGAACGTCCACTATGATCTTATAAATTTGAAATAGACTCATCCAGAAATCCATGGATGCGTTGTACCTACTGCTTATGACGATCTCTACTTTGGTGTAATGGGCTTGGTCGTACAAAGTGGATCTAGAAATTCTAGAATCCACTACCTCTGTTAAGTGCCTTTAATACTGGTGCTGCAACCTTATTTATTTTAATTTTTTTCATAGGTACATTATCAACCGACTTTTACTTTACCGTCTTGAATTTGCTGCAGTTTGTTACAATCAAAGACTCCATGACTTTACATCAATAATTTGGTCGTTTTTTGCCATGTCAGCTTTGTCAGCCAAGCAAAACAAAAACGTATACGAAGTGGCGGTAGTAAGTTCCGTGAAAGATCTTCAACAAGTTGCGGGGCAGGGGAAACTTGCGCGCGCATCCTGGGGAGTTGAGAAGGATGTGTATTTGTCTCTTTCGTTAGTTCCATTTGGAAAAGGTACGCAATGTGATATAAAATGTATGTGAAACTAGTACCTGTGGGTAGAACCCAGAGACGCAGTCAGTTGAGACTAGTTAGTTATGTCTCGTTCTGCAAATCGCGATTTGATTTCGCCACTCAACTGGTTAAAGTAGGCAGTTTATACTTCAAAACTCGAGTCCTATTAGACATTTTTCCAAAGTAGCGGTGCGCTATTGAAGTATTTGCGGGTGTTGCTATATTGTTCTTTAAAATGTACTTTGCAGCGGTAAGATGTGTAGAATATTGTGTGCGGGACTCATTAGTTGTGCGAATGCAGGCCTCGTGCGAAGTGGAGTGTAACGGAGCCATTGCAGCCGCAACGAGCGGGACACGCAACGCCCGGTATGCGAAGAAAGCTCATCTCATACACATCGTAACCTAATATTGGATTCACATATCATTTATAATTTAATTTACGTATGTTGTAAAATCATAATTGCAGTGTGTGACAATGAAATTATTCGTGAAAGAGTAGGTGATTGTATGTTTTGACAAGATTGATTCACTTTAGCCATATGGAGGCAGGCGTTTCTTGGCCGTCCAAAATTGAAGACACGAAGGACAAGGATTTATATGTAGGCTTAACAACATGTTAACAACTTAATTGAAACCTAAAATATTCTCTAGTTTATAAATTCATAATACATGAATGCAGTCAATGGTTGCACGGATGTCGTCCGTGTACAACATTGCGCGCAGCGCGTGTCGTTTGGAAAGCTATTATCCATGTCCACGCTTCATCGACTCACAATATTCCTCTCCTTTACTAGTCTAGTATTTACGAGATGTAGCACACTATACATAGTACAGCAACACATTCAGTGTAACAGAGTAGCTATGAAAAGTAGTTTGTTCTATTCAAACTGCACCGCAGTGCTAGTGTGGATCGGTCAGGGCGCCACACCCGCCTTTCGCCTTGTAGTTACCTTTCTGCCATGCTTTAATCTCATTTGCAGAACATTTACCCGTGATACCGTATGCACAATTGACCTGCACCATCAATGGTGCAGAGGAGACTAATTAGTTTCGTTTGCATATTTTTGAAAATTACTGACTCTAATATCTCAATCTGAACCAATCGCTATGATGCTGTCCACTACTGGACATAGGCCTCTCCCAAAACAAGATGCGCCACTACATCTGGGTCTCCGCCTTCTACCACCATTCTGTCTTATACACATTTTTAAAGATTTATTCTCACCTACCGTAAAGCGATTTCCACTCGAAGATTCGTCTGCCCCAATGGCCATTGGTCCTTCTACAGACATGGCCAACACCGGCCACACGACAACTTCAGCTTGCTAACGTTGCATGCTATATCGATTATTTCAATTTGTCTCATAATTAGTTTCGATAAAAGCAAGTCGAGAGTGCACGGTGCCTTCAATCTCTTTTAAACATGATTTTTGAAGCGGCTGTTTTTCAAAAACGGCTAAGCTTTCAACTACAATTTAAACCTTTTTGTTAATTAAAAGAAAAAGGACTGAAATGTCGCAATGTATGGCACTGGTTTAGTTAAGTGAATATTTAAACGAGGGCGGTTGCCAATTTTTGACTGCAGATTTGGCTTTGTAATGGTTGTTTTGGAGGTTATTTATTAATTATTATAAAATATGTTCATATTTAAATAGGCGCAGCAGAGAACCCTAAGTGGGCTAGCTAGTATGTATGACTCTCACTTGGCCAGCTATTTACCATGGCAGTCTTTTGTCTGGTGCGCAATTTCACTTTCGAAACTACTTCGACTTTACTCTCATTATTTTTAGATTATAATTTTATTGTAACAAATGTAGAGTTATTTAATGTTGTTATAAAAGCGACACGGTTAGTAAGCGTTAGCTAGTGTCAGTTAAAAGTTTAAAGCGGTCATTTATTATCGGAGCGACGACCGTTGAGTTGATAGAAAATAATTGCTACGCGGGATGTGACGTCACTGTTTTGACGATTAACTACCTACGTAGTCTATTATAGACTACGTTGAAAATGAAATCTCACTGAACACGCTTTACGTTTCTTCTTTACCGCCCTAAAATAGAGATGAGGTAGAAGATGAGTATCAAAGTGCAACAAAAAATAGGTAAAATTATAATACGATGACGCGTATGCGATGTTGGAGCTGCTGAAGATTGTAAGTCTATCTTTGCATTGTATAAATTCAATCTCCTAGTATTGTATAATTGCATAACACATGTGTGAGTACTATGTACACACTATAAAGCTACCATTTACTGGGTACGTCTTTCATTGACTTGAATGTGCTCTGGCCGCTGAGAGTATGTCATGCTCACTCAAATGTCTCGCTGATGGTGGCGCATGTGTTGGATCATTTAGCTCCCTTCAAAATGGTTGAGCTGAATGGTGCTGATGCATGCGTCATGTTCGTGAACGGGCGCCGTCAGTAGGGACTGGTCATCTCTTTGCTGCCATGGCTTATTTTAATTTATTATTTGAATTGTTGTTTTTTCTCATCTTTTCATTATGGACGCTTTTAACGTTCTGCATCGTTCTCACATGTATAATTTTTAACATGAATGATGTAACCAAGACTTTGTAACCACATTATTTTGATTTAAAAGAGTGTCCATGGAGTTTCTTGCCCGTTCTTCTCCATAGGTACCTACGCTTTGGAATGGGCAACTAGCTTCACTTTTTCTGACTGACTGACTTCTTGACAATTCAAAAGTGCCTGTAAATGGTTTAATTGAAATAAATGCTTTGAGTTTGAGTTTGATGTAACTTATTAAAGTTACTACTGACAGCAACAATAGAAAGTGCTACATGTTAAACTAAAAATTGGCTAACGTTTCATTTCTATACAAACTTAGACTTACTGCCCGTGAACTGGAAAACATTTCGTCACGAACTCTACTTTCTTGAAATTCATAGTGATTTATTATATTATTTTTACGCTTCTGCGGAAGCCAGTATTTGACTCGTACGACGTTTATTTACGACGCATTTATAAAAGTAGTCGTAATAAATAGTAATTTTAAAAAGATGTGCTAGTAAATTATAATATGTTTCTAAAGATGCGTCAAAAGACACAAACAATCTGAAACATTGAACAGTTCGCCTGAATTTTTTTATTTTTTGTATGCACGTTGTCTGTTCTCCAGACGATTCACGGCCACACGGTCAGATTTATCCCAAGGCACCTATAAAATCAACAGGGGTATCTATAAAATGTCTCGACATAAACAAAAACACAATAATTTTGTAGGGTCTTTGAATATTTATTTAAATGCAGACATAAGTATAGAACTAAGTAACTAAGCCAAAATTGTGCTCGAGAGCACAAATATATAGTTGATTTCAATTGAATCTGTAATATTACTACTTGCTTAAGTTAGGTTAGTAGGTAAGTAGTAGGTACTTAAATGTTTTTGTGAAGCAGTGTTGTCCGTTTTAACTTCTGAAGGTTCTTTTAATAAGGTCATGAAGAATCAGCTTCAAATTAAATTAGGTTTGAAAAAATTAGGGAGACATCTTTCGTTTTTCTGCAATCGTCGTCAGTAATTCGGTATCGTTGCATTTTGAGTACAGGAACGGCTTTACTTCATGGTATTGACACTGAGTAGATCACTTGAAATGTCAAGTTACGTGACTTGGAATTGTATGATTGAATTTGAATGAATAACTTTGAATGCGTAACCGGTCATCCGGTGGATCACTATAGTTTCTAATTTGCAGCCGCTTAGGATGCGAACGACCGATTCAACATTCAGAATATTAAACATGAAGATTTATACAAAATTTATAAATTATACAACTTAAAATTGAGTTTGAGGGTTCTGCCGATATCTGTTCGTTTAACACTTTTTAGTGTTAAGTAAGTAGACCTTTGATGAAAATGCATCTTAGCCACGAGCTTGTACATTAAGATTTCCACTCCGGTTCGGGGTCTCAAAAAAAGAAAATGTCGGTCACGCGACATGCCGTTGCATCAAGTAGAGCGACGCTGCACGCATTTAACATTATCATAGCTAACGTGATCGTGAATACGCCATGTTCAATGTCTAGACGTCGATTTCAACTCTACTTTCGGACTACCTACATACGCGTCAAAAACATGTCCGCAGTCTATGATTCATTACTAAATGAATTTGGAGAGTTATACAAACGTAGCCAGTGTGGTTTAATGAACTAATTTTGTCAATTGAAACGAATGTGTCGAGGTCGGCAACATCCGCTTTGTTAATTAATTAATTGCCTAAAGTAGCAGTTTGACACCTCGTGGCTCCGTTCCCGGTTGAATACCGTAATTACAGACGCAATTATAAAGCCATTGTGTCTCGCAAAAATGTATTATTATTTATTATTATTCTTATATAACGGTGTAGCACCGAAATAAGGGAAAGTCTAAGTGCTTGGCCAGACTGCGGCGCGGGCTGCTTGGCACCAGGAACGCGCGGGCAACTCTCGCCATAGCTCGTTCATACAAGTGGCCGCCGCAGTGAGGGCGCGGGCGGGCGGCCCGCATAGGGACCGGGGTTCTCAAACTAGTTCGAACTTTTTTCTAGTTATCTGTATTATATTTTGACAAACACTGGACACGACAACACTTAGAACGAAGCCGCGCTCCACTGCGGACAGGCAGATCGCGCGCGTTCCCGCACCCGCGCCGTTCTCCGCCCCGCGCTGCTAGTCTGGCCAAGCACTAGCCCTAACCTTCGTCGTCATGTTTAAAATAATTAAGCTAGATCAACTGCGATTTGGGTTCGTATTAAATGACTAAATATTTAGATTTGATAGGCAATTTGCGCACCGACAAATTCATCTTCTTGGTTGTGAATTTCAAGTGATTGTTAAAGTTAACTCTCAAATAGTTTTTTGTTTCTTACAAATTTTATAAAAATTAACACCCAATACTTTGTTAATTGTTGTATAAAACTAGCCGTCAGAGGAGAATCGATTAGGACGCTCCAAAGAGCTTCGACATACAAGGATAACTCTGTCGAAGTTGGCGTCACAATAGGGTGAAATAGGGTGAAACCTTCCTGTTTTAACTCGGGAGGGCGCAGGTAGCCGCCGCGCCTTTATTCAAAAAGTTACCCCCAAGCCGATGGCATAAGCGGACTGGAAATTATTGTGCAATACATTCCATTTTTACGACGAACATCTGTGAAAAGTGGCTCGTTTTTGTGTGTTTATTGAGTTACTTGAATCTTTTACTAACTATGTTGTATAGTGATCGTAATAGTTTTACCTATACTTGAGCGAAAACGTTTCACATAAGTAGAATTCTTATTTGAAACAAGTATAATATATTATACGAATATACATGTATCAGTTATTTAGCTACTAACATGTACGAAGCAAGTTAATATAAAGCTTGAAATGACAAGACATCAAACTTTATTGTTTGAAATTCCTTTAAAATACGTTCGTTTGGTTAGGGACATTAAAATGCTCAAATTCAGGTAAAAGTCGGCCCGTTCGTTATAGCGGCCGTGTGCCTTATCTGTGGTCGGATGATGACGCTAAGCCCCCGTGGTTTGGCAAACATCTGGCGCTCCTGCTCGCATACCGATATGCCGCTTAAAATGATGGACAAAAGCTTTCGAAATATGCGTTCTCCTTTTGGAATTTAATAATTTGACCTAATAAATAAAATTACAACAAGGTTTCTTGTATTAACAAACTCTTTATTTTCGTTGTGCACAGGTAAAATGGCTAGATGACGTCATTAAGAGAAGAAATGGGGTGCAGTGCCCAGTCGAGCTTCTCAGCTATGGTGGCTTGTCCGAAATATATCGGATTGATTATCCAGGTAAGCAACAAATCTGTCGAAAATTACTAGTTTTACTTCTAATTATTCTAAGGCTAGTTAGTAAAATTTTTGATCAATTCAATATGATGCCATGGCGTTGACTTGTTCTTGTTTTGCCTAATTTCATTAAGTGTACTTTAGTCATTAGAATTACGAGATTTAATTAAAGTGCTTTTATATTAAATAAACTATAAATTGTTAAGACTCATCGTCATCTCTCTAGGCATACTTAATTATTATTTATTGCAATCTTTTCAATCCTAATTAAAAATGAAAGGCTAATTGTAATGGTTGCTGATACCTACGTAGGTACGTATTATTTATTAATTAGAAGCTCATCATAATTATTATGATCTAACAATACAAGATAATAATATTTACAATTACTTTAAATTGTAAATATTATTATGTAGGTATTAATAGAGCTGCACCACGTTCAATGGCGTCGCAACTAAATTCACAAATAATTCCGCAGTCGAAATAATGGGCGCGTCTGCGCTTCGCGCGTTCGTTCAGTGAATCTTGGACATCTGCCAAGTCAAGTTACTTACTACAACGTACAATAAGTCGCATTATTATACGGGGTTTGTTCTTTACAGCCTCGTATCGCGTACGTTACATTTTAACACAACGCTATTATAACGGGACAATTACGATGGCCTGGCATAGCTGAACATTCTCTGAACGCACATGTTCCGAGCACCTGTGTCATGGACTCACGGTAATGTTTTACCGTGCCTGTGTATTGACTCCGCCGTGCTCACTGTGTTTAGTGAACGCGGGTGCCTTACACGTATAAGTAGTTGACGATCTGCCGAAGTTTAATAAACCGTGGTGAAAATGTAATCTAGTGGCAAATAAAAAAATATCATGAGGATTAAAAACATTGGTTGAAATGGTGTCACAATGAATTTTCTGCAGAAATTTTACTATACAGGAAAGATATTGTGGTGAGTGTGCTAATTTCGTGTTTGACGGTACTTGTTTTCTCGAATATGAACGACGAAAATTTCAGTCTTTTAAAGATAATCCCCAAAAATTGTATGCTTCTTTGTAATTGCAACACGTTTAAATCTGTTCAATTCACACTCCCTCCATGCCACGTAAATGTCGGGGCAACATCCCTTCACCCCTCCGATAACTGTGGGCTAATAGCTAATAGTCCTCGGTATCGGTGCGGCTCTAGCTCGAGTTTCAGTAACGTGCCACTAACTTTAGGATAAATTCGATGATAGCTGTGCACGCTGTGGTTTAATACAACGCTAACATGTAATATAGACGAGAGGGGGTGACGTCCTCAGTACGCGCTGTTATCACTGTCATAACAAACATATTGTTATTGGTTATCGCGCGGTGACGTAATGCGCTTATTTAATCATTATTTTGTGGCCGTCAAACAATTATTTATCACCCTTTTGAGTAAGGTAACGGGTTTAAAAACGCAAATACAAATAAAAATAAATCAAATACAAAATCGTTTATTGACACAATTGCACAAAAAATTACAGTTTTTTGGAAATTAACTAATGCTGTCGAGTTAACGTTATGGAATTTCTGATGTTCAAATATTGATCTGAAACGTATGTATTTAAGTTTTACGACTTGTGTTTGACAAAATTATGAACAAATATTGTATCTTTTGGAGTTTAAATCAGAATTAAATGATGTACTTACCTACCTAGTTCTGTTCAAATAAAATTAAAAGTAGCTGTCTAAGAATTTCAACAAATACTTGCGAGATGGAAGTCCTGGGACTAGATTTATAATTAAATAACATATACACCTATAATTGGCGACTGTGTAAGACCGAGACTGTTGTGATCTAATAGTACTTAAGATATACATATGTATTACACATAGAAGCTGTTGGTGCACCTTAATTAATAAATAAATCCAAACTTCCAAACTAATATTATAAATGCGAAAGTAACTCTGTCTGTCTGTCTGTCTTTTCTTCACGCCTAAACTACTGAACCGATTTAGATGAAATTTGGTATAGAGATAGTTTGAGTCCCGGGGAAGGACATAGGATAGTTTTTATCCCGGGGAAGGACATAGGATAGTTTTTATCCCGATATTCCCACGGGATCGACACATATGCGGGTGAAACCGCGGGGCGTAGCTAGTAAACGATATAAATTAACCTTTTAAATGGGAAATTTCCTGCAAAATACAAAGTTTTTTTAACAGTTTATTTCCAAAAATACTGTCTCGTATCGAACTGAAATCCAATGCATTACTTATGAATTCAGTCAAGTACTTTAATTTAAAGTGCTCACTCTGGACTCGAAGCCGGAAATAGAAACTGACGACAGCTGAGCCGTGTACATTTAGAGCGTTGGATTTAATTAACAATTCAACTCCATTATTTCTGTAAATATATTCTGCAGCACGTTATTTCAAGGCAAACAGTTTTTTTTTTTACGAACGAAGTTAAAAATACCAAAATGTAATTTAGCCTTCGTTTGTAGTTTTAAAAAATATTTTATGCGATGATATTCCCGTCAGCCGGATAAGCAACATTTGCTATTTGAAACTTGACAATTTTTTTAAAATTCGTAAATCCATATCCATACTAATCCATCATCATCATTTCAGCCGAAAGACGTCCACTGCTAGACATAGGTCTCCACACTCACTCTCATATTAATCCATACTAAACTTAATATTATAAATGCGAAAGTGTCTCACCTCTTCACGCTTAAACCGTTGAATGGATTTAGATGAAATTTGGTATAACTCAAATATATCGCATTTGAGTCCCGGGAAAGGACATAGGACAGTTTTTATCCCGATAATCCCACGGGATCGAAACTTATGCGGGTGAAACCGCGGGGCGCTGCTAGTTCCATATAATTATGGCGGTTATTGTTAATGTATGTAAGTTAAAAGGCACTTCGTCACGCAAAGCAGGTATAACGTAAGACAAATAACGCCCAAATTCATGATCTTCTCTCTTATAATTATGTATGAAATAAATTCTAAAAGTTAAAAAGTAGACTAACCTTCAGTTGGCTGCAATACGTACATATTGTTAATGAATATGTTATCGATAATATTAAACGCGCGTAAGTAAATATTTTTATTGATATAATAACACAAGTGCTCATTATTGTACCTATAATATAAATCGGCAGAAGGTCAACTAGGTCAGTGAAATCGCTCGATTGGGTAATTATCGAAATCAACAAGGTCATGATCACTAGTGAATAGTGATGCGCGTAATTTCAATCAATTTAGTCGATTGTTTGGTTTGGTAGCTCCCGAATGATCATTCATCAGTTGGCACTTGGCAGTATTCGAATGGTTATTCATTCAAATATTTATCAGCAGAATAATGTGTATGTAACGTCGTTATTCTTATCAAATATTGTACTGTTTGTTTTCCTGTTTTAGGTGTATCACTAGGTCAAAGATACAAATTAAAACGGTTTTGCATTTTGTTCGTTTTATACGACTTTGTCGAATGGCATGTATTTCGCAGTCGAATAATTGTTTTTTTTTTGGAATTCGGTCCGCCTAGGTTTGAATGAAGCATTCGCTTTTGCCCACCTCTAATAATAACACAGTTTTAAATATATATTTTATTGCGTTCGTAATAGATAACAGAGTTTATAATTATTTGTTATATCATAATAATTAATAAAGATTAGAGCCGTTGACACAAGTTGAATTTTGTACCATCCTTTCATGAATTCGAAAATGTTGCTACAGATTGATACCACTGCTTCACTAGTAAAATAATGCGACACTAATGTGACTTGATTTTAATAATAATAGGTACAGCACATTTGAAACGAAATCATGCGTGAATTTTATAGTGTAGGTACTACTTCAACGGTACCTCTACGCGGCGTAGGCGCAGGTTGCGAAAATTAAATGTTATAAATTATTACTACTATTTTTATTAATTTGAGGTTTCGTGTAGGTACTTAAATATTTATCGTTTAGTTCATAAATTCAACATTAGAATCAAACACATCTTTCCGTATTTTTTTAACGATCAAATCAAGGTTTACTTAGCTCTCTGAATCTAGATAATAATAAGCCTAGCTGCTTTTAGGCTTGTACAAATAAAAGTGTACTAAGTATAATTTTTGTGACTGTTTAATCGGCTGACTGGTCGTCTGGCGTGTAGACAAGTCAGGTTTAATGTCGGGTTTGGAATCGTGCCAAAAATGGCGCCTCGCGCTTGTCCTATCATATTGGTACAAATAGTGTGCGGAGACTAGGTGCACGCCGATTCATTGTACACTGACGATATTTTTGTTACGAGGCTCATCTGCCTATGACAGACTGGGTGTTCGAAAATAACAAGTAAATTCATTCGAGCCAGTCGTTTGTATCACTAGTAATTGTAGTTGTTCTAATTATAGCATCAAGCACAACTTCGCTTCCAGGAAATTTGTTCTATCTAAAATCCGCGTCATATTAAATAAATCTATTTATATTTTCTACATGTCTGTAAACGTCTTTTCTACCTGTTATTGGAATAAAAAAGAAAAAGCGCCGTTTGCTAATAAAATGAGATGGTTGCCTTAATCCAGCCTCAGCTCCGCCCGTCTCGCCTCCACTGTAACGCAGCCTCCCTCTCTGTAATCTATCCAATAAAAGTAGCCCAAGCCTCTTACAGTTTCAAGCTGATATCTTAACAATATTTTATGTATATTTCATAATGTGAAGTATATAGGTATCATGATAATGGTGTCGATTCTGTTGTTCACAAACTAAAATAAATTTAAGTTCATTGCATCTTTTTTTTTTCTGTTTCATCAAGAAAAGGACAGAAGATTTAGTTTAGTCCTGTCAAATTAATCAGCGTTTTGGAAAATTAATCATAACGGTCTTTATTATAAGTAAGTTTCAAGTTTCTAAATCAAAGGAATAAGATTTTTCATAAAAACGAATTTCCCGTTTTTTCACTCCCTTAAAGGTTAATTTTCGCAAAATCCTTTCTTAGTACTTACACGCCTGCATTTTAAACTACAACTACCTTCAAAAATTCAAGTTTGTTTTTTTAGCGGTTTGGGCTGTGCGAGAGTCTCACGAACAACCCTGTTCTTATATATAGGTATTTAGATATCTGGAACGCAATAAACAGATTGACATTTATACTTAGGTACGACGATAATATAATCCCATGCCAATCCCGGTGCTTTATTGAGTTAGGACTAGGAGACGCTCCCGAGTCGCGTCCACCTCCGCCTTGCAATACGAGTTTAACTAGATTCTAGAACGGATTTATTAAAAACACATAACAGGGCAAATAATTTGTTGTTTATTTTATACTTGCAGCGCTCCGCTGTTTCACCCGCATAAGTTTCGATCCCGTGGGAATATCGGGATAAAAACTATCCTATGTCCTTTCCCGGGACTTAAATCTATCGCTATACCAAATATCATCTAAATCCATTTAGCGGTTTAAGCGTGAAGAGGTAACAGACAAACAGACAGACACACTTTCGCATTAATAGTATGGATTTGCTCCAATATCAGCCCCGATGCCCCCTTTTAATCGCGTTGCAATAACAATGCGGAGCCAGCTGCGAGCTTGAATGGCGGCGTTGGTTGTAAAAGTTGGCGAAAAATGCGTGGCGTAAGTGGCGTTGAACCCGGCACGGCGAATGCACCGGACCGTTAGCTTTATCCGAGGTCAGGCAGGTATCGCAGTTGTGTCGACTCGTGTCGTACGCTTCACTAACAAATATATGCATAACTTCTCAGCTGACTGCTTTACTGTTAACGACTGTTAATTTTGGTCGGCTTACCTACTTCTTTATTAGTGGTTGTAATGGCAATCATATCACTTGGTTTTAGTAGGTTCTTTTATTTATCCTTTTGATAGATTCTTATTTTGTAAATTTGAGGAAAAGTCCTCACATTTACAAAATAAGAATCTATAGTCTATGCAGGCCTTGTAGACTTTAGATCTGTAGACATTTTTTTATTTATCAAGTACCTGGTACTTGTTGACAGGACTACGCTGTCCTCCCATACCTACTGTAATTTGAAAACATTGTAAAAGGCAATTATTTTTAAAAGAGTAACCGTGGAGTTTCTTGCCGGCTCTTCTCCATAGGAAACGACCAGTTGGAACCGTGCACCTAGCTTCTGACGTTTCATAAGTGGCCATGTAGGTTTATGTGAAATAAATATTTTGATTTAGATGCCACTTGTTTTGCTCAACGGACTCGGCTCGGTGTGTATCATTATTCATTAGTCATTACATAACCCAGATCGAGGTGCTTAATAATTTCAGTAATCGTCATGTCGACGTGTTTGTTGTTAGTTTTTGTGTATCAATCGTTGTAAATCAATCGGTTACATTTTTTTTCCAACGGTAGTTTTGATTGACTTGAAAGAGAAATGAATGAATTTTATAATTTGCGTCAACAAATGAGTAGGCACGCAAACCTAATAGGTTCAAAAACATGCTTGGATGAGATCTTATAAAACGGAATATGAAAAACATCGTTCGGCCTCATCCTGTGGATTTCTGTTTTGTTCCTAATACGGGAACTAGAGCGCTTGTTACAGTTCACTTGTAAATAACTTTACAGATGGCGTTATCCTGACTTGATTAAATTAAGCTGCTCGACATTTTTAAACAAACATGGATGGTAAACTATAAACGGTGGAAAGACCAAGTTTTTTCGCGTGCAAATGATAGTGAAAGAAAACGTGCATCAACTTATAGCAAATGTTACTGAATACTGAAGTTTCTTCGTACAAAATTATTGGAACAATCAAAATTGTAGTAACACCAGGCAGTGAAGCGTCCGGGTACACGAAGAAAGAAACACGCATGCGCTGTATGATCGATTCGTAAATAACGCAAGCCCTCCCGATTTTCGCGAACTCCGTCTTAACCTTCGGGAAATTACAATGAGTATAAAACTGTATTAAGTAGTTTCTTCTGTTGTTCTACAATCTACATAATAACATAGACCGAGTTAACCGAAGAGCTGTGGAAATATAAAATTATCCAGATAATGTGAGCAGATAAGTACTAAGTGGTTGTTACATCTGTTTTAAATGATACAACTTTATGGGCTTATATTATTTATACCTATATTATATATCATAGGAAAAAAATCTCTTATCCTATATATAATATTAAAACAATATGTATTATAACGAAGCTCCTAAATGAAGAAATCTCTATGTTACGTTGTCATATTATATAGGTATCCACGATCTTAGATATAATGGTAGTGTAATATTTAAATATAAGCGCCAAATAAATTAGAAAAGGGATCAGATAAGTGAAGCAATTTAATGGGAACTTAATCGGAGCTTATTTAAAAGCCTAGAGAATATTATTTAAAATGCCAATGTAGGTTCGTATCAACAGGTAGGAGGTACTTTATATAAAAGACCACAAAACCATTTTAAAGGGAGCATTATCGTGTGATTCGTGTAGACGTGTCCCATCACTCCCATCCGAGGGTGCGTGGCGTGGCGATCACTTGACGCCTGGTCGCCTTAGGGGCGAGCCGTGAGACTGACTTTGTGTTTACACCGCCTGGGCAGGGGTGGGCAGCGATCACATAATGCGATTACTTATTTGTATGTACATCCAATGACGATCACAAATTAAATTCTGTTTATGATGCGCGATGCCCCCCGGGGGTCTCGCCCACTTCCTAAACTACCTACTGAAAACTTGACTGGTTAATTATTTTCTAATTATATTTATTTTATTATTAGCCTGTGACGTCCCACTGCAGGGCAAAGGCAAGACAAATTAACCCACCGCGCTTGTCTAGTGCGAGTTGGTGGGTGTACAGTGGACCGCCTGACTGGGTCCGTGGGCGCCGCCTTTGACGTGCTAGATGTTCATCGGCCGCCGCCCTGAGTTGATATAATGCACTAATATCGATTGTTGCATCCGAGCCTATTTGGGTGTATTTATCCCATAGCCTACAGGTGGCGTTCTACATTTAGTTCAATACTAAATGCACGACAGTTTAAAGTCATATCGAGGACTTGCTAATTATAATCTAATTATATGAATTAAAAAAATATTATTCCCAAATCAAGTAAACCTGTTGAAGCGTAAGGGATTGTGCTCTACCTATTTGAGTAATTTGTATTCCTAACAACAAAACAGGATTGATTTGTATTGACATAAACAAAATTGCGAGTTATTTAATCGGATGCATCCTCTGTCGCTTCCTCCCTATTCTATTTACCGACGCGGACTGCGAATGTTTCGATTTATAAATCAAGGTAGAGTGTCGGGAAACGGAAGTCGCGCTGCACACGCTTTAGACCTACCATGCGTGACGTGTTATTCGCGTGAGCAACATAATTATATTTTCTTGTTTTGTGCATCGCTTGACTCCCTAACATATTTTGTAAACCATTATACATTTTGAATCTGAATCATAATTTGAATAATAAAAACGTTTGGATTTGAATCGATTAATAATTTAAGTCGCACTATATTTTCATATTTATTTTCACTACTTCTGATTATGCCATTGCTGGTAACAATTACAGTTTAATGAATACAGTCTGCGATTTTCGTATTTCTTAAGGATAGACAGATTGTAAGAAACATTTCAGATAATGTAAAATATGTCAATAAAAAGTCAAAGATCAAGAGATTTTTTAGAACAACTACGACCAGATACCTACGATAAAAACAATGAACTCGTTTGTAGAATCCTGCGGTTGAAACTTGCTTTAAGGGTAACGTCACTCACCTGACAACCGTGCGCCCGAGGCTTGTCTGGTCAAGGCAGTTTTCAAACAGAAGCAAAAAAAGCTGTTGGAACATGTTGCAAGACTTTGTGCACAAACGTCAGTGTCAGTGCTATGCCAATCCTTTAGGTTGTTACAACATTTTCAGCGCACCTTTGCTAGGTTCTGTTTCTTTGATGTTAAAAAAAGTTAACATGCATTTGATACTCCTACACTACATAGGTATTTTGTAGTGAGAAATTATAAATATGTTGTGTTTTTGTTTGTGCAGGTACCTATATTGGACGGGCGACATCCATGGCTTGATTGACGTAGCAACATCTTGATTCGGTAAGTTTAATAATACCTTACTACGAGAGTTTTAGTAGTTAGTTGTTTATGTTGTATTTAGTTGCTCAATGCGAATGTTTTTATACCGCTCATGTACTTGATAAATATCTCTGTGAAAACGTTTATTATCGTGTATTTAATGTAATTATGCTGCGCTGCTGCTGTGCAATTATATTTAATTGTTATCGATGTTAACTAGTTTGTTACTGGTATTATTCTAGAGTGGGAATCAAACAATTTCTCTGTTGTTACAGATTCAATATCGAGGGAAATACCATGTTGAAGAAATGATGCCGTGAACCAGGCTCCAGAGGAAACGAAATGGCGTCCTATAAAACTAAAAGGTAAATTTCAAAAATCTTTCTATCACTTTGATTTATTAATGTTACTTAGTATAAGGTATATTTAAGGATATATTGCACTGCGATTATTGTGTTCACAGCGAGTTCGTGTTGTGCGAAAGCGAAGTTTTTATAGTCTTCATCGCGAAGTGATGTGAATGATGTTTACTACGTAGCATGTGAACGGTCATGGGAAGATTGTAATATGAGATTGTTTGCGACGCTCTTACTACGCACTGTTATGTTACTTATCTATATTATCTATTGTTGGATACTATCCCCGGTTATTGGGAGGCTATTCATTAAAACTTTTCTAAGATGGTATATGAGCTTCAATAACTAATTGTTGTTAATTTAGTCTAGCACTTATTGGCGCCGATTCCCTTGTTCACAAACTAAACTAAATTTAAGTTCAGTGCATCTTATTCTTTCAATTTCATTAAGAAAAGGACAGAACATAAATATTAGTTTAGTCCTGTCAAATCATGATACTCCATAGACAAGTTTAGACGTGATTAAAAAATTGGCTACTAAAAATACGTCAATTTATGTCAGGCGCTGACTAATTTGACAGGACTAAACTAATATTTATGTTCTGTCCTTTTCTTAATGAAATTGAAAGAATAAGATGCACTGAACTTAAATTTAGTTTAGTTTGTGAACAAGGGAATCGGCGCCATTATCAATCACAGTAGCATAATCAGCCTGTAATGTTCCCAACGCCGGGACACAGGCCTCCTCTCCGTAAGAGGGAATAGACGTAGTCCAACACGCGAGCCCAGTGCGGGTTGGTGTATGTCACATTTCTTCGTATTTTTCGTTCTAGGACATGCCGGATTCCTCACAAATTTTTCTTCACCGCTTTGAGAGCAGTGGTGATGAAATAAATAACACAGTACATCACAGAAGACAGTTTGATAAAATATGTCAGTACCTATACAGGGTGTCCCTGGAAGTATGGATCAAATAGAATAGGGACGTGGGCAAGGTCATTTCCAAACGTTTTAGCAAAAAAAAAAAATACTAAAAAGATACAAAAAAAAAAACAAAAAAACTAAAAAAAAAGAGAAGTGAAAACTATCAGGGCTATCAATTAATTTTTTTTAGATAGCCCTGATAGTATTTTTATGATTATTTTCTTTGAGCACTAAGCGAAGTGATTGAAAAAAAAAATTAAAATCGGTCATACCTTTTGAACCGTAAAAAAATTCACTGACATTCTCAGGGTTAAAAAGTTTTGAAATGGCCTTGCCCACGCCCCTATTCGATTTGATCCATACTTCCAGGGACACCCTGTATTACCATTATTTTAGTAACCGGGGAAACACTGGAATAATAGCATTACTTATGAAGAATAGGTTCACTTTCATAGTTACCTATAATCTCTTTAAAGGCCTCAAGAGCCTGTGTGATGTCTTTGTGGGCGTATTGCCTTGGAGATATCCTCTTAAAAACCGGCCTGAAAATCAAAGGATGCGACTACACAAATGCTTGAACATTGAAACCTACTTACTCGCACATAAGTACAATCCGTACATAGTTTTCTTTTCCGTTTTTACTGTTACAAAATTTTTCTTTTTTGTACCTGAGTATTAAAGAGAGTAAATCTCACGATTAAGGGAATCTTTGCGTGGTGTCTGTGTAGGGCTTTTTATTGTACACCTATCAATAGCTGTAACCTTTTGAACTGTAAATGGTGTGTTTTTATAAAGAATAGTCTGATGGGCTTTTGTTTTCGCGGCGGTGACTGTGGGTACGCCTTAATACGTCTACCAAGTACAATGGCAGATAAGGATCAAATGCTGTTAGATAACGTGAAAAATAAGCCGTCAAATGTATACATTTTTTATTCTATCCAAACTTAACTAACAAACACCGTCTGCTATGTTAGTCAGTGATCGAAAAGGTTCGTCAAAGGACCCAAATCTTTTGGTTTTCTATTAAAAATCAGATTTTATTGAACTTAATCAGATTTCCTGTGTGTGAACGTCCATTCGAATGTCATGACCAATCTTCCCATTTAGTGTGAGTGTGTGTGCCTGTGCACCTAGAAACCTAGATGAATAAGCTAGCTATGTCGGGGCCACACCAACGGGAAACTCCGATAATTATCGCGATGACGGGCGTTAATCGTAGGTGCAGCTACAACTTATCGCGATAATTGTCGGCGTTACCCGTTGGTGAGGCCCCAGCATAAAAAAATTGTACTAAGATGAATCATTAGAATGCATTTTATGGTACCTTTGACAGCCTGTCCTGGAGGGGTCGACCAGCGCAAGCAGCGAGCCAGGCCCCTGATGGAGATCTCTTACAGGTAGGTCAAACTCGACACCTATCAGAGCACAAGTTATTTTTCTCTGATCAAATATCCCTTATCCATATGTTACATTTCCATTTTCTTTTGTTGTCACGGTGTTTTTTTTTTTTATTTTGCTCATTTTTCTTCATTTATCATTTATAATAACTGCAAGCGAATTCGTAGCAGCAGCGATTTGTTATGTCATTACCATGCTTAAATATGTTTACTAGAGCAATTCTAGAAGTTTATACGACTGAGTTGTTGATTGCCTACAATGTTCCCACTGCTGGGACACATACCTTCTCCTGAGTTGTTGATTGCTGGACCGTAATCATTCATTAAAGTCGCATTCGATCAAATGTTATGTAAGTAATTATTTTAAAGCCTGCGTAGGTTTAGTAGTGATGACGGGAATGTTCTCCAAGCGAGAACTTTGCTGTTAAGTTCTCGAGAATATTCTTTGAGAAAAAAAAACTTTAAAAATTGGATGTCTCTATTATATCGATCTTTATCACAGTAATAGTTTTGAGTGCATCTGAACGTTTTACGAACTTGACGTCAAAATGATCTACTACACAACGTAAATTTTTAGTAATTCTCAAAGAATGATGGGCGTTTTGGTCGGTATTTCCAATAAAAATCACATATGCATCAAATGAAAGTTTATATCATAAGCATCAATTTTCATTATGAGCAGAAGGCTGTGAAATACCGGGTTAAAGAGATATCAGACCTGCAAGTACCATGTAAACGTATTAGTTTATGCCGCTAATGTTCACTGCAGTTCTCAATAATATTAGTTATTGAC
This sequence comes from Amphipoea lucens, assembly GCA_947508005.1. Taxonomy (NCBI): domain Eukaryota; kingdom Metazoa; phylum Arthropoda; class Insecta; order Lepidoptera; family Noctuidae; genus Amphipoea; species Amphipoea lucens. The sequence continues at coordinate 4,972,923 of OX382355.1, forward strand.
TCATGAGGGGGCTTATGACTAAGTAATAACAGCCGCACGGGTCAATCGATCAGGTTAAGCTGCGCTTGCCGCGGTTGGTCCCTGGATAGGTGACCATTTTTACGTACTTACCAAGACCCCCTCCGTGCCTCAGAGATAAAATCTTTAGTTACAGAAATTGCCGGTTATAAGAAATAAGTTGACATACATTAGAACTATTTGTTCATCAGGCCAGGCTCCATACAAAAATGCTCATCATTCTTTACTTTTAAATATGGATTTCTGTATTAAAACAAACTTTATGATTAATTATAAATTATAACTCACTAATACTCAATCATAAAAAAAAACATTATTGGAAAGGTAAAAACAAAAAATATAAATCACGATTTCTTTGGAACATAGCTTGATTCTGTAATTTACTTGGTATTGGCAGTTACATTTATTGCCTCCTCCCATCATAATTGACTACAAATGGTTTCAATTTTAATTTTCCATGTTCCCAATATGATAATGTTTTCGTTCGGAGAACATTCTCCGTAAGTGAATATTCCCTCGCCCTATTACGAAGGTCGAGTATCTTGTCAGTATTTTCATTCAACGTTAGACGTTATCTTTTATCATTTGTCAATAAGATTCAATACCGTTGCATCGGCAAGCAAAGTTATAATTAGACTCGGCTAGTGGCTAGTGACAACTATCGTTAATAATTTCCCAAATGTATTATCCCCTTTAATTGGTGTCAGTGGAGAGTCCTGCGTGTTAAGTGGCGTCAATTATTGGGGATGGTGGTTGATTTTGTAAATCCAAATACACACAACGCATTATCCCCTCGTGGTTCCAGCTTAAACCAATTTGCATTCAGTTTTCCCTTCCCCTTCGTAAATGCATTCGGCCACTCGGATCAGTCATCAGTTTCATTCATTTAGTACCGAACAGCAGGATCGTGGAAATCATACTTTTTTTTGCAATTCATGTCGGCTTTAGAATTAAATTTCTACTCGATGAATTTTGCTATTCCATTTTCATTTCCGATGATATTTCTGTGTTCCAACCACTAACAAGTTTAGTTTCATTTCATTCCAGTGAACCCGGTTTTAATTAAAACGAATTTCTTGAATAGCAAAAAACAACTCTGCATTTAAATGGAAAAAGGTTTATAGGGAATTGATTTCCTTTAAGTTTATAAAGAAGCTACGCATTAAGACCAGTAGGTTTAATTAATAATACGAGGAGCTAATTGATTTCAAAGTCATATAAGCAGAGGTGGTGACATATACAAATGTTGATAACCGATTTGTAAGACCTACATGATGTAACATCAACACAGTAATCTGTTTATTATTATCTTGTGTGTACTTTTTAAGTGGTCGTAGTGTAACTTTGCATTTTGTCGATGCGACTGTAATACTGATGAATTTATTTATGTTTACATAATTTAGTAAGGTGTTTGCAGTGGCGTGTCGTCTGTTTATCTTCCTCGCTAATATTCATCAAAATAATAAAATACATTGTCACTTAGCCCTAGGCATGTTTTATTTTCTTTCTCTAAATTTTCTTTCTTCATTTACGTTACCTATGACGACGTCACTACATTCATTGCCTAAAAACAAAATAAGTTTTGTTTTATTTCATTTCCGACGGGAAATGCAGAGTTACAGTCTGCCGCGGTAGCTAGCATAGCGCACGGAGCACAGCACATCGGCTGTTACAGCGTTTGCTCTCTGCTGTGTGAAAGACATGAGTAGTGAGATGTCCCTGACATCACAAATTCTCACTACCTTGTCTTTCATGCGGATTGAGCACTATTCATCTAACATGGTGACATGAGAAGATACCTCAAGACCCCAGAAACACCGGCGATTATAGGTATTTTACATTGTTGTTTGTGAAATATCGACATTGTACTGATAATAAGTTTGACCCGATGAATGCTGACGTTTAAAATTGGTTTGACGTAAACCTTTGACAAATCTTGTACCTATTGGGGGGTTCTATTTTGGGTAGATCAATAATGTATTATTTAACTAGCTATCGCAGTAGAATCACAATACTCGTCTGTCTACCTACGCCAACTTAACAACCCAAGTCGAAATCAGAAAATAGGAAGAAAACGGATATATCCAAAAATAACGCGTTGAACTTTTAACCTTTTAACAGCTTACGTCGGATTAATTCGACAAATATTTTCGTGTCAATTTCGCCCAGGGACGTATATTTACGACCAAATACAAATGCTCGATTAATCTGCTTTTTTAATTAAGTTCGCTGTATTCTATCAGGTTTTTTTTTCGGGCGCTTGGTGCTCGACGACTGATATGTAGTCGGGCGGTTTAAAGGTTAAAGGAAATTTTGTAGCCTATTTAATTTGAACTTTAAACTAAGACTTGTCGGACGTAACGTGAATAAAATATAGCTTTAGTAATAGCAGTCAGTTCTTAGACTGACACTAATTCACTCAATTCGCTCGAACGACGTAAGTAGGTTAACGTGAGATACAAAATAGGTTTCAGACCTGTGTTTCAGACGATATTTATTACAAATTGATATTCTACCAAGTTTTTCTTTTAAATTGTGATAATCATTTGTAAAATACAACGTTTTTGCGGTAGCGACCGCTTTCATCTAGTATTGATATGGATTAGGGATTAAAAACTCGATAGACGTCATTATCTGAATGTCGTTGCACAATGAGCTTATTAGATTGTCCTGCGGGAATTCTTTTATAATTTTCAATTAGAAATATTAACTTAGGTTAATCGAAGGCTATTACACTAAGTACTATTAGTTATTCTGTGCTATTATTGAAAAGTTATTCTGTGCTATTATTGAAATCGACTTGAAGGATACATAAAAACCTAGGTATGGCTAAAACTTTTGTGTTTCAATACTTAGGTACTTTCTCACCCTTTTCTACTTTACACCTCACAAGTAAATTAAAACCGTGAAAATAAAATAAAAGTAACTAGAAATCGATTCAATCGGTTTTTTATGAAGATACAATTAAGAAAAAGTATCGGCAGTCAGTAAACTCTTTTGAATTTAAACAATGATAGTTCCTCTTTCATTATTGTTCTGTTATTTTTAAGAGCGGAATTTTTATAGCCATAGTTTTTGTTTAGGTGTAGATAAATTTTTAAAAGGATCGTTTCGCAGTTAACGGTTCACTAACAGTTTCTAAACGGCTATTGTTCCTCAAATAGGTAGATAATACAGGTAACCGATGAACAGGGGTCCAACACTTTTAACACTAGATTTTCGGGTATCGGACTTTTATAGGGCCGGGACAATGGCGCACTAAAAGACAATGTGTTCATTTCCATGACAGAGAACAATTATGGCTGTGGGCGAGATAATTCCATGTAACAGTACTTACCTATACACCGTGTTCCGGACGATATACATAAACTTCGACAAGATGTTCAGACCATGGAAATAAGCATTTTTCATTATGGACACATGAATGAATACTTATTTTTAATTTTTTGTTAATTTTGATATAAACTTAATACCTTGACGTAAATCACCCGATATGCATGCCTCTTTATCCGAATTGACAACGTCGTAATTTTCATTCATAAGATTTGGCGGGCTGAATCTTGTCAAAACTAAGTTAAGACCCTTTCTTATTGCATAGCTCAATTAAATTACATTAAATGAAATTACAAATATCTTTGTAACGAAGCCTTTTTCAGTAATACTTCCTTTGTTAGATTTGATTTGTAAAAGCTATAGAAGCATTTGCCAAAGGGGTTTGAAGATTTTTGTATGGAGGGTGGCCCTAAGGTCGGCCGCCATTTTGATTCTTTTTCAGATTCGCGGTGCACAACAAAAGTTATATATTTAGATAGAGGACACTTATACAAACAAAAAATGTAACATAACATAATATCCTAAAGCGTCAGGTTTCGGAGTTATTCACCAAAATATAAGTCGAAAACAACAAGGATTTTTTTGTTTTTTTTACCTCCAGGTAAGCAATTTGAACTATTGAGGTAATAGAAACGTTATGAAACCTTTATGGAGAAGAAACAAAAGAAGAATAGTCATTTTTTAAATAAATAATTAAACACCGCAATTTATAGTTCGTTTTTTTAATCCAAGAGACTAATCTGACAAGTGTAATGTCAAACTTCTATACTAAAAAAAACGAAAACACAAAAAACTTAAATGTCAGATTAGTCTCTGAGATTAAAAAACGAACTATAAATTGCTGTGTTTAATTATTTATTTAAAAAATGTCTATTCTTCATTTGTTTCTTCTCCATAAAGGTTTCATAACGTTTCTATTACCTCAATAGTTCAAATTGCTTACCTGGAGGTAAAAAAAACAAAAAATTCCTTGCTGTTTTCGACTTATATTTTGGTGAATAACTCCGAAACCTGACGCTTTAGGATATTATGTTATGTTACATTTTTTGTTTGTATAAGTGTCCTCTATCTAAATATGTATATAACTTTTGTTGTGCACCGCGAATCTGAAAAAAAATCAAAATGGCGGCTGATTTTAGGGCCAAAACCTTCAAACCCCTTTATGGATAACGTGAAGAACACGGTGTATAGAGCTCCTCCTTTTTGAAGTCTGTTTCGAAGCGAAGAATTCATGCACTTATCATTTACCAGAAGTTACGGATTCGAATGAATCATTTGAAAGTAAGTCAGCCACAAATATTTCGGCTTCCGTTGCGGGCCGAACACAGCACCTTGTGGCACGCCCCGATAGCTTACGTGGAATCCGTAGTGAGTAATTGTACAGACGCCAGCACATCAAGCTACTACAATCCGTCAAATTTCTTTAATAGATTTTCAACTTTATCGCGTAACCTTTTGAACGCCAGAGTATAAACGTATCGCCGTACCCCTGACGCCAGGCCACTTTAACAAAACAACACACACACACACTTAAAACAACAAATTTCTCGATACTGGTAGTTTATTTATATTGGTTTCATGCAATACTATATAGACGGAAGCTTAAACTTTTTAATTTTATAAATAAAAACACACAAGAGTAATGATTAAATTGTTTATTTCATAATATGGTGCGACCCGTGCGACGTGTATTTTGTCATATATTTGTGACGTTGGCGTTCAGGGTAAGATTTCGTTTGTCACATATATGTGACAATGGCGTTTAAAAGGTTAAGCAGTTCAAAGTTGATTCGGAAAATTTGCCAGTTTCGGGTAGCTTGATGTGCTAGCGTCTGTACATTGGTCGGTTTAAAAGTTCTTGGAACATTTGTATTACTATAAATTAATTATTTTATAACGCAACAACTGTTTGTGTTTCTGGGTTCCGAAGAAAGCTTATTTTAGCGTTTTCTTTTATTATTACCAACTTATTTACCTAAGTAAATAACTTTAATCTGCATAATTGGCCTTGGTACGAAAAGCCGTAATCAGTGTGTCATTGCCGTATTGATCGTATCCTGTCGTTACCGAACGACAGCAGTCTAAATGAAGAAGTTAGGTCGAATAGGGTAGCATACTTATTTGATCATGTGCCAAAATATTATCATCAACTGAATCTATCGCAGTCCATTCCTGGACACGGTCTTTCAAGGAGACGCGTACTTCTGATTAAAGAAGTTATGGGTTCAAAATGAAGTGTGTCTGCACTTCTATTGTTAATTAGAGGTTCCAATTCTACATCTAGACGATCAATTAACGGCATTTATTTCTTCTTGGATTATAGTAACTTTAATCATTTAGGTACCTTGAGGTAAAGATGATACACCTAGAGAACAAGATAAATTAAAAGCTTACAGCGAATATTAAACACAATTTCTGAAACAGAAACAAACCCCCAAATTCTCAAAAGACACTCCACTTTAAGGTGATATGTTGAAAAAAATATGGTGTTTCTATTTCGTGTAACTTGTTAAGTATGTGGAATAGGGATTTAACATTTTGGTATATGTTTTTTGACTCTTTGGTCTAGTACCATGTAAAAGGAATACACGATTCAATGAATTTAACTCGATACAAAAAATTGCAAAGTTATATCTGTTTTTTTACTTTTTTCGACATCACGGCGTAACGCTTATGAGTTATTCAATGGAATTTAAAACATAGAGAATTATCATATCAAAGTAGTTTAAAATTTGATTCATTTATTTTGTTAAAAAAGGAGTAAATTCGTTTTGGCACATACGTCGTTTTATTCCGAGCGCACGTATATTATAGCCATCACTCTTCTTTTGCGTTTCAAAAAGTAATTGCATCATTTTCGCTCGCCTAGTAGGTTTTCGAGGATTTTAGATTTTCGTGGTAGCGCCTTAAGACGTTCCTAAAAGATTCAATAAGTAAAGTGACAGTAGACAGTGACCGGAAAAAGGAGTTACGAAAGTACATTGTCTTTGAATGTAAATTAAATCGGAAAAGCTCCTACGTACCAGAGGCATGCTGAGCTGGCCTAATTTCAACAGTTCCAAACTGGGACGAATCTGGGAAATTGCGCCATGACGTAATGAATATTTCGATAGTCCGCTGAAATCGACTGCAACTCGTGTACGGGCGAATCAGCTGTTTGATGGACAGGCAGCTAACTTGCAACTACTTTTAAAAAGTATGGTGCGAGTGTGCTAATTAGGTAATTAATTACATCACTTTCTCAAGTAAGATTAAAAAGTTATAAGTAACGCACACAGTAGTATTGCCGACCTATTCGATCTATCCTGCAGTATGTCGTGGTATGCAGTTCGGTTCCCTTTGCATTGACGATTTGCTATTTGGTTACGCTCTCAAAAGCCCTCGCATTAATTGGTTATGGTTTTTTGACCAAAATGATTTATCAAAAAATAGAACTTTGATTTTCGCCGCATTTTTGTGCGTGCTTCGGCAACGTTGACGATCGTTAGAGTCGCGCATAGATAGATACTCGGTGAAATTACTAGGTACCTAGCCTACTAAACCTACTGTATGTTAATATGATGTAACGTCAGGTCCCAAAGCTTTAAATATCTTTCAAAGACTGATTAATTAGTATCGGTTTTTGCCCACACATGAAATATCTAACAGAACTTTCATTTTCGACATGTCTGCTCCGTGTTGCGTGGTGCTACGAAAGAAAAAAATTAATTATATTTACTAGCAGCGCCCCGCGGTTTCACCCGCATAAGTGTCGATCCCGTGGGAATATCGGAATAAAAACCATCCTATGTCCTTTCCCGGGACTCAAACTATATCTATACCAAATTTCATCTAAAACGGTTCAGCGGTTTAAGCGGGGAGAGGTAACAGACAGACAGACAGAGACACTTACGCATTTATAATATTAGTATGGATTCAGCACAGACTACAATAGCAGCTGATGAGCGCTGTATCAGTATCCCCATAACTCAAACTCAAGATGGTTAGGTACTTACTCGGTGCAATTACAAAAATCGTAGACCTGCACCCTAATTGCTTAACACACTATTAAACTCAATCTGAATCATTTATTTTCTGAAGGATATTGCTAATCCATTGCTTCTTATGTTCGAAAAATGTGTCTGCTCAACAACGTAAATAACGCAATGAATGTTGTTGAACTGTTAAAATGAAACGCATTGCTACTGGTCTTATGTAAGAATGATGCACGTGGCTTTAAGATTAACTCCTTGATTATGATATATTAGTTATTGTCTAATCAAGTGAAATGGTCAAAAAGTCCAATACCTTATAGATTTGACTGCAGGATTTTTGATAAGTTGTTCCAAAGCAAACGTTAAGCGTTAGGTTGATTTCTTAAAAGTTTCCTCGTAAAAATATCCTTGTATTCAACATATTTGTTAAAAACAGTGTGTATTATCTACATTTGTCTTTTAGTCTGGATCAAAACGTTCGTAAACAATCCATACTTACTAATATTATAAATTCGAAAGTAACTCTGTCTGTCTGTATATGTTACCTTTTCACGCCTAAACTACCGAACGGATTTCGATAAAATTTGGCAGAGACATAGATTGCATCCCGGGGAAGGACATAGGATAGTTTTTATCCCGGTGTTCCCACAGGATTGACCCTTATGCGGGTGAAACCGCGGGGCGCAGCTAGTTACACTATAAAAACATTAAACAGCAAAAGTAGGTATGAAAAGTTTTTACTAAAAAACGATTTCATTAGAATCAATTCTATTTTATTGTAAAGGAGAATGGCAGAAGTTCATAGAACGCTGGCATTAAACTTTTTTAGTTTCCACAGAAATAAAAGTGGCATGGTTTGATAGGGAATATTATGAGCTTTTGTTAAAAAAATAAATAAAAAATAATAACAATGGGGTTAAAGAGAAATCTTAATTTTTGTAAAAGTGAGGTTAAGTGCATTAATGTTTGTACTTTAACAGGTTATTTTACCTCTATTACTATTTTAACGCATAAATGTTTATTGTATGCATAACATATTGCTAGTTATGCTTTGTAATGACTTCAAAAATGATAAATAACTACTTGTTGAAGTTTGTTTAGTTCAATGATTTACCCACTGATCATAGACCTAATGACAGTTTCAAGTGTAGATACTCGGTCAGTTTTAATTAAACTCAGTAGTCACAGAAAACTCAGGAGACTCTAGAGACTCACTTATCGGAATCTAAGCATATAATAGGAATAATAATAAACAATAAGAATAATAATAAAATAATAAGAATAATAATAAAATAATAATCTAAGCATATAGGAAACGTCGAGGTCCAAGTCTAGCAACAGTCGTTCAGAAAGGTAGGAGTCTTCGAAATCCAAAAGCAAGCCAGGTCGTTGTAAAAATCCACGTAAAACTTTGGGCGCACAAAACATTCACACCAGCACAAAATAGTAGCGAGCGAGCGAATGTGACTTGTGAAGTTTTGTGTGTCATCTTAGTCTATCAAAAAGTACTCTGTGGTCATCTTCTAAAGAGTAATGTTTGTTTGTTTGCCATGACAACACTGTCATATAGTATAACAAGTCCAAAAAGCCTTGTTTCCGGCTGCTCAACTTACTCATATTTAACGAGATTTAATCCCAATTCTCAATAATAAAGTTAATCTGGCTATCAATACATAAAAATAAGCGCTTTTTTTTTAAATAGCTTTGAATTCTGTACCTTTCCAAAATTAGCAATGCCAAAAACTGCCATCTCCTTTTGTTATCAAAAATATTTAAAATAATTGATTTAACTTTGACACTGCAGTGCAGAATAATGAAACTATATCTATTTGTACAATCCAGACAGTCTTAATCTGAATCTGTCTGGTGTACATAATAAAGAGTATTCTATTTTGAGAAAATCTAAGAAAACTAAATAACATTAAGGATTTTCTGAAACTCGTATCTCGAGATCGACAATAATTGACAATCAACAATTCTCGCCGATGTGAATTTCACAGAAGCCAATTAGGTACTTATTGCAAATAACGAACATTCTATAAATTAAATCATATCTAATTGGATGTCTCCGTCGCGTCGTCCTTATATTTTATATTTGAAGTAGTACGAAGATCGAACGCTGTTATTTAATTAATAACAGCGTTCGATCTTCGAACTACTTTCATCGATTCCCTTTGTATAAAAATAACGAAGAGAGAATTGGTACTGGAAATTGTCGCTCCAGTTTATCGCATGGCTGCTGCTGCAAATTGAATATTATTAACAGTTTAGAACTTTGCTAACTCGTTAGTGAGCAACAGATAAAGTCCTAGAAGTAGTTTATAAGCATAGTAATATTTATACTGTACAATTACAGGTTGTTTTCTATTAGTTCATTCATAGATTTGGCACGCACTATTATGATTATGCCAACATGCCAAGATGAAGATGCCACCATGCCCATGTTTTGGCACATCTCATGAAACGCTTTCTTAATAAGTACTTACTTAAAGCCTACCTTATCCTACCTAGTATTATGCATATGATTTATTTATTAAGAATCTCCAACAAAGGATACACAATATAAATTTACAATTGATTCGTTGCTAAGTCGGAATAAAGTCCTAACAAGAAAATAAAATAATACTCGTTACGTTTGAACTTTCAAATCTATCGCGTAGTCATTGAATCAATCTATGCTTGGATAGTTAATTATTAAATATGCATGAACGATTACTTATTTCGGAAAAATAGAAAAAGTTATTAATGAAGTGAGCCTTTAATTAAATTAAAATGCAAACAGAGGGCCAATTCTCGTAATTTAAAATGTTCATAATCTAGTCACAGTCTCATCTCGGCGACAAACAAATTTCAAAAACTTCCTCTTAGACATCGGACATCATACGAACAACATGTGCTCAGAAACTGTTCCACGTTCCGTATCTGGTTGTATAGTGTACCTATAGTGTGTGATTTGCTAGTGTGTCAAAATGTAAGGAAATAAGAGGTATTTTTGAAAGATTGAGACTGAGAACAGACTGTGAACGTTCTTAAAATTACGAGAATTGCCCCTCTGGACAATGGTTCTATTTTATCTGTGCTGTTGTGCTAGGCACATCACTAATTGGATTTACTGTATGACTTATGTCCTTGTTGATTATTTTATAGTGTATGATTCTCACTAAAAGTATGTAGTTATGTACCTAAACTTACCTCATTTGCAAAATAAACTTTCGAATTTTGTACACATACTTATTATGTACTACACCGTTCTATTGAGTTATCTTTAAAAAAAAATTCGAAGGCGTTGTTATTGAATAAGAGAAACAGTCACAACAGAATTCACGAGCCTTTTATCTAGATTCTTGAAACGTCTCTTTCATAAGCAGCCTATAATATTCCCACTGCTGGGACACAGACCTCCTCTCTGTGAGAGGGAGTGCTCTGTAAATCCTCCACGCGGGCTCAGTGCGGGTTGGTGGACGTCACATGTATTTTTGGCTATAGGACATGCCGGTTTCCTCACGATGTTTTCCTTCACCGTTTTAAGAGCAGTGGTGATGAGATTATTTACACAAAGTAAAACGCCGGGCTGGGTTCGAACCCACGACCTACAACTCGTAATTCGGGGCCGTTACCACTGGGCCACCACTGCCTCAAACGTCTCGAGGTGTCACAAAGCAATTCCTAGTATACTCCTCCTACGGGAGAACAATTATTTTCGTCCTTCGAAATAGGATTTCTCCAAACAATAAACGAAGAAATACATGAATAAGTACCTACATAAAAGACACCATCCGAGAACTGCTAGCCTTTCGACGCTTTGTAGAAATAGTAATCCGAGGGAGGGAGCCCCCGCGCCTCCTTTATAGAATATTATTCCATGTAAGTACTCGGAACATATTTATAAAATATACGTAATAAGTAAACCTTTGCTAGCTAGCGTTCAAAGGAGATTCAAGTCTTTTCGTAGAAACTCGTTAGGTTCAGATCGTACCCAATGAAAGAAATGGAACTTTAATATGGTCATAATTCTTAATATTATATTTTTCTCTGCTCGGATTCTCGGAAAATACATTCTTAATTAAATAATTTGTTTAGCCAGCTTTATGTTTCACTTTTAACCTTAATTTTCGTGAGAAAAGAAATAAAAGAATGGAAGAGTTCAATTAAAGGGGATTAAGGGGTCATATCATAACACTCATAACTTTAAATAATAATCCAGTCGAGTGCTCTAGCCGTGCTGATGCGGGTGATCACGAGATAATGGTCTTAATACAAAACTGATAGCATTCGTTTGAATACTGCACACATACATATTGTCATTAGATACTAAAATGCATCAAAATTATTTTAAATGATTAATGATAAATACACAGATAATAATACTAACATTCCATAATAATCTTAAAAGACGGTACCCGGTCGGTACTCATGGTTCGTTACTTCAAAACTGAAGTTATACGTTATTTCACTTGTTTTCAGTTACAGCAAGAACTTTTTTTTTAAATAATGTTGTGGCTACCACATTACCTAGAGATAAAATTCAATTTTAGTCCAGACTGACTGAAATTGAATTTGATCTAACGTTTCTTCGGCTTTGACGAGAATAGCACCAGTTTGTGTTCATTTTCATTTTTTTTTAAGTAATTTAATTCAACAAGTAGTCTACTCAGACTTCCAATGTTTTGAAAACATTGAAACTTATTTTGGTTGTTTTCCAATTTGTTTCAAAAGCTAGCCACAGCATTTAGCTTTGTCACATGTTAATTCTTGGATTTGTGTTCGGAATCAGACACTCGACACTCAAACTCAAAGCATTTATTCCAAATCAACCAATTACAGGCACTTTAGAATTGTCAAAGGGTCGGTGAGTCAGAAAGATAAACCTCATTCCAAAATGTAGTAGGTACCTATGGAGAAGAACGGGCAAGAAACTCCACGGACACTCTTTTAAATCATAAAGATGTTACAAAATATTGGTTACATGTTGAAATTATTCATGTGAGAACAATGTAGAAAGACGTGCACGTTAAAAGCGTCCATTATAAAAACAGCTCAGAAATTTAAAAAAATTAAGTGAGCATGATAGACTCTCAGCCGCCAGGGCACATTCAAGTCAATGAAAGACGTACCCGGTAAATGGTAGCTCTATAGTAACTACATAGTGCTCACACGTGTGCTATATAATTATACAATACTAAGAAATTGAATTTATACAATGCAAAGATAGTTATTTCAATGTTCAGCAGCTCCAACAATGTTTCCGAATGCTAATCAATTAGTTAATCCGCCCTTGTGGAGCAGGACTAGCGTTGAGCCAAGCATTTTTGTCAGCGATGTAATCCCCCAACTTATAATATGCTTGGCTGCATAGTGTGCGTTTAATACAAGATTTAAATTTCGTTTCGTTTGGAGTATGATGGGAGGAATTTTATTGTAACACTAGCTGCGCCCCGCGGTTTCACCCGCGTAAATGTCGATCCTGTGGGAATATCGTAATAAAAAGTATCTTATATGTTATTCCAGGGTGTCAGCTACCTCCATTCAAAATTTTATCAAAATTGGTCGAGCAGTTTGAGCGTGAAGAAGTAACAAATATGTAAACACACACACACACACACACACACACACACACACACACACACACACACACACACACTCACAAACTTTCGCCTTTATAATATTAGTGTGATTTTAATCAGTACTCCATGAAGGATAAGTCTACTTTAGCCAGTCTGAAACCTGGTTGAACTAATTGGTCCCTATTTCTAGTTCTATAGTTATCGACGAATTCTAGTTTCTCTTTGTTCAATAATATGTCGCAATCACTACTTTTATAACATTCGGTAAAGCAAATCTTATGCATTTAGTTTTTTTCCTTTTTAATACCAAATTATTAGCACTAAACGCAATTTTGTACCTGCACCAGGGCGTTATTTACGTCAAGATTTTTTGTACGTGTATTTATCTTAAAAATTAAGCAAGGATCGTCAGCAAATAACACCATTTTGTGGTTGATTTTTTAATAAATGGGGTAGATCATTAATATATGTATACTAAAAAGAGGAAAGGATTTAATATCGAGCCTTGTGGAACACCCATTTTTACTCTTAAACCAAGTGGATTGACATCATTTATTTGAACTTTTTGTTGTCTATTATTTAAATAAGATTTTGCTAAACTGACCGCAGGTTGACCTAGTCCGTAATGCTCAAGTTTCAAAAGTAAGGTTTCATGATTAATGAAGTCAAAAGTCTTATGTCTCGACTGTCCTTGTGTGTGCTTATGTCTCGGCTGTGCCTTATATATTTTTATTTTAACTCGATGATAATACTCAATCATCGCTTAGTGGAGAGTGCGACGCATGAGGTCCATAATGTAAGCGGATTGTTACCGAGTCGTTTACCGACGAGTTCAAAAGGAAGTATCAATCATATCGTTCCGTTGTTTGTATCAATTGCCACTCATTCAATACACACAAAAAACATGCAGCTCTTTATACTTAACTGAAAGTCTGTTTATTGTGCTTCGAAATAGCTCCCGTTCCTACATGGATATAATTTTCCAATGACGGCCTTCATTTATTGTTATTATTAGCCTGTGACGTCCCACTGCAGGGCAAAGGCCTCCCTACTCTCTCATGAGAGAGTAGGGGTTTAGACAAATTAACCCACCGCGCTTGTCTAGTGCGAGTTGGTGGGTGTACAGTGGGCGCCGCCTTTGACGTGCTAGACGTTCATCAGCCGCCGCCCTGAGTTGATATCCTGCACTAATCTCGACTGTTCCATCCGAGCCTATTTGGGTGTATTTATTCCATAGCCTGAAGGTGGCGTTCTACATTTAGTTCAATACTAAATGCACGACAGTTTATAGTCATATCGAGGACTAGGCCTTCAGTCTATCATAATTTTCATGGTTACCCACAACTATGCAGCATTTAATTCAAAATACCACCAAAATGATAGTTCTAATGAAGCGACTGATGAACTTAATTTATGGCTTCCATGTAAATATGCAGATAGAGTTGAGCTAGTCAATTTGTTGAATGCGAATATTGTCAAACACAGACATGGTTAAGCGACCATCTTTGGTGCTAGTGCATCACTAAAGGTCCTATCTACACTGGCGCAGCATTAATTAAGTTTCATTGTCCTGAGTCGTCCTGAGGTCTGTATAAAATTGTTTATTAGACAGACAATTTAATGTAATAGTTGCCTCTCGCTTCAAGATAAAGAAGCCTTCTTCGCATGAAGAGCAGAATGTGCAGATCATATTATGTCAGACTTTCCTAACGATGTTATTTATCTCGATAAAAAATACGAAATTCAGACAGCCATAATTCATTTGAAACTTAATCGACCTAAGTATCCTATTTGAAAGACTTGGATAAAATTCTAATTGAATACTCGAAACTAATAATAAGCATTCAACGACCCCTTTTAAGTCGATCTATCCGATGTGCCTATAATATTCAATTGGCGGTGCACAATGGTGCGTGCCTGAAATACACAGTGCTCTGCCATTGTCCACCAAGAATTTTAACGTGTTACATGCCAAAGCAAATTGAGCATTATGAGTATGACCCAATAAAATTATCACATCCGAATTATATCGCGCTCGATTTCTTTGAAAATGCACAGATTTTTATATTACTCAAATGTAATATGTTACTATTACCAGGAATATACGATCCCTTTGGCAATAAAATTTCTCGGGAGCGTCGTAACAATTATGGCCGTGGTAGCACAAGAAGTAGGTGCACTGCACTCGTCTGTCTGTCGTTCTTTTGAAAATGTAGAGATTTAAATATTATGAACAAACATCAAACAGCTTTATGAAAACTCTCTAGTACCTACTACCTAGTAACAATATTTTTACGTAAACATAGCAATATGTCTCCTCCGCCACTTAAGTACCTACTGAGGTGCTTTGTGGATTTTCCTGACAAGATTTGAGTTTATAGTATAACTCGATTTTCACGTGAATCTCGTAAATTTGCCTATAAATATAGATATAATATAACTCAAATAAACCAGGTACTTAAGATTACCGGTAAACATGTTCGTCCTCGTTAGGTCCCCTTGCTCGCTAGCGACAATATTTTCACGATAATTAATTGCTCTGGAAACTTCTTGAAAACTACCTACCATGAATATGATAGTCTACATTGCAGGCTAATGACATGATAAATAAAAGATTCTTTGTTAAATTGCTAAAAAACTGAAGTAGTTTTAAATAGTTGAACTGCTAAAATGAAACCGATTCCGATTGATAATGTGTTACGCAATTGCCCCGCAGTTAATTAATTCGATTTTCACTAAATTTTTAAGTATTTCAAGAATTAGCGAATTCGACCTTTGTCAGCATCGACTGTTTCATCGGCATCTCAATTTTTTTGTTTTAATTGCACCTCGTTAGATAGCGGATTAAATGAAAATGTCTTACCGTAATTTGTGCAGAAGTCAGCACATCAACCTACTACAATCTGTCAAATTTCTTTAATAGATTTTCAACTTTATTACTAAAGCATTAGGTTCAAAATTGATTAGGAAAATTTGACATTTTCGGGTAGCTTGATTTGCTGGTGTCTGTACGCTTAATTGTACGCCATAGTAAAATTTTGAGACAATGAAATGTCAAAGTTCATGTAACTAGATAATTTTTGAATATGCATACCTTCTTCGTTCAACGTTTAACTGTTTGATTTTAAGAAAATTTGTCGAAAGGTTTGTTAAAGTATTATAGGAACCCAATAGAATAGCTACGATGGCCATTAGAGAAAAGTTATATTTAGTGACGAATTCTGGGAAATTTTCAAAAATATTTACACGAAAATTGCTTTTTCTCGAATCCCATGAATTTTGCAAATGGGTCACACTATCACTTCCTGAAAGGAATACGTCAAATTACAAGTCACCCTGTATAATATAATATTAGTAAGCTGCACGTGGAAAATTCTTTCATTGGTAGAAAGCGTGTTTTGTTAAAACACGCGGACGATGTCGGGGGGCAGAAGCTAGTAAACTATAATAGCGAAATGCAGCATGAATCCAGAGTGCATCTTATCGCATGCATTCAAACCTTGGTTGATGATAATGGCGGTCCCCTACATACTTGGTATTACATACTTTTGGTTAAGTTAAAAAGTAATTTTTACCGACTTAAAAAAAAGGAGGTTATTAAGTAAACTGACAAACGAGTAAACGTTAATAGTAAGTAGTATACTCTTTTGAATTAAAACCATTGTTTAAAAAACTACCGCTATCCCCGGTGCAGCCGGTACCGAAAAGTTAGTCTAAATAAAACATTCCCATAAGCCTTCGCCAAAAGTAAAACAAAAAACCCTAGACGTCGACTGAAAAACGTGCATTGTCACGAGCGATAATTGAGAAAATTTGTGACACAAACAAAATCACGGAGAAAAAGCTCGTTTACGAATCACTGCAACGTGCTTTGAAGCGGGCGGGCGGATTCAAGCGGATGCTAAGTGATACCGGGATTAAAGTTGGTAAAAGCATCGGAAATACAACTTTGTGGGCAGGAGGTGGCTTTATGTACACTTACACATTTATTGGGAGGTGCAGCGTTGCGGCGGTCCTGTTGCGCATGCGTGGGCTCATGGTTCTCGACGGAAAGCGCGGTACAGCGTTATGGTGATACGAGCCTTCAGAGCAGACGGTCGTAGCCCGCGCTCGCGCTCCGCATCACTCGGGAACCGCGATCAGTCGATCTCAGCCGTGTCACCGGTGGCACTCGCACATTTTCTCGCGAGACTTTGATAGTTTTATTTACTTTTATTAGTATTTTAAGTACGAACTTCACACTTTTCCGGCTTTCATTTATTATTTATTTTTTTGATAAGTTGGCGGATCACGTTAGATAATTTATCCACTTTCAAATTAAAATGAAAAACATTAAGAGTAAGAATATTATTTGTTTGCGAGAATTCGATAACAATAAGTTCACAAATATACATAGTTTTCCTTCTTATTCTATCAGGTATCTGGTATGCAAATCTTTAATTGAATGTTACTTATAGCATTTGAAACACAAAAATTTACAAAGACACAAAAATTGCAAATACAAAGAAAAAAAAACAATATAACAATAGTATTTTTGTACCAGAAATTTCTTTGTTTTTTTAAGTGAGTTAACACTTAGTTCTTTAATGTATGGCAGAATGTGATTGTATATACATAAGTAATTGGCGCCATGCAGAATACTTACACGTTTATATTAAAAAAAAAGTTTTAGGTTTGTTTTGACGAAGACCGCAACCTCATAAATAGATAATGACGGTTTATATTTTAGGTTTTATGAAATATGGCTTACACGTATCAGTAGATTTTAGTCCAAACATCGCTCCGAGATACCGTTTCTGTAACTTTATGCCAACGATCCCACGATATGCAGTAAGCAAAGCGACCGAACCGAAGACAGTTTATACAATAGTAGAGTACTCTTCGTACCGCCTCAGATTTTTTTCGTTGTTTTAATAATTAGGAACCCTCACGGGCCGTCCCCAGAACACCCTACCAAAGTTTCATCACAATCTGACCAATGGTGTCGGAACGCATAGAGGACAAACATACAAGCATTGATTTTTATTTATTTATAAAGATAAGCAGATTTGCTCATCCTTTTGTTTAATTCCTCTGTGTGTACTTTCCAATCTAGCCTCTGGTCTATATTTTTCATTAACATTTAACTTCACTTTTAATTACGAATAATGGTAATTGGTTAGCGCGCCTGCTGAAGTGCGCGATGCGTGGACGATGTTATGAATTAAGTATGAGGTAAGCCATAATAATAAAAAAAAAAAATATTTTGCACTATCTATAATATTTGGAATAATTAGTTGTAATTTAACTAACACATTCTTGAATAAAAAAAAAATATATATATATAAAGTTAAAAGTAGTTAAGTTAGTTAGTTTTACATTTAAAGTTTGAGATTCGAGTGTTTTTTCAATTAAAATGTGTTGTTGTATTATATCGTAAGCATCTAAGATTAAGAATTATTTTAATCAGTAATAATATAGAGCGATTGGTCGCGTCAAAGTCATATCAGGAGATGCGTGGATGGTGTGATGAAAAATAAGTAAGCTTGTTTACGTGTTAACTTTTTATTACACAACTTTTAACACAATTAAAATAACTTGAAAAATGATTATGTCCCTTTGAAAATAATTACTTTATTTAACTTATGACGGGAGGAAATTAATAAAGATTCTTCTTTGGCCGTATTATAATGTAAACGAACCGCAGTTTTCTTTAATTGTTTTAGCTTTCCGTTATTACAAATGTATGTATCGTCGCTTCTAAAGTGTATGTTGCATAATTTACTGCATTCGCTAGGCATCCAATCAAATTCGTTTTTTTTTTTCAAACGAACTACAGTTACCCGTCTTTTTCGCTGTACTTAATTTTTCTGGAATCTGTGACATTAAATTTATAATGCATATTCTATATACTAATGCATATTATCACCTTTCCTTTGAACTAAAAACAAAAACCTTCAAGTTCAAGTAAAGTTTCAGAACGTGTAAAATAAGCTTTCATGTTGCGTAACACTTTCCAATCTTTAATTATTCACGTATGAAAAGTGATCCCCGAATTCTCCATATCCGTATGGCTTCTACACCACTTAACAGCACATTATGGCTATTTGCAGTACAAAACACAATAATAATCACACGATACCGGCGAACTGTCCGCTGCGGTACGCGGTACAGTTTTCGGCAACGAAAATGGCACCACGCAAACTGTACCGCGGTTGGGCCGCGGTACAGTTTGCGTGGTGCCATTTTTGAGCTTGAGTTACATCTCTTGTCTTTTATCATTCGTAGGCTTTTAACCATAAACTGATTACAAAACTGAATAAAAAAAAATGAAAATAACTATCTTAATTTTTTTTCTCTGTCTTCGGTTCGGTCGCTCTGCTTACTGCATATCGTGGGATCGTTGGCATAAAGTTACAGAAACGGTATCTCGGAGTGCTAAAAAAATATTTTTTAGCACTTAACAAAAAAAAAAACTTAGGAAGGTACGCCTGGGAAAACAAAGCAAATAGAAAAAACATTTTCAAAGAAATGAAAACCCACTTGTTTTGGTACTTGCAAAATTATACTTGAAGTAAGGAATGGGTCAATTTGGGTGGACTGTGGCTCAATTTGGAAAAACGCTAACACGTATTATACAGGTTTAGCGCGGGGAACGTAGATAAACTAGAGTTAATTGAAAGTTAATTAGGATAGGTAAAAGTTTCATGTTACGACCGTAATAATGCATATAGTCCTGAACTAGTTAAATTACATGTTATAATTAGCAATTGGAAGAAAAATAGTACCTACATAATCAGTTGTCGAAACTTTCAATGTGATTCGACACTAATGGTTTTGGCTGGCGCATCCATTTTTAGCACATGACATCGAAATTAAGGGGATAACGTGTTTATTTTTTCTGTGCTTAGGGCTGGTGCTAGCCTAACACAGCGCACTGCACCGCGGTTCGCACCGTCAACATTGCGTAAAACGCACGTTGATTCATCCTAAAATAAATTAACTAAAACATTGGACGGGAGGGTCAAAGCCAATGCGATTAAGCTTGTTGATTTTCGACTTGATTTCAACTTAAGTACCCAAAGTAAAGTGCCTTACTTTGAGTAAATTATTTCATCACCACTGCTTTCAAATCGTTAAAGGAAAACATCGTGAGGAAACCGGCATGTCCTAGAACCAAAAATTCGGAGACATGTGACATCTATCAAAGTATCAACCCGCACTGGGCCCGCGTGGTAGATAACGGCCCACTCCCTCTCTCAGAGAGGAGGCCTGTGTCCCAGCAGTGGGAACATTATAGGCTGACTGTGCTACCCAGTGTTGATATATTTTCGGCGATTGTATGTTCTTCGGCGAATAGTTTTACAAATCTCTATTTATTAGTAGGTACAATGACGTCTGAAACACTTCTTCGCAAGGACACGGTTATCGAAAATACTATGGTCGATTAATTTCCATTTGTATTATTACAAGTTGATAGTTAACACATGATTCTACTGCGATAGGCATGGTTATCTATTTAAGTATATGCAAAATATTTTTATTGTAAGTAATATTCTAAAAATGTTGTGGTGTGTTATATGTCTGGCCATAAGTTATAGATGTTAAAAATTAAAGCGCATTAAAATGTAAGTTTTACATTATGCAGGAATGAAAGAAAAAGTATTTATTACAACTCGTACAGCAAGATCACAAACTAAACACAGACAAAAATAAAAAACAAATTATATAAAAAGTAACAAAAAAAATGGAACGGAAAGTCCTATACAAGGCCAAAAGGCTCCTATCTCAGCATGATGCTGCGACATTTAAAAAATAAATATCGCAGCGCTGGTATTCTGATAGGGCCCGCTGTGATGTCACGGACAGTTACAGAAATAAATAAATAATAAAATAGATATACATATCGCTCATTTGGAGAAATATCGACGCAACCAGTACTTTTTTTACGTCTATGCTTTCCAAACGTAAATACGTTTTCTAAGTGCTTTGGCATATTTAACTCATTTTTGGGAAAAAATACATCTACGTCGATGTTTCTCCAAATGAGCGATATGTAAAATATTAGCAAATAAAATATTATTTTTTAATCCGTGCTAGACCTAACTTCATTACGAGTACTCACATTTGCAAAGAAGCTCACCTCAGTAATATAACAGTAACTTAGATCTGATTTCATTTAACTTAGCCCCATATTCTATAGATTTCATACAGGAGTTTTGATTGACCTCTCTCTCTTAATAAAGTGCAGGAATTGATTTACAATGTAGTGTTCCAAACGACGCGAACCTTAGGACATCATAATCTCAAATAGCAACCGGATAGTTAATTTTAGGCTTTCGCTGTCATAGTAAAAAATGATCAAATGTTATTTCCCATAAGAAAATAGCACATTTTCTTTTTTTTTTTGGGTATAAAATGTTCGACACTTGAATGATGTCCTTTATTATACAGGGTGTTACGGAAAGGGTATATCAATACAAACGGGTTGAAGAGTGTATCTGGTCTAGAATCTCTGTACAAAATTTCAGCTCAAAAGCATTAACTTTGAAAACTTTTATTATGCGCACAGCCAAAGTGTGGAACTCTCTGCCGGCATCTGTGTTCCCTCCCACATTTAACCCGTCTGCCTTCAAATCAAGAGTGAACAGGCATCTTCTGGGCACGCTCGTTCCATCATAGACCTCATCTATCGCTTTCCATCAGGCGTGATCGGGGTCAAGAGTGCGCCCATTTAGCAATAAAAAAAAAAATGCTTAATATTTTTTTATTTCGACATCACGGCGCTGCACTGGCGCGCGGCGGCGTGATGTGCGTATACTAGGCGCACAGACACACTACAGATAATGGATAATGACTTTCGTAGTGCGGTGACACGTTTGTTATGATTTCAATTTAATAAATTATCGAAATAAAAAAATATTAATCATTTTCAAAGTTACTGCTTTTGAGCTGAAATTTTGTACAGAGTTTCTAGACCAGATACACTCTTCAACCCGTTTGTATTGATATACCCTTTCCGTAAAACCCTGTATAAAGCTCCAGTGTGTTCGATCTGGGCTGTTAGTAGAGCTCTTTCCTAAGACTAAAACTTAATTATTTTATCTGGAATTATTTAAACAATTCAATTTTGCCTAAAACTGCCACTTAATTTCCTATGGCAAACATTATAGAGTTTATTGAATCTTTTTCAGAATTTGTTTGTAGTAACAAAAAATATTTTAGACTCCACGTTTTGTCAAGTGCGCGGGAGTTTTGCTTTTTAAGAAAATACTTATTTATGGATACATGTTCCGAGAGCCGAGGCTCTTGTATTAGTACTAGTCTCAGGGGCTAAAGAGCTATATAGGCTTTTATCCTTCTAGGCGCCTAGAAACCATGCGAGGCTTAAAACATCTAGGGGCAGTCTTTTGAACACTATAACTGTATGTTCTCTGTTTTTTTTTCACTTAAATATGTAGCTTCAGGTTCTAATTAATTAATAATTTTCGACTTTACTGGCTATGTGATTAAAACTATATCAGCTCAGTCAAAAAATCTTATTCTTCTTCTTGACTTGTAACAATATTTATGGCCGGACTAATCATTGTATTACCATGTAATTGTAACTGTATTATTAAAATAATTTCGTCTCAATACAAAACGCATTTTAACTTCAGTCCAAGATTTACCTTCTAGTCAGTGTTTGTAAGTTCTTTAAGTAGGAACTTTATTTCGACTACATTAAAGTCACTTAAATACAAAACGGACAGTAGAACAGTCTTGCACGATTTCGGCTCATTTTTGTGAGAAATTGACAAATAATTGAAACAATATAGCCGTCAAACTAATGACAGAAACAGAACGATGTTTTATATTCTTTCAGCGTAAACTTCTACGTGCGTAACGTGATTTGTGGTGCAATCGCGCCCTAGTCTTGCAGGTGGCTTGAAGGGATTTTTCAAATAACTTTAAGTGCTTATATAATAATGGCATATCACTAAAATTCGCAACAAGTTTTCCGATAATTTACGCGAGAGTGACGCTTGATTATCGTTTTACAAGAAACTAGTATTTCGAATATTTGTCAGGTTGCTTTACTTCGTTACACACAGACGTACTTATATATATTTCAACTATTTATAGCTTTGTTTCAATTCGATTAGAAATTGACGTAAGAGGGTTTTTTCGGGCACGGACCATTTTACCTTATTCTGAATAAAAGGTTTAGGTAAGCTTGGACTAAAGTCAGAACTCGTTTTTTAATGAGACGGGTATTGTGTTTGATTCAAATCTGTGTCAAATTAATGAATTTGTTTATAATGTGGGGCTTATTGAAATCAAAATATTTATTGTAACTTTAATAATGTATTTAATTTGTGTGTATTTTTTTAACTGTAGGTAACTCATTAAACCATTGCGCCATCGACGACTCGTTTTTTTGTAAAAACTACTATTGAATAATGTGTATTTCTTATAATTCCGTTTTATTTATGCGCACTTACTCTTTTTTATTACATTACTTCTTTATTACTGTGTTTTATTATTGTGTAGGTACTTCTTCATTATTGTGTTTTTAGGTACTTCTCAGTTGTTGATTTTTAATACTGTGTACTTTACATTTTTATTATTGTGTTTTGCATACTGTGGTGTACCTACTCTTACTGTGTCAATCGGCACTTTATCGTGCGTTTTTATAATTTCTCACGTGACGTTATTATAGTGGACGTCAATGTCATTCGTTATTGCATTTTCAGATTTATTTCCATAACCTTTTTACTAGAATACATTTTCAGATTGATAATTGGATATTCTTCTCCTGGCCAAATTAAATGTGGTCTTGCCATCAAAGTCGGCTTGTTATAGGTCATAAAGTAGCTATCACAGCCAGCTTTGATGAGCATTACTGCATTAAAAACATCATTTTGCAGACCTCCAATGGAAATGACAGTCAATGGTTTCCCGGGCCTAGCCTGTCAAAGCGGCGGTGAAATGTATCCGTCATCATATCACAGCCACTTTGATGTGGTCGGTTTACGGAGAGCACCACGACATTATACATCCCGATGGGTAAGCCGGTCCGTGGCCCATTCGTAAAAATGGTTGTGCCATGTAGCAGACTCATATCACAGCCATTTTTGACGAGTTGGGCTGGGCGACGCGACGACTTGGTTCTACTGCGGTACACTAGATTACGAACACGACACAATGTATATGGCGAAAGTTTCGTCGCTCACAAAGTGGCTGTTATGTGTGTTCTGGAATTCCATATCACAGCCAGCTTTGATGAGCGATGGGCATCGGCTGCAACTCCTAAGGAGTGGCAAAGACTGCAAGCACGACAAGCACCACAAGGAGCCAGCAAAGTGGTTGTGCCTTATGAGGTTCACGTACATATCACAGCCAGCTTTGTTGACTTCTTTGGTGCGTAACAGTCATCCTGAAGATCGGCGCCAACTTCAAGATTATATTTTTGTCTCTTCCTTCATTTTTCTGATTTACGTGCACATTCTTCTTTTGTCCTTGTCGTGTATTTTATGTTTTATTTCAGCCTCGACCTCGTACCTACTTATTTTTACTTGTACGGTACTTGTTTTTATTATATATTTTGTTATCTATGTGTGATCTTGTAACCCTGCACTTTTATAATTTTATTATGTGTATTCTTCTGTCTCGTATATTGACTTTTAGCTTGTGATATGTTTTCTTTTACTGCTGTGTGAACGTAAATGCAGTGAATTCCTAAATTAACGTATATTCTATAATTTTCAGGTGGCGATATCTTCGGCTTCGTTTGGATCATAATATTCGCAATCAAAATGAACTAGTCTAAAATTGTATCAGGAAACTATTTGTTAGGCAATTTTTGTATCATATCCTGTAGGTATCTTTACTAAAATATGAAAAGAATTAGAAGAATTTAGATAATACCTAAAGTTTTAATTTCTTTCAAACTTAAGATAATAAACTTCACTTCACTTCGCTTGATTTGACTAATTTAGACGTGTTGTTGGAAAACTATTTTAACTTGGACTCATTATGAAATAATAAACAATCATTAAATTAAATTTTGTTGTTTGATTTTTCTTGTAATCCTATTAACCCATAATCATAGTTGGGCACCGATAGTGAAAAGCACCCGCATAAGTGTCGATCCCGTGGAAATATCGAGATAAAAAGGATCCTATGTCTTATTCTGATGTATAAGCTTAGCTTATTAAGCTAGGTATATTACTGTAAAGTTTTTTGCGTGAAAGAGTAACAAACATCCTCACAAACTTTCGCATTTATAATACTACTAGCCTCTGCCCGCGACTTCGTTCGCGTGAAATTTCTTGTTCCCCCGACCATCCCCGTCGCATCGCATCACCTACCCGCGCTATCACTTCGCTTTCGCTTAGCGTTCTTTCTGACTTTTTATTCTTTTCGCTCGGCTCCTAAGAAACATAGCGTGATGTTAAATAGCCTATAGCTTTCCTCAAGAATTGGGCTATCAAATGTAAAAAGAATTTTTCAAATCCGACTGGTAGTTCCAGAGATTACCACCTACATACAAACTTACAAACAAATTTTACCTCTTTATAATATTAGTATAGAAGTATAGACAAGTAGGATGAATTAGCAATATCCTTCAAAATGATTCAGATTAAGATTGATGTGTGTTACGCAATTAGGTCTACCTACAGCAGTCTTCAACAACTTTGTTCTTGTTATTTACCAATCGGTACATTCGTGTTAGCACGAAAACTCCACCAAGTCAGCAGATCTCTAAACCTATTCTTCTCTACAGCGAGGGTTAGATATCTGTCTACGCTCCATGCAGCCAGTTGTTTCCACTTCAGCAGTTTTTTTACCATAGCTGTGGCGTATGACCGTATGAGGGTCATATGGGGCCTGCCCACTTTTACTTTTTCTGCGCTGCTACCTACTCCGAAACTGTTTTCCGCCATATTGGAGGAATATCTTCGAGGTAATGTAGAGTGGAAAGGACTGAGCATCGATATTAATGGCGATAAATCACTCAACTTCAGTTAGTGTTTCATGGCTGAGACTAGACGACCGGCTGTAGGTACCCTTACCTACCTATAATGCCCGATGACATAGACAGTGTCCGAAAAACAGGATTTTTTAATGGACTTTGAACAAGACGAATAATGTAATTTCAAATGCTGCCGTAGGTAATTTTTGACTACAATCGAAGCTTCAGTCTGTAACCTACTTTTACCTTGAACAAATGTCCAGTTCGGTAGGTCTTCTTTCTTCTAGGTTTTGTATATTCTAACATCGAACAAGAAGTCAGTCGTCAAATCCGACATGCCTGGACAGCGTTCTGAAGACTCAATATCCTCCTGACTCAAGATGACGGTCAAACCGAAAACTGTACCTACCCACACTGTTTTGTAAAAGAAAGCAAGGTACCTAAGTAGATTACAGAAGTTTTTTCGATAAACAAAATATGTAGGTACCTAGTTTTATTTCTCTTTAAAATAAAGGTCATCGTTCCTTTGCCCACGGGTGCCCCACTACCCATAGTTTGGAATTTAGCCCTGATGTGCCATCACAAAATAATTTTTATTTAAGCGACTGACAGATTGTATTCCCCTTACTTTGAGATGAATAAGATCTTACAAATCGTCCCATCAGGTTTTGAAGCGATATGAAATGACTTTTTTTATTTTGTACTTTAAAATGCTGTAACTAGACTCCCCCCCCACTTTTGGGGCCGCTGACGCTCAGATCTCTTATCCACTAAGGGCGTCCGATCCGAATCCGAGAAATACATAGTCCATCGTCCTATTTGTTCGGATCTAGTGCGCAACCGCTCATACAAATAGAGCAATGGTAATTCGTGCCGAGGAATATTTTAAGGGAGCTACATCTCCTCGTTGGTCTAGTGGTCGCAAGCGTTACTGCTGAGCATGAGGTCCTAGCTGGGTTCGATTCCTAGGTCGGGTAAAGTGTTAAAGTGTGGTCGGGTAAAGTGTTAAAATGCATGTAAATCTCCAGCTCCACATTACTTATGCTATTCAGGAACGTAGCTTTTACATAGGTGTGTTACTCAAATGCTGCCAAATTGGTCGTATGTATTAGAACGGTAACTGTGCAGGGTGGGAAGAGCGAGCGAAGCGAGCTCGAAAATTTTGAGAACCCGCCCCTGTTTGATTAGGTTTTGTTTTATATTTTCAAGTAGAAATAGGAGTTACATTGTCGACTTATGCAGGCAAGCTCAAACAGCTATCAGAATCTAAAATGTAGGAGCGAGCGAAGCGAGCTCGAAAATTTTGCACACTCTCGCATAGGTTCGATTTTCTTTCGATCATTCCAAAAGGACTAGGAATTATTTGTTTTGTCGACTTTTGAAGAAAAGCTCAAGAACCAATGTAAATTGCAAAAACGAGCGTAGTGAGCCTGAAAATTTTAGCACCCCACCTTGTATATAAGTCTCTGTTTTCTTTTTACTCATCATACAAAAAGAGAACATACTTTATCGAATTATGACGAAAAGCTTAAACTCGTTTTACAGCAGTTTAGGTTTTGGAATCTGGCCTTACCTAAGCTTTTCAACCTTACGTACGATCGGGGTGCCCAATATCCCGAGTTTGTCTATATTTTTATAACAGGCTTTTTAAAGGAAAATATTTTTAAGCGCGTTAAAAAACCCACAGTCATTTCATAGTTTTAAGTTTTTACTTCAGTTGGCAGTCCCCATGTCTGCCGATGTTCTTAATGTTTTTGATATGCCATGGGTTATTAGTTATGGATTTTCGTGACTCAAGTGCAGTTTCAAGTTAGTAAGGCAAGTAGGTAAATCATTCAGACTCTCGACATGGAATTCTCTGAATGATTTTGGGGGTCATGATCCCCCCCCCCCCTCGGACCGCGCATGGCCATACCTAACCCTGGCCTTGTTTGGCATCGTGGCCGGGCCAGAACGGAACACACACCGATTTCTCTCTTTCAGTCGTCAGACTTTCGAAAGATGAACTGTACAGAACGCTAAACAACGTTTATTAGTAAGGGGGAAAATATATAAATATCTACCTGAAATAGGTACACTAGCACTTGTTAGCTGGATTACTGTAAAGATCCACTTAGAGAATTTGTTTATTCACATTGAAAAGGCCTTTTTTTAAATTTTAATATCAGACTGATATTAAAATTATATCATTAACTAGCTCTGCCCGCGACTTCGTTCGCGTGCATAACGAAAGATGTTTTCATTTTTTGGCGCGGAACCCTAATTCTTTTTCTAAAATAAAAGTAGTCTAAGTTACTCCTTGTTACATCAGCTATCTGCCAGTGAAAGTCCGGTCAAAATCGGTCCAGCCGTTTCAGAGATTAGCCGGAACAAACAGACAAAAATTGTAAAAAAATATATTTTGGTATGTATCGTGTACATCCATATGCATTTAGTAAAAAGCGGTTACCTATTTTAATATTACAAACAGACACTTCAATTTTATTTATTTGTATAGATTTATTAGTTGATAGTCAGACATCGGCGTGACTAATAATTCAATTAGGTACCTACTTAGTGGGATTTTTAGGGCTCAGAAATAAAACAACACATATTTTCATAAACATTTATTTGTGACCTAAACAACGAGTGTTACAATTTTACTACAGAGTAAGTGATTATAATATTAAACTAATTCTACCGCTTAATATAAAATAGGCCGTGTTTACAAAAAAATCTTTATCTACTATCTAGGTAGGGACAGTCAGCATCAAAAGTCGATTAACACTATCATTTTTACAAGTTATTAAATTGACAACAACTTTTTTCAATAAACTGATTTTTAGTTTTTCACATAATAGACAAGAGTATATATTCTAAAAAAATTTCTTCTGCTGCAACTTTGAACAAATATTTTGCTCAATAACTAAGATTAAAAAACTGAAGTGTTAATCAACTTTTGATGCTGACCGTACCTACCAAATTTACACAAACAAATGAGAGCAACATTATAAGAAAGGTATGTACCTAAGTAAATGAAAATAATTATATTAGGTTGTCTACCCGCCAGCCAAGCGTGGCGATTATGGCAACCCAACCCCCCCCCCCCGCCCATTGGGGGAGGCCTATGTCCAGCAGTGGACATCTTTCGGCTAAAATGATGAGGTTGTCTACAACTTCAGTATTATAGGTAAGAAAATATTTGTTACCTAAACTACTATAATTACAGAGTGAAATTTTAATCACAGTTTTCCTCTTAAGGGGTCTTTGTAGGTACTCATCATTATGAACAACTGACCAAACCTGAAATAGTGAAAAAAAACCAGCTGTTCCATACATTTATGTTC
Source organism: Amphipoea lucens (assembly GCA_947508005.1). Classification (NCBI taxonomy): domain Eukaryota; kingdom Metazoa; phylum Arthropoda; class Insecta; order Lepidoptera; family Noctuidae; genus Amphipoea; species Amphipoea lucens. The sequence goes on from OX382355.1 coordinate 5,002,075, forward strand.
GCGTAATTCGTCAAAATGTAGGGACAGCCGATTTTTTTTCGCGATTTCAGGTTTGGTCCCATAGTAAAAGTTGTTCATAATGATAAGTACAATGACCCCTTAAGAGGAAAACCGTGATTAAAATTTCATAATTTTGAGTTATACCTAATAATACCTAATAAGTTAGCACTCACTTGTCATGTTATTCCTGCCCAATGTAAGGTTAGTTAAACGCGAATTTATAGGTAGGGTAACCTACCTATTAATGAGTAGGAGAAATAATTTAACCGCTCAAGCGCAATTGGTTCATAGCCATCTAAAGTTTTGAGACAATTTTCTTTTTAATTTATGCATTTTCCCTTAAGTAGGTACTTGCTTATCATATTTTTGAAGAGTACTTAACACTTTTTACTTTTTTTTTTAGTAAACGTTATTTTTGTTCTTGATTCTTGTGGCGCCATTTGCAAGAAGCGTCGCCTTACGTAGCCTTGATCGATCTAATGACTAGTTGTTGAGAAATATGTTAGTAAGGTTTAAAAATCTCTTACAAAAATGTGACGCACCACAGCACCACAGATAGTTTGTAGGCACCTACTTATGATGAACAGTGTCCAAAATAAGGTACCTACGTACTTATTTAATTTGGCCAACTTAATTTTATTGTATGACTAGGTTATTGGCCATTACATTACAATATCCTGCAACATTCTCAGATTACTAAATTGATTTTGAATAAATCGAATTTTTGTTGTACTTACTTAAATGAATTTACGACTAAATCCCAAAAATTCGAAGATACTTTTAGTTTCTAGCGTTTTTAATGAATAAAAAAATATTCGCAAAATTCTGTTTTAGTTCTGAAGAAAGTATAATTAGTTAAATTACAACAAAACAATATTTTAGAGTGATAACAAGGTAAAACAGGTAGAGATAGTTTAATCTAAAAATGCAGGTCTCTCCACTTAAATTTCTAAACAAACATTTGAAATGTGTATGCAACAATCAGTGGGGGGACGTTCAATTTTAAATTAGACGATCTGTACAGGATTCGTTTTGAGGGTTTACTCTGTTATGATGCTAACCGATTGAGATAGAAATATTGTAGTAGGGAATTCATTTAGTGTTTTTAACTGTAGCAGGGATTTTGAGTCGAATCAAAAATATGTACAGTTTTAAAATGTAAGGCGACAATTTTAAGTGATTCTGTTCAAAATCTCATACTGTAGATTTGTGGAACATTGATTACTAAGGGAAGTTAGCCCGAGTGGTCGAAGTTACAACCTTCTGTAATAATACAGATATCTCCATTTTTAATGACTATTTAAACAGTAAGTTCACAGGCTTTCTAACGCTTAGAACATTACAGAGTTGCTAGTTATAAAAATAAACAATGTGTATCCATATACCAATATGTGTACTTAATCAGAACCTTTAAATAGGTACAACAATAATTATTATGAATAAAATTCGAAAATTTTGTGGTTTTGATTTATTTGTTACTTTCTTAATAGTTTAATTCAAATGCAGATATGAATATATCATTTTATTATTTATTTACTTTGAGCACCAAGTGGGCTCTAATTTAATTTTTAAATCACGTTTCGACCTTTTTTGGTAGTCTATAATATTATACTAATTTACTTAGTTTAATATAAAGTACCCACATTTTTTAAAGCCAGAGCAGGTTCATTATAAACCTGCTGTTTTCATTATAAATTTGCCAGCGACGGTGACTACCAATATTTTTTAACATCGCCAATTCAAGGATTGAAATCAACAAAACCACTCTCCTCTTTACAAGACACTTCCTTATTTAGGCTTAATTTTAAATTTTGGCACGAAGCTAGTTTTTTTTATATTAACCAATGTATATTAATGAGTTACTTAAACATAATGTTTTTTTTTAAATCGGCCTATTTATCTAGATACATAAAACACGACAGATTATTATTTAAAATTTAATGACACATAGTTTACACCAAAATTCTCATAATCTTAAAAATTATAAGTTTCTTAATAATTTTAGTGAAACCATCTGATTGTTGGCAAAAAGTAAGCTTTTACTATTGGATATAGATATAGGTACAATAGCGAAATGCTAAGAATAATTCTTCACAGAAGATAAAATAGGCAATGATTAAATAATGTTTCTAATACAAAATAATCTACAATACATAGCCATGAAGCAGGAATGAGTTTAATTTTATTGGTAGGCCGTTCAAAGTTTTTTCTTACATTCTAAATAGATTTTTAAATCACTCTTCTTATCCGAACAATATCATTCTAATGGTCACTTAACAGTCTCTAGAGAGTTCCATATTAAAACTATGAAAGGCCCCACCTTTTTTCTAAATGGAAGAATATAATATGTATATATATATTGATTATATCTCTCATGTTTCCATGGTTTACTCTTGCATTAATTAATATGAGAGTAAATCATGAAGAAATGTTATGAATTGTTTATTACAACTATGGTTTAATTACTGTGCGTTTGAAACACTCATAGACGTACTTAAAGCTAACAAGATCTTTACTACCATTTAATGTACTCTTAGTACAACATTGATAAAATAGTGTTGGGAATGTAATCTGATATTATATGTATAATAAGCTTAATATTTTTTGTTAGCGCATGAAAGGGTACTAAAGGTGAACTAAAGTCATCCTTGACTGGGTTTCCACAAATCTAACATTTAGAAGTTATACAATATTGAAAATGTATTCCACAAAGAAGTTTAATAATTGTTGTTAGGTTATTGTATTATATTGAAACATTGAAATAATTGGTTATATTTTCTTGCTCTTCATTTACATGATATTGTGCTTCTGAGATTCCCTCAAGACCTGCGCAATTATTTATAATTTAAGTATAGGTAACGTAAGTAAGTATAATGATAAGACTGGAAACACTCACATGCAAGCATATACGTGAAGCTTAGTTTCTACTGTACTGTACTGTACTGTACTTTGTACGGCAACATGGATTTATACATTTTATACTGAGAGGCGGTGGTGAAGGCTCAAGGAGGGAAAATACCGCATATAAATGAGTCAATGTTAGTTTAAAAAATAATGGTAAATTCGTCAATTACAATTTAATCTCGTTCTGTCGTAATTAGAATAATACTTGCGTGTATTACCAGATGTACGAATACAAACGAAGCAAACGAAGATGTAAGGATCGTAGAAGATGGCTTTCTGTAGTATTCTGCCTATTTTGCAGTGTTACTCCCTATTTGCATTCGAATATTTTTTAGTAATTAAAAAATATTGAATATTAGATTGAATAATGTACGATTGAAGCAAATTGTCTATTTACAAATAAATAGGTAAGTATGTACAAATCCGACAAAAGGGAATATTCCTAAGGGAGTGTTCTGTATGTCTAACAGTAGGCTGCCCAATTATTATATTATACCAGGTGAAATTAAATTCATGGGCATCCTTTTAAGGGGTCATTGTACTCATCATTATGAACAACTTTTACTAAGGGACTAAACCTAAAATCACGAAAAATAAATCAGCTGTTCCTTGCATTTATGTTCACATAACTCGACAAAATGTAGGGAAGAGCTGATTTTTTTTTTTCATGATTTCAGGTTTGGTCCCATAGTAAAAGTTGTTCATAATGATGATTACAATGACCCCTTAAAAGGATGCCCATGAATTCAATTTCACCCTGTAGTTTTAAAATATTGGATCTGCATAAAGATATGTTCTGATAAGCAAAATACATAAAATGATTGTATTATGAAAATTAAAGTCTTGTCATAATGAGAATGTCCATACAAAAAAGTACATATCAGTCATCACTCGTCAGTCGGTCTAAGAGTAGATACCCATCCATAATATCTACCCACCATGGCATTACAAGACAGATTCAACACACAACATACAATCAGGAATTTTCAGCCAAGGTGATGTTAGCGAAGGTACTTGTATCGTCAATTACTATGACTTAGTTATCTGAACACAATTAAATAATCTATATGTTATAATTTAAAAAAGGGGGGTGTATATAAATAAAGGCAGTGTTCTGTGGTCTGCATAAGAATTTAAATTTAAAAAAATGCTAAGGCAGCGACTCAACTGTACACAACATGATGACATGACACAGTAACTTATTATTGTCACGTGTACCTACAGTTCTTCCAACTCATGAAGACTTCATTAGTACTCGTATCTAGGTATCTACCTAGTCACATGCATGTGCATTTTTTTTAAGGCCTTTTTCACCACCCTCAAGTAGGCTTATTGCCCCGAACTTCTCATATGAATTTCACAATGGCGATGTTTGAATAACACTACTCATAAGCTTAAATGATCTGTAAATTACTTGCTACATCGTCCACCAATTAGCATTTTTTCTTGACGGATTAATAAAGATTGTCGGTTTATGCAAATGGACTCGGCCCTGAACTTGGCTATGGCACCGTCACCAACGTCCATTAGTTCCTGTAACGTGCAGCTGACAGGACACGCAAATAAAAATAGATTAATTTGATATAAGGCTGATAATTCAATCGACATATTATAATTTTCATTTGTGGAATAAAATTGACATCTGACAGTTTTTGTATGGAAGAAATTGTTAAAAAATCAAAATTATTCCTCCGATTAAATTATCTGACGTTGGAAAAATCAGCCCTTATTCGATCATTCGGTATTTTTTCGTTGATTAGTTTACGGACCTAGATGAAACTGATTTATTTGCTAGATCACTTATGTACGCATCTAAGTGTGAGCGTATGTAGCCCAACTATAAAAATAAAAGAACGCAAAGGTTTTAATTTTTCAAATAAATTATACTTAAAATAATAATCAATCCCTTAGAAGTAGATATTCTGAAGGAAAAAAAATGTTTCAGGAATTAAGCAATTTTAACAAAAACTAGCCTGTTTTTAACGTTGAGGTAACTCGCTTCTCTGATTTTTGTGGAGTATTTTAACTTCTAATTACTTTATCTATGCTATTTCGTCTTTATGAGGATATCGAAGTACTAAAAAAATTAAAATCACACGCAATAATAAATATGTTCCCAAACAATTCAAGACACAAAAACACAAATGAGAATGACAACTGCAATGCAATGACGTTATTGACGTTTGACGAGTGCGGAGTGACATTGACCGATTGACGTGACGTAATATTGAACGATTTACTTGGAGACGGTGAAAGAGGAATGTTTGTTCATGACCACACCATGACACCAACGGGAAACGCCGATAATTATCGCGATGACGGGCGTTAATCGTAGATGCAGCCACAACTTATCGCGATAATTATCGGCGTTTCCCGTTGGTGTGGCCCCGGCATCAGTCACCCGTCAGTTGCACAGCGCCCAAAGAGTATAATAATAATACGGGACACCAGCGCCACCGCGTCAGTTCAGAACTTCAGAACATCAGACTTCACTATGGGATCGCACCGCGGCGGGGTCGCTAGTGTGTATTCTGTTCGCGCCAAATATCATGGAGAAAAAACGCAGAAAAGTTATTGGTAGTGAGGTAATTATTGTTTATTTTAGTTATTTGTGATCCAGTTTGCTTAATTAATTCAATGCTTTTAGATATGGGACAAAGAATGGTACAGAGATTTGTATCAGGTAAAGGGCCGCCATCTTGAACTACTCAAAGCGATTGTGCTAAAGTCCCGCGAAATTCAAATTTAAATCGCAGCTCTGTAATTTCATGAAAACAGGACGTTTATTATTATATACGAGATATTCGTGTGCTACTTTAGCGCAACCTTTAACTTTTAAATTGTATATTGACTTGCACAGTACCTATTGGCCAGATATTTATTTTGGCCTCCAGACATGCCATCATGTTATAAAAAGTTTTTATTTCGTTTTAGGGCCGAGCCATAATTGCTAACGTTTACCGTTTCTTGAAGGAAGAGTATGAGTTTACGATGTTGCATAAAGAACCTAACTGTGATTTATCGCATTTACGTAATGTACAGCAACGTACAGCCGATGCTACAGGTGTGTGCAATACCACAGTATCGCGAATATTAAAAGAAGAAAGGGGCCTATCATCTCTTTCTTCAGATGTCACAATGCCAACGAAATATGGAAGAAAGAAAGCAATTAAGAAAGAGAAGAAGATAGAAATTGAAATAGAAACGGTAGAAATTAAGATTGAACAAGATCATGATTGTGAGAGTGATAATACTTAAGTAAATAACAAATTAGAATTGTTTGTTTCTGTTTATTTATTTATTTATTGCAACCCGTTCCCTAAAAATACTGTTTACCTCAAGTTTACCTATGGAATGTTGCAAAAATTATCACATATTTATGCTAAAACGATACCTAAGTTTACGCCAGGCAGGCCAACTACACGCAGAGCCAAATCATCTTCGTGAGTTGTGAGAAGTATAAAAAAGCATGAATTTTGTACAAAGTAGCACAATTTTCCTTTTGTAATGTTTTTAGTGCGTAAAGCCTGGCTAAAACCAAGTGACAATAACGCTGGGACAACAACAGAAATTCTGTTGCCAATGAACACAAAACCGTGATTCAAAGTATTACGTTACGGTCGATGTAAAAAGAAAAAGAGTACCTAGGTAATCGTGTTTTTTACAACAACCGTAACATTTCCAACGAGTGCTAAAGCAGACTGAGCTGCTATAGTTTTTGAGCTTCAATGATAGGTTGGCTCCACAAGCATCTGATGAAAATGTAAATTAATGGATTAGAAAACGTATGATGAACGAATGCCAATTTATAGCAGCAAAAAACCGTCCGTGCCTCGGAAAGCCGGCTGGTATTCGTGGATCTTCGGCAGTAGTTACGGGTCGTCAGCAGCCCGAAAGTCTGACAACCAGTCTTACCAAGAGGCATCGTGTTATCAAGTAACTGGGTTGTGGACGTCAGATAGGCAATCGCTTCATGTAAAATACTTATATTGGGTTGCATCCGGTTAGACTGGAGCCGACCCCAACATAGTTAGCAAAAGGCTAGGCAGATGACTAACAAATTGAGTGCTTTGATTTTATTTAAACACTAAAGGTCAGTTAACACCGCGACGCGACGTGGCGCGCAGTTTTCAAGATAGCAATACAATTATAGACCTTACCTTCTACACAAAAAGGTACACAATTCTGTGTGCCTACTACGTCGCGCTACGCCGCGCGGCCCTCCTCACTGATGTGTACCTTTTTGTGTAGTAGATAAGGTTTATAATTGTACAGCTATCTTGAAAACTGCGCGCCGCGTCGCGTCGCGGTGTGAACTGACCCTTGAACCCGAAATTCCCATTTTAAACCACCTTAAAGATGTTTTCCATTTGACAATTGAGGTTAATATTATAACACCAATTTTAGTTAATGATATTTCAATTACAATTTACAATATGAAAACAATAATTGTTGAAAAAGGTGGTGAAATATAAAGTTTAATCTGAATACAGATCAATGTGTTAGTAATTCCCATTAGTGTGTGATTTGTGAATTTAATCTGAACAGGGTTTTTATATACTTTCATCAGTTACTTCTGGAGCTGACTACAGAAATATCAAGTTATAGTTATTTATGCAACTGTTGTAACATCTGCCAACCCGCACGGGGCCCGCGTGGTGGCCCACTCCCTCTCACTGATAGGAGGCCTGTGTCCCAGCAGTGGGAACATTATAAGCTGATTATGTATGTATGTATGTATGCAACTGTTGTATAATAATGCCGGGGCCACACTATACGGGAAAATCTCGATAAGTTGTTTCTTATTGGCTGACATCGTAGGTCCAGCCAATGAGCATGAACTTATCGCGCAAATCTTCGCGTTATCGCGATAGTCTGGCCCCAGCATAAGGGATATTAAAACACAAATCTGGGTTTTATCACACGAGGCGAAGCCGAATGTGATAATAGTATCACATGAGTGTTTTAGTACCTAATTATGTACAGTTGCATACAAGACTTTATCCACACCCATGATATGAATCCTCTATAAAAGGTTCTGAAAAAGTTTTTTGCAATACTAATATCGAACAAAAATGGCGGCCGGCGGGATACGACATGAATTCGAATAACCTATAAGTTATTTTTTAAATTACGGCGCTGTGGTAGTGAAACGCATGTGCATGAGTATGTTCTTTTTTTGAAAACGAGTTGCATAATGAAATTTAGTACAACATTATAACACTCGTTTAGATGATATATTATGGTTACTATGACACTGGTTGTTTTAATGTTGGCAATAAGCTAACTGATTCACAAACTTTTACAGAGGATTTATAGCATGGGTGTAGATAAAAGAATTAACAAGGAGTGAATTGATGATGAAAAATGCACATTGCACACACAGACTGTCATTTGGATGGTCTTACAAATAGCGAGGGGTGCTGACTAAGGACCTAAGACCTTAAATATTATGATTATGACCGTTTTCAACCCGCCATAAGGTATCATTTATAATACGCATTTAGTTAAAAAGAAAAAAATACGAGAAGCAAATACAGTCAAACCTGGATGAGTGAGAACTGGATAAGTGAGAAAACTCTATATGTGAGAGTAATAGCCAGGACCCGTCATTTTAAGCTCCCAAAACCTCTATTAGCGAGAAACAGAAACCTCTGTAAGAGAGAGTCGTTTTTGCCTCATAGACCTCCGTAAGTGAGACTGCTACTTATCTATACCTCTATAAGCGACAGTCGAGCTTTATTTACAAACTAGCTTCAGCCCGCCGCAGTCAAACCTGGATAAGCGAGAGGATAAGCGAGAGGTTTGACTGTACAGTCAAACCTGGATAAGCGAGAGTTCAAGGGAGCACAATCTCATTCTCGCTTATAGAGGTTTCTCACTAGCCCGAGTTTCTCGCTAATGCAGGTATATGGGTAGCAATTCTCTCTTATAGGGGTACGTAGCAATAACAAGTTACAGCAAGTACGAATGTAGTAAATATGTAATATTATAAAATTATTAATACAAAAACAATGGTAGGAAGTTCCACGAAAGTTAAGAATGTGTGATAAAATAGCAGATGTTAAATCTATATCTATATCTATACTAATATTATAAAGAGGTAAAATTTGTATGTTTGTAAGTTTGTATGTATGTATCTCTGGAACTACCAGTCGGATTTGAAAAATTCTTCTTGCATTTGATAGCCCAATTCTTGAGGAAGGCTATAAGCTATTTAACATCACGCTATGACCCTTAGGAGCCGAGCAAAAAGTAAAAAAGAACGTTAAGTGATAGCGCGGGCGGGTGATGCGATACGACGGGGTGGCTCGGGGGAAACAAGAAGTTTCACGCGAACGAAGTCGCGGGCTGAAGCTAGTTTGTAAATAAAGCTCGACTGTCGCTTATAGAGGTATAGATAAGTAGCAGTCTCACTTACGGAGGTCTATGAGGCAAAAACGACTCTCTCTTACAGAGGTTTCTGTTTCTCGCTAATAGAGGTTTTGGGAGCTTAAAATGACGGGTCCTGGCTATTACTCTCACATATAGAGTTTTCTCACTTATCCAGTTCTCACTCATCCAGGTTTGACTGTACATGCAACTGCATATTTTTGCTTCTCGTATTTTTTTCTAAACTAAACTAACTTTTTAACTAACTAACTTTTTGTCTAAACTTAGACCGAAAAAAAGTTAAGTAATAAGATATTGATTCAGCAAATACTTTTCTGCGTAATGCTCATACACTTAGGTAGTTTGTAAGACCACCAAATTCAACGTGGTTATTCACGTTTTCTTACATCGAGTACATAACATAATAGCAACATTTATTGCGATACAGATTTTAACCGTTGAGGCTTCTCGGATGGTAGAACAGATCGAGCATGGCAGTCTTTAGGACCTAAACAGAACATCATTAACTATGATATTGGTACAACAAATTATTTTCTAATCAATTGTATTTTCTTGTAAATTTTGACGTTAAAAATGCCTTTTACCATTAAAAGGCATTTTTCCCTCAAAATAAATGATTCGACCTTGACTTAGAGGCGGAATACACGTTGCTTTATTGAACATATTCTGCCAGTTGCGTTGAAATATTATTAAAGTGAAATAATACTATCGGTCCAAAAACTAATGAATTATAACGTATCTAATTTTAATGTTTACCTCTAATAATATGTGAATGTCTGGACACTCATGCGTTGTGAGAAAGTTAGACTGAAATGGACGGAGGATTGAGCTTCATAGCTCAAAAAAGACGCAATCTGAAACACATCTCTAATATAGGGACGTCTGGTCAGATTGTCTATACAGGGTGTTACAGAAAGGGTATATCAATACAAACGGGTTGAAGAGTGTATCTGGTCTAGAATCTCTGTACAAAATTTCAGCTCAAAAGCATTAACTTTGAAAATGCTTAATATTTTTTTATTTCGACGTCACGGCGCTGCACTGGCGCGCGGCGGCGTGATGTGCGTGTACTAGGCGCACAGACACACTACAGATAATGGATAATGACCCTCGTAGTGCGATGACACGTTTGTTATGATTTCAATTTAATAAACTATCGAAATAAAAAAATATTAAGCATTTTCAAAGTTACTGCTTTTGAGCTGAAATTTTGTACAGAGATTCTAGACCAGATACACTCTTCAACCCGTTTGTATTGATATACCCTTTCTGTAACACCCTGTAGATGAATATCTATTTAAAATATTTTTTTTTTTCTACAGTATGTACATTTTTGCACAATATATCGTTAAAGAATATAGATTGATACACGCATGTAGTTCACACGTCCCGTAGATGACCGATAGTGTCAAATTGAATTATGGCAAGATTGGCAATTTACTATCCTTTAAATCTAAACGGTATTGATCATGTCGAGTTACATTTTAAGCACTTTTTGTGTTAAAATTATGTAGAAACAAAGAGAATCAGCCTCCATAAACGTTACGTACTCGGTGTTAAATATGCGAAACAATACGTACCTAGGTACCAGCCACAGTAACAGCCAGCCACAACATTCAGAATTAGGCTTAATGATATCTTACGTAAGTGAATGTCTCTTGAACTTCGTCTTGTGTGGACTCGTAAGATGATGGGGTTCGCGGCGAGCTTGACGTAGACGAGGGAGTGGCCGGGGAGTTTGTGTGTCGCATGCGTCGGTGGAAGTGTGGGGTTGGTGACTCCATGAAGGTGATGTCACTCCCCCGCTCCTGAATCGGCGAGAGCTTCGATAGTCACGCTTTCGACAACTTCACCCGCAGAATGGGAGCGCGGCACAGGGGGCATTCCTTCAACTGAGACGTGCAGACCGAGCAGAAACCCCTGCAATGTTGACGGTGTTGTGATTATTGTTTTGTGGTAAGAAAGCTACATTATTTCTACTTACTTAATAAAAATCAAACCGGTCGGTCTAGAAGCATGAAACTTTGCACAAGAGTTCTATAAGTAACGATAGTGAGCACTAAGGAAGGATTATTAAAAATTCAACCCATACAGGGGTTAAATAGGGAATGAGTTTGTATGGAAGTTCTTATTTTTGTCTGTACTTGTTATTCTGAAGGGTAAGTTAGAAATACCTACGTTCGATACGAGTAGGTATAGCGTCTGAGTAGGATCAACTTTTTCTGAAACTTGATATGCCAAGAACTGTAAGGCTGAGATTACTTACTTCTTTAGCTACTTACTTAGCTCGTGCTTTGACGTACACTGGGCCGCAAAGCAAGCGGGTCGGTTGTAAAAAATGCGTTACGTTTTAAAATACAGGCTGGACAAATAACAGGTATACACTTTATAGAGGTATGAGGAACAGGGTGTAAAGTTCACTCATACTCTATAGAAAAGGGAGGATCCTCCGACCAGACGGGTGTTGTGTCTGGCGGGCAACTGCCCAATGAGTCCTGTCGGGCTGTTGTATCTATGCTAGTTGCGTGGTAAACTCTGCTTGCGCGATGCAGGATTTGCGTGACGTCAGTATGACGCGTTGTTCGCATGTGGCGTTGTAGATACCGCTACAACTTTATTTTTAAAATGTTATTCTATGAAATATTAAAAATATTTAGTATTTTTGTTTAAATATATAGTACCTATTTAGGGCCGGCAATTAAGTATGGACCACAATGTCAGAAAAATGTCCACCTGTAGCAGCATGGCAGATGTGAACCCTTTTAATTGCGTTTTTCATGACATTTTCAAACATTTCTTGCTTTCTCTCAGTGACTGTGATACCTCCAAGTTGCCCACCCTGTATTTGAGCCAATCCTTTTAAAATAAAAAAACTAAATTAAAGTTTAATTAATTACAAAAATAGAAAGAAGTAAAGCCCTTTTATTTCTTTTTGGTGATTGAATTAAAAACTATAAATAAATAACCTCCTCCGTTTTTTCGTCGGTTAAAAATAAAGACGATTTATAAAATTCCAACCACTTTAAAGCCATTTGTTTCTGTTTATAAATATGGCATTTCTTGTGTAGAAATTCATTATTCTGATCAAAATCAATTAAAAACATGCCACTAAAGCCTGAAGAGTGTACCAGAATTCTGACAATGCTTGAAGACGGGCGCAGTCAGCGTTATACAGCGAGAACTGTTGTTCGCTATCAACTGTTCAAAGAGTACTCCAGCGATTTGAAGAGACTGGATCCAATATTCGCAGACCAGGAACAGGCCGAAAAAGGTGCACGACAGCGCGGGAGTATCAATATAAACAATGTTGAGAAATCGATTTCAAACGGCTGTTGAAGTCAAAAATCAATTTCTACGTGCTGAAGGGAGCAATCCGAGCACGTGTACAGTGAGGCGGCGTCTTGCTGAAGCAAACTTCAAGCCAAATAGATCTGCCAATGGTCCAAAACTCGAAAGGCAGCATCGAAATTCAAGGCTGAGTTACGCTAGAGAACACACGAATTGGACTCGGGATGACTGGTCAAGAGTAATGTTTTCGGACGAGCCGAGGTTCATGCTATACACGCACGATAGGAGGCAAAGAGACTACAGAAGACCAGCGGGGCGATTGCGTAACACTATCAATCGGAATCGGTTTCATTTTGACAGTTCAACAACATTCATTGCATTATTTACGTGTCGAAGCCGACAAATTTTTCGAACTTATGAAGCAATGGATTAGCAATTTGCTTCAAAATTATTCTGATTCCGATTGATAGTGTGTTACGCAATTAGGGTGCAGGAGAGCGCTATAACCAAGTTTGCATTGAAGAGAAAATGCCACACCGCAGAGACCCCATACACGTGCGGGCTGGAATTTCTTCTGAAAGCCGCACCTTGCTAATAGAAAATGGCACTTTAACTGCAGAAAGGTACGTGAATGCAAGTTTGAATGACCCATTTAGTAAACATGGGCGAGAACGTTATTTTTTATGCAAGATAACGCTCTTCCCCATACAGCTCGGAAAGTGTTTGTCTATCTTGAAGGTGTTGCTGTCGCACGCATGGAGTGGTGGTCAAGTCTGGGCTGTGTGCTGAACACCATCGAGGATGCCTTTTTTTTGGCTGGGAAATCATCAAATGAACCCTCCCGCTCTGGGTGGAGCGGAAGGGAGTGTCAGACTCTTACTGACTAAAACCCATCCGTGTTCCTTAACCCTTAGCCCTTTGTGTTCCGGGGTAGCGGTAACCCTTTCGGACAATCCCGCTACCCTGGCAGGCTATCGAGGATGCCTGGGACGATGTGTACGCCAGCGAAATTCCCCTCCAATCGCGCTTCGTGAACTGTAAAAAGCACTGATAGAGGAGAATATTCCTCAGTATCGACTCAGAAATCTGGTGGAAAGCGTGCAAACCGTAAAGAAGATAACAGCAGTATTAACAGCTCGTGGTGGCAATACAAGATACTAAAATGTGTAATTGCATATTTGACACCGCTTTCTTTGCGGCCCAGAGTGTATGTTCCCGTGTGCATCTTGCAATAAATTGTAGTTTGATAGTTCTGTGACAATGATAGAATTATTTATATTACTAAACCAAAGTACAGACGCCAGCATACAAGCTACTACAATCTGTCAAATTTCTTTAATAGATTCTCAACTTTATCACTAAAGCATAAGGTTCAAAGTTGATTGGGAAAATTTGCCAGTTTCGGGTAGCTTGATCGCTGGCGTCTAATTTGGTTTAGAATATGCAAGTATAATGTTTTCCTTACTCGTGTTTGCAGGGTAGCAGTACGCAGGTGGCGTCGGAATCGAAGCAGATGCTGCAGGCGTTCTCTTTGGTTGTAGCAGTACGTAAGCCCTCCAACACGATGCGGCGAGGCAACACCTGCGCAAGCGAAATATTTACATACAAAATACCTAAACAGGAATAGTAATTTAGATAAAATAATCCACTTTATTTAGTGTGACTGCTAAGTCGCTGTACTTTTTAAACAATTAAGTATAGGCAGTGTTCATTATTTTTAGTCCGCGACTAAACTCTTCAGAATTAAGCTGACACGAGGAAAGTTGAGAAGGACGTCCATACGAGACTTGGCAGTTGATTATATCACTTGTGTTTACGGTCATGCCATAAGAAACTGCCAGACGATGTTATAGAACTGACTTGTCAATTTGAAATACGATACCATAATAACTTATCGACATTCAATAATAATCGGCATTTAGAAGCGAGAATTTTTCCTCGTGCAGCTGACTCAAAAATTATTTAAACTGTAGGTATTTTATTAAAATACGTACCCTCTTTTCCTCTTCGGTGAGTTTTCCGTGGTCGTTGAAGATCATGAACTCGCGGTCGGTGGGCGGGAACTTGAACGGCTCGGTCCCGAAGTTGAAGCGGCATTGTTGGAAAGCCATGAACGAGGCCGCGGCATAGAACCCCTTGCTGGGTTGTTTTACGTCAATGTTATGTGCTCTAAAACCGAACAAACAGCGTCTTTTTTTTTGTAAAAATGCTTTGTTATATTTAATCAAAATAAAAACTTAACAAAAAAATTAAAAAAGAAACAAAATGAAATTAAAATTCGACTTAAAATGTTTTATGAGATGATATTCAAATATAGTATAACAAAACATGTTTGCTGTTTGCACGGAAGTAGGTACGTAAAATAAAAATAAGTAAAAAAATAAAAGCAGATAAGAAATTATGTTAACTGCAGTTTCTCGAACGAAAATTATCGCAAAAATAATATGAAAAATTTTCAAACGCGTGTAAACTGATGCGATTGGCTATTAGTAAATCATTCAACCAATCAGAGCAGTTTACGCGCGCTTGATAATTTGTAAAACTTTTTCTTGCGATAATTTTCGTTCGAGAAACTGGCCGTATAGGGAAGTGTTAAAATCATCATTGTTTCTGTGAAAAAAATGATAAAGCTACGTATACAACTGATCTATTTTATACAAATCTCACCCTGAAAACTTAGCAGAAGTGAACTGTCAATGGGGCAATACCTACCATCAGGTGGAATGACACCTCACTTCATCTAGTACCCTAATTGCGTAACACATTATCAATCGGAATCTGAATCATTTTGAAGCAAATTGCTAATCCATTGCTTCATAAGTTCGAAAAATGTTTCAGCTCAACACGTAAATAACGCAATGAATGTTGTTGAACTGTCAAAAAGGAAATCGATTCCAATTGATAATGTTTTACGCAATTGCCCCGTAGGTCGTATTTCCAGATGTCAATTTCGCACTGGAACAACTATGACTCGACACTTCCGTAAACGGCTCCAGAACGAGAAAGAAAAATTTATATAAAACGCATATTTACCGCGTAGTTTCGAACACGTTGGTGCATGTTCGAATACGGCGGCCATTGAGCGAGAATATCGCTTCCTCAACCTCCATGTCGATCAGGCAGCCGACGATATCGCCCGGTTTCCAGCCCTCCACCTCATACACCGGGGATGGCTTCGCCTCATGCCATAACAGCTTGCGACATCCATCATAGGACAGGGAGTAAACGTCATCCCCGATTCCGAACCCCTCCTTTATAAAACAAAAGCATTATATGAATAGGGTGACGTGGGGTTATTGGCAACACATTTACAACAAAAAAACATTTATCGCACTGGTCAGCATGCTTTAACTACATACTTTATTGTTATTTTCGCAATGCAGTTTAATTGTTTTAAAGTACTATGTATTTAGCTTACGTTTTTATTTATGATTATTGTAAGCATTTATACCTAAATATGAACGTTAGGTGTGAGGCTTTCCGATTAAAGTTTTTGATTTACTCGTATTTTCATTCATTTCACAATAGGCTAGTTGACAGTAAGAAAACTACTTTTCCCAACTATGTTGGGGTCGGCTTCCAGTCCAACCGGATGCAGCTGAATACCAGTTGAGCATAGAGCAACTGCCTATCTGACCTCCACCACCCAGATACTGGGTAATACGATACCCCTGGGTAAGACAGGTTGTCAGACTTTCGGATTTCGGACTACCCGTAACGACTGTCAAAGATCCACGAATGACAGCCGGGGCCAACGGCTTAAAGTGCTTTCCGAGGCACGGAGGGGTCTCGGTATGTAAAGATGGTCACCCATCCACAGACCAGCCGCGGCAAGCATAGCTTAACCTGATCGATCGACCTGTGCGGCTTTATTTATTAGTTTATTACCTTTACAACTATCATACTGTCCTGGTGATGATCGCTGAGCGAATTGACTGCTCTTTCATTAGGAAATGCTGTAGCAGACACTTATAAGCTACTGCACTTAGTTTTTAATGGATCTTGACATATATTTATAGTGAATTGTTTTGTATTGTTTTTTATATTTTGATTTTTTTTTTAATTTCTTTTGATTTCATTTTTAATTTTGTGACCTGTGACCAACAATTTGAATCTTTTAATTTTCGTTTATTTTTTTAATTGCTTTGACATTTTATTTTAATTTTAATTCTGTGACCTCTTTTAATTTTTTTTTGTATTTGTATTCGTTAATTTAAGTATTTTATTTGTATGCATTTTTTGAGATTTTATTCAGATGGTTTTTATTTGGAGAAATTTTATTCTGTGGTAGTAGGCATGTTGATATTTTTATTTTATGTAATATGGGTTTTGCCTGAATTAAATGTTTTTTTTTTTAATGTGTCCATAATGAAAAATGCTTATTACCATGGTCTGAATATCTGGTCGAAGTTTATGTATATCGTCCGGAACACGGTGTATAACGGAACGATCACTTCAGACGAGAGAGAAAATGAAGTCGAGAGTGAAAATGATGAAGATGCAATGTCCGGCGTAGAAGAATTGTTATAATTTTTTTTATATTTGAATTTTATTTATTGATCTCTGACTTCTCAGTCACACTTACTATGTACACATACTCATCAAGCATACATAACATTATAGCTGGCCTTTATTTTAACAAGTTTTTATTTGATTTTTGAAATAGAATACCTCTCCCACTTATGATTTTGTACCTACCTAAAACATAATAAAATTACTTACTTAATTTTTAAATGTTTTTTGTCTGACTACTTTTGGTGATTACTCACACAAATGCAAAGCTCAGCTTTAGATCTCGCGGACTGTAACATTTTGCTGAAATATTAATATTTTGGGGGAAATTGTCCACAAGGAACGATATTAATCCGTTTTCCAAAAACGGTCAATTAGCCTATTTTTTGTTAAATTTCAATTCATAGTGTTCGCAATGGTCAATAATTACTGTTCACTGGACATGCTTGTTCAATTCAACCTCAACACTTTCAAAAAAATAATTTTAAGTTTCAAGGAAAGATTGCAACAAATAGATTTGGACCAGTGTGTTATTAAAAGTGCGTAATGCGCGCGCTTGTGCTTTAGAAGGCTGTATAAACAGAATAGGTGATAAAAAAGTCTACTTCGTGGAAGGAATACCACAAAGTCCTTCAAGCCTGTGTCTATGAATATAAATTAATATACAATTTCTTCTCGTTTTTACAAGAGTATAATAGGTAATTAGCTGACAGATTTTCAATCGCGTGACCCGCTGTGATTGATTTTTTAATTGCATCGCACCCACAATACGCACTATTAAAAGAAATTACAAGATTTGGGCATAAACTCATCTGCATGGAGTTCGACGAAAGATAAGATTTGCACAAGATTTTTATTAGGTCAGCCAGTTCTCCGCCGTTTGAGGATTTTAAGGCAAAGAGAGAGAGGAACCGTAGAAATAAGTTTAGTCCCTCCTGCCCGGTTCGTATATGATATTGTCCATTATTGAATATATAAGAAACGGGCATGAGATTAACAGTCAAAAAACTAACATTTAGGTACGTACAACAGTTTAGTATGAAATTGCCGTTTAAAAGATCAAGATTAGAGTTGTTCTAATTCATTGGCATTCATTCTTTAGTGAATGGTTGTATATAGAATTTGTTGATTTAGGAGTAAGATTTGTCTCACATTTTCACATTCTCTTTTTTCTAGAGAAGCTTTACTGAACGACCCACTACCAGTGTTGGTGAGCGAAGCTGTCATGTTTAGCTGAATATTTAGGTATGTCAGTAAAGGGAAGCCTCTAATCTTTTGACGAGTTTATAACGTTCACAATTGTAGACGTATCTTTAGAGATACTTATGTCGTAAGTGAATCGCAACAGCAGCAGCGAAATACGCACAGAGGTGAATTAGTGATGTTCTGCTTGCAAATCCAGCGTTATTGCTGTAAGCAGTCTGCGTGCTATTTATGTTCTAATGGAAATTCAAGCTATTTGTTCTTACTATAATTTTCAGTAACTAAATGAATGCAACGGCAAATTCATACTAAGGCCCGCTAGCACCACAACTCATTAAATATGTTTACCGCTAACATATTTAAAACATCATTATGTGTCTGTCATCTTAAAAAAAAACCGGTCAAGTGCGAATCGGACTCGCGCACCGACGGTTCCGCACGAATTTGTATTTATGTAATTAGTTTTTACATTATTTTATTTGTAATGTAACTAAAAAATTACGGTTTTCGAATTTTTTCCTTTACTTGTGCTACATGACATTGCTTCTTGCCAAATTTCGTGATTCTACGTCAACGGGAAGTACCCTATAGGGTTTGGTTTCGGAACATAAACGCCCGTATCTTTTGATTGCGTTGACTTAGATTTTTTCACTGCTTTAAGGGATTGCAGCCCTGAGTACTTGATATTAATTTCAGCTTGATAACTCGACGTGTTCCTGAGAAAAAGGGTATTGACTGACGGACAACGAAGTGATCTTATAAGAGTTCCGTTTTTCCTTTTAAGGTACGGAACCCTAAAAATTGTCAGCAACAGACTTATGCTTTAAAACCGTTTAACGTTGAACGTATCTATTGATTGTGGTGCAAGTGGGCCCATTAATTTAACTTATTATTAGTACAAAAGCGATGGAAGAATGAGAAAGATAATGATAAAGAGAAACGGGGTTTGTAAACTAGGAGTAATCTACCAAGTGTGATGAAATGATACGCAATAACAATGAAGATACAAACGCGGGGCATATATTGCATCGGTAGCTAATAAAGCAAATATAATCATTAGTTAGAAAGGGCACTGAAAATGGTCGCCAGTTTACTGGCGGCATATGTGACGGTTGCTGTCGTGTCCGCTCGCTGTCACTGCCGGCGACGACACAGCAGTGAACGTCAACGGCAGTCACTCGCGTATGCTAAAGACGGCGATAACTACAGCCACCCATGTTCCCAGTGAAGTATCGACCACACGCAAGCATTCAAAAACCAACTAATTATTAATTCAGTATGGCTCGTTTACAGCGGGCCAAAATTATTTGTAACACCTTGACTGCCAGACAACAGACACAATAGAAAATCTATTGTTCGCGGTCACCGGTGACGTACACGACAGAGAATGTGTTATGAGACTTTCGCCAAGGGCTTTCCGAAATACCCCCATGAACCTCTGTACAGCGATTATTTAAAGTTTAGGAGATAACTTAACTTTAAAATGAGTGTGACACACACACACCCTCACACGTGTGTACATAAGTACGTACGTACTCACGTGTGTGTGTGTACAATTTTATTAAAAATTGGGGACTGAAAATCTGGAACGAATTTTGTCATACAAATCTTTCCCTTTGAGCTAACTTTTCCACTAAAGCAAAATAAGTAATCGCCGAAAACACACTCGGCGAACAGTTTCAAAAAAATTGGTTTGGACCACTGTAAACATATACATAGAGGACCTGTATTTATGCAGTGTTTTTCAAATTGGTGACACGATTAGAGCTAAACACTGCCTGAACGCACTTGGACAATACCTTTATTTTCACATTTTAATTTGAAACACTGCTATGAACTTCGGTCAAGAATACACTAGATTCAGGGTAAGCTCCTCAAAAAAGGCCCTAAAAATATGGCATCGTGGACTTATGTTGTGCGACCAAAAATTTAAGAAGCACCAATGACCACCATACAAAGTCGCTGGGAGAACGACGCACATCCTTTTACAATGGATTTACAACATGGATTCACATGATTTTCAACCCAATTGTTTAGATTTTTAGCTTTATTTCAGCATAAATATTTTTGTATTTATTTCCAGTGTGTATTCTTGATCGAAGGCTATGGGTGATCATTAACACACCCCCTGACTGGCACACGTATTTGGAACGTGTTGATTTAGGTTTTATGAATATTATTTTGTAAAACAATATGTACTACGAAGTTTTATTTGTGTGCTGGCTAGTGAATGTGTTAATGACAGACAAATTAGAAATTTCGCATTTTTATTATATTTAAGGCACCGACAACACCCAATTAAATATTTTAGCTAAATTAATTTTATTATTTATATATTAATATTGATGTATTGTACTAATTTTATTAATAATTAATTAATGTATTTTGTTAAATATTTTATCAAAATTTTTTACTTATTGTTTATTGTTCAACCCTAAAAATGTATTTAGTAAAACTCTTTATCTCATAACAGTTGAACGACAAATCTTTAACCCAAATTGCATCAAAAGTAACAAGACCCGTCCTTCAAGGATAATATTTTTGCTGTTACTTTATATTTAAATCAATATGTAACAAACATATCAAATGAAAACCCGAGCGTTTTCCCAACTATGTTCGGTTGGCTTCCAGTCTCACCGAATGCAGCTGAATACTAGTATTTTACATGGTGCGACTGCCTATCTGACCACCACAACCCAGTAACTGGGTAACACATACCAATTCGCAAGACAGGTTGTCAGCCTTTCGGGCTTCTCACTATCCGCAACGACTGTCAAAGATCTACGAATGACAGCCGGGACCAACTGCTTAACGTGTTTTCCGGGGAACGGAGAGCTCTCGATATGTAATGAATGGTCACTCATTCACGAATCTACCTCAGCAAGCGTTTGAAGATCTATGTTTCATTTTTTTTAAATGATTTATAAACCCCTGCCTAGTGTTTGGGTGTTGTTAGAGGGCGCAAACAGATTGCCGTCAGCATACACTAGCATCAGCAAGGATGCAGTCGCGCAGGAGCATAAGTTTGAACAACGTTAAATAGATCGCTGGACCGCAATGTGCCTGCTTGACCCAGCACCTTAAGAAGGATGCGCTAAGTAGCCCGCGAAATTAAATTTACTTACGTTTTTTGCAATTTGCAGGTCAGTATCTGGTTCCCAGAGCGGGAGGGGTCATTTCCCATCCATAAAAAAAGTCAGTATCTGGTTTCATGTTTTTATGATTATAATTCTGACCCGCAAATTGCAAAAGACGCAAGAAAAATTGAATTTTGCGAGCTACCCTGACGTTTTTCCTATAAAGTGTTAATGACCGCCTCGCAAAACATAATACTGCATTTATAGTGCTGCATATTTTTACAAAACATTTAATTCAACGCTGCTTACTAATTGATTATGGGCATGAAATCAAGTTGCTGCATACTCCGTAATCCTCCTAAGGAAGGAATAAGGGGTATTTCTTTCCTACTGAAAGTTTAGCCTCAGGCGGAAAGCTTAACCCCCTTATTCATAAAACTTATCAAACCTATTTTAGTTAAAATGGGGTTTGTCTCTTTCTTACACACAGAAATGACAACGTGACAGATAAAGACAAACGTTCTATAAACCTATTTTAGCTAAAATAGAGATAAAATAGGATTATGAATAAGGGGGTTAGATTCTAAAGTTTAGAAGCTTATAAAACCAACCTATGTTTCTATTTTTTATCCCTTAGTTGATAACGAAAGCGTGTCATTAACACTTATAAAGCTATGGTTTAAAGTGCCCACAAACTTTTTGTTTCGTCTTTTGAAGCCATTGGTAGTGATGATAAAATCTGCATTAATGTTATGTAGGAATACACTCCCGGACTCCTCAATCGGGTCACCGTGCATTTTTATGTTTAAAGGCCTAAACCACCAAAATAATGATAAGTCAGAGAAAAAGTTTTATGCAGTTTTGAAGCTGACATACTGGCCATCATTGGTATCACAGTTTTCCAAATTTGAATTCACGAATTTGAAAATGTGAAAACAATCTGAGTTTCGCTCTTAAAGAAGCAAACATCTCTTAAAGAAGATTTGATTAGAGCATCAATAAGTCAATAGTTATTTCGTTATTTGTTTTGCATAAAAAGTATAGAGACTGGAAATTTGGTCGCAAACTGACACGAGCTCTCAGTTTGACGCGCCTACAGTACGCGAACATTTGCATTGGACTTAACGTCTATGGAGCCAGGTTCATTTTACGGGTGAAACCAAGATTATGCTGCATGACAATGATGGACGTAGGACAGTCTACTGAAGACAGGGAGAACGTTTTCAGCAATGTTGCATTGAAGAGAAGGTGAGTTGTGGCGGTGGGTTATAGACAGTCTGGGGCGGAATTTCCACCGAAGGAAAAACTTGCCATGAGGTTGTGACGGGACCGCAGCGCCCGCGACCGATACATTCAGCAATGCCTAGAGGATCATATGCTGTCATATGCTGAGTTTTTGGATCATGATTTAATTTCAATGCATGATAACCAGTGATCGGAATAGGCTGAGTATATTTACCTAAAGTTTAAAGAACAGAACCGGAAATCGGAGACTTCCTTACGACGAAATTATTTTTTACCGGAACTTTAATTATGTAACTTTCAATATCTTATTTTATTATTAACATTATGAACGCTTTAATAAATCGTAATCAATGTTTTGATAAATAAAATAACTAATATTAAAAATATTTTTTTTTTTTTATGTTGGTTGAACATTTCAATATAACATGAATGTTTATGACTCATTAATATATTCATGTTATATTGAAATGTTCAACCAACATAAAAAAATATTCTTTTTTTTTAATTTAGTCGTAAGGAAGTCTCCGATTTTTGTCTCTGTTCTTTAAATTTTAGGTAAATATACTCAGCCTATTCCGATCACTGATGATAACACAGGATAATTTTGTTATCACCATCCACATTTTTACAGGGTACCCATGAATATGAACAACTTTCACTATGGGACCAACTTTGAAATCACGACAAAAAAAAAACAGCTGTTTAATACAAAAGTTCAATACCTACTTGACCAAAATGTATGAGACAGCTGATTTTTTTTTTTCGTGATTACAGAGTTGGTCCCATAGTGAAAGTTGTTCATATTCACGGGTCGAACAACCTGTAAAAATTTGGATGGTGATAAAAAAAATATCCCTGTATATAGGCGCACACTGCAAGAATTGTTGGAGAATACCTGCATGACGTTAGTATCACAGTAATGGAAGCAAGAAGCCCTGATATGTATCCAATTTAGCACTTATGGGATGAGCTGAGGAGGCGTGTTCGTTGCAGGAGCTGAAAACTGCCATCTTGGAAGCGTGGGAGAACATTCCACCGGACGTCATAGTGTCATTAATTAATTACATGCCGAACCGCATGACGGCTATCGTTATTGCTCTTGGAGGTAACACACATTACTACATAAACGTATACTATATGCAAACTTCAAAAAATCGCTAATTTTGCCAGAGAAACGCCAAAAGACGACATATTGCAATTAAACTGTTTTCTTTACTATCCCGATTTAAAATCTGGCACAATGACAAACGTAAATAATGGCTTTAAAACAACGTATTGGTTTTTCATTGTACTACCATTATTTAATTAAAAATATAAGAGACCTTTAAACAAAAATATGCAGGGCGGCTCGATTCAGGTGTCCGGGAGTGTATATTTTTAATTGATTTGTAGGCACTGGTGAAAAGATCTAGCAGCCGTTAGAAGATTATATTGACTGAAAGTGTAAAGAAGTAAATATACTAGTTAGGGACAAACCAATTTTAGAATGATTTGGAAACTTTTTGTAAAACAGCTCAAGGAGAAGACACGTACCTATATACAAGCATGAGTCGAGTTAATTTAGTTTTTGACAGTTTAAGATCTTCGTCTGTAATGACATTTCAAAGACACTAGCTCTCCCTAATCTAGTCACTCTATGTTCTAGTTCTACGACTAAGTTTATTCATTATGTTATGTATAATTGATTTTTATTAAAACTTCGTATTAATGTTGTTGTGTCATCCTCCTTAGCACTAATACGGCTGATAGATGGATGTCATAGAACTGGCCACATACATTATCTTATTTCTTGAAAAATTTGTTTGGTTATGTAACTTGGTAGGTGTCGACAAGTTGTAGAACAACTAAGTACAGTACTTTCACAATTATTTCACAGTGATCTTTATTCTGATTCGAATAAGGTTGATGTTGGATTGCAGCCACTGACAAGTCTGTCAAAGTAACTGTGATCTTTATTGTCTTTACAATAAGGTTGCTGTTATCAAAGGTAAAATACTGTGAATGGACTGTAATGCAATGTCTTTTAAAGTAGAAACGTTGTATGTGGCCAGCTTGGAAACCATAGCTTAGGTAATAAACTAGAGTATTAGGCTATATTTGTATATCAGGCTATGCCTAACTAGGCATCTCGGCGCGTCGCGAGCGCGGTGAGATGATAATGTCATGTATGTAATGACGAATGGCGTCTGAGTGAGTATACCATCTGACTTTAAATCCATTCACTACTTCCAAAATGAGGATCGTGAATATGAACTACTTTTACTATAGGATCAACTCAGGAATAGTGAAAAAAAGTATCTGTTTCATACAAATTGATTAAGTGAGTATTTTTGTATGGAAACAGCAATATTTTCGAAACAGACTTGCTGTTATAGGAAATGTGAATATGTACTCATGAGTACCTAATTTTATCCGCTCAAAGGACGTGAATGAATATTCTGAATCGGCCGGTATATTTTGTGAAGCTTCGTGACACCAGAGCAGCTGATTTTAGAAACGTGTGGTGACACAAAAACGCGTGTTAGCGTGCAGTTTAATTGGACACTATAACCACAGAATACTTAAAGTACTATGTACAGAAAGGCCACTCCCTTCCCCGCACTAACATCAGTTACCGCACCTCACCCCGCACTTCGGCGTATTCGTCGCAGTTCTTTAACAAGAACGCTCGCAAACACAAGTACCTCACGCACACATTCATACGTATACAAACGTCATTTTTAGGGTTCCGTAGCCAAATGGCAAAAAACGGAACCCTTATGGATTCGTCATGTCTGTCTGTCTGTCCGTCCGTCCGTATGTCACAGCCACTTTTTTCCGAAACTATAAGAACTATACTGTTGAAACTTGGTAAGTAGATGTATTCTGTGAACCGCAGTAAGATTTTCACACAAAAATAGAAAAAAAAACAATAAATTTTGGGGTTCCCCATACAACTGAAACTCCAAAATTTTTTTTTCATCAAACCTGTACGTGTGGGGTATCTATGGATAGGTCTTCAAAAATGATATTGAGGTTTCTAATATCATTTTTTCTGAACTGAATAGTTTGCGCGAGAGACACTTCCAAAGTGGTAAAATGTGTGTCCCCCCCCTCTAACTTCTAAAATAAGAGAATGATAAAATTAAAAAATATATATAATGTACATTACCATGTAAACTTCCAACGAAAATTGGTTTGAACGAGATCTAGTAAGTAGTTTTTTTTTAATACGTCATAAATCGAAAACCGCAATTTACCTTTCACAAAGTTACAACGAACTACAAGAACTTTTATATTATGTTACTTGCTGCTACGGAACCCTTCATGGGCGAGTCCGACTCGCACTTGGCCGGTTTTTTAATGTAGTAGTAGTAGGTAATTATTTTGCGAGCGTTGTATGGAGTGTCCGGGGTGTGCTATAACGGTAAATGTCTGTCGTGTCGAGCTGAGGGCTGACTCAATACTCTAAAAGTGATCTAATTCTAAGACTAAGTTCATTTGTTTTTAAAACAAATGAAGTGTACAAATGCACTTTTTAAATGACATTTAAAATTCGAAGCATTTTTATTTTGCCTACGATTTACTGGATTTATTCAGTGTTTGTGTTTACTTGCTCAAACCTGTAATATAAATGTAAAATATTTGTCAGTTATTTTTGTTTTATGCGAAACAATTCAATAAGTCAATAAACTAGAAACTGGCGACTAAGCGTTGATTAAGTGTGTTATGCGTTAATTCAGAGTTAGTGTACAGCGACGCGCCGCGATGCCTAATCTAGTAATATAGATAGATAATGAGAATAGAAATAGAGATGCAGTTTATCATCAAATTCTGACGACTGACATGGTTGAGGAAATGGCTATTCTTAGTAGCCCAGCCAATCTGCATCACTCCCGGAGTTATGATGAGTACCTCGTAGTACCATGCACCGTTGTTCACCTGAAATCAGTATTAATTATATCACCTTCTTAAGTTATCAAGTTAGTTTGTGTTTGTAAGATGATGTTTTCTGAAGACTCGATTCAAATCTTCACTTAAGGTATGATTCCGATCTCGGCAGCACACAGCAGTGCTGCCGCGGCAGTGCGGTCGCAGCACTACTGGTCCTCATACATTTTCAGATTTATATGAGATTACATTCTGGGCACGGCAGCAATGCTGCGCGACATTGCTGCGTCACATTGCTGCCGTGCTCGGAATGTAATCTCGTATAAACCCATAGAAAATGTATGAGGACCAGTAGTGCTGCTACCGCACTGCCGCGGTAGCACTGCTGCATGCTGCCGAGATCGGAATCATACCTTTAAATACAAACATAATTATGGAATCATGTGTCTTTTATTATGAAAGTATAAAAAAAACCAATAAAAGTGCAAAATTAAAAAAAAAATCGCTCTTATGGAAATTTTTACTGGTGTTGTCCCACGGCAAGGCAAAGGCCTCCTTTTTATATTTCTACTCTTCTCGATCCGCCGTTTTTGTCGACCTTTTTGACAGTTTTTTCCTTCTATACAAACGACTAATAGGAAAAACTAACAGAGAGGATGTGGCGACCGCATACCTACCAAGGCGTAGCATGGGAAGCTCTCCCACAAGGTGGACCAATGACCTTGTGAAGGCCATAGGAATTCACTCGATACGAGAAGCACAGAGCCGGTCGATGTGGCGACGCTTAGGCCTATTTTCAGGAGTGGAGGTCTTTCGGCTGAAATGATGATGAACTGAGAGGCTTACCGGAAAAGTGCAACGTACGCTCTCGAAGGAGTACGAATCACAGCGAGCTTCCAAGCCGTCGCAGGACATCTTCAGGTACTCGCTGACGTCTTGCGAGTTCATGATCGCGTTGACATTGTTCATGTCTACGACCTGGTAGCTCAGCGGGCGGCTGGCCACCGTGACTGGAAAAAAAAGAATTTGGAAAAGGATTTAAGCTCAATCTAAATTTCAATTCAGAATCTCAGATAATTATCAAGGTTTGGTAGAACAAAGTACAAACTCGGAGAAACGGTGCGTCGGAGATCGTTCCGAAACCATGACGGCCTTTTTTTTTTTATGGATGGCGGCCTGACATGCGGATAGATGGTGGCATGACGGCCTGGACAACCACTATGTAACTCTGAATACCCTGAGGTGTATGGACAAGCTAATACAAAACGTATTAAAGGATTTTTTTTGCCGTCCCTGGATGAGCCGGAAGCCTCTGATCCTGATTTTTCTACGCATGTCTTTTCGCTATTATTACCCTTATTTTTTTGAAGAGTAAGGACTTTGCCTCGTTTTGCTATCCCGTCGTCTATTAAGCAAGCTTATTAAGTTCGGTAACAATAGAAAAAGTATGTGCCTCATTAGTGACGGGGAAAAGTATTTAACATCAACCCGTAAGGGCTTGTGCAAGAAATAGCTATAAGTACCTAAATTGTTTAGAAATTGTATGGCTGCTGTGCTTTATGAGAATTTGGTGCGGCATGACTGTATACCTACTTGTTCTGTTGCTTTTGTTTGGACAAAACGTTTATTAATTGTACATTACTGCAGCGGCCAGCAAAAGAGGTAATTATTTTATGGACGAACGTGTAATTGAGGCCCGAGGCGAAGCCGAGGCACACATATGTACGTATGTCCATCAATGCCTAGTTGTGGCCAAAGCTTGTATAGTACTTTTCTCAAATAATGCGCGGAAATTAAAACTAAGTAGTACCTACCTAGGCAGAACTTTTTTTATCAAATACAATTACTTTTCAAAATCAATGACGAACAACGAACAACATTTTTTTTTTCAATAAACAGTTTTCTATTTGCAAGCCAGTTCGAAATTTAAATAAAACCTTTGATAAATTACCTCCTTGGTTGCCATGTTTCGGAGTAAAAGATCGTTCCATTTTTAAATTACACGACAGATATGAGTTTACTATGTAATTTATTTGACCGCAAATCACGACAGATATGGATTTTCATACAAATTTTGCCGGCCGCTGCTCGCATGTATTTGGCCAGTACAGCAATTTCGATTTATCTCGAAGAAGGTTATCAAAATAATGCTCAAATTTCCAAGCATGTTTGAGAAAAATATTTTTCCCGTTCACCATGCTAACAAACGGTATCCTCTGAATGTCCTCACTTGTCACGTTCGTAGTCGACAGTTTTAATCAAGTACTTCAGCTTGCTATTCTTTACTTAGCGCACCGTACCGTTCGACCGTAGGAACCTAATGGTACCGATTTTCTTTGTTGTCTCTTAATCTGTTTTTACTGGGTGGCGACATCAAGAACTACAAGAAAAATTAAAATTGCCCGGCAAAATTAAAGTAGACGACAGTAATTAATCGTGCAGCGGTATACTTAACTACATAATATTATCTGAACAACTCTATCGAAATATACAAACCATAGAAATCTTCTTTCTTATATCTATGATACAAACTAACCTAATAAGCTGGTGACTGATCTGAGACTGTTACCCTAACGCGTAACGTAACATTCGGAGTTCATTACGTACGTTACGACATTTGCCGACTGACTGGTATCATTGCACGTTTCGAATAGTGTGCCCTGCCGTCCTCTTTCATAAAGACGATGCTCCGGTCTGTACTGATCTAAAACTTCGACGTAACGTGCAGGTACACTGACAACTATTCGTTATGAAATCGATTTCACCGTGAATCTAGCGCCAAACGGCTCGGCTCGCTGTACTGACTATACGAATGCTCACATCGTAACACGTTACATTACCTTGAAATGGACTGGCCAGTCGACAGCTTTAATACCAGGTTAGAAACGTGTTTTTTTGTACTTTATAGTTGGAAAACTATAAAGTACAAAAAACACGTTTCTATCAAGTAAAAATTAATTATTAGTATCAAATAAATTATGGAAATAATTTATTTTTCAACACACTTGCTCGTAAAGTGGCTCTTAATGAACCGCTTTTAGGTCCATAATGCAGTATATTAAAAACCCATACTTTTTACTTTACTGCACTAGTGCTATAACGCCACAAATAACTATTTACTAGTCCGAGGTCGGAGATGTGCGTTTTATTTTTAATCTCATCAAAGAGACTTCATGCCAAAAGGAATCCGCGAGCCATATTTCACTTTTTTTTTTAAATAGTCTGAATTGTCCTTGGTCCCAAAATGAACTAAAATGTATTTACCTAAAGGTGAATGCGCAAATTCAATTCTTCTTAAGTTTTTTGCAATTTTCAGGTCAATGTCAGGTTGTATCTTGATCAAAATATGATTCGCGACTTCACCTTAAATTGTCCATGGTCCCTTCCGGACCACCGGAAAACCCCCTGACCAGGTCTTTTCCGTTAGGAAAAGACCTGGTCAGGGGGTTTTTCAACTATTGCGGATTCTCAGTGAACTAATGTATATTTCTCTATGCCAATAGTACTCTCTAATTCCATTGACATACGACAACACTACGATCAGCCTAAACCATATTTTGTGTTTTTTCTATAGGCTGTTTAGCGGTTTTGTCAGTGCTTTTATATAGATAAACGCGCGCCGGGCTAGCGATGCGCGCGCAGATATAGGTAAACCTGCACGCGCACGGTGGCGCGGCGCGCGGAAAAACAAAACCAACGCGTCATTTTCACAAGTTAATATTTAACAATACAAGTCTATTTTTTTCCTCGTAAGTGTGTTGAAAAACGTCTTATAAAACGCGTGTGCATTGATCATTATACTCTCGGCTTCATTATCGCCCCGAATAATACCGCCTCGGGTATAGTAATCAACATAGCACACATGTACATCATAATTCACTATTGAATGATTGTCCTCAATTCGTCCAAATTTTATTAGGAAAACTCGTTTGCTAGGTGGTTTGTACTTACACAGGTTGTCGAGGGCCCACTTGGCGCAGAACCCGACCTGGCGCCAGGTGTAGTCTTCGCTATTTGCAAATTTCTCCAGGAGAATCAGCGGATTGTCTATTTCATTGTCCAACCGAGCCTTGATAGTCAGTTGGTTCTCGGTAGTGTGAGCGAACTTTTCAAGAGCGATCAGAGCGAACAGCAAGATGCGAGGCTCCCGGCGATACATCTGAAAAATATATTTTTAATTTTTAAGTGACCGCACCTTACGGACTGCTGCAATACTAGAGGCATCGTAGAACATTCAGAACTAAAAATATGTCAGAAAACGCATACAATAATAGAGAACTTAAACTATTCGAAGCACAACCCAAAAAAAATTGAGCTCGCTTCACTCGCTCTTGCATTCTACATTCCCTCATTTCTAAAGCATTTGTGTATTAGTCAACAAAGTACGGAACTCCTATTTCCGAAAATCTAATCGATCCTAGACGGAGTGCTAAGATTATCGAGCTTGCTTCGCTCGCTCTTGCATACTATATCTTAATTGTTCTTTATAAAACTCGACACAGTTAAGTCCTCTTTCTATATGCATGGACAAAATAAAACCTATTCCATTCGAGGCAAGATGAAAAAATTATCGAGCATGCTTTGCTCGCTCTTGCACCCTATATTCTCTACATTGTTAAGCTTTTCTGCAGAAGTCAATAAAGTTTCTCCTTTTATTAATGGATAAACAACAACTTAACACATCAGACGTGAAGTGCAAAAAAACTTTTTTACAAAAAAAAACAACCGACTTCAAAAAAAAACACTACAAAGTGAAAAATAACTTTAATTTCGGAAGTCGGTGTCGTTGG
The DNA here is from genome assembly GCA_947508005.1 of Amphipoea lucens. Taxonomy (NCBI): domain Eukaryota; kingdom Metazoa; phylum Arthropoda; class Insecta; order Lepidoptera; family Noctuidae; genus Amphipoea; species Amphipoea lucens. Next base: position 5,033,357 of record OX382355.1, read on the forward strand.
TTCAGCATTTTCGTTTTTTGACACCGACTTCCGTAATTAAAGTTATTTTTCACTTTGTAGTGTTTTTTTTTTGAAGTCGGTTGTTTTTTTTTTTTGTAAAAAAGTTTTTATTTTTCACTTTTTAGTTGTACCTACCCCACACAAATTCAATTAATACTAGTGCATTGAAGAATTGAAGGCACGACTCGAAGAATCATCAAAACTCACATAGCAATGCCGGAGATGCAGTACATTTATGCATATAACTTCGTACATAAGAATAATTACCTAATGTATTATATACTAAAACCTTCCTGAAAGTATGCAGATCACACTAATGAAAGAATTATCAAAATCGGTTCAGTAGTTTTAGACATACAAACATACATACATACGGGTCGAATACAGAACCTCCTTTTTTAAAGTCGGTTAAAAATGACCGGGCTCGCTTCGTGGAGCTGAAGACACACCTCAATACTTAATACTTTTTTTTTCAACTAGTAACAAGTTTTTTTCCCACACCCTTCAAACTAGAAGACAAACTTGTTGAAAGACACACGAAATGTGGATGTACTTATAGTCTATAGATCCCCCTCTGCCTAACCCTTCTGGGCATATAGGCGTGATATTTTGTATAAGTAGGTACACGCCTATGTTTTGTAGACAAGGTAAGGTATCATTAAGCATCACGCAACCAAACATAAGAGAACCATCACTAATGTATGTCGCGCAGTCAAATGTAAGGCGGTGTCCTGCGTGAGCGACGAATACGACGCGACGTAATGCGACGCGACAAATGTCCTACGTGATTTTGGTCATAATTTCTCGAATCATGAAGAACTACAGTACAATTTTAACAGGAAACCGTCAATGGGGACAACAGGAATACATTTTAATTATTTTTATTGAGTTCCGAATGGGGACAACGGGAACAGACGGAAAGTTCATAATTATGTAGTTCGTGGTGTCGCGTCTGGTCGCTCTCAAAACAAGTACGCGTTACGTCGCGTCTCGCCGCAGACTGTCATATAGGACGCAAGCACTCAACGGCATACCCCCGTTGAGTTGATCGCGTTCGTCGCGTTCGCAGCGTCGCGTCGCGTCGTATTCGTCGCTCACGTAGGACACCGCGTAAGACTGCATCCGCTGGATGGCAACGCCTATACCTAGCTACATATATTTATACTCGTAATAAAGTAAACCAAATTCTAAGCATCAACCCACTAACAAAAAATAAAACTAAGATGAAACTAAACACATGGCTTCAAACACTGGATTACCCAGAGACCGAAATATTACTTGAAGAACAATAATCGTGTTATTCAAATAGGCAAACAAACTCAAATATTACCCAAAGTCCAGGCACCAAGCATAATCTCTCACACACACACAAAACACAGCAAACACACCCTCACACGAACACAAACCACTCAAGACGCATGCATGCAATAAATTCCTTTAATTTTACGTTATTTTAATAGTGTAAGTAGCATAAATTGTGAATGTTCCAAAAACGGGTGAAGACACTGACTTCTGTAACACAGGTACCACTTAGCTCAAGAGTCAGGGCTTTAATTTCAAGTCAATAAAACTTTTTATTATTATTAAGATATTTTTGTCACCAACTTTCCTTGGCTATCGTAATTAAATGTTGTAAAAGTTAGTTATGAATAAATACTACCTGCACAAAAAAATTAAATTGAAGTGTCTGTTTTTAATGTCAAAATAACAGCTTTATAAATGCATATTATGAAAGTATTACGGTACCTATTACAAAAAATGAAAACCAATTAAAAAAAAAACTGTTTCTCTGTTTGTTCCGGCTAATCTCCGAAACGGCAGGACTCATAGCTGATGGTATAAGGAGTAACTTAGGCTACTTTTATTTTCCGGGTTCCACACAAAAACTAAAACCAAATTTGTTTTCCGACATGCACGCGAAGTCGCGGGCACTGCTAGTTCAAATACATAATCATGTTAAAAGTACATGTTGCTACAAATTATTTGTACCTAATGCCGTTAGAAAAATGTAATTAACCAGTGCCTGCGGTTCTGTAATAGACTTATAGGCAAAGTAGAAAATAGCAACTCAAGGCTATCGAACCGATCACTAAATTATTCACGAAGAACTGCTAGCTTAAGTGCTGAATGTAGTCGAATGCCCCTCAAGATATTTTAAAAGTAGCATACTTCTATTATGCCTACCTAGGCACGAGCCTACGAGGCCTACAAGGTTGCACGGCTTATGGATTACATAGTCTACCTATACTATGTAATCCATAAGCCATGCAGCCTCGTCCCCAAATATTGTAGGACATAATTACTTTGAACATTAAATTTCCACTGGTGTAATTGCTATTGGAATAATCCCTACATTTCGCCCCGGATTAATATTACCGATTTCTAAAGGCTCGGTATCCAATGCAATCTAGGTAGTACCTACATTTGACTGCATTGAATACCGAGCTTTTAGTAAATTCACCGAAATACCAAGCCTCCAAAATGAAACACAACTAGTACTCCAAAATCAAACTAGACGTGCTCACAAAAGATTTCAAAGGAAAGCGACAGTCTTGGGGCTGAATCTGCGTAATACAGTTTCACAATCGTACCGAACCAATCTGCCCCCTTATTCACAAACACTCGATATGCTTCCGTATCGTATTGAACATTAATCATTGTTATCGTAGGAGTCTTCTCAATGCTGTTCACAAGTCCAAAACCCGAAAATTTTGTCAGTTTAAATCAAATAGACGCCCGCTATTCTTCCAACAGCTATTTGCTGTTGAGGGGAAGTCAAATCAATTTATCGAAATGTCAGGTTTTCGATACGATAGCCTGTCGTATGTTTGTGAATCAGGGCTCTGATCACGGAACGTGAAATCGCCACGCAAACAAACCGTAGCGCAGTTAGCCTAGACGTCCTTCGAGCGTTCACGCTGCGTTTACGTAGGTACAGTCGAGTTCATTAATATATTGGCAGTGACCATGTTTCAAAATATTGTAAGCGTTAAAATGATCATATAGTTCTATACAAACTTAGACATCAATAAAATGTTTTCATATAAACTGTTCATAAGTATGTTACGGTAGTGCAGTCAATAATATCTGACTACTCTTCGGAACATAAATATCTAAACACTCTAGTGTTCAATATATTTGTTGCAACCTAGGATTCATAAATATCTATACAGCTTTGAATATTCAACTAAATGGCCTTTACCATAAAATTTATTTTTGCTTGCCGGAGCAGAAGTTCGAGTAATAATGCAATATTGCCGTTGAAGGATGTCATAACTGACAACTTCAAGTTGATTTTGTTTCACGATCTTTTTCATAGAAAAATAATTGCATAGATATTTGTGAACCTAACTTTGCGCTAAATAATATGAACAAGGGATTGCGCACAATTTTTAGAGTTTTGTCTGTAGTAATATTATTGATTTAATGTAGTCACATATTTATAATGTCACAGATTGTTTACAATTTATTGTACGGCGAAGCTGTTTAGAGTTTTATGAAACTTACCATTGCCTATATATTTTTGATTCATGAACATGCTCAGATATTAAAGAACTCGACTGTACGTGTAGGTAGCGTAATAGAGAAGCATCTCGTGTATCATCATTTAAAAAATACAGTGACATCCATAATATAAATACTAGGAACAAACACAAATTTGTTGTACCTACAACAAGGCTCAAGAAAATAGGTGGCTCGTTCAGATGCCAATGTTTTGAAGTGAAAACTTCTTTAGCGGCGTTGCACACTTTTTGTAATGGGGAAAAAATGTTAAACTCGCGTCAGGACACGTGACCGTCAGGAGAGATTTCCCCCCCCCCCCCCCCTCTTTCTACGGCGGCGGCGCCAACCGAAGTGAACCAAGTGAGACACGATAATGGATGGATGGATGGATGGATGGACGGACGGACGGACGGACGGACGGACGGTGACGGTGACGGTGACGGTGACGGTGACGGTGTCGGTGACGGTGACGGTGACGGTGACGGTGTCGGTGACGGTGACGGTGACGGTGACGTGACGGTGACGGTGACGGTGACGGTGACGGTGACGGTGACGGTGACGGTGTCGGTGATGGTGACGGTGACGGTGACGGTGTCGGTGACGGTGACGGTGACGGGGACGGTGACGGTGAAGGTGATGGTGGACGTAGATGTGGATGGATGGACAGCTGACGGCTCGACCGTCTGTGTAGTAGCCACACTGCTGTGTATTCGTAAAATTCGTGTACCTATATAAAGTGTTTAAAATATGGAAATTGAACAAAGTGCATCGATTAATGAAAAAAGTGACGCAGAAATAGTGAAAAAAAATGAGTTATATTAATTCAATTCATAATTGATTTATTTCAACGTTAATATTCAAGTTTTCACTTCTGCCGGCACTCCCGGAGTGCAACCCGTCTTTTTTTTATAATAAACTACCAAGCCACGTTCAAGATAAATTCAAATCATTCATTAAACGTAAGTTGTGCCAGATAGCCTTTTATACCGTTAAAGATTATATTGAGGACACAAAGCTTGAAATTGAGCTGCTTCCAATTTTTGCATTTTGAATGTTTTTTTTTTTTTAATATAAAGACACATTGACATTAATTAATTTTATATAAACAATGACATTTGCTTACTTTGTAAAGTATTATATTATTTTAATTATTGTGTATGTAAAGACAATGTGGGTCATTTTATTTTTTATTTTTATTATTCTCTTTGTTCTGTTAGTTTTTGGCATGGTCTGGCAGTTTGAGTAATTTAAGTGGCCTACCCAAATGTCCTTTCTTTGGTATTGTTCGTCGAATCGAGTTGAGCTGTACGATTTCTGACAAATGCGTGCACTGCCTGGAGGTCCACTCAATCTGTGTGGTTCTTTCCTCAAAATACAATCTCAGACATCGATCGACATGGTCTTTCTATAACCTAACCAAGATTATGTCTGGACTTTAAAAGAGACTGTGACCTCTGAGTTTGTTTCGGCCTTTCTTCTCAGAGTAGTCAGATAGAAAATGCCGACCTCATCTAGTTTTTGTTAAAAATGATTGACGTGTAAGCACAGAATACTTAAGTGTAAGACTTTGTGCAAAGCTACTTACAAAAATACAATCATTTATCATTTATAGCCTGCTTATTCTTCTGTGTACCGATACCATCCATCGCATCGGTCACAATATGTGTGGTCGTCATGGATTCGTACGGGTAATCGAAGCGGCTAAATTTATAGGATACTACCGGCGCCCTGCGGTTTTACCCGCGTAAATGTCGATCCCGTGGGATTATCGGGATAAATAAAAAAGTAGTCCATATGTTAATCCAGGGTGTCAGCTACCTCCATACAAAATTTTATCAAAATCGGTCCAGCCGTTTGAGCGTGAAGAAGTAACAAACATATAAACACACACACACACAAACTTTCGCCTTTATAATATTAGTGTGATAGTGTGAAGTGTGATAATACATTGTACACGTTGACTCAGCTAAGTGGTAGCTGAGTCGGCATAGTAACGTCGGTAACAGCTATAACTTATTAATATGATTGCATCGATCCCATCAAATAATAATATGATGAATTTATTATAAACAGCATTCACGTTAGTCAACCCCTTTGTGGGGCAGCAAGTGGTCAAAGATTAAATGAATATTTGATTACTTAGGTTAGTAGAGCAGGGTTTCGTACGAAAATAGTAGAAAGGAACCCTTATGGTGCGACTACTTCGTCTGTCTGTTTGTCACATCTGCTTCATGGCATAAATAGTTTGTTCAGGAATTACTTATGCCATCTGCGTGAAATTTCAAATATACAAACAATATATACAATATATATATATATATAATAAACAATGCTAATATAAAGGCGGAAACAGACTTTTCTCAAACATGCTTAGAAATTTGAGCACAGACGAGAGCTTTGACGGGCTCGCTAATATGATTTCCTTAAAGTTTGTGCGCTGGTTCGCCAAGAGAGAACTTTATTCACAGCGTACCTAGGTACTTTTAAAGGCCTATTCAAACCTAAGCGGGTTTCGCTCAGGTATTTAGCATCAAGTTCCCCGGCTAGAGCGACCAGAGCGGTATTCGCTGCCGCTGTGGGTAGAGGTACATACCGCGCGGGTTTCGCTCAGGTATTTAGTATCAAGTTCTGCGGCTTGACCGGAATAGTTGGTGCCATAGTACCGCATAAGTATTCTACAAAAACTTCTTTACCTTCCTGAGCGAAACTCGAACTCGGTATTCTACCCACATGGATAGCGAAATCTGTGTAAAAAGTAATATTACCGCATACCCACTCGATTTTCTCAACCGCAGACGGTAGCGAATACCGATTAGGTTTGAATAGGCCTTTATGGGGGAATTATTAACCGGGCGAATAAATAAGATATGGATATACGTTATATGGATACGTTAAATTATGTTTGCGAAAAATTAACTTAACTGGCGATAATTATGAATTATTAAAATTCGTAAAAATGAGCGACTAGCACTGGGAAACAGTTAATCTAAGCTAGCAACTAAAATTCCAAGTGTCCGAATTGGGAGAAAAAAATACTGAGTGGGCGGGCGCTACGTGCGTACTTCGGGTGACATCGGTTGCAAGGTTGCGATCGGAGCGAGCGAACGGCACCCTGAGGATGACAGGACATAGGATGGCAGAGCGAGTGAATGAGAATACAAATACCTTTAACACGTTTTGATATTTTTTGGGAGTATCTATGGAATCACTTAGAAAAGCAGTTTATAAAATGTGTAAGGTTATTTCTAAAATAATACGTGCGTTACGATTAAAATGATTAACTGTAGTTTGTAGCGTTTTAATTTTTTTCGCTAAAGAATTATTATACTGATCGTTCTGAATAACTCGTATCTACTTCAAATTCGTATTTTTAAGTCGCCGTTTTCAATATTTGTGTTCGCCCTCAGTGGCCCCTGTCTTTCGCCCACTTAGTATTTCAGTACGCCATAATCAGTATTTCGACACACTTAGTTTGAATTTAGGTATATTCGATCGTTTGAATTTAGGTATATTCGATCGTTTGAATACTAGCCCTTTTTATGTATGCAACCTTTTAATGTTCGCGTAACGCGTTAAGGCTTGCACGCGATAGTGCTTAAGAGCATCGTTTATTGTTTTAATTTGGTTATTAACAATTATGTCTTTGGGAAAAGTATAAAGTTAAACGATTAATAATCCAAAATTTCCCTTTTTTTAAATTTTCACCCATTATAATCCTTAGGTATGTGCAAATTCTTGAGTTGGTCAAGAAAATTAATTATTCATCGTAAAATAAATGCCGCGCAACTTTAATTTATCACGATCATGTTAAAGTGGATAAAATGGAGGATGAAAGTATGTATGCAACCGAAACCATGGGAACAGTAACTTTTTTTTTTAGCAAATAGATATCAACACCCCTACTTGTTTTTATTTTCGATACTTTTTTATAGGCGTAACTTACCAAGAACGATAGCATGTAATCAAGGGTTTCTTCGGTCAGCACGGCGACGCTGTTGGGCCCGGCTAACTTGTCAGCCACGCAGCCGAGCACCACGCATATGTTGCGCTCTACCTGCACGTTGATATCCCCCGCCAATGCACGCATGGCAGACAACCCGAAAAGCTGTTGCAACTGCAATCATCAAAAAATACTCACATTACATCTCGCCTATGTGGCAAAGGTGAGTGGTACACCGAAATTTCGGCAAATGGCAGTTACAACTCCCATACACGATAGATGAATGAGGGATGTGTATGTGTCTCATAGGAGGCGAGCCTATCACTATTAACAGGGCACATATCTGCTGAAAATTTTCCTTGGTCAAAACCAAAAATACTTTGTCCAAGTAGTTGCCCTAGTGTGGATCTAAACCAGCACCCTAATTGCGTAACACACTATCAATCGGAATCAGAATAATTTCGAAGCCAATTGCTAATCCATTGCTTCATGAGTTCGAATTCGTCTGCTCAACACGTAAATAACACAATGAAAGTTGTTGAACAGTCAAAATGAAACCGATTCCGATTGATAAAGTGTTACGCAATTGCCCCGCAGGACCTAATGCTAAGCGGTCGCGCTTAGGATACCTATTTACTCCCCGATTCAGAAAATTTGGATAACGAACAAATACGTCCACTCAAATGTGCTTGGTATTTTCCTAAAGGACCATTTCAGACATCAATCTACATGGTCTTCACATGATCTGACCAAGATTATTTCTGGATTTTAAAACAGACCTCTGAGTTGGTTTCGGCCTTTCTTCTCAGAGTAGTCAAATAGGAAACGCCGACCTCGTATAGCTTATTATTTTATAACATGATGTCTAAAACTGATTCTGATATCCTATACAATAAACAATTTAATTTCATTACGGCAAGGCAATTTCGATTAACAACAATAACATTACAAATTGACCATGTCGAATGGCAAGGTGTTCGGGCATCTTGACATTGTAGGCTTGGCGTGTCGAACACTATGAGTCAACGTGAATATAAGAACAGAATAAAAAAAAATACCCCAATGAATATGTAAAATGTTTGCGAAATCACAACACACAGGGATATTTTTAGAGAACGGATTCTGGATGCTGCAAAAATGCAATATTTATTTTGCCTCCGTAAATTGGATTGGAACTTGCCAGAGGCGAATATTACTAGTACACGGCATTTCAGGAAATGAGTGCGACCTGGCGCAGCCGTGGGTCTTATTTTTATTAAAATGGCGGCGGTCTGATCAAAGAAACTCGATTTTCCGATTTGAATAGAAAATAGAGGTTGCGACGCGAATTTCAAATTTGGTACCGGGAGCTGACAGTTGACTAATTGGTAACACGCACTGTGCACTTCTTCTAGCTCACTTTAGACATTGGCAGAATAGTCGACATCGGATTTGCTTGCCATTTATTAAAAATAGAATAGAATAGAATGATCTGTGCACGTCATAAGCATTTTATTTTTCTTTCCAATGTCGGTCCGACCCAAGTTCCCAGTATTGGTAAGTACTCTATTGGAAGCTCCTGGAAAAGGGTGCGGGGTGGTTGTTGCCTTTCCGACTATTCGTTTTCAAGCGTAGCTTTGTGAACGCTCACAAAGCTCACTAGGCAAGCTCGATTAGGTACGGACCTAACAACGGGTGCGTCTCATATCATATAAAGTTATTTGGTATATTTTCATTTCAATAACGTTCACAAGATATACCTAATAAACATGAGATATACCAACTGTAGATATAATTTATTTACATATAACATTTATATACTCTAAAACTTACTTCGTACAACATTATTGGATATAACGTTTATTTAATCGAAAATCATTAGGTAAGTATATCGTTTAAAATATATTTGATTGCGTCATTATGGTTAACACTCCGATTCTGAGCAATCCGACTCGGATACGTTAGGTTAGACAGCCTTCGTGGCTTCGTGGATTAAAATGTTGTCTTAAAAAGTCAATATGTTGTGCTACAAAAGTTAGTGACAGAAACGACTCCACGTAGTCTTGTCTGCCCTACTCCTAGAGTGTAATTTAAGCCCGCGTAGGCGCGGAGGGGCGAGGCGGCCCGCGAACTGAGAAGCCGAAGCTGCGGTGGTGAGCGTTACAACCATCTGCAACGATAAGCTCGCGTGGGACCGCCGGAGTGTTGCGTGCTCGCTTGCATGCTGCATGCCTGCTTGCATGCATGGTGCATGGTGTCATTATGGTTCACACCTCGATTCAGAGCAATCCGACTCGGTTAGGTTAGAAGGCTAGCCTTCGTGATTATTTTTTTTTATAATCACCCAGAAATAGGAGCCCCGCCAAGCGGGGCGTCGAGCCATCTTGGCAGGTGGTAATCAGTTACTAGGTATATCTGCTCAGGTTACTATGATAGAAATTACAAAAAAAAAAAGTTTTTATCATATTACACTAAATAGGTTTTATGTCTTTTGAGTGGTACCTATATCAAACGATTTTATATTAATTATCTGTTATGCTTATTCAAATTAGTTACTTTAAAATTATATCAATCGTTTATTATATTAACTGATCATTATATCAAATAAAATTATAGGTTCAGTTGTTATATCTTGTAAATGCTAGAGGTTTTGTAATTATATCATATATTACTTACCCCCTAAAAACATATAAGTAGCGAAACAGTTTGTGTTCAAGTTAGTAGGTGAAAATAGAATTATTATATATGAAATGCAGCACAAACAAGTAAGGGCTCTTAACGCCAGTAGAACCTTAAGACGCGTGGGGCGGCGAAGTATGCTGAAATATTAAATTATGAGTCTTCCCATTTATATTCTGCGAAAACCTTTACGAAAACCTACCTTGATCACTTGCTCCTTAGACGGTAGTGGGCAATCGTCGAAGACAATAGTTATAGCTGAGGGACCCAATGGGTTCTCAAGCGGTATTATTTTAATCATCGATGAGATGACTTGAAACCATCCCTCTTCCTTGTCTGCGATGACGTGCAGTTTCACTAATGAAACTGGCGATTCTTCGTCACTGCAACAAAGAACGGTTAAAAATGAGAACAATACAGGACTTGCGAGCGAGGATTTACGAGTTCGATCCCCGCCCGTAGCCGTATAGACTCAGAGCGTGTCCACCCGACAACATCGGAAAATTAATTTTCAACACACTTGCTCGTAAAGTGGCTCTTAATGAACCGGTCTAATTTCACTTTTTTTTTATAGTCTGAATTGTCCTTGGGCCCTGGATATTCCTTATTAAGGACGAACTCAATGAATTACAATATTTAAACGGAATAAATAGAACGGATCATTGGCCATTCCCTTTATTTTCAGTGAAAGATAGCAGTCCACTGCTGGACATAGGCCTCTCCCAGACTGCGCCACAGCATCCTGTCCTCCGCCTTCCGCATCCAGTCTACCCCAGCCACCTTCTTTAGGTGGCTGGAAGTGCGAGTAGGAAAAATCCCTGCCGAAAACATTTGGGAAAAGGAGACCAAATTCGGAACAAAAGAAGCACATGATTGTCGGCTTCACCGATAAAAAAATGGGCATATAGCGTAAATGGCTGCCAAAGTAAGTCGAAACTTTATTAGATTCCTCTTTTGTAACTGTTGAAACTTTAGCTTTGAAATTACTGAAATTACTTTAGCTTTAGCATTTAGACCTCAATTCATTTATCGGCGAAGCCGACAATCCCAAACGTTTTGATCCGTCACAACCTTTACTCATCCCCACCATAAAAAAGAAGGCTAGTCATGAGAACACTATCCGTATGAAATATTTCATGTGCACACCGTTCCGTATTTTTGTCCACAATAAAGCCATTACCTATTTTAGTTTTTTTTCTTGTGTATTCGTAATAAATAATAATATACCAATAAACTACCTTATCTGAAAAATTTCGAGTTTCAACTTGATTTAGGGAATGGTCAAAAGTCGCAGGAAATATATCGTCCAAAGGATTACCTTACACAGAGTTTGTCAAGAAAAGTGGGGGTAGACGAAATTGGATTCTGAGATCATCGCAATAAGATCTAAAATCTTCAGCACAACCGTTCAAATGAACGATTAACGATCACCGATGAACGATTTACCGAAATGCACAACAATGGCACAGCACATTTATTGTACTATACCAGTCAAAAATATGTCAAATAAAATGAATGGCATCTGGAGTTTTCAAATATCAACATTGAATTATCTTAATATTTTTATTTTATAGTTTTGCCTCGGCATTTATTTAGTTTATCAATTCAACGTTTTAAATAATCGTTTCGGAATTGGTTTTAGTTTGTTTTCCATGTTTTCTATATCACAGTTTCTTTCCTACAATGTAATACATAACATAATATACATAATCAGCCTATAATGTTCCCACTGCTGGGACACAGGCCTTCTCTCGGTGAGAGGGTGGGAGTAGGCCGTAATCCACCACGCGGGCCCAGTGCGGGTTGGCAGATGTCACATGTCTTCGAATTTTTGTTTCTAGGACATGCCGGTTTCCTCACGATGTTTTCCTTCACCGTTTTGAGAACAGTAGTGATGAAATAATTTACACAAAGTAAAGCGCCTGTCTGGATTCGAACCTACGACCTACAACTCGTAAGTCGCGGCCGTTACTAAAATATTATTTACGTAAATAAATGATATCCCAGCGCGGTCTGTTGCACAATAAGTGTGGAAATATGATGAAGTTACCTACAATACCTACTTATATTATTTTTACTTTATACCTAAGCCTTATCAATTTTATAATAAATATTTTGAAATTAGGCAATTTTATTTTACTTCCCGCTATTTATACCTATTGTTTCTATTACAATAGGTAGCCCTAGGACGCGGCGCCACTGTTATCAACAGTATTATGTCCCACCTACGCTGAAAACTGAAACAGAACACTATGATTTGCATTGCAACGGCTTTAAAATTCCAAGGATTGGAAAACAAGAACAATATCATGTTTCCATCACAGGTGGATCAATACAGCGCGGACATAGCTTCGTTGAATTCTGTGAAGTTAGTTATTTACGTATTTCCAGAACACCGGGAGCAGTCAGCTTATTGCATTCACTGGTAATAAATTTCTGAATAAATACGATGGAAGCCCCGTTTTCAAATACACAGGACATATTACATTACGGCATTTTTTTTATCAGGTACAGACGCCAGCACATCAACCTACTACAATCTGTAAAATTTCTTTAATAGATTTTCAACTTTATCACTAAAGCATAAGGTTCAAAGTTGATTGGGAAAATGTGACAGTTTCGGGTAGGTTGATGTGCTGGCGTCTGTACATACCTACATACTTTGAGGGGCTCGTGGCTAACTAATATCAGATGCATGATCATAGGTTTTAAGCTACGCTGGCCGAGGTCGGTATGTACTACATATCGAGACCCCTCAGTGCCTTGGAAAGCACGTTAAGTCTTTGGCTCCGACTGTCATTTGTAGATCTTTTACAGTCGCTACGGGTAGTCAGATTTAAAGTTTACTCTAGCAACACTTGAGAAAAAACTACGATTTGGATTACCATTCCCGAAGTGGCAATCTAATCATTAGATGATTTGGCTGACGATTGATTCACTAAACGTGCAAGTATACGGTTAAATATTTATTGAAATTAAAACTTTATATCCAAAACAAAGGGTAGCAGGTTACGTTAATATAAGGTTTTCCCTATAACACAATTATCAACATAGCACACTTGTATCATAATGTACTATTACATAATAAATTGTACATTTGATACGAATCGGCATCACACACGTGTATGCGGAGAACTTAATACCTACATTGTATTAAGCTCATAATTATGCATGAGCTGAGAACTCACTTACAATCTACCCTCTTATAACTTAAAAAAAAGTAATAAAAAAAATAGTAATTAAGTCGACTTCAAAAAGGAATTAACTCAAAATTATGAAATAACTTTAATTGCGGAAGTCAGCGGCAAAAAACTAAAATACAAGGTCATTTTAGTTTTTTGCCGCTGACTTCCGAAATTAAAGTTGTTTCATAATTTTGAGTTAATTTCTTTTTGAAGTCGATTTAATTTTTTTAAATTTCTTTTTTATACGAAATAAAAAAGTAATTTGTTTTTAAACTGTAACTGGAATATTTTTTTGTAATAAGTAGGTAACACTTTTGTTGTAAATATTGCACTAGAAATAAGCCAGGCCGTCACATTTACACGTATTAGTACATATCTTGAACATTACTGAATCGATTTTGATGAAACTTGCACTGTTCCCTAAGTTGAAGTAAATGTAAGCCAATAAATATACACACACATACGTATGTATGTGTGTGTATATAACAAATATACAAAATTTCATAAATGTATGTATATACATCTATGAAATTTTGTATATTTGTTTTGAAGCCTTAGATTAGAAGAATTAGATTGTCATTTTATTCACATGAATATACATACATATTGCAATTCTTATAATATTACATACATACGTGTCGAAAAAAGGAGGTTATCATCCTTTTTTATGAAGTCGGTAAAAAACAAACCAAATCTTAGTTCAGGAATAAGGGCCTTGTCTAGCTAAATTCAAAACACAAAGAGTCGAGCGGTTCTGACGACCCAGGTATTAAAAAAAATACGCAAAACGTAACTTTGGAGTACCTATAAATGTTCCATACCAACAAAAGTACTACCTATGACATCCAAGCTCTAAACCAAAGCCATTTCGAAACGTAGAGGCGATAGTTGTGTTAAAGTTCCAAGATTTTCTTATTACAAATTTCCTGTGAAGACTTGAAGAGTGATGTCAATTTAAAAATCATACAGCAATTTCCGGTGGGTGCCTGAGGATGGCTGGCGGCGCCGAGGCCCAGGAAGAGGTGCCTGGAAAGGTTTGGCGGAAGCCTATACTCAGCAGTGGGACAGTGTAGGGTAGCTTAAAAAAACAGCAATTTCCATAGAACATCTTAATCAAGCGATTCCGAAATATTTTTACTGAAAATTGCCAGTGGATTTATTTACAAAATTATTATTTTTTATTGCTGAATGGGCCCCTTCTTTATTTCGATCAAGTCTGATGGAAAGCGATGGATGAGTTCTCCATAGTCCTTGGAACGAGCGTGCCCAATATCAAACAACAGAATAACGAAAACTCGAGTAGGAACGGCTGGCATACCTATTTCGATATGGACACCTACAGCACTGGGCTTGTTTCGCCGACCTATATTAATGTAAGCGACTCGATCCAGCTTGATTTGAGAATCGAGTTTGATGTGTGACAGACCGCGTGGGAGCCGGGAGGTCGGTAATCGATATTAGATAATCGCATACTACACGGCTAATTACCGGCGCCACCGCGCCACTGATGCTGGGTCATACTGACCCGAGAATGTTATGACGATCGTGCAATTTTAGCGTTTGTGTAGCTGGAGATACGACCTCCCTGTAACCGAACCGCAGGTGTGCTAAGTGCAACATCGCTTACACAGCGAGATATACGTGCATCAAATCAAAACGGGTAAACATGTCCCAGCGTCATCGCTGGCGTAGTATTTTAGTGACATATTTTTATTAGGTTATTTAGTATGTGTTGTCAATTCACCATGTTCTTTTTTTAAGTTTTTGGTAAATATGGCACTGAGAGACCACCCTGAGAGAATATTTGCGGTGTTAGAAGAGTCGGGACCTGACGAAGAAGGGTCAAATGCTGCTTCGACAGTTGCGCGAAAGAATCGCAGGTTTTGCGGGTAACCCCCACCCACCCAGGAACCTTCGGGGGAGGTCCCCCGAAGGTTTCAGGAACTCACAGATGTCTAATATGATCGTCTCAAAAGTCAAAGTCAAGTCAAAGCATTTATTTCAAATAGGCACATAAAAGGCACTTTTGAACGTCAAAAATTATCTTAAAAATAGAATTGATTTTAGTCGCCCATTCCAAAAGGTAGTTTTCAAAGGATAAGAAGATATCGAATACTTGTAATGCATGCGAGCGTTATATGTTGTTTAAGAGAGAAAATTCGAAGAAAAAGGCCAGGTTTGTGGAAAGAAAATTATTGTATTTTGCACCACGATAAAGCGCCTTCGCTCAAGGCCATTATTGTGAACGATTTTTGACCAAAAACTCAACAAATACCATCGAGCAAACACCTTATTCACCAGATATGGCTACAGCCGACTTCTTTCTTTTCTTAAACTCAAATTACCACTTCGTGGCACCCGTTATCATTCGATAGAAGATATAAAGGAGAATTCGCGGCGAGAACTAAACTCAATTCCGGAAAAAGCGTTTAAAAATGTTTTAATGATTGGATTATTCGATGGCGTAAGTGTATCGTTTCTGAAGGAGCATACTTTGAAGGCCATAAAATAAATTTGGATGAATAACTAACATTTCGTGTATTATTGATCTTTTCCCGGTACAGTACAGAGTACCCGGACAGAGTAGTAAAAAATATAAAAGTATAAAATATTAGGACATATTTATTTTTTACTACATATGCAAAAAACTCTTGTATAATAAATAATTATTAAGACAACTTCTTAATTTCATGAAAATTACTCGATAAAATCTGGGTTAAATCCGGTGTCATCGTCGCGTCGGCGTAATGATGTTCACGTCATTTGACCCGGGTTAATGTGATTTCATTCGTAATTAATAGTTGATACAGGTATGTATGTGGTATCTATCTCGAAAGCACTCACAGATACAAGGTGGGGTACATAATGTCATAATCTGAATGTGTCATCATTTTTGCTAATGGCGTTATAATGTCATCGTTATTTGATACATATGTTGTAGACAGATAAAGAATTAGTTGACAATGCAAAGGAGCGATACACTCAAGTCACACACCTCATGCAACGACGGAGATTTTAAAACATAAACGGGGCCGTGTGATCTCCCGTTTTGGCGATTTGAACTGGTCAGCCAGATCGGCCGATCTGACGGGCGGCGGTGCCACAATTCTAACTTTAGGGTTTTATGAAATCTCGCGAAGTAACGCGAGATTCAATAATTCGCGAGATACAACAAACCACAAGCCTTGAAAGCCAACATTGAAGAAGAAATCTCCAATTTAGAGGATGTTTTGCAAGCAACATGGACTAGACAGGTCCGCTCAATCTGTGTGGTTCTTTCCTCAAAAGACCATTTCAGACACCAATCTAAATGGTCTTCACATGATCTGACCAAGATTTTGTCTGGACTTTAAAAGAGACTGTGACCTCTGAGTTTGTTTCGGCCTTTTTTCTCAGAGTAGACACTTAGGAAACGCCGACCTCATCTGGCTTAAAAAAATATGATTGACGTGTAAAAGTGTTTGTACAAACCTACTTACAGAAATCATTTATCATTTAACAATTCAAAATGCCGTAAAACGAGCACAAATGTGCGTCAACTCAGGAGGTGGTCGTTTGATAGATATCATTGGCCAAATGCCATTGCATTAGTTTTACCAAAAATAAAAACGTAATTAAATATGGATATTCATTGAACAATATAAATCTAGCAAGAGAAACAGTGGTTCGTGATGTTGGTATTTTGTTAGATGATAAACTCCATCTTGATGCTCATGTTGCTAAAATTGTGAACAATGCTTTTCGTATGTACGGTTTTGTGATGAGATCGGCTCAGGAATTTAAACGCCCTGGTACTTATTTATACCTATATAAAACCTTGGTCAGGTCTCAGTTGGAGTACGCGGTCCCGGTGTGGAATCCCTTCTATGAAAAATATTCTAATATGATAGAAAAAGTACAACGTAAATTTTTAAAGGCCATGCATTTCCGTTGTTTTCATACGTTTGCATCTTACAGTGACTTAATAAAGCCTTAAATCTAGACGTATAATGTTGGATTCGACGTTTCTGTTTGATTTATGTAACAATTCATATTATTGTATAGACATAAGCAATAGAATAAGTTATGTAGTACCTAGAACTGCTATATGTCGAGGTGTGCGCGCACGACCGTTGTTTGCTGTAACCTCTTGTCGATCAAACGCAGGATCGCGAGCACCCCTACGGCGCACAGTGGTTCGAAATCGACGCTCCGTGGACATTGAAATCAAAATTTCTTTAGACGAGAAATAAAAATCGGAATGGCTTTATTTCAGTATTATTTATAATATTTGGTAATATGACAGCTATAGACAGCACCATCTCCGAAAAAAAAAATATTTAATATTTTTTTGTATGAAGAAAAACACAAAAGTCGTTTTTTCTCATAACTTAATAAAACTTAAAGCCTGCGGCTTACATGGGGTGTTGTCCTACATGAGGCGATTCCGAAATGCTATAACACGCACACCCATGCGCGCCGCTTCACTCACAGCAGAGTGTTGAATTTCGAGAAATTCAGTTAGAGATTTTTACGTTGATTTATGTGTGATCTTGAAAATATACAAAGTAATTGACTTTAGTTTGCTAATTTGATTAGTTATAATGAGAAATAATGGAATATACAATATAAAAATACTAAAAAAAACACTCAAATTGAGACTCATTTACAATATAAATAGATTTTGCAATCTTTCTTATAATAATTTAATTCGGTGTTAGTAGATACACAGTTTGACTTCTTAATTCACATTAAAAAAAAAAGTACAAAAACTTATAACTAATACAGAAAAATACTAAGAATAAGCAATTGTATAATTGAGACATATATTATTTCACCACTTCACTCAGAGCAGAGTAATGAACTTCAAGAAATTCAGTGGATTTCTCGAAGGAATTTAATACTATATTATTTGATATCTTTGGGATAGGTGCACATACCAATGGGCAACGATAATTACATAGTAATGATTGTTTGATGTAAGCTGTTCGTAATCTCAAGTTTAGCAGGAAATCAATGCTTAATGCATGCTAATTAACTTATGATGGTAATTTAGTCTCATCTCATTAGTGCATGTTGCAAATATTGTTAACGAGTTAAGATACATTAGTTAAGGGCTATTTTTACGAAGTGTTTAACTAACTACTATTAATTAAGATACGATTAAGAGGGTACTTTTATATAAATAGGGACAACATCGTCAAAATCATTAGTTTTTGTCAGCAACTGTTCGCGCTATAACATTAACTTCTTGCTTACGTACTTACTTATTATCATGGAAGGATTTTATACAAATTTGGACATATTCATATTTGTGAAAACAAAAAGTTGCTTTTCGCAGCCTAGTATTTTGTTAGAAGCACTTCTAACCAAAGCGACAAATTTGTCTGACGAAGAACAAAAAAAATTAAAACAGTTTTGTCAAGTGTATATGTGTGTTTTGCATAGAAATTGGAAATCGTGTAATCGAACAATGCATACATTTGTCAAGAAGTATGAGACATGGCTAGAAAAAGAGATCAAATGGCCCAACTTCATTAAAGACAGATTTGTACAAAGTGAAGAAATTGGATTGGTATCAATCGACTCTGTTACTGATACTGTTGAACCTTCAACCTCAAGTGCTAGTGGTATAAATGATGGTGCATCCACATCCAAAGTAACTACATGTACTGTTAGCACTACAACACTAAAAAGGAGCCCAAGAAAACCTTTCTCAGAATTATGCCAAAAACAGAAGAAGAGAAGAATAGAAGAACTTTTAACGCACGACTCTCAGGAACTTGCATATGCTACTGCAGTGAGATGTGGTGAGGAGAATGAGGACCCGGACGTGAAAGATTTAATAAAATATATTACCGAGCATCCTGAAAAAGCAGCAGAGATCAAGAATTTTTTGAAAGGCAAGACAACTACTAACAAATATTCAGCAGAGAAAGCGTTGGGTATATTTATTTCTTTGAAATTGTCGAAGTGGCAGTATATAACTTTAAGGGAAACTGCGAAAGAAAGTGGTGTAGATTTGTACCCATCATATTATTCGGTTTTAAATGCCAAGAAGGCATGCTATCCTCCTGAGAGCGATATTGAAGTGACCGAACGAGGAGTTAAAGTAAAACTTCAAGCTATTTTGGACATCACTGTCACTCGACTTGCCAAAACATTAAACTTGGACCATTTGCAAGATAAAGAACTGATCTTAATCTGCAAATGGGGCTTCGATGGTGCGTCAAATCAAAGCAACTACAAGCAATGCATGAATGCAGATGAAGACGACTCTAGTGTTTTTATGAGCTCTTTTGTACCCTTGCAATTGATGTGTGGTGAGGATTTGGTCTGGGAAAACCCAAAACCTTCTTCTACAATGCTTTGCAGACCAATTTATTTCAAGTTTGTCAGCGAAAATAAGTTGGACATGAAGGAGGAAATGGGTTTGATCGATGCTGAAATTAAAGCATTGAAGCCATCTATCATTGAAAATAATATACAAGTTAAACATTCAATGTTAATGACCATGATAGATGGCAAAATAACGTCTCACCTGTCACAAACCTCTATGCAAACATGTGACATCTGTAAAGCTGTACCAAGTGAAATGAATGATTTGGAGAAGATTCACATGTAAGTTGAATATTGGAAATGTATGTTAATTTTTTTTTTTTTTCTTATTGAAAAACACTTTTAACCTTTTTATTCATATTTTAGGAAATCTGTATCATCTGATATTTACAAGTACGGTTTGTCGACTTTGCATGCATGGATCAGATCCATGGAATGCCTGCTGCATATCGCTTACCGATTAGATTTTAAAAAATGGCAAGCCAGAGATGAAGCTAGTAAAGCAGCTTTGAAAAGTCGCAAACAGACGATACAGCGAAAATTTCGAGAGGAAATGGGACTCCTGGTGGATATCGTAAAACAAGGTTAGTTGATTTATTTATTTTGTATAATATCAAAGGGTTTTTTAGTTAGTGTAATACTATAAAACTTATCTTATAATGTTCTCATATCAGTATTTTTTATATAAAGGTGCTGGGACCACGAATGATGGCAACACGGCTAGAAAATTTTTCCAGTGTCCTGAGAAGACTGCAAATATCACTGGATTGAGTCAGGAGCTCATCCAAAAATTCGCAACTATTCTCCGTGTTGTATCATCAGGACAGTCTATTAATATTGATTTGTTTGCCAATTATCTCGACGAAACTGCGCAGCTGTATGTGGAACTGTATGGCTGGTATTTCATGCCTTCCAGTATCCACAAACTTCTGCTGCATGGAGCTGAAATAATAAAACATTTCAACATTTTGCCTATAGGAAAGCTATCAGAAGAGGCATCTGAGGCCCGAAACAAAGATTTTAGAAAACTCAGGGAACATCATACGCGGAAATTTTGTCGCAGAGCGACAAACCATGACATCTTTAATGGTTTCATCGTATCCTCAGACCCATATTTGTCAAGCATTCGACCTAAACTGACAAATAAGAGTAGAAATGATTTAACTGAAGAAATGAAGTCTCTTCTTTTAATTGACCCGGATACCATGGATAAGGAAAACATTGAATTTGTTGAGGTGCCAAGTATGATGGATTCTGATTTTGAATTCTTTGATAGCGATGACGAAACTCAGTAGACAAAATTTTAATGTTTGATGTTTTTGTGTAAATTTTATATATTTCTCAATTATACAATTGCTTATTCTTAGTATTTTTCTGTATTAGTTATAAGTTTTTGTACTTTTTTTTTTAATGTGAATTAAGAAGTCAAACTGTGTATCTACTAACACCGAATTAAATTATTATAAGAAAGATTGCAAAATCTATTTATATTGTAAATGAGTCTCAATTTGAGTGTTTTTTTTAGTATTTTTATATTGTATATTCCATTATTTCTCATTATAACTAATCAAATTAGCAAACTAAAGTCAATTACTTTGTATATTTTCAAGATCACACATAAATCAACGTAAAAATCTCTAACTGAATTTCTCGAAATTCAACACTCTGCTGTGAGTGAAGCGGCGCGCATGGGTGTGCGTGTTATAGCATTTCGGAATCGCCTCATGTAGGACAACACCCCATGTAAGCCGCAGGCTTTAAGTTTTATTAAGTTATGAGAAAAAACGACTTTTGTGTTTTTCTTCATACAAAAAAATATTAAATATTTTTTTTTTCGGAGATGGTGCTGTCTATAGCTGTCATATTACCAAATATTATAAATAATACTGAAATAAAGCCATTCCGATTTTTATTTCTCGTCTAAAGAAATTTTGATTTCAATGTCCACGGAGCGTCGATTTCGAACCACTGTGCGGCGTCTTACTACTCAGTTCAATAAGATTTTCCGAGATATCGAGTTCTTTGCCGTTTCTGCTGGAAAATTTAGAAGTATGGTGTTTAAAATCATAGCAGAATTAAGTACATAACAATCCTTAAATCAAAATTTCAATTTTAAATTATCTATTCTTTCTCTTTTTATTATTTTTACCTATGTAGTGTATGTTTCAGTTTAGTTTAATTTTTTTTTTAAGTATTATACCATACTCTATTTTCAATATAATGTAATCTATATCGCATGTCGTTCGTGTCTGTTTAACTTTTTAATATTTTGTGGAAAATGTTGTTGGTTATACATTTATACTCCCATTTTAGTCTTAAGTTCTATACCTTACATTATAATGTGTAACTGTTTATTTTCCCTAATAAAATAAAATCATTTGTTCGACTTAATGTCATAAATTTTACAGCTTTAAATAAACATTCCGTGAAAACAGAGCCCATTTTCTGTCATCTGAGTGTCACTCGATTGCATGTCACTTTGTTAGCTCCCGGAAATAAATTAAAATCTCGCGGAAAAGTGTGCAATTAAAGTGCTAGTTGTATTTTGTTTGGAGATTAGTGCTTGATAGTTAGTTTTATCAATAAAAAACTATCTAAACTGTTAAACTGACTTGCAGAAAAAAAATGTGGAGAAACCCTCATGTTGTTTCATAATTTATTTTGAGCTATTATTTTTGTCAAACCGTCAAAGTGTCACTGTCAAAAATTGTAGTTTCAAAGATAACACGGGGTTGCCAGTGTTAGACTTTATTTCTCCTATACTATTATTAGAAAAACATAATGGTTCACTGCTACAAGTGTGATTTACAAATTCAAGAACATACAAATTCAAGAAGATAAAAACTCCAAGGTATCGTGTTAAGGCTGCAAATGGGCGATATGTATTAAGTGTAGTGGATTAACTGCAACAAAAATGCGTGTGTTTGGCTTCCAAAACCTTAAATTGTCGTACCTGTGTGATGAGTGTGAGGAAGGTCTGAGGCAGGTTCCTGAGTTGCGGTAGTTACTGATCTCCAACACTAGGTTCAGGAGTTACAGACTCAGCGGACAAGTGTCATTAACTTGGACATGATGATCAACGAAATAGAAGAACGCAACAGTCGTAGTCGCAATGTTATCATACACGGAATACCAGAATCAACGTCATCCTCCCCAGAAGATCGGAAATTGCACGACAAGAACTCTGTCATCGTCTCATTTGCTTCACTACCGATACCAGAACCAGTAACAGTATCAACGTTTCACGTCAATTAACCGGTAACAAATAGCAGTAAGCCGCGCCCGGTCAAGGTGGTCTTGACAAATAAACAAAATGCGACAAATGTTCTGAAAAACAAAGGTAAGCTTCCAATCGGATCTGACACCCTACCAAAGAGAAAAACTCAAGAGCTTGCGTGAAGAGTTAGCCAGCCGGATTGAGAAAGGTGAGCAAAGCTTAACCACTAAATACATAAATAGAGTCCCGAGGATCGTCAGTGCCACAAAAAACTAGTTACGAGTACTAAAATCATATCCGAGTTGCGTCTCTTATGCACGAACCTGGCATCCTTAATGGCAAAATTAGATTTCTTTCTCGCTAAAGTTAACTATAATAAACGAGCATTTATTTAAATAACGGAAACCCACATACACTCTGGAATCACAGACAACTTTATTAATATAGCAGGATACACGTTCTATCGCATGGACAGGAACCTAGGAACCATGAGCTAAATAAATATAAGGTGCTAATATAAAAATTTGCCACGGCTTCAATGGGAGACAGTATTTTGTATTTATAGATTACAGGAGTGAAGAAATTTTGTACCCCGGAATAGTTAAATCAATTTGAGAAAATAAAGCTATTAAATAAACATTTACTCTATTCTGCATAACGTGGTTCACAAACTACGCACGATGTGTCGCTTCGTCACATTTTGCGAAATGAAATGACGGTGCGGCAAGAGCTAATTACTATGAGACGGTTTCATGCAACCAAATCAATTCAAATGCGTATTATACACACATTTTTTTTATGAAAAAAATTATGACATAAGTTCAATAATGTATCTTTGCTATTGTAATCTATACAGAATACTGTCTCCCATTGAAGCCGTGGCAGATATTTATATAGCAACTTATATATGGCGACGCCACCCTCTCTAGGTGGCATCGCCATATAATTATGTAGCTCACGAAGTCAAGAAATCTCTAAAATAAATAGTGTGTATCATAACGACATTGTTGAGGGGTTATGGCTTGATATTCAATACATTAATGAAAATTCTATTAATGACATGTGGCTATATCTTAAAAATCAAATTCATTCATCAATAGAAGACTATGTACGAAACATTTGGATAAACAAGGAAATACTTGACTTAATCCTGAAGAAAAAACAGCTGTGGACCACCTACAGAATTAATCCTAGTAAGGATGCGAATAACGAATATAGAAGAGTGAACAATGGTATCATAAATGTAACTCGAAATTTCTATTTATCCTTCTTCTGAACGATGTTCGAGTCGACTGTTACAGATACAGGTCCTAAAGCGTTTTATGGTTAGGTATATCAGGAAACAACTCAACTCTAAAATTTTGATCAAAAATATTGTCAAAAACAAATCTTATCAACTCGTTATGAAACCGGAACAAATCGCCGAATCCTTTGCGCATCAATTCGAACTGAGTTTTGTTAAAGAGCCCGATGGACCTTTACCAACCATTAATGCGCCTAGAGTAAAAAGCTCAGTTGAGAAGTTAAGCATTACAGAAGATATGGTACGAAAGGTATTATTAAGTTTTGACGATAATACAGCCATTGGTCCAGGCAGCATACAGTCAATATTACTTAAGAATTGCTTGCAGACTCTGACCAGCAACTTGGCTCAGATTATGAACAGATCCCTTGAAGATGGAATTGTGCCAGCTGACTGGAAAGTGGCCACTGTAGTGCCTATTTACAAGAAAGGAAACCAAACTATTACCCCTAAACTATAGACCAATATTAGTCTGACTATAATAATAACAAAATTTATTCAAAAATATAAGGACTAACGTTAAATACAGTTTTTCTAAAATCTATGTCATACTATAAAGCAAAGCTATGGAAAAAATAATTGCAAATAAGAAAGAGAATTCCGGTCGCAGGAGCAAGTTATCCTGGAGGAGCAACATGGATTTGTCCCGAGACGATCAGTCACAACGAATCTCTTAAAATGCGTACATGAATGGACCAAGAATCATGATAAAGGGCACCCCACAGATGTGATATACTTGGATTATGAAAAAGCGTTTGATAGCGTCCCCTTGCGACGTCTAATCCACAAACTTGAACACCTTGGCATACGCGGCAGTGTATTAGCCTGGATAAGTGATTTTCTTACAAAAAGAACATTCCGTGTATGATTGGAGACGTTATTTCTACGGCTCGTATAGTGCTCAGAGGTGTTCCTCAAGAATCGGTGCTCGGTCCACTGATATTTACTTTATACCTCACAGATTTGAAAAAAACACGCCTTGCCTGCCATTGTCATTATTTGTGGATGATGCGAAGTTGTTTGGGAATCCTCATGACCAGTGGCAAGATATCCAAAATGATCTAAACGCTATAAACAAATGGACTTAAGACTGGTTGTTGAAGCTGAATGTTGACAAATGTACCGTTTTGCACATAGGTAAAAACAATCCACGAAAAACTTACCGTCTCGGACTCCACAAACTCTCAGCTGTGGAGTCACAGAAAGACCTAGGTGTTGTTATGTATAACGACCTAAAATGGGAAGCACACATATCCGGTATTGTCAAAAGAGCAAATTCAAAACTTTACATCATCCGCAAGGCATTCAAGTGCCTGACGCCTAAGACATTTTGACAAGTTGTACAAGACCTACATAAGACCACTCTTGGAGTACGCTAATGTCATCTGGGACCCTTATTTAAAAAAAAAGACGGGTTGCACTCCGGGAGTGCCGGCAGAAGTGAAAACTTGAATATTAACGTTGAAATAAATCAATTATTAATTTAATTAATATAACTCATTTTTTTTTCACTATTTCTGCGTCACTTTTTTCATTAATAGATGCACTTTGTTCAATTTCCATATTTTAAACACTTTATATAAACGAATTTTACGAATACACAGCAGTGTGGCTACTACACAGATGGTCGAGCCATCAGCTGTCCATCCATCCATCCATTCACTTCCACTTCCACTTCGACTTCCACTTCGACTTCCAATTCGACTTCGACTTCCACTTCGACATCCACTTCGACTTCGACTTCGACTTCCACTTCGACTTCCACTTCGACTTCCATCCATCCATCCATTGTGTCCGTGTGTCACTTCACTTCGGTTGGCGCCGCCGTAGAAAGAGGGGGGGGGAATCTCTCCTGACGGTCACGTGTCCTGACGCGATATCCTGACGCGAGTTTAACATTTTTTATCCACTACTAAAACTGTGCAACGCCGCTAAAGAAGTTTACACTTCAAAAAGACATCACTCTAGTTGATAATGTACAAAGAAGGGCAACCAAGATTGTTCGCACCATGTGTAATCTACCTTACGAACAACGCCTCAAAGACCTTGGCCTTATCACACTGGAAGAGCGCAGACAAAGGGGTAGGCTCATTGAGACGTACAAGATACTTACAAAACACTACGAAGTGCCCAGCCTTCAAGATCCTTACACACACACACACACACACACACAAAAAATAAATTCAAAAATTCGTAAAAAAAAAAAGCCCTTGAAGAAATTCTTGTATAACCGAATTGTAACAGCATGGAATAGGCTCCCGGAAAATGTTGTGACGGCTCCCACACTGAACTACTTCAAGAATCGTCTGGACAGACTAAATATCTCCAAGCTATACGATACACACGCATCAGCTAATTAACTGCTAGTGTGTCTAACCAAATAATTTCCTATTTTTGTAGAATATAATTTATTATCAGTGATCGGAATAGGCTGACTATATTTACCTATGGTAGGGGAGCCCAGAGGGTTTTTGAGCAAGCATATTCAGGGCGAGAAGTTGATAGCTGAGTAGGTCTGGCATGAGGAGAGAACACCGAAAATATATTTAAAAAGTTTCTGATAGGAGACCCCCGGTCAGGAGACCACTTTCAGATTTCAAAAAAGGGCCGAAATTAAAGTGATCTTCAGAGGCGTTGGTTTTGGCATGATCGGGTCTGGCCTAACCCATAATGACTTAAATAGGCAAATCTGACGGAGAAATTGTGGGCTTTCCCCAAATCTGACGACTTTGAAAACTCAGATTTGGGCCATTTCTAAAAGGATATTCAGGGCGAATGAAAGTTATTCTGTGCAATTGTGTTACATGTCCTGATAGTGAATATATAAATATCTGACGGGATGATGGAGCCTTTTGGCAAATATGAGGAAATTTCATCAATTCAGAAAATTACCCAAAAGTGGCCATAATTTTGCATTTATCCCTAAATCATGGAACCTAGTAGCTTCGATTACTGTTTCCATTGGAAGGTGACACGTTTGTGAAGATTTCTCGATATTCAGAAGTTTGAAAATACTAAATACTTGAACGTAATGATTGAAAGTTAAGTAACAAAATTAAAACATCGTCGGAGTACACCATAAACAAAGTTGATTATTTCAACATTTTACTATGACTCCAAGTAAACCAATTATTTCAGAAACATCCTCATGTTATGGGCTATCTAACGAACTAGCAACGTTTTAAAAAATATTGAGAGATGCCCGTCAATTGTTTGATAAAACTGGCAAAGGTGGAAAGCCATACTTACTAAAATTAACGAAAACATTAAAGTAACGACTTGTTTACGTCGTAATACTTTTCTATTCGAGGTTTTATTGTAACTACAAACCTCTGCGCTCGATATCGTTACTGATATCGCCTCCAAATCTCAGTGATAGTTCGTTATGAGAGTTTTATTAAATAAGTCCCAACACTTCTGCTTAGGCCGCCAGCTGCTAGTTAACTAAATTAAATGACAGATCATGAGATACAAATTTATTTCTAACCGATTTCTAAAAGAGGGAGGTTACCAGTTCGTCTGTATATACAGGTGAATGTTTCAAGTCATCATGTGGATGACCAAATCCGAAACTGTAGGTAATACCGAAAAATTCTTAAAGGAGTCACGGGGTCGATTTTGACGAATACTAAAACTGCATCATTAAATTTTTGAAAAATCAATTGCTCTAGCCAGGAATCGAACTTGTAGATTTTGAAAAAAAAAACACTGCCTGTTTTATTGCACCCTCCGACGGTGTCGTTAATAAGGATCAAATTCTGGAAAGAAATGATACACGCCAAAGTAAAGGAAAGTGGACATTTTTAAGATTAACTAAAATAAACAAATTGATTATTTATGGTTTAACAATGAATTCAAAATATATTTTATTATATTGAAAACATAAGTTAACGGCCAAATAACTACTGCTACAGTGCAAACGAACAAATCACTTACATTCTATATACTTAAAAACTGTTACTATCTTAAAATAATTGTTTTCTGTTAAAAAGGCGCCCTTTACTTTACTTTGTCGTATACCCCCCGATGGTTTCGCTAATAAGGATCAAATTCTGGAAAGAAATAATATACGACAAAGTACAGTAAAGGGCGCATTTTTAACAAAAAGCAATTATTTTAAGATATTAACAGTTTAAAAGTATCTAGAATATAAGTGATTTATTCGTTTGCACTGTAGCAGTAGTTATTTGGCCGTTAACTTATGTTTTTAATATAATAAATTATATTTTGAATTCATTGTTAAACCATAATTAATCAATTTGTTTATCTGATTTTAGTTATTCCTAAAAATGTCCACTTTCCTTTACTTTGGCGTGTATCATTTCTTTCCAGAATTTGATCCTTATTAACGACACCGTCGGAGAGTGCAATAAAACAGGCAGTGTTTTTTTTTTCAAAATCTACAAGTTCGATTCCTGGCTAGAGCAATTGATTTTTCAAAAATTTAATGATGCAGTTTTAGTATTCGTCAAAATCGACCCCGTGACTCCTTTAAGAATTTTTCGGTATTACCTATAGTTTCGGATTTGGTCATCCACATGATGACTTGAAACATTCATCCTGTATATACAGACGAACTGGTAACCTCCCTCTTTTAGAAATCGGTTAGAAATAAATTTGTATCTCATGATCTGTCATTTAATCTAGTTAACTAGCAGCTGGCGGCCTAAGCAGAAGTGTACTCTCATAACGAACTATTACTGAGAGTTGGAGGCGATATCAGTAACGATATCGAGCGCAGAGGTTCGTAGTTACAATAAAACCTCGAATAGAAAAGTATTACGACGTAAACAAGTCGTTACTTTAATGTTTTCGTTAATTTTAGTTAGTATGGCTTTCCACCTTTGCCAGCTTTATCAAACAATTGACGGGCATCTCTCAATATTTTTTAAAACGTTGCTAGTTCGTTAGATAGCCCATAAGATGAGGATGTTTTTGAAATAATTGGTTTACTTGGTGTCATAGTAAAATGTTGAAATAATCATCTTTGTTTATGGTGCACTCCGACGATGTTTTAATTTTGCTACATAACTTTCAATCATTACGTTCAAGTGTTTAGTATTTTCAAACTTCTGAATATGAAGAAATCTTCACAAACGTGTCACCTTCCAATGCAAACAGCAATCGAAGCTACTAGGTTCCTTGATTTAGGGATAAATGCAAAATTGTGGCCACTTTTGGGTAATTTTCTGAATTGATGAATTTTCCTCATATTTGCCAAAAAGCTCCATCATCCCGTCAGATATTTATATATTCACTATCAGGACACGTAACACTATTGTATAGAATAACTTTCATTCGCCCTGAATATCCTTTTAGAAATGTCCCAAATCTGAGTTTTCAAAGTCGTCAGATTTGGGGAAAGCCCACAATTTCTCCGTCAGATTTGCCTATTTAAGTCATAATGGGTTAGGCCAGACCCGATCATGCCAAAACCAACGCCTCTGAAGATCACTTTAATTTCGGCCCTTTTTTGAAATCTGAAAGTGGTCTCCTGACCAGGGGTCTCCTATCAGAAACTTTTTAAATATATTTTCGGTGTTCTCTCCTCATGCCAGACCTACTCAGCTATCAACTTCTCGCCCTGAATATGCTTGCTCAAAAACCCTCTGGGCTCCCCTACCACTAAGCTTCCGAGAACAGAGACAGAAAGTGGAACTTCCTTACGACGACATTTTTTTTCCTAGAATTCGGGAAAAGTCTTAAATAAGTTGAAAATACGCTTTATTTAAGATGTGTAATAGTAGATTGTACAACTAAGGCATAAAAGAAGCTATTTTACCCCGAGACGTTTATATCCACGCGAGCCGCAGGCGAGGGTGGATAGTTAAGTCGAGGGGTAAAATGGCTCGTTTATGCCTGAGTTATACACTCTGCTTTTCACTTCGATTGCGAGAAAATGAAACAGGCATAAAGTATACAGTACATAAAAAAATGTTGCAAAGCATAGCTAATTCCCGCCACCACAGATAATACCGCCACGAAACTTTTTAAAAGTTTTTTTTTTATTTCATTCAACATTTGTCATTCGACTTTGGTACTTCATACTGCCAAGTCATAAAAACGTTTCTTTGCGTTTTTAAATAATAAATGACAACTATTTTACCTGATTTTATTAAATTAACAATAGAAAACACGGGTGGTATAAATTAAAGAAAATGAAATAAATCACAACTTTAATCTGCGAAGTTTTATTGTGCGTGTGGCTGTTGGGCCTGATTACCTTAGTCTCAGAAAAATAATTTACTTTATGCACTAGAACATAAAAAGCGATTTTATGTCGCCTAAGCACAACATAAAGACGAACTTTTAGAGCATGAGAAGTGAAAAGGCTATTTTTAACTTGCAATTAACAAATCTTAGGAATTTTCACTAAAACTAATCTAATTTAAATCATGTATTAGAATTATCCTTAAACTGACCGTTGTTGCATCAAATCTTTCAATACATAACATTTGTCAATGTGTAACACCTAAGTAAACTAATTTCTAATTCAATAAAAGGGACTTCAATATGTACACACATCAAAAGTGTCTAGGGATCAACATATATTTTTGCAATAACTTTTCTCCTGATTGATATTAATTAAAATTTTCTTTAAGGATTCATCAAATAAAGTGTTTTCGTTTGTCACAGTAACGATAAACCAAGTCACCTTTGCATTAATAAAGAAATTTGCCATTTTCCTAATATAGGGATTTTTGACATTTGAACCACTAACACAAAAGTTCGAAAAAAAGACTGAAATAACAGTTTTCTTTAAAATTTTATTGGGTAACTTAAACAATTAATAATCCGTGTTTCTACCGCGAACACTAACAACACAAGAACATCGGTTTGGCATACTCAAAATGAGTTCATCCAAATCACGCTGTGGAATGGCCGCCCATGTTCGTTGCAACAACAAAAAAAGGTCTTCTTGCGACTGGATACCCTCCATATTCGGCAGAGCTCTTCTCTGTAGCATATCCCATGCATGCTCAATCGGGTTCAAGTCTGGCGACTGAGCAGGCCAGGGCAGGACATTGATGTTAGCTGCGGCGAGAGTCTGTCTTACAACTCTTGCGGTGTGCGGTCGTGCATTATCATGCATTAACTGAAATAAGGGACCGATTTGCACTTGTAGAGGAACGATGACGTCTGATACAATCGTCTCAGCATAAATTTGAGCGTTGAGGTTGCCTCTGATCCAAATCAACTCAGTTCTTCCGCCGATCCAAATACCCGCCCATACCATGATGGTTCCACCACTATAAGGATGGACTTCCTGGCAGGATTTTAATCGCTGTTGGCATCGAGGGGTTCTCCAGTGTCGTATACGTCTTGTATCCGGTCTCATACCAAAACGAGACTCATCAGAAAAGCACACGAAACGCCATTGTTCTTCTGCCCAATTTCTGTGTTCAAGAGCCCATTGATATCGAATCCTACGATTGTGCATTGCTATAGGTGGTACCCGTAGCGGTCTTCGGGAATGAAGGTTCACTTCATGCAAGCGGTTTCTGACTGTTTGGTCGCTAATTAAGTTCCCTGAAGAGTGATGAAGCCTCACGGCTAACATCATGGCGGTTATTGTTGGAGCTCTTCGAGTTAAGATTTGAATGTATCGGTCTTGTCTCCGTGTGGTGCAGCGATACCGTCCTCCATGGCGCTCAGCCACGGTACCAGTGCTTCGGTAACGTGTCCAAAGTCGACTGATAACACTCTGACTTGTATTCAGAGCTAAAGCCACAGTACGTTGCCGGGAACCAGCTTCTATCATTCCCACGGCTCTGAGCATTTCTTCCCTGCTTAAATGACGTCGCCGCTCCATAATAACGTTGGTTTTAATCAGTAGTAGGGAAACAGTAGCACTAATAATGTCTTCAATGCGTTGTATGTTTTTATAGGGAAAATATTGACAGCTGATTTTCATCTTTTACTCGAATTTGATTCACAGTTCCTGATTCAAATTATGAAATGCACCAAAAAGGATCCATATAAATTTATAAAATCATAAATTTATTACAAAGCCACATCTCAATCTCAAGAAATCCGCATAAAAATGCTTGATCCCTAGACACTTTTGATGTGTGTATTTCAAACGCAGGTTACTGTAGATTTACGAAAATTCTTCCGGGATCTTAAAACTATTGCATTATCTTTTTGTGAAATACACAAATTACGTATTTATTCTTTCCCTAGTTAAATAATTATTTGTTGACTAAAAAAAATTTGTGCATGTTGCATAAAAAAAGTAAAATATATACTTATTGACAAAACGTCATGTATTCAATGATTTGATACTCGTACCTACAACGGTTAGTTTAAGGATCATAAATATAATTCGAATACAAGAATTATTATAGTTAGACTATTTAAAATTTGGTAATTGACAACATTTCAAACCTGACACGACCTTAAAATAAAAATACTATTTCTTTATTTTCGTATCCTGAGTTCAAATATATTTTTATTTTATTTTTTTATTTCTAAATTTCTGAGAAAAAAAATAAAAATCAAAAAACATGTGATGACGTCACATAAACGGCGGAATGAGGTAGTTACCTTTGCGCATTCCAATGTCTTTGATTGAAAACATCATATCAAACAAGACATGTCAATGTCACCTAAGAAGTGTAATTAGAAAACAACTAAAAAACTGAATTGAATTCAACAATATTTTTTCCTATCAACTCGACACGCTGCTCACTGTCAATATTATCAATTTTTGATTGATATTTCGCCAATAAAATGGATCCCAATGAAAAATATACGCCAATGACGGAACCAAAACAACGACTGAGACAAGTGACATCTAACAGTTTTTTTGACGGGTCACAATAAAGCAAAGGTAATATCGCCATTTTACCGTCATCTGGCACTTACGTCTTTTTAGAATACACCTAATTTCAAAGTTAAAATTATGAATGAAAAGTACATAATTTCGAAAAACGAAAAAATATGGGTGCCCTAGATTTGAATTTACTTTTATATAACGTAATAATACATGCAGGTTAAAAATATGAAATGTTGTCAATTGCAAGTTTAGTTAAAAATAGCCTTTACCCATCTTAAATAAAGCTTATTTTCAACTTACTTAAGATTTTTCCCGAATTCCGGGAAAAAAAATGTCGTCGTAAGGAAGTCTCCACTTTCTGTCTCTGTTCTCTGAAGTTTAGGTAAATATAGTTAGCCTATTCCGATCACTATTTACTATAGATATCAAGTAATTTCTAAAAGAAGCCTCTGCCGGATGTTTTCTTTTACGCTTTGATGTGTTTTGTTATTGTTTAAGGGGAAAACAAGCCCAGGACATTAAGAAAATTATTTACTTTTTAACAGACTTCAAAAAAAGGAGGAGGTTCTCAATTCGGTTGTATTTTTTTTTATTTTTTTAAATATGTATTACCTTAGTACGCCGTCATTTATAAACCGATTTGGAAAATTCTTTTTTTATTTAAAAGGATATACCTCCAGATTGGTCCCATTTTCCCAGTTCTGATGATGGGATCCATGAGAAATTGAGGGAACTCCTCAAATGTTATAGGCATACATATAGCAATTATGGTATTTTCATCAACAAGTGAAGCATTTGCATTCAGAAAGTATAATTTGGTGAAGTGGACCTGATGAAGGAGACCACAGATAGCCAAAGAAACTCTTCAATGATAATAAGTATTTCACGTGAGGCCATAGAAATGTAAAAAACGTGAGGCAATAAGTTATCTCAATTAAGATAGTTATAAGCGACCAAATTGGTATGGGGTAGGTACTACAACTAAAAAGCGAAAAAAAAAAACTTTTTAACAAAAAAAGACATGCCGACTTCAAAAAAAAAACACTACAAAGTGAAAAATAACTTTAATTTCAGAATTCGGTGGCAAAAAACATAATACAAAACCAAAGACACCGACTTCCGAAATTATTTATTTATAAAGTTATTTTTCACTTTCTAGTGTTTTTTTTTTCATATTACTCATAAGTTTTTTTTTATATTAAATATGTGAGTATTTAGTTTATACTTATTTATTATTATTATGTTCCTACTACTTGTGAACCTAGGTACTTCTGTACTTTTTTTGATGTTTATGTCGAAGGCGCAGCTGACTGCCAGCCCTGAATGTGATGTGTTTGTGGATGAATGGTGTAAAGTTATGCGTATATGTCTGTTGTTCTGTGAGAGAAAGTATGCAAGGGAGTCCACTGTTCCATAGAATAGAATAGAATACTCTTTATTATATACACCATATAAATTACAGACATAAATATAGAAACTTTACAATGGGTGACACAATGGGCGATCTTATCGCTAAGAGCGATCTTTTAAAGACAACCTTTGGATGTATTAAAAAGGGGAAGGACAGACAAATACTGTAGATAGTCTGTGGTGTACCTACCATTTACACAATACAATAAATATATACATAAAGTATATCATACTTACCTAAATAAATATATACATATATAATTATTTAGATTAGTATATATAAATATAATAGTAAACATGAAACCCGAGCAATGAAAATATAATGATGTTTAAGGAGAGAGGAAGTGCCTTTTTATCATAATTTTAAAAGTGGACAAAGATTGAGCACGCCTTCCCGACACGGGCAAGTCATTCCATAACCGTACTGCTTGAACAGTAAAAGATTTGACATAGAAACGGGTGGAATGCACCGGCATCTCTAGTCTCAGGTTTTCCGATGACCTCAGATATCTACTATGTGTGTCATGAAGGAACTTGAAACGTTCTTTAACCGGTCAAGCGGCGCGGTTCGCCGATCGGCGACGAAACAATAGAAAATCAATTGTGTCTCATTAGCGGAGCTTGACAGTTTAAGATAAGTGGGGGTTTTAGGATTAAACAAAATACTGTAGAGCTGAAACAAGATGTGAGAATTCCGGCGAAGACGTATGGGAAGCCACTTGAGCTTTGTACGAAATTCAGATATGTGATCATATTTGCGAAGGCCAAATATAAATCTAATGCAAAAGTTTTGAAGTCGCTCAAGCTTATCTAGTTGTGTCTCAGTAAGATCTGGATAACTGACATCAGCGTAGTCAAGGATGGGAAGTAAAAGGGATTGTGCAAGCGCAGTTCCATGTTAGTTTTAAAGAAATCATTTACAACATAATTCACTGATAATTGTCAACGTTATAATTCTCTTCATGTTAATTATAAGCCGACCGCTTAACTGAGACGTTGCCTGAGGTAGCAGCGTGGTGCGGGAGGGGTGTGTTGACGTGATGCGAGAGCTCAGTCATTCATCAACTTGTGATAACTATCACCCCTCCCGCATCGCGCCGCTACCTCAGGCAACGTTTCAGTTAAGCGGTCGGCCTATAATGTAATTGGAGTTTTACCTACCGTTCTAATTAACTATAAATAAATTAAAAAAAAATAGGTCAACATTGTGCGTTGTACAACACACTTTTAAAGAAACACGAAGTTTTAAAGAAATTTAAAACAATTTTATTTCAGTAACAATGTCTCTAAAGTAAACTATGAGAAAACAAAATTATGGTTTCTGTAAAGTATTTCTTTGTTTCTTGCAAGGCCATCATCAGCCTAGCCTTTTCCCAACCATGTTGGGGTCAGCTTCCAGTCTAACCGGCTGCAGCTGAATACCAGTATTTTACATGGAGCGACTGCCTATCTGACCTCCACAACCCAGTTACTGGGTAATACGATACCCCTTGGTAAGACTGGTTTTCAGATTTTCGGGCTTCTGACGACCCGTAACGACTGTCAAAGATCCACGAATGACAGCCGGGACCAACGGCTTAACGTGCTTTCCGAGGCACGGAGGGGTCATGATTGGGTCTTGGTATGTAAAGATGGTCACCCATCCACGGACCAACCGCGGCTAGCGTAGCTTAACCTGATCGATCGACCCGTGCGGCTGCTATTACTTAGCCACATGCTTCTTGCAAGACCGTTAAAAAAATCGTCTGCCGCCAATCCGTCAGTGTAGCCCATGAAATTCGATATTTCTTTCTTCAAGATTCGTTTTGCGGCAATAATAATAAAAAAAAATATCCGAGTAATAAAAATACTAACTAATAAAAAAATCACGTAATTTTTATTTCCGGCTGATAAGGCTGTCTCGTAAAATTACGACGATTTACAGAAAATATGTCTAAATAAGTAGTGCTACCCTAAATCACCAGCCGTTGGACCATGAAACGGCTCTCGCTTACATAACAACCTATATTTAGGTATTTACAATACCTTTTATGAAACTAAGAATGCGACTCGGCCAACATCGTTTCCGAAGTACTGTCAATTGACGAACAACATCTTGCACTTTGATATTATAACCTACATTATAGCTTATTGTCGTAGGTTACGGCTCAACAATTGAATAACAATATGCTTCCCGCTTAGTCCTCTTAGTTTATTGTTGACCGTTCAGGAGTTCCTTCGTCTGCAGCCAATGCTGGGTGCAGCAGACAGGTCATGGTGGACCTTAGCACGGGCTATCATAATTGAATGCGAATAAAAAATTGATCAAGATCATAATAATAGTAGATTATTTCACTTTATTCATTAACCATTTACAAAATCACAATAACAACACCACCAACAAACAATAACAAACAACCACGCACGCCTGCATTACTTTCGCAAATCACTTTACGCGGGTCAACGCGCATAGTGCATTTGCGCGAACTTAATGCTTCTCAAAAGCCGGGCTTTTCACTTCATAGAAATCTGTGTATAAGTACCTCTAAGTACTTAGACTTACCAATATATCAACAAATGTACAAACGTTTCTATAGCAATTTGTAGGCGAAAACTGCGAGACAGAGAAAGGAAATGCAAGCCAGATAAGAAGCCAGACTAGTGTGTGCGAGATGGCGCATTTGAACGCATTGTGTAATAGCGTTTAGAGACGAAATTGGCGCGTAGGTTTGGCAAAAAAGCGGGTAACTTAAATTTTATTCTATGAATGATTGAGTTCAATGAGTACGTATATCTGGCAACCTAGCCCAGTACGCGAGGTAAATAAAGTTTGGATTTCGAAATTTTATTATTCCTATGACATGAATATTTGAGTTCGAGTTCATTGACTGGTATTTTTTTTAAATATATTTTTTATTAATAGGTTTAAGTACGTTTGTTGTTGTGAATTATGATTTTGTTAGGGCAAGCCGGGCTTTTTTGCTTCTATAAAGTTACCGCCACTAACTCCATGGACACTCTTTTAAATCAAGATATTACAAAATCCTGGGTACATTATTCTTGTTGCTTCTATATGTGAGAACAATGTAAAAAAAAACACACAAATGAAAAACAATTAAAAAAATGAGATTAAAAATAAGCCTTGGCAGTTAAGAGATGACCAGTCTCAACCGACTCCGCCCGTTCACGAACATGACGCGTGGATCAGCACCGTCCAGCTCAACCATTTTGTAGGGAACCGAATTTAATTTATTTAAGTACATTTATATATACTTTATTGTACACCAAAAAATACATAACATGACAAAAATACATCAAACACTACAAAATATACAATGGGCGGCCTTATCGCTTTCTGCGATCTCTTCCAGGCAACCTTGTATAACAGAATGTAATAACCAAATAACCGGGAAGCACCCAGTTATGTGCATTTCGAACACTATTTCCTCTAAATTCATGCAACCACAATAAATAATATCGTGAATATGACGCCCACATGTAACATTCAACCGCGGCGGGTGTACCCGCCACAGTTTATGTAGAAACAGCGGTCTAATATGAACATTTTTCAATAATTTTTGGACATGAACATACACAGAAAACAATTGTTTTTACTGTTGTAATTATTTTTGTTTTATCTATTTAATTAATAAATATTATTGTTAGGTACTTATTATTCCACTATAAAATGTCTATTAAAATGCGTAATTTAATTATTTTTATCTACACCCATGCTATAAATCCTCTATAAATGTTTCTGAAACAGTTAGCTTATTGCCAACTCAAAACAACCAGTGTCATAGTAACCATATCATCCAAACGGTCTTGACGCAGAACGTCACTTTCGCAAAACGTCACCGTGAAAAATTTGGTCACTTTAGCATAATGTCACTTTCGCAAAACGTCATTTTCTCACAACGTCATTTTCTCAAAACGTCATTTTCTCACAATGTCACTTTCGCAAAACGTCATTTTCTCAGAATGTCATTCAAGCCATTTTTTTTTATCGGAAGAGACCTAATACTAACACTGTAGAATCGGGTAAGTAATTTATTAAAAATACACAAAAAATCATCAATCAAATTTTTATTACATACATAACTATATGCATATGTGCTTAAAATGATCTATCATGTAATTGGTTATTATAATTATTATGCTAAAAAATTGGTGTGTAATGTAATGAGACGCCTTGTGTAATTTTTCGAGTCTAGAAAGAAAGCCGCTATTGGGATAACCGAATCAAAGAAAGAAGAAAGACCGCCAATCATTACCTGAATTAATGTGTAAAATATTTTTTTTGCAACTATATAAAAATAAACAATACTTTAAGGACCTACGGGATCTAATTGTGGGACGCTGCCAGCAAAACCAACATACTCTGGCTGCAAAGAGTCCAAATGGTATCCTAAGATCCATAGTTAACGCACCTTGGTTTGCTAGGAACGACGAAATCCACGACTATGTACAAATGCCAACAGTAAACTATGAAATTGAGCGGTACAAGGAACAACACGCCTAACCTTGCATCCAAAACCACTAGTTACTGAACTGTTGAACCCGACAGTGGTGGTGAAAAGGCTGAAGAGGAACCACATTCTATAAGTGGGAGGCGCAGCACTGGCTGCTCCTTACTTAATTACTTACCCGATTCTGTAGTGTTAGTATTAGGTCTCTCTTGCAAAAAAATAGCTTGAATGTCATTCTGCGAAAATGACGTTTTGCGAAAGTGACATTGTGAGAAAATGACGTTTTGAGAAAATGACGTTTTGAGAAAATGACGTTTTGCGAAAATGACATTATGCGAAAGTGACCAAATTTTTCAGGATGACATTTTGCGAAAGTGACGTTCTGCGTCAAGACCATCCAAACGAGTGTTATTATGTTGTACTTTTCATTATGCAATTCGTTTTCAAAAAAAAGAACCTTGTCATGCACGCGCGTTTCACTACCACAGTGCAGTGATTTAAAAAAGGAACTTATAGGTTATTCGAATTCACGTCGTATCCCGCCGGCCACCATTTTTGTTCCATTAGTATTGCAAAAAAATTGTTTCAGAACCTTTTATAGAAGACTAGCTGCGCCCCGCGGTTTCACCCGCATAAGTGTCGATCCCGTGGGAATATCGGGATAAAAACAATATTAGTATGGATTCATATCATGGGTGTAATAAAGTCTTGTACGCAACTGTACATAACTAGGTATTAAAACAGCTGCATAAATAACTACGAGTATATTCGTCGACGGCAACTTATACCTATGAAGTCGCCCACTCCTTGTTCGAACTGTACTTGAACAGAAGAGCTTACATACAAGTTGCTTAGTTGAGGTTCCAAATTCTAATCACATTATGCACTAGCCAGCGTGTCATAATGATATTCAGTACAATATTATTAACCGGCTAGAGCGTAGGGCTTTAATGACTTGCTTTAAGTTAGGTTTGCATTACATATAATTTGACATTAGCGAGCGGGTAGTGTGAAAAAGTGTTTATGCAATAGCGGTTCAGGAAAAATGTAACAGAATTAAAGGACAGTGGTAGCTAGGTGTCCCCAAAATTGAAATTTAGTCAACAAACATATCTCATTTAAAAGTTCTTGGATTTCGTTCTTCATTCCTTACTATGGCGACAACCGTCAAACGTATCGGGTTTTCAGGGAAAAAAAAGGAATAGTAATGGTACAACTGTAGTACAAAATGTGACTGATAATAATTATTAAAAAAAAAAAAAACAACCGACTTCAAAAAAAAACACTACAAAGTGAAAAATAACTTTAATTTCGGAAGTCAGTGTCGTTGGTTCCGCATTTTCCGGTTATAAAATAAGTGAAAATCGAATTGGTTTTTAGTTAAGGTAACTTCGTTATGTATTTTATTTTCCATGATATAACAACTTCACGCTTGTATACCTCGTAAGTGTAATAGGTAGAGATGTGCACCTACAACCCGATTTCAAAACTTAGTCAACAGATATCAGGCAACATTTAAAAAGTATTGGGTTACTGAACATTTTTTACTATGGCGACGACCGTAATAGTTGATTGTTGGATTTAAGGGAAAACAGTAAAATGTGGTCATATTTTGTAGTAGACAATAAGTTTCATTATTGAAATAATACATTAAAAATCGTATTTGTAATTTTACTATATTTCATACTAGTTTCTGCCCGCGGCTTCGCCCGCGTTGAAGTCGGAAATTATCGCAAGGGAACCGGGACCAAAAATAGCCTATGTCCTTCACCAGGATGCCATCTAATCCGTTCAGTAGTTTACGCGTGAAAAGGTAACATACAGACAGAGTTACTTTCGAATATATAATATTAGTATGGATTAAGTATACTTCTATATTTAACATGACATAACATAACATCTATTACTAGACTTGTGGAGAAAACAGGCGGCATCAGATCACTCTGTAGACATTGACATTGCGAATGTTCAAGAAGGCCAATTCCCGTAATTAAAAACGTTCAAAATCTTGTCGCAGGCTCATCTCGGCGACAAACAAATGTAAAAAAAAAAACTTGTTAAAAATGTAGCGAAATTAGAGTTATTTGTTGACAGATTAAGACTGAGATCAGACTGCGAACGTTCTTAAACTTACGAGAATTGCCCCTCTGGTGTCTTGTAAAAAGTTTTAAATAGGTACAAAAAAATAGTCTCATGGAAACAGTTATTTTCAACCTGGCACAGTGGTATACCTAGCTGTTCGTTGCTGTCGTTGTTTTCTTTACGTTTTCGATCTGTTTCACAACTAATACTGACCCTTGCTTGTTAACTGGAACTGATAGATAGCTTTTCAACTGACCCTTTTTTATGGATGGGAAATCATCAAATGATCCCACTCTGGGTGGAGCGGAAGGGAGTGTCAGACTCTTACTGACTAAAACCCATCCGTGTTCCTTCCTTAGCCCTTTATGTTCCGGGGTAGCGGTAACCCTTTCGGACAATCCCGCACCCCCGGCAGGCTTCGGCCCTGACAGGCCCCTTCCTTTATGCTGACACCTTTTTGAGGCGCGCGTGGAACACGTACGCGCCGTCCGGCACGGGCCTGGTCCTGCTCGGAGGGTGAGCTACCCTTCAAAACACCCCGGCATTTTCTTCTGACTCTGATTGATCACTGGTGATGAAAAGTGTATCACCTACGACAAGAACGTGCGATAAAGATCATGGTCAAAGGGCAGTCAAGCTCCACAGACTATAGCGAAACCCGGATAACTCGCAATAAGGTGATACTGAGTGTATTGGAAGGGCATCTTTCATTATGAGCTTTTACCGCCGGGCAAAACTAACGATTCAGATTTCTACAGTTAACAGCTGATGAGACTTAAGCATGAAATTGAGAAAAAAAAACGGCCGGAATTGATCAACATAAAGGGTGTGGTCATTCATCATGAACGCGAGACCACACACATCTTTAGCCACACAGCAAAAATTGAGAGTTTGGTTGGGAAGTGTTGATGCATCCACCATAATGTATAGTCCTGACCTTGCACCCTCAGATTTCCGACTGTTTCGGTCTCTTCAGAATTCTTTGTGTTAGGTTTACATCAAGAGATGACTGTCAAAACTACTTGTCACAGTTTTTTCGATCAGAAGTTCCAAAATTTCTACAGTAATGGGATTATGTCCCTACCTACAAAATGGCAACATGTTATCGAAAAAAAACTTGGAAATTTCGTCGTTAATAATCCAATTCCGCGTAACTAACGTTGTTAATACCGCGTATGTACACTTCCGCTCGTTTTACATGAGGGTCAAAACTAACAGGCCGAATTTTGAACGAACTTGAATATAGAAAGAAAGAAAAATGTTTACTTGGACGCAGTTCGTGGAACACAAAATATACAATTAATAAAATAATTTTTCAGACAACAATAGAGGACCGTTTCGTTCTCCTTAATTCAATAATTCGGATTATTAATTTTTTCAAAACTTAAGCTTCTTGACCCTGTAAATATACTAAGAAAAATAAAGTCTTAAATTTGTATAAAAAATAAGAAAAATCTTTTTCCCCGGCCTATTATTATGACTAAAGCTCAACACTAATACGCATAAGTTGGGATTATTCGGATACTTATCTTTAATCTTTTCCATTGTGAAGGAAAACACGAGCAAGTATCCTATTATACCGTTGTAAAAAAAAAAAACTTAACGAAGCCGAGAGCTACTTGTACTCCCCGTCATTGTAATCATATTTTTGTACCGAACCATACCTGGGAACCTGTCCCTCTGGTTACGGAAATATTGAAAATCAAAGTTCCAACTTTAACAAACGTTGTTTTACGAAAACAAGTTTTTAATGTTATAACACAACTTTAAATGCCCCCACGACCCCTTTGTTTTGCGTGTGTTACATTACGCACTACCGCAAACAGCTAATTATAACACCAAAAAATAAAAGTCGTTTTTGTGCAATGTTACTTGTGCTTGTCGTTTGGGGGGGAGGAGGGGGGGGGGGAGCTGTTGCCATAATCACCGCGCTTGGCGTGAAGATTTCCACATACCGGCAGAAGCACCGTAGCAACGCCTCCCAAAAAGAGCATCGATGACACAGGCACCCGCTGCAAGCGGGAAACACGGACCTTGTGGGTGTGGAGGTGCCTTGGGGAGGTCTTTGTCGAGACGTCTTTCGGCTGAAATGAGAGAATGAGACGGCTGTGTGATGGGTCTTTTTACACCCTGTATTATTTGACTATCATGGTATTACATTTCTTTCAATTTGGCGAAAAATACAATTCAGTACCTAACTATGTACTACCTATATAGAGGCGTAATTAACACTGCCTACCCATCGGACTCTGGTGTGATGATATGTATTTCACACCTATGTTCCCAAATCATTAAATACCTAACTTGCGCAAAGTCTGGTTGACTTACTTATACATCTCTTGCCATCCCTTAGAGGATTACAAACGTAATGATATGTTATGTTTTAAGTTTAATTTTATATTAGTTGGCTATCTTTGTGTTTGATCGTTCATTTTGACGAAAAACAGAATGCAATACCTATAAGTACCTACCTATGTAGCAACTTAATACAGAATTTAATAAGTATACGTTTGCTTCGCTCCCTACGAGGAATACCAAAGTGAAGTTATGTAAGTAAAATTAATAGAACAGTTAATCGCGAAATATACCATACATTGCGAATTGTGATTGTTCCATACACTTGTGCCTACTCCTTTGTGGAATAATAGGCATGATGTTTTGTTGTAAGT
Source organism: Amphipoea lucens (assembly GCA_947508005.1). Taxonomy (NCBI): domain Eukaryota; kingdom Metazoa; phylum Arthropoda; class Insecta; order Lepidoptera; family Noctuidae; genus Amphipoea; species Amphipoea lucens. The sequence goes on from OX382355.1 coordinate 5,076,870, forward strand.
CGGCGATTATTATGTATTATCTCTTTTATTGTGACGAAAAATTGAAAACAAACATCTACTAATATTTTTTAAAGATAATATTTCCAGGAAGCCCCATAAAATTTAAGATTAGGGAAACGGTTTGTTATTTTGTAGCCCTTAATTTTTTTTTAACTTTATTTTGCTTTTATTATTACTTTTTTGTTAAAGCGGCAATAGAAATACACATTCTGTGAAAATGTCAACTGTCTAATGTCTATCGATTACGGTTCATAAAATACAGTGTCGCCGACAGACAGAATGGACAGCGGAGGCATAGTAATAGGGTTCTGTAGGCATCCTTTGAGTACGGAACCGTAACACGTACACGCGGGGAGTTTTCATGGTATACATTTTAATATACTCCCTTATCACTAAACTAAATGATAAATTAAAAAAAAATGTTTTTAAACTAATGCAATGTCAGTCTAACTTTCGGTGTAAATTTCCCGGGCTACACGTTATGGTCTTCTGTTCAACGATGGATTTGTCTTTCGGCCATGATATTTAAAATAAAGAAAAACGGTTACGTAGAATTTGTAAAAACTATTAAGTGTTTTAAGTCTCACGCATTAGATTTCAGTTTACTGTCACATCACAAATGGCCGATAGCAAGCTGACTGTTGGATGCGCATAAGCTGACCTTAGGGGACTACATGACCTAAAGCGCGGTCACTGTCGGACTGCATAGAAAAGAAAGAGAAGCGCGATGACACAACGCTGGTAATTTATTGCAAAATATGAAGCAATTATCTATTTACAAAAGATCTATTGTATGGACTAAAAAATTAAAACACTAGTGCTTTAGTATGTTGCTTGTAGAATAATCTGACAAAAAATCAGAATGATTCTATGTATATTAGTATGGTTTTTATTGTAAAAAGAAAGTTTTTGGGGGTATCTTCATGATTTTTTTCTATCGTATCAAATTAGTTGTATTTTGTGATTTTGGCGGTCTCTCCAGTCCTGTGTCCATATCTCTCGCCGGAACCTTATACTTTAAATGCCCTTATCGACCTGCTGCGACTTTCGGTGCCTCGGGTCGCTTGTCCAAGGAGATGGCGCAGTAGATCGAGACGTAACGCAAGGATCAACCCAGGATGGATGAAATGACGACAGGTCACAGGAACAACTTGCGACCCACGGTTGCCCCTCAAGTTAAAGGGGAAAATTTATAAGTCCGTGATAAGGCCTGTCGTACTTTATGGGTCTGAATGCTGGGCCGTGAAGAAGACGGATGAAAAAGATTGCAAGCAGCTGAGATGAAAATGTTGAGATGGATGTGTGTGGTGGAGTGACGAGAATGGATAAAGTAAGAAATCACACTTATCACACTAATATTATAAAGGCGAAAGTTTGTGAGTGTGTGTGTGTTTATATGTTTTTTACTTCTTCACGCTCAAACGGCTGGATCAATTTTGATAAAATTTTGTATGGAGGTAGCAGAAACCTTAGATTAACATATGGGCTACTTTTTTCAAATCAAATCAAATTATCTATTTGCTAGAATGCAGGTAAGTATACAAATAAGGTCGTGAAGAATTAAAGTTGAGCCATATATTCTGCCCAAGATTCGGCATGCAAAATTTAAATGAATGAATAGGTAAGATGCTTTAACTAATAAAAATAAGAAGATCTTAAACACACTTTTCAGATTTAAAAAATAATAATATCCCGATATTCCCACGGGATCGACATTTACGCGTGTGAAACCGCGGGGCGCAGCTAGTGAGTATATAAGAGGAAGTTTGAAAGTGGCGCCAGTGACAGAAAAGTTGAATGGAAATCGTTTGGCTTGGTATGGGCATGTGATGAGAAGGGACGAAACGCATGTGACTAAAAGTGTGACGAATATACATGTTGATGGATGGAGAGGGAGAGGAAGGCCGAAGAAAAGATGGATGGATTGTGTGAGGAATGGTATGAAAGAGAAGGGAGTGAATGGTAGCGTGATAGTTGACAGGGGAGAATGGAAGAAGAAAACGTGTTGCGCCGACCTCAAGTAACATTGGATAAGAGCAGGAATATGATGTATCAAATTAGTTGTATTATGTTTTCAACACACTATCATATATCCTGAAAAATATCATACATTTTTCTGATTTTGTTTACTGTAGTCGATCATATACTTTTATTGCTTCTAAAACTTGCGTTTTTTTGCGTTTAGGTCCTGTAATCCCCTTAAGTTCCAAATGGCTGACTACTAGTGAAAAGCACCCTATTCTGTTTAAATTTGTTTATTAAAACTTATTTCAGAAGATTTTCTATTGTTTGTACTGAACTACTGATTAATCAAAGAGAAAAGATAAAAAATAATCATTATGTTGATTGCAAAACTTTAGTTTCTATAATCACAATTTTTGAACGGACAGCTCTTTCAAAGATAAAATTCTCGCTAAAAGGCTGACTGTTGGGTGTGAACTCTTTTGTAATGTGTCCTAAAAATTTACACAAAATATAAAATCTCAGTGTACCTACTGTTCAAGACGTCCGCGGCTCCGCTGTTTACATGTCAGCAGATGTTGGCAGCACCTAAAACTTGTAATTCTTATAATACCTGTCCACTTACTTGTCAACAAAGTATGGTGCGCTGCTTCAAGACGTCCGCAGCTCCGCTCTTAACACGTTAGCAAACGTTTTGGGAGCACTTAAACCTAAAGTCTTATAATATCTGTCCACTTACTTGTCAACGAAGGATGCGATTAAGTCGAGTAGCTCAAGCACAAGGCTGTCTATGACTCTGGGGTCAACTACTTTACTGCCAGAGGCCCGGGGCTCCGCTGCGCGTGTGGTGGAAGCAACAGCCCCGTCTGATGCCCCGTAGGCATCCGCCGGTACAGCAACTTCCTTGCTACAGCAATCACCCATGATCTGTAAACAAGAATTAATATGTATGGCCAGGCAACATTTAAAATATTGGGGTGATTTTTCACCCTCCTTTTTTTAGCATCATCAGGAGTCTTTCTTGCTCCCGGTGCGGTTTCTTACGATACGGCGCGTAAGCCGCGACGCGCACGCTTGTACAAGACACAAAAAATTTTCGGCCTGAGTATCTACCTAACGGCTAGGTGCGGGTTTACCGGGGCATTTTTCGTAAATAAATATTCAAAATCAAATCAGTGAGTACATCTCAAAATAAAAAACGGTAATTTTCACATAAACTGGCCTGCTGAGCCTCAAATATTTTTATCTACTGTAAGTAATTACTTACCAGTGATTAGATTTAGATGTTGCGTTAATTTATTTTCAAAGTATTTGACACCTATGAATTAAAACTCCGGGATTCTGATTTCCAAACAAGATTTAAAGAAGCGTAGGTCACAAAAGGATCGTCAGTTGTAAAGCACGTCCGGAGCCGTGAGCGATACAACCAGCACTGCTGCAAGTTGCAAGCTCGCGGCGGGTACAGCCACGGCGGTACCGACAGGCGGCGCGAAGGGAAGGGGGATTACAAAAGGGTGGCCGCACATTTGGCGTGGGCTGAGGCGAGTAGCGGAGCAGCGTTTTCACTGGAAAACCAATAACACCCATGCGCAGGTTCAAATAGAGATGAACATTAAAAAAAAAAATCGTAATTCCGAAAAAACAACAATGCGTAGGCAGGTATTTTTTATTTTCGAGTTCATTTTCAGTTGAAATGTTTAACACCGTGTTCTTCAGGATTACGTGCCAAGTTTATACCTGGCAAACGCTTCTATAACTTTTACAAATCAAATCTAACTAAAAAAAAAAATATTTACTTCATTTTTTTTTTGTTCGTTCGTTCAAAGGCTTCGTTACAAACTAGTTACAAAGATATTTGTAATTGATAGCTGAGTTGATGTGGCATAAGGAGAGAACGCCGAAGATATATTTGAAAAGTTTCTGATAGGAACCCCGTGGTCAAGAGTCCGCTTTCAGATTTCAAGAAAGGGCCAAAAATAAAGTGATCTTCAGAGGCGTTGATTTTGGCATGATCGGGTGTGGCCTAACCCAAAATTACTTAAATAGACAAATCTGATGAAGAAATTGTGGGCTTTCCCTAAATCTTACCACTTTGAAAACTCAGATTTGGACCATTTTTAAAAGCATATTCAGGGCGAATAAAAGTTATTCTGTGCAATAGTGTTACTTGTCCTGACAGTGAATATATAAATATGGATGGATGACGGATCGATGGAGCCTTTTGGCAAATATGAGGAAATTTCATCAATTCAGAAAATTACGCAAAAGTGGCCATAATTTTGTATTTATCCCTAAATCGAGGAACCCAATAGCTTCGATTACTGTTTGAATTGGAAGGTGACACGTTAGTGAAGATTTCTCGATATTCAGAAGTTTGTAATACATACTAAACAGTTGATGATTAGAATTTAAGTAGCAAAATTAAAACATCTTCGGAGTACACCATAAACAAAGTTGATTATTTTAACATTTTACTATGAAGTAAATCAATTATTTGGAAAACATCCTCATCTTATGGGCTATCTAACGAGCTAGCAACGTTTTAAATAATATTGAGAGATGACCGTCAATTGTTTGATAAGGGATCCTGCCGTTTTGCCTAAAAGATTTTGACAAAATTTCACTACCCAAACAAATTTTAGCAACCTTTTTTTTATACCAATGCAATATTTGGAATGATTTTAGTACGCATTTTCATTTGGTCAAATTTTTATTCGGCAGAAAATTACCAAGGATAATATCATTAAGGCATTTGGACTTTAATCAGATGATTTATTACAGCGAACAATCTCTAGACAATAAACATTTATTCAAATGATTTGTTATGAAAAAAAAAATATAGACAAAAATATTTTTTTTGGGCCGAAGTATGTTTCGTGCGTACTTTGGGTGACATCGGTTGCATGGTTGCGGTCGATCGATAGGCGACGTAGGATGCAAGAGCGAGCGAAGGGCACCACGAGGTTCGGTTTGATTAGCTTACTATAAACCCTTTACAAAAAATAGGAGCCCCGCCAGGCGGGGCTCCGTCGACGTAGGATGCAAGAGCGGGCGAAGGACACCCCGAGGTTAGGTTTGGTTAGGTTACTTTAAACCCTTTTCTCAGAAATAGAAGCCCCGACGTTGGATGTAAGAAGAATTTATATTTAGATATTACCAATATTTTCATTACGCTTCAAACAAAAATTATTCAAATACCTCGAATACTATTGAATTCTGGCTATACCTACATATGGGGGGTTCAATTTGTTGCGAAATATTGTTGAAGCGTAAAATGAAAATTTTGGTAAGATTATGAATGTTTTATTTATCCCACTTTAACCACTATCACTTCACATTCCACAAACATTAACCCTCTTATTCATAATCCTATTTTATCTCTATTTTAGCTAAAATAGGTTTATAGAACGTTTGTCTTTATCTGTCACGTTGTCATTTCTGTGTGTAAGAAAGAGACAAACCCCATTTTAACTAAAATAGGTTTGATAAGTTTTATGAATAAGGGGGTAAGAGTATAATTAGGTTCTTCATATCATTAGTATTCATTATCTGACCCCCTTTTATTTAATGCTGTTTCCAAGGGTGGTCAGGTAATGAATGTAAGAGACTGTATACTATTGTCAAACACTCACTGCCCGTGGCGCCAAAAACGGTGTGCTAGTCACAGACGCGTGTTGTGTTGTTACTTGTCGACAGAGAGGCAACAGGCGGCGCGGCGTCCTGTTTCCACATTTTATAATCCCGAACAATCTGACTATCGTCGCCACTATACACGCAATAATATTGCCGATACATACAATATTGACAACATTATTGCGTATGTGTGTGTGTGTGGGCGACAAAAAGCATATCCTGATAAGTCTGCTTCAGCTTGCCTAGTACGATGCTTCACAAAATGTTAATAGCGTTGAGTGTTTTTTAGGTAGAACGGCTGTAACGCGAATAGCGTTGAAAATGCCGAAAATAACAATTTGTTTTTTTCACGAAAAAAAAACAAATTGTGGTTTTTTTTCGTTTTTTTCGCATGTTACATAGAAAAAATTAATGGAAGGTATCCCTTGGAAAGTAAACAGAATTCTTTCGAATGTTTCGATTGATGTTTTGAAAAGTTGAAAAAAACAAGTTTTATTGAATTTTTTTTCATTCTACCCTCCATTTTATTAGTAGCTACGTATTATTATGGAGAGATAAAGCATAGAATATCTTAAGTTAAATATAGTAAGAACGGATTTGAATAAAAAAAACATGAAAGTTTCCCGTTTCTTTCATATTTTTCGGTTTTTTTCGGTTTTATTGAAAAAAAACATGAAATATATACTGACAAATTTTCTTGAAACTTTCGAATGAAACATTGAAAAAAATAACGGAATAGGAAAGAAACGGGACTTTTTCCTGCTTTTTTCAACGCTAAACGCGACTGATCCGAGAAAAAATGCATCTTCGATAATAAAATAGGGCCATAAGCGGACCTAACGCGTAGCGGACGCAGTGCGACTCCCTCGTTGAATTTGTTGATGTAGGAGTAAGATTTGTCTCACATTTTCACCTTCTCTTTTTTCTAGAGAAGCTTTACTGAACGACCCACTACCAGTGTTGGTGTGCGAAGCTGTCATGTTTAGCTGAATATTTAAGTATGTCAGTAAAGGGAAGCCTCTAATCTTTTGACGAGTTTATAACGTTCACAATTGTAGACGTATCTTTAGAGATACTTATGTTGTAAGTGAATCGCAACAGCAGCAGCGAAATACGCACAGAGGTGAATTAGTGATATTCTGCTTGCAAATGCAGCGTTATTGCTGTAAGCAATTTGTGTGTTATTTATGTTCTAACTAGCTGCGCCCCGCAGTTTCACCCGCATAAGTTTCGATCTCATGGGAATATCGGGATAAAAACTATCCTATGTACTTTCCTGGGACTCAAACTATCACTATACCAAATTTCATCGAAATCGGTTCAGTGGTTTAGGCGTGAAAACGTAACATACAGACAGACAGACAGAGTTACTTTCGAATTTATAATGAAAAAGATTCTAGCTATTTGTTCTTACTATAATTTTCAGTAATGAAATGAATGCAACGGCAATATCACTAAGGCCCGCTAGCACCACAACTTATTAAATATGAAAAAGATTCTAGCTATTTGTTCTTACTATAATTTTCAGTAATGAAATGAATGCAACGGCAATATCACTAAGGCCCGCTAGCACCACAACTTATTAAATATGTTTACCGCTAACATATTTAAAACATCAGTATTTGTGTGTGTCAAATTAAAAAAAAACCGGTCAAGTGCGAGTTGGACTCGCGCACCGAGGGTTCCGCACAAATTTGTATTTATGTAATTAGTCTTAACATTATTTTATTTGTAATGTAACTACAAATTTACGGTTTTCGAATTTTTTCCTTTACTTGTGCTACATGACATTGCTTCTTGCTAAAGAATAATGCCGTGGGACCGTACCAACTTGCGAGGGAGCGTGTCACAGCCAAATGTAGTTCATAAAATTCTATTTTTTAAATTAGATTTACGTTTTTGTTATGAAAAAGTTTCCCGGATTTCGGACACTAAAATAAAAGTATTTTTATGTACTTTTTTGTACGTATTTTCTCTTATGTCATGTCACTGCCATTGCATTTCATTTCCGAATGAAGCTACTACGTAAAAATATAGCTTGCCAATACACATTTAAATGAAGAAGATAATTGAATTTTTGTTCTGTTGCGCCGTCACGTATGACGTTGCTTTCAATATTGGTTTCATCTGAACTATTGAAATATTTAAAATATATTTAATATATTTAAAATATTTAAAACGTTCAGGTGCATTTCCATAACGTAATCTTTGTGTGATAATCCTTAGCGATGCCTCCATCATTCATCGGCATCGTTCTTTCGTCATTTTCTCGAACGTAACCTCAAAATAATTATGAAGTAGATAAAAAAAAAAATTAAAAAATGGCGAATAAAAATACGAATTGCGGAATCCATATAAAAAATAGTTAGCAATATAGGAAGGGCATTAAATTCTCGTCCAAATACTAGGTTTTGTTGTGACAACGGACTTTTTCGTTTGGTACAGGATGCCCTATATTTGACGGCGTTCTCTTTTCATGATTCTAGGTCAACGGGAACGTTCACTAATGTTTCACCAAAACTCCATTGACAAATTTTTAGTTTACAACCAACGTTTCGTATACTATTTATTTCACAAACAACTCATTCCGCAAATGATTTATTTTATAAAAAAATCGCTTTACAAACATTTATTTGGCAAATGCTTCTCTTTACAAATGTTTCGGATGATATTTAATCATTTATACATATTTCATTAGGTATTGATATTTAGATTATTTAAAAAAAATCACGTTTCTACAAAATAGCATTAAAATCAGTTGCGTAGTTTAAAAGATCGAAGCTTACAGACAGGGGGAGCGACTTTGTTTTATACTAAGTATGTAAAGATTTTCGAAACCAGTCACAAAGTGATCATGACGATATTTTCTATTTGGGTCAAATAATTTACAGGCAAGTAGGTATTTTTTTCTATATAATCTAGTTGTTTCTGGCACTCACCGGCCGCTACCGCGGCGCCGCTCTCTCGGCTCGTGCGTAGGTGGTCACAGTTTTAACCTAACCTAACCATATTTTTTTTAATTTTTAACCTATTCTAACTAGTTCGGTTCGGGTAGCCAACTAAAAATAATCTCTTTTTTTTTCTAGTAGCGCTAGTCAATTCTGGCGCTCATATTTTGTGTTTAGTAGTTTTTTTCAGTATAATCTTGTCGTTTCTGGCACTTGCCGGCCGCTGCCGCGGCATTGCTCGCTTCGCTCGCTCGGCCCGTGCGTATGGGTCACAGTTTTAACCTAACATTATAACATTTTTTTTTTAATAATTAGCTAAATCTAACCTCTAATAAAATAGGTAAGCCAAATATTTCACTTTTATGTGGCTCTTGCATCCAATGTCGACGGAGCCCCCCGATTTTCGGCAAATTGCTGGTTGGATCTTCTCTGCTTAACAGGGTCCAACTTTTCGCCCTGAATATGCTTGCACAAAAGCCCCTGGGCTCTACCATATATCTTTATAAAAATTCGTGAATTCGTTAGTAAAGAATTTAAAGATATTTTATGCCCAAAACCCGTTCCAAATGTGAATGAACCAAGTTCCTCTAGCATACTTACCTAAAGATCACAATCCCGTGCCAACAACATATGGTCAGAAACAAACAACTAAAAAGAGAACTCGACAAAAACCAACATATTCCTACTGCAAACAAGTTGGTTATAGGAATCACGTAAGAGGAGGAATTTATTTTTAAGTTGCCATCGTCACGCAGGAAATAGAGCAAAACCTACAGAGCTGGCTGTCAACCTTCGCTTCGCGGAATAGATAAAGGAAATTGGAGAGACACCATAGGAAGTTAACTTTTATTCGCGTTGCTGCTCATCAAATAATAAACGAACAAATCTGAATATTCTTTTAAATTGTTTTCTTTGGAATGCGGTCAACGAAAATCGAGCATATTTTGTAACTAGTTATAAAATATGCTCGATTTTGCGCGGACGAAGTCGCGGGCAGAAGCTAGCTTCTGCCCGCGACTTCGTCCGCGTGAAAGGAGACTGATAAAAAGTGGTCTATGAACCAATAGCGATAGCGTTGTGGTATTTCTGTGGGGATACCTCAACTATACCCTTGTGCAAAGTGGTATCAAAATCTGAACCGGCAGTTTTGAGAAATATAATATTTTAGAATAAGTACATATTTTTATGCTACATTTTTATTTTAAAAACGTTTTAACAGATATTTCTGATTATATAATACTTAATTAATATGTTTCTCTTCTAGACAAAGACACGTGCCACCTCAACAGTACTGAATGCATATGGTAAAGTGGAGCTGATGCTGAAGTACCAGGAGAACTCATTAACAATTAACATCCCTGCATCGGGAAAAGCAATATTTTGTAAAAGTTGATAAGCCGTTCATATTAAGCTATTGTGACTTGGATAAAGTACAAACCGACCCACTAAATATTGAAAATTAATAAACTTTTTTACATGAAAAAAAACAACCAACTTCCATAAAAACACTACATAATAATCAGCCTATAATGTTCCCATTGCTGGGACACAGAGAGAGTGGGAGTTCAAGAGGGAGTGGGCCGTATCCGTATCCACAACACGGGCCCAGTGCCCGCCGCGTTTTTAAATCAGTCCAACCGTCTTCGAGTAATCGGTGAAAATAAATAAAAAAAATTGTTTTTTTTATTTATTTTTTTAGTTTCCGACGAACTGAGCTGAGAACCTCCTAAAGGTATGATTCCGATCTCGGCAGCACGCAGCAGTGCTGCCGCAGCACTGCTGGTCCCCGTATATTCTCTATAGGAATGTCGCGCAGCATTGCTGCCGTGTGCTCGGAATGTAATCTCATATAAACCTATAGGAAATGTATGAGTACCAGTAGTGCTGCGACCGCACTGCCGCGGCAGCACTGCTGCGTGCTGCCGAGATCGGAATCATACCGTAAGTCGATTAAAAACGAAAAAAAAAAAACCTAAAATTCGGTACTGTCGAGGTAGCAAGTGACTTTGTCTAGCAGAATAAAAACAACCGACTTTAAAAAAACACACTACAAAGTGATAAATAACTTTAATTTCGGAAGTCGGTGTCGTTGGTTCCGCATTTTCGTTTTTTGACACCGACTTCCAAAATTAAAGTTATTTATCACTTAGTAGTTTGTTTTTTTGAAGTCGGTTGTTTTATTTTTGTAAAAAAGTTTTTATTTTTCACGTTTTAGTTGTACCTACCTACAAATTCAGTTAAAACTAATGCATTGATGAATTGAAGACTAGAAGAATCATCAAAATTCGCATAGAAATGCCGGAGATGCAGTACATTTATGCATATATAACTTCGTACATAAGAATAATTACCTAATGTATTATACAGGGTGAATTTTCCAGTGGGCGTGGATGGCCAAATTCTAAACTATAAGGAATAGCGAAAAGTACTCAAAGGAGTCGCGGGCTCGATTTTGATGAAAACTAAAACTGATTCATTGGATTTTTGAAAAATCAATATTTCTAGCCAGGAATCGAACCTGTTGATTTTGAAAAAAAAAACACACTGTATTATTACACCATTCGATAGTGTCCCTAATAAGGATCAAATTCTGGGAAGTAATGACATACGGCAAACTTAAGGAAAATGTTGAATAGTAAATATAATAAACGAAATACGGAACGATAAACACACTTTTTTCGAGGAATCAAATAAAAGAATGTAAAGATTTTTTTTTTAATTTCAAAGATGTGCCCGACGACTTTAAGCTGTCTCTAAGAGAAGTAAGTGCAATAGATTCTAAATTTAGGGGCCAAGGCTTTATAAAATCTCATTGCAACAAAAAATGCTCTTCAAAATTATGTAAATGTAAGAGATCTAACGTATTGTGCAATTCTAAATGTCATAATGCATCACCATCATTGGCGTATATAGGGGGGGGGCCGGGTGGGCACGGCCCACCCTAGAATGGTCTCAGGCCCACCCTAGGATGTTTGGGGACCTATTCCAAATTTTAAGCTGGATACTTAGGTACATAATATAACTTCACACAAAAGCAATCAAATAAATAATCTACCACCAAGACCTACACAAACTTATTATTAACTACATAATACATTCCATATAGTTACTTTTGAAATCACAAAAATAATAGAATCTTTAATAAGCAACGAAATAAGCTAGAGTATTATTATGATTAGACGGCCCGGGAGCTAACGCATCGGCAATCGGCCATACAGGCCACGGCAGGGGTTGCGCAGGTCGTTGGAAGGATTGCGTCTGGCGCCTGGGCCACGCACAACGGACCAAATGGGAGTCTAAGTGCGGAAAACGGAGCCCCATCATCATCATCCTCGAGGTGGCTTTGCACAAATCTGAGGTCCTCTGTTTCCATGGGCCTCAGAACAAGCCACCACGCGATTTACACATAGCGGTAGGAGGCGCCCGCATCGGTGTCGAGTCGACTATGAAGTACCTAGGACTTGTCCTCGACAGCCGGTGGGACTTCGGACCGCACATTCAGCGGCTGGTCCCCAGGTTGATGAGCTGCAACGCTCATCAAAACTGCTACCTAATTTGGGGGGGGCCCAACGCCTCCTGCCGGAGACTGTACGTGGGGATTGTGAAGTCCATGGCCCTGTATGGGGCGCCCGTGTGGGCGGACACTCTGACGGCCCGCAACGTTGCAATATTGCGAAGGCCGCAAAGAGCGATAGCTGTTAGGGTGATAAGAGGATACCGTACGATCTCCTACGAGGCAGCAACTCTCCTGGCCGGATCAACGCCCTGGGATCTGGACGCGAAAATCCATGCGTCTCCTATATCGCTGGCGGAAGGCGGAGCTTGCTCATGGTCAGCCTACGGTTCCTCGGGAATTCGATCCACGAAGGACTGAGCTCCGTCAGATCCTAGTGGCTGAATGGAGGGAGCGACTTGCGCAATCCAGGAGGGGGCTCGCCACAATAGTGGCGATAAGGCCTGTTATAGAAGAATGGCTGGAGAGGCAGCATGGCGCCCTGAGCTTCCGGCTGACGCAGGTGCTTACTGGACACGGATGTTTCGGGAAATACCTGCGTCGCATAGGTCGGGAGCGGACACCTGCTTATCATCACTGTGTGGACTGCCACGAGGACACGGCGTTACATACGTTGGAGGAGTACAGCTTGGGCACAACAGCGCAGTGCCCTCGTCGCGACACTTGGTGCGGGTGATCTGTCATTTTTGGCGGTGGTTCAGTCCATGGTCGGAAGCGAAAACCCGTGGGATGCTGTGGCCTCTTTTTGCGAGGAGTTGATGCATGCAAAGGAGGCGGTGGAGAGGGAGAGAGAGCATACCTCTCATTCCACCCGCACCAGAAGAGCAGCTGGGCGTCGAAGGGTGCTTAACGATTTCCGGCCACTATAAGGGGCCTGCGGGCGGCGAAATTGGGGCCGTGTCATCGCTCGAGCAGTCGGGCTCAAAGAAGTGACACGCAATAGTGGGGTTTTTGTCGGTAGGTGTCCGACATCATGGTCGGGAGCAGACGCCGGTGTGTCACCACTGTGCGGCTTGCCCTGAGATACGGTGCAGCACACGTTGGAAGAGTGCTCAGCTTGGGCAGGGCTGCGCCGTGACCTCATCGCTGCCATAGGCGGGAGCGATCTCTCGCTCCCGGCTGTCGTTCAATCGATGGTCGAGAGCGGGAGCGCATGGGACGGTGTTGCCTCCTTTTGCGAGGATGTCATGTCTGCAAAGGAGGCAGCCGAGTGGGAGAGAAAAGCCGCATCCTCTCTCCCCTCCCGCAGGAGATGCACCGGGCGCCCGAGTAGGGCGCAAAACGATCTACGACCTCCATGAGAGGTGGCCTGCGGTCGGCGGATTAGGGGCGTCTGTCGTCCGTCCAGACAGGCCCGAGTTGGCGCTGCAGTGTTTCACGAACGCTACTCGAGAGCGGGTGCGGCCATTATAGGAATGGGCGCACGGGGAGGTGGGACCCGCTGAGAAACAGCGGGTCGAGGCCTGTCGGGGGAGCGGTGAATGCTTATGCGAATCCCGCACCCCCGGCCATAGGTAGAGGTGGAACACCGCGGTGGCTTTAGCCGGTAAGAGTCGCCGATGCACCTCTGTCACCCCCACGATAGAGGAAGTCCATGAGGATTTCCACAGCGAGAAAAAAAAAGGTGTCCGGCATCATAACCCTCCGTTCTTGCCGGACGGAGGGAAAAAAAAAAAGGTCAGGGGCCAGGCCCCCCCTAGAGAGAATCCCTAGATACGCCAATGATCACCATGTATGAAATTATGAATTTAAGACTATTTTTTTTAATTTTAATTATGACAACATTAAAACAATAAACATTAATATTTAAAAAATCGTTTTATTACACCTTATCTAACAAACTAAGACATTCTAATACCTAATTGAAGTTTGACTGGTCAAACCCCGATTTCATTAAATTGAGTTTCGACGTTTGCCTGACCAAATTAGTTTCTCCTAGGTTTGACGAAAATTCTTTAGTCAGAGGCCGAAAAACTTAATTTGTTCGGGCTTTGACTAATACTTCAAGTCAGACCTGAGAATTGACTAGTCAAACCTAGGAGCGCCGGAGCTTCGAGGTTTGACTATAAGTTATAACAGATACACAGTAATTACTTATTAGTGGGTAATTAGTGTGTATCAAAAAACTAAAACACTAGCGGAATTAACTAGCGATAACCACTAGCGATTAGTAAGAAGAGTGGGACGCGTCTTCGTGGATGGCACTATCTAATACTTAGTTTTAGCTTAGCATCCTTTCTGCCTTTATTCTTTGTGCTCGGCCCCAAAGAGTCGTAGCGTGATGCTCATAAGAGGAACAGGCCTTTAGTGGTATCCAGATTTTAAACGCCTACTTGAATCTTAGATAATCACAAGCCGTCGACGCTTACTCCACTATCTATTATGACTTAGGGTGCGTTTCCACTCAAACGGAGACGAGCGGGGCGGAGCAGACACGCGCAGGAATCAACCAATCACAGACGACACGCGAGAGACGTGATAAGGATTTTAACCTATGTGATTGGTCGATTCCTGCACATCTCCTCTCTGCTCCGCTCGTCTCCGCTCAGCGGAACGCACCCATACTTTAGCGTAAGTTTATTTTTAACCGACTTCAAAAAAAGGAGGAGGTTCTCAATTCGTCGGAATCTTTTTTTTTATGTATGTTCCCCGATTTCTCGAAGACGCCTGGACCGATTTGGAAAATTTTTATTTTGTTGGAATGGGTATACTTCCCAAATGGTTCCATGAAAATTTTATCGAATACGGGCAAGTGGTTTTTGAAAAATCAACAAAAATCTAAAAAATTGTCTACATTAACGATCTTTTTTTGATTACTTTTTCGTAGGGTAGTTACAACTAAAAAGTGAAAAATAAAAACTTTTTTACAAAAAAAAAACAACCGACTTAAAAAAAAAAGCTACAAAGTGATTATAAATAACTTTAATTTCGGAAGTCGGTGTCAAAAAACGAAAATGCGGAATCAACGACACCGACTTCCGAAATTAAAGTTATTTATCACTTTGTAGTTTTTTTTTTAAGTCGGTTGTTTTTTTTTTTTACAGATATCACTTGTAATAAGCAAATGGTTGCAGTTAAATTTAACTATGTCCTTGAGTTTACGGTTTCAAAACTTGATAATTATTCATTATCGAAGATTCTGAATTAAAAGAAATTGTTCTGATATTGCTTGCTGACTTAATTAGGATACCTAGAAATTATCTCAAGTAAGTATAGTAAGATGATTATTTCAACGTTATCAGCGTACGTACAAAGAAGATAGCATAAGATTCACTTTTATATATCTTTGTTTTATTAGGTTAGGTTATAGATGCTAATATTTAAAAAAAAATTAAAATTATATAATTAATGTACCCATGCAAAATATTGTACCTAAAACATTTTAAGAGTAACGGTGGAGTTTCTTGCCCATTCTTCTCCATACGAAAACTACCTTTTGGAATGGGCGACTAAAATCAATTCTATTTTAAGATAATTTTTGACGTTTTAAAGTGCCTTTTATGTGCCTATTTGAAATAAATGCTTTGACTTTGACTAATTTTCATCAGTCATCTGCCTAGCCTTTTTCAACTATGTTGGGGTTGGCTTCCAGTGTAACCGCATGCAGCTGAATACCAGTATTTTAGATGAGCGACTGCCTATCTGAACTCCACAACCCAGTTCTTGGGTAATACCGAACAATTTGGTAAGACTGGTTGTCAGACTTTCGGGCTTCTGACGATCCGCGTGACAACTGTCAAAGATCTACGAATGACAGCCAGGACCAACGGCTTAGTGTACTTTCCGAGGCATGGAGGGCTCTTGGTATATATTTATGCAAAGATGGTTATTGATTACCCATCCACGGACCAACTGTGTCAAGCGTAGCTTAACCTGAACGATCCAACTCAAATTGCAAGTCATCCTGTATATAGTGTTATGTTATAAATAAATGTGTCAAAAAGTTTCATATACAGGTTGAACCGTGAAATTTTAATCACCATTATCCTCTTAAGAGGTCATTGTATTCATCATTATGAACAACTTTTACTACGGGACCAAACATGAAATCGCGAAAAAAAAACAGCGGTTCCCTACATTTTGACGAGTTATGCGAACATAAATGTAGGGAACAGGCGAGCAGCTGACTTTTCAACAGGCATTTGTAATTTAGCACTTATGCAGGCATAGCATAACCAGCCTATAACATTCCTACCGCTGGGACACAAGCCTCCACTCTGTGAGACCCAGTGCTGGCAGATCTTTACCGTACTTAATATGCTTTGACTGTATTTAAGTCAGAAAAGATGGATGAAGAGATAATAAATGATACATTAAAAAAATAAACACTAAATTTTTGTTGTCAAGTGCATTGTTTTTACAATACAACCTTAGACGACCCACTGACCCAAATCACTATAGCCTCTGCTGTTGCAGCAACATAATCTGTGTTGCTGGAAACAACATGTTTCATATCCAGCTAAATTAAATGCTAAGATTCCCTTTCCAAGTTTATTTTGGCAATAACAACTTAGGGGCACACTACCATACAGCCACATAAAAAAAAAAAACAATTTAAGATGGACTCACGTAGATTTAAGCTAGTATTATTATTAATTATAGTAGTTTAAATAAGAACGGATGTGCCCGATGTGGGAGAATTGTAACTGTTCCCTATATAAAAAAAAAGAAACAAACAAAGAATGTAACAAAGGGCACGGACCACCAAGTCCGCGGTAATTAAGAAAGAAAAAAAAAAACAATACAGCCTAGTCGTTGGTCTAGTGGTCGCAAGCACTGTCGCTAAGCATGAGGTCTAAGAAAAGTGTTATTGAAGTTTCCATTAGGAATATCTCAGTAGGAGCCCGGAGTCTGAATGGGTGCCCGGTAGATAATAGGCTCTCCCCCACATGAGGCTTAACCATAACTGGCAAAAGGCCATAGTCTCTATAATTACACCTCTGCCTAATCCTTCGGGAATAAGTGGCGTGATGTCATGTAAACTAATAAAATAAAAGATTCTCTATTACACACATATAAAGGTAATACTTTAATAGATGTGCCATATTTTTAAACTGCAAGCACTGAAACGCATAGCAACTTCGCTGAATCAGAGACAAATAAATAAAATGCACGGGGCTGCTCACCAGTCAACATTAAACCGAAAAATATAAAATTCCAAAACGGTGATTCAATAACTACTTCTTAACAAGTTTACTTCCCAACTTTTATCAACTCCAAAGACTGCAATAAATGATGTTTACACAAATGTTAACAAACAAGGACACCAACAGCACTTCAATGAACGGGCACATAATGTCATTAAGGCCCAGATACAAAGGCAGTTTCATATCTCCAATATTAGTAAGTCAATATACCTATGTATTCAAATCGTATGGTGTATGATAAGGTTTAAAGATGAGCAAAGCAAAAGGGGTGCATTCACTAACCAACCTACGCAAGCACATATAACACACAGCAATAACATAATTAATATAATTAGCCCCAAAAACAACAACATAACAATACATGCATAACAAAAAAGTGCAATGCAATCAACAATCGTTTTCACCATCTGTTCTAATTTTTACAAAAAACTTACCGCGCTCTTAGGCCATTGGCTGGCTTCAAATTTGAAAACACAGGATCGTTGATTCAGCAAAATGTTCAATTAAATATCACTTCACTAATTGTAACACGCGTACAAAGTACTAATGTTAAACTTTATTTTTGTAAACAATTCCTCAAGACGTTAGACAGCAGTCAGACGTCAACGTACGCGAGCCGTGCGAGCGAGCGAGCTACTAAAATTTTATTCTGTGGACTAGGGATGCTTCGAATTTCCGATTTCGATACAGATACAGATAGTACTCGATATTTTTGTTTCGGTACTAAATAATTTTAGTAGCAAATGAATTTTATTCTTTTAAAAGTAGTTGTATCGAATCATATCGTGTAGGCAAACCCTGATATCTATACTATATTAAAGCTGAAGAGTTTGTTTGTTTGAACGCGCTAATCTCTGGAACTACCAGTCGGATTTGAAAAAATCCTTTTGCATTTGATAGACTAATCTTGAAGAAGGCTAATTCTTGAAGAAGGCTACGGCCATAAGGAGCCTAGCAAAATAGAATAATGTCAGAAAGTACACTAAGCGAGAACGAAGTGATAGTGAACGAGTGGGTCGGGGGAGAAATTTCATGCGGATGAAATCGCGGGCAGAAGCTAGTATCTTTATAAAGCAACTCATTTGCTGATCCCATTCTGCAAATGAGTTGATAGACATGAAAATAACGTTTCCTTGTTTATACAAGTATGATATACAGTACCTTATTGTCGTAGCCACATTTTTATGACTCGAAATTAAAACACTTAAAAAATTGGGGAAACTTTCTAAGCCTGATATTTTTTATAAGAAAAATTTGCTTCAGGAAAGCTAATCGTGTTGGTTGTTAATTGTTTTGTGTTGATTATATGTATTAATAAATAATAGTGCCTACGTAATGTATTTCATTTAACTACCTAATATATGCCGTAAGTTTTATATTTCGGACATAAAAAAATAAGTAAGTATCGATACTTTTACCTAAGTGCACACATGAACGAGCAGCAGGTGGCCTAGTGGAAAAGACTCCGACTAACGAGTTATAGGTCGTAGGTTCGAACCCAGGCAAGCACTTTGTGTAAATAATTTCATCACCACCGCTCTCAAAACGGTGAAGGAAAATATCGTGAGAATTCTGGTTGTCCTGGAACCAAAAATTCGAAGACAAGTGATATCTACCAACCCGCACTGGACCCGCGCCCATTCTCTCTCGAAGAGGGGAGGCCTGTGTCAAACGATGTGTGTAATCGGAAGACGGAACATTATAGGCTGGTTGATTATGCATTTATGATTAGTATCACAAAAATATTTGAGTACTACTCATATGAATAGGTATCGATACTTTAATGGTATCGGACCCTCCCTACTGTAAACCTGTGGTGTGGACTGTGGGCATTGTTGTTGCCTGTGTGGCACGCTCCAAGTCGCGAAAAACGTCTCAAATAGTCTAAAGTCACCCCATTTTTTTAACTTTGGCCCGTAGACAGACTGTCTACGCGTTCGCTTAATTAGTTTAAAATTTTAGTGACAGCCAACAAACAGTGCCAAAAAACATATATTATTTCCACTTAAAACTCTTATTTTAAGTGATATTGAATGAAAACTCCACAAGCACTTATTTCAGGATTGCAATATGTAGCAATTCTCTATTTACCCGACAACGGCGAAGCCAAGGATGGTTATGATTTTGACAGGCTATGTATGCAATTAACCAATAACGGACCGTAAAATAAAGGCATCGGCCAAAAGATTCTCTTCCAAGTAGCCTAAACGGCGTAAAATGGCCTAATCTGGCAGCACTGGGCGCGGGGGGAGGAAATAATGAGAAGGAAAAAGGGCGGTAAAAAGGACGTCAATGTCACTGCGAAGTCAGAACTTAGTGATGTGTATTAAATGAACAGTTACTAAAAAAATGAGTACTCAATAACGTTGAAAAACGTCGTTTGTATCATTAAGGTGTTCACGTCATTATTAAAAATTCTTAACATGGCAAAATAGAGAGTGCAAAATTATTATCTGTTCTCATCATAATTTATATGTACATTCAAAAAGTAAATGTATCTAAAACAGTAGTAGTATATAATAAATAACATGCTAATTTTCCTCGATCATAATATTTATAGTTGTGCGCCTAATCACAAATACAGCAATGGCTACAAAACATTTTGCTGACACAAAATAACCAGGCGCTTTCTATGAAAATTTTAGTTAAGTTAAAATAAATAAAACCACTGTATAATAATTATATTTTTCTACACGTACGCAATAAACACTATTCGTACAACAGTTTTCATAAAAAAAAATAGTAGCGTTTATCTTTCCTGAGTACGTACATGTTCTTTGTGGCTCTGCTAGAGAGTAGGTAGCTGCACCAAAGCCACAATCAGTGTCTATTTTATCATTACCTAATGCACGTACAGCGATAACGGTATACGTACAATAAGAATCTACTTTTGACGTACATCATTTTAAGATATAATTGATCGGTTTCTAAAATGATGGCTCTGCGGCAGAGCATGACACCTAATGTCAACTTGCTCAACGCCTTTTACAAAATATTGCTTTTCCCGATGCAGGGACGTTAATTGCTGAGGAGTTCTGCTGGTATTACACCATCAGCTCAATTCCGTGACGTAACTATAGGGTGGCATTGGGGCAAAATGCCACGGGCCCCCAGCCAAAGGGGGCCCCTGGCCCGAGAGGGCCATGAGCACAGGAGGATCCTAACATGTTAGTTATTGTAACAACTATTGTTAGTTGTTGTAACAAGTTTATAAATGCATACTTTTTTTGAAATTGTGCAACAAAGGACATCATTCAGGTTTCGAACGTTTTGTACCTTTTTCCCATTGTTTGTCTAATTTTTTAGTATTTTTTTTTTAAGTAGCGCTTGTGACCACTAGTCCAACAAAGCAGTCAGGTGTTAAATTTTGTAGTGAAAAATATGAAATCTACGCGGAAAAGTCGCGGGAGAAGTGATAGTAAAAAAATAACGAAAAAAAAAAACTAAGTATAACGTTGGTTGAGCTTCTTAACACTGAGGGAGGGCCCCATCCCTTGAATTTATAACGCCCCAAATGGTATAGTTACTCCACTGGCTCCATATCACCATTCGCATTGTGACGAGTATAAATTGCTTAGCAACCATATTAAAGTACCTAATCGAATCGTAACGCGTGAAACATTTATCATTGAGTAGTTCCGATGGCCATCGTGGTTTTCATTATCAGCTCCACTTTACCAAATTAATGATGATTTCCGAAAGCAAATGCTCAAAGTTACTTTCAAAAATACCCAAATCGCTATAGGTTTGCCTATAAAATTTTAGGTTCACAATTGACATACCTACGTAAAAAAAACATACATAAAGTCGAACATGTAACCTCCTCCTATTTGGAAGTCGGTTAAAAATAACTCCGCAAGGCGGCCGGTCATGAGAGTAAGTATAAGTAATAATCTTAAGTAATACTCTTAAAGTAATGGAATATATATTTTAGTAGGTTTTTTCCTCAAATTAACACAAGGCGGATGAAAACGTAGGGCACAGCCTGCTAGTGGAAAATAAAACTCATTGACTCTCCGAAGTTCCGAACTACTAGCGTGGTGTAAAAGTTTATTTATTATCGCAGACGATATCAACCGAGTTTCTAATGATCGTTCTGTAGTCCTCCATTTTATGTTTCCATGTTCCACCCTCCAATCCAGCGCACTGTGCGACCCATCGCACTGTACCTGTACCTACTACATAGGGAGATATGAAATTATAAGGGGAAACCTATCCTTTAGTCCGATCATCTGGGTGCAACTTAGATACAGGGCTATTATTATTCACCAAAGTTCGTGGAGCCGGATCCTTTTGTTTAATTCCGACACATTACCTACCTATGCCTAATACAGCATAGTATAAGTATCTAGTACCTATAATAATAATATCTAGTACTTACCTATAATAATAATATCTAGTCTGTATCTATCTAGCCACCCATCTGGCTGATTAGGTTGCTTGGCTACGCTAACTCAAGTGATCGTAATTGTCGATTCAGCAGAGACATCGGTGTCTGATGTACCTAGACAAGGTGCATCGTATGTTATGTTATGACTTATGCTGTCGGACGACTTGAAGTTTCTTAGAATTATTGAATCAAACAGAGACGTCTCAGTTTTACAAATGGACCTAGTCTTACTCGTATTCAGTGGTGTAAAAGTAATGAAATATATTTGAACTCGAAGAAATGTTACAACTTTAAATATACTTACTTAAAAGAAATAATCCAATAAATACAGTGTATTACATAAATGAGGACAAAGTGAATGAAGTGGACACTATACGTGTTCTGTTTGATCAAAAACTGCACCGCACTTAGATCACATTTCTAAAAATGCATCCAGTGTGATGGGTTTTGTCAAATTTTGTCATAAGACAATGTAAGGGTTTTCGTCAAATTAAAACTAAACTCTTACTTTATCAGAGTTTAAGTATATGCAGCATATTAGAGTATTGCAGTGTGGTGTGGCGGTCACACTACACTACGTAACTTTTTAACGAAATTATGCTTAAATTAATTATGTTAAAGATTTTTTGCACTGAGAACACTGAGTCAAAATCTTTTTGGATTTTTTGTCAGCTTCACGAGATAGTAAAAATGCACAACACTAGTCGCGGCAAGCTCGCGTTGGGTGCTGTACGAGGTCCGGGGGGATATGGGACGTTTTAGCCTCGTTCCGCACTGCATTAAAATTATATTAATTCAGTGCGGTACGAGGCCTAAGACATCCGGTACCAAGGTAGGTATACCACCGAGTCCGGGACCATTAGCGCGTCTCAAATATACATTTATCTCTTTTCTATACTGGACCAAACCAAAGCTATGCCCTTCGCACGACAGAGATGTTCACGTTTTTCCTTGCCGCACCACAAGGAAGTTGCATGTGGGGTGATTTAGGCCTCGTTTCGCACTTAACGTGTTAATATTTTGCATGTTAATAATATAGAGTTATTTATTTTACTAAGTCCACCCGATAATCCACCTCAGAGACGGTGGGATGAGCCGCTCTGCAGAGTAGTACAGAACAATTTACTTGACTCGTCTGTTACTACTGCGGAACGTGCGCGCCTGCTGGATGTGGGTAGATGGGAGTCGGGTATTTGGCTTCATGCACTACCTTCGTCGAACATAGGCACTTTTTTCGACGACACTACTTTTCGCCTCGCTGCTTCCCTGCGACTAGGCACTCCTTGCTGTTCTCCTCATCGCTGTCACTGTGGCGAAGATGTCAACAGCCTCGGACACCACGGCCTGTCTTGCAGCCGAAGTGCGGGTCGCTTAGCGCGGCACGCGAACATTAATGACATCATCCGACGAGCTCTTGTCACCGTTGGCGTTCCTAGCTGTATTAGAACCCAATGGCTTGGCACGCGACGATGGCAAGAGACCGGACGGTATGTCTTTATTTCCATGGAAGGTGGGTAGACCTTTAGTGTGGGACGCAACGTGTGTCGATACTCTTTCGTCATCCCATCTTCGGATCGGCATGCTGTGCTGGTGCTGCTGCTGCGGCTGCGGAAAACCTCAAGTGGTGCAAATACCATAACCTTATCGGAAATTATATTTTCGAGCCGTTTGGGGTTGAAACCCTCGGGTCGTGGGGTCCGAGTGCTCATGGTCTTTTTAAGGTTTCGAAACGGCTTGTTGACACTTCCCGTGACCCAAGGCCCAAGGGCTGGCTTTTACCTTGCCCAGAGCTTTTACCTTGCCATACAATACAACGTGGTCTCTTGGGTACCAGTCGACAGCGATGCTGATGAATTTTTCGGCGCTATATTTTAGTTTGTGTATATACAGGGCAGGCGCGGTCGCAGCCCAAGATTTTGGGGGGGGTCATCATGGGTGCCGAAGAATATTTTCTAATAGTCGCAAGCGTTACTGCTGAGAATGAGGTCCTAGCTGGGTTCGATTCCTAGGTCGGGTCTTGTTAAAGGGTTTTTCCATCAGCTCAGAAGCAGCTTGGAGTCCGGATTTGTGCCCGGTTGGCGGCAGTAGGCTCGCCCTCTATGAC
Organism: Amphipoea lucens; assembly: GCA_947508005.1. NCBI lineage: Eukaryota > Metazoa > Arthropoda > Insecta > Lepidoptera > Noctuidae > Amphipoea > Amphipoea lucens. The sequence continues at coordinate 5,100,568 of OX382355.1, forward strand.
ATTTCACTTAGTAACTTATGGGTGTAAGTACTATATGAAGGTACACCCCTGCCCAACCCTTTGGGGATTAAAGGCGTGATGATATGTTAAGGTTCATGTACATCTCTAGCTCCACATTACTTATGCTATTGAGGGACGTAGCTTTTACATAGGGGGGTGTTACTTAAATGCTGCCAAATTGGTCGTATGTATTAGAACGGTAGATTATTTAGAGTGGGGAGAGCGAGCGAAGCGAGCTCGAAAATTTTAACAATCCGCCTCTGTTGATTAGGTTTTGTTTTATATTTTCAAGTAGAAATAGGAGTTACATTGTCAACTTATGCAGGCAAGCTCAAGCAGCTATCAGAAGCTAAAATGCAAGAGCGAGCGAAGCGAGCTCGAAAATTTTGCACACTTTTCGATTTTCTTTCGATCATTTCAAAAGGACTAGGAATTACTTGCTTTGTCGACTTTTGAAGAAAAGCTCAAGAACCAATGTAAATTGCAAGAACAAGCGTAGCGAGCCTGAAAATTTTAGCACCCCACCTTGAATAGTCTCTGTTTTCTTTTAACCATCATACAAAAAAAGAACTTACTTTATTGAATTATGAGTCATAATTCAATAAAGTAAGTTAGCTGCTGTAAAACGAGCTTAAGGTTTTAGTCATAATTTATGACTAAAAGCTTAAACTCGTTTTACAGCAGTTTAGGTTTTGGAATCTGGCCTTACCTAAGCCTTTCAACCTTACGTACGAGCGGGGTGCCCAATATCCCGAGTTTACTTCGCTCGCTCTTGAATCCTGGATTCTATATTTTTATAACAGGCTTTTTAAAAGAAAATATTGGCACGTTAAAAAACCCACTGTCATTTCATGGTTTTAAGTTTTTACGTCAGTCGGCAGTCCCCAACTCCCCATGTCTGCCGATGTTCTTAATGTTTTTGAATATGCCAATCGGGGTTTTCGTGGCTCAAGTATAGTTTTAAGTTAGTAAGGCAAGTACTTAAATCATTCAGACTCTCGACAGCTTGAATGATTTTGGGGGGGCTCATGACCCCCACGACCCCCCCCCCCTCGGACCGCGCATGATACAGGGTGTTACGGAAAGGGTAAGTATATCAATACAAACGGGTTGAAGAGTGTATCTGGTCTAGAATCTCTGTACAAAATTTCAGCTCAAAAGCAGTAACTTTGAAAATGCTTAATATTTTTTTATTTCGATAGTTTATTAAATTGAAATCATAATAAACGTGTCACCGCACTACGAGGGTCATTATCCATTATCTGTAGTGTGTCTGTGGGCCTAGTACACGCACAACACGCCGCCGCGCCGCGCGCCAGTGCAGCGCCGTGATGTCGAAATAAAAAAATATTAAGCATTTTCAAAGTTAATGCTTTTGAGCTGAAATTTTGTACAGAGATTCTAGACCAGAGCCCTGATTCACAACCATACGACAGGCTATCGTATCGAAAACCTGACATTTCGATTACCTGATTTGACTTCCCCTCAACAGCAAATAGCTGTTGGGAGAATAGCGGGTGTCTATTGGATTTAAACTGACAAAATCTTCGGGTTTTGGACTTGTGAACAGCGTTGAGAAGACTCGTACGATAACAATGATTAATGTTCGATACGATACGGAAGCATATCGAGTGTTTGTGAATAAGGGGGCACATACACTCTTCAACCCTTTTGTATAGATATACCCTTTCCGTAACAACCTGTATAGTTTTAGTCAAGTTAGGATTAAATTTTGTTATTTTTATTATTTAATTAGGTATTACTTAGTATTTGCTTATGTAGGTACTTATTACAACGAACCTCTCAGGGTTTATCTGTGTGTTGGCGAGCCGTTCACTTAATTTTTTACAAAAATACGAGAACTTCGCACAGTCAACTAGACTGAACTCAAGTAAATAATGTGGGTAGTTTTGATTTGAAGAATTGAATATAAATCTGTATCAGGCCGAGTACTTTTCAATCCACCCTCGTATTAATTACTGCTATGATGAATTGATGATACATAAAATATTTTATAATAATGATGATAATAACGATTTGTGATAATGATAAATGATGATAATAATATAGAGTACACTGTATACATTATGAGAAATTTTGTGTAAGGAAACGTTTAGATTTGTACTCGTATTTATAACTTTTCGAACTCTTTTTGTATAAGGTTTGCAAGTCTTCTGGAAGTTTATTAATAAAAAAAGGTACTAAATATTCTGCAACCCTCATCCCGTTGTTGAATTTTGGTAGGATGTATTTATTTTTAAGTGGCATCGTTCGCAGAAAGTCCGGTCTTGTTTTTTCGATTAAAATATTCAACTTTATTGAACACATTCATAACATTACAATATATTTTAAAGAGGTTTTTGAATTTCTTGTTTATATGTTTTGGCGTAATTACTTTTAAGATTCTTAGTTGTAACTTATATATATCTGCCAGGTATGTATGATAAATTCTCCTATAACTGCCGAGTCCGTAGTTGATAACCGAGTCTGCTAGGGCCATGTCTATAACATTCTGTTTTGTAAGGCGTATACTAAGCTTACCTAGAATAGATTTCAGTTTGTTGCATACGTAGTCTTTGTGCGGTCCCCAACCGAATCGGCTATCAACCATTAGACCGATATAATACATGTGTTTATCAACTACTTCTAATAACGGGCATTTGCAAGTCTTTGGCGAGCTACCTATGTAGGCAAGTGTATTCGTCTGCTATAATTGTAGGGATAGCGGAGCATTTATTGTGTGATGAATGAATGTATGTGAATTTTTGTCAATAAATACTATCTAATAAATGTTATCTTTTTGTTCATGTGGTGTTTAGGTTTATAATATAATTATTGTACAGATGCCAGCACATCAACCTACTACAATCTGTCAAGTTTCTTTAATAGATTTTCAACTTTATCACCAAACCATAAGGTTCAAAGTTGATTGGGAAAATCTGACAGTTTCGGGTAGGTTGATGTGCTGGCGTCTGTACCTATTAGTGTAGTAATTGTTGCACTACGTATAGTTTATTTTTGCTTGTAGATTAGTGTAAACAATTGTTGGTAGACCTAATAAATAAAATAAAATCTTCAGTAGGTAGGTAGTTGAATCAGCTCGTTTCTCATTTGTAACAATGTTTTTTTCTTTGTTAACTGAGATATTTAGGTACTGTCACCCTACTTACACCCAAACAGAAACAAAGGAGCAATATACGTAATCGTAGCCTAACTACGACAAGGAAAAGAGACATGTATCATGAATTGTTGAAACAGCGATTCCCTGCCCTTGCAGCTAGCTTACGAATCAATCTGCAAACAGCTGTCAATGTGACTTCAGGAGACGGTCGGCAGATGTCTCGCCAGACCCATGGCCTTTGCAGCTCGACGTGGCCGACTGGTAAAAATATGAACCCGGCACGGAACTCGATGTTTACCGGATTTTCCGCAAGATGGTGGCCTGGATCCCAAACGATAATAACTCAGAAGGCATAACACTGCTAACGCCATCTATACAACGACCTACGCAGCAAGAAGTAACCACGTAGAGTTCGTATCGTATAGCATCATGGCTCTTTGGAGTCGTTTCCTTGCTGACTTTAAGCTTTGCTCATAGGTGGCACTAGTTACATCGTTTTAGACCTCTTTTACAATTTATTGATTTTCTCGCTTAAGGGAAGGTTCATATCTGACGGAAAATGCGTCGGGCGTAACTTCGATTGCGTCTATTTATTCGCTCGACGTACTAACGCATCATCGGTTGAGTGTGAACGGTCAAGTGTTTTTCTATACATTTGTCTGTTCTGGCGTTACACGACCGATAATACGCGACGCATGTTCCGTCAGATATGAACCTTCCCTTAATCAACCCTGTTTCTGGGTGGAATAGGGGCATTGCACTGCTAACGCCATCTATTCAACGACCTACGCAGCAAGAAGTAACCACATAGAGCATCATGGCTCTTCGGAGTCGTTTCCTTGCTGACTTTAAGCTTAGCTCATAGATGGCACCAGTTACATCGTTTTAGACCTCTTTTACAATTTATTGATTTTCTTGTTAAATATACGATAAAGAACGCCCAAACGGAAGGCCTACATATAAAATAGTGTTTTGTACAAGACGCAATACGAATTTCAAGGAAATACGACATTGATTTTCCAACCGCAATACAAAGTTTGTAAATCTTAATTTTTATGTAGATTAAAAACCAAGCAGTGTAATACAATTCTGATAATTTTCGTGCAATCTACACCTTATTGTTCATATTCATGATTTTTTTCAGAATTTTAATTTTTAATGGGTTTTGAAATATTAGGTGGGTATTAAAAAAAAACAGTGGAGTGAAGACTAAACAGAGAGAATACTTAATTTATTTGAGAATTTGGATTTCGAAAAATTAGTTAGTAATAAAAAAAAAAACTGGCTCTCCGCGAGTGCCGACAGAAGTGAAAACAAAACAAGACCAAATTATTAATTTAGTTGAGAATTTTTTCTAAGTGTCGGTCCAAGAGCGAGCGAAGCGAGCTCGGGACTTGGGACACCCCGACTCGGGCAGGTTAGGTTCGAAGGGGATGACGTATGGCTTTGCTCGCTCACTTGAGCCCCCGTCATCTTCTTCGTGTTATGTTCCTTTAAACCCAGTAGACAGATGTAGGAGCCCCGCAAGCGGGGCTCCGTCGACTACGTCTTATTATTACATTACATTCATATATTGTGTTCTCTCATCTCAGTCTCATTTCCTACAAAATGTATGTTAAGTTTTTTCGCTATTTCTGACTTGGCTTAGCACTCAAACCTCAGTTGGTCCAATAGGTTTTGGTCTAATCAACCCTGTTTCTGGGTGGAATAGTTATTTATTATTAACCCAGAGGGCATAACGTTATATCTGCAACCACTTGCAGTAGGGTACTGATAATGTAGGTCAGGGCTATCCAACACTAGGTCCGCGAGTAACATGCGGCCTAGCTAGTAACCTTATTACGGATGAGATCCTAAATTAATAAGAGGAAAAAATCTGTCTCCAAGTTCAAGAGACAGTTGTAGAGAGGTAGGGGAGACTGGGTACGGTTGAAGCAGGGTACGGTTGAAACAACGCTAATAACTTGTAAACTATTAACGGTGTGGCGAGGGTTACAAGGGGAGAGAGCCGCGGCCGGCGAGTCCGGACATGAATCACAGTGACTGTATCTATTAGTCCATATCTGAATCGATTTTGATGAAACTTGTACTGTTCCCTAAGTTGAAGTAAAAAAAATGGTCACGATCCTATTAATAATTGCGGAGAAATGTGTGGACAAACATACATACATACAGACATCTATAAAAAAAAATTATATATTCGTTTGGAAGCCCTGATAGATGTGAATATATTGCAGTTCCAATAATATTACATACATACGTGTCGAATTGATAACCTCCTTTTTTGAGGGTTCCGTACCCAAAGGGTAAAAACGGAACCCTATTACTAAGACTGCACTGTCCGTCTGTCTGTCACCAGGATGTATCTCATGAACCGTGATAGCTCAGAATATATAATAGTGATAGCTAGACAGTTGAAATTTTCACAGATGATGTATATCTGTTGCCGCTATAACAACAAATACTAAAAACAGAATAAAATAAATATTTATGGGGGCTCCCATATTACAAACGTGATTTTTTTGCCGTTATTTGCTCGATATTAATAACGGCAACAGGTAGACGTTTGAAATATTCACATAATATTTAGTTTCATATTCACTTTAAAAATAAATAATTAAAATAAAATTAATATTTAAGGGGCTCACATACAACAGACGTGATTTTTTTGCCGTTATTTGCTCGATATTAATAACGGCAACAGGTAGACGCTTGAAATATTTACAGAATAGATACTTAGTTGTATATTCACTTTAAAAATAAATAATTAAATTAAAATAAAATAAATTAGCCCTCCTTAATTTATTTTATTTTAATTATTTATTCCCATACAACAAACGTGATTTTGTATATATGTAGTGTTAAATATTGTACCTTGGTACGGAATTTTCCTCTTAGGTGCAGCGCAGACGACACACTTTTTGCGCGATCCAGTCTGTGGCGCACAAAATGTCTCTTTGATACTAAGTAAGCTTTTATATGTAGTAGCCGAAAATTAGAACGCGACATCATCCTATGTCCATTTCAATTATTCCAGGTATATCCTATGTTATTATTTTATCTACAGTTTCCATTTTATTGGTACTTACAATAAAAAGTGCGTCACGGATAGCCTTGTCTGCGCTGCACCTTAACAAAAGAAAAAGTTGACAACCTATTGATTTATTTTTCAGATGGAAAGATAGATAGATAGTGAAGTTATAGACTATACCTCTATAACTTTACACCCTGTTCCTTATGAGGAACAGGGTTCACTCAAATACTCTACAGAAAACTCTATAGACAAGGTAGGATCCTCCGACCAGACGGGTGTTGTGTCTGGCGGGCAACAGCCCAATGATTCATGTCGGGCTGTTGTATCTATGCTAGTTGCGCGGTAAACTCTGCTTGCGAGATGCAGGATTTGCGTGACGTCAGTATGACGCGTTGTTCGCATGTGGCGTTGTGGATACCGCTACTCTTAGTTTTTTTGAAGTGAAAACTTCTTTAGCGGCGTTGCACACTTTTTGTAGTGGCTAAAAAATGTTAAACTCGCGTCAGGACATCGCGTCAGGACACGTGACCGTCAGGAGAGATTCCCCCCCCCCCCCCCTCTCTTTCTACGGCGGCGCCAACCGAAGTGAACCAAGTGAGACACGATAATGGATGGATGGATGGATGGATGGATGGATGGATGGATGGATGGATGGATGGATGGATAGAAGGATGGATGGATGGACAGCTGATGGCTCGACCGTCTGTGTAGTAGCCACACTGCTGTGTATTCGTAAAATTCGTGTATATAAACCCCCTTATTCATAATCCTATTTTATATCTATTTTAGCTAAAATAGGTTTATAGAACGTTTGTCTTTATCTGTCACGTTGACATTTCTGTGTGTAAGAAAGAGACAAACCCCATTTTAACTAAAATAGGTTTGATAAGTTTTATGAATAAGGGGGAAAGTGTTTAAAATATGGAAATTGAACAAAGTGCATCGATTAATGAAAAAACTGACGCAGAAATAGTGAAAAAGAATTAGTTATATTAATTCAATTAATAATTGATTTATTTCAACGTTAATATTCAAGTTTTCACTTCTGCCGGCACTCCCGGAGTGCAACCCGTCTTTTTTGTTTTTTATAACCGACCTACATTCTAGGGGTCTATAATCAAGTGCTAAGTTCATGGTTACAGATTACTCGTCGATGTCCCGGCCACTTCGTATTATGTCTTGCTGCCATGCCTGATTCCTAATAGTAAAACCTTCAAAGCCTTTCGCAGTCAGGCATTATAATAGGATAAAGCAACAGGTATCGTACGGGTGTTTGCACTTATATAACTTAGGTAGGTACTATTGCACAATATTGAAGTAAACATGTTAGCACGATTTGTGTAGGTAGGTACCTACATAGCAGGGGTAGGTATATGTGTTAAAATCATACGACGTTATTATTTCCTATGTTTATTCCAAGTGAACGTGTTCCATATCACTCCGGCGATAGTTTTCTTCCAAACAAAACCCTAATATGAAAACATAAAAAAAAAAAAACAACCGATTAAAAAAAAAAAGTACAAAGTGATAAATAACTTTAATTTCGGAAGTCGGTGTCAAAAAACGAAAATGCGGAACCAACGACACCGGCTTCCGAAATTAAAGTTATTTATCACTTTGCCTTTGTAGTTTTTTTTTTAAGTTGGTTGTTTTTTAACCGACTTCAAAAAAGGAGGTTCTGTATTCGACCCGTAAGTATGTATGTATGTCCGCGATTTTGTCAAAAACTAATAAAGCTTTTTTGATAATTCTTTCATTAATGTGATCTACATACTTTCAGGATAGATAGGAGTAAGTATATAATACATTTGGTAATTATTCTTACGTACGATGTTATATGCAAAAATGTACTGCATCTACGGCATTTCTATGCGAATTTTGAAGATTCTTCTAGTCGGTGTCTTCAATTCTTCTATGCACTAGTGTTAATTGATTTTGTATGAGGTAGGTATGTACAACAAAAAAGTAAAAAATAAAAACTTTTTTACAAAGGCAGAGGTGTACCCTATTTAATTTAGAACCTAATATAAATAGCTGTAAGTAATTAGTTTACATAATGTATATGTACTAAGTTTATTCTTACAAAATAAATATATTTAATTCTGAAACTATAACATAGGTAAGTATTTTTTATCTTCTATCTTTCGCGAGCCCGCGCGTCCGCCTTCCAGTTTTGACGGAACCTATCCATCGTCCCGCCTCACTGTCTCATGGCAACAATTCTGTGCTATTTGGGCCCACAGTATGTCCGGCATGCGGCAGACATGTCCTGTCCAGTCCCATTTAAGTTGGACAGCTTTTTTAAAATTAAATAGTCTTTTTTGTTCACGGACCGATATACATAATTGATATTTGATCAAAAAGCCGGTCCCGGTTAACCGAGGCTGTCAAATTTCACAAAGGAAATCAGAATACACCTCTTAATTCACACACAATGCATTAAAACCAAAATGTTGAAATTCATTCATTCGTAACATTACTGAATCGCAATCCAGCTTTTTGTGTGCATTTACCGTAATAACATTTTTCGGTCATTTTTTATTGAGAGCGAGCGGTTTTACCAATGATCATTTTATTGTTTTATTTTAATGTTTTGTAAATAACGCCCGTGGAAACTAACTGTGGCTTGATTTGTAAAATGGACTTTTGGATGTCTAAGGGTGTACCCACATTTATCGACGCGGAATCGTATCACCAAACTGCTCGACTTATCGGCGAGCTAATAGGCAAACGGCTCGTTTCGCCGTCGATCGGCGTCGCACCGCGTCGTCCGAGCCGAGCCGATGCGAATGGTATTAGTAACACCCTTATTACGTAGACATAAAGGCATTTTTGACCGGCGTTAGCCGATTCCGCGTCGATAAATGTGGGAAGACCCTAACGGTGAGCATATCTGCCACAGGAACAATCGCCCCGTAAGTTTATGGTGATGTTATGTCATGTGAAGTATTTATTTTTAGAATGCTTGTCTTTCCACTGCACACCCACACACCTCTGTACCATGTCCACTCCCGTCCCGCAAACCCACGGGCACATTTGAGATTACTACGTTGGTACTTTGGTACAGCCTCAAAGAAGTATGGGTACATCGACAAGAATGTGGAACACAAATTGTAGACGGAAGATGTGGACTGTATCTCTGCCTCGGAAAGCACGTTAAGCCGTTGCTCCCATCTGCCATTTGCTTGGCATAGACAGCTGATACATGCGTCATGTTCGTGAACGGGCGCCGCCCGTCAGTAGGGACTGGTCATCTCTTTGCTGCCATGGCTTATTTTAATTTATTATTTGAATTGTTGTTTTTTCTCATTTTTTCATTATGGACGCTTTTAACGTTCTGCATCATTCTCACATGTATAATTTTTAACATGAATGATGTAACCAAGACTTTGTAACCACATTATTTTGATTTAAAAGAGTGTCCATGAAGTTTCTTGCCCGTTCTTCTCCATAGGTACCTACGCTTTGGAATGGGCGACTAGCTTCATCTTTCTGACTGACCGACCCCTTGACAATTCAAAAGTGCCTGTAATTGGTTGAATTGAAATTTGAATTTGAGTTTGACAGTCGTTACGGGTAGTCAGAAGCCCAAAAGTCTGGCAACCTGTCGTACCAAGGAGTATCGCCCAGTACCAAGCCATTCAATCAACCCAGTAACTGGGTTGTGGAGGTAAGATAGGCCACGCCACGTAAAATAGTGGTATTCAGCTGCATCCAGTTAGACTGGAAGCCGACCCCAACATAGGTAGTTGGGAAAAGACTAGGCAGATTAAATACTGTATCAAACCCAATGTGTAATTTTGTCACAACAAATTGATAAAGTATTGTCGAAAAGTACATCGGTACATGTCGCCGTATGATTGTGAACACCGTTAGTTTAAAATCTATTTCGCGAGATTGTAAACTGTCGAAAAATTGTGAACTGCAACAAACCGTTATTTTTTGATAGTGTATAATCTATCCATTGTCCAATTGTGAACGAACCTACACTTACCGACAGGGTTCACATTCACAATCTGTTCGATTTTATCACCCGTAAAATTGTGAACCGTCCCTGATTTGTCGGTCCTGGAGGCAGCCGAATTGGACGCAATAACCCCGACCAAATGGGTTAGGTTAGCGGCCGGCGAGTTGGTCGCAGTTACTTAGCTTTTTAGTATAAGCGCAAAATGTGATCCGTCACACGCAAGTTTGATACCGAACTGAGTTTTCGGCCTTTTTTTTTCTCAGAGTAGTCAAATCGGAAACGCCGACCTCTTCTAGTTTTTAACATATCGCTTATTTGGAGAAACATCGACGTATGTTTTCCCAAAAATGAGTTAAGGTTGAGGCCAAACGAGCGTAATTTTTTGAGTTGTGAGTCGCGTATTTTGTGTGTCGCAATTTACGTTCAACTGAAATTCGGTTACGCTGCCAGACGGACGGACGTAACTTCGGTCGCATTCTGTAATATAACTGATAACTGACGCTTGCCTCGCTAACCTCCCTCACCCCGAGTGCAATCGGTTGAAATAACGCGCGTGAGTCAGCAGATAATTCATTTTGCGTCGCCGTGTGGTACAAACGACTTTAGTATGAAACCGATTGCAGCGTAAATTCCGCTACTCATTTTACGCGACTCACAGCTTAAAAAATTATTATAGACGTAAAAAAAAATACCACTTACGTCGATGTTTCTCCAAATGAACGATATGTTTGACGTGAAAGTGTTTGTAGAAACCGAAAACGACTTACAGAAATAAAATCATAAACTTGATAATAAACCTGGCTGGTCCCATCGCAGATACTTAATTGATTCAGAAGCCCATTAATTTCACTTAATTTACTTGATTGCATTTCGTTGCTACCGGTTCATCCAATCTCTCCGATTCAATTGCAAGAGCTTAGAGACTTGAGAGTGAACTAATAAGTCAAGTACCAAGCATTTTGCTCTTCATTCCACGACGTTCTGTTAGTATTTAAATTCGATTTGTATGGTTGCTTAATACTAAGATGGTGAAAGTCGTTTTTCCAAAAAGTCGTAGGTATTTTATTTTATATCTTAAGGACAGTTGCACACTGCGATTTTGCAGCGATTCATTCACCAACCTTCTACCTTCACCTTGCCTCTTCACCGGCAGTTGTGCGTCTCTCAAATACCTACGCGTTTGTATCGCTGCAAAGTTATCGTGTCGTGTGGAATCCCTCTAAACACTTTTCCTATTTTATTGTGAATTCATCTAAGTACCTAATAACAGCCTCACTGGTCGATCGATCAGGTTAAGCTACGCTTGCCGCGATTGGTCCGTGGATGGGTGATCGTCTTTACATACCGAGACCCCTCCGTGACTTGGAAAGCACGTTAAGCGGTTGTTCCCGGCTGTCATTTGTGGATCTTTGACAGTGTTTGGGATGCATGAAGAAGCCTCCTCGTGTAGCACAATTTGTTCCGCCAGTTATTCAACTGAACCGAGCGCTCGGCGCATCCTTTTTTTTTTTTTTTTTTTTTTTTTTTCCTCGCGGTGGAAATCCTCATGGACTTCCTCTATCGTGGGGGTGACAGAGGGGCATGCCGGACTCTTACCGGCTAAAACCACCGCGGTGTTCCACCTCTACCTATAGCCGGGGGTGCGGGATTCGCAACAGCATTCACCGCTCCCCCGACAGGCCTCGACCCGCTGTTCCTCAGCGGGTCCCACCTCCCCGTGCGCCCATTCCTGTAATGGCCGCACCCACTCTCGAGTGGCGCGCGTGGAACACTGCAGCGCCAACTCGGGCCTGTCTGATCGGACGACGGACGCCCCTAGTCCGCCGACCGCAGGCCACCTTTCATGGAGGTCGCAGATCGTTTTGCACCCTTCTCGGGCGCCCGGTGCGTCTCCTGCGGGAGGGGAGAGAGGATGCGGCTTCTCTCTCCCGCTCGGCCGCCTCCTTTGCAGACATGACATCCTCGCAAAAGGAGGCAACTCCGTCCCATGCGCTCCCGTTCTCGACCATCGATTGAACGACGGCCGGGAGCGAGAGATCGCTCCCGCCTATTGCCGCGATGAGGTCACGGCGCAGCCCTGCCCAAGCTGGACACTCTTCCAACGTGTGCTGCGCCGTATCCTCAGGGCAAGCCGCACAGTGGTGACACACCGGCGTCTGCTCCCGACCTATACGACACAGGTACTTCCCAAAGCAGCCGTGGCCAGAGAGTACCTGCGTCAGCCGGAAGCTGAGGGCGCCATGCCGCCTCTCGATCCACGCCTCCATGACGGGTCTTACCGCCGCTATAACGGCGTGCCCCGCAGTGGGTTGCGCAAGTCGCGTCTCCCATTCCGTCCTCAGGGCCTGGTGGAGCTCAGACCGCCGTGCTTTGGTAATCCGAGGCAGGGGTCTCTCGCTCGGCGCATCCTGGACAGTCACACCCAACACCTTATTTGACTGGCCAATTTTTCCCATCCCTTGCCTTCCCTTGCGGTGGTAGGGCTAACGCCCGCCTGGTTTGCGACCACCCTCATAGGAGTCCAGCGTCAAGCAGCCTGCTAGGTTTCGTCGATGCGTGGGCATCTTCTGGGCACGCTCGTTCCATCATAGACCTCATCCATCGCTTTCCATCAGGCGTAATCGAGGTCAAGAGCGGGGCCCATTCAGCAACAAAAAAATAAAAAAAATCGTTGCGGGTAGTCAGAAGCCCGAAACTTTGACAACTAGTCTTACCAAGGAGTATCGTATTGGGTTGTGGAGTGTGGAGGTCAGATAGGCAGTCTATCTATGTAAAATGTTTTGGAGCTCTAAAGCTCCAGTTACCAAGGTTTTGTTTCGTATTTATATTGAGTCCATCTCATCTTGCACATTCACTCACAAACGCATAAAACACTCACAACAGTGACATATAACTAAGTATTGCATAATACTAACACATCACATTACATCATTCTGGCCATTTTGTAATTTCTTACATCATAATTCATAATTCCTTTAGTGCATGTTGGGTACACCTACGTAAAATTCAAAGCATCTTACATAATGAACATTAGGTACTTACTCTATGAAAAGCACAGAGCATGACGTAACCTTTTAATTAAAAGGACGCTTCGAAATGTTGCCACTACATAAAAGTAAAACGTTTATTTAGGATGATATTCTCGTAGCATGTACTGTATCTATGTCTATTTCCTGTTTAGTATAATACTATTCTATCACATTTAAATTAAATTATTTTTCTTTGAGTACGCTGTACCGGTAGAGTGTTCTAATAATTGTGTGCACCGGACGATGTCATTACGTCAGCGCCGGCTGTCACTGAAAACCAGCGCTAGGCCTCTGTCTTGCATAGGGTCGCAGCATTATGCTGAGCGATAGCCGTTTTGCGTGGATGTGACGCATGTTTCCCTTACCTTCTTTTTTATTTTATTTTTTTCGTGTTTATGTTCTTTTTGCGTCAAGTTCACCGCAATTAAATTTATTATCTTTTTCCGTCTAAAATATCGGTATTCAGCCGCACCCGGTGAGACTGGAAGCCAACCCTAACATAGTTAGGAAAAGGCTAGGTAGATGATGATCGTTGAAAGTAATGTTATTATTGAGTGAAACCAAACGGTTATCGATATTGCTTTTGACGGCAACATTTCATTCGTTGAGTTTGTTGGGAACGTTGGGACAGAGGTTTCTAATAATATTTAATTATATCTTAGCAGCAGTTCAGGAGGCCTATCCATACTTTATGTATACTAATATTATAAATCCGAAAGTAACTCTGTTTGTCTGTGTGTTACCTTTTCACGCCTAAACCACTGAACCGATTTAGATGAAATTTGGTATAGAGATAGTTTGAGTCCCGGGAAAGGACATAGAATAGTTTTTATCCCGATATTCCCGCAGGATCGAAACTTATGCGGGTGAAACCGCGGGGCGCAGCTAGTATTAATAGGTATTATAAATTCGAAAGTAACTCTATCTGTCTGTAAGTTACCTTTTCACGCCTAAACCACTGAACGAATTTAGATGAAATTTGGTAGAAAGATAGATGGCATCCCGGGGAAGGACATAGTATAGTTTTTATCCCAAAAATCATTATTTAAGGGGGTGAAAAGGGGGTGGAAGTTTGTATGGGGAATGTCCTTGAAGCAGTGAAAAAATCAAACTTCTAAGTCAACACAATCAAAAGATACGGGCGTTTATGTTCCGTTTATGCCGCATATTTTGACACTCGCAAGGGATTCAAAACCTATAATAGGGTACTTCCCGTTGACCTAAAATCATGAAAGACAAGAAACAATGTCATGTAGCACAAGTAGGTATATGAAAAATCCGAAAACCATACATTTTTAATGAAAAATATTCGAGACACGAATCCCGTGATAAACTATTTTATTCACATATGTACCAACAAACTACGAAACTCTCGGTGCGCGGGTCCGACTCGCCGTTGTCCGGTTTTCCCTTGTTTTATCGTGTTTAGTAGGTACCCACCACGTATGCAGAGTTTCACTGTGTATTTTACAAAATGCGAAAAGGAAATTCCTGATTCAAAATTCACTGACGTAAACTACACGTTCTGTTACTACCCTAAGTATATACCAGTGGAGAAGGTACCATACAACTCGATTTCCACCGGCTTCCCTTCGAAAATTCAGAACATAGCCACTCTATAGTCAATTTTATCATTGAAATTTTCTTCTGGAATTTTTTTTTGCTCCGACTTATCTCTGTCATAAATTCACTCTTCGCCACTGGTATATACCTAACCTAGATTCGTCAAAATATCCGAGTTAGGCCTACAGGAGTACGTCGAAGGAATTACCACCTCCAACCTATTAACAGATAGCGTTGCTACCTTCCGGTTTGGAGGGCTGGGCGCCGCCGGCGTACCGTCGCGCCGGTGCAATCACGGGCTAATTATGACACATATTTCAATTCAGTCGCGAGGATGCCATGGCATTGCATCTGTACAGTCAACAGCAAAAGTAGATGATGAAAATCAGAAATTCAATACTAATGACCGGAGTTCGCGTCAGAACTGTGTGGCGTCGAAGTGATTCAAAAGTATGTGATTGTAAATTATACCAAACATTTACTACTAGTACAGCTGCCATATATGACGCGAACTCCGTTCAATAGTATTGAATTTCTGATTTTCATCATCTACTTTTGCTGTTGACTGTACATCTATTCTGTAAAAATCTCACCGTGAAAACTTAGGTGAGGTGAACTTGAAGTGATCTGTCAATATTTAGTATTAGTTGCAATGACAGCTCGCTTCACTTAAGTTTTCGCGGTGACCTTTTTACAGTTAGATCAGAGGGGCAATCCTCGTAATTTTAAGAACGTTCACAGTCTGATCTCAGTCTCAATCTGTCAAAATTACCTCTATTTTTCTACATTTTGACAAGTTTTTGACATTCGTTTGTCGCTGAGATGAGACTGTGACTAGATTTTGAACGTTTTAAATTACGAGAATTGGCCTTCAGCTGTAACATCTTGAGTATTTATTTCAGCACCCTAATTACGTAACACACTATCGATCTCAATCTGAATAATTTTAAAGTATATTGCTGATCCATTGCTTCATATGTTCGAAAAAAGTATCTGCTCAACAACGTAAATAACGCAATGAATGTTGTTGAACTGCCAAATTTAAACCCATTGCTACTGATAGTGCGTTACGCAATTAGGTACCCCGCAGATATCCATAGGTTATAATTTTTTCAACCGGGTTATTGTTAATACGTAGGTATAGCATAGTCAACTTTTTTTTCGGACAAACTGGGAGTTTGTAACCGACTAGAGCATTTACGTGTAACACAATATCGAGCTTTGGCCGTTTTTAAATTTTATCGAACGGACGCACTTCGAACACGACACTCGACGTTTTCCCTCTGCAGCAAAAGGACAGATAAGCAAAACCCCGGAATAGCAAAATCCCAGATTACCCTTATTTTAAAAACCAACGAGCGTATTGGTGGTACATTTCATCGAGTAAAAGCATAAAACGCACAATCATCAACAATGAACCCAAGGTAGAAATAAATGTTAAAGGTAAATGCTCACTCGCCGTCGAGCATTCGCAGGAACTTTACATTACATGGAAATGCTCGAGAAAATGCTCTAGTTTATACTCACCTTTATTACTTAAAAAAGCAGGGTTCTTTCGTTGAAAGGATATAATAATAAAAAAAGACGGGTTGCACTCCGGGAGTGCCGGCAGAAGTGAAAACTTGAATATTAACGTTGAAATAAATCAATTATTAATTGAATTAATATAACTGTTTTTTTCACTATTTCTGCGTCACTTTTTTCATTAATCGATGCACTTTGTTCAATTTCCATTTTTTGAAACACTTTATTTACACGAATTTTACGAATACACAGCAGTGTGGCTACTACACAGACGGTCGAGCCATCAGTTGTCCATCCACGTCCGCGTCCGCGTCCACTATCACCATCACATCACATCACATCACCATCGCCATCACCATCGCCACCACCATCGCCATCGACATCACCATCGCCATCACCATCACCATCGCCATCACCATCGCCATCGCCATCGCCATCGCCATCACCATCACCATCCATCCATACATCCATTATCGTGTCTCACTTGGTTCACTTCGGTTGGCGCCGCCGTAGAAAGAGATGGGGGGGGGGGGAATCTCTCCTGACGGTCACGTGTCCTGACGCGATGCCCTGACGCGAGTTTAACAGTTTTTACCCATTACAAAAAGTGTTCAACGCCGCTAAAGAAGTTTTTCACTTCAAAAATCGTAAATAATCAATAGTTTAGTTTTATTACTAGTCCTTTTATTTAAGTTTAAAATTATGTTTAAAATGATGATAGATAGCCATAGAAAATGTATTTTAATGAAAATACGTTACTTTACCAAGCTAATCATCATCATCATTTCAGCCGAAAGACGTCCACTGTTGGACATAGGTCTCTCCCAAGCACCTCCACTTCAACCGGTTCTGTGCTTCTCGCATCCAACGGGTTCCTCACAAGGTCGTCGGTCCACCTTGTGGGAGGCCATCCAGCGCTACGTCTTCCGGTACGCGGTCGCCACTCCAGAACCTTTCGGCCCCATCGGCCATCTGTTCTGCGAACAATGTGCCCTGCCCACTGCCACTTAAGTTTGGCAATACTAATAATAACAGGTAATTGTCTGGTTTACCTTGTAAGGCAATTAAGTCTTCAGAGCAATATAACTTAAATAACTAGGTAATACATTACGCACGAATTACTTATGTATTTATTTTCTATCTTCGAAAAGCAGGACTGAGCCTATCCCACGTAACGTGGGACATTGGACACCTTGCCCGTTGACCATGAAAGATTTGATCTCTGCACTAATATTGGTTAATTTGGCACCACCTACCGACCAACGACCATGCTACAATAAGAATTTATTCCAAAATTTGGGAAAGTTTATTATTATTTTAAACAATAAAGTGATATATATATCATATTATATGGAAAACGCACAAAACGATCTATCTACAATCTTTTTTAATTGGGATTTGAGCGAGGTAATCCCCTTAATTTTGGGCTAAAAACCGGACGGCCCGTCAAAATCGTGACGTTTGGCAACGGCTACGATAGTAGTTGTAGCCCCGTAGTTCCCAGTAGTTAAAATATTTCGTGATACTCGTATCTAAACAAAAGTTTGAATGATATCTAAGGGCTCCCACACATAAACACGATACGACGCCGCGTCGTGCTACGACGTATATGATTTTAGTGACGTATCATTTAAACCGGGAAAAGTGGAAAGAGGGAAGGGAGGCCTTTGCCCTGCAGACCCTGCAGTGAGACAACACAGGCTTATAATAATAATTAAGTCATTCAAACGGTGAAACGATGCTGCGTCGCAGCACGACGCGACGTCGTATCGTGTTTATGTGTGTTGCATTCTTGAACCGTAGGTACACAAACATTTTACTCAGAAAGGACACAATTTTCCACAGGGCTTTTAAAATATTTCTTTTTTTTTTGTGGAAATGTCATTTCAATTGTAGTCTACACAAGTAAATAAAGATCCTCAAAAGCATCTTTATAAATAAGTAAGGTAATAAAAATATCTATTCTACATTTAATAAAGCTAACATTTCAACCGACGACGTACAGTTTACGCACGGAGTAGATACAAAGAATTTATTTGTATTTACTCCGTGGTTTTACGTGTGAGAAGCAGCTCGTCCTGAGGTCGACACCCTTAGCCTTCAGTAGCAATTTCCCATTGCTTGCGAAGCTTTGAGTGAATTAATGAACGCCTGCATTCCTGTATATACTACCTAATTGCACAACACTGATACACTGATTGATGATTTCTTAGAGATTATTACTGACGAAGAGCCATCTCTAAAATAACATAACAGTAGACTATAATTATATACACGGGTTTTGAGGATTCCCGTGTTTTATTAACAGTCACCTAAACATTTAAATATATTTATTTTTAATATACGGTAACTAAAGATGACAGAAGAAACCTAAGCTTTATGTTTTTCTGTGCACTTTTTACGAACTATCAAAATAATCAGCCTATAATGTTCCTACCGCTAAGACACAGGCCTCCACCCAGTGGCAGGAAATAATCCACCACGCGGGCCCAGTGCGGGTTGGTAGACGTCCCACGTCTTCGAATTTTAGGTTCTAGGACATCCAGGTTTCCTCACGATGTTTTCTTTCACTATTTTGACAGCAGTGGTGATGGAATAATTTACAGAAAGCTCGTAAGTCGAGGCCATTACCACTAGGCCACTACTGCACAAAAATACCAACACTCATGATGGACTGCATAGCTCCTCAAAGGTATAATCAATTAAATGGTTAAATCTGCAACTATCTGATCATTGTCGTATTCTTTCCCCATTCAGGCCTAATGGATTAATTCGACTGTTTTCATACACTGGTATATTATGCTCTCTCTCATCTCAGTCTCATTTCTGACGAAATTTATGGGAAGTTAGTTGCGATTTCTAACTTTTCTATTACTGATACCTAAGTTGGTCCGATAGAGTTTTCTGATCCTTATAAGAAACAGGATTGATTGCTAGCAAACATTTTAATGGAGGGAGAAAATTGTCCATTTTCTTGCCGAGTGTACATTTTTTTCAAAATCTGTGAATACAGATCAAAATGTTTCAAAAGTCTCCCAAGACCGTTTTCTTGTACTTAGCGACAACTTTTAAGATACCTGCTCTTATTGCCCCATCTTTAAACTCCACCCATTATTTGTCATGATTGTCTGCTTAGTGATTATCATCACGGCATACCTTTGTAGGGGACAAAGGTATAACGTGATGACAATCACTTAAAAGGTTAAATCTGTGACTAGCTATATTATAACCTATTGGCTCGTCTTTATACAATTTGCGGTAAACTATAGAATACGAGCAATATGTAAGCACACTTGTTTGGTTTATTTAATTCACCATTTTAAATCCCGCCTGCTGCGGCTCATTCCGCGAATACGGGCTGAAAATGAACGAGAAAATATCAAAATACCTTTTAACACAATGGTTTTTCAATTGTTTTGTAATTAAGGCAATAAACCAGTTAATTAAAACATTTACAGCATAAATTGTTTTATGAGCTGTCAAATTGAGAAATCATATTTTGAAAGTGCCGATTCGATATGAATCGTAAATGTAAATTGACGTATTACCTAACAGGACAGACTAAAATATAATTACCTATAGGGTGCCTATTAGCACAGCTATTAGTTTGCATAAATGTTTCCCTGCAATATCTCGCGGCGCTTGTGTTCCCCCGCTGTCGACGCGGCCGCTCCGATCGTGCGGTGCAGTTGAACGCAGTTCGCGACTTTCCATTTTATATCAATTCGCTGCAGCTTGTAAGCAAGGACTCCACAACATTGATATGATATAAGTTTATCATTTGAATGTAAGTATAGGGTTTATTTATTTAGTTTGGCAATATATTGGTGTACGTTAGTTTAGACCGCTAGAAGAGCGATCTCGGGAAGAATTCTAAAACTCAATTAGTAATTCAATTAAAAGTAGGTACATAATAAGTGAGAATAAAAAGAATCACGGAAAAAATCCTGTAATGTTTTATTTTTTGAATAGGTCCAAAGGTAATGTGATACAAAGAGGGTCTTCTGGCTCCCTTGTCTCGCCTTTAGGTACCTGTAAAACAAAAGTAACGTTTAGCAAGTATTTAACAAACATAAATAAATAGACCGTAATAGTTTAACAACATTATTTGAAAATGACAGCCTAAGTACATGTCTATAAAAGCGCACGTTCTATATGTGCAGCAGGCACCGGCTACTAATTAAATAAACATAATGAGCACGCGAACATACGTAACGATAAATTGTATCTAGAACCTATCCATTTTGTTACAGAAGAAACCTTATGAAGAATTTCTCCTGTCCTACCTATCGTGGGTGCATTTACAAACACTTATCTCTTATAGACTAAAAAAGCCCCGCAACCACTATATTCCAGCCATACAAGTAAGTAATTGTTCCTCATAGGAGTCGAAGCCGCGTCTATTAGCGCAGCAGCCAGCTCACCGAAGCAGCCGGCGCTTTCTCTTTCAATGTTGACAAGGATCTGTAAACACGCCGCAACGCGACGAGCGTGCACGAACAGTATTTGTTTACTGCATTCATTTACGAAAGCGACTTATTGTCCACCTGCTCATTGAATGACCCCTATCACTTTACTGGTTTTATTGTCGTGAGCCACAAAGAGGTAACAGTAATTACAAACAATACAATTTAGAAGTTAGTACGTTATTTCTAATCTCGAATTTAGAATCTCAATAGACGTTAGATACTAAATTAAACGAAAAAAAAAATGATTTTTTTTATTTTTTATTTTTATTTATGAGCCCAATTAATGAGCGCGCGCGGTGCTCAATGTTTATGGCATTGTAAGTGGGAAATCGTCTCGGTGCTGTGTGGATGGTCGGTAACGTTGGCGGGCCCCAGTCAGGCGGGCGGCGCGATCGATAGGGCGGGCGCGGCGCTGCAGTCGGTCTTACTGCCTCGCGCCCGCCGTCCTAGCCTTCCGACACTTTAGCGACCGCTCGCGTCGCGACAACTCGCGACGATGCGCGGCGACCGCGCCGCGCGCGATACGCGCCACAATAAGGATCACGATAACTTAAAATCATCACTGAAAAAGGGGAGTAAAACTAAAAAGCATCGGGTTATCTTCGATGAGAGCGCTAACGAGTTTTTTGAGGCCGATTATATTATCGTGGTGCGCGACGAGTGTGGTGGGTACTCTGACGAGGGCGAAGGCGAAGAGTGCTCAGGATGTGGCGCGTGCGAACGCTACCAGGAGCCGGAGGCGGGCGCGCTGAGTCCGCCGGAGGGCTACAAGGACCTGGGGCTGTTCAACCGCGATGGCACGCTGCGCGAGCAGGCCTGGTGGGAGGCTGGCGACGTGCTGCTGGTGGGCGAGCGCTCGGGCACGGTGTTCACCCCGCAGCACCTGCAACTGCTGCGCCGCCTGCAGCGAGAGAGGATGCTGCGTTCCACCATCTGTGCCGACTGCGACGCGCACGCCGCGCTGCACCAGCCGCTAGGTGAGTCACCGCCGTGTCCTTGCCAAGGACGAACTCCACTCACATCTCAAGTTTCACGTCTCACGGGCTGCTGGCTGAGCGACGACACTGATCTCCATTACCGCTGATGAACACGTTCTGCCATCATGACCGATAAACATGAGAAACCTTACGAGTATCAACGTTTCTAGCGTTCATAGTTATATATTTCTTTTAATTTTTCTTTGTTTCAGACTTTCAAATTCGACTTGTAACTGAACTTGCAGCGTAATATTTCTAAACCTGCGATTGCTTTTACTGCCGAGCGAAATTACAATGTCGACTGGGTGATTAGGATGATAAAACAGTTATCATTTTAATTGCTATGTAGCTAGAGCGAACTGAGTACTTAACAATGAAGCGCATAAACTGAATTGACAACAATTTAGATCGTGGTAGATCGTTATTAGAACGAGTGACGTAACTGGTGCCAGGTTTCAAAACAACCGCGGGTCTATTGTTCTCATCTAACTTAAGAGCACTCATTGCATCGCCTTTTAAAACCTTCACGGTCGACCAAAGGCGCTCAACGTGTCCACCGAACATCTATTGATTATTTAGAAAGTCACCGTTTTGACAATATACCGACAAAAAAACAAATAACTCGAACATCTATAAAAACCGCCCGTATTAGCAGAAAACGGTTTCATATAGCTGCCTACTAATACTTTCAATCAATACTTACTCTCATTTGTCCTCAAATGAATGACATATAATTTGGCTATTGTCCAAAATAATAATCTAGAATATTTATTTTATTTATTTTGGCTTTATTTATACAGCTACTGAGTAAATGACCCACGACATTTTTCATAAAGATTTTTTAATCAAGAGATAAGTATAGAACCTTTATCGTAATATCTAATCGTGTTTGAAGCTGTGACCATTTTGCCTTTCATCCCTCAACAGATCTACCAGACTTATCACTCTGCCTTCGTATAGATCTTTCAATTGAGAACGAACTACATTAAGTACCGCCGTTTTAAATGGCAATCGTTTTGATAATAATTGCGTTAGTGGCGTGAACCCACTTCAAGCGAGGGATTTACAGAAATGCTTGTAATTTCGTAGATAGGTAATACGGGCTGGTGTCCGCAACTCCACGTCTATGCGCGTATTTTGCGTACAATTTCGTAGATAACAAGCAGCTAAAATTGCTAGTAAAAACGAATATTTTAGTTTTTTTTTTTATTTGGAACAAAAACCAATGGGAGTTCAGTTAATAACAATGAAAACGATGATAGTTACAAAAGTTAATTAAAAACTATTGCGCTGCTATCAACGCGTGTCTAAACTTAAGAAACACATTACCTACCAATTCCAGACTTCACTATGACATGGGTACAGGTTTAGCTAAAATAAAGATCTAGAGAGTAAACAAACAATCACTACGATCATGTCTATTACGCGACCAAGATTTCTTCTAAATGTCGTTAATATACACTAGAATTTTGTGTATAGAACCTTCAAAAACTTAAGTTTTAAACTGACAAATCTTAGAAAATGCAGCTAAACACGCGTTTAAAAAATAAAATAAATTATTTATTTATTTATTTTTATAAATTATTTAATAATTATTTATTTATTGATATGGCACCTCACCGACTTACTCACAAAACATACACAAACAAAAATCATATACAGTTTTAGATAGGTTAATATAAAAAGAAATCCTAAAAAATCCTTCAATACATAATTTTTTTTTGATGCCCAATGAGCTCCTCCATTTTTTATTTTTTATTATATACTTGTACAAAATATATTACATTTTTAGTGTTAGCTTATATATATTTTTAATAAAGTTAGAAAGATTATTTACCATCATCTAAAGGATGATGCCCATTTTGGTGCCCCCCTCCAAAAGCCAGCTCTTTTTAAACTGAATAGTAGGCACTATAGCGTCTAATTCCAAATCCTAGTCCGTTCGGAGTTAAACTGCACCAAACACGTCAGTTTTATCAATACACACATTACTAGGAAGAAATTTTTTTTTGCGATTTGTGAATTTTCTACACCATAATCTAACCTCAGTTTGCCCAAAGTTGTCTTTGAATCCTTATATACATACGACACTGCATCGCTAGGCATCAAAAAATAAAATGTAAGAATTAAAGTTTGTCAAGTTGACTGTGGCATTTTTCCAAAATATGTTAATGTAGTTACTCAAGAAGTTAAGGGCCGTCTCCTAAGATCGTTTTTCTGTAGCTGCAACGGTTAAAGTTGTATTAGTCAGATTGGACAAGGAATCAAGACAAAGGCTTTTGGAATTCTTGTACTGAATCTTAATACCTTTCTAATGATATATCATTTATTCCTATTGGAGTAAATACCAGCTTCCATACATTTCTTGTCAGCATCCTTTACAAGTTAAATCGACATTTGTTTTCCATGATCTTTTAAATGCTGTGTGTAAAGTTAAGATCCAATCGTTTTCGCTGTCAGAATAACACACGCGACGCTGTTATAAAATAAGTACACCTACGTAAAGTATGCATAACTCGTCAAACCTCTGTCTAAATAGGTACATTAGTGAGCCAGCTGCGGTTAATTGTCCATACCTGCTGAGTTTGTTTGGCAAGTTTTTACACATAGTGAGCTCAAAAGGATGTATTCATACGCGGCACATACCAGTATAACAACGAATAAGCTAAATATTATCGGGTGAGACACGAAAAACAAAAACCGAGAACGTGTTTTGTTTTGTTCTTGACTACACCCAACTATGTACAAACATCTTGACTGAATGCAAAACATCAAATTTATTTGGATAGGTACAGTCGAGTTCATTAATATATTGGCAGTGACAATGTTTCAAAATATTGTAAGCATTAAAATGATCAATTGATCATATAGTTCTATACAAACTTAGACATCAATAAAATGTTTTCATATAAACTGTTCATAAGTATGTTACGGTAGAGCAGTCAAAAATATCTGACTACTCTTCGGAAAATAAATATCTAAATACTCTAGTGTTCAATATATTTGTTGCAACCTAGGATTCATAAATATCTATACAGCTTTGAATATTCAACTAAATGGCCTTTACCATAAAATTTATTTTTGCTTGCCGGAGCAGAAGTTCGAGTAATAATGCAATATTGCCGTTGAAGGATGTCATAACTGACAACTTCAAGTTGATTTTGTTTCAAGATCTTTTTCATAGAAAAATAATTGCATAGGTATTTGTGAACCTAACTTTGCGCTAAATAATATGAACAAGGGATTGCGCACAATTTTTAGAGTCTTTATCTGTAGTAATATTATTGATTTAATGTAGTCACATATTTATGATGTCACAGATTGTTTACAATTTATTGTACGGCGAAGCTGTTTAGAGTTTTATGAAACTTACCATTGCCTATATATTTTTGATTCATGAACATGCTCAGATATTAAAGAACTCGACTGTACCTACGTGAGTTTTCTTCTGATTATTTTACAAACCAAACATTTCTCCAAGCACCAGAAATTAAGGAATTGATAGACAACATTTAACTTAGATCATCATCAACATAGTCAGCCTATAATTTGCCCACTGTTGGGACAGGTCTCCTCTCTGTTAGAGGGAGTGGGCCGTGATCCGAACGCGGGCCCAGCTCGTGTTGGCGTATGACACAAGTCTTCATTTTTATTCTAGGACAAGTCGGTGTCCTCACGATGTTTTCCTTCAACGTTTTGAGCACAGTGGTTATGAAATAAAATGTACAAAAAGTAATGTGCCTGTTTGGGTTCGAACCTAGGACCTATAACTAGTAAGTCGCGGCCGTTACCACTTGGCCACCACTGCTCTGCTTTATCTTAGACACCAAACTTACCATCTGTATGAAAACATAATTATTATCAAGATGGCTCACTCGAAGGTGTTAAGTAATTGCAAGATTGCTTTGAAAACTAGCTAAGTAAATACATGTACCAGTTTCAAAGTTTCAAGTACCCTTCATGCACAAGTTGGTACCAATAGAAACAAACAGAAGTCTAGTTCGCTTATTACTTGTTCTGCTTAGAAGTGGCCCATACGTCTAGACCTTTAGTTACTAGCTCTAACGAAGTTATTGGCCCGTTCAAAAGTAGTTGATCGGTCAAAACAAGTGTCAAATTATTTTTTTCGTTCGGGCGTTAACACATCGGGTGTAGGGACGACTTTCAAATTATGCTGTCAACAATTCTTAGTTCGGGCTTCGAACTACAAGTGTGACTTTTAATTAGCTGCAGTACCTAAAATGATAGTTCCTGCTGTCATTTCGTTAAATTATGTTGCCACACTGTCTCTACTAGTGATGTAATTGCAATCCAATTGACCAATTTTGATTTGACCGTAAACAATCAAATATTCTTTTTTGTAGTTTCATTCGTTTAAAGGATAGTTATTAATAGTACGTGCTCGAATAGTAAATTTGCACAGAATTCATTCAAACTATACAATCTCAATTAGGTGGACTGTATAGCCGTTTTATTAGTTTTTACTAGTTTTTTTAGTGCACCCAGGTTCCCTAGACTAAGACTAAGACCCGGACCTAACGTTTAGATAACTAGTCTTTGAGAAAAGCCTATTTAATTAACTTTATATGTTGTAATACTCATAGTTTGTTAATTTTGTAAATATTGTTTTATCAACCTGCTTCAGAGGCTTTACACACCCTGAATAACACAAGCTACTGACCTAATCAAAAATATACTATCCTCTTTTATAAAATGAATTGAACATTGATCGATTTTGAATTGAATGTTAATTGAATGAATCGATTCTTTTGTCACACCACTATTTAACTTTCGTTAAAAAATGGTAACACCTAAGCTGTCATTTTACTGCTGCTAATTGAAAGCCCTAGTATAATCTCATGACCTTATAGGAATTATTCTTATTGCTATTTTTATTCGTTAGTTATTTATTTGAAGAAGTTTATCCAATCCATACTTCCATACTTATAATATTATAATTTCGAAAGTAACTTTGTCTGTCCGTCTGTATGTTACCTTTTCACGCCTAAACCGCTGAACGGATTTCGATAAAATTTGGCATAGAGATAGATTGCATCCCGAGGAAGGACATAGGATAGTTTTTATCCCGATATTCCTACGGAAAAACAAAAATACGTTACGACGACATGTTAATCCGCATTCCACCGAAGGACGCCTTTTCTCAACGCACCCTTATTGCGTATCAAATTATCAATCACAATCTGAATCATTTCGAAGGATATTGCTAATCCATTGCTTCATATTATATTCGAATTTGACTGCTCAACAACGTAAAGAACGCAATGAATGTTGTTGAACTGTCAAAATGAAAGCCATTCCTACTGTCACTGTGTTACGCAGTAATCAAATCAGCACCTTCCATCAAACATTTCCTATATCAACAAACAGACGCGAAGCAATTCACTTTGAATTAATAAATGGTTCCTAGGGCGAGGGCTTCCCTGTAGCTTGCACAGGCGTTACACGTTCAAGCCAATTTGTTGCTTAACGTCTGATCAGTCATGTCGGCATCGGACAGTGAGACTACACACAGCTTTAATTTATATTCAGCTTCAATGTTTGTAAAAGTTTTAGCAGAAAATTAGTTTTTGTTAGTTTTGGTATGATTGATATACTTATCTATAAATATACTTAGTTATGTTCGTTCGTGTTCCGCGTTGCCTGAGGTAGCAGTGCGATGCGAACGATTATTGCTAAAAATAAAAGATAAATAATAAAAAAAATCGCTTTGATTGAAATTGTAAAAGAGAAAACGAAATATCTTTACCAATTAATTGTTATTTATACCAACCAATGAATAGTATTCAATTTCAACGAGGAAATTTGGGGATGCATGAAGAAGATTCCTCGTGTAGCGCAGTTTGTTTCGCCAGTTACTCAACTGAACCGAGCGCTCGGCGCATCCTGGACAGTCACACCAAACACCTTATTTGACTTGCCAATTCTTCCCTTGCGGTGGTAGGGCTAACGCCCGCCTGGTTTGCGTTCACCCTCCCACCGGGGCGTCAAGCAGCTTGCTGTGTTTCGTCGATGCGTGGGAGTTCCAGTGCCTTAGGCATCTTCTGGGCACGCTCGTTCCATCATAGACCTCATCCATCGCTTCCCATCAGGCGTGATCGAGGTCAAGAGCGGGCTTATTCAGCAATACAAAAAAAACTGATGGCTCCCAATACGAAAATAGACAGGATTGTTCAGGAATTCACTTTAACATACACGTACAGTCGGCCTAAGAAAACCTTGACCACTTAGTCTTTTCATACGTACGATGCAGCGACCGAATACACAATAAGTGATAAACACAGCTATCATACTAACGAGTAAACAAGATTCATAATTTTATAACATGACACAAGTCCAAAACTGATAATCATTTTCGTAAAGGGAAATCGCCAAAAAGCCAAATGACTAATTCGCAAAACCACGAGGACATAATTATTGAGAGATGTTTTTTCAGTTAATCCGCAAAATGACGAGAGTTAAATAAAAATGCTTCGTAAACCTTTCAGATATCAACATAATATCTGAAAGTTTTACGAAGCATTTTCTGAATGCATTTGATTTATTTGTGTATCGTTGGTGTCTGTACTAATGAAATAAATCATAGTATCACAGAAACCAGCGCTTTCCAAACTAGGTTACGAAGGTATCTACCGCGCCAGTAGAGGCATTGAGTAGAAAATGGGGTATTACAGTACCCGAGAGACAAATGCTTCTTACTTTAGCAGATAAACGCATAAGATGCACTATTGCGATCATTGAATTCAACAAGTCAATACAAAACCGACATACTGTTCATCGGCCAGATATTTTCTATAACAAAATGCAGTTTCTTTTTTTATCAAAGTAAATTCGTACGCTTAATAGGAGACACGATTATAAAATAGCTGGGTGTAGTCTCAGGTATTTAAATATTTTATCTTTTCTTCCGACCAGCGCAGCGGGGTAAATTTTGCGTAACACACTAATAGTAGTTAGCAACGGCTTTAATTTGGACAGTTCAACAACATTAATTGCGTTATTTACGTAAATAACGCAATGAATGTTGTTGAGCAGACACATTTTCTCGACCATAATATGAAGCGATGGATTAGCAATATACACGTTCACTGCGGATCACCCAAAATCGGCCCGATACGGTGCTTTGTGTTGGTGCGCACGGTCAAAACTATATCTTTCTCGCTGGTGCGGAACGATTATCTTCGGTATTTGTAGGAGTTCGACAAAGACAAATATAGATTTCGGCTCGTGGTTACAAATGTAGGTATTTGGCATTAAAACATCGTGGCGGGCCCTTTTCGACCACCATCGCACTGACGGTGAAAAACACCCGCTCCCTGCGGCGGCGGGCCTATTGTGGTATATGACCGATGCCGACCTGTTGCCGCACGGAGCGCGCGCGCACGCTTCGAGCCGCCAGTCAGTGTTGTGCTCTCTACAAGACAGTACCTACGTGTGCGTGTCGTTATTTCATCGACAGGTCAGAAGAATTCTTTCTAAGAGAAGAAATTGTGTACGGTGCTATGAAAAGCTTCGACAGACATTAGAGTGCAAAGAAGCAAAAAAGAAAGTTAAGAAAATTAAAACATTTTGCAACAAATGCAATCAATCCCTTTGCGTGCAGTGTTATAAAGAAAGACACGTACCAAATTAGTTTACTGTTTCTGTCTGGATTATGTGATTTACTAAATACACACTTTTTTATTTCTTATAATTCTGTTTTATTTTCGATAACCCTATATTTTTGTCTGTCCCATCACTATAAAAAAGTACTTTCTAGTGCGGTATCGGTCGTAATCGGCCTGACACTTTCCTTGGTTGATTTCTCATTTCCTGTTTGGCAGATCCAGGGGCGAAACGAACGTAAAGAAACTGAGTTCAGGATCATTTTAACAGTATAAAAAAAAACAGTGTACATCATGTATTCGCAAAGTTATAGCGCTTTAATCTATCCTAGTGGTGTCAGGTCAAAAAGGACTGATACGCACTGTCTGAAAGGTTGATGGATGGTGCATTTCGACCGCCACCGCACCAGATGAAAGTTTATGATTTTTTTGCCGCAGCTAAGGTGTTAAAAAAATCCAAAATCCTAAAAAAAAAAAAGCAAAATTATTCAGATTGTGATTTCAAGTGTTTTACGCAATTAGGATGCAGCTGCGACTAAAAGAAGGGATCTATACAATAAAGTCGCTTTTCGTGTCTTTTTGTGTGACCGCTCTTACTTCTAAACTATCACTTAGAGCATTAATTCCGGAAAGTCTAACCCCCTTACTAATAAACGTTGTATAGCGTCTGCATAGTTACACAACGCTTTGTCTTCTTCTTTCGAAAGTCAAATTACTGACGACTGAAAGAGAGAAATTGGTGTTTAACTATTCATGTGATATGATACGTTTATTAGTAAGGGGGTTAGTGTTACATAATAGATTCATATTAAACTTAAATATAATAAAGAAATATCTGTTTTGGCAAGTCGTAAAAGCGTGCGAAGCAGGGATGGGTCGCTAGTACTTAATAGTTTATAATAATAGATATCATAAAAAGGTAAAAGGAGAATCGGCAAAAATGTATGGTCGTGGCAAAAATAACAACTACACATAATTATGTCATTAGACAGGTATTTTATTATTATACAATAACTACTACAGCAGCTCATTTCAAATCGTTGTGTGAAAAAAGTTATGAGAATGTTTCGTAGGAATGACCTGGACGGTGGATAACGGAATATTTGAATAGTTAATCACTTCTAGTGGTCTTAGGTCTTATTCGCAAATGTATGCACTCCGATGATAACCAAATAATACCATCGAGCTGGTCTGATGATGGACCTGGACGCTAGATATCGGAACTCTTGAACAACAACTAGTATCTAAACCTACCAAGTGTGGGCACATTATATGTGTCTGAATGAAATGAACTGCCATAGTAGCTCTATCTAAAATGCCTATCTAATGTTTAGTTGTTATTGGTCGTAGGGACCATTTTGTCCGGCCCTCCTTTGTTTGTTTGGAAGTTTGTATATGTCACCGGAAAATAACAAGAACCGCAAATTTATAAATTTCTAGGAAATTTATAAACTTTCGTAGGATTCTAAACGAGAAATAAATTGTATTATTTTACGCCCACATTTTTGCAAATTGATAATCATACTCACGCGTAAAATAATAAGTAAGCAATAACCAAACGCCATGTGCGCTCTGATTGGTTGAATAAGTCACGTGTTCCTTCTCTTTCCTCTCCACCGCCATTGTTCGCCACCGAACATAAAACAAACCGATTGCTCGTGTGTTTTTGTAAAGTTTTTATTAATGTTGTAACTGTGAAAATAGTTTTATTTTGCTAAGGTTACTAAACTAGACCCATAATTGTACCTAAGTCTATGGACACAAGCATCGCCACTGTCAACATCGACCAATCAGAAAGCAGTGTGTCATTTACTAAAAAGCGTAAAATTAACAGCTCTTCTGTGATTGGTCGAACTGTTTAGAATCTTACGCACCCAACCGAACCGAACCGAAATTACGATCTTCTTAGTTTATAAATTTTCCACGAGACGTCGCAAATTGATAAATTTGCAAAAATGCGGGCGTAAAATAATACAATTTATCTGTCGTTTAGAAACCTACGAAAGTTTATAAATTTCCTAGAAAATTTTTAAACTTGCGGATCTTGTTATCTTCCGGTGACATATATACCAGACGGATTTTAAAAATTATTTTTGTATTTGATAGCCTTGAGGAAGACTATAGGCTACTTAACATCACGCTAGGGCTCATAGGAGACGAGGAAACACAAAAAAGTCAGAAAGAACGCTGAGCGAAAACGAAGGAAATAACTAATAGTACTTAGTAGTAATACCGCGGGCAGGCGATGTAGGTAGCGGGTTGGGTCGGGGGAACAAGAAACCTCAAGTGGACGAAGTTTTGGGCAGAAACTAGTAATAAATATATAGATAGTGGTATAGTATGATAAAGAGGAACACACAAGTACCTACGATGCACTAATCCGACTAAGGGTTCAACCACAACCATTTCCTGTTGTAAATAATTAATTATTGCATTCATAAATATACGGAATCTTGCTGGCAGAATATGTGTATTTCAGCGGACATAACTAATACCTATAATGTTTTTGAAGTGGAAACTTCTTTAGGCGAGTTGGGCATTTTTTTGAGATGGGAAAAAACCATTGAACTCGCGACACTGTTACCGTAACAGACACCTCTGTATACAGGTTGAAATTGAAAACATGCGACAAATCGAAATGGGAGATTGTACTCATCATTATGAATAACTTTTACTATGGGACCAAACCTGAAGTCGCGAAAAAAAAATCAGCTGTTCAGTTCCATTATTTCCCAGAATTAGATCCCTATTAGGGACACTATCGAATGGTGTAATAATACAGTATGTGTTTTTTTTTTTTCAAAATCAACAGGTTCGGTTCCTGGCAGAAATATTGATTTTTCAAAAATCCAATGATGCAGTTTTAGTTTTCTTCAAAATCGAGCCCGCGACTCCTTTCAGTACTTTTCGCTAGTCCTCATAGTTTAGAATTTGGCCATTCACGCCCACTTGGAAAATTCACCCTGTATATAGTGTATATACGTACATGATTTAAAAAAATGCACACGTAATTGTTCAAGTTTTCACTTCTGTCGGCACTCCTGGAATGCAACAGTTTTTTTTTTTTTTAGCCTATATTGTGTCCCAGTGCTGGGCAAAGGCTTCCCCTTTTTCCTTCCAAATCTCGGGATGTCTTGTGCGATGTCTAGCCATGTTGACCCTGCAAACAATAACTATAATGTTCAAAACTTAAAATATATTTCATGCTGTTTTCTGAACATGAATGCCAAAAATATTAAACTGGGATTCAAAAGTAGGATCCAACGAAAATAAACCTAGAATTCATTTGGTTATTAAAAAGAACCATCGAAAATACCTTCACGTCAAGTTCGTTAACGCGAATAGCTTTGCCGCGTTACCCGAGGCCATCGGAATGCAATTGAAATCGGAAAACCCTATCAAGTGGCCAATCATACAGAAAACGTGAAAAAAGAACTGTATGTATAACGTTTTATAACTAAGGGGCTATTTGATTGGGTTTGCCTTGTACAGGGTGTTATAGAAAGGGGCTCAAAAGCAGTAACTTTGAAAATGCTTAATATTTTTTTATTTCGATAGCTTATTAAATTGAAATCATAACAAACGTGTCACCGCACTACGAGGGTCATTATCCATTATCTGTAGTGTGTCTGTGCGCCTAGTACACGCACATCACGCCGCCGCGCGCCAGTGTAGCGCCGTGATGTCGAAATAAAAAAAATATTAAGCATTTTCAAAGTTAATGCTTTTGAGCTGAAATTTTGTACAGAGATTCTAGACCAGATACACTCTTCAACCCGTTTGTATTGATATACCCTTTCCGTAACACCCTGTATAGTTTTTATTTTACCCTACAAGCCGCCGTGGTCGGCCACTCGCAGTGCAATCCCTCGTTAGTAAAACGATTGACGTGTTTACTTTTTTCGCAACACGGTTCATAGTTTTCTCTTTTTTAGGGTTCCAGAGTCAATTAAGGAACCCTTTGCAGAGTTGCAGTGTCCGCCTATACTCCTGTACCTAGGAGCCTTCCTACTTGCGAATTTTATCAAACTAAAATTGGCATTTAAAATCTAAAGATTTACAGTTATTTATTCTAAAATAAACTAGGCGACAAAGAATCCATACTAATATTATAAATGCGAAAGTGTGTCTGTATGTCTGTCTGTTACCTCTTCACGCTTAAACCGCTAAACCGATTTAGATGATACGATATTTTCATTTGGTATAGAGATAGTTTGAGTCCCGGGAAAGGAATAGGATAGTTTTTTTTTTATCCCAGAAATCATCCTTTAACCTCTCGTCTGTCGGAACGTAGATCTACGCGAGACACAATGGCTTTTTAATTGTGTCTGTAATTAGGACATTCAATGGGTTAAGGGTAGTGAAAACCCCGGGTGGAAGTTTGTATGAGGAATCAATATCCGCTGAACCGATTTAGATGAAATTTAGCACCTGGGTAGACCATGACCTGGATTAAGACAGGATACTTTTTATCCCGATATTCCTATATGCGGGTGAAACCGCAGCGCGCTGCTAGTTTAAAATAAATGTAAAAACAGGGTACGCCACGTGAACGTACGGGAACGTCGACGGGTTTAATTGTTTTTACAAGCTTTATATTAACTTGCATCGTTTGTATGTTTTCAGTTACATGCCTTTTTTTCTTGGCAATACTAACATTTTAAGGGCTCTGGTTGTGTAATTCTTTCAAAAGTTTTGGAGGTGTTTTTTATTACGAGTTTCACCCTACATTACGGAAAAACGATTCATTCCGGCCTGGTCGCATCCTAATTGCGTAAAACACTAATGCCGTTATTCATAATCCTATTTTATCTCTATTTTAGCTAAAATAGGTTTATAGAACGTTTGTCTTTATCTGTCACGTTGTCATTTCTGTGTGTAAGAAAGAGACAAACCCCATTTTAACTAAAATAGGTTTGATAAGTTTTATGAATAAGGGGGTAGATCTCAATCCTTATAAGTACCTACTCTCACCGCCGCTCATATACCGGGTTATTGGAAAAACACCAACCTCTTAAGAGGTCATTATACTCATCATCATATGAACAACTTTTACTATGGGACCAAACCTGAAATCGCAAAAAAAAAAAACAGCTGTTCCCTACATTTTGACGAGTTCTACGAACATGAATGTAGGGAACAGCTGATTTCTTTTTCGCGATTTCAGGTTTGGTCCCGTAGTAAAAGTTGTTCATAATGATGAATACAACGACCTCTTAACAGGTTGTTGGTGTTTTTCCAATAACCCTGTATAGGAATTTACAGCAAGCCACGCGGGTCGCCGGCGGACGCATCTTGACCCATTCGCACAATCCGCTGTGAAAATGTTATAAAGAGTGCAGCAGGCCGCACGGGCGGCCGGCGTTCTCACTGATTGTTCTTATTAGCAGGTCGTGAGGTCCGCTACGATCTCGCATATTCATGTAATTGTTTCAGAGCGGGGCCTGCTGTTATAGATAACGTATCGGTGGCGTGCCTTACTCGAAAACTTACGACGACCTGGCAGTGCGTGTTAAATCTCTGAAAATGGGACATCTGGACGGCTTTTTCGAATTTCTACAAAGTTCTTACAACAGCGGCATTTTAGCGAACTAAGAGAAAAAAACCTGACTATATAAACATGCTCTACTAGTTTACGAGTAATGTTATAGAATATTGTAGATGGGTCCATAAGACTCCATCCAATATGACTAATAATATTATGAAAAATTTTCAGTGTCTTTTAAAATATGTGAATCATCATTTTATCCGTTGAAACATAAACCAGTTCCCTAATAACTGAATGTATTTTAATATTTTCAGATAATTATCAAGTAGCGGCCTCGGTTATTGACCTTTTATAATCACCAATTTGCTGTTGTCCGATAAATTATAATTATTGAATACATTCAATAATTATATTAAAACACACCAGCCACGCAGCAAATTGGTAATTATAAACACAACAGGGTACACTCTGTGTACCTACATGTTGACTGTTATCTGACAACATGATACCCATTCAAAAGCTTAAAGTTAATGTAACGAATTAATTATGAATTTATTATTCTGAAAATGAAAAATGAGAATATTATAACAATATTGGCTTTGGGCGAAAATTATGTTGATCCGGCTTTGACGTCTGTTGACGAGATTGACTTACTTAGTTGATTATTATTAAAGAAAAAACAGCAATGGTAATCTCCAACAAGACAATGGAGGCACTTTGATATCATCCAGGGTAGGTCATTATGTTTCTCTTCGTGGCATACGGTAGCCGGAGCGACCACTACTTGAAACAAACTGTACATGTATATTGAATGATACTGTGCTGTGTCATATAATATAGTATGGTAAAACCGACGCAGGTTCGCCTGTTCTGTTTGGTGTCTTATCCCAAATAATACAGGGTGAAATTGAATTCATGGGCATCCTTTTAAGGGGTCATTGTAATCATCATTATGAACAACTTTTACTATGGGACCAAGTCTGAAATCGCGAAAAAAAAAATCAGCTCTTCCCTACATTTTGACGAGTTATGTGAACATAAATGCAAGGAACAGCTGATTTTTTTCGCGATTTTAGGTTTAGTCCCATAGTAAAAGTTGTTCATAACGTTGTACAATTACCCCTTAAAAGGATGCCCATGAATTTAATTTCACCCTGTATAAGCCTTAGCGTCGAACTCGCAGATGTTCGGCAACGCGCGACGCGTTCACATACAAAGTGTACACTGTAGGTAGGTACCTTCCTATTTTAATTAAAACATCGCTAATAGAAAACAAATTGCGGCGTCCACGGAGCGCGAGTACCTAAAGTAATAGAAACATTGTATGCAACACGATTGGGACGTTTGTACCAGCAAATTAAATGTCGAATGCAGTGCGCGGGAGAGCTCGCTTATCGTTGCAAGTGACAGCTGTGAATAGGGACAATTCGATCGAACTAGCTAACAAAATCAACATGATAAGTTCTGGCTTAGAGCAACTGTGGTTGAAATTGTACAAGATAGACTAGAAGAAGACGAGAAGAGGCTTTGGAAGGCAAAAATCAGCCTATATTGTCCCACTCCAGAGCAGAGGCCTCCATGTCCTTTTTCCTCTAAACTCGATCCTAATCCAATATGGACCAATCCCTCATACAGGCGTCATGTTCATCACGCTGTCTACACTTGAGTCTTCCGCGATGCCGTTCCACGTTTTCAGGGACCCATGATAAACTTTGGCTTTAAAAACAGTAGCTCTAATTACGTTATTCGTGATCATAAGTTTCGAGAATCATTTGAAGAGATTGCTCTCTATAAGAACGATAGACTTTAAACAACGCACCTGCGATGTTATCGCAAATTTCGCCGGCAGAGACCACTAGCATTAGAATCCATTTCTACTCTGATCGTATAACAAGTGTTCAGAAACTGTGCTCTAAAATTGTAACCAAGTCATGTTGACCAATATCCTTAAAAACAGATAAAAAAAGCTGTTGCCAAAAACACATATTCTTTTGATATTTTTCATTGTTCTGAGTATTTTTCCCTCGAACACAAAAGAACGATATACAAAAGCGCGTTCGGATTTTAGCGAAAATGCCATCAACGCCAACACGCGGCTTACTGCCGTCCACCCTTTAGAGGAGAACTATTTTTGTTATACTCGTATTATTTTGCATAACAGCAGATCATAGCATACACTTCATTTCGCAAAATCGATTGGCAAACACTCATTTATCATACATTCAAAACTCATAATTTTGTAAGTCAGAATCATCTTTAGGCATAAATTTCATATCCATAATACCTAATTAAATAAAAAAGTAATTCAAAAAATTAAAAAACCCGACTGCAGCCTTATACTAAAACTAACTGAAAAGCTAAAAACAAGCCCATTTTAAATTAAATAAAAGTTGGAAGCAGGCGGGGCCCATACCATTATTATAGTTTCAAACTCAAATGGGTCCCGCCTGCTTGCAACTTTTATATAATTTAATGGGCTTGTTTTTAGCTTTTCAGTTAGTTTTAGTATAAGGTTGCAGTCGGGTTTTTTAATTTTTTTATTTCCAGCTTTTTAGTTTACAAATGTGAACTATTTCGCAGACGATTTAGTTCTTGGTAAGTACATGTTTTTTTACGATTTATCACTTTGAATTACTTTTAACCATATAAGTTGTATATATTTTTGTAATCACCTTTTAAAACCCTTTATTTTGATACCCCACTCGATAGGTTTTGAGAAAACAAAATTTTTTTGAAAGCATAATATGGCGCCAAAAATCCGCCATTTTGGTTTTTTTTTTTATTTTGATATACCCAGTGTCACTCTCACAGTAAATACGAATCTAACGACACCTCTCAAGCTAAAATCCATCGAGCCGTTAAGGCCGCAGAGCGTGCCAAACAATTATACATACAAACATACATACTCTCGAAAAACATAACCCTCCTTCTGGCGCAGTCGGGTAAAAAGTAGAACCATCACATTTTAGAAAATTCACAGTCAGAATCGTGAGCTTTGCCTGCCAGCCTCAGCAGCGCTGGCGGGCGTTAAAACCACCTGCTCCTCAGCTCGCGGGCCGCCTCGCCCCTCCGCGCCTACGCGGGCTTATATTAAACTCTAGGGGTAGGGCAGACAAGACTACGTGGAGTCGGTTTTGAAGCGATTCGTTTCTGTCACTAACTGTTGTAGCACAACATATTAACATTTCAAGACAATAAGTATTAAATATACAAGTAGCAATATGCCTACTAAAATTATTCCAAATTAAATTCTGCCATCTTCATGTCAAGTGAAATTGTACCAATTAAACGTCGCTCTAAATAAAAGTTATGCTAAACGAAATTATGCGGAATTTTAACTTTACCAAAGGCAATTATGCCAAATAAAATTCGGAACATCAAGATTCTGCCAGATAGAGGGAACTCATCGAGGTAACGTCATTCATGTGGCACCTGCACACGCCGCCGTCAGATAAATCCTTCAATCAGCGGTTGTGCCGGTCAACCGGACACCTGTCAATACTTCAATAGGCTACCCGGAAATAGGACTAGTTTTGGGTTCGATTTTTAGGTATTTCTTTCCGACTTGCTAGACAAAAGTTGTTATAGCTCAGCTAAAATGCAAGATATAAATATAATTTATAGCCAATAGCACTCAGGAATAATGAGGCCTGCTAACAGTGAAAGAAAATATAATTTGATCATTAGCTCCGGAGATTACCCCTACATACTTACATATAAATTACCTCTTTACATATTAGTACTGATAGTTAAAAAACAATTAGGAGAATGTATAGAGCTTACAATAAATCTTTGACTCAATAATCATACAAAATAATTATTCAACGTTTTAATATCTACTGAATAAATTATCTATACTTATAATATTATAAATTCGAAAGTAACTCTGTCTGTCTGTCTGTATGTTACCTTTTCACGCCTACACCACTGAACCGAGTTAGATGAAATTTGGTATAGATATAGTTTGAGTCCCGGGAAAGGACATTGGATATTTTTTATCCCGATATTCCCACGGGATCTAAACTTATGCGGGTGAAACCGCGGGGCCCAGCTAGTAATTTTATAAAGCTGAAGACTTTGTTTAGTTGAACGCGCTAATCTCAAGAACTACTGGTTCGAATTGAAAAAATATTTTTGTGTGTCCATTTATCGAGGAAGGCTATAAGCTATATAACATCACGCTACAACCAATAGGATCGAAGCATCAATGAAAAATGTTGCAAAAACGGGAAAAATTATTCTTTTTGAGAGTTTCCGTTGCGTACGCTGCGTAAACGGTTAGTTACGCAAAAATCATGTATGATGGAATTGTTTCCCCTTAAAAGTTCTAAAAAAAGTCCGCGACAGCATATGTCTATCTTTTAAGGTTGACTCACTAAAACCTTTTTTAAGGTAATCAAATTTGTTCTAAAATAATGCATTATTTGCGAAGGTGTTTTCATAAACAAGATATTAATCCTTATCCAAATACAAGTATTTAATTTTGGAAAAAATTGCCCTTGACATCATTTGATTTCAATGAATATCTTAGGGGATATCATAGTTTTCAAATAAATCCGCAAGGCTGCCGGTAGTACTGCGAGGTTTACTATACCACTCCACCACTCTTCCACTCTTACTGATCATAGCGTGAGTTAGGTACCTAAAATAGCTTCTTAAAATAATGTACTAAGTAATAATCTTAAGTAATGTAATGGAATATATTTTAGTAGGTTTTTCCTTAAATTAACGCGGGTGAAGCCGCGGGGCACTGCTAGAGTAACTTATAAAAACGTTTGAACAGTCGAGGAAAGTTTACAATGTTTAGTTTTCCGTTAAATAAAAAGTGCAAATACCAATAAATAAACTCAATATTTTCCAACTAACAGACCAATCATTAAATAGATTATAAAATGGTAAAACCTCAGAGCTCGCAGCAATTAACTACAGCTTTCTATTTCACATTTATCGAAGCAAACGTTGCATTTATCAAGATGTTTTCTACTTAGTATCTACCGATGCGAAGTGTAAGCAGATCATATTATTGTCGGAGTCTTTTCCAACTCTTTGCGAAGAGTGACTTCTCAGTATCTCTATTATGTTCATGACAATATCGCTGAATGAACGCAAACTTCCGTAAATTGTTTCAAACCTACGAATTTCAAACTATCAAATACATTCTATGTATTTCGGACAATTTGCATTCCATGATAATAATGAAATGAAAACGTAAACAAACTCATGGTTGATAAAAAACTAAAAAAAAAACAAACTAATGGTTGCTTCGCTTGTTTTTATTTTAGGTCCATCCATGCTGAAATATGTAAGTAAAATAGACTTCTAATGATTAAAACCTACAATAGCTAATGATGATGAAAGATGAAAAGTAATGATTTTAGAAGAAATAAGTGAAATAAGCGCAAATATATTATCAACACAAAGATTGTACATTGACAATTATAATTATTATTAAAGGGATTACCGCGACGATAAAATATTTGCTATACATAGTCGTAATTTATTCCGCACACGAATATCGGGACCGAGCGAAAACATGCAAATTAAGAACTAACAGCGTAGGCCGCAGCCATCGCGTCGGCAAACAATGTCCGTGCAATCACATTGGTTGCAATCACACGCGTCATCTGAAAGCGGAGCGTAGCGCGACTACGCGGCTACGAAAATTGCTACGCGGAAAAATCGCTTAGCCACTTACGCGTTATGTTCGAATCCGAGCTTAATGTTAGTGAAGTACTTTGCGTCGTCAAGACGAGAATATACTGCGCATACGAGTATCCTGTTATTGTATCACGTTTTCGTATACATAATTATAGATAACCTTCAACGTTGTAAGTACGTTGAGCTGAAAAAACGAACATGTTTTCTCGAAGGTCAGTCGCTGGGCGCAAGTACTCGTAACTAGTAAAAATCACATAACTTATTAATTTTTCTGTCAACTGCAAACCGGTAGTTTAATTTCTAAAAATAAACGCTGCCATACTACCGGTGGAAAATAATAACTACCTTATAGTAAACTTTGTTCGAACAAGTTTTAATCAAATGTTTAACGTTGACAACCGGGTTAGTTAAAACCCGTAGTTTAATTTCTAAAAATAAACGCTGCCAGACTACCGGTAGAAAATAATAACTACCTTACAGTAAACTTTGTTCGAACAAGTTTTAATCAAATGTTTAACTTTGACAACCGGGTTAGTTAGGAATTTTCGAAATACATACATACGTTACCGAACAAACGATTCAAGTTAACGTGGTTAAAGTTTAGGGATTCTGTAACGAACAAAACTGCGACTAACTAACGTTTTAACTGTAACTGAAACCTGCATGGTTTCAGTTACTATTTTGTTATTTTTGGGACTGTTCGCTCGTTTGACAGAAGTGCGACTCTCACGTGACGCTGCCCGACCTATAGACCATACAGTATACACGTATGCGGAGCGGACAAATGCGTATTCTCGCGTTTCCAAGCGTTTTCGTACGACTACGGCCGAAAAAGAATGGCTCGGAATGTATCGGAGCGGAGTATTATTGTTGTAGTAAACAAATGCTCCAATACTAGAACAGTTATAGGTACACATATTACAGAAAAAAAACAGTAACTGTGACTTTGTTAAGAAACTCTTCATATACCTATCACGGATCACCATTCTCTTCTCAGTTACAGCACGTCGACCACAATTGACTACAACCGCACACGTTTCCTCTGCAAGTCCGTCGCCCGCCACGAGGTCAGAGTTTAGTTCTGCCCAGTGGCGTGCATTGGTTTTCAGAATAGGTAGGCTCTAGGCCGGGTCTAGTCTAGACAAACGCGATCACTAATCAGAAAAAAAAGTGAGGTCAAAAGTGTGGTTATTTGAGTAGGCATGCCTACAGCCTACTTAAGGGTGATAAATTGCGAAGGTCGAACGTCATGGTATTACGCGTGAGACGTACGTATTTTTAATTTTGTCGTATTAACTTGAACGAGTAAAGACCTATGACAATGTGCGAATAGTACGGAAGCCTAGCAGGCCGTCCAGCGACTGCCTACTGCCGCGCGTGTTTGTATGAAGATTTTGTTTTTTGTTAGATATGATAATTTAGTGAGTTTCTTAATTGTGGGGCACACACACTAAAATGTAATTGACAAGCTTATGTTGATATATCGAGGTAGGCACTGCTTATATGCCTATATGCAATACACGCATAGAAATGTAATATATCTATGAATGCACGCCACTGGTCCTGCCCCTAGCTAGTTACCTATGTCTAATCTGAAACTCAAGTAATTGACATACCTAAGTATATCAATTACTTGAGCCGACGCGCTGACGGTGACGTGCTATATTCTAAGTAGGTACGGTCGAACAAGCTATTTGGTATACAGGCAAAAACATTCCTCTTTCCACTACACAGCCAATATTTAGTTTTATTTTGTGCGTTATAACTTTTTCAGCTTATGGCATCCTTAATTAAATAGAGCGGTATAAAATAATTGACTAACTCAGCACACCATTGTTTAAAAGCAGTTGCAAGTTATCTGCCTGAATACCAAATAGCTTGTTCGACTGTACCTAGAAAACAGCTCGTACCCGTCAGCGCGTCGGCATCAATTTCACGCATAATTGATTGAACTAGTAACCACAAATGGGCATGGCCGTCCTCTACGTCAGCTTAGGTTTAAGCCTGGTTTCCGATACTATTAGCTTATTTAGCACTGGTTAACACGCCGTGACGTCATGAGTAGCTACCTGGCTAGGTATTTAGTTTGGTTCATTTTTATCGTTACGTACCTTTATACAGAATTTTTGTCCAATATTTTTGAAGTGAAAACTTCTTTAGCGGCGTTGAACACTTTTTGTAATGGGTAAAAAATGTTAAACTCGCGTCAGGGCATCGCGTCAGGACACGTGACCGTCAGGAGAGATTTCCCCCCCCCCCCATCTCTTTCTACGGCCGCGGCGGCGCCAACCGAAGTGAACCAAGACAAAGATGGCCGAAGAAAATGACATTTGACGTACAAATGTTTGAAAAGTCAGTTTCGTAAACAATAGTACTTCGTGGAGCCGCAGTTGTATTTAATTTATTTTGAACTTCTGTTTAACCAATTTAGTTTATTATTATATACCTACCTACAATACAAAATAGAAGCGACGAAAAATATAACGTATAACGAAGCACATTATA
Source organism: Amphipoea lucens (assembly GCA_947508005.1). NCBI lineage: Eukaryota > Metazoa > Arthropoda > Insecta > Lepidoptera > Noctuidae > Amphipoea > Amphipoea lucens. Next base: position 5,143,525 of record OX382355.1, read on the forward strand.
GCAACAAGAAATACTGTGGGACATTCCTGCTTTTGTGTGAAAACAATGCTTCCGTGTCGACCACGGAAGTTTACACCCTGCAGGGAGATGCTCCAGTAGGGTGTGGCTGTGAAGCTATGTTGCAAAACATGCTCCACGTCCTATCCTGCCTTATTTGTCCTACCCAAAACATGCAGTCAAAGTGACCTCTGCGCTGCCACCGACGACAACGTGGAAGTGGCAATATTTTGAGCCAACAAGATCTAAATTAAAAGAGAAGAAATTTAGGGAGTAGTTCATTAATAAAAAGCTTGTATACAAATATCAGTTTATTTTTAACCGACTTTAACTCTACTCCAGCTTGATGACTAATTTATTCATTTACTAATTAATAATTTATGTGGAACGAATGTATGTCGCTCTTGATGCTGACGCTGGCGTATGTAACTCTTGCCTGTTCACGGCTGAACAATACTCTAAACTCTAATTTGGCTTCTAAAACTTGTGCAAGCAGAACAACATTTTTAAAATGTTTGCTTTTCATTTGCCATCTGTGCCATCTCTTCTGTAGGCCGTTTCATTTTCTGCTATTCGTAGTGAAGCACCATCCTTACTAGTCCTATTGACCTGAAATACAAAACTAATGTTATAAATTCTTTCTCTTCATTATCTTATTTATACTGATTTAATTAATCAGTAGCGGCATCAAAATAACAGTCATTATTATTCTTATGGCGGGTTTTTTTTTGTTACAATGAGTTTTTTACAGGCAAACGAAGTTCTTCGTAAAATTGTAAATTGGATAGGCACCTAATTCGTAAATCATGCCAGGCTGCCCCTGTTTAGCGTTAGTGCTTGTGTCAGTGTTTTCATTTTCTATTATGGAGACCTCTCCCTGACCAATTCTTCCAAAAAATCTAAGGATTAGAAGCAAAAGCAAGCATAAGTATAAGAAATTGAGAGTGTTTACAAAATATAACTTACTTTGAACACATTTTAGCTGTAACAGTAGGTACACACCTTATCCTCCTCCAACCAATATTCAATTCTTTGCCCTTTGTTGCAACTAGTCTCCGGTCTTAATTTCATTTATTTTAAATACAAAAAAAATATTCAAAAGTTTTTTAGTTTGACACATACAATATCAAATTCATTCATTGACATAAATTCATATTGTTTCCATGACGACCATGACGTTGTCGCGTCAAAACTGTTGAAACTGTAGACAATAAATTAGTTTTTCCATACGTAATAATGTCTATGGACACAAATATTCTCGTATGCCGATTTAATGTGTTGGCCAATTTGTTGGATGACTTCATTATAATGGCAACATTTAGAAGTTGTAGGACATTCTAGTTATAGAACGTTTATGAAGCGTTTATGAATACAAAATTTTATCGAATGTTTTAAAGGCCTATTGAGCATTTTAACTAATGAATGGTTTAAACCTTCAATAGGATTTTTTTATGAATAAGACCGAAAGTGTTTAAAATATGGAAATTGAACAAAGTGCATCTATTAATGAAAAAAGTGACGCAGAAATATTGAAAAAAAATGAGTAATATTAATTAAATTAATAATTGATTTATTTCAACGTTAATATTCAAGTTTTCACTTCTGCCGGCACTCCCGGAGTGCAACCCGTCTTTTTTTTTTTAGTGAGAAGTTTTGTAGTAAAATGCTACTGCAGATATTCGTAATTTTCCCAACCGCTTTAAATATTTGAAAGCAATCTACCTATATACTTATGGAACTTACCACAAACGATGTTCTAAAACTAATTAATGCAACTTTTAGATACTATATTATTATGTATACTTAGGTATGTATCTATAGGTCTTTGTTATCTGAAAATAAATGGTTTATTATTATTATTAATATTATTATATAAATTCATACAAGACTTCGACATGCAAGTACGTCTGTTATTACATGATAGATAAGGTATAGAGCCCAATAAAATTACAAGAAGATTTTGAAGTGTAGAATTATTTTGGCATTTGTAGTACAAACAATAACAGATCATCGCGATACAACGAGCAGTGGTGGCCCAGTGGTAACGGCTCCGACTTACGAGTTGATAGGTCGTGGGTTCGAACCCAGCCAGGCGCTTTACTTTGTGTAATTTATTTCATCACTACAGCTTTCAAAACGGTGAAGGAAAACATTTGAAGAAACTGGCGTGTCCTAGAACCAAAAATGCGAAGACTGTGATATCTACCAACCCGCACTGGGCCCGCGTGGTGAATACGGCCCACTCCCTCCTCAAAAAAAAGAGAGGAGGCCTGAGTCCCAGCAGTGGGAACGTTATAGGCTGACTGAATGGATATTACACAAAATTAAAAAAAAATATACAAAAATATTGTGTCATACATAAATTGAGGCAGCCCCAGTAAGTTACAAAAGTACTTGAACTTAGTAGTAGTACTTTACTTTGTTAGTACTTTTATGCTTAAACTGAAGCAGCATATTTCAGGCTGTGTCGATGAGCTCACCCGTCACTTTTCCGAGGCTTGCGAACAGCTATTGCTTTGTTATTCGATAATGGAATATCGTTCAGTGTAACCCTAGACGGGCACGTGGCTAAATAATAACAGCCGCACAGGTCGATCGATCAGGTTAAGCTACGCTTTAGGGTGAGGCCTGCAGGCAACAGACTTGGGGAGTTTGTTGCCTGAACAGTGAAAGGCCCGAGACAGCGGCACAGTATAAATATACAGTAAAACATCTTCATACAAACGTGCCGCTCTCGGTTTGAATGTGTGCGTGCGCGCCGCGCGCCATGTCGGCACGCGATTTCACGCACACGCTAGCATAATATATGAGGGAATAAGGTGGCGGCAGTGCGGGCTGTGCAGCGCGACTGTGAGCACGCGCATACGCTACATGACCGCTTGCGTTCGTCAACTCTCGCCGGCGGCGGCCACTTAAATTACGAGTATCATGACTTCAAAAAGGGGAAACAAATATTGTAGGTAGTGTTTTCGGGAGCCTCAATAATGATTTCGCAAACCCGGACTTATCATTCTTCATAGTTCCTACTCAACCAGAAATGTAAGTACCTACTTATACTTAAATATTATTAGAAAATGTGGTATTGTATTGTTTATTTCACAGTTTATTTGCTTTATTAAGAGCGTAGCCGAGTCGCATTTTTCCATATAAATGTATTCTTAAATTTACTTTCTGAATACTATGTTTAGAGCTAAAGTTTATTTTAAGAAGTCTAGTTTTACTATAAAACAGAGGATTGAGTTCGAAACATCGTTTAGGTAAACGTATTTGTCGCGTATAGATGTAATAAGGGCAATTTCACAATAATTAATATTGCAAATTAATTACTATTGAAATTATTATTTTTTCTATTGTCTGATGTGTTGTTCAGTCCAAATATGGTGTCTTATACACCCATTACAGGAATTACGGCAAAGATCGAAATTTACTCATGATCCCGCCTGATGATTTTGTCGATGGAGGATGGAGCAGGTGTTTCGCAAAGCGTTCGAAAAGGACCACATCAACATTAAAATTGGCCGGTCAATTTACGATCAACTGAATGATATAGAATTTAAGGTCCATGCTTTCCCAAAAGCTTTTTACAAAAACTTTACATAAGAATGAGAATTTACTTTACATTAACAAATAATAATAAAGCGTTCCGGACGTGCAGAAACAGGAGAAAAATTTTCTCGGTAAGTCGGTATCAAATTTGTAACTTAGTATTATAAATGTTATGTGAATAAAGGCTTTTTATTTTTACTAAATTTATAAATTGGTAAAATATTCAATCATAATTAATTATGCTTTTTTATTTCATAAATTTAGATCAAGTGCTGCTTGTTCGAAAATATTAACTAAAAGTAAAAGTGACAACCCTGGGGATCAACGCAAGAGTAGGCTAATAACTCGGCGGGCGGCCTTAGATAACTTACTGTATATTTATACTGTGACAGCGGCGCGCCGTGTTCCGCGCGCGCCTCTCTGTAGAGGAATGGTGGCCGTTTGCGGCCGCTGAGGGTGACGGGGTCCGCATGGATTCATGCGGGCCAACACCTGGCCGAGGGAGCGTGACGAAATGCGCAAGCACTCCAGCACCCCGGCTAAAGGTAGCAGCAGGACACCGTGTGGTTTTAGTCAGTAAGAGTCTGACAGACCCCTCCACCCACCCCAGGGTGGTGGACATTCATGAGGATTTCCACACGATAAAAAAAAAAGGTTAAGCTACGCTTGACACGGCTAGTCTGTGGATGTGTGACCATCTTTACATACCGAGACCCTTCCGTGCCTCGGAAAGCACGTTAAGCCGTTGGTCCCGGCTGTCATTCGTGGATCTTTGACAGTCGTTACAGCTCGTCAGTAGCGCGAAAGTCTGACAACCAGTCTTACCAAGATGGTATCGTATTACGCAGTAACTGGGTTGTGGAGGTCAGATAGGCAGTCGCTCCATGTAAAATACTGGTATTCAGCTGCATACGGTTAGACTGGATGCCGACCCCAACATGGTTGGGAAAAGGCTAGGCAGATGATGATGATTTAGTGTAAACCTACGCCAGATTAAACACGTGTTGATATGATATTAGATTTCTACCATACCATTTTTATTTGTGAATGTACTTTCTATACAACTCCATCCATCCATGTCATTCGCCCGTGAAATCACTTTTTGGGGATGTCACATGGTAGTTGCTACTTTTTGGCAACTCATTACAAATAATGGAACGAAATGGAAATGTTGTTTCACGGATCGTATAATCGCTTCATTGACTCCATAACCATATGCCCTTAGAAAGTACCGATATCCGTGGAATATACCACGTAGGGGCGCGACAGTACGACAATAAATGAAAACACTAGCAGTACTAGTGCATATGCATATGAGTTCCTATTTAAAAATAATGAAATCTCTGATATTATTATGGGGTTTATCATCTAGAATTTTCCAGTAGCAGCCCGGAGTCTGGATTTGTGTCATTATTTAGATAAAGTAAGTTTAATTTATTGTCTTACTAGCTGCGCCCCGCGGTTTCACCCGCATAAGTTTCGATCCCGCGGGAATATCGGGATAAAAACTATCCTATGTCCTTTCCTGGGACTCAAACTATCTCTATACCAAATTTCATCTAAATCGGTTCAGCGGTTTAGGCGTGAAAAGGTAACATACAGACAGACAGAGTTACTTTCGAATTTATAATATTACTAGCTTCGCCCCGCGGTTTCACCCGCGTAAATGTCGATCCCGTGGGAATATCGGGATAAAAACTATCCTATGTCCTTCCCCGGGACTCAAACTATCTCTATACCAAATTTCATCTAAATCGGTTCAGTGGTTTAGGCGTGAAGAAGTAACAAACATATAAACACACACACACACTCACAAACTTTCGCCTTTATAATATTAGTGTGATTAGGTATGGATTGACGTCCGAGATCAGATTTTTTTAAAGAATTTTCAAGAAAATTTTAAGTTTTTCTTAAATCTTCTTGCAACGAATTATAAATCCCATCTATCAGAACTGCCAATACCAGTGGCACCTTCGAGTCTGCGAAAATTTGCCTCCAAACAAATCGAATTCTTGCGATGTCAGCATAAATTAAAGGTCACAGAGGCATGCACTGGTTAAGTTGCCGAGTCCCGCCGTTCGTTCGTTTATTGACTTGTTTTGACCTGTGAGATGTTGTTGAACTGCAGCTTAAAAGGTGACCGTGGCGGCGGGCGCAGGACGAGCCCGCAGAGCCAACGCACTCAACATCGACATAAACGCGAGTTCGCGACACATAGTAATTTCCACCTCTCGTGTATAAGTAGACGTTAAACCATTCCAGAGTCGCCATTGTCTGTTTAGCCGGAGGATGAACAATGCTTAACGACCTAAAGATAACGTGCGCACACAACAAGGTTATATGAGCGTTGTCGCCCTATTGGAGTCAAGGACGCGCCTTGTGGACCTCCAAATGAACAAGCGTGAAGTTGCCTCTATAACAAATTGCCAGTTACGCGGTGTCCTGCGTGAGCAACGAATACGACGCGACGCGACGCAACACGACGCGACGTAATGCGACGCGATGCTACACGCGACAAACGTCCTACGTGATTTTGGTCATTACTTCTCGAATCATGGGGAAGTACAGTACAATTTTAACAGGAAACCGTCAATGGGGACAACGGGAATACATTTTAAATATTTTTATTGAGTTCCGAATGGGGACAACGGGAACAGACGGAAAGTTCATATGTAGTTCGTGGTGTCGCGTCTGGTCGCAATCAAAACAAGTACGCGTTACGTCGCGTCTCGCCGCAGACTGTAACATAGGCCGCAAGCAGGGTAAAATGCCGTTGAGTTGATCGCGTTCGTCGCGTTCGCAGCGTCGCGTCGCGTCGTATTCGTCGCTCACGCAGGACACCGCGTTACAGCTGTGTGTCGAGTTAATTCTATAGAGTTTAAAGTCACAAATGCTCAGAGAGCTAGGACTTATTAGAGACTTTAAATTTTTTCCGCACAGCGCTGTTTCTTCAGGACTGCAATATTTTTACCGACTTCACAAAAAGGAGGAGGTACTATGTTCGGCTGTTTGTATGTTTTTTATTATTATTTTGTATGTTTGTTCATCGAATACTCCGCCAATTGTCGATGGATTTTCAAAATTCTATTTTTGTTCGAAAGTAGATAGTTCTGAGGTGGTCCCATTGTCACCAAGTTAGGATCTGATGATGGGATCTTAGAGAAATTGAGGGCAACCCTCAAATTTTATAGGCTCACTTATTGTTTTTCGCATATTTTATGAAGTATCTTGTTTATTTGCGTATGGTTGTCACCATCTCAGGTAGCTGGGCTGATGATGGAAGGTACAACTCCTTAACAGTAAGAAGTTACTCAAACAGGCAAGGACTGTTTTAGTAAATTGTTTTGATGCTTGATAGGGCATTTGTCACATTTGGTCTCATGATCATCAAGTCATGACCTGATGCTGCAGTCAGGATAGTCTGCAGAGTACCTAACTCCTCGACAACTAACAGCAGATATATCGTGTTTAGGCTCATTGAAAAGGGCTCGATGTGTGGATAAACGTACTGTTAATGAGGAACACCGAAGTACATAGAGACCTGATGCTGAAGCCAGGAGCATCAGAAAAAGTACAAACCTTGAAATAACAGCACCGTAGTCGTGTTTGGGCTCATTTTAAACAGGACTAAATTTTAAGTTCAATGCAATGTTGACATAAGTCTGGCCTGATGCTGCAGCCAGGATTATCAGCTTCTAGTCTAAAAACATCAGGTCAGGATTTGATGATGGGGTCCTGGAGAAATCGAAGGAACTCTTCAAATATTATAGGCACACCTATAGCGATTTGGGTATTTTTTTATAGTAACTCGTGCACTTGCTCTCGGAAAGCACCATTTGGTGAAGTGGAACTGATGATGAAGACCACAGATGGCCACCGGAACTACTCAATAATATCTAAGTATTTCACGGGTTGCGATTCGATTACTTTAATATGGTTGCTAAGCAATTCATGCTCGTCACAATGTGAATGGTGATATGGAGCTGATGGTGGACCTGGAGAACTCCTCAACAATTAACTTCCCTGCATCGGGAAAAGCAATATTTTGTTTGTAAAAGGCGATGATCACTAGGCTATTGTAACTTAGATAAATTATAAGCAGACCCACTAAAAAGCGTGAAATAAATACATTTAAGAAAAAAAAAACCGACTTCCAAAAAAACACTAACTTTAATTTCGGAAGTCGGTGGCAAAAAACTAAAATACAGATCCAAAGACACCGACTTCCGAAATTAAAGTTATTTTTCACTTTGTAGTGTTTTTTTGGAAGTCGGTTTTTTTTTTCTTAATTCTCTTAAGAGGCGTGTACACGTATCGTTTGCTACTTGATACAACCAGCGCAATTGTAAAATTAAACTATGGCTGAAAGTCAGGAACTAGTTGATTAACGCAATTAACTTTGATCGTGGATAATAAAGCATAATTTCTCTACAGGTAGCGGAACTTAAAACTTCAAAGACTTCATCAAGGAGTTTTTCAAAAGTAATTAGCGTTGAGTGATAAAACTTCATCTGGGACTTCCCCTGCGCTACCTATTGTTCGTCGCGAACAAAGGAATGATGTTTGTTTGGAAATTAAATTGCAATTAAAGCGACTTACAAAACGGGCTAGACAATGGTTTCTTGTTTAAATACAGAAACTATTTAAAGTATAATTTAGCAACAGTGTTTCGACGACTGAATAAACCTTCTAGTTTAAAGCTGTGTTTAAAGATTGTTTCAAAAGGATACGCTCAATTGGATACGCTAGACAGTTACAAATAGGTCCTACAAAAATGACGTCATTCTAAAATTACGCCATAGTAAAGCCGTGCCGCACGAGAAATACTACGTACGTATCCCCCGTAGTACTCCGTGGCCTGTAACGTGCGACTGCGACAGAATATCCCCCACAGATATAGATATACCTAGATAACGCAAGTATCACGAACTGTATGAATACTAAGCGTGCCACTTTTTGACTACCTACTATGACGTCACAAGCTCGCGCTCTCTCGCTCACGCTCACCCAGCCAGCAGTACGCAGGACTGAGCGCGAAAGTGGCGATTTATGATTTTCGATCGTAAACTGGTGCGATTTTCGGCACGCGAAGTAGGTGCTCTTGCGTTATCTAAGTGTATCTATATCTGTGATGGGACCCTCTATTAGGGATGTATGTACCTACGATAAGTACCTAAGCTTCCACAATTTTTAATCGATATTTTTAATTTTTATTTTTTTTACGCTTGTGGATTTTCTTTCAAACTAAGAAGATATACTTACACAGGAAATTACAAATGTATAGGTAAATACAACTGGCCAGCATTTTGAATGAAACTCATAAACCGTCTATAGAAGAGCTGCATTTCAAAATTGAATAATGGCTACAGCCATTATTCAATTATGAAATTGAGATGAAGTTACAGCTTCACCTCTATTTCATACTGGATAGCACGGCACAGCCTCCGTCCATTACCAGTGTTGAATCGTTTAATTGTTCGTCTCTAAGCCGCATCACGCATGCGTTGTTGCCCTTAAATTCAATGCGGAATTGCGGACTGTAACGGAATCTTCATACTATGCCTACAACAAGGCCGCCTTTTGTCCTCTACGCTAGGAACGCTAATGTCGTGAATGAAAACATAATTGTATTTACGGAAAAAATGACGGATCAATATTCTACCAAAAAACATCGACGTTAAAGTCCTTTTTCGTTCATTATTCGTTCAGCTTAATCTACTTACATATTTTCTTTTCGATTAAAGTGTCATCAACCTTTGTTACACTTTTATGTTCTCGCTGAAGTAATAATGGCAGGCGTCCCACTTTTTATAAATTGCTGCACGATGCAATAAGATTATACCGAGTCGTTCTTGTTTAGGTATTACGCCTTTTGAGAAGTACACTCTTTGCGGAAAATGACAAAGGATTGGTCTATGGGCAGTGGGCTTTCGAATAGACTAAAGAGCTCTTATCTAAATCGTTGTGTCGCTTAACACAGTTATCATTAGTTCACGACATTTCCGCGGAGTCGGCGTTCAAATACACGACGTGTGAATGACTGACGTAACATGTGTAGTTGTCCGTGTGAATTAAATTTGGTTGATTGTCAACTGTTTTAATAAAACAGATAATCCGCTCTGACGCCACTGAACGTTTGACCTTCAGACGAATTGAGTGTTCATCGTGGCATTTAGCACCAGTAATTTGATGTTCATTATTTAAATTAAGTACTACGTGCATTTATTTCGAGGCGACCACCAGTCCACCATTTTTATCTGTGAATGCGTATTTTTCTACATACAACTAATCTGTCATTTTCCCGTAAAATTACTTTTTGGGGATGTGGCAATGGTAATTGCTACTTTTAGACAACTCATTACAAATAATGGAACGAAATGTTTCGTTTCACGGATCGTATCGCACCCTTAGAACATAAATGGCACTATACGAAAATGTTCATTTTACGGTATGGCCGTTTTAATTTTTTTTTAAGTATTCTATATATGGGTGCTGATATAGAACTAAAAAAAAAATATTAAATAAAGCTTTGTGATCGGCTTAAAATAACAATTTAACTAACGCTATTTCAGTAGCCAGTGGCATACAAAAGAATTAGGTGTGTGTGGCATGGCATACAATATAAAAATGTCATTTTTGTATAGTGCCACTTATGTTTTAAGGGTGCGGTATAATCGATTGAATGACTTCATAACCAATTGACCTTAAAATGTGCCATGTGGGGACAACAGTACGACAATAAGCGAAAACACTGGCAATATACTTTACTGGTTTTATTGTAGTGCATAATATGCAAAAGAGTTCCTATTTTGAAATCATGAAATCCCTAATTATTATGGGGTTTTCTTGAAAGTCAAGCTGCGCTTGAAACGGTTGTTCTGTGGATGGGTGACCATCTTTACATACGGAGACCCCTCCGTGGCTCGGAAAGCACGTTAAGCCGTTGGTCCCGGCTGTCATTCGTGGATCTTTGACAGTCGTTACGGGTCGTCAGTAGCCCGAAAGTCTGACAACCAGTCTTACCAAGGTGGTATCGTATTACCCAGTAACTGGGTTATGGAGGCCAGATAGGCAGTCGCTCCATGTAAAATACTGGTATTCTGCTGCATCCGGTTAGACTGGAAGCTGACTATAAAAGCCGAAAAGGCTAGGCAGATGATGATGATATACTTAGTGTAAACCTACGCCAGGTTAAACCCGCGTTGATATTAGATTTCTACCATACCATTTTTATTTGTGAATGTATTTTCTATACAACTCCATCCATCCATGTCATTCGCCCGTAAAAACACATTTTGGGGATGTCGCCTTGGTAGTTGCTACTTTGTGTTTCGTTTTACAAAGTAAAATACCTACATGTTTATCTACTCATGTGCCTACATGGTTCAAGTATTTCAAGTAGGTAGCGCTTTACGAGTTCGCGGAACCGGCAAGAATAAATTAAACGAAGGTTTATCGAATTACTTTCATAATATTATTCCAAAGAACGGTTCTACGTTTAATAAAATGTTGTATCTTGTGTCATACGATATGCTTGTCTGCTAAACTGATCCCTACCGATTTTTCTCTATTCCGTAAACAAATTTTTAGGCATCGCATGCAAATAATTCTGTTTTTAAGAGGTATATCTGTCCGACTTTCTAGACAAAAGTTTTTATAGCTCAGCCAAAATGCAAGATATCAATATACCTAATTTATAGCCTATAGCACTAGGGAATAATGAAGCTTGCTACCAGCGAAATGTTTTTTTAGAATTGGATCATTAGTGTCGGAAATTATCCCCTACATACAAATATAAACAAACAAATTTTTATAGTATAAAGTATTGATAACAATATTAATATTTTTACGTCTTTTGATATTTCTCTGGACAGAGGGCAAAGGTCTCCCTACTCTCTTTCCACTTCTCTCTGTTCAAGGCTGCTAAGGACTAATAAATAAACTAATATTAATATTACTTTAAAAAAACAGGTCAAATGCGAGTCGGTCTCGCCCACGAAGTGTTCCGTCAAAAAAAAAAATGCCGAAAAACTCTTTTCTTGTATCGAGTTATTTTTAGTTTTAGTTAAGAATTTATTAATTACTTTATTTTATTTTTATTATTTACTAGCGGCCCGCCCCAGCTTCGCACGGGTGCAATTTTTTTTTTCGAATTTCCAAAATTTTCTGTCATACAAACCTTGTCCCGGCAATACCGATCACAACAAAAAAGGAATTAGCGAAATCGGTCCAGCCGTTTTCATGTTATGTCGTGACAACGGAAAACGGGTTTCATTTTTATATATATAGATTATTATAGCGGCAATAGAAATATCTACACGATCGTGAAAATTGTGACTGTCTACCTATTATGTTAATGCCTATAGTAGTATTTAAGAGTATGTGTCTGTATGGTATGGGTTTAATAATTGCCTGAAATAAATGATATTTAATTTAATTTAATTACAGTACATGAGATACAGCCCGCTGTCAGGCACCCTTCGGATATAAAACCCTATATTGTTCGAGTAACACATAAAATGTTAAAACGTGAATTTGAATTTCGTGGCTCGAGCCAAGCACCCACCTTAACAGCCTTACACTTTGTACTTGCCTGGCAACCGTCCATCTCAAATATTAAACACCTTCAAAGGTGGTTTGCTGCCGGGATAACACATGCAACCCGTTTCAAATTCATTTACAGCAATTTCAATATCGCGATCAGCTCCCGAGGCAGCCACGTAGCTGTCCAAAGATACTTCGGTTAGTAAACCATCTTCCGTTCTAAATATACAGGGTGTCCCTGGAAGTATGGATCAAATCGAATAGGGGCGTGGGCAAGTTCATTTCCAAACTTTTTAACCCTGAGAATGTCAGTGAATTTTTTTACGGTTCAAAAGTTATGACCGATTTTAATTTTTGAAGTGAAAACTTCTTTAGCGGCGTTGAACACTTTTTGTAATGGGTAAAAAATGTTAAACTCGCGTCAGGGCATCGCGTCAGGACACGTGACCGTCAGGAGAGATTTCCCCCCCCCCATCTCTTTCTACGGCGGCGCCAACCGAAGTGAACCAAGTGAGACACGATAATGGATGGATGGATGGATGGTGATTGTGATGGTGATGGCGATGGCGATGGTGATGGCGATGACGGTGGTGATGGCGATGGCGATGGTGATGGCGATGGTGATGGCGATGGTGAAGGCGATGGTGATGGTGATGGCGATGGTGATGTGATGTGATGTGATGGTGATGGTGGACGCGGACGCGGACGCGGACGCCGACGTGGATGGACAGCTGATGGCTCGACCGTCTGTGTAGTAGCCACACTGCTGTGTATTCGTAAAAGTCGTGTATATAAAGTGTTTCAAAAAATGGAAATTGAACAAAGTGCATCGATTAATGAAAAAAGTGACGCAGAAATAGTGAAAAAAACTTATATTAATTCAATTAATAAGTGATTTATTTCCACGTCAATATTCAAGTTTTCACTTCTGCCGGCACTCCCGGAGTGCAACCCGTCTTTTTTTTTCAATCACTTCGCTTAGTGCTCAAAGAAAATAATCATAAAAAAATACTATCAGGGCTATCTAAAAAAAATAAATTTATAGCCCTGATAGTTTTCACGAATTCGATGTTTCTTCTCTTTTTTTTTTGGATCTTTTTTAAGTTTTTTTTTTGCTAAAACGTTTGGAAATGACCTTGTCCACGTCCCTATTCGATTTGATCCATACTTCCAGGGACACCCTGTATACGTCTCTATCAAGTTCGATAGCGCCGAAGCTCTAGGGACCAATCTGGATAAGATTTGCAAATAGCTTAAACCTAGCCTTGAAGCTAACTCCGTTTCCAGAACGCCCGGCTAACTTGCGTTAGGAGTACCTTTTGAGACGAACATTTTAAGTACACACGACGACACATCAAGCTCTATAATTCCAGTTTTATCTAACCTCGCATTCCGTACAGACGCCAGCACATCAACCTACCCGAAACTGTCAAATTTTCCTAATCAACTTTGAACCTTATGCTTTAGTGATAAAGTTGAAAATCTATTGAAGAAATTTGACAGATTGTAGTAGGTTGATGTGCTGGCGTCCGTACAATGAGCAGTTGGCTTATACTGGAAATGTACAGCTTGATATGTCGTTGTGCGTACCCACATGCTACTTGGTACTTTGTAGTTCAACATCTTTATTCTCATTTCATAGGTACCTACTTAGTGTATGTGTTTGTACATACAGGGTGTTACAGAAAGGGTATATCAATACAAACGGGTTGAAGAGTGTATCTGGTCTAGAATCTCTGTACAAAATTTCAGCTCAAAAGCATTAACTTTGAAAATGCTTAATATTTTTTATTTCGACATCACGGCGCTGCACTGGCGCGCGGCGGCGTGATGTGCGTGTACTAGGCGCACAGACACACTACAGATAATGGATAATGACCCTCGTAGTGCGGTGACATGTTTGTTATGATTTAAATTTAATAAACTATCGAAATAAAAAAATATTAATCATTTTCAAAGTTACTGTTTTTGAGCTGAAATTTTGTACAGAGATTCTAGACCAGATACACTCTTCAACCCGTTTGTATTGATATACCCTTTCTGTAACACCCTGTATACAGTGTGTCAGGTTAAACGAGGGACATACTTTAAGGGAGTGTAGTACCCATGAAAATGAACAATTTTTACTAAGAGACCAACACTGAAATCGAAAAAATAAAACCAGCCGCTCTATACATTTATCTTCGCATAACTGGACAAAATGTAGGGAACAGCTGTTTTTTTTCTTTTTCATATTTTTCAGTCCGCCCCATATTAAAAGTTGTTCATTTTCATGAGTATCTACTACACTCATGAGTATCTACTACACTTCCTTAAAGTATGTCCCTCGTTTAACCTGACACACTGTATATAGGATACATATTATATCGAGTCCGCGTCTTACTGGTCAGTTTCCCTCAGTCGTCAGTTTATTTAATTCGCTAGTTTCGTTGATTAGTCAGTTTCACCGATTTACATAGGATATATAGATAGGCCTGATAGGACGATATACAAAATTACAAATAGGCTCCATAAAAAATCTTCAATCCCCTTTAAAAAAATAAAAAAGTACGAAAATACGTGTTCTACCATAAAAGATCTTGGAATTCCTATCTTTTGTTTTTATTATGAAGTAAACATGCATAATACTTTTGCACGTAGCTGTACTAATAATAGTTAACTTACGGTTTCATATAGGTATGTATCTTAATTTGAATGTAGGTACAGCCCACTTAAAGAGCAATTGTGGCTTTTCACGGGCGACTTAAAACAATTCTCTTTAAAGTATACAGAACAAATTACAGTTTGGATTGAATGAAACGAATTATTTTCCCTGCCTGTTGCATCTATCCATTTATTTTTAATTTCTGGATCTTACGGGAAATTGAAATGAAATGTATTAATTTTTGTAAAATAGGTTCTATATATATTTTCGTATTTAGACAGACTAACAATATTTATCAATAGCCATATCTCAGCGCTATGCATCACTACCGTTGCTAGGCAATTTTCTTGTTATTTCAAAAATATTTCACAACGAAATATTTGTAAAATCCTTAAATAATATAATTAGTGCAGTGATTTTTTAATTACCGATGGTAGGACATGCCACTTGTCTTAAGGTTTGTTGTGATTGTTCTATTTTTGCAAATAAGGACGGAACAATTCTGCATTTTGTAAAAATACGAAATGACACTACACGTTTCGATACAAACATATGACTACGGCGCTTAGCGCTTACCGCCGGTCGCGCACAACAACATACGGCCAGTTATGGCCTTTTATAGAGGTGACATGCGGCACGCCTCCATGCCATATCCCTTGTTATCCGTGGCTATCTCCCAGTGAAAGTCCCGTTAAAATCAGCCCAGCCGTTTCAGAAATTAGCCGGAACAAACAAACAGACAGACAGACAAAAATTGTAAAAAATGTTATTTTGGTATATGTACCGTGTATACATCCATATGCATTTAGTAAAAAGCGGTTACTTTTTTGATATTACAAACAGACACTCCAATTTTATTTATTTGTATAGATAAGCCATGTTTGTTTTACGTGATGGAATTAACAAACTCTTTTATTCGAAGAAATTCTGGCATCCAATAATCCAATAAATAAATTCAGTACTGTTTATATAAAATAAAAAAAATCCCTATGTCTGGTATTTTTGTGGGCGGGTGATTTGTAAGAAAGAATGATTGATGTATTCTAAATACCATCTTTCAGTACAATTTGAACGTGTGATAGCCTGAAGTGGGCAGGCCTTATCCGGCAGGCAAAATGTGGTGCTGTTCCATAAACGATGGGACACTTACTATCATGTCCTGCGTGTTCTGTCAGCTGCACGTTACAGGTACTGATGGACGCTAGTGACAGCACCAAACACCATAGCCGAATTCTGGGCCAAGTCCATTAACATTGGGTTCTACACGCTAAGAAGTATGTCAGGTAAAAGAAGGGACAAACTTAAAGGGAGTGTAGTACCAATGAAAATAAACTACTTACTTAGGTTAACAACTCTGAATCATCACACTAATATTATAAAGGCGAAAGTGTGTGTGTGTGTTTACTTCTTCACGCTCAAACGGCTGGACCAATTTTGATAAAATTTTGTATGGAGGTAGCTGACACCCTGGACTAACATATAGGCTACTTTTTATCCCGATATTCTCACGGGATCGACATTTACGCGGGTGAAACCGCGGGGCGCAGCAAGTAAAAAATAAAATTCGGTTCCTAAAATAATGCAAGACTAACACGATTAAAATATATGGAACAGCTGATTTTTGAAGCCCTGGTGACTGAACAGATACTTTATAATTGAATACTATTAGGTCCTTACATATGAAATTGGCGTTTTGTATGGAAGGAACAAAAAGTCGAATATTTTTTAATATAATATATTTAATTAATCAAAGTATGAACCATTGTTTTCAATGCACTTTTGCCATCTTATAGGTAGTTCATTGATCCCTTTACTAAAAAAACCAGTCGGACGGGAATCAATAAAATCTTTGAAGGCGATTTGGACTGCCCCATCGGAATTGAATTTTTTCCCTTGCAAAAAGTTATCCAAATTGCGAAAAAAATGGTAATCTGTTGGAGCAAGGTCCGGGGAGTACGGAGGATGTCTAAGACATTCCAATTCAAGTAATGTAACGCAGCAGTCGACGCGCGTTTGCCGGTTTGCTTCAGTCAATTCGTGAGGTACCCACCTTTCAAGCTTTTTAATCTTCCCAATTTGCTTCAAGTGAATTAAAACAGTTTTATCACTAACATCGAAGCCTGCAGCTAACTCGGACGTGGTTTGCGATGGGTCCGCTTCCACAATAGCCTTCAATTCTCCATTATCAACTTGGGTCTCAGGCCGTCCACGGGGCTTGTTCTGCAGGTCGAAATTTCCAGAACGAAAACGTTGGAACCAAAAACGAACTGTGTTTTCTTTTGCAACATGACCGCCATACACATCATTCACCCTTCGAGTCGTTTCCGCAGCACTAGTGCCACGGCGGAACTCGTACTCGTAAATAATGCGATATTTTAAATTTTCCATTTTGTAAAATGAGTGACGCAAACAGAAAAAACAGAAGAAAAAAAAACAAATGAATGACGGTCATCGAAGCACAAATACATGAGTAAATAGCTGTACAAATTTGAATTTGGAATTCCTTACCAAAGAGGAGAAATTCGTGATTAAAGTGGCCAGTACGAAAAACGCCAATTTCATATGTAAGGACCTAATATATATAATACTAGCTGCGCCCCACCGCGGTTTCACCCGCATAAGTCTCGATCCCGTGGGAATATCGGGATAAAAAGTATCCTATGTCCTTTCCCGGGACTCAAGCTATTTCTATACCAAATTTCATTTGTATCGATTTGTTCAGCGGTTTAGGCGTGAAAAGGTAACATACAGACAGAAAGACAGAGTTACTTTCGAATTTATAATATTAAGTATGGATAGCATTTACGAAAGAAGGGAAAGTAGGTATTTAGATCCTAAAAAGGTAGTTAATTAAGTATTTAGCATTATCGAAATGGTGAGGAGAAACATTTTAAAACCCTGGATTGTTGGAATCTAAATGCATTTTGCAACGCTCTTCCATGAATGTTGTTACAAATTTCATTTGTACCGATTTGTTCAATTGTTTAGGCGTGAAAAGGTAACATACAGATAGACCGACAGAGTAACATTCGAATTTATAAATATTAAGTATGGATAGCAATTACAAAAAAAGAAGGGAAAGTAGGTATTTAGATACCAAAAAGGTAGTTAATTATTCAGCATTATCGAAATGGTGATGAGAAACATTTCAAAACCCTGGATTGTTGGAATCTAAATGCATTTTGCAACGCTCTTCCATGAATGTTGCTATGCTAATCCCATAAATGGATAATTCCATTCACACATTTTCATTCGAAGCCAATCAATCACATTTCAGTACTCAGGCGAACAAAAGCTCGCAGCCCTCATATGTACAATTACCCGTTGCAAATATTCCAAATTGTTACTTCAATATTATGTTAGGTATACAAGTGGCCCGTCCCTGCTTCGCACGGTTTTGCCTCCACGTTATATAGATATTTAATAATAATAATAATAATAATAATGGCAACACCAATGTCAACTAGTCGTCATTTCACCTTTCAGTAAAATTATTTTTTTTAAAACCGATTTAATAAAAATTGTGATATATTATAGCCATAGCCCGAATACGGTACCCAATTTTAAATATAATTTCATAAAAAAACTACATACAATGGACAATAATACGATAAACTGTAATCAAAAACTGCCGAACCGGAGGTGACATCTGTCATGTCACCTCCGATAAAATCAAGCAGACGACGCAAAATAAAATGTTGACAAGAGCAGCCGCACGACGTGCACAATTACCACCTCCGGACTCATCGCTCAGCTCCGCCTCGCTGCCCGCGCCGCCGGTACCCAGCGCCACTGTGAGCGCTGTGACGACACCGGCCGCGGCCGCGGCAGTTGCGTCGAGCTCGAGCGACGAGTATTTCTCTCCGCCCACGACGCCACCACCTGCTCGTCGGCGGGGAGGACGCCGGCCGCCGGACGGCTTAGGACCTCGAGGCCCATCGGCCTCTGATAGGGTCCCAGCTCCCGGCGGAAGTGTGCAGCGCATGAGATGGACACGATCCATCAATGAAAATGTCATGCGCTCATACTATGGGGCTACAGAGGGGGGAAACAATCTGACCGCGTATCGTGTTCGGATGCTCTCTCTTTTTCAGGTGCTTGAACCAGCTGTCAACGTTTCGGTTCAACGACTGTCGGATCAGGTGCGGGTCATCCAACGTAATCATATGTTGGATGACACTGTACTTAATCGCCTGCGAGATGAAACACAGAGTAGCCATGTCATCGCTCCCCAGTCGCAGACTGCTGTTATACTACCGCAGTATAATACAAGTCATGCTGACGAGGGGAGTAATGATAGGGCTACAAACGTAAGTACCCAGTGCAATGAGGAATTGAGGAGTGCTTTGGAGGATGCGATTCAGGAATATCGCTTCATGTCGCCCGAACTTAGGCCACGCTTGCCTCGTTTGCCCATGCATAACAAAAATAGGGCGCTGGTGGCGGCCCTGGATTCGCAGTTGTCAAAATATTTTGATACCTGCGAAGACCTCACCGATACTCATTCGATTCTGTACTGCGCGGCTGTAGCGGCATGTCGTGTAGCTCATGTTAAATTTAGCAATGACTCTAGAGCTACACGACCGAAACCAGCCGTACCAGCTTGGCAGTGCAGAATTGAACGTCGTATTGGTGGGGCCAGAACGCTCATCGGCAAACTAATCTGTTTCAGGGAGGGCAATACTCGCCCTAGAGTGATGCGCTTTGTGAGGCGGGCATTTTCGGGGACTGATATCAGCCCTCAAGACTATATGCCCTGTGTCACAGAGCGCATCGACTTCCTGAAGCAGAAAGTGTATGCATGGGCGAACCGTATCCGTCGGTATAAGCGGCGAGTAGAGCGATACACTCAGAATCGCACCTTCCAGAGTGATGAAAGGTGGGTTTATAGGGGTTGGGAACGACCGGACCAAGGTGTGGCTGACACGCGCCTGCCGGATGATGATGCCATGTGTTCCTTCTGGCGCAGTATCTGGTCGGTGCCTGTCAGTCACACCGAAGGTGATTGGGCTCGAGAGGTCGAGCGAGCCTGCGATCCAATACCAGAAATGGGGGCTATAACCATCTGCCCCCAAGATGTAGCTCGTGCAGTCCGTCCACTGCCCAACTGGAAGTCTCCAGGGCCGGACGGGTTGCAGAACTTTTGGATAAAATGGTTTACAAGGTCGCACGCTCGCTTGGCATCTCAGTTCCAGATCGCTTTGGAATCTGGTTCGCTACCCCAGTTCCTAAAGACAGGAATTACCCACCTGCTCCATAAATCAGGTAGCACCGCGGAACCCAAGAATTATAGGCCGATCACGTGTTTACCGACGGTTTATAAAGTTCTTACATCCATTTTGAGAGCTAAAATTAACAAACATATAGACACCAACGCCATCATGTCTACCTCTCAGAATGGATGTAGGAATGGATCCCGCGGTACTAAGGAGCTACTCCTCATTGATATGGCCATTAGCCAACAGGTTCGTCGCTTCCGAAAGGATCTGTCGACATGTTGGATAGATTATAAGAAGGCCTATGACTCGGTGCCACATACATGGCTCATGAGGGTGTTGGAATTGTATAAAGTAGATACAACTCTGCGCACCTTCCTGATGTCGTGTATGGGGCAATGGAGGACGGTCCTTCGCTATCCAGGATGTCGAAATATTCAGAGGAATAGCGAACCGATAAGGATCGAGCGAGGCATATTTCAGGGTGATAGTTTGAGTCCGCTTTGGTTCTGCTTAGCCTTGAATCCTCTTAGCACACTGCTGGAGGATTCAGGTCTAGGCTATCGGTTGAGGAGAGGTGGTCAGGTTATATCGCACCTCCTCTACATGGATGACCTAAAACTCTTTGCCCCCAACAATTTGCAACTGATGGAGCTACTGAAAGTAACTCAAACTTTCAGTAACGCTATTAGGATGGAATTTGGTGTGGACAAATGTGCGGTCATGCATGTAAAACGAGGGGAGATTGTGGAATCCGTGGGAACTCAACTCTCGGATTCCACAAACCTTAGAGCCCTCTCCGCATCCGAAACCTATAAGTATTTGGGTATGTCGGAAGCGTTAGGCATCAATGTTACTGACATGAAGCAATCGTTGAAGGAGCGCTTCTTTGGCCGCCTGAAAAAAGTGCTTAATAGTCTTCTATCAGGCGGAAACAAGGTGCGTGCCTTCAACGGTTGGGTCATGCCGGTTTTGATGTACTCTTTTGGCATACTCAAATGGACTCAAACCGAACTCGACGCCCTGGATAGGAGGGTCCGTACGCTGCTGACTGCAAATCGAATGCATCACCCACGGTCATCGGTAATGAGGTTGTATATCCCGCGAAAGTGTGGAGGTCGAGGGTTTTTAAACGCTAAGACCCTCCACAATCGCGAGATATGCAATCTCAGGGAATACTTCCAAGAAACCGACGTGGGGATGCATCGAGATGTAGTCATAGTGGACAAGGGCCTCACCCCGCTCTCCTTGGCTAAAGAGAACTGGCGCAAACCAGTAGTGCTTGACACTAATGATCGCATGGAGGTATGGCAGAGTAAGGAGCTTCACGGACGCTTTCTTCGGGCCCTTCATGGACCCGATGTAGACCTACTAGCGTCCGTAGCCTGGCTACGTTGCGGTGATCTCTTTGGAGAAACCGAAGGTTTTGTTTGTGCAATTATGGACGAAGTTATGATGACAAACAACTACCGGAGATATATTGTGAAAGACGGCACGGTTGACATCTGTCGGGCATGCCACCGGCCGGGAGAATCAATCAGGCATATTATCCCCGGGTGTTCTCGTCTAGCTAACGGAGAATACTTGCATAGACACAACCTTGTAGCCAGGATAATCCATCAGCAGCTTGCTTTGAAATACAACCTTGTAGAATCGGAGGTGCCGTACTATAGGTATGTGCCCGACCCAGTTCTCGAAAATGGTAATATCACATTGTACTGGGATCGATCCATCATCACTGACAGGACTATTGTTGCCAATAAGCCTGATATAGTGGTGGTGGATCGATCAGAGCGGCGCGCAATGATTGTTGACATAACTGTCCCGCATGATGAGAACCTCGTGAAAGCTGAGAAAGATAAACAAATTAAGTATCTTGACTTGGCTCGCGAGGTTGTCGACATGTGGGATGTGGACTCAGCGATCATTGTGCCGATAGTCGTTACAGCCAATGGTTTGATAGCCAAGAGCCTCGACCAACACCTAAGGAGGCTCTCGTTGGGCAGCTGGATCAAGGGCTTGATTCAGAAAGCGGTACTTCTGGACACGGCTCGCATTGTCAGGAGGTTCCTCTCTCTGGAGCCCTGACCGCCGGTAGCTTGGACCCTGTTCCCGATACCGGTGGGCTACTATTTTTTATATTTTTAAATGTTTTTATATATTTTTTATACTAATATTTAAAAATATAATTTATATGTATATAGTGAAATAAAGGAAATAATAATAATAAATGTTTTATTTTTCTTCCACAAATAACACTTATTAACAAAACTTACAATGGAAAAAAGAATAATTATGATGAGGGACAATGTTCATTTGTGGGAGACTGGTGCCTAAACTAAGCCGTGACTTGTATTTCAGGACACCAGGGACTCCCCCCTACAGGAAAAAATATCATAAAAAAAAAAACATTATAGACAATGCACGAATGTAACATTATTATGTTTAAGAGCGAACTATTTGTTGGAAGAGAAGAGAAAAAAAAAAAACAACTAAAATAATAAAATCTTTTTGTACGAAGTGTAGTGGAGTCAAGGTGTATGAGGATGTAGTGAGGGTATGGTGTATTTTGTATTTGACTGTGTGTGTGTGTGTGTATGTGTGTGTGTGTGTAGTGTTGAGTGGGTGAGAGGGTATGTGAGTGGGTTCAGGTCCAACTAGACGAATGGTTCCTATCATATTATTTTATTATGACTAGTAGCTCTTCTGTTTTTGTGTAGTTTAATTTTAGTAGCCAGTTAGTCATTACAAGTTTACATTTAGATTTATTGTAATTAAAAATACCTAGTTCTTTATTTAACTTATTATAGAGTTCAGGTCCTCGGAAAGTATAAAATTTTTGGGCAAAAGCAGTTTTAGATTTGATGGTGCTACATATTGCATACTGCCTCCTCGTTGTTAATTTAGAAAGATCGAAAGTGGATGTATCTGAATGTTGCCGTAGAATAGTAAAAAGGATGTAAATTTGCCTAACAGTTAACACCTCAGCTTCCTGATACAGTACTTCAGTGGGATAGAGACGTGGCTTAGAAAGGCCAACTTTCAGAATCAACCTTTGGGCTCTCTCTATTTCCAACATTTTAGATTTACCGGCACCACCCCAAGTTGTTACACAGTATGTCAGTATAGATTGAACAAGGGCAAAATATACCATTTTAAACGTTTCACCATTAGCTACCTGTCTAACCTGTTAAAAAATATAAGTTAGTTTCCGTACTCTTTTGCATAAGTTGTGAATGTGTTCATCAAAGGATAACCTTTTATCAATGATTACACCCAAATAACGGATGCTTTGTGTCGGCTGTATAGTTGAACAGCTACATTGATTCAGGGGAGGAAATGAACACTGATGAACAAATATGGGAGGCTTATCTTGTAAGAAGGTATCTACGCTTCTGATTACAAAAGGAATGTATTTAGTTTTATCAGCGTTAAGCGTGAGCGAGTTTGCAGCGAGCCAGTGGCAGACTGTATTCAAACCTGCTTGAGCTAAGGAGTATACTTCTTCCCAAGAATCACCCTTGAAAGTAAGAGTTGTGTCATCTGCATAAGATATTATTTTGCAGTTTTCAAGATTAAGTTGACATAGCTCATTTATATAACATAGAAACAAAGTGGGTCCAAGAACACTTCCCTGAGGAACTCCGTGCTCGACAGGAAGTTCATCACTCATGTGGTCCCCGATCCTTACTCGCTGCATACGATCGGATAAATAGTCAGTTATTAATATCAGTTCATTGCCCCGTATTCCCATATTATTTAATTTACGAATTAGGGTTGGGATAGAGACTGTGTCAAACGCTTTGGCCAGATCGAGAAAGATGGTTAGGCATTTCTTGTTTTCGTCCATGTTCCTTACCAAGAAGTCAGAAAAAGTGTGAACAGCCTCATCAGTGGATTTGTGTGCTCGAAATCCATATTGTGTTTCAGCAAGAATTTTATTTGACTCTAAAAATTTTATTAGTCTATTATTAAGAGTACGCTCGAACACTTTCGATAGTGAAGAAAGGATAGAGATAGGCCTATAGTTGTTGACACAGCCTGTATCCCCAGCCTTATGTATGGGGATTACAATTGATTTTTTTAGTGGTTTGGGAAAGACACCCGCATCAAAGCAACGATTTATGAGGTCAGTGATAACGGGAGCCACCACATCCACAACATTTTGCAATAGCCTAGATGAGATCGTGTCCCACCCAGGCGAGCATTCACTCTTTAAATTTAGGATAGCAGTTTTAACTTCCGTAATATCGACTTTGAGCAGTACGAATGAGTTGCAAGGGGAGGTGTCCCCGCTTACAGCGGCATTAACGAAAGATGGAACATTCGAGGGTATGCGTTGAGCTAGTACTTTTCCAATTTTAGAAAAAAATGTATTGACATTATTAACAGATGTTTGAGGGCTCTGATCTGTATATAGTAGTTCTTCAGGAGATTCACGATTTTTATTATAATTTGTTATAGTTTTAATAAAGTTCCACAATAATTTGGAGTTACAATATTTCTCTATTATGTAAGTTTCATATTATTAAGGTGCCGGCGAACTAGGCATGCTAATGCGTTGTTCATACAAACGTAATACCAAAACAATTTGTAAATCAAACATAATTATTCTTACGGTAGTGTGTATTTATATCGATTGGATTACAGATTATCTAGGTTCCCAAATATATTTTGAAAGGACTCTGATATAAACACGAGGTATGAGGTATATATAGAAAACTTTAAATCAATGTCCATTCAAAATATATACTTGGGAACCTAGATATTATGTAATCCAATCGATATAAATACGCACTACATTAAGAATGTGTTTCATTTACAAATTGTTTTGGTATTACGTTTGTATGAACACCGCATGCTTCGCCGGCCTCTTAAGGCATTATACACAAAAAGGGTTTCGGAATAAATTCTCTTAATGGTTTTGAAAACCGCATCAAAATCCGTTGCGTAGTTTGGAAGATCAAAGCGGTCAAATAGACAGACACGAAAAGCGACAATAATTTATAATTATGTACTAACAGCGCCCCGCGGTTTCACACGCATAAGTTTCGATCCCGTCAACAATCGCCTTCTACGATGTCCTTCTCACCGTTCTGGTTTCATTCATTCTTCTTTCTTTGTCCAGGCGGTCTTTCTATGGAATGCGCTCCCTCTGAACATCAGGACGGCAACCAGTCGGTTATCTTTTAAAGTGAAGGCACGTGAACATATTCGGCAGAAGTTGGCCGTAACATCCCAGCGCTGATTTGCTAGATTCGTTTTCTCCTCTACCGATCATTTCTCCTTTGAGAGTTCATTTGGTTTATATGTATGTATGTATGTATCTATGTATATATTCTTGTATTTTATAGTCATTTCCAAGCTAGTTATTCTGTATGTTGCACCTGCCATGTTTTGTCTCTGCATCACCCTAAGGTTGACTGGTAGAAAATGCCTCAGGCATTAAGTCCGCCTTTGTACAGTATTTTTTTTTACTTGTGCATAAAGTTTTAATAAATAAATAAATAAATATAAGGGTATAAACTATCCTATGTCCTTTCCCGGGACTCAAACTATTTCTATACCAAATTTCATCTAAACCGGTTCAGCGGTTTAAGCGTGAAGAGGTGACAGACAGACAGACACATTTTTGCATTTATAATATTAAGTATGGATAGTATAGTATACTAGTATGGATAGACATGATGTACTCATGATAAAAAAGGCCGTAATGTGAATGAAATAATGTTAGTGCGGCCATGTCCTCAAAATTAGTGGAATTGAACGAATAATAGAGAGAATTACTCCGTGCAATACATAAACCCCCTTATTCATAAAACTTATCAAACCTATTTTAGTTAAAATGGGGTTTGTCTCTTTCTTACACACAGAAATGACAACGTGACAGATAAAGACAAACGTTCTATAAACCTATTTTAGCTAAAATAGGATTATGAATAAGGGGGTTAGTCGCTACTCTTAACACGGTGTAACACCAGGGGCATCGCAGATCCTACAGAAAAAGCTGGAATGTTTCATGTGCCTGTAAATAATCCGATCCAGCCTGTCCCTTCAAGTCCCTTGGTCCCCCAATGGCGCCCTAATCCGAGGTCCGTACCCCACACGCGTTGCCCGTAGCGTTTAGCCGCTAATTTTTTAAGCCCTGGCTGCAGGCTTGTTGGAATGAAATGCTGTTCTTTGGTAAGCGTATCATTTCAGAACGGATAGACCGATTTACCAATTTTTTTTTTAATATTAGTAATTGTCCGAATTCGAATCAGGTTAAGGTGAATGCGCAGTGGTAGCCCGCGAAATTCAAATTTTCTTACGTTTTTTGCAATTTTTAGGTCAGTGTCAGGTTTTATCTTGATCAAAATTTGATTCGCGACTATAACAGGTACGTATTTACAAAATTATAATCATCAGAATCATTAATACATCTTTTTGAGTTAGATTTCTACCGTTAAGAACAAATCTCGTATGGAAAAGTGTTTATGGTAGAAATCTAACTTAAAGAGATATATTAATGATTCTAATGACTATAATTCTGTAAATACATGTCTATTATAGTCGCGAATCAAATTTTTATCAAGATACAACCTGACACTGACCTGCAAATTGCAAAAAAAGTAAGAAAACTTGAATTTCGCGGGCTACCACTACGCATTCACCTTAAATGGACAGAAAAATTTTTAAATTTGCCGGGAAAATTGAAAAAATTGAGTTGTATCGGTCGGTTTTCCCTGCTGGTGTGGATCTGACAGAAATTAAAACAAGAATAACTAGCTGGGGATCAGATCCGGAGATCCGACCGGGATAAATGAAAAAATGGAGTTGTTCCGGTTTTCTATGGGAATGTTGTATGAATTATTGAAACTTGGTAAGCTAGTTGCATATAACATTTCATAACCGACTTAACATGACTTAACTTTAGTGTACCAGCAAAGAAATAAGTGGACATGATTAATTTCAAAGGGTTCTAGAAAGTTCCATAGATTTTTTGATTTCGCGTTATAAACTGATTTGCCTACTTAGTTATATTCTTGACAAAATATTGGGTAAGTACAGCAAAGCTTCTCGAGACCACGCGAATTTGTATTATATTCAACGCTCCCAAAAGCTCAATTTACGCTGACATCACTGGCTTGTTTTTTTCAGGTGGGTAAATAAAGCATGTAATAAATAAGAAAAAACCTACAATACATTTCCTGTGGGCGCGTGTTGGTTCCGCAGTGACTGACATTGATTGTTGATTCCGGCTTTTACTGTTCGGTTAGCAGCAACTCAACAACAAGGCTGCGACCTGCAAACTCAGACCAAATAAAAATGTCAGGGCATAGCGCTGCGAACAATACAATGAAGCATGCCAAAACTATACCTCCGCTCTGTGCATACACGCTCACACGCACACATCAATCAAAGACAGCCATGTCTTGGTTTTTTATTTGGTCTGAGCCTGCCAAAAAAAATTAAATTGATCAATGTGAATTGGTGAATTGAAAGTAGTCTGAATATAAAAGTTTTTCAGATAAATAACACAACACACATCCACACACCATATTTACAATTTTACACATTCCCTATTACTTTAGATCACATTAAGAGGACTACAGGACCTAAACGCAAGTTTTGTAATGTTGTCGACTAGGTACAGTAAAGAAAGTCAGAAAAATATATGATATTCTTCAGGATATATGCTAGTTAGATAGTGTGTTGCTCATTCTACAACTAATTTGTTACGAAAGAAAAAAAATAATGAAGATACCTCTAAAACTTTCTTTTTACAATAAAAACCATACTAATATACATACAATCATTCTGATTTTTTGTCAGATTATTCTACAAGCAACATACTAAAGCACTAGTGTTTTAATTTTTTAGTCCAAACAATAGATTTTTTCTAAACAGATAATTGCTTCATATTTTACAATAAATTACCAGCGTTGTGCGCTTCTCTTTCTTTTCTATGCAGTCCGATAGTGACCGCGCTTTAGGTGATGTAGTCCCCTTAACCTTTTAACCGCCCGACTTCATATCACTTGTAGTGCCCCCAGCGCCCGAAAAAAAAAACACGAAAAATAAATACCTGATAGAATACAGCGTAATTAAATAAAAAACCGGCCAAGTGCGAGTCGGACTCGCCCATGAAGAGTTCCGTAGCAGCAAGTAACATAATATAAAAGTTCTTGTAGTTCGTTGTAACTTTGTGAAAGGTAAATTGCGGTTTTCGATTTATGACGTATTAAAAAAAAACTACTTACTAGATCTCGTTCAAACCAATTTTCGGTGGAAGTTTACATGGTAATGTACATTATTTATATTTTTTTAATTTTATCATTCTCTTATTTTAGAAGTTAGGGGGACACACATTTTACCACTTTGGAAGTGTCTCTCGCGCAAACTATTCAGTTCAGAAAAAAATGATATTAGAAACCTCAATATCATTTTTGAAGACCTATCCATAGATACCCCACACGTACAGGTTTGATGAAAAAAAAATTTTGGAGTTTCAGTTGTAAGTATGGGGAACCCCAAAATTTATTGTTTTTTTTCTATTTTTGTGTGAAAATCTTACTGCGGTTCACAGAATACATCTACTTACCAAGTTTCAACAGTATAGTTCTTATAGTTTCGGAAAAAAGTGGCTGTGACATACGGACGGACGGACAGACAGACAGACAGACATGACGAATCCATAAGGGTTCCGTTTTTTGCCATTTGGCTACGGAACCCTAAAAAAGCAGATTAAACGAGCTGTGGTATTATTTGGTCGTAAATATACGCCCCTGGCGAAATGGACACGTAAATATTTGTCGGATTAATCGATTTATTTTGGTCTGCTGTTCCCCTGAGACCCCCTCCGTCGCCCCCTCCGCGATCGCCTGCTAGTTCGGCGTAAGCGGTTAAAAGGTTAAAGTAACGCTCTAAAAAATAAAACGTGCGAATTAGCTCTAGCACTCAACTGTCGAAACATACTCGTAAGTTCAGATAAATAAACGAACCTAACGAATCGCTTTTAATTTTTATGCACCAACAGACTTTACATATTCATAAGCGTTCCCTGCTAGGAATACGGGACTAATTTCAAACAAAGGTGCCACCCGCCGACCGAGCCGCATTTTGCTGCAAAATGGAAACACATATGCATTGATATTCTGAAATGCATTGAGCACGTATTAATTGATTAATTGCTTGAGGCAATGTAATTTCCTGCAACCTCTAGGCAAAGCTCTTTTCAAATATGGTGGCTGTGTATTTTTTTAGGTTTTGTTAAGCTTCGCATAATCAGCCTATATTGTTCCCACTGCTGGGACACAGGCCTCCTCACGGTGAGATGGAGTGGGCCGTAATCTACCACGCGGGCTAAGTGCGGGTTGGTGGATGTCACATGTGTTTGAATTTTTGTTTCTAGGACATGCCGGTTTCCTCACGATGTTTTGCTTCACCGTTTTGAGAGCAGTAGCGATGAAATACATAATTTACACAAAGTAAAGCGCCTGTCTGTATTCGAACCTACGACCTACAACTTGTACTGCGACACCACTGCTTGTTAAGCTTAATAAGCCTTTAGTTTTTCAC
The DNA here is from genome assembly GCA_947508005.1 of Amphipoea lucens. Taxonomy (NCBI): domain Eukaryota; kingdom Metazoa; phylum Arthropoda; class Insecta; order Lepidoptera; family Noctuidae; genus Amphipoea; species Amphipoea lucens. The sequence continues at coordinate 5,173,033 of OX382355.1, forward strand.
TGCTGGGACACAGGCCTCCTGTCGGAGGCAAAGTGCGGGCTGGTGAAAGAAAGAAAGTACGTTTATTGGTGGATGTCATGTCTTTGAATTTTCTTTTTCTAGGACATGTCGGTTTCCTTACGATGTTTTCGTTCACCGTTTTGAGAGCAGTGGTGCGTGGTGCAGTTTTGTTTATCATTGTTCAATGTTTCAGTAACTTGTATTTTTGCCGTGTGATAAGGCAAATAATTGAATGTCATGTTTTTGTGTTTCATAATGTTAATTAGTAATTACTTACTATTGTATAGAATCAAGTTCTTTTAACTGTCCAGACAGCTGTACTGCTGGCGAGTTTGTTGCGCCACTTCTTCTTTCCAGCCAAACCACTAGGAAGTGGTGGTAATTTTGACGTTTAAAAAAACTAAAACCCGACTACTGAAAAGGATGAAACAAGAACGTACATTCCCGTGGTCGCATGCTACCAAAGCTTACTATGTATTTTAGTACAGCGGCATGCGACCACGGGAAGGTACTTTCTTGTTTCATTCTTTTCAGTAGTCGGGTTTTAGTTTTTAAACTTATTTTTTATTTCATTATTTTGGGGCTTATTTCAATTATATTTATATTTTTGAAATGTGCTAATTAAGCCCTTTTATTTAATACCCCACATAGCATGATTAAAAAAAAAATTTTTTTAGATCATGACTTTACGTCCGCTAGAGGGCGCCATATTCAATTTAATGTGATGTCACATAGCCTATAACCAGCGGACAATCAAGACGCTTCCAAAGATACCTCATTTGTTTAATTATGACAAGTACTTAAGAAGTTATGAGGGAACAGATGAACATAAATAGGTACATACATGCCGGTCAAAATCATAACCCTCCTTTTTGCTTCGCCGTAGTCGGGTAAAAAGAGTTGATTCTCAAGTTTGAATAAATTACTTTTGATTTTGATTTTTCGAGATTGCTCATAAACTGTTACCTATAATTATATCACCAGTTTTGGCATACTGGCGGTAAAAAACCTGTCTATCTCTGGTTTTAACGTCCCAATAATCTATATCAGGCTTCGTCGACTAATACATGTGTCATGTTCGTGAACGGGCGCCGTCAATAGGGACTGGTCATCTCTTTGCTGCCACGGCTTATTTTAATTTAATATTTGAATTGCTTTTTGAAGTGTAAACTTCTTTAGCGGCGTTGCACACTTTTTTGTAATGGGTAAAAAATGTTAAACTCGCGTCAGGACATCGCGTCAGGACACGTGACCGTCAGGAGAGACTACTACGGCGGCGCCAACCGAAGTGAACCAAGTGACACACGACAATGGATGGATGGATGGATGGGTGTGGGTGTGGGTGTGGGTGTGTGTGTGGGTGTGGGTGTGGGTGTGTGTGTGGGTGTGGGTGTGGGTGTGGATGTAGTATCTACACTGCTGTGTATTCGTAAAATTCGTGTATAGTGTTTAAAATATGGAAATTGAACAAAGTGCATCTATTAATGAAAAAAGTGACGCAGAAATAGTGAAAAAAAAAATGAGTTACTTATATTAATTCAATTAATAATTGATTTATTTAACGTTAATATTCAAGTTTTCAGTTCTGCCGGCACTCCCGGAGTGCAACCTGTCTTTTTTTCTCTCTTCTTTTCATTATGGACGCTTTTAACGTTCTGCATCGTTCTCACATGTATAATTTTTAACATGAATGATGTAACCAAGACTTTGTAACCATATTATTTTGATTTAAAAGAGTGTCCATGGAGTTTCTTGCCCGTTCTTCTCCATAGGTACCTACCTACGCTTCGGAATGGACAATTAGCCTTATCTTTCTGACTGACCGACCCCTTGACAATTCAAAAATGCCTGTAATTGGTTTAATTCAAATAAATGCTTTGAGTTTGAGTTTGAGTAGCGATCTGTATGATCATATGTATTATACTGGCAGATATAATTTGTACTGGCTACCATCAGGAGCGATCTGTCAATAGGTTATTGGGTTCGGCCGTGAATGAATCAATAGTTTAGGTAGTGGCCGTTGTAGTTGATTCAAAATGAATAATTTACCTATCGAAAGTATCTTTTGATGACCATACCTATTGGCCGGTTATTTGCGATAGTTTACATGGTCATAGAGACCTATATGCAACCAGATCCTAATCATAAACACGTCGGTAATAGATATAAGGTTATCTAAAACGTGCGTATTATCTAGTAGTACAATCAACTGTACTCTGATAAATTTACCTAATTAGGTACAACGGGTCAGATTACAATAACTACCACAGTCACTCTATATGGGACATACTAAACATTTTCCTTAAGTTTGCCGTATGTCATTACTTCCCAGAATTTGATCCTAATTAGGGACACTATCGAATTGTGTAATAAATTATTAATACAGTGTTTTTTTTTTTTCAAAATCAACAAGTTCGATTCGTGGCTAGAAATATTGATTTTTCAAGAATCCAATGATGCGGTTTTAGTTTTCATCAAAATCGAGCCCGCGACTCCTTTGAGTACTTTTCGCTATTCCTCATAGTTTCGAATTTGGCCGTCCACGCCCACTTAAAAATTCACCCTGTATAATGTTCCACATATACAGGGTGTTCCAGAAGTCGACGTCAAGCCAGAATCGGGTAATAGGCGAAGTCATAATAGTTAACATAAAAATATTTAAAAAAAGTGACATTTTCTCCCAAGCTGGAGTTGGCTTTACATATTAAGAGCAAGAGTTTACAGAAATATTATTCAGGATCCCAAAAACAAAAAAAAAACCGTTTTTTCAGTTAAGATTTGTACCAAAAGGAGTGAAAAGACTGGGTGCAGATTTTCACGGTTTTTTTTTTTGAAGTGAAAACTTCTTTAGCGGCGTTGCACACTTTTTGTAATGGGTAAAAAATGTTAAACTCGCGTCAGGGCATCGCGTCAGGACACGTGACCGTCAGGAGAGATCCCCCCCCCCCTCTTTCTACGGCGGCGCCAACCGAAGTGAACCAAGTGAGACACGGTAATGGATGGATGGATGGATGGATGTGATGTGATGTGATGTGATGTGACGGTGACGGTGACGGTGACGGATGGACAGCAGATGGCTCGACCGTCTGTGTAGTAGCCACACTGCTGTGTATTCGTAAAATTCGTGTATATAAAGTGTTTAAAATATGGAAATTGAACAAAGTGCATCGATTAATGAAAAAAGTGACGCAGAAATAGTGAAAAAAAAAATAGTTATTTTAATTCAATAATAATAGATTTATTTAAACGTTAATATTCAAGTTTTCACTTCTGCCGGCACTCCCGGATAACAACCCGTCCTTTTTTTTTTAAATTACAATATATTTTTTTAAATATACAACATAGATTTTTTTATATTTTTCTTTTAATTATTATGACTTGGCCTATTATATTATAGCGTGGCCACTTCTAAGATACCTACCTATTATTAGGTACTTCGAACATCGGACAAGAGGAGCACATAAGCCCAATTTCAGTTTGATTTGGCACTTCCAGTAAAATTATAACCGGTACTAATTTTCGAGGCGATGGCGTTTAATATAGCTGAGCTGATAAAATCGATCGTGACACACAAACGGATGGCCGGACAACGGTCCTAGCGGTTCCTATTTTGGTACGAAAATCTAAAAATGGATCTATTTTTTTTTTCAGTAGCTTTATGTGGTTACATTAAGCTGGGACCTTTTGGTTTATTACCTATTTAAAGCCAAAGATTATAAGAAGATATTGGTGAGAACATTTATATCTGTTTGATAAGCTGATAACATGACATGGAAAAGTATATAGTCCGGAGAGTATTATACACCCATGCAATAGCGAAGCTTTTACAAGAATCTCGTTTTATTCTTTCATAATTCAATTTTGCTACAACAGACCGTTTAAAGGAGCTTCCAAAGGGTAGCTGCTTAGTTAAAATTCACCTTGCAATATTGTCGAGTCAATTGTCTTTGTCTTTGAGTATTTTCGAGTTAAAAACTTTCCCTCATAATAATATAGCTGAAAGTTTGTAGTGAGGTAAAAATAGTTTAACTGAAATCTATGGTCTGTAAACGAGTTTTCTGATAAACATTTAATCAATTGTAACAAGGATTAAAGCGGCAAAGAACATAATATTAGACCTTTACATAATTATAATACATAATCATGAATCACCCTGTAACTTTTACCTATTGCCTAACGCGTAGTATTTAAACGAGTGACTGTAAATTAAAGTTTTAAGTGACAAAAATAAAATTAATTTAAGTTATAGTATTACTAAGTGAGCGACTGACTGCGAGTGACGAGAAATCAACAGAACAGCAAGTTACAAACATTAATTTGAGTTACCTACTTAAAATACACCATGAACGGTAAAAGTATTTGTATTTTCATTCGCTCCCTCTAGCATCCTGTGTCGATGGAGCCCTATTTCTGTGTAAAGGGTTTAAAGTAACCTAACCAAACCTAACCTCGGGTTGCCCTCTCTGTATTTCTAGTCGCTCACTTAGTAATTTAGCCGCACGGCTAGAATTTTTATATCTGAAATGGATTAATCACCACCTACTTTTTGTAAGCTCGTTCTGGATTTTATTATTAATCAATATTCATCGTTAGTTTAGTTAATTTTTCGCTTACTCAAATTCATACCGCTCAAGTTATTAAAACAGTATCTTATCATCAGTCGCTAAGTTTTTTTTTATTCGATCGTTTTATAATTCCTCTTACCTAACGTTCCCACTGCTGAGAGACAGGTCTCCTCTCTGTGAGAGGGATTAGACCTTTGTCAATACCTAAATAAGACTGAAAATGTAATACTTAGTCAAAAGAAAATAAAAATCACAGCATTTTGATTCAAAGGAACTATCTTTATTCAAAAAGCTGTCGTTTTCTCTAGCTCGAGAGACATTTTATTTTATTTATTGATTAAGGTACACCAACAGCTTCTATGTATACATTTTCTTAAGTACTATAATCACAAGTCTCGGTCTTACATAGTCGCCAATTCTGCTTAGAGTCTTAGTGTTTGAGTAGAATACAGCGAGAACTACGTACGCATCAGACAAAACTTGACAAATCCAAGCCGAACTAAAGTTTGTTTTAGGTAACCAACAAACTGCATGCCGCAGATTCCTATAACTTCATAAACCAGACTAAGAATTTATAGAGACTAAATACTAAATATGCTCCAACAATAGATATCATGTGATGTAACGCATGCTATGTAAGTATAGCAAAACATGTAAGCACTTAATTTTAATGTAACATCTGTTTTTTGAAGTGAAAACTTCTTTAGCGGCGTTGTACACTTTTTTTGTAATGGGTAAAAAGCGTCAGGACACGTGACCTGATCGAAAATTCGTAAGACGGATGGAGAGTAGACAGCCGGCGCGGCGTAGGAGAGGAAGTATCCCCCTCTCTTTCTACGGCGCGGCTAAAATGTATGCCTGCTGTTTCGTTTAGGCAGCGCAGTGTGCTTGTGCGAATGTTCGTGTGTGTTTATGTTACAGCGTGCCACGCGCATCCATGGATGGTGACAGCTGATGGCCCGACCGTCTGTGTAGTGGCCACACTGCTGTGTATTCGTAAAATTCGTGTATATAAAGTGTTTAAAATATGGAAATTGAACTAAGTGCATCTATTAATGAAAAATATCAAAAATGCACAACGTTAATATTCAAGTTTTCACTTCTGCCGGCATTCCCGGAGTGCAACCCATCTTTCTTTTTTTAACTAGCCTGCGCTGTCCCACTCCTGGGCAAAGGCCTCTGTAATACTTACCATGTATTAATGCAAATAAAAATTATTTGATTTGATTAAACTTCCTGCGACATTATAGCTCGAAATATTCTACTTTAACATTTTGCACCATTCATAAAAGCTACTTCTGATCGGTAACTGTGAAACCACTAGACAATTTTATATTCCTTTTGCGTGTATAAAGACACGACAGACACGCGCGACGCGACTCTAGTGGAACCATTTCTATAAAAAATATTCTACCAGAATCGCGTCGCGCCTGCCTGCGGGAGCCTTAAGTAACCGCCAAATATGCCAAGCAGGTAAAGAGAATTAATTATTCAATGAATTGCGTGGCCAGACTAGTGGCACGTCGCGGCTATACGGATGATGCTCACTAAACAGCCTATAATGTCCCCACTGCTGAGACTCTGGCCTCTCTGTGAGATAGGGAGTCGGTTGTAATCCACCACGCGGGCCCAGTGCGGATTGGTATGCTCATTATAAATAGGTAACAAACAGCTCTTAAAGAATAATCATGTGCCATATACAAAACTACTTCAAACAAGTCAGTGAAATAGATAATAATATCAAAGGCACACCACGTAACTCAATTGACTCTTCAGCAGACATGTTACTTTACTATATTGTGGTGTCTTACGACTTCTACGCGAACGAAGTCGCGGGCAGAAGCTAGTGTTTGATAAAGGTAAATCACTTTTCTTCTGAAGTTTTCACTTCAAAAATTAACTACAGTTTAGCTAAGGCAAAAAAGAAAGATAGAAGACAGATAGTAAGAAACGTCTAGGGTAGGGAGCACCAAGTGGCTGACTTTACCGATTTACACAGTAGAGTTCAACAAGACAGAGCGCCCGCAATGCTTGAGTCACAACTCGCAAGTCACAAGAAATTACCGTGAATTAAGTCGAAATAAAGTGAATACGGCAGTAGAGCGGCGGCCACGCCACGTGCACCAGGCGTCTGCAAACGACCGCCGAAATGCTTTAGAATTTCTCGTTGGAGCGTGCCGGTAGTGAATATCGGGGTGGAAAACTTTCCTATTTTGTTTCTACAGGGTGAAATTAAATTCATGGGCATCCTTTTAAGGGGTCATTGTACTCATCATTATGAACAACTATTACTATGGGATCAAACCTGAAATCGCGAAAAGCTGTTCCCTACATTTTGACGAGTTATGTGAACATAAATGCAAGGAACAGCTGATTTTGTTTCGCGATTTTAGGTTTAGTCTCATAGTAAAAGTTGTTCATATTGATGAGTAGAATGACCCCTTAAAAGGATGCCCATGAATTCAATTTCACCCTGTATAAGCTAGCAGATTTAAAACAATATTAATAATACCTATGTAAATGTTTATAAAAAAACAAGCAAAAATCATAGGACACTAAAAATTCGTCCGCATCGCTGTCAACAGGAAAAGTGCCCAAAAGGCTGGCAGCATTGCCACGTTGTATGGCGATGCTGATTCTTTGGCCAAAAAATAGGCTAGCCTGTCACCCTGGTTCGACCAACTGCTTGGCGTTATCTCGAAAAACCAAGTGGGCAGTCGGACTCCATGGCCCTAGTGTTATTTGAATTTTGTTTGAATTATTATGCATAGCAGACGAGTCAGCGATAAAAACTTTAGGATGACCTCCAAATATGGTAACAGCTTCTACTGAATATTAACTTTTTTCTGACTCAACCTTGATTATAAAGTCGCCCTTCATTTGCGAACGTCATCGGGCTATAGTCGATTGTACCGTCACAGTACTTAGGTATCAACATCCGTATCAACGTCCGTTCGTAGGTTTCTACATCCTGCAAGATTGCTGCAAGTTTTCAAATTCTCGTTGTCTCTCTTTCCCTTTATCTTTTTTAGTTATTGCGAGTTGCGGGCATTGTGCTACGAGCATTCATAGGCATCTGGTAAAGAGTTGGGTGGCACGTAGCGGCGACGTCACACTTTCGCTGCGATTGCGCGGCATCGGGATATTTTCCAAGCTTATATTTAGTTTTACTTGTTAATAAGTACCTAAGGTCCGGCCGCGCTAAATTTGCCAAAGATGTAAACAACAATTGTCGCTCGAAATTGAATAAAATCGATATACAAGAACATTTATTTTAAGTAATGTTTGTTTTCGTCTAAATCTCCGAGCTAACTAGACGAAAACTAACATTACTTATAAATGTTCTTGTATATCGATTTTATTCAATTTCGAGCGGCCATTCACAACACTCCATAACACTCATATGATACTATCATCACACGAGGCTCGTGTTTTAATACCCCTTATTATACAACAGATGCATAAATATATAAATTATATTTATGCATTTGTTATTATATATTATATAAATTATTTGTCACCAAACGCTGCCAGTTCAGAAGAAGTTTATAGATACGCTTGACCTTCTCAGTCATGGTGAAGGATCCAAATGAGACTAGACGGTAATTCGGCCCCTGCCTTCTTGAGACGACAAACGTAAATATTGGACCTACTATTGCAATGGCTATAAAATCCAAGGACTCCATTTAGCGTATTTTACAAGCCCCTCGCCTTGTTTCGTGTCCTTGCTCATCCGATATAGTACGCCTTATTTTACTAAACGCCACAATTATAGGTAAAAAGTTCTAAAACTCGAAAAAAAGCAAATGAATTTGAACAAATATTCCGGTTCGATTACTTATTATAGAGCTTATAACAGTTAATCGGTTTTTCAGAGTGATCAATATTTGAGTTGAAATTCAGTGACGGAAAGAAAAATAGACCGAGAGACTTTAATTAATATTTTATTAATAAAAAACCTCATCAAGCGGTCTACTTTTAGCTACCGAGTACAAGAATCAATCCTGTACTTGTGACGGTAACGTGGTTTTACAATGTCTCGTTTCTCGATTCCAGAGTCGGTGTTACGGAATCGTGATCGATTTTCGTCGTTTGGCCACCCCCGAATCCGCCCGCCCGCCCACGGCCTTGTGAGTGAAAGTGAATTGGGTAACGGATACCATGAATTATATACATTAGTTTGTGAATTCAATACCTTTTGTACTATACAACTCTAATACGGGTCAATGGACCACCAACAAACATTATAAATATCGCTGTACGAATCTAAATACTTACGTTAATTTCGTTTTACCACGAATATGTCATTTATTGTGTATTGGGCACTATATATTAACCCCCTTACCTACTAATAAACGTTGTGTAGCGTCTGTATAGTTACACAACACTTTGTCTTCTTCTTTCGAAAGGCAAATTACTGACGACTGAAAGAGAGAAGTCGGTGTGTAACTATTCATGATATAATACATTTATTAGTAAGTGAGTAAGATAAGAAAGCCGAAAGTTAAAAATAAGCAGTTTAGTAGGTATTATTAACAAGCAGTGGCGTAGCTACGTGACAAGGGGCCCCAGTGCGAAAAAAAAGTTGGGGCTCTATATAAACTGCTTAGGTTTTTTTTTATCAATATTGTAAAACATTTTAAAAGAGTAACGGTGGAGTTTCTTGCCCATTCTTCTCCATACGAAAACTACCTTTTGGAAGGGGCGACTAGAATCAATTCTATTTGAAGGTAATTTTTGACGTTCAATAGTGCCTTTTATGTGCCTATTTCAAATAAATGCTTTGACAAGTAAAAAACATAAATACTTACATATGTAAATGGTTTAGGGTGTAGGAGTACCGTAACAATATTTTGTAGAAAATGTCAAGGATATGGAATTTTGTCAAAAAAGGGAGTGCAGTTCATTACTAATATTTGAGTAGAGTAAGCTAGTATTCATAAATCGGTCGCCTAACAGCCGATTGGTTGAAGTGGCTAAACACAAGAACTTACACAACACAACAGAAACAATTTATTATATTTGTGTTCTGAAGGTGGAAGAATTTTTTTGCTAGGTCAGTTCGAGGTTTGCTGGTCAGAGGCCGAGGGGCCCCCTGAGCTTGGGGACCCCGGTGCACGGCACCGTCTAGCCCTCCGATAGCTACGCCACTGTTAAAACAAGGTTATCAAAGGTTGATGAATACAATTATTATTATAGGTAGGACAAACCTTGATTTAATGCCTTAGATCGAATGCCAACAAACTTTTATACCTAGAATTAGTCTTATCCTAAAAATAAATTTTGAATTTTTGACAGAACTGCAACAACGAGTCAGAATCAACAAGTCAGACCACAATTTGATTCCACGGATAAAAGACTTTGGTACAATCAGCCCTTAGAAGCATGTTATTACAAGATAAATCCTATTGGTTTAAACACAGACTACAGATTTTCACGGTATTCCATTATCTAATAAGTCAAAGAGCAGACTTAGGTGATCGGGAAAATCCGTTCAGTTAATGTTTACACAATAGGTGTCAGGTGTCTGTTTGTGTCCGCTAGACACAGACGGCTTAGCCTCGTGCAAAAATAACAAACGCAACAAGGATTAATTCATGAACCATAGAGAATAGAGTAGATACAGATAGGCAGATAACTCCCGGCTTGTAAACCTGCCAAAGCGAACAAAACAAAACAGCACAACGAGCTTATGGCTGTCTGCAGCGGCAACTGAGCAAACCACACATAAATAAAAAAAAAAACAAGTATAAAATCTATCTATGAGATAGATTTTATACTTGTTTTTTTTATATTTCTGTTTTGCTCAGTTGCAGTACCTATGTAGTACTAATTGTTTTATTGTCTTGTGTTTCGTAATGTTAATTACTGTAAAGAAATATACAGGGTGAAATTAAATTCATGGGCATAGGCAATTTAACATCACTAGTAATCTAACGAGGCGAGCAAAAATAAACAAAAGTAAGAAAGAGATAAGACATTGCAGTTAAAATCGCACGATATTCAAAGATTAAATTATCTTAGTTGTCCGATGAAAAACATAAGTAGGTACCAAAGATTTATGCAAACTCAATATTTTAATGTTATTCAATCGAGCCATAAAAGTTGAAGATGTTATACTTACACAATTGCATACACCGCTTGACTTCGTGTCGGAATCAAGCACAATAGTGGAAAACACGTTTCTCGTCCAGAAATTGCCGTCTCGCGAGGAATTCTTGCATTTTTATAGAGACCCGGTATCTCGTCGACGTTACTCACATTATGCGATGCTGAGCGAACATAATATTTTTATTCCTTTAAGAGATGATAATTCTCTTATGTCATTTTTACCGACGCTGTGTCAAGTTATCTCGGGAATATGATTTGTATGTTTTAGTTGTTTACGGGAATTTAATTAAAAATGAAATGACATAATATTTTAAATATGATATTTTTTATTTGTCTCATTTGAAATGAAATTGTTTATTCTGAAATAGAATATCGGAATCACGTTTACACGTTATAATATAAAAAACTAAAAAGTAAGTTATATGAGGACAGCGTTTCCTGACGTTCTCCTTTGTGAGCTATATGTAAGCAGTAAAATTTTATATTATAATAACCTTCATTGATGTTAGCGCCACGAGAAAACAGCAACCATTTGCGGGTAATCTATAATTAGCTCTCAGCTCCAAGCAGATTAATTATTTTTAATATAAATTAATTATATTGAAAATGTACAGGCCACAAGCCGTTATTAATGGAATTTCACTAAAGGGAACATTCAAAATTACGATATATATTTCTCAGAGTATTTTTAGTGGAGCAGTGTTATATCTGAAAACTGTTGGAAGCTCTTTAGATTTCGAAGCTCTTTAGATTTCTAAGCTCTTTAGATTTCGAAGGTCTTTAGATTTCGAAGGTCTTTAGATTTCGAAGGTCTTTAGATTTCGAAGGTCTTTAGATTTCGAAGGTCTTTAGATTTCGAAGCTCTTTAGATTTCGAAGCTCTTTAGATTTCAAAGGTCTTTAGATTTCGCAGCTTTTTAGATTTCGAAGGTCTTTAGATTTCTAAGCTCTTTGGATTTCGAAGCTCTTTAGATTTCGAAGCTCTTTAGATTTCGAAGGTCTTTAGATTTCGAAGGTCTTTAGATTTCGAAGCTCTTTAGATTTCGAAGGTCTTTAGATTTCTAAGCTCTTTAGATTTCAAAGCTCTTTAGATTTCGAAGCTCTTAAAATTTCGAAGCTCTTCAGATTTCGAAGCTCTTTAGATTTCGAAGCTCTTTAGATTTCGAAACCATTGTTATTCCTAGGAACGAGGATTATTGCCACTGCATTGTACTTTAAGAGCCAAGGCAACGTGATTTTGTCGACTTTTGAAAGTTTCAGTCCGCGAGAGTGGGAAAAGGAAAATGTAACAGGTACTTATCGCTGGACACATCGTCACACACTGTTTACGGACAGTTCAAATATAACAACATAATCTGCATTCGCGGTTTATTTGCCAAAAATTTAAACATGAGTTTATGGAAAAATAACTTTAAGTGCTACACAATAAAATTCAGTTTAGGCTACAACTTCAAACATTTTTTTATTTAACTTTTTCAGTAGTCCTAGTCACTATGAAATCAACTTAATTATACCATTAAAGTAAAGTTGATATTTGTTTAACGTGAAATAATATTAATTTGAAACATAAGTTTGAATAGACGTTCGGAAACCCTGACGGAAATTATAAGAACTTGTGCGCTAAAGAGAAGATTTTGTATAAAATGCGTGCATTCGTGGTCTCCGAATCAGGAAACCGGACGTATGCGGCCAGCCAAGTCGTTACTTTCTTTTCTTGTTTTACAGCGATCCTTTTTTCTACAATATCACTGAACAGGGTTCTAATCATGGATAGAGCAGCTATGCGCTCCGGTTTTGATTAATATCTATTTCATAATAATAGAGTTTTTTACGTGTAAGTATCACAGCGTCTTTGAATGATTCCTGACATGAATAAATGTAACCCATTGACAATAACAAACAAAAGGTTATTCGGACACATTTCAGATGCTACGAGTAACACATGCATTTGCTAATTGATGAACACCAACATCGTGATCTTAATTACAACAAAGGTTCTTAGTCAAATGATTCAAAGCGATAATAGAAACCAGCTTTTGCACAAATCAATCCATCGGCAAGCGTACACGCTTGCTAATGGATTGATTTGTGCAAAAGCTGGTTTCTGTTCACGTATCTCTCGCAGTGTGAGGAAGATAGCTTTGACAGCTAATGCGGGCGAACCAGGGCGAACACAGGAAACCTATAGCACGTCACACGACTGAGGCTAATTGTAACTCTGATTGTCAATCAGTTATCAGTCCTTAACTGCCACGCTATGCAACTGGCTGACAATTTGTGGAACTTTGTTTCGTAATTGTGGGTAGTTTTTAACTTTACGCGTAAGGGCCCGGCGTCCATTAATTACCTGAGGTGATTTTGGCGATTGTTGGAGCCCCCCTCCCCCCTTAATAAGTGTGTTGTGTAGAATTTAGTCATATTTTAATACCTAGAGAAACACGTTTTGCTCAATTCAACCCAGTTTTCTCGCAATTTTACAGTTTCTTGCGGTACAAAAAATTACGTGATACTTGCCAGGAGAATCGGCTTGACCCCCTTTCCCCCCCCCTCCCCTAAACGCTTCACGTAATTAATGGATGCCCCCTAAGCAATTGCCAATAATATCAAAGGAGATTAGTCGTTATGTATGTCAGCTGTTCATCGGTGGCCCTGGGAGAAAGAAACTAAAACAAAATAAGAGCTTAAGATGTGAAAGGTTTTCGAAGTTTTGATTTTAGTTTTATCTTACTCAAAATGTACTTTTAGTTAAGGTGAAAAGCCTCTAGAGAGGTCTTCCAGAAAGATGCTATAAGGCTGCCAAAAATTAAACTTTTAGAATTTAACACTGTTTTTTAGAAAAATAATGCTTTTTTTTTGACTTAAAAACTACACAATTGATTAATTTCAAGTTTTTTAAACTATGAATTACTTAGTAAAAACTCGATCCATCAATAAAGTCTATTATTCCGTAAAACAAAGTATGTGGTATTAAATCGACACTGTGTTACAGAAATGGAATACAGCTATGAAGAGGAGGAGGCGAGCGATGTGGAAGCTGACTTGCGGCCAGTGGCGCGGCGGACCGCTAAGCACATCGCGGCCGGGGAGGAGCGGCCACGGATCAACTCGAGCCAGCAAACCACGCCGACTGAAGGTAAGTAAACACTACCTTACGAAAACGTTTGTCACTTTGTACAATTCCGAAGGCGACCGCAGACCGCTAACGCAGCGACAAAGCATTCGCAATGCCAGACTGCAGTGGCACTCCTGGTAAGCAGTGGCGTGCATTGGTTTTCAGAATAGGTAGGCACTAGGCCGTGTCTAGTCTAGGCAAACGCGGTCACTAATCAGAAAAAAAAGTGAGGTCAAAAGTGTGGTTATTTGAGTAGGCATGCCTACTTAAGGGTGATAAATTGCGAAAGTCGAACGTCATGGTATTACGCGTGAGGCGTACGTATTTTCAATTTTGTCGTATTAACTTGAACGAGTAAAGACCAATGACAATGTGCGAATAGTACGGGAGCCGAGTAGGCCGTCTGGCGACTGCCTACTGCCGCGCGTGTTTGTATGAAGATTTTGTTTTTTTTTTTGTTAGGTATGATAATTTAGTGAATTTCTTAATTGTGGGGCACACGCCAAAATGTAATTGACAGGCTTATGTTGATATATCGAGGTAGGCACTGCTTATAGGTATGCCTATACCTATGCAATGCACGCCACTGCTGGTAAGTATCTCTATGCAAACGCTTTCGCAGATGGTGACATTGCAGCCGGAGAAATTGAACATGTTTGTACAGACAGGCTGACGCTCTATAAAAAGTTTTCATGATCAAAGCCGACAAAAATCGAAAATCTTCTTAGGTACGTCCGTTTTCGACGACGTTTGCATCAAATAATAAGAAAAGGTTCTGAGTAAGTATTGTCCAGGATTTATATGTCGCCGATTTTAAATTAACATGCCCAATTCCGCATAGTGAACAGTGAAAATAGTGCACAAAATCGATTGATTGTACGTTTAATTCGTATGAATTGGAAAGTTAAATATTTGAACATGTTGTCGATTGACCTGTTTTGTTTGTATTTGCATTCGTTCATTCAAAATAGAATTAAAATAGTTTTGCAGTGCAGTTGAAATATCGGGTGTAATACATAATTGTTAAAAAAACATTGAGTTTAATTTTTGTTGCTGTTCGTGAGGAAACCGGCAAGTCCTAGAACCAAAAAATTCGAAGACGTACCATCCATCAACCTGCACTGGGCCCACGTGGTGGATTACGGCCCACTCCCTCTCACGGAGGAGGTCTGTGTCCATGCCGTGGGAACATTAAGTATAGGCTGATTATACTGTTTGAATACAGAATGGTGTATACTTTACATACTTTTATATAGTACTAGCTGCTGCCCGCGACGTCGTCTGCCTGAAGGCTCTACAGCACCAAAAATACCTAAGATGCCAGTGTCGCTATAGCATTATAAGTAAACAACTTTTAAAATAGCATTAAAATATAAGTTTTTTTTGCAAGCGAAGCAAGTGAAGAGAGTTATATGGGAGTCCTGCTGAGTTCAGTGTGGTGTGGGGGATGTGACTGAAGGAAATAGAGAAAACAATGCAGGAATACATTCCAGGACACAAAAGAGTAAAAATACGTACAAAGGCATCATACCTTAAAACACTTCCCTATAAACAACGTTGGTAGTTATGCTGCCAGGAGCCAAAATGTAAAGAGAGTCAGGACTGGTGACGCGGGAGCAAGCGACGTACAGTTGTCCGTGTGAGAAGCAACTCGTCCTGAGGTCGACACCCGCTGCCCTCAGTGTCTGCCTCTATTGATGGTTATCGCGAAGCAAACACTCACGGGGAACTGTACGCGCTTGAACTGGAACGGGAAGATATGAGGTATGAGGGGAATGCGTGGTATAAATACTGCCTCGCCAACGCCACAACCCGTAAGAATTTCCGCCTCAATGGTGTGTCTATAGAGCGAAATGACTTTAGGGTGGGTCCCGTTACACAACTTCAGAGGAGATAGGTTCCGAAGAAGCATAATCGGGACACCAACCTTCAGCTTGATGGTATGCGCTGGAAGTCCACTTGCTGACAGGGAGTTCAGAAATTCCACGGGATAATGTGTGGCGTCATCTTGCTCGACAACAGTGTTTATCGAGGTGTAGACCACTTCATTCTCCTCAATTTCCGAGAGAATGCATTCGTTAATTGCTGCAGCCTGATCATTTTTGGACGTCAAAATGGCCCGCTCACACACCCAAGAATTCTGCAGGTGCAGTATACGACTGATGTCCCCGTACACACAGCAAATGAGTTCTTCTAAGCTGGATACCACTCTACCGAGAGACTCTGGAAGCACCACCTGTCCACCTCTCTCTTCTGGTAGAGTGCCTTCGCCAAGATTTAGAAGGACATTGGAGAATTCTTGAGCACGTGCATTGCCGCCGAGCCGAGCTCTCATATTAATGGTCAAGCGCAGCGTACGAACTCGTGACCACAACGAAGATAGTTTCAACGAAGCATTCACCTCGTCAGCCCTCGATCCCCGTGTCACCACGGGAAGCGTTTGCCGGAAATCGCCACTGAACAGAACAGCTGTGATACGACGCATCAAATGTTCGTTCCTGCGGATGTCTTGCAAGATTCCGTCCACGGCCTCAACTGCCTTCCTATTGGCCATCGTACACTCATCCCATACGATCAAAGAGCAATCCTTGAGCACGTGTCCCTTATCGCTGTTACGTGACACACCACAAACAGGCGTTTCGGCGCTCTCTAAATCGATAGGAATTTTAAACATGGCATGTGCTGTCTTGCCACTCGGAAGCAGTGTGGCAGCGATTCCCGACGACGCTACAGCAATAGCAATTTTGCCTTGCCTGCTGACCTCTGCAAGTATGCAAGTGGTAACAAATGTTTTTCCTGTTCCACCAGACGCATTCCAAGAAAAACATTTGACCCTGGTTTTTTCCCAACGCTTTCAAGGACGGTGTCATAAATTTGTTTTTGCTCTGAAGAGAACAAAGCGACATGGTCATTTCGCCCGGATCGTAATTTGTCTCAGCGTTATACTCCCGATTTACACGGTCTTGATGCGGTGATCATTGGGGAGCTGGTAACCCATATTCGATCAGTGGATTGCCGCTGATAGAAATGATCACATCTTGAAGTGAACTGAGACAGGTGTTCAGCACGCGTTCATCAGTTACTCCGACTTCGTCTCCAGTAGAAACATAACCTTTTTGTAATACTTAACACCGCATTTTTTTTTTATTGTCGTCCTCAACTCTGCTCAACATTTTAAGGGTTTTGTTGGAACTTGAATTTGTCAAAACGAACTATACGATACAACTTTTATGAAGAAAATGCACATTGCCATCTATGAATTTTAAGAATTACTAACTACTAACCTCGCCAACATGATCAAATTTAAATTATTAATTTCCAAAAAGTGTCAACATGTAACTTGATTTGATTTTTATGAAAACTCATAGAATAAAATTTTCTTTATACTACTAAAATTCATTAAACTATGTTTTTTCTGCCCAAGTTACTTAAATGGCGTAGTTTTTATAGTGTAAAGCTAGATAATAGCATGGCTTACTGAAAAACAACATTTAAATATGCGTCGTTAGATTACACGCTGTCACAGAATGCGTAAGAAAAATAAATATTCACAGCTCCTCCCCCATAGGTGATAGCGTGATAATATGTAGCCTATATGTTGACCCGACCTCTTAGTAATATTCATGCAAAATTTGAAGTAAATCCATGCAGTACTTTTTGAGTTTATCCCGGACATACAGACAAACAGACAAAAATTCTAAAAACTATATTTTTGGCTTCGATATCGATTGTAGATCACGCCCCAAGTATTCTTTTAAAAAAATATTCAATGTACCGTTTTGACTTTCCTACGATTTTATTATATGTATAGATGGTGACGTAAAAAGAGATCTCAGTAGAAACAGTAATTTGCATACATCTTTCTCAGTAAAAAACAGTTAATTTGCATAGATCTTTTTGTTATGCAGACGCCATGCTGTAATCAAATTACTCTAATTGAAAGTTAGCTCGGATATGGACGAAGGACGCTTCGTCAATGGAAATCCAATTACCTATGACGTCACGTGTTAATTGTGATCCCATGCACTAACTGGAATTCAGTCTTTTTCTAATGAAAATTTAATTTTTATACACTCTCATTGGAACTCCTATATCTGTTCTATAAAAATATTACACGATTCCAGTCTCTTTTGTTGCGAGCAAAGCGGACGAAAATACATAGTCTATTCAAAATTATGTTTCAAATTAATATTATTTCAAGTTAAACAAATATCAACTTTATTTTAATGGTCATTAAGTCGATTTCCGAGTAAATAGCACTATTGCAAAAGTTATAAAATATTTTGAAGTTGTAGCGTAAACTGAACTTTATGGAGTAGGATTTAAAATTATTTTTCCATAAACTCATAATTGTTTACATTTTTGGCAAATAAATCTCGAATGCAGTACATACGTGCATTGCCTCTGAAATAACATGGCAAAGTATTTTCAAGAAAAAATCTTTTGACATTATTTATTAGAGTCAAAAGCGGAAGATTAGGTAATCCAATTTTCTAAGAAAAACCGTTTGAAGCAGACTTCAAGGTCATTCTACGTCTTTCTTTTTAAATTGCTTTCAAAGTCAGTAACAAAATATGTTAAATCAATTATTTATTTATTGGGGTTCAACACAACTGAAACGCCTTCTATCAGAGTCAATATTGTTGAATTAAAAAATACCTTCATCGAGTAAACGAATGCAATCGAATTGTATTTCAATTCACGTGTTTAAAATGAATGAGACGCCGATTGAGGGTAAGTTCGTACGCGTCCATGCATAGTAAACGGACGAGACATAGAGTATCCCCCGATATACAGAGCCGGCCGGCACATCAAGGTACTACAATCTGTCAAATTTCTTTAATAGATTTTCAACTTTATCGCTAAAGCATAAGGTTCAAAGTTGATTGGGAAAATTAGACAGTTTCGGGTGGCTTGATGTGCTGGCGTCTGTACATAATTGACCGCGTTTTTCATTAGAGTTACAAGTTGGTGACGTCTGAAGGCAACACAGCCGCCGTTCACAATTAGTTTATTCATTAGTTAGCGGTGTTTGTTTGATGTACGGTCGAACAAGCTATTTGGTATACAGGCAAACATATTCATCTTTCCACTACACTGCCAATATTTAGTTTTATTTTGTGCGTTATAACTTTTTCAGCTTATGGCATTCTTAATTAAATAGAATGGTATAAAAGAATTGACTAACTCAGCACACCATTGTTTAAAAATAGTTGCAAGTTAGCTGCCTGTATACCAAATAGCTTGTTCGACCGTACTAAGTATTGAACTTTAGATGTTATTGCTGCAAATAAACAGGACGTGACATTTGCTTCGGACAGTTTGCGTCAATCTCATTAATTAGGTATTATTTATTCACATGCAACGATGGTCAATTGTGTTCTACCTAGAATTATGCGCCTGAATTTCAGTATGACAAGAATTGACAAAACTAAATACGTTTACTCTAAATTTTAAAATTGTTGAAATATTAACATTAATATCTTAGAAATGATTCACAAAGGATCATACCTTTGTGAATTAATGTTAGATGACTACTTATATGCCTACAAACATCTAATATTAGGTAGGTACTTATTTATTTATTATTAAGTATATCTCTTTGTAAATTATTTACAAATTATATTTTACCGCGCGATGATCCCTGATGAACGATGGTCGAGACCAGAGGGATAAATGTGTAACACACTTACAGTACGAATAGCTTTCATTTTGACAGTTCAACAACATTCATTGCGTTATTTACGTTGTGGAGCAGATTTTTTTTTCGAACATCCAGAGCATTAGAACTTCAAAGTTATTCTGATTGATAGTGTTTTACTCAATTAGGGTGCTGTTTACTGTGGAATACCTATAGGTACAGGGTGAAATTAAAAACATGCGACAAATCGAAATGGGAGATTGTACTCATGATTATGAACAACTTTTACTATGGGACCGAACCTGAAATCTCGAAAAAAAATCAGCTGTTCCCTACATTTATGTTCGCATAACTCGTAAAAATGTAGGGCACAGCTGATTTTTTTTTCGCGATTTCAGGTTTGGTCCCATAGTAAAAGTTGTTCATAATGATGAGTACAATCTCCCATTTCAATTTGTCGCATGTTTTCAATTTCAACCTGTATATTTCCTTATATCTTAAGTATATCTTACAGTTTTTATTGTATTAGCAGCCATACCGGCAGCCGATGGATATTGTGACCAGCGGAGCCGTCAGTTACTCCTCACCAATGGCGGTTAGGTGCACTAAAGTTTCAAACCTGTTAGCTTGCAAATCTAACTGGACCTTTTTGCAATGCACACAGTAAGGGCGCAGTCGGACGAGCGCGCTCGATGTTTCGTATCTTCGATTTTCCATCCATTTACATGAAACCCAACACAACCAGGAAAACCGCTGTATATCGACTGTACTTAGTATACTGTGTTAGAGAGCAGTGGTGGCCCAGTGGGAATGGTTATAGATCGTAGTTTCAAACCTAGACAGGCTTTTACTTTGTGTAGATTATTTCATCACCATTGCTCTTAAAACGGTGAAGGAAAATATCTTGAGGAAACCGACATGTCCTAGAACCAAAAAAAAGACGGGTTGCACTCCGGGAGTGCCGGCAGAAGTGAAAACTTGAATATTAACGTTGAAATAAATCAATTATTAATTGAATTAACATAACTCATTTTTTTTTTCACTATTTCTGCGTCACTTTTTTCATTAACAGATGCACTTTGTTCAATTTCCATATTTTAAACACTTATTATATACACGAATTTTACGAATACACAGCAGTGTGGCTACTACACAGACGGTCGAGCCATCAGCTGTCCATCCATCCATCCATCCATCCATCCATCCACATCCACATCTCCATCCACATCTCCATCCATCCATCCATCCATCCATCCATCCATCCATGCATCCATCCATCCATCCATCCAATGTCGTGTGTCACTTGGTTCACTTCAGTTGGCGCCGCCGTAGAAAGAGAGGGGGATACTTAGTAGTTAGGAGTAGTAGTTCTCCCCTGTGTAGTCTCTCCTGACGGTCACGTGTCCTGACGCGAGTTTAACATTTTTTACCCATTACAAAGAAGTGTGCAACGCCGCTAAAGAAGTTTTCACTTCAAAAATCGATAACATGTGACATCTACCAACCCGTACTGGGCCTGCGTGGTGGATTACGGCCCACTCCCTCTCACAGAGAGGAGGCCTGTGTCCCAGCAGTGGGAACATTATAGACTGATTATGCTATACCTACTGTGTTATGGTGTACCAACCCCAACTATAAACTAAACAAAACTCCGTTCCAGTATGAAACAAACATGTAAAAATAACTAAAGGTTTTTCTCCGTACGAAAAAGGCTAAACAACATTTTTAATCATCGAAAAAGATACTGAAAGTAACAAAAAATAGGATATATCGAAACTACGGCTGACTACGGCTTCTGGTTCGAGGTTTTCCGATGTAAAAAATAAATAAAACAGCAATCCACTGACGGTTCTATTTTTGTTACAAGCAGAATGGCAACGATCCTGTATATTTCAGATTTGAAATAAAACAATAAGTATTTTTATTAATAAAATTTACAGTTGTAAATTCTAATTATGTTTTTAAAATAAAGGCTTGTACAAAACGAGTCGGGTTGAAAAAAGTTGTCAAAAACTTTGGTATGAATAAATTATTATGTTACTGCAGTTTAATAGGTGGCCCTGTGATACCGGCCTCGCCTTACGAGTTGTAGGTCGTAGGTTCGAACCCTGACAGGCGCTTTACTTTGTGTCAATGGTGAACGAAAACATCGTGATGAAATCGGCATGTCCTAGGATCCCGTACTGGGCCCGCGTGGTGGATAACGGCCCATTCTCTCTCACCGAGAGGAGGCCTGTGTCCCAGCAGTGGGAACATTATTATGTGTGCAGTTTGTACGTTAAAGCTTTGCAATTTGCAGCAGGTGTACGACTGAGGGGCCTAAAGTAATAACCTCCCTCCTTCGCCCTCATTCGCGACAGAAATCAAATTTGCAAAGCCGAAGCGTGTAAATTAACATATGTTCATGATTACCATTAGGCGTAAAGCCTAGTAATAGTCGTTTTGGCACGTACTACTTCACTGCCATATCGCATGGGCCACTCGATGGATTCTTGGTATTAAGTGCCACTAAAATATAGTTATAGTCAAATGGGGAAGGATGTACTTATGGTGATTGGTGTCCTATGGATTCGTCTATCGAGCCTTCTTTTAATTTTCTCGTCGATGACTCATTATTTTTAACCGACTTCAGAAAAAGGAGGAGGTTCTCAGTTCATTATTTTTGAAGAGAAAACTTCTTTAGCGGCGTTGCACACTTTTTTTGTTTGAAAGGGTTTACTTCCCGGATGTCCTCATTGTCACCAGGTCAGGATCTGTTGATAGGATCCTGGAGAAATCAGCACAGAAATGCGATACGTGTCCCAAAGCCTCATTTTTTGACTTAGGTGTAGAGTTTGTGAAGTTAGGGCGTGTAGAGTTAGAAGCTTGGCTCTACATGAGATCTGATAACTTTTTGACAGTGCGAGCCATATGTGGTCTCGTCTTGGCAACATTTTACATGAAAATATTCTTGGTGTCAACTCTTACAATAAGCATGTCCAAAAAAAAATTGGAAAATCCAAACTCATAATGCTCATTTGATCGTATAAAAAACCATAGATAGGGCATTATGACTGAGTCGTCCACTTTTGGATTTTCCAATTTTTTTTTTGTTTATGAATTTAATTTATAGAAGTCATTCAAATAAATTGTCACGTTCAAGCGTTTAACAATAACAGTTATCATGCAGCCACAAATGACTGAACAATTGTTGGAGAGAACATCGGAGCTGTCACAGTTACGTGTGCTAGCTAAGTCGGGCACAAAGGTAGCTGCAGAGCTTTCGAACACAAAGCCACATTCCAATTCAGTGGCTCACAAATACGGCTGCACCAGTTCGACCTTTCCCTTGTCTCCACACCGTGTGGCAACAAACGGTGCATTAGTTTAACAGAACTCATGCTAGCGAAATTTGTACATATAAATGGTTAAGTTAAACGTACGAACACGTATCGCATCTCTGTGCCGAGTCAATAGACTCACTATTAAACCTGAATTGGTTTGTTGAATGGAAATACAGGTGTGTGCTCGAATGGCTCTGTGTATACAAGTATAGTGTACTGACTGGTTAACGAGATTTATCAATCCCCACTGGATTTTTGGATTTGTATCAATCAGAGTGCGTTTCTATTTGAGAAGCAGTTTTTATATATTTTTGATATCGCTCACAAAAAAGGTACAGGCAATCGAGGGTGGTGTTTAGTTATTAGATGAAGAGATAGATATAATAATAATATACCGTCAATAATTTATTAGGAACTAGCTGACCCGACAGCCGTTGTTCT
This sequence comes from Amphipoea lucens, assembly GCA_947508005.1. Lineage (NCBI taxonomy): Eukaryota > Metazoa > Arthropoda > Insecta > Lepidoptera > Noctuidae > Amphipoea > Amphipoea lucens. The sequence goes on from OX382355.1 coordinate 5,196,225, forward strand.
GTCCAAGCTTATAATTCACACAAATTCCCAAAGAAAAAGGACGTTCATATTTTCTCGAATTTGAACCTATTCAGGGAAACTTTTAAATTTCTCTTTCCACAAAACCTAATTCGGACTATTGACAACATTTTGAAACAAAAATTGCCTAATCGCTCCTCCCGTTCTCGAGTGCTCCGCTTACCAACGAACAGAATTTCATTATTATTTGTATAAATAATTAAACAAGTTTGTAACAGAAATTGTCAACGACGTAAATTAAAAATCACTGCAATGATTAAAAAAACTGAAATCCATTTTCTTCTAATATTGAAATAGTTAATGTATTTCTGCACTATGAAAGATTGCAATGAAATGAAAGAAACGTTACGAAGATATCGTGTTACATGAGAACGAGTAGAGTGCAGCCGCAGTACTAGGTAGAATTTAAGCATATTTCGTGATTTCAGAGTTGGTCTCATAGTGAAAGTTGTTCATATTCATGCATAGAATACACCTTGTAAAAATTTGGAACCGGTAAAAAAATCATCCAGTATATACACATTTGAAAAAGCGCAGGTAGATAAAACATATATCGCTGTTACATATTATCGTGATCGACTAAGAATCCTAGCTAGTTGTTGCATAGTGTCTTCATGCCTAGCAGCGAGATAATACAACATGCTGATTACAACTTCCTAACGTATGACGACAGACGAATTTTTTATTTAACCGTCTTCAAAAAAGGAGGCTCTGTATTCGACCCGTATGTATGTAAGTTTGTATGTCCGCGATTTTCTCAAAAACTAATGAACCAATTTTGATAATTCTTTCACTAATGTGATCTACATACTTTTAGAAAGGTTTTAGTATATAATACATTAGGTAATTATTGGTATATACGAAGTTATATGCATAAATGTACTGCCTCTCCGGCATTTCTATGCGACATTTGATAATTCTTCTAGTCGGTGTCTTCAATTCTTCAATGCCCAAGTGTTAATTGAATTTGTGTGGGGTAGATACAACTAAAAAGTGAAAAATATTTTTTTTTTACAAAAAAACAACCGACTTAAAAAAACACTACAAAATGATAAATAACTTTAATTTCGGAAGTCGGTGTCAAAAAACGAGAATGCGGAACCAACGACACCGACTTCCGAAATTAAAGTTATTTATCATTTTGTAGTGTGTTTCTTTTTTGAAGTCGGTTGTGTTTTTTGTAAAAAAAAAAATGTTTTTTGGAACGAAGTTCTTTAACGCGGCTTGCGGTAGGAGTCAACTTGTATAGAAATCGTCACGTAACTAAAAAAAGCGTTGTGGCTCCTCCATGCAACTTTCTCTCTCTCTTTGTCTCTTTCTATTATATAAAGTATGGAGACCACATAATATGCAATAAATGAAACCACATACATGTTATCGCCTTGCTGACGATATACAAAAAATAAACGAAATTGTTCCAGTATGTAGGCTTGACCTAAATACTGGACCAATTTCGTTCATTTTACGTAAAGATTTAATTTTGAGCAAAATTGAACACTGTAGAATTAGATAACTTGGTCAATGATTCATTGAACATTGAAAAACGACGCTACCACGCAGTGCTAACGTTACGTATTCTACTTATTTGCCTAAAATGTAAAATCGGTACACCTAAACGACCGGCTGGAATGTAATGTACTTAACACATTTTGATCCAACGTTTTCGGGGGTCGCGTACCGCGCCGCACGACTCCCCGCGATATCCCCGCCGTTGCTCTACGCAAGTACATTCGTTTCACTACTGTATGGATTTTAACACAGTGACTGTGTGAGTACTCTCTTCTCCAAAGAGATCGGCTTTCCATACATAGTGATCGGTTTGGGACGGGGAGCATTGAGCCGCGGTCTCGAAACGAGAATCGCCTGACTCTTCTCGGAGTTAATTCCGATTCTCCATTTAGCAAGGGCTTAAGACGTTTGCGGAGGTTTGGAGAGAGCGAGCGATGGAGTCCTAACAGCGATTAGTACAGTAAATGGCCGTGTCGTCGGCGAAGCCAACAACTGAGATTTTTTACTCTTGAGAATTTGCAGGAGTCGTTCGTCAACTCGTACTAGGAGTACATGCCTACCCATTTGCCATTTGGGACGACTTGACGAAAATCAAAATAAATTTTATTTTCGTTCTGCAACTCGTCCCTCGTTACTACGAGTATCATAATGAGAAAAGGGACAATCAGCAGCAAAAGTTTAAAATAATAAAAAAAAAATATTTGTTACAAAATATTTAATAAACAGAAAAGAGAGAATGAAACAGTATACTGTTGTTCTAGAAAAATATTATTTAGTACGAGGTCTATAATTACTTTTTTAATATTAAATAATCTATGAACAAAACGAAAGTAAAAACTAAAAATTCTTAAAATAAATATTGTTATGACTTGTCTTGGTAACTGTACCAAACGTTGATAAACTTTAAAGTTCCATACAAAAAAAAATGTGGGACGACTTGCAGAACGAAAATAAATTTATTTTGATTTTCGCCAAGTCGTCCCAAAATGGCCGTAGGCATGTGGGACGAGATGACGAACGACTCAGTTGGTGGTGAACAGCATGCAGATGAGGGATTAATTTCTTAAACTTTAATTACTTAAATGCTGGAATAAAATTCGCTTTTATTTTATTACGTTGCCAGCTCTGGTTCGCGAATGAGACAAAAAGGCACACTCAGCATAATGCTGCACTTATCTACTTACCTTTTGTGAGTGGGACTGAAACCACAGCACGGCGCTGATTTTCAGTGGTCTCTTGCGTAGCGACGTGGCTTGTGTATATGAGGTCATTTTCATCGTAAGTGTCCATAGACTAAAATTCGGCTGAATAAAGACTTCCATACACTTTTTAAATCTATGGTCGGCCGTCCAAAGTTTTGCTTTCCAGGTCATGATAGATACTTAAATTGATAGATTAGTGTGATCATGAAGGGTTACATCACTGTTTATCCGTTACCCGTCAAGTCAGGTCATGTTTCCCTCTCTTCTGCTATATATAAATAACATGCCTATAGAAATATCCTAAAGGTCGAGGCTACATACCAGTCAAAGTTTTTCTTTGTACGATTAGTACTTTTACAAACTAATCCCGACGAACAAACCAACTCACAAACTTTTCCTTTATTATTATAATTATACGTCGACCCAACTTCGTTTTCGATGTACTTTACTTATTCAAAAATGTTGAAAAAGGTCACTATTAAAAAGTTCAATAAGTACCTACGAAGTTTTTAAACGCTTTGGTAGGTATTAGTTACCGAAATACACATAAGCAATCAGCCAAGATAGTATAAAACACAATGATTTATTCAGTCCGTGGGTGTACAGTCACGTCTAAAAGTATGTATACACTTGGCTATATTCAAAGCCGATTTTCTCCTTTATTTTTGAATGAAATTTTATGTTATTACGAAAATAGTATTTTCGCACCCATAGGTTTATGTTAAGTGTCGTATTTCAACGTTGCATTCGTTATTTCACGAAAAAATCGCAATTGAAAATTGCCAAGTGTATACATACTTTTAGACGTGACTGTACTGCAATGCGAATTTACCTAACCACTGCCATTTTATATTGCAACTAGTGAAGCGAATCAAGCGAAGAAAATCGCATAGACTTTTCTCCAGTGAATCATGATTCCAATATGGTTTTCATGTCATCTTAATCAAAATAAATCCGATTCAAAATTCTTCAGCGATGCAATGGATGAAATAGAGATGTGCTAGAGTGTATTAAGTCAAGGAGAAGATGTACGCTTCTTTCAATATCGGTAATTCTTCTGAAGTCGGCGGGTTCAACGGGTAGAGGCAACGTTTTGTCGATAAAAATACATGTTATGCATTTTGATGCAAAAGTGGATTACCTTTGTCATCTTCTTCAACGAGATGAGATCACAAGTACATTTTGAACACTCTAAATTCTCAGCTATCGGTATTTTATTTAAAGCATCGCCTTGGACGCCTTCTGTGGACGTGTTATAAACTGGTAAATACATAAATAAATATCTACGCATAAGTACCTAGTATTTTAAACTAAGTCGCTTGTGGTGCCCATCTGTGCGACCGCTAGTATACTCTAAACGGTACAATGGATTTTGTTGCGGCTTTCACCACCATTTAGAGCATTTAGAACCGAGAGGTTTGTCTGCATAATACCTAAATTATTATTTAACTTAGATATAGGACCGCAAACTCTCCAAACGGTGACGGAAGACATCGTGAGGAAACCGGCATGTTTTAGAACCAAGGTATTCATTTGAACCAAATATTTAGATTTTAGAATTGAACCAAATGTTATAATCAGCCTATAATGTTCCCACTGCTGGGACACAGGCTTCCTCTCGGTGAGAAGGAGTGGGCGTAATCCACCACGCGGGACCAGTGCGGGTTGGTAGATTTTTGGTTCTACGACCTGTCGGTTACCTCACGAAGTTTTCCTTCACCGTTTTGAGAGCAATGCATAAAAGACACTTTTGACGTTCAAAAATTCATTTTGACTTTTGACTTTGACTTTGAGGTGGTGATAAGATAAATTACACAAAGTAAAATGCCTAGACAGGCACCAGACGCAACCCAGACGGGTTCAAACCTACGACCTACAACTCATAAGTCACGGCCGTTACCCAAGGCCACAACTGCTCTCGTGTTACTTGCTTGTTCGACATTAATTGCCGATGGGAAACCGCTTCGGGCATACGGCTTATAGTTGCTTACATTCGAGTCTAGTCGACTGCCTCAAACACGAGACAATAGCATGTGGTGTGAAATCAGAGAGGTGGAAGCTAGTGCATCCACACACGATTAACACCTAACGTTATTGAGTTACCTAGAACAATAGAGGTAGAGTGATAGAGGTACCATGAGTTGTTATCGAAAACTTGCTCGCTAGCGTTAAACTCGCTCGTATTAACGTGGATCGAATAGATTTCGAATGCTTGCACCATGAGTTTTACAGTCTTACGCAGGCGCTAAGGTAAACTCGATAGATCGTGTCGTTTACCCAACTTTTTGTCTCTTTCTTTCTCAGTAATAAGAAGAGATAACGGCATATAATGCTCAAAATGTCGTGCTATCGCCTATACTAAAAGTGTTGTGACATTCGATAATCCGACTAAATAGAAAAGTTGGCGGTTAGTGAACTAAATAAATAAATAAAAATTTTATTCAAGTATACAGTAAGGTAGAAATATGATTTAGGTACATTAATTACAATCGAGGAAAGTTAAATTCTAACTGTATTGTAGACCTGCCTGATCTACGAGTAGGTTTATGAAAAACCTGTGTTACAGGCCATCAATTTACATCTAACATTTATACTTTAAATGTATTAGAAGCTAAATCGAAAAACAGGTATAATATTTTCAATGACCTAAACAGTTACCATTTGCATATATTGTTTTAAAACTAGATTATGCACGATTACTCTAACTATAAATTATGCGACTACTTAGGGCATGCACCACCGACCGATGTGTTACACCGACACAAACTGGTCATACGTACACAACGTGAGCAACGCATTATGACATCTTAACTCTTGATTCTACACAAACCTCTATGGTAGGGGAGCTCATGGGCTCCCCTACCATAGAGGTTTGTGTTTATGCTTGGGTTATATTATACCTATGCAGCTTGTCCCGACACAAACTAGGTTAGGCCGCACATGATCATTTAAAAATCAACGGCTCTGAAGATCACTTTATTTTTGGCCCTTTTTTGAAATCTGAAAGTGGACTCCTGACCACGGAGCTCCTAAAACACTAAATAGAGAACACCGGAATATATTTGAAAAGTTACACATAACTTTTCAAATATATTTCGGTGTTCTCTCCCCATGCCGCACCGATTCAGCTATCAACTTTTCACCCTGCCATACGCTTGCTCAAAAACCCTCTGGGCTTGTACATACCACGAAACAAACTGTTGTAGCAGCGCATATACGATAAGTTGAGAGCTCACATTGTTTTAACTCGTCCTAAAGCTCTAGTTTGCTTTCGTAAAATGTATGAAACTCAGATGTTTGGACTATGCTGTCCTACTCGTAAAATGAAAACGTTTTATTAATATAGGTTTAAGTAGCATAATTAGCCTATAATGTTACCACTGCTGGGACACATGCCTTCTCTCTGCGAGAGGGAGTGGGCTGTAATCCACCACGCGGGCCGAGTGCGAGTTGGTAGATATCACATATATGTCTTCGAATTTTTTCTCTAGGACATGCCGGTTGCCTCACGATGTTTTCTTTCACCATTTTGAGAGCAGCGGTGGTGAAATTAAATACACAAAGTAAAGTGCCTGCCTTGGTTCGAACTCACGACCCGCAACTCGTAAGTCGGGGCCGATACCTCTGTGCCAACACTACTCGGCACACAGGCTAACTACGTAGTTCTAATTTGATTTCATTGAATCTGAAGATAAAAGAAAACATTAAAACTGAAACAAACATAAAGAATCTCCAAACACTGAAAATAAGAATAGACAACATTGAACCAGCCCTTGATCTTCCAGCAGTCCGTTTTAGAACTAACCTTTATCTGAAGTGGCACGAATTGTTTCTAGACGAAAATGCATTGCACAGTAGCGGACTAAGACTAGGGACCTGGGGCGGCAAAACTAAATGGGGCCCCCCGCCCGCTGCCAAGATATTTAGCAAAAGCCTCGAAAAGGTTAGGTTCTCTTTTGACTATTGATACAGAAATAGAAGATACTTTATTGACAACACAAAAGCCAGAGCATCAGACCAATAGAGGTTGGTAGAGCGACCGAAGAGAGTTCGAAATTTTAAGCAACCCCCGCTGGAGGCACTCAACTACAAAAAATGTTACTTAGGTACTGAAAATATTTTGGTGTTGTTTAGACAATCATCAGGCAGGGGCCCGGAGCGGCCTACACCTGCCCCCCTCCCCCTCTCAGCTCGCTAGAGGCACTGCATCTCACGTGTTTACCTCACTTGTTTTATTATTCATCAAATACAGTTTCGGTCTGCTAGTCTCTATCTAAACTTAGATGGAAAGAGCAGTTCTAGGTCAGGTTTGACGTCATTATTGACCACAATAGACTTAGACTACAGAATATTGGCGGCTGGTTACGTTACCACAAACTGAAACTAGCTTTGATTAACTGAGTGTTACTCTCTGTGGCTTTTACCAAAAGGTACAAGCCACATACACACGTTTGCGAGGCTAAATCACAAAATACAATACAGTGGCGCCGATTCCCTTGTTCAAAACTAAACTAAATTTAAGTTCAGTGCATCTTATTCTTTCTATTACATTAAGAAAGGGACAGAAGATAAATATTAGTTTAGTCCTGTCAAATTAGTCCGTGCCTGACATAAATTGACGTATTTTTAATAGCCAATTTTTTAATCACGTCTAAATTGTCTATGGAGTATCTTGATTTGACAGGACTAAACTAATATTTATCTTCTGTCCTTTTCTTAATGAAATAGAAAGAAAAAGATGCACTGAATTTAAATTTAGTTTAGATTGTGAACAAGGGAATCGGCGCCAGTATCAACGCTTTTCGTTCAAGTTAACAGCGACTAGTGTATCTAACTGTCTCTTAAATAATTATGTCACGTCTAATTGCATTGCAACATATTGCATTCAGAGTTTGCGAGAGTAGAGCAGTAGTGGCCCAATGGTAATGGGGACTTACGAGTTGTACGTCATGGGTTCGAACCCGGACAGGCGCTTTACTTTGTGTAAATTATTTCATCACCAACACGGTGTAGGAAAACATCTACCAACCCGCACTGTGCCCACGTGGTGGATTACTCTCAAAAACAGAGGGGGCCTGTGTCTCAGCAGTGGGAACATTATAGGCTGATTATGTTGTATTGCATTCGGGACATAGAATGTTGGTTACGCTGCGCGCCGATTCCTTTCGCGGAATGTCTTTACCAAGTTTCCAACAATGATTGCAGTTATATTATTGAACGAATAAAGTGGCAAACCTCGACATAAGCGAAAAATATTAATGGCAGCAATTTTAAGTCCAGTATTAACTGTCCAGCGTTATCTTTGACTGAACGATAACCGGCCACATTATCACTCAACTAAAAACTTCGATAAAACCGTATCCTTGTTTGAAAGAACATCATTCAAGTCTCCAACATTTTATACTCAAAAAAAGTACAAATTTCTTATGGGAAACAACATCTTCAGCATTTATTACAACGAAAGTTTACAACCCCCCAGCTGCTATTTGATATTGAAAATGGCAAATATCACATTTATTAGCAAATGTTTTAAGCAATAACATTTAAAAAATACCATATTTTAATTGAATATAAAATCCCGAACATGTTTTAACTATTACAACGTAGATCTACGATTAACCTCCTCGATGCTATTTGAGTTGAAAGTAGGTACCACAAATAATAATTTTGCCAACAATATTTTGGACATTCGTTTAGAGACGCAAACAGTTATTGATTCGCTGGTTCTTAGTCCTATGCCTGTCATCCCATGGTAAAAATGGACTTGAGCGTTAGGTAAACAAAATATAGTAAAAAACAACGACAAAAAGATTGAAGGAAATGTTGTTATTATTTTTTAACACATTTGTTATTACACGGTGAAACATGTACGTACGAAATATTAATATTGTGTCATCCTGCATGCTTAATTTGTACGTATACGCATGTTTTGACAAATAAAATTATCTTTATCTTCATGTCGGTAGTCCTTACAATAACGCTTTCTACCCGTTTTTTGTTTGGTCTTATATAAATTTCTTGTGTTACAAAACTCATATAGGTACCGTTCAAATACATTGTATAACAGCAGCAACCAAAGGTTCGCTTAACTTGTAACAGGCTTACAGACTTGCTTGCTACATCCTGCATGGGCTTGTAAGAGGATTATACTCGTATTATAGAAATATAACATAAATTGCGAAATGTGTATATTCCACACACTTCCCTTCGTAGAACATATTCTAGTTCACAAATGTTTCACCAAAACTCCATAGACAAATATTTAGTTTAAAACCAACTTTTAGTACACTATTTATTTCCCAAACAACTCATTCCGCAAATATTTTATTTTATAAACACTCGCTTTACAAACATTTACTCGGAAAATGGTTCTCTTTACAAATGTTTCGAATGGTATTTAATCATTTATACATTTTTCATTTAATATTTGGATTCTTTTGGGAAGTCACGTTTATACAAAATATAATTTTATTCACTAGCGACTGCATTAAAATCCGTTGCGTAGTTTAAAAGATCTGAGCTTACAGACAGCGGGAGTGACTTTGTTTTATACTAAGTATGTAAAGATTTTCGAAACCAGTCACGAAGTGATCATGACGGTATTTTCCATTTGCGTCAAATAGTTTATAGGCAAGTATTTTTTTCTATATAATCTAGTCGTTTCTGGCACTCGCCGGCCGCTGCCGCGGCACCGCTCGGTTCGCTCGCTCGGCTCGTGCGTAGGGTGTCACAGTTTTAGCCTAACCTAGCCATTTCTTTTTTTAAATAATTAGCCTGTTCTAATTAGTTCGGTTCCGGGTAGCCTACTAAAAATAATTCTCTTTTTTTTTCATTAGCGCAAGTCGTTACTGGCGCCCATATTTTGTGTAAAAGTAATTTTTTTTTATATAATCCAGAGGGGTCACAGTTTTAACCTAACCTAACATTTTTTTTAATAATTAACCTAATCTAACTAGTTCGGTTCCGGGTAGCCCACTAAAAATAATCTCTTTTATCTATTAGCGCAAGTCGATGAAAGAATGAGTTTCATTTTTAGGAAATTGCGTAATAATAAGTCAATATGTAAAACGTTTTTATCCCAAACGTTTTTTTATGAGATAAAATGAATAAAAAATGAATTGTTTGTCAAATTACACGTTATTAAACAAAAGTTTATAGAGTAATTATTTTGTAAATTATTTGGCAAACTTATTGTTGTATAATGATGAAATGACAAATCATGTTTTTTCAATCGTTGTTTGTCAAGTAAAAATTTGTAAATAAATTTTTGGTGAACTGACAGGGCATCGTACAATATACAGGGTGAAATTAAATTCATGGGCATCCTTTTAAGGGGTCATTGTACTTACTCATCATTATGAACAACTTTTACTATGGGACTTAATCTAAAATCGCGAAAAAAAAAATAAACTGTTCCTTGCCAAATGCAAGGAACAGTTTATTTTTTTGTTCACATAACGCGTCAAAATGTAGGGAAGAGCTGATTTTTTTTCGCGATTTCAGGTTTGGTCCCATATGCCATAGTAAAAGTTGTTCATAATGATGATTACAATGACCCCTTAAAAGGATGCCCATGAATTCAATTTCACCCTGTAGATGTGATGTTTTGTTGTTTTATGTTTTATTTTAACAGTTGGCAATTAATTATAATTTCCCGATTAATAACGATTACAAATTAAGATACTTAATAAAAGAGATAAAATATAAGTTTTATTGTGACGAAAAATAGAAAACATACATCTAGATTTTCGATAGATCAGTGCAATTGAAGGATGATTTTTATCAGGAAACCCCAAACAAAAGGTTTGTTGTTTTGTAGCGAAAAGCTATCGTCCTTTGTATGTAACCCTCGGCCTCGGTGCGCGAGTGTGACTCGCACTTGACCGATTTTTTTTTCCCTTTTATTTATATTCTCTCAAATTCTCCGTTCGCTGACATTTGGCAATCTAAATCTATTTTTGTATACGTACCTGCTCTCCAGTTCCGTGATCAAATTAAGGTACCTACCTATCTTTGCGTATTTCGTTCTCTTTGAACATAAGAATTGGAGTGAAAAATGAATTACTTACATCATGTAAAAGTCTTGCGTTACTTTTTACGCTGAACGTTAACATTTTCGGAGAATAAAAGTACAGTTCGACACAACTTAGATGTAGCATCGGCAAAATTCGTAAAACGTTCGTAATTCGTATTCGTAAATCTTTATTAAAAAAAAAATTGATCAATTTTTCCTAAAGTAGTAATAAAGATTGGTGATTTTTGAAGGCGCACTTAGTTCGGATGTGATCGGTTTTACGAATTTTGCCGATGCTACATCTAAGTTGTGTCGAACTGTACCTAAATGATAAATGATTTTATTTCTGTAAGTAGGTTTGTAGAAAGGCTTTTAGACGTCAATCACATGTTTTAAACCTAGATGAGGGTGGCGTTTCCTGTCAGACTACTCTTAGAAGAAAGACTGAAATAAACTCTTTGAAGAAACTATAAGAACTCTTTAAACTCTTTTCTTTCTTTTTTTTTAAATCCAGGTATAATCTTGGTCAGATCATAATTATGAAAACCATGTAGATTGGTGTCTGATATGGTATTTTAAGGAAAGAACCACACAGATTGAGTGGACGTGTCAATTATTATGCAGCTCAACCACTGACTGATTATACAAAATGTATGATAGAGGTCAGTGAGCTCAACTCAAAACTTAAGGGACATTTCGACCAAAATTACCAAAGAGAGGACATTTGGGTAGGCCACATAAACTATTCAAACTGCCAGACCATAATTTATTTATTTATTTATTATTAAGGCACATCAACAACACAAACATTTACAAATAACAGAGAACATTGACATGGACTAGTGTTTACGTCAATTACAGTCGTGCACAGCATTCACAACAAAAGAGAAGAAAAAAACACAACATTCACGCTACAAATAAAAAAAAAATAATAATAACAAACTAATAAAAGAAAACAAAAACAGCAAAAGAACAAAAAAAAAAACAAAACCTAGCTAAAATCTCGGTAGTAGAGAGAGTCAATGTTTAATGTTTAAATCGATGAGGGTATTCATCGACTTAAACATTACTAATTATACTATTAAAACTATTATAAATAATATTATAAATTATAAATAATTTAAACTAAGTGATAAAAAAAACCCCAAGGTAGACTCTGACATGCAAATCGTCGTTTAATATAATCTGTAGTCATCATCGTCTGCACCCTAATTGCGTAACACACTATCAATCGGAATCTGAATCATTTTGAAGCAAATTGCTAATCCATTGCTTCATAAGTTCGAAAAATTTGTCTGCTCAACACGTAAATAACGCAATGAATGTTGTTGAACTGTCAAAATGAAACCGATTCCGATTGATAATGTGTTACGCAATTGCCCCGCTGCCGCTGGTTTAAGAAGCACTATGCTAGTCCATAAGTAGTTTCTGATATTTTATTATTTTCGTTTTGATAATAATACCAAAATACATTTTTTAACTATAAATATTGGGGCTTACTTATTTCCATATCACTAAAAACACTTAAACGCAACAAGTATAAAGTTTTAACTTAAAAGGCCAAGAGTATAATCAGCCTATAATGTTCCCACTACTGGGACACAGGCCTCCTCTCTGTGAGAGGGAGTGGGCCGTAATCCACCACGCGGGCCCAGTGCGGGTTGGTAGATGTCACATGTCTTAAATTTTTTGGTTCTAGGACATGCCGGTTTCGTCACGATATTTGCCTTCACCGTTTTGAGAGGAGTGGTGATGAAATAATTTTCAGAAATTAAACAGTTATCAAGTGATAACTGTTTCATCTTTTTCATCATTATGATGAAACAGTTACCACTGGCACACCATCACTGCTCACAGGCCAAGAGGAAGTGTCAAAAAACAGCTTTAGCGATCCATTCTAACAGGAGAAACTAAATAAAAACTTAAGGGAAGCCTCCACCGTTTAGTAAACGGGAAAACAGCTACAAATGTGTTTAATTACAATAAGTTAGTGCACAGACTGGCATCAAGTAGTTAACTCACTTCACGTTCGCTGCGGGCTGTGAGCCTGCGACTTGCAACTACTAAATTGTTCTACTTAAACTTGATTTCTATCAAATCCACGATGAAAAATAAACATTATGTAAGTAAAGGAACTTTATAAATACAACCTTTGCAGGAGATATTCGTTCGGTACAAAATAATATAAAATAACCTTTTTTTTATAATTTAAAAATACAATAAAATAACCGTTTTTTTTTAATGCAAACCTATATGCTTGAAAAGCTGGTTATTGTTGGCAATACCGAAGGAAAGAGAGCGAGAGGCCGGTCGCCAACACGATGGTCCGACCAAGTAAAAGAAGCTACGTCCTCAAACAATTTTCAGCAGGTGGTGATGGCAACTTTGGACCGGAGTAGATGGTGGCAGATTGTCCGTTTGAAAGGATCCAGTGACCACGATCCTCAGTAATGAGGGACCGATTGCAGAAGAAGATGCTTGTTAATAAATATTATTCTCGTGGTAACTGTGTGGTAATAATTAGGTATATAAACTTTTAATTGGCAGCAGTACGTACCTAGTTCTCTCGCAAACTGTTTGTACGGTAACAATAAACTTATGTTCTCAGTTCTGAGCAAAGTCTTAATTGTCTGACCTCAATCATACAACGACCTTGCACAGTTCCGAATTGAAGAAGACAAAAAGCTACAAAATGACACCTTACCATGATAAAAGATCCCATATTCAGGTTCAAGTAGTAAATATTATTATCGAGCTGAAAAATAGTTTATGTGTTGTAAGCAAAGCGCGAACAACGCCCAATTAGGGGGTAGGTAACGTTCCCAAAATAAATACTTAAAACATCGTCGTCCTCCACGGAAAAACTGTTCATCAAACACTGAGCAAAGCTAGCTAGTAAATTTATCTTTACTCAGCATGCCTGAAGGCAATGTGCAATGTCAACTCCAACCGGGCAGTGTTAAATGTAGCCTGTGGGCTTCCCTGGTAACAAAATAAACGGACAAACAATATTTTTCTGTAGTTTTTTTAAAGATTTGCGTTGGCAGCGTTAAAAAAACTGGAAAAAATTGTTTGTCCATTAAGCCCTTTGAAAATACAGGGATGACTCTGCTGTGTTTAAAGTAAAAATTAAAAAGCATATTGTATATTAAACAATTTCAACGCTAATAAAGCTGATCAGAAAATATTTCGCGACGTCTCAGTGATAAATGTAGCTGATATAATCGTATTCGGCGTGGCTACCTTTAGATTCGATAAAGATTTCTGGGGAGCCTCAATATTATAAGGTGCTATAAAAATATCTGCCACGGCTTCAATGGGAGACAGTATTCTGTATATAGATTACAATAGTAAAGATACATTATTGGTCTTATGTCATAAATTTTTTCAAACAAAAAAGTATGCGTATTATGAATTGATTTAGGTGCATGAAACCGTCTTAGTCTCATAGTAATTAGCTGTTGCCGCACCGCCATATCATTTCGCAAAATGTGACGAAGCGACACATCGCGCGTAGTTTGTGAACCACGTTATGCAGAATAGAATAAATGTTTATTTCATTGCTTTATTTTCTCAAATTGATTTAACTATTCCGGGGTACAAAATTTCTTCACTACTCCCATTGAAGCCGTGGCAGATATTTTTATAGCACCTTATATAAGTGGATTTGCAGGCCGTGTCTTTTAATATAACATTCCCATTGCTGGGACATTGACACATGCCTCCTTTCTGTGAGACGGAATGGGCTAAAGCGGGTTTGTCAGAAAGCATATTTATCAATTGATCTTAGCTCAATAGTGTTTATATCTAGGTAGGACTTCAACCGATGTTGTGCTATGGCGCTTTTGCGTGATAGTAAGTAATTACTTAGCGCCATCGGCTTACCCACACAAAGAGAATTCCATTAATGGCGCTCTACTTAATTATTCTTATGGAACGGGCTTCACGAAGAGCATCTAAATCCTAATCCTAACTATATAATATAATATATCGCACCTTCGGTGCAACAAAGTCACAACAGCTCATTTTTTAATTTTACAAGAGAGGACTTTTCAAAGTTTAGCCATGGTTCAGAGACAATTTGGCATACTTACCTCAATTTTGCAGTTTTGGCTATTTGTGACTTTGTTGCACCGAAGGTGCGATATACATATAATAATTGATGATTATTATTTGATTATTTCCCCTCCCTTTTTATACTTATACTAGCACATATTCTTATTTTAAGATTGTTAGCTTTTTAAATTATGTAAATATTTGAATCTTTAATAAAAAGTATATTTAATAAAAATGTTATTATAAATGCGAAAGTAAGTTTGTTTGTTACCTTTGGACGCCTAAAACACTAAACCGATCATAGCGAAATTTTGCATATACGTTATCGGGTGTACAGAAACGGACATTATGGTACCATTCATCCCGAAAAAAGTGCGGTTCCCGGGGAAAACAACAATAACGTTATTATGATAATAGCGCTACGTGTCTATTGACCTTTGTCACATTATTTAATTCTGAGACGGTGAAAAGTTCGCCGGGTCAGCTAGTAAACTATAAATTGAAGCTGAAATATTATTAGAAAATTGGTAAAGTAATTCGAATTTTCAGCTACTGCTTTTTAACGTGTGAAAGGGGTGGTGGCAAGTGCTGCATATCCGTGGTTCAGTAATGAATATTAATTGCCCTTCAATTATCTGTTAATTAAGTTAACACTCTACGTTAATTTACCGTGCTTTGATCGTATTTCCCTGACTATGTTTACGGAGGCAGTACCTACTTTTTTTTTTGCTCGATGGAAATCCTCATGGACTTCCTCCATCGTGGCGATGACAGAGGGGTATGGCCGGACTCTTACCGGCTAAAACCACCGCGGTGTTCCACCTCTACCTATGGCTGGGGGTGCGGGATTCGCATAAGCATTCACTGCGACAGGAACGACGGAACTACCTAATAAAATTATCTCCGTACGCGGGACACAACAGCTTGCTGATATGCCAGCATATACGTAAACTCAGTTACACGATGCATGTGAGTGCGCATTTCGCTAATTAACCACTGGACCGGTCCGAATCCGATTAAATACTTAGCCGGGAAAATTCAGCGTACAGTCTATGAATTTGAAATCGGATCTGACGTCGTATACAACCGTGATACAATTACTACCTAAACGACTGTTTCGGAACGTATGTTCCCTTATTCGGGCGCAGTGATAAACTGCATAAACTGCTCAAAGGTGTATGAAGAGACGCGTCTCCACGTACAAGCAAGGGCCATAGGTGGCAGAACTGGCAGCTGATTTAAGCTCTGGTAAACGGGCGTGAATAGTCACGTGACTCCTTAATCATTAAAGCAGAAAGGAAAATAGAAGAAGGATAAACACTTACCGTTTGTGCTCTGCCCGCGTTTCAGCTTGAAGTACCTGTAGATAAAAAGTATTCTTTCACTCTTAAACCCAACGGCAACCACACAGGTTAACCTTATAACCGCCCGACTTTATATGAGATGTCGTGCCCACAGCGCCCGAAAAAAAACAGAAACGAAAAATAAATACCGATGAAACGAGCTGTGATGATGTAATAATAATACAGATTAAACGAGCTGTGTTATTTGGGACTGGCGGAATGGACACGAAAATATTTGTCGGATTAATCCGACGTAAGCGGTTAAAAGGTTAAGCAGAGCATAAATAACAATAAATTGTTAAGAAAACGGATTTAAAGGTCACGACCTCAGTTAAGTATATTTCAGGTGACTGTTCGCAATACGCACCTTCATTTTAGTACCCTTTCACGAAAAAAACAATGCTTCCTTTCTTAACGATATTGAGCATTAGGACCCTTATTTTGCATAAACCATTTGTCATTTCCTTTTTTTTTTTTTGTTTTCCCTTAGTTAATTAACTTTGTAAAACTGCTTACGTACTCAACTGAGTACGGCAATATAATCGACTGTAGTCACTAAGTTTTAAATGCTAAGTATAATGATTATTGGGTCTATCATCATCTGCCTAGCCTTTTCCCAACTACATTGCGGTCAGCTTCCAGTCTAACCGGATGCAGCTGAATACCAGTATGTAACATGGAGCGACTGCCTATCCACAACCCAGCGGTTAGTATAGTTATTAGTATATCAAAACAGTAACGATGAAAAGGCTACATTCAAAATTGATGGCAATAAGAGAAAGAAAGAAAGAAAATACGTTTACTTGCGGTGAAAATGACGCAAAAAAAAAAACATAAACACAAAAAATAAAATAAAAAGGTAGGGTGAAACATGCGTCACATCCACGCAAAACGGCTATCACTCAGCATTATGCTGCGACCCTATGCAAGACAGAGCCCCAGCGCTGGTTTTCAGCGACAGCCGGCGCTGACGAAGAGCATTGTAACTTAGCTGTAACAACGCTTGTACGGGTAGTACCTACACTATGTATATTTTAAGCTATTGCATAGCTTTTATCGCGGGCTTTGAGCGCGGCGACCGAATCAAGAAATTCCTTAACGAAAATAAACTTAACACCCCCCACTCCGACCGGCACAGCGGTGCGGCGTTGAAAGCCGTGCATCGTCTAACGTCGTTTCAGTTCGGCAGACTTCGGCACGGTGTTTGTGTGCGTGCGACTAGACGTATGCATGTAGACTGTACGAAGCTCTCACGGATCGAGACGAACTTCGTAACTTGAATTAATATCAAAGAAAAAACTTGAACTAATATCAAAGAAAAAAAATATATTGCATAAATATTATAATTGCATAAGTTGATAAAAAATGCTATGCAATAAGCTTTACCGCGGCAGTCCCCGAGTGCCACACGCATTTTTTTTTAATTATAATAATCCATATTCCAAAATTTATTTTTCGTGAGTATTATTCTAGGATATATCCATACGTATAATTCAAATAGTATTCGCATGTTTTATAATCGATACCTAAAAAGTAATTTAGACTGAAATACTTCTGTACTTAGTTGAGTGCAGACTGCATGTGGGAAATCTTGTCAAAAGCCTTTATCCAGCAACAGACCGCGATACTTTGAGCGAGATATATGTATATCCAAGTGATCTTATGCATTAGGTATAGCTTTAACGTAGCTTTGCGTGATAACAAATACAACAAAAAACACAACAGAAGGCTCGACCATCGTCTTCGTTGATCCAAGGCTTGGACCTCAAAAGAAACAGTTGCTATGCATTACAAATATCGCACAATAGACAAAAATGTGTCGAAAAAAATGTTACTGCTATAGGACCGTTGGAATCAAATGAGTACACCACACTATAGGTGGTCTTACTTTTATATTTATTTGGTCAGTTTATAGTAGGAAAATAAGCATTAACCCCCTTACTAATCCTACTTAGCATCTGTACTTATAGTTACACAACGTTTTGTCTTCTTCTTTCGAAAGTCAAATTAGTGACGACTGAAAGAGAGAAATCGGTGTGTAACTATTCATACGTTTATTAGTAAGGGCGTTAGTAAATAAAACACATTTCACTCGCTTTATGTTTTTCGGTTAATGGGTTATCACATTAATATTATAAAGGCGAATCTTTGTGAGTGTGTTTTTAAGTTTGTTACTTCTTCACGCTATAACTACTGAACAGATTTGAACGAAATTGGGCACACAGATAGTTTATAACAAGTATTAACACATAGGATATTTTGTATCCCGATATTCTCACGGAATCGAGACTTATGCGGGTGAAACCGAGGGGTACAGCTAGTAATCTAATAAGACTATACTAGAAAAACACGTTTTGTGTCCCCTTATGATTCAAAGCTTCTGTATTTCGTGCTACTTCTGTTCATAAAAACCTCATTAACATAACATAAACCTAACAGTGACCTATGTCTAGAATAACAAAGTGCGGTCAGACTTGAAACTGTCCTCGCCGAATGTTCAGATAAGTATCAGATACCAAAATGTTACGGACGTACGGACAAACGTTTGACAATTTTCTGCTGCTGTCGCATCCAGGTGAATCGAAAACCTTTTTGTTTTAACTTCGACGAAGAAAGTAATGAACGGAACATTTCGACCCTGCAAGTTAAATATTGATGTTAACTTCACTTTGCTTAAACTTAAGCGAGGTTTAATTCGTTCGAAGAGTCGTCTAAAGTGGGATTTCATAAGTTCAGTTTGACAAATTAAATGATTTGAAATTTTCATATATTTCTAAAGAAATAAAAGTTGTTAATAATTTTTAAATACCTTTTTACATACACTAATTTATTTCATAAACATTTTATCAATAAAAACTCGTTAGTATATTTTTATTAAAAAGCTTTTACAGTCAAATGTGCCGTGACTTGGTAAACGCATTTGGTAGATATTTTATCATCCGATATCCAATAGATATTGGATTCCAAAGTTTGCCGAGAGCCGAACGATTGCTTTAAGTATTTGACACGGTGCTGAGTAGCGTTGAAAAAAGCAGGCAAAATTCCCGTTTCTTTCCAATTCCGTTGTTTTTTAGGGTTCCGTAGTCAACAAGGAACCCTTATAGTTTCGCCATGTCCGTCTGTCTGACTGTCTGTCTGTCAGCGGTTTAGCTCAAAAACTAGTGGTACTAGAAAGTTGTAATTTGACATGAGTATACACGTTAATGACGTCAAAAAAGTGGTAAAATAACAATCTGATAAAAACAATTAATTTCCTACATGTAAAGTGGGGATGATAATTTTTTTTTCGTCCTTCCCATAGTGTGGGATATCGTTGGATAGGTCTTTCGAAAATATTAGGGGTTTGGAAAACCATTTTTTAATTAAGTAAACCATTCGTGACTTATCAAGCTTTAAAGTACCAATTTTCGTTAGAGTCAAGTGTCCCCCCCTCTACCAACTAAACCGTTGTACAGTACCCGGCGATAAATATTGCACATCGACCTTTGGGAAGAAACAATCGGCTAATTTCGGCTTCGTAGTGCGTTATCTCTGTCGCACACTACCTATGTGACGTTAACTGACGTTTTGTCAGTCGTTGTTCAAGTGCGATAGAGTGCGGTCGCATCCAGTTCAAAATATATATCTAGAGTTGTTAACACCCCCAAATTTAAATAATTTAAAGTTGTACTATGGCATCTTTAGGAAAAATAGGGGAACCTTTTTATTTTACCCCAACCTAAAGCAATCATTTATAGAAAAATTGGTGTATTTTATACAAAGAATAAAAATAATTGTCAAAAGAAGCAAATCATAATTGTTTTAACAGCTCCTAATAGATACCGGACTGTTTGTATTTCGTGCGACAGAGATAACGCTCTACGAAGCCGAAATTAGCCGATTGTCTCTTTCCAAAGATCGATGTGCAATATTTATCGCCGGGTACTGTAGTTAGAAATTCAAATGTCACGGCAGTAGTACCTATATATAACGAAGTTTAAAGGAAAACTATCACACTTAAGTGGGCTTTAGAAGTTTACGAGCAATAGTCGATCAACTTAAATTTATAGTTGCAATGTATGGGAGAACATGATTTTCAACTACAATGTTAAGTTTGTTTTTGGGATAAATTCATTCCAACTATGGAACCCTTCATTGTGCGTGGTCCGACACGCACTTTTTCTTCTCAATGTTTCATTCGAAAGTTTCATGAAATTTTTCCAGTATAAATTTAATGTTTTTTTTTCAATTAAACCTAAAAAAACCGAGGAATATGAAAGAAACGGACAATTTTTTTTTCATATGCCTACATAACTAATATATTTAGCTTAAAGTCAAAGTCAAAGTCAAAGTCAAAGCATTTATTTCAAATAGGCACATAAAAGGCACTTTTGAACGTCAAAAATTATCTTAAAATAGAATTGATTCTAGTCGCCCATTCCAAAAGGTAGTTTTCGTATGGAGAAGAACGGGCAAGAAACTCCACCGTTACTCTTTTAAAATGTTTAGGTACAATATTTTGCATGGGTACATTAATTATATAATAACATGTGAGGACGATGCACCTACAATAAAATTACTATACCACAATAGGTAAAAGAATTAAAAACGAAACCATGACATATAAATTAATTATCTGATAGATACATGGTGCTCACATATTTACAAACATGGTACAAGCAAAACGATTTTAATTAAAAAACAAAATACAAATAATAAGTCAGGGTGTGAGTAATAAATGTAAAAAAAAAAAGATTAAAAAAATTTACAATTAAATTAGCAACCAGTTTGATTTTGTCTAGACTCTAGATTGTCCTATGGAGCAGGACCAGCATGTTTCCAAGCGTTCTTATCTTGGATATAATCTTCTAATTTATAGTATGCTTGTTTACAAAGTGTACGTTTAATGTGAGTTTTAAATTTTCTTTCATTTAATTGCAATATATCACAAGGTATTTTATTGTAACATTTAACACAGTACCCCATAAAAGATGTATGTACTTTGGCTAATCTGAAAAATGGTTGATGTATTTTATCTTTATTTCTTGTATTAAAGTTATGTCTATCGCTTATTTTATTAAAAAGATGTAGATTTTTTCTTACATACATAATATTTTCATAAATGAATTGGCAAGGTACCGTCATAATATTAATCCTTTTAAATAGTTCCCTGAGAGATTCGCGGCGACGTAGATTATAAATGGCTCTGACAGCTCTCTTTTGCAAAATAAAGATGGATTCAATGTCAGCAGCTCGACCCCATAGTAAAATGCCGTACGACATAATGCTGTGAAAGTAGCTAAAATAGACTAAACGCGCGGTTTCTACATCTGTTAACTGTCTTATCTTCCTAACAGCATAAGCGGCCGAGCTAAGCCGCCCCGCAAGAGATGTTATGTGAGGTCCCCATTGTAATTTCTCGTCTAGCGTGATTCCCAGGAAAACCGTTTGATCAACGAATTCTAGTTTTTCTCCATTCAGTATGATGTCACATTCGCTACTTCTAACATTTGGTAATTTAAATCTAATGCATTTGGTTTTCTTTTCATTTAGTACCAAATTATTTACCGTAAACCAATCTTGGACCTGAAGAATAGAGTTATTCACGTCGTCAAGATTTTGTGCCCGTCTGTCTATCTTAAAGATCAATGATGTGTCATCTGCAAATAACACCATCTTCGGTTGATTTTGAAGTAATTGTGGTAAATCATTAATGTAAACTAAAAAGAGGAATGGACCCAATATCGAACCTTGAGGAACGCCCATTGCCATTTCAGACCCCAATGAGTTTACGCCGTTTACTTGAACTTTAAGCTTTCTATCTTTTAGATACGACTTTAGTAAATCAAGAGCTAAATTCCTAATCCCATAGTGCTCAAGTTTCAGCAGAAGTGTCTCATGGTTGACGCAATCGAACGCCTTTGAGAGGTCGCAAAAGATTCCAATGGCATCTTGTGCTTCTTCCCAGGCGTTAAAAATGTTCTTTATTAGGGTGACACCGGCGTCAGTGGTACAACGCCCTTTGGTGAAACCGTACTGTTGTTCATGAAAGATGGAATTTTTATTAAAGTGGCGTAACATTTGATTGAGCATCAACTTTTCAAACACCTTACTGAGAACTGGCAGAATTGACACAGGCCTATAATTGTTGGGTTCTTTACTATCACCGGCTTTGAATAAAGGAACTACTTTACTGTGTTTCATGAGATCCGGAAAGACTCCTTGGTCTATACTGATGTTAAATATGAAAGCTAAATAGGGCGCAATCGTTTCAATGATAGATCTACAAACTTTTACAGACATTCCCCAGAGATCTTCTGTTGATTTAATTTTAAGATCTTTAAAAGCTTTTATAACAGCCTGGGGGTTCGTATGTTGAAAACTAAACTCCGAGGGGCATGCCTTAACATTCTTTCTAAGTAAATCAGCAGAACGCGCGGGTGAGGAATTTAAAGCTTCAGTAGTTTTAATGGGAATATTAGCAAAAAAGTTTTCAAATTCCTGAGCAATTTCTACATCTGAGTTTATGGGGCCATGTGCAGTTTCTAAATTAAATTCAGTATTACGCTGTTTTTTCCTACCTGTTTCATTATTTATTATTTGCCAGGTAGTTTTTATTTTATCATCGGCTGATTTTATTTTATTGCTAATATAAAGAGCTTTAGCTATTTTGCATACACTTTTAAAAGTCTTAGAATATGTAGCAACATACTGATGAAAGCTTGTGTTATTCATATGTTGCTTTAGGCCATAAAGTTCAAAAAGGTTTTCCCTGCTTTTACGAATACCTGGAGTCGCCCAATCACTAAATAAGAACTTTGTGTAAATACTTTTAGTCTTTAGTGGGAAAGTGTCATTAAATTGCGTGTTTAATAGTGAAAAGAACTCGGCGTAGAACTCATTCGGGTCACATAAATTATTAAATATCTATGCTTTTACTCTTTCCATAATAATTACGTTTCAATAAAATGGAGGGTAGAATAAAAAAAATATCAGCGCGCTAGGCGCGCCGTCTTCCAGAGCGACTTCATAAACTTGTTTATGTAGTCTCTCTTTACATTCATTAATGCAAGCTAAAAATTAAACTTTCGAATTCGAGGGGTCGACTTCCTAAGCACGAAGTCCGTCGTTTCGGTCTTCGTTACGGGCGTTTCCTACTCCCTATGACCTACGGACGGATGATTCGTTCGGAACCCGAGCGAAGAATTAATGACAACGCGATTTGATTGTTGTCCCTACTCTCGATGTGTTTTTGCCCGTCCGAACAGTTGAACATGACACTGGTTTTGACGGATAGTTATGTCAGTTGATACGACATCAAAATAGTTCTCGTGCTATCGACGAAAGTTACGAGTTTAAAAGAATTTCAAACTATGGCTGCTTTTTTAATTATTATTGAAGAAGCTTTACAGGAAGAGCGGTCGAGCGGATCAGCGGAGCAACGTCGATATTATTTACGCCAAAACTTTAGGTTGGTGAGTATTCCTGACGTTGAGTTCATAGGGAACTATAAGCTCCCTCGGGAAATATTCGAGGACTTACGTGCGGGTTTAATACCTGTTTTGCCTCAACATGGCCTCAACACATACGCCGAAGTTCTGCAACTTACTGAGCTGTATTACCAATAATTTCCACCCATTAACTGTGGTTTTTGTTTACTTTTAGATCCTCACCCATTGCCACTGCTCGACGGACTTACTGCAACTTCCCCTTGAGTTAAGGGAGTTGCACAGGTTTTCCCACAGCCGTTTTGAGTGAACTCTCCCGTCGGCACCCCTCAATAACCCGCGAGCCAATTCTTGGTTCTCATCCATAAAATCGAGAAGGGCCTCAATTTGCCCGTGAGTTGCTGCAGCAGTTGGGGCCATTTTACACAATTAACCATGGAATGGGAAGCTAATTATAATAAAGAAAACTTCCCGGCTAATAAATGTTATGGAATTTTAAGTCACTTCTTTAAATAATCATTTAATGGGCTTTTTAACATAAGTACAATGAGTGAAACACACTGTGTATAAAATAAAAATGGCTTTGCGACTGAGAGTCGCGGAGGATCGCCTCGTTCTCTATCTCTGTCGCGGCGGAGGAGGGGGCGCACGCGGTATGGCACTGCGTAGCATCAACATCGTACCTACTATAGTCATAGAAAAAACCGTACTATACTTTGACATTTCATTTGAAAATTTCCTTCAAAAAGTAAACAGGCAAAGGTATCAACAGGATGATGCCGGTTTCCAAACAAAAATGGCAAAAATAATTCAATTCTATATTTTAAAGACATAATAAAAGTATACCTACTTTAAAAAAATGTGGTAATTTTCTAACGACAAAAGTATTAATTTTTGTTTAATAAGCTAAAAAACTAACAAATAAGTAAATCGGTAATCGACCGGTAAAATAGCGCAACTCTATCGCCATGCGTCTTTCGTTCACGAATATTGTCTATGATTCCGTTTGAAACTGATGAATCCGAAATCATTAGTGAGTAGGGTTCAGTCCGACATATTGGAGTACTGTCGGACGGGCCGATTACTTCGTTGACGGACTTAAATTGCGTAACATACTATCAATCAAAATCTGAATCATTTTGAAGGATATTGCTAATCCATTGCTTCATATATGTTCGAAAAATTTGTCTGCTCAGCAACGTATAAGACAATGAATGTTGTTGAACTGTCAAAATGAAAGCCATTGCTACTGATAGTGTTACGAATTACCCCGTTGCTGGTGAAGCTGACGATTATTCGCACAGTGAAATTGAGATTGTGGCCGAGGAGAGCTAGATGGATCTATTATTTTTTACCTATTTGTTCCCAATTTCACATATTAATTTTTTTTTTTTCAATGAAATCTTGTTTTTTTCAACTTTTCAAAACATCAAGCGAAAAATTCAAAAGAATCCTGTTTATTTCCAAAGGATTATTTCTGTTAATTTTTCTATGTAACATGCGAAAAAAACGAAAAAAAAAACCCACAATTTGTTTTTTTCGTTAAAAAAAAAAAAAAACAAAGTTTTTTTCGGCATTTCAACGCTAGTGCTGAGCCACCTTACCTCAGGAACCTAATTATATGTATTGAGAAACTGCTATTTCTGATAACCAATTACAAAAGATGAACTCTACGAGTGTTTCAGAGTATCGTAAAATTAAATACAAGTACTGAAATAAACGCATCTAGCCTTGCACTTAACTTAATTAGAAAACGATACCTGTAAGCGTTAATGAGTTCCCAGAGGAAACGATTCAGGTTAGAGGGTCAGCAGATTAACTCTATCAAATAAAATTGTCTTTGGAACGAAACAACAATACGTAGTATCAACACAAGTTGTTCAAACGAGAATAAGAAGTCTAAAATTAGAGTGCAAGAATTTTACCTAATAAATATAAATTAATTTATTTTACTTTAATAATATGCTAGATAATTTAGAGGCTTGAATTTATCGCAAAAAAATGCTCCTGAAGATCAACGCAATCGTAGCGAAGAATGCTACGCCGTAGCATATGCCGTAGCGCACGTCAGTCGATCGACTACGCGGCGCCTACGACCAGCGGGCACGTAGCAAAAGCCAAATCCAAAATAACACAGGCTCAACTATTGTTCATTTTTTTTGCTTCGACTTGAATGTATTAGCGACTAAAATTAAAATGGATAAGTATATGAAAACTAGATAGATTTTCATTTAATGATTTTTTTTTCTACAACCTCCATCATCATCTGCCTAGCCGTTTCCCAACTATGTTAGGGTCGGCTTCCAGTCTAACCGGATGCAGCTAAATACCAGTATTTTACATGGAGCGACTGCCTATCTGACCTCCACAACCCAGTTACTGGGTAATACGATACCCCTTGGTAAGACTGGTTATCAGACTTTCGGGCTTCTGACTACCCGCAACGACTGTCAAAGATCTACGAATGACAACCGGGACCAACGGCTTAATGTGCTTTCCGAGGCACGGAGGGGTCTCGGTATGTAAAGATGGTCATCCATCCACAGACCAACCGCGGCAAGCGTAGCTTAACCTGATCGATCGACCTGTGCGGCTATGTTATTATTTAGCCACGGGCCCCTCCCTTTTTTTCTACAACCTATTCTTCCGATACTCAAAAAGTACCTCATAACTTATTGAAATCAGCCTGTGCTATCTGATTTTACACAATTAAATAAAATAAAAATTTTGTATCCAATAGCGGATTCTCAAAAGCAATAAAATCAATCACTTTTTATAATCGAAAATATCAAGCGCGTCTAAAATGTGGAACATTATAAACACGAGAGTTTTCGACAGAAAAGAAACGTAAATCAAAAATGCAATAACTTATTGTATATTATACGTGAATAAACGAACGACGTGTGATGAAACTGTAACTATGGCCACACTATTGAATTAGGAAATTCCTGTAATGATAGTGATGTTGGGTTAATAAATAAATAATAATAATATTTCGTAGAAGTTCAATATAATGATATTAACCGCGGTGATACGGAGCGCGGGTTCCCGGGCCCGCGTACACCGTGAACCGCGATGCGCTTATGAAATTGCTAACTCGATCCGAGAGAATTCTCCGTATAAAAATTATCTGGTCTTATATTACTTGGAAAAATGTATTTGATATTTTTCCACGCGAACATTTTATTAATCCTTTTTAGAAATAGTGTCATTAATTTGCTATCCTGTGGTGGACGTGTGTTTGGATTCCACACGCTCTCTTAATTAAAGTTTATGCCATTAAATGATATATGATTTATTTTCTGTAAATAGGTTTGTACAAACATTTTTACACGTCAATTATATTTTTTTAAGCTAGATGAAGTCGGCGTTTCCTATCTGACTACTCTGAGAAGAAAGCCGAAACAAACTCAGAGGTCACAGTCTCTTTTAAAGTCCAGACAAAATCTTGGTCAGATCATGTGAAGACCATGTAGATTGGTGTCTGAAATGGTCTTTTGAGGAAAGAACCACACAGATTGAGCGGACTTGTCCAGTCAGTGCACGCATTGGTCAAAAATCGTGCAGCTCCACTCAGAACTTGAGGAGCTCAGCGATTCCACTTGCTTGCACTTGAACTTGCTTCCATTGCATTTGCTTGTATAAATATTCATATTGGTGAATATCGAATACTTTGTTGTATCCCAAAATATAGTCGCGCTTAAAGAATACAATATCGCGAGATAAGCTGTTGTTTGGCTATTACGTCAAACCGTCAGCCCACGTTATTTGTTTTAACAATCTTCGTCGAAAAATAAAGGAATTGAAAACTTTGATGGTACGTTAATGTTTGGAAACAGCCTGGGGATTATCTTCGTCGTCTATTGCTCTCTACCTACATATCAGTGTCTTAGAAATGTTTTGTCAGTCTTTCTGGGCTTTTATGATTGATGTTTTTGAAGTGAAAACTTCTTTAGCGGCGTTGCTACACACTGTTTTGTTACACTGTTTTGTAATGGGTAAAAAATGTTAAACTCGCGTCAGGACATCGCGTCAGGACACGTGACCGTCAGGAGAGACTACACAGGGGAGAACTACTACTCCTAACTACTAAGTATCCCCCTCTCTTTCTACGGCGGCGCCAACCGAAGTGAACCAAGTGACATACGACGGTGGATGGATGGATGGATGTGGATGTGGATGGATGTGGATGTGGATGGATGGATGGATGGATGGATGGATGGATGGACAGCTGATGGCTCGACCGTCTGTGTAGTAGCCACACTGCTGTGTATTCGTGTACATAAAGTGTTTAAAATATGGAAATTGAACAAAGTGCATCTATTAATAAAAAGTGACGAAGAAATAGCGAAAGAAAATGAGTTATATTAATTCAATTAATAGTTGATTTATTTCAACGTTAATATTCAAGTTTTCACTTCTGCCGGCACTCCCGGAGTGCAACCCGTCTTTTTTTTTATTGACAATGGGCTTTTCTGAAATGCAATGTAAACATTTATCAGAAAGCTCTTTATGGCACTGAATGACTGAATGGAAAAATCAAAGTCAAATCGTACTTAATTTTCAATTTGACTAAGAGCCGATTTTTCAATCGTCAGATAACTTTTATCTGAGGAATTAATACTGCGGGTTGACAGCTTTTGTATAGAAAATATGTCAAACTGTCAATATGTCAAATTTATTCTTCATATGAAATTGCCTGATTATTGAAAAATCAGCCCTAAGTAGGTTGGTAAGTTTAGAAATGGGACTTCAGGGCAAAATCCAGAACTATGATAAGCAGAAGAAAATGGTTAAATGATCAATGAGTTTTAAAATACTGATTAGTCTAGACCCCTATTAAAGTATTTATTACTAGCTGCACCCCACGGTTTCACCCACATAAGTCACGATCCCGTTGGAATATCGGAATAAAAAGTATCCTATGTCCTTTCCCGGGACTCAAACTATCTCTAAACCAAATTTCATCTAAATCGGTTCAGCGGTTTAGGCGTGAAAAGGTAACATACAGACAGACAGACAGAGTTACTTTGGAATTTATAATATTAGTATGGATAGTATGGATTATTATTGTAAGAGTCTTTGACATATCTCGGGACCCTGTGGTCCCGGACGTTTCGAAGGCGTACAAGGGACCGAAGCCAACTCGCAGAGGCCCGTTAGACGTTTTCAATGAAGTGGGGCACCAACCGGCACTTATCCCTGTTCGACCTATGCAAGTGCACCCAAGGACAACCCCCGGTTGGTGTAGGGCTATTGCAAGACATTGAAACAAAAATATTGGATTATAAGTTTTGGTGGCTAAAGTGAACTGGTTGTCTAGGACCATGGAAAAATTATATCCCCTGCCTGACCGATGTTCTATGTAAATTACACAGATAAAATGGGTGACGGGGTCCGCATGGATTCATGCGGGCCAACACCTGGCCGGGGGAGCGTGACGTAATGCGCAAGCACTCCAGCACCCCGGCTAAAGGTAGCAGCAGGACACCGTGTGGTTTTAGTCAGTAAGAGTCTGACAGACCCCTCCACCCACTCCAGGGTGGTGAACATCCATGAGGATTACCACACGATAAAAAAGGGGGTGACTTGCACACGCAATAATGGGCCCCCGAAAACGGTCGCTAGCACATAGTGTCGTAGCAACAAGTGGGCAACATGTCCTGAGGTGCTTATAAGGAGTGGAGAGGTATTCCACGGCTATCAGGACAATTCCGGAAGTACGGTCAAGATCCCTACCAGCATCTTACTGGAGCATTTCCTTCCTCCGAGCACGTTTGGTCATGCGAATCTCCACTCCAGCCGGCCAATAAAGGCAAGCCAGAGGTGGGGAACAAGACTTCTCCCGGGAGATAGGGTCCGTGGGGTCGCTACTGCCCAACAGCCCGCCACAATATGCTGCCCTGCGGGTTTCTGTATCTCGCTTGGTCTGGCTCCTCACCCTAGACTTGTTCCGGCCTAGACTTCTGAGCGCGCAAGCCCCACCACGATGTCAACGTAGAGATATGGCGGTGGGGTTATTATTATTAGCCTGTGATGTCCCACTGCTGGGCAAAGGCCTCCCTACTCTCTTTAGTAAAGTATTTAATAAAGAGTAAATCTAGTGTGAACAAAAATTCTTTACTTCTTTTGGTAGTACAGCCACGTTCAACGATGGACCTTTATGAGCTGATGTGATATCTAAATCTACATCTAGAAGTAGGGCAAGGCCTGTCACGCAGCACGCGTTACGTCGTTTCATATGAACGTAGTAAGCCGCAAGAACGTGCCCGGAAAATGCTTGAATTCTCGGAACGTTTGCTAAGTTGTTTTTCCCCGAACAAGAAACAATAAACAATTGTGTTTTACGAAATGTGCATTATTATCGCGTTTGTGAGAGTGTACGGCAGCGGATTAACCGGTTTTTCGATAAAAATAAGAGTAGTTTATTGGTACATTAATAAAAGAAAACTTTTTAAGAAAAAAAAACCGACTTCCAAAAAAACACTACAAAGTGAAAAATAACTTTAATTTCGGAAGTCGGTGTCTTTGGATCTGTATTTTAGTTTTTTGCCACCGACTTCCGAAATTAAAGTTATTTTTCACTTTGTAGTGTTTTTTTGGAAGTCGGTTTTTTTTTCTTAAAAAGTTTTTATTTCACGCTTTTTAGTGGGTCTGCTTATAATTTATCTAAGTTACAATAGCTTAGTGCTCATCGCCTTTTATAAACAAATTATTGCTTTTCCCGATGCAGGGAAGTTAATTGTTGAGGAGTTCTCCAGGTCCACCATCAGCTCCATATCACCATTCACATTGTGACGAGCATAAATTGCTTAGCAACCATATTAAAGTAATCGAATAGCAACCCGTGAAATACTTATATATTATTGAGTAGTTCCGGAGGCCATCTGTGGTCTTCATCATCAGTTCCACTTCACCAAATGGTGCTTTCCGAGAGCAAGTGCACGAGTTACTATAAAAAATACCCAAATCACTAGAGGTGTGCCTATAATATTTGAAGAGTTCCTTCGATTTCTCCAGGATCCCATCATCAAATCCTGACCTGATGTTTTTAGACTAGATGCTGATAATCCTGGCTGCAGCATCAGGCCAGACTTATGTCAACATTGCATTGAACTTAAAATTTAGTCCTGTTTAAAATGAGCCCAAACACGACTACTGTGCTGTAATTTCAAGGTTTATACTTTTTCTGATGCTCCTGGCTTCAGCATCAGGTCTCTATGTACTTCGGTGTTCCTCATTAACAGTAAATTTATCCACACATCGAGCCCTTTTCAATGAGCCTAAACACGTTATATCTGCTGTTAGTTGTCGAGGAGTTAGGTACTCTGCAGACTATCCTGACTGCAGCATCAGGTCATGACTTGATGATCATGAGACCAAATGTGACAAATACCCTATCAAACATCAAAACAATT
This sequence comes from Amphipoea lucens, assembly GCA_947508005.1. Lineage (NCBI taxonomy): Eukaryota > Metazoa > Arthropoda > Insecta > Lepidoptera > Noctuidae > Amphipoea > Amphipoea lucens. The sequence continues at coordinate 5,227,212 of OX382355.1, forward strand.
TACTAAAAACAGCCCTTGCCTGTTCGAGTAACTTCTTACTGTTAAGGAGTTGTACCTTCCATCATCAGCCCAGCTACCTGAGATGGTGACAACCATACGCAAATACACAAGATACTTCATAAAATATGCGAAAAACAATAAGTGAGCCTATAAAATTTGAGAGTTGCCCTCGATTTCTCTAAGATCCCATCATCAGATATTGAAATGGTGACAATGGGACCACACGGGAAGCACCAGCTTTCAAATAAAAAAAGAATCATGAAAATCGGTTCACCCAGTCGCAAGTTATGAGGTAACAAACATAAAAAAAAAAAAAAAAATACAGTCGAATTGATAACCTCCTCCTTTTTTTGAAGTCGGTTAAAAATTGTAATGTATGCTTTCGGTAACTAGAAGCCATACTTCCATACTAATATTATTAATTCGAAAGTAACTCTGTCTGTCTGTATGTTACCTTTTCACGCCTAAACCACTGAACGGATTTCGATAAAATTTGGCAGAGAGATAGATTGCATCCAGGAGAAGCACATAGGATAGTTTTTATCCCGATATTCCCACGGGATCGAAACTTATGGGGGTGAAACCGCGGGGCGCAGCTAGTAATGCATATGGTTGTTTGAACAGCGGTCCCCAAACTAGGCAGCGCCTGTATCTTGGGGGCCTGTGGGGTAATTGTGTAACACACTATCAGTAGCAATGGGTTTCATTTAAAAATCAACAACATTCGTTGCGTTATTTACGTTGCTGAGCAGACACATTTTTCGAACATACGAAGGAATGGATTAGCAATATCCTTCAAAATTATTCAGGTTGAGATGGGTAGTGCGTTACTACGGTGCTGATTTGCGTTATCTTAATTTATTTCAGGATGTTTTGATAATGAACAGAATACTTAATTAAATAAAAGTAGCGAACTATCAAGAAAAAAAACCGAGTGTGCTTATGACCACACGACTGAATTGAAACTTCAAACGTATTTGGCTATGAGAGGAAGACAGAAAAAAAAGTGCGCGCGCACTGCTTTCTCTTGCTTATATCCCCCACTCAACTCCCGTTCGCCTCGCCCGATCACACTTTTCGTAACGCTTACGTCACGCGTTCGGCAGCTTACTCCCCAAGTCAAGCGTGCGTAAAGAAGTTTCACTTAAAAAAAAACTCGAATCCGTATCTTAAGTTACAGGACACTAAGCCATGATGAGCGCTGCTAATTGCTTATCATGGTTTAGTGACCTTAACAAAATAAATGAATTTTTGAGTAAACTTTGATATGATAATTCTCCGTGTTTTAAAGTATAATCCATTGAATAACTCTTTAAGCGTTACGCCGTGATGCCGAAGTAAAAAAATAGATATAACTTTGCAATTTTTTGTATCTAGAAAAATTCATTGAATCGTGTATTCCTTTTACATGATGTTAAGCACCAAATTAAAGCCAGGTAAGGTGCAGTTAGGTATATCAAATATAAATCACAAGAATTAACAAAAGGTAAAAAACACGCAAGCCTGGTCGCTAGCCAACCAACAATAATAGTCTTAAAGTTCTTAGGTTGCCAGATCTGTCGCCAATATATGATACTAGACCAAAGAGTCAAAAAACATATACCAAAATGTTAAATCCCTAGTCCACATACTTAACAAGTTACAAGAAATAGAAAAACCACAATTTTTTCAAAATTGGTCATCAATCGGTTGAAAATAAAAACCGGCCAAGTGCGAGTCGGACTCGCCCATGAAGGGTTCCGTAGCAGCAAGTAACATAATATAAAAGTTCTTGTAGTTCGTTGTAACTTTCATCATCATCATCATCATCATCAGCCTATAATGTTCCCACTGCTGGGACACAGGCCTCCTCTCTGTGAGAGGGAGTGGGCCGTAATCCACCACGCGGGCCCAGTGCGGGTTGGTAGATGTCACATGTCTTTTTGAATTTTTGGTTCTAGGACATGCCGGTTTCCTCACGATGTTTTCCTTCACCGTTTTGAGAGCAGTGGTGATGAAATAATTTTACACAAAGTAAAGCGCCTGTCTGGGTTCGAACCTACGACCTACAATTCGTAAGTCGCGGCCGATACCACTGGGCCACCACTGCTCAACGTTGTAACTTTGTGAAAGGTAAATTGCGGTTTTCGATTTATGACGTATTAAAAAAAAACTACTAACTAGATCTCGTTCAAACCAATTTTCGGTGGAAGTTTACATGGTAATGTACATTATTTATATTTTTTTAATTTTATCATTCTCTTATTTTAGAAGTTAGGGGGACACACATTTTACCACTTTGGAAGTGTCTCTCGCGCAAACTATTCAGTTCAGAAAAAAATGATATTAGAAACCTCAATATCATTTTTGAAGACCTATCCATAGATACCCCACACGTACAGGTTTGATGAAAAAAAAATTTTGGAGTTTCAGTTGTAAGTATGGGGAACCCCAAAATTTATTGTTTTTTTTCTATTTTTGTGTGAAAATCTTACTGCGGTTCACAGAATACATCTACTTACCAAGTTTCAACAGTATAGTTCTTATAGTTTCGGAAAAAAGTGGCTGTGACATACGGACGGACGGACAGACAGACAGACAGACATGACGAATCCATAAGGGTTCCGTTTTTTGCCATTTGGCTACGGAACCCTAAAAACCGTTCAAATGTATTGTTGATATTTATTTTCTTTGCGGGGAAATTGTTGAACAGGTCGGTCGTAAAGCAATCCGTTTTTTCCAGTTTATTGTCAAATAAAAGTGTAAGTAGATAAGAGTGTAGGTAGGACGACGGCTGACGGAAACCGTTCACTACAATCAGCTGTATTGTATTTTCTTTTCTAGAGTTAGTTGAACAAATAGAAGTGGAAAACGGTTAATCTGCTCCTTTTAGGTTTTATTTAGCTTTAGTACCTATTTGTGGTTGTATCTTGTAAGTTAGGACAACTTTCTCTTCGTCTAGTTGAAACTTTGTAAACTCGTTGCGTCCCTAATTAGCAAGCCGTTGTTTTAAGCAATGTAAAGTATTCCAATAACTCAGCTAGTTAAACTGTTACGGTGATCTTGTTATCAGTAATTTTAACTTGCACAAAACAAGATCTACTTAGTTAGTTAGTTTTAATTAAAGCTTTATTTTTTTACACTATCTCGCACTACGGTTGGACTGTAAAATTTGATGGTAGTGCGTAGGTAGGTACGTAAGCGTATGTGTCGATGTTCCACCGGATATTCAGAGCCCAAGGACTGTTACTGTGAGCTGAAAACAAATTAGGGTCCGACCTTATCTACAGTCCCCGCAAAGCCCGCTCATTGTTGACCCGAGTCCGTAAAAAAACCGCCATAAACTGGAGTTTTTATCTGTAATAAATAAAAGTAGCCGAAAAACCGTAAAAGGTAACATTATTATACGAAGAATGAAGTTTTTTGCGTCATTTTAACCCCGGCTACTAATCCGTCGCAATGCGCTTATCCTGCGGTCAGAGTGAAGCCGAATTTACATTACGAAACCAGTTGCACAAACTTAATTCTTCATTGATAATTTCACGTGTTATTTACACGTTAAACTATCAACTTGTTTCATAAATGTAGCTAGTGGTATTACCAAACTTATTCATTTCAAAACTACCTGCATTAATTACTCTCTGAGCAAACTAATAGTATTATCTCGTTTGTTTTTATGGCTCTAGTACTATAATCTGTTTATAAGTAGCCCGTACTTTTGCTATGCCCCGTTAGTCTCATTGTCGCAAGGCCGACTGCTAAGTGCCGTTCTGGGTTCGTTTTCCAGGTCGGGCATAGTGTTATTTTATTTTTCCATTAGGAATTTCTTCGTGGGGCGGTGTGATGCTCCCGTGCTTCGGAAAGCACGGTAAGTCGATGGTCCTGCGCCTGATCTCTCTCCGGTCGTGTCAGATTACGTGCCGTCCCATCGGACTATGAGAGTGAGGGAAGAGAGAGTGCACCATGTGTCTGCGCACACAATTGTGCACTAAAATATCTCCCGCGCCGAAGCTTAAGTCTCCGTTGAGATTGACCGCCATGGCTGAAATACGGTCCGGAGGACTATACTTTGGACCATAGTTTTCTTTAAGTCGCGATCAGAATTAAACGAAAGTATCGGTTACGTTATCACTAAATCACTTAGTAGGTATGGGCATAGTAATAATAATGTTCAGAACAATGTAAAGAAGCCAGCATATCAAGCTACCACATTTTCAACTTTATCGCTAAAGCATAAGGTTCAAAGTTGATTGGGAAAATTTGACAGTTTCGGGTAGCTTGATGTGCTGGCGTCTGCACATCATCTTCCTTCTTGCGTCCAAGTAAATCTAAATATATAAAATTCAAAGTCCTGACTGATATATCAACGCACAGCTTCAACCGCTGGTCCTAGAGACATGAAACTTGGAGGGTGTGTTCTTTGTGAAGAGTAGGTATCCACTAAGAAAGGGTTTTTCGAAATTCCACCCCTAAGAGGGTGAATGGGGGGAGGGTGAAATTTTACGCGGACGAAGTCGCGGGCAGAAGCTAGTATTTAATAAGCCAAGATTCCTCCGGGGTTAGCCGCTAACGAGCACGAAAATAAAGCCCTCTTTTCCGGTACACTATAGTCGGGTAAATCACTGACAGGCTAAGTAAACTCAATTACACTCCTTTTAATTTGTTTTACAAAATGTTCGAGATAAAAGCAAACTCAATTGGATTAATCTACTGCATTAGCACGTCAATGAATTTACAACCCACCTGCAGGCTAGCTTCAGCTCCAACGATATAGGTGTTTTAATCGTTCTGAAACTGAAAACTGTGATCTCTATTTTCATTTAAAAATCGACTATTAATGTTAGATAAAATGTAGGCAGCTTTTATTGAAATCTCCTTTTAGTTAATTTAGTTCTTTCATGTTTCAGACAAAACATTCGATACGAAACTTAGTTTACGAAATTCTGGAAGTAGGTACCTACGTGTATAATTTAGACTCGTCAATACGACAAAGAAGAACATGCAAGTGTTTCCGTAGGCGACAATTGCCACTAAATAAACCGATCAAATAAATCTATTTAATCTATACTAACTTTTTTTTTTTTACTAGCTTACGCTGTCCCACTCCTGGGCAAAAGCCTCCCTCCACTCCTTCCATCTATCGCGAGCCCACGCGTCCTCCTTCCAGTTTTGGCAGAACCCTTCAAGCTCGTCCCGCCATCTCCATCTCGTTTTAACTTACCTACGTTTTAAAATCGCGATCATGATTGTCACGGACAAACGGACAGTATTTTAATAGTCCTCCAGAATTTCGGCCATAGCGACAAATCTCACCAGAAACTAATACTATAACGCACATTACACATTAACCCCCTTATTCACAAAACTTATCAAACCTATTTTAGTTAAAATGGGGTTTGTCTCTTTCTTACACACAGAAATGACAACGTGACAGATAAAGACAAACGTTCTATAAACCTATTTTAGCTAAAATAGAGATAAAATAGGATTATGAATAAAGCGGTATGTGATTACTCGTGAGTGCGCAGACGCACTCCCCCTTCCCTCACTCTCATATTGGCAATTGGCAAACGACCGAATAGAGATCAGGCGCAGGACAAGACCAATTGCTAGAGCGTGTCCGTGAACTTCATTATTCATTGATTACTCGTATTCAAAGAATTACTGGCTGTTTTTGACGTCTGGAGGCCATGTGTATACAAAATAATAACCGCTCATCGCGTATTTTCTTTAAGGTCGATTGGCACATTCTGGCACGTGCCATAGCTTTATTTTACGGACAGGATAAAATAATGTTGCCTATATTTCTGGCGGGGTCACCTTCAACTGCCATAGACAAGTAGCGACGTCCTGCGTCGCCCAAATTGAAGGGCGACATAATATACTTCTTCGTGATAACATTACGAAATAAACAAGGTCTAACAAAATTAGCGTCTATTTGAAGGAGTAATAGCAGGTAGGTACTTACGAATGTGAACAACTCTGACTACTGGACCAGTTTGAACAACAGAAAACTTAGAAAAAAAAAGATCATACTCGTATTCTGAAAAAAAAAGATCATACTCGTCGAATTACCCACCTATTAGATTTATCCATTACGAATTTCTCAGCATCAGTCCGCAGTTAGGAAATTGGCGGTGAAATACCCCCTTACTTCGAAAAAGCCCAATCTCTCTCCCGTCATGTCGCATTTTTGTGACCGCTATTTTATTTTATTTGAAACCGGTACTAAATGGTTTACAAAAATATGAGCATGCGAGGAAAATATTCGTAACACAATATTGTATTTTATTTTTCACGCTCATCTCTCGCCCTATATTTTGATTACTTGGAAAGTAATCAGACTCCAGTTCACATGGCAGCTTCTAGCTGAAAGTCAAGTTTCCAACCCGGTTTTAACCCTGCATTGATAAGTTTATCAGAACTTGTACTTATAAACACAGATCATTATCTTTTGTGTTTAATATAATGCTAAAAGAAAAAAAGAGTCATTCATTACAGCTATTAAAAGCAGCACATGTCATACAAAGAGAATTATTATTTGACAATCAATTTGTAATTGTTTGGGTTGGTAATAAAGACCATAATTAGGTACAACATTCGTAATCCCCTACATCCCACTTAAGTTATTATAACACACCCCGGACACTCCATACAACGCTCGCAAAATAATTACCTACTACTACTACATTAAAAAATGTCGTTTGTATACGTATGAATGTGTGCGTGAGGTACTTGTGTTTGCGAGCGCTCTTGTTAAAGAACTGCGACGAATACGCCGAGGTGCAGGGTGAGGTGCGGTAACTGATGTTAGTGCGGGGAAGGGAGTGTCCTTTCTGTACGTAGTACTTTAAGTATTCTGTGGTTATAATAAACAACCTTACTCGCGTTTCAGTAAAATAACAAAAAGATAACTCGATCAAGTTTGTAAAGTTGCCATAAACGAAAAAAATAACGAAGTCATGTCGATGAACGATCGTCGTTTTACTTTTGAGCTTTTTACAAGCGAAACGGCGCGGGCCCGTTGCGCCGTCGGCATCGGCCGGCGGCGACGGCAGCCCTCGTACTCGTTTTGATTATCCAACAGTGGATATTTTTTGACAAGTTGTATGCACTCGACTGTTCGATTTTCAATGCTCGGTTCAAACACCGGGAGTTGAAAATACAGACAAAAAATCCGACGGTTTAAAAATAGCGACAAAAAATCTTCGTGTAATAAAATTGCCCGTGCAAACCTGGGCTAAAGGTCAACGCACACGTATCGCACTACACGGGATCAGAATTGCCTCAAATCGAGCTGTTCAGGATTCTTTCTATGAAACTGCTTACTGTAACACACACTTATTAGCATACTTAGCAGCTACGCCTCGGGAACGCTGAACCGATCTGAAGGCCAATCCTCGTAATTAAAAACGTTTAAAATCTAGTCATAGTCTCATCTATGTCTCATCTGTGTCTTAACTATGTCTCAACATTGTAGATAGTAACCCATGGGAAGTTGCGAGGTAACCCCATCACAAGTATCCTTATAACTTACCGCGGCTGCCTCAATTTTGTGCTGTAGAACAATTGTATGAGAAACAATAAAAACTTTTTTTTTTATCTCTGCGAAAAACAAATGTCAACAAAAACTTGTCAAAATGTAGGGAGATTAGAGGTATTTTGACAGATTGAGACTGAGATCAGACTGTGAACGAAAAATTACAAGAATTGCCCCTCTGATAACATGCTGACGTTGGGTTGACGGCTGGTTGGCGATGCTGATCCGGTTCAGTGATTGTACGATAGGCTGCAAAAGTGCATGAGTAGTACAGAAACAAAATCTTATGAAGCGAGAAATGACGCCATCTAGCGTAAAACCAGTTAACGAATAGCAAAATTTAATTATGCTGTTATTAGATGGCGTTGCTTTGCTTTATATGATAAAATATTTTTGTAGTTTCTTTTTGTCTCTTCAAACAATTTATAATTAATAGTTTCTTTTAAAGAAAATTGTTCCGAATTATTAACCTACTATGTAAAAATTGAATATCAATTTATAAGTAGGTGCTAAGTAACTACTAATTCGAATATTAAATTAATTATTAAAATACCCACTCGTTAGCTTAATAAATATATTCCTATCGGTTTCTTTTATTATTTTTATCATTTAAGCTACGTATGCTGGTAAATGTAATGTAATAATTAGATAAATGTATTAGCCTTGTAACTCTTTGCTCAATCCTACTTAATACGTTTCTTCCTAACTCCTTACTTACGTTTCGTAAATTAGTCATAGTTGTGAAGAAACCAACGCCATCCAGTTTATTTTCGAAAACTTGAATTCAAACGTTCACGGGAAAATAGACACTAAGGTACCCATGCAATTTTGCTGGCGACTGTACGTGTCCGATGACCTTTAGCTACAAAGGTACATATAGCGAATTCTGCCTCCTGACCGACACGCCACACAAAGCCCACAAAGTGCACTGCTAACAGCCTCGATTAACGCATCCGTTTGTGTATTGTGGGTTCCGTAGTAAACACCCGAACACGTTCAGGGGACTTTGGGATACAAATATACGAAGCTCATGAATTGTGCAGTATTTTGTGGCTAAGGAATAAAGCTGGAAATAAATTTCACATCGCAGAAAGATTACACATTTGCACATCTAATAAAACACAGCAACACTATTCCTATTTATGTATAAAACCGCTAACATATTTGAAGAAAAATGTATTCTCACTTACATTTGTAGCATTTTAGGTAGATACTGACGAGGTTGGGGGTTGGAGGGCGTAGTACGCTTAATATATCAACTGCAGACGTAGCGACATACAATGGATAACTTACGAGGACAAGATCCCTCACTTGAAATATCAAGTGAGGGATCTTGTCCTCGTAAGTCGTAAGAAAGGAATGACTGCGGTAGGTACATGTAATAACATGTACGGACAGCGTCAGAGAAAAGGAACCCCCTTTGGTAAGTAACCAAAGGGGGTTCCTTTTCTCTGACGCTGTCTGTACCTCCCGCAGTCATTCCTTTCTGAAAACCATTTACTGTTATTATAGTCGGTGTACAATTAATATTAGTTTTTTTTTTTTCAAACATAAAAGTAGAACAATAAGACTACGAAAGCATTAAGAACTCCGATAACAAAAGGCAAAAACAGAAAAAGAAAGAAACCATAAACAATAGAGCACTCCATGATTATCTGAGTTGTCCAAGTGATCGTAGAGGGCAGACTACAGGCAAAAATAGTCAATAAATCTTTTTTTATCTATCTCAATAAACTTTATTAAAAATATGGAGGTCAACATGTCTGTACATGTCTGTGTCGGATCTCTTTATGGAATCCGCGATATGGATGATAGAAATAAATTTAAACTAATATTTTCCCTAGAACACCAAGGTTATCAAAGATATTTTACAGAGAAGATATTCGATTTTTAGTATGTTTGTTTAGTACGCTAAAACGGCTTTGGATGGGCATGTATTTGGATGGGCATGTGGGTAGACTATGACTCGATTAGGACAGGATTTATCCCGGTATTCCTACGGGATCGAGAGTTACGCTGGTGAAACCGCGGGGCGCAGTTAACACAGTATTTTGTTTCAAATGAATTAATGATTTAAAAAATATTATGCAAAATAATAATATAATATTATACTATTATTATTTTATATAATACTATCTGCACCCCGCGGTTTCACCCGCATAAGTCTCGATCCCGTGGGAATATCGGGATAAAAAGTATCCTATGTCCTTTCCCGGGACTCAAACATCTCTATACCAAATTTCATCTAAATCGGTTCAGCGGTTTAGGCGTGAAAAGGTAACATACAGACAGACAGACAGAGTTACTTTCGAATTTATAATATTAGTATGGATTATGAAAAACCTAACAGAGCAGTGGTCCTGTGGCAATGGCCTCGACTACTATGTCGTAGGTCGTGTTTCTTTGTGTGTTTGATTTCATCACCGCTGCCCTCAAACTTCGCATCGTGAGGATACCAGTATGTCCTAGAACCAACAATTCAAGACATGTGACATCCAACAACCCGCAATGGGGCCACATGGTGGATTAGGTACCTATTGTGTGTGCCCCATCAGTGGGGACGCCATAGGCTGATTATGATTACGCCATGTAAATCGTGAAAATACCGTAACGAAAAAAAAAATACATAAAAAAAAACGATCCAACATTTGCGTTTTAAAAACGAGAAATTGTTGCTTATTTGTTTGTATTTCGTCGTTATTTTTGTCTAGCAAACACAATGGTGCCTATTCCCTTGTTCACAAACTAAACTAAATTTAAGTTCAGTACATCATTTTCTTTCTACTTCATTAAGAAAAGGACAGAAGATAAATTTTAGTTTAGTTCTGTTAATATTAATCAGCGCCGTTTGTTTTCTATTAATAAAATTAAATTTTATTCGAGAAAATCCATCGGTTTCTTCCCAAACTTCAACTATATCCGACGATCCTGCAGACTTATCTCTTTTGTTGACTGTACATATTTTACGTACCATATTTCAGGTCACGAAGGGGAGGCTAAAAAGAGGCAGCAGTCCCTTATCTGTAATTTCCGATACCTACGGGCACAATCGTAGGCAGTTGCCTCATAAAATTCGGCAATATTTCGCGGTCAATTTAAGGTCTGGAAGCTTATCGGTAGTCGGCTCAAAGGAGCCGAAGGAGCGAGGGACCTTGACCTGCGCGATCTGGGGCGCGCCTAACATCTCAAAGCATGGAAAAGTTACGCGCACCACAAATACATTGTCAACGAGAAAAATATGTTAGCTGCTTTGAAGATGTTGCTTTCGAGTTTATTGTTGTTTTTATTGCGTGCGAAATGTGCCTGACAAATAATATATTATCCAGTATTCGCACTCGAGTCAAAAAATATTAAATAATATATTATCCAGTATTCGCACTCGAGCCAAAAAATATAAAAATAATAATCAAACGTACGGTGTCTATCGCGACGGAAAAGCTTGACATTTTCGTATACCGTTTGTAAAAACAACAAACAAGGTGCCTTGCTCGGCACTAAGACGAAGACTCTTCACTTTTTTAAACAGCTGCAAAGCTCCGAAGCTTATGGTGAGACAGTATTTCAGTAGGTCCCTTTCGCACAGGTGGCGAGACAAATTCCGGATGGCGACATTTTCTATTCTTGAATGTATTTTTTGCGTATAATTTCGGCTTTTCATATCTGAAAGCCATTTCTCGAGATTTAAAACTTTCAAAATCTAGTAGCAGTCTCATCCCGGCGACAAAAAATGTCAAAAAAAGAAAAAAAAAGACGGATTTGAATACAAACGTTCCTAAAAATACGGGAATTACCGCTCTTATCGGTAAGATCGTCTGTTAATAACCTACAGATCGTTCAACTATATCGTCTACAACCTGAAAAGAAGAACGTATGTAAAATTCGCGCTACAATGTATGTGTTACCGCTAATCGGCGTAAATCAGTTAGAGTGCAGATTACCTTGTTAATCTGCAGATTATATGATTGAGTCCGTCAAAGTGGAAAAAAAATGTTGCTGCCGGCCAAACCCGGTTTAAGAATGAACTAGTTTCGCCTAGGCCAAAGTCGGCCAAACCAGTTCTCCCTGCACGGGTTGCATGGTTGCGGTCGGTCGATAGATGATGTAGGATGCAAGAGCGAGCGAAGGGCACCCAGAGGTTAGGTTTGTTTAGGTTATTTTAAACCCTTTACACAGAAATAGGAGCCGTCGACATAAGATGTAAGAGCGAGCGAATGAGAACTGGTTTGGCCTAGGCGAAACTAGTTCATCCTAAAAAATGGGTTTTGGCCGGTAACATATTTCACACTTTAACGGATTGTGCAGTCAGCATCAAAAGTCGATTAACACTATCATTTTTACGTGTTATTAAATTTACAACAACTTGTTTCAATAAACTGATTTTTAGCTTTTCACATAATAGACAAGAGTATATTATTATATTCTAAAAAAATTCTTCTGCTGCAATTTTGAACAAATATTTTTCTCAATAACTAAGATTTAAAAAACTGAAGTGTTAATCAACTTTTGATGCTAAGATTACCTAGTTAATGCGCATATTAACGTATTCCGTATTCTAACGGTAACATATGTATTCTTATGAAACGAGGCATGATTATTTCGTGTTTCGGGGCTCGCATAAAAGCTCAGAAGGTGCAATGAGGTTGTGGCCCGCGGCAGTGGCCTGCCCGGGATACACTGCGGTCACAAGATGAGACTTTGCATAAGATACAGATCTGAACAACTATTTATAAAGTGTTATTATAACGAAGCATGTGAATAATGGGGTTCCGTTCGAGCTGCATCACTGATATTTGAACTAAGATATATCCTGGGGTAACTTAAGGGGGAAGCACCAGGATAGCCCGAAATTCAATATTTTTTTTTCGTTTTTGAATGACTACCTATTTTAAAGATTATAATTCTGTAAAATACATACTTGTTACGGTCGTAAATAATATTTTGTTCAACATACTCGTACAACCTGATACTGATCTGCGAATTTTAAAAACCATAAGAAAATTTGAATTTCGCGGGCTGCCTAGCGCATCCCCCATAGTTATCAAGTTTAAGAAAAAAAATCAGCACAACTATTCGGTGTCTTTCTAAAGATCGCTGTACCACTTTAAAGGTTGACGGCGACGTAAACGCGAAGGTGCGACGTGATTCTGGAAGAACAATTTCCATGAAGTTTTCATAGAAATTGTTCTACTAGTCACGTCGCGCTGTCGCGCCGCGCCTGTCTGCGGGAGCCTTAACGCCCGACTACTGTACTTACTATGATTATAATTGTATTAAGTTAATTCAACAAAAGCTTTATGTCCACAATGTATCGAATTACTTCAGCTATTCGTGGAGTTGAGAGTTCCTTGGTCATAATTTTAAGACCTTCAACAACCGGGTAGAAAACCAATTACTCATGACTGCCCGTTTATATACCATTTGACCCGATTACTGCAGAACTGAAAAGGAAGTGACTTTTTGAGTTGCACTAGGTTTAAGTAAATTAATCTAGAGCAATTTTTAATTGAATTAGTAGTTTGTATGTAGAGGGTAATCTCCGGAATTAGGTACCAGCCAGTCGGGTTATAAAAATTCCATTTGCATTTGGTAGCCTAATTCTTGAGAAAGGCTAACACCACGCTAGGACCCTTAGGAGCCGAGCAAAAAGAAAAATGTCAGAAAGTACTAGCGCGGACAGGCGATGCGATGCGATGCGATACGATGGGTTGGGTCGGGGAACAACAAATTTCACGCAGACGAAGTTGCGGACAGAATCTACTTCGTTTGTTTATAAACCTACTAGCTGTGCCCCGCGGTTTCAGCCGCGATAAAAGTATTTATAGTCCTTTTTTATTGGTTACCTTTACAAATCTCCACCCCCCTTTTTACACCCTTAAGGGATAATTTCGGGGATTAAACTATTCTACATCCTTCTCCACAACTCAAACTATCTCCATACCAAATTTCATCTAAATCGGTTCAGCGGTTATTGATTCCCCATAAAAACTTCCACCCCCCTTTTCACCACCTTAAAGGATGATTTCTGGGATAAAAACTAACCTATGAGTATGTCCTTCCCCGGGATGCAATCTATCTCTCTGCCAAATTTTATCTAAATCCGTTCAGCGGTTTAGGCGTCAAAAGGTAACATACAGACAGACAGATAGAGTTCCTTTCGAATTTGTAATATTAGTATGGATTATACTTATTTCGTTTGTGTTTCTTTTTAAAACAAAGGTACTGGTAGATAATAAGTAGGTACCTTTTTTTTTGTATTTTGTATACAACCTTCAAAAGGCATTTTTACCTCACTATGACAACCCCGGTGATCACCATCAGCACATAGGGGCGGTCCCGGTTCCTCTTAAAATGCCAATTCCGGAACCCCCCCGTGCAACGCCTGTAAGGCACATCTCTGGGGAGACTGTAAAGGGGACTCCCCTGAGCCTCGCTATGCACGGAAGCACGTGACCACTGTGCCATCGTCTTCCTTGGAAGATAATAAGTACCTACTTTACATTGGAATTGAAGTAAATAGTAGGTACCTATGTAGGTACATCAACCGCCATCTTTTTTTTTTTTGTGCGCGGTGGAAATCCTCATGGACTTCCTCCATCGTGGGGGTGACAGAGGGGCATGCCGGACTCTTACCGGCTAAAACCACTGCGGTGTTCCACCTCTGCCTATGGCCGGGGGTGCGGGATTCGTGTAAGCATTCACCGCTCCACATCAACCGCATTCCTACTGAACCAATTCAATTATAAGTTGCTTTGGTCTAGTTTCCCAGGTCGTATAAAGTCGTTGGAAATTGAATATGGCGCCAGCAAAACTTAAGAAAATGAACCACGTTGTTGATGCAACAAATTGATTTCAAAAGAAAGCCAAGCAAATGCGGATTAAATTTAAACTTACCCCTTCAGTCAAGCGAGGTGCTGCCGCCCTGTCTACCGGGTTCACAAAGAGCACTTTATAAAGTTTGATTAAATATGAGGTTTCACGTCATGGTGAAGCACATTGAATTACTTTTTTTCATTATATTTTTTTCAAAGGGTTTGAGGCGGTAGATATACAGGGTGTTACAGAAAGGGTATATCAATACAAACGGGTTGAAGAGTGTATCTGGTCTAGAATCTCTGTACAAAATTTCAGCTCAAAAGCATTAACTTTGAAAATGCTTAATATTTTTTTATTTCGACATCACGGCGCTGCACTGGCGCGCGCCGGCGTGATGTGCGTCTACTAGGCGCACAGACACACTAAAGATAATGAATAATGACCCTCGTAGTGCGGTGACACGTTTGTTATGATTTCAATTTAATAAACTATCGAAATAAAAAAATATTAAGCATTTTCAAAGTTACTGCTTTTGAGCTGAAATTTTGTACAGAGATTCTAGACCAGATACACTCTTCAACCCGTTTGTATTGATATACCCTTTCTGTAACACCCTGTAAGTACAGGTTTTTTGGTAGAAGAACCGATACAATTTTCTTAGGGATAGGAAATTACGTAGTATCATATTATCCTAGTTTTCACCCTAATACACACCTGTCTTAAGTGTCACAACAGGTAATTGAGATAATAATATGTTTCTTTTTAATCACCCGAAATATCATCACAACTTTTTTTATTGTGGTTGTAATACCTAGAGCGCAATAATTTTTGACATATGCAATGTACATTTATGTACCAAGTTCTAGAAAATAACTTGGGTGCTTAAAAAGTCGTAAAATTGCGTTAAGGAACGAAATGTTACAATTTAAAAAATTCAAAAAAAAAAATTAAACATAAAACAATTTTGTGCTAGCAAATGCCATCCCCAATCCCTCAAAAAATTGTATCAGTCGTTCTACCAAACAACCTGTATTAAATATAAATCAAGATACTCCATGGACAAGTTTAGATGTGATTAAAAAATTTACTACTAAAAATACGTCAGGCGCTGACTGAAGGCTGACAGGACTAAACTCATATTTTTGTTCTGTTCTTTTCTTAATGAAATAGAAAGAAAAAGATGCACTGAGCTTAGTTTGTGAACAAGGGAATCGGCGCCATTGTCTTGTTTCCGTGGTGTAACTTTTAACAAAATGCATTAAAACGGTAAAAGTCTTGTGCGAAACATTGAGAGTTGGTTCAACTTTCTTTTTAAGATCTCTCCAGTTTCCTATAGAAGCGAAATAGTGCTCGGAATTATACTTACGGTTTGAAATTCATATTTTCAAAAGTCACTGCGAAATGCAGTTTTCAAACAAAATAAAGTTTGAAGCTGCTATTAGCCCCGTGAGTTAAGTATAGAATGTCTATTGAGAGAAAGGCTTTTTAGCAACACAGCAGTGGACAGGTAAAGACTGATTACCTTGGAGGCAACCTGTAGCTCACGACATTTACTTTATCACCCACACTTTAAAATGTACTAGACAGAAGAGCGCCTTGTCAAAGGCTTTGTCTGATGGGAAAATAAAGTGATGGTATTATAAACTACAAAGTATTTTATACAACTTGCTTACGTTTATTTTTTATTTATTATCTGCCTGCTTTGTCCTCGCCTTGCAAGCTTTACTGACTTCTCGAAATCCAATTTTTTTTTCCAAAGTATAGTATGATTGCATATTAGCTGAAGGCCAATATTGTCTCATAATTTAAAACGTTCAAAATCTAGTCGCAGTCTCGTCTCGGCGACAAACAAATGACAAAAACTTGTCAAAATGTAGGGAAATTAGAAGTATTTTTTTGACAGGTTGAGACTGAGATCAGACTGTGAACGTTCTTAAAATTACGAGAATTGCCACTCTGTTGTGACGGACAATTGATATACGTCAACTAAGTACAACAAAGGAGAAATACTCGTAATTTTTAACCAAATGGTTACGTGGGGTAGGCAAATAAATACATACTACGATACATACTATGATACCTACTGGTAACAGTAATATTAAATTAAATCCAATACATTTGCCAAACGCGACGTAGTACACCTTGAGGAACTAACAAACAGGTTCTATTGACGCTAGGAAATATCACAAGTTCGTGGAATTCACACAAATACACGTTCGGGCAGTATTATGCTGAAATAGAGACGTACATAGACTATACAGAGTGATTAAATCACTCTGTATAGTCTACTAGCTGCGCCCCGCGGTTTCACCCGCGTAAGTTTCGATCCCGTGGGAATATCGGGATAAAAACTATCCTATGTCCTTTCCCGGGACTCAAACTATCTCTATACCAAATTTTATCGAAATTGGTTCAGTAGTTTAGGCGTGAAGAAAAGACAGACAGACAGAGTTACTTTCGCATTTATAATATTAGTTTGGATGTACGTCTCTCTTTTGTAATTGGTGCATTCACAGTAATGGGTGATACAGTTACAGTTCACTAATGGTGAACAGAGTAATTGAAACTGAAACCCCGATAATTAAAATTTAACTGTGAGAAATCGACTCCACTCTGCTCGTTAAAATAATATTTTCCATGAATGTTAACAAAAATAATTTTGGCGATTTGATTTATTTTTATAATTGTTTGTGATCTTCCTGAGCGAAATTAATAATATTTATATAAGGGAAATAAAATAATTAAATAATCAACATAACTTCACTTAAATAAGATTTACTATTGGCAAGGGGTCTTCCATCGTTTTACGTCCTCCGGTAAGCGGTTGCCACTCCAGAACCTTTCGGCCACATCGGCCATCTGTTCGATTCAACGGAATCCCGCACCCGTAATTCCGCAACACGCGGGCCTGCGGGGATCGCGATCCCGGAATACCGGAATCTCGGGTTTGGAAGCACTGGTTGGTGCGGGATCTATAGCTCGGTTCATCGGTTGCCGCGGTCCTTCGTAGACACTAACCCCGCCGCATTTTGAATGATTACACGACCTGTAATGCTTGATGATGTAGTTTCAAATCCAGGCCAGTCCGAATGCGACTATTTTCAATTCATATGTACAGGCGCCAGCACATCAAGCTACCCGAAAGTGAGAATTTTTTCCAATCAACTTTGAACCTTATGCTTTAGTAATGAAGTTGAAAACTTATTAAAGAAATTTGACAGATTGTAGTAGGTTGATGTGCTGTACTTTCTGAGTTTATCTTGAACACTACTGACATCGGTGAAGGAAGAACATCGTCAGGACATCTGTCTGAAATCACCAACCCGTCTAGAGCAAGCGTGGTGATCATTGCCCGTGCTTTTTCAGTGTGAGACGTGGCCCTTGCCCAGCAATGGGACAAATATAGGCTGGTATTATTATGATCTTTAGGCTTTACTGAAATAAAATTTATATATAACTAGCTTTGCCCCGCGGTTTCACCCGCGTAAATGTCGATCCCGTGGGAATATCGGGATAAAAACTATCCTATGTCCTTTCCCGGGACTCAAACTATCTCTATACCAAATTTCATCGAAATCGGTCCAGCCGTTTTCATGTTATGTCGTGACAACGGAAAACGGGTTTCATTTTTATATATATAGATAAAACATGATTGAAGTAAGTATAGACCAGAATAAGTATATGTAGATATAGACATGACTCGTCTCTGCCGAGGTTAGGCTGAACAATCTAACATGATCGGTAATACTGATTTGAATATTTTGTTCATGTCAGGTTACATGCATCAAATTATAATTTGTCTCACAAATTGAACCAAACTCCAATGTGGTATGTCATCACTGCATGTGTGCGGTGCCCTAGAAAATAGTAAAACACTAAGGGCGGGTTGCTTCACGTCCACATGACCCACGCGTATATGTATGTGAAAAATGGCGCTAACTATCGTCAAACCAAAAAAAGCGTTGTTTCAAATTACAATAACGAAATTATGGCGTTGACTTACATCAAATAATTGCGATTCCGTACTCATTATTATTTGACGACGTACGTATGTTACGTTAACCACCCGTTTGAAACAACCGGTCCTTAGGGGCCGTCTCCACGAGCGAGAGAATCGCGGCGATATTATCGTCGTGCAGTCGTGCCACGTATTTCTATACACTCTCTTAGAACGTGTCTCCCTCCACACGGCGATATCATCGCGGCGATGATGGCACGGCGAGACTATCGCCGCGATTCTCTCGCTCGTGGAGAAGGCCCCTTAGTGTTCAGCCGGTCTATTCTGTTAACATCTCACCGTAAAAACTTCGCGTCAGGGTAAGATGACAGTTCACTTCAGGCTCACTTTACCTCAGTTTACAAGGTTATGTTTTTACCGAACAGATGGGTTGGAATCTAGGTAAATCTGTTTTTAGGGTTAAGTACCTCCCCATACATCTGTTTGTACCATAGATAGCCCGTGGTTTGTACCCAACCCAGCGACCCACCGCTGCTTCGCACGGTTTTTACGACTTGACTTGTTGTAGGTCGTAGGTTCGAACCCTGACAGGCCTTAACTTTGTGTAAATTATTGTATCATCACTGCTCGCAAAACGGTGAAGGAAATCATCGTGAGGGAATCGGCAAAAAATTTGAAGACATCTACCAACCCGCACTGGGCCCGCAAGGTGGATTACGGCCCACTGCCCTCACACTGAGCTATATGGTTCCCACTGCTGTGTCCCAGCAGTGGGAACCATATGCGCTGATTATGATATGTTTATAGACAGACAGGCTCGAAAGGCGACTTTAATTTATAATAACCCAACACGATATCGCAAAAAAAAACATATGTTCCCTACATTTTGACGAGTTATACGAACATAAATGTAGGGAACAGCTGATTTTTTTTCGCGATTTCCATTTGCGAACCTCACCACACCACGCGAAAATAATTACTCGTCGTCTGAATTTATGACATAAATCCTTTGTTTTAGGAATATTAATACCGTCATTTCAAACATTCAAATGACCATTCATTCACGAATTTCATTTACTGAAGCTTGTGCATTTGGTTCACGCTAATTGGATACCCGGTGGTCATTACACGTATACCTAATGCAAAATTTCCATTTTCGCGATGTCCGCTGTGAAGGCAATGTTTAATTAAACTTTAGTAATCACACGTATGGCTTTGCGATGAATTTACCTGAAATTATGTAAGCTCACATCGTTCTATGTTCTATGTTATGGGTTTGGTTTCCGCACTTAGTCCTTCAAATGGACCATTGTGCGTGAGCCATGGCGGCCATAGCCCACATCGTTATTTACGTTTGTGTTTGGGCGCTTTTGTTGTAATCCAAAATGAGGAGCTATGATATTTTTTAATTACGACTTCCTTAGAGGCATACTCATTCGCATGCAAAGACAGACATGGCAAGGAGTTGGCACCGCGCCAGGGCTTCTATCTCAAATTGTAAGCCGCCAGCTTATCTTGACATTCAGTGCCCCGCACAAATGTACGCTAACGTGAGTATTGCGGAGTGTCTTAATATGAACACAGAGCTCCAGTGTGCTTGGATGAGCACTGCTTTATTCAGCCTGTTGTTTTCTTCATTAGAACCGTGCCACTAAACCCTTGTCACAGTTTTTTTCCGATTTCTCTGTCAGTAGCCTTACGTAAATGCTTTTGGGCTCGCTATAAATATCGTGATTGTTAGCAAGAGTACTTGACGTAACAAGTTCTACTCCCGATAGTTAAAAAAAGACGTATCTAGCAAAAAGTAAAAACGGAGAAATAAATGTTTCAATGAATGAAACGGGATATATATTTAAAAATATTTTGTTGTGCTGAAACTGCACTGGGGGAATTTAGAAAAATATTGAAAATACAGGCAGATGCGCCTTTTTTTCTGTTCCTGCAATGTATGTAACTCAAATCTGGAAAAATGTTAGATGCGTCTTTTTTCCTATCGGGGGCAGAGTTATGGTTTCATTTGTCGGTAGCAACTGTACAGCAAACCCTGCGTTTATTTTTACAGAGTATAGGTACTCAATACAATATTTTTAGTTAGGTACCTATTCACAACGATTCGGATTAGGAATATGTTCGAGGTATCTAGGTATTCATGGCAATGGGTATAGTCAAATTAGTAGGTATTAAATGTGACGGCGGTAAATTTTTATCAAAAGCCATTCTTTTGCAATGATAAAACAGACGAACTCTCGACAGTTACAAGCATGTCGACAAACTCATTGGTACGTATGATACGATGCAAATAAAATAGAACGTTACGAGGCCGCCGTTCTCGACTGTTCCGTTGATATTTATTATTTTTATGATGCCGCATTACTTTTAAATGAACACCTAAGCACGGCATCCTTGCAACACCGGTAGACATATGCGCCATCTTCGAGCAAGGTAAATCATTCTCTTTATACCTTTTATGACTACAATTTGTCTAACACGTCAGAATGTACTGCAGGCTCCTGTTTAACCTTTTAACCGCCTATGTCGGATTAATCCGACAAATATTTTCGTGTCCATTCCGCCAGAGTCGTACATATACGACCAAATAACACAGCTCGTTTAAACTGTATAGAAAGAAAGAAAGAAAATACGTTTATTTGCGGTGAAAATGACGCAAAAAGAACAAAAACACAAAAAATAAAATAAAAAGGTAGGGGGAAACATGCGTCACATCCACGCAAAACGGCTATCGCTCAGCATTATGCTGCGACCCTATGCAGGACAGAGCCCCAGCGCTGGTGGTGTATTATTATTACATCATCACAGCTCGTTTCATCGGTATTTATTCTTCGTTTTTTTTTTTTTTTTTTTTCGGGCGTTGGGGGCACGATAACTGATATAAAGTCGAGTGATTAAAAGGTTAAACAGATTTGAACCATAATTTCACACTCAATATCATTGTATTATTTGTAACCTCTCGGACAATAATCGCGCCGGGAATTGTTCTAGTTCAGTGAGTAACACAAGGAATAGACTAGGTAATATGATTTGCCAAAGGCATTTACGAAATACAGGGAACATAATATTTGCTTTGAATTCCGGAGCTGATAAAACGGGCTCAATCCGAATAGACGCAGCCGACTAGCGCATATTTAATTATAAAATCCGTAATTTCACGTCCAAATGTGTCGGATCGGATAGCGAGTGCCTTTCATACGTTCCTGCTGCCGAATGGCGCTGAATACCGAGTGGTGAATTTACGGGGAGCCGGTAAATTGTGTCGCTTTGAGTGAAAGCTTTCATACTTGTACACGTCAACATGTGGTACACGTCAGACGCCGCACTTCGGTACAGGGTTTCCGATGGCAGGAGACTTTCGATGGCACTACAGTACAGACTAGCATCTTACTGTTATTATTAAGATGACAGCTTGTGAGTGAATCTAGCAAGACAGTGAATTAGCATAGAATCTGTGGACTTAAATGTTGTCGTTATATGTGTGTGTGTGTGTGTGTGAGACATGTGACATTACCAACCCGCACTGGGCCCGCGTGGTGGGTTACGGCCCACTCCCTCTCACAGAGAGGAGGCCTGTGTCCCAGCAGTGGGATTCAGTGGGAACATTATAGGCTGATTATGTATGTTTATGTATGTGTGTCTCGGAGCGCATAGGATACAAACAACGATTTACTCTGCACCTACTTACCTAGTTTCTAAATAGAGCAAACACGTCGCGTGAGTGACAGATAGATTACATCGAAAGAACTGCGCCATTTCTCCTCACAGATAATATTTTATAATGGAAATAAATTAAAGTAAGATTGGTTTTTATGAGCGCCATTTATGATATTTACGAATGAAGTTTGTTGCATGCGAGCTGTGGCCGTCCTTTTTGAGTAGTAGCCAAAAAGATCACTGAACAATATATTCTGAAATGAACGCGAATGTTGTTTTATTTTAAGTAACCTTCTGAAGAGATGTTGTACATATTTAAAGTTAATTTCCAAACATAGAAATTTAAAAAATTCCAACTGTAATAATCAACAGGAAAAATACTTACTTCTTTAACCGACTTCAAAAAAAACAACCGACTTAAAAAAAAAACACTACAAAGGATAAATAACTTTAATTTCGGAAGTCGGTGTCGTAGGTTCCGCATTTTCGTTTTTTTGACACCGACTTCCGAAATTAAAGTTATTTATCACTTTGTAGTGTTTTTTTGAAGTGAAAACTTCTTTAGCGGCGTTGAACACTTTTTGTACTGGGGAAAAAATGTTAAACTCGCGTCAGGACACGTGAGCGTCAGGAGAGATTTCCCCTCCCCCCCCCCCCCCTCTTTCTACGACGGCGGCGCCAACCGAAGTGAACCAAGCGAGACACGATAATGGATGGATGGATGGATGGACGGACGGACGGACGGACGGACGGTGACGGTAACGGTGACGGTGACGGACGGACGGTGACGGTGACGGTAACGGTGACGGTGACGGTGACGATGACGGTGACGGTGTCGGTGACGGTGACGGTGACGGTGTCGGTGACGGTGACGGTGACGGTGATGGTGACGGTGACGGTGACGGTGACGGTGACGGTGACGGTGTCGGTGACGGTGTCGGTGACGGTGACGGTGACGGTGTCGGTGACGGTGTCGGTGACGGTGACGGTGACGTGACGGTGACGGTGACGGTGACGTGATGGTGACGGTGACGGTGACGGTGACGGTGACGGTGTCGGTGACGGTGACGGTGACGTGACGGTGACGGTGACGGTGACGGTGACGGTGACGGTGACGGTGACGGTGACGGTGACGGTGACGGTGACGGTGACGGTGACGGTGACGGTGACGGTGACGGTGACGGTGTCGGTGACGGTGACGGTGTCGGTGACGGTGACGGTGTCGGTGACGGTGACGGTGACGGTGACGGTGACGGTGACGTGACGGTGACGGTGACGGTGTCGGTGACGGTGTCGGTGACGGTGACGGTGACGGTGTCGGTGACGGTGTCGGTGACGGTGACGGTGACGGTGACGGTGACGTGACGGTGACGGTGACGGTGACGGTGACGTGATGGTGACGGTGACGGTGACGGTGACGGTGACGGTGACGGTGTCGGTGACGGTGACGGTGACGGTGACGTGACGGTGACGGTGACGGTGTCGGTGACGGTGACGGTGTCGGTGACGGTGACGGGGACGGTGACGGACACTGCTGTGTATTCGTAAAATTCGTGTATATACAGTGTTTAAAATATGGAAATTGAAAAAAGTGCATCGATTAAAATAAAAGTGAGGCAACAATAGTGAAAAAAAATTAGTTATATTAATTCAATTCATAATTGATTTATTTCAACGTTAATATTCAAGTTTTCACTTCTGTCGGCACTCCCGGAGTGCAACCCGTCTTTTTTTTTTTTTAAGTCGGGTGTTTTTTTCTTTGTAAAAAAGTTTTTATTTTTCACTTTTTTGTTGTACCTACCCCACAAAAAAGTAAACGAAAAGATCGTTAATGTAGAAAATGTAGGTAAATTTTTAGATTTTTGTTGATTTTTCAAAAACCGCTTGTCCGATTTCGATAAAATTTTCATGGGACCATATTTTGGGAATCGGTCCAGGCGTCTTCGAGAAATCGGGGAATATACATAAAAAAAAAAGATTCCGACGAATTGAGAACCTCCTCCTTCTTTTGAAGTCGGTTAAAAAGGAGGTTCTGTTTTCGACCCGTATGTATGTATGTCCGCAATTTTCTCAAAAACGAATGAACCAATTTTTTCTTGATCGATTACTCTTGACAAAAAAAAAAGAGTTTACAGACAGGGTGCCAAAAGACCCATCACGAAGCCGTCATCCATTCTGTACATAAAACTAAGTAGGTAAGTTTTTGCAAAAACAGTTAGAACTTTGGCATTCAATATTTACGAAACCTGAAAGTTCCCAGGTATGGTCCAGTACATAAAAATGATCATAATAACGGGAAAAACAAGTGGCTCTTGGCTTCGTTAGGGTATTTTCATACCCCTTACTTATGTGTAGCTTACGACGTTTACATAATCAGCCATACAACGTTCCGACTGCTGGGGCACAGGCCTCCTCTCGATGAGAGGGAGTGGGAACACGTAATCCACCACGCGGGCCCAGTGCGGGTTGTAAGATGTCACATGTCTTCGAATTTTTGCTCCTGGGACACACCGGTTTTCTCACGCTGTTTTCCTTCACCATTTTTGAGAACAGTGGTGATGAAATAATTTACAAAACGTAAAGCGCCTGGCTGGATTCAAACCTACGACCTTCTCTCGTAAGTCGCGGCCGTAACCACTGAGCTAGCGCTGCTTGTAATACTTTAAAACAAAGTCGAATAATTGCAATCAAGTAGTGATGCCCTGCGCCAGCAGTGAGAAAACGTCGGCCATTATAAATAAATAATAACCAGTAAGCCTTAACATTGAGAGCAGTGGTGGCCCAGTGGTATCGGCCGCGTGTTACGAGTTGTAGGTTCGAACCCAGACAGGCGCTTTACTTTGAGTAAATTATTTCATCACCACTGCTCTCAAAAACGGTGAAGGAAAACATGGTGAGGAAACCGGCACGTCCTAGAACCAAAAATTCGAAGACATGTGACATCTAACAACCTGTACAGGGCCCGTGTGGTGGATTACGTCCCACTCTCTCTCACAGAGAGGAGGCCTGTGTGTGTCCCAGCAGTGGGAACATTATTTGCACACAAGATAACAGAGTCACAACACACTGATAATATTATTACTTACTTATTACATTGGGAACGAAGCAGGGTTGGCAGGTTGCCAATCTCACCTTTCAACCTTTCACCCGTGTCGCCCTGTGTGTGTGATGACGTGTAGGTCAAATATGGAAATTCGAGAATGTTCCCTATCGGAAATACTGCAGTCGGTACCCGGGTCAAATAAAAGCAATCCGTAACCAAATTACCTGTCGAAAATTTCTATATAAGTTAGGCGAAATATAGAAATTGATGCAGTAAGCTTTTTGTCTGAAATGGAGTTTGATTTTATATGTAGGTATTACATTTATTGGATTAATTGACAGTACATTAAAACATAGCTTAGTAAAATAAGGTTATTATAAAATTATACTTAGGTACTTATTAATGTTATCAATTATGCGTTTTGTTTTATTTATTCATTTTTTAACCGACTTCAAAAAGGAGGATGTTCTTAATTTGTATATGTACTAGCTGTGCCCGCGACTTCGTTCGCGTGCATGACGGAAAACGTTTTAATTTCTTTGTGTGGAACCCTAATTCTTTTTCTAAAATAAAAGTAGCCTATGTTATTCCTTATTATATTAGCTATCAGCCAGTGAAAGTCCCGTCAAAATCGCTCCAGCCGTTTCAGAGATTAGCCGGAACAAACAGACAGGCAAAAATTTGTTAAAAAAAATATTTTGGTATAAATGTACCGTGTATACATCCATATACATTTAGTAAAAAGCGGCTATTTTAATATTACAAACAGACACTCCAATTTTATTTATTTGTAGTACGGTCAGCATCAAAAGTTGATTAACACTTCAGTTTTTTTAATTTTAGTTATTGAGCAAAATATTTGGTAAAATTGCAGCAGAAGAATTTTTTTTAGAATATATACTCTTGTCTATTATGTGGAAAGCTAAAAATCAGTTTATTGAAAAAAGTTGTTGTCAATTTAATAACATGTAAAAATGATAGTGTTAATCGACTTTTGATGCTGACTGTACCTATGTAGTGTGTAGTATAGATGTAAGTATAGATAACAAATTATAAACGTATCGATAACGGGGTTTAAATAACTTTTGGTCAGGACCAATATGAGTTTACGGAATAACGCTCTGACAGGTACAGCGCTTTCAGTATCGAGCTCTTAATTAATTCTACTGCCTTTAATTTGTTAGTTTCACCCGAATGTATTAATTTGTCGGCGCGTCTAGAGAATTGGTTCGGCGATGCCAACCTCTTTGGTTAATATTGTTTTTTTTTTTAGAAGATATGTCAACTGTCAATTTGACGTAACACTATGGACTGGGGAGGCGGCCCGCCATTATGAGAACAAGGAGAAGTGAGGGATACATTCACATGGGTTGATCGTAAAAGACGATATTGATTGGAGGAATTGTGCTATGATATCCAATTATGTGTAAATTGATTGCGCTCGCGCCCCACGTACTTGGTGGAATGTCATTCATGCACTATCGTTAATTAAATAATTGGATTAGACATCTTGTGATTGTTCATAAAGACGTTCATATACTTTCAACTCCTCGCCCGCAAACCCACGCAACATGGCCTCTTCTGATAAAGATGATCTATTCCCTTTATATTCATATTTCGTGGAACAGCTGCCTTCGTACGAACATGCTATGCTGGCTTTCCGGTATGTGCAGAAAGGATATTTTAAATCTAGGATCAGATGTGACCTTTATGCCTTTTGTTCGCGGCACTTTTTCATTACTGTACGGCGTATAAACCGCGCTGTAGAAATGGCGAGTCTGTCAACAAGCTTCCATAGTGATCCATACTACACTGACGACCCTACACAAAGCGAATAAACCGTAATTTTTCGAGAAGGAAAGAAGTCTGTGAACAAACGGCCTAGGGGGCAATACTGAGAATTTCTTTACAATCAAATCAACGCCTAGATTCAGTCTTCGATATGCTGAAACAAAGTTAAATTCTTGCGAATTTCGCCTTTGACGCTCAAGTGAAAAAACTTTTCTACAAAAAAAAAAAAACAACCGCTTTAATTTCGGAAGTCGGTGTCGTTGGTTCCGCATTTTCGTTTTTTGACACCGACTTCCGAAATTAAAATTATTTATCACTTCTTTTTTTTTTAAGTCTGTTTTTTTCTTTGTAAAAAAGTTTTTATTTTTCACTTATTAGCTGTACCTAGCCCACACAAATTCAATTAACACTAGTGCATTGAATTGAAGACACCGACTAGAAGAATCATCAAAATTCGCATATAAATGCCGGAGATGCAGTACATTTATGAATATAACTTCGTTCATAAGAATAATTACCTAATGTATTACTTATATACTAAAACCTTTCTGAAAGAAGGTAGATCACATTAGTGAAAGAATTATCAAAATTGGTTCGTTGGTTTTTGAGGAAATCGCTGACATTCAAGTCAATTTCAATTCAACATCATCACGGATAGTTTACGAATGAATGACGGATATTGATAAATAACATTCTTATAGCCTGCGCAGACGACGGATTTTTGTCTGCGGACTTTTGTGTCCGCGGCGATAGAACGTATGGAAATCTATGCAATAACGCACACGAAGGACAAGTAGACTGCTGGAATTTCCATACATTCTATCTTTGCGGAAAAAAAAGTCCGCGGACAAAAATCCGTCGTCTCCGCAGGCTATTAAGGCGACAAATATGACTTAGTGAGTCTCTATTCGTTTTGAAACTGTTAGCCGATGCCGCGTACCATGCTATGAATGTATGAGAAGACGAATCAGGAGGACTCCATCGAAATTCAATTTATTCGTTGTCCCAAATTCGTTTGTTTTAGTTGGACAATTTACTTGCAGTTTATTACGAGAGCTGTCGAACGTAAAGTCTCGTGTAAGATTCTACCACATTATTTACCTACTGTGAATCTTAAATATTGAACTTATGGGATTTAAGGCATAAGTTGTAACTAAGTACAAAAGACGGCGATAAATACTTAGGTACATAGGTAACTACCGATTAGGAAGCCATCACCTCCCTAGCCTTTTCCCAACGATGTTGGGGTCGGCTTCCAGTCTAGCCGTATGTAGCTGAGTACCAGTATTTTTTATCGAGCGACTGCCTATCAGACCTCCACAACCTAGTTACTGGGTAATACGATAAGTACCCCTTGGTAAGACTGGTTGTCAGACTTTCGGGCTTCTGACGACCCGTAACGACTGTCAAGATCCACGAATGACAATCGGGACCAACGGTTTAACATGTTTCCCGAGGCACGGAGGGGTCTTGGTATGTAAAGATGGTCACCCATCCAAGGATCAACCGCGGCAAGCGTAGCTTAACCTGATCGATCGACCCGCGAAGCTGTTATTACGTAGCCACAAGCCGACGTCATTTATTTAAACAGGGCCCGCAGGCGGATGGTTTCTAATTTAGATTTTATGGAATCGAGTTCACGGTAGATCACAGACATGATTCTTCTATATCATCTTTGGTTATCTAAATATTATAAAACTAAATGTCTCTCGTGAATTTTTAGCTATAGCATCACTTTTTTGTTGGCTTTTACTGTCCTACTGCCGGGCAAAGGCGTCCCCCAATTCCTTCCAGGAACTCTCTTCCCGCGCCACCTCGAACCAACCCTCGTGGTACACATCCATCACTTAGGTATACAATATTCATGTAAGTACGTCGATTTGTTTGGCTAGATTTTAATCCTATAGTAGGCAGGTATGTAAGATGTATTCATCAGATAATTAATTTATATGTCATGGTTTCGTTTTTAATTATTTTACCTATTGTGTCACCGTCACCGTCACCGTCACCGTCACCGTCACCGTCACCGTCGCCGTCACCGTCATCGACACCGTCACCGTCACCGTCACCGACACCGTTACCGTCACCGTCTCCATCACCATCACCGACACCGTCACCGTCACCGTCACCCGTCACCGTCACCGTCACCGTCACCGTCATCACCGTCACACCGTCACCGTCACCGTCGCCGTCACCGTCACCGACACCGTCACCGACACCGTCACCGTCACCGTCACCGACACAGTCACCGTCTCCGTCACCGTCATCACCGTCACACCGTCACCGTCACCGTCACCGTCACCGTCACCGTCACCGTCACCGTCGCCGACACCGTCACCGACACTGTCACCGTCGCCGTCACCGTCACCGTCACCGACACCGTCACCGTCACCGACACCGTCACCGACACCGTCACCGTCACCGTCACCGTCACCGTCACCGACACCGTCACCGTCACCGTCACCATCACCGTCACCGTCACCGTACCGACACCGTCACCGTCACCGTCACCGTCACCGACACCGTCACCGTCACCGTCACCGTCACCGTCACCGTCACCGTCACCGTCACCGTCACCGTCCGTCCGTCCGTCCGTCCATCCATCTATCCATCCACCCATCCATTATCGTGTCTCACTTGGTTCACTTCGGTTGGCGCCGCCGTAGAAAGAGGGGGGGGGGGGGGGAAATCTCTCCTGACGGTCACGTGTCCTGACGCGAGTTTAACATTTTTTCCCCAGTACAAAAAGTGTTCAACGCCGCTAAAGAAGTTTTCACTTCAAAAATATGTAAACATACTTTTACTGTATTATTTTAAAAAATCCTTTTGTATGGAGGAGGGGATCGCTCGAGATCAGCTTCATGCATTGCAAATCAAAATTGCGCTGTGACGTTGGAGTGACTAGCGCCCTCTCACGGCATGTTTGCAGCCAGCCGAGGTAGTCACCACTTCCCTTTGTCATACGATATGCACGTAACCTACTGTGATGCTATTGTACCTATAACTCTGTAATTTCACAATATTGCGAATAGACTGCATTATAAAATGCTTGAAAATTTAGACAGGCCTGATGGTCTAGTGGTTAGTGACCCTGACTGCTATGCCGGAGGTCGTGGGTTCGATTCCCACCCAGGACAAATGTTTGTGTGATGAGCACGATCATTTGTTCTGTGTCTGGGTGTAATTTATCTATAATATGTATGTATTTAGAAATATATAAGTATGTTTATCAGTTGTCTAGTACCCATTACACAAGCTCTGCTTAGCTTGGGACTAGATGGCGTTGTGTGATTGTTGTGGAATATTATATTATATTAAAATTGGAATAACTTGTTTGTAATTATCAACCAAGATAATATAGGGGACAGCTGTTTTGTTTAATATAAAATAATGTAAACACTATCTCGTGCACATCAGCACAGCTATTCACACCCGCCCGATTGGCTATTCGACTCGTTTATGGGGATCGCTACAAAATGAAGCGAATGAAGTCTTGTAGAAGAAAATGTTTAAGTGGTCAATAAATCATTATTATTAGGTAATTTCTGAAGTAACGTGCTACTGTAAAATATACATGGAGCGATTAATTAAACAAGGAAACCAGCAGTAATCTGATAAAATAA
Source organism: Amphipoea lucens (assembly GCA_947508005.1). Lineage (NCBI taxonomy): Eukaryota > Metazoa > Arthropoda > Insecta > Lepidoptera > Noctuidae > Amphipoea > Amphipoea lucens. Next base: position 5,257,625 of record OX382355.1, read on the forward strand.
CAACTAGCTTCTGTCCGTGACTTCGTCCGCGCGGAAATTTCTTGTTTCCCTGACCCGCCACATCGCATCGCATTTCCTGTTAGCGTAATATCTGACTTTTTTTCTTTTTGCTAGCTCCTATTGGTCCTAGCGTGATGTTAGATAGCCTGCCTTTCTCAAGAATTGGGCTATCATCAACAGCAAAAAGATTTATCCAAATCCGACTGGTGGTTCCAGAGATGAACGCGTTCAAACAAACAAAGTCTTCAGATTTATTTTTTATTATTAGTATAGCTTCTGTCCGCGACTTCGTACGCGTGGAACTCGTCAGACACACAATGCCTATACAACATTTTTATAAATTCCCCGTCGCTATTATAGTTCGCGCCAGGAAAGATGAGACTTGATCCCCTCCTCCCGCGCTCTTTCCACCGCCCCTATGACGTCCGGTCCCATCCCGCGCTCAGACCTCATACCGCTAAAGAGACCTAAAATCTTGTACTGCGCAAGTCAAACCACGTGATGTGTCAAATCTCATCTTTCGTGGCACGCATTACACTTCGTTTTCGCTTAGCGCTCTTTCTGACTATTTTTGCCCGGCTCCTATTGGTCCTAGCGTGACCTTAAATAGCTTATAGCCTTGCTCAAAAATTAGGCGCAAAAATGTTTTTTCAAATCCGACTGATAGTTCCGAAGATTAGCGCGTTCAAACAAACAAACAAATTCTTCAGCTTATGTTATGCTTCGAATAAACTTGCTTCGTATAAGCACTTTATCGAAGGAGTCCTCTAAACTGTATTCTCAAAACGAAAATCGGAAAATATTGACAGTTCAAATCGATATGAAGACGTCGACGACGACAGAATCGAGGGATTGGGGATAGCTGTGCAGCACTGCTATTCACAACCGTTCGATTCGCTATCGAAGTTAGGGGGAATATGCTACAAAATGATAACTGTTGTGGTAGAAAATATTTAAGTGGTAAGTAAATAATACCTACTTATTAGGAATTTCTTAATATAACTTAACTTGTATAAAATATACCTTGAGTGATTAATTAATATAGGAAACAAGCAGTAATTTTATATAGGTAATAAATATAATACATATTACGTTTTTTTTTATTTCGAATAAACTTGATTTGTGATGCATGGTTCATGACATGAGTCAATGGCGCCGATTCCCTTGTTCACAAACTAAACTAAAGTTCAGTGCATCTTTCTCTTTCTATTTCATTAGGAAAAGGACAGATCATAAATAGGTATTAGTTTAGTCCTGTCAAATCAAGATACTCCATAGATAAGTTTAGACGTGATTAAAAAATTGACAACTAAAAATACGTCAATTTATGTCAGGCTCTGACTAATTTGACAGGACTAAACTACGATAGTATTTATGTTCTGTCCTTTTCTTAATGAAATAGAAAGAAAAAGATACACTGAACTTAAATTTAGTTTAGTTTGTGAACAAGGGAATCGGCGCCAATATGAACATAAATCAGACCAGAATATAATATATTATACCTCAGAATATCATTATCTGTGCCAGACCAGATCATTGCTACGTCAAATACTAATCTGGGTAGGATAAGTCGGCCTAAAGTGACGGTAGTAAGCTCTAATTGACACACGAGCATAGAACATGGTTGGCTGTATGCTTATTGTTTGTTCCACCTACTGATAATTCACTGTATAATTTTGTGATCACAAGTTCCATACTGCATGTGTTTTAGACCGTATGAACGACTAGCTGCGCCCCGCGGTTTCACCCGCGTAAATGTCGATCCCGTGAGAATATCGGGATAAAAAGTATCCTACGTGTTATTCTCACTAAATTTCTCGCTGATGGTGGCGCATGTGTTGGATCATTTAGCTCCCTTCAAAATGGTTGAGCTGAATGGTGCTAATACCTACATGCGTCATGTTCGTGAACGGGCGCCGTCAGTAGGGACTGGTCATCTCTTTGCTGCCACGGCTTATTTTAATTTAATATTTGAATTGTTTCTTTTTTTCTCATCTTCTCATTTTGGACGCTTTTAACGTTCTGCATCGTTCTCACATGTATAATTTTTAACATGAATGATGTAACCAAGACTTTGTAACCATATTATTTTGATTTAAAAGAGTGTCCATGGAGTTTCTTGCCCGTTCTTCTCCATAGGTAGCTACTCTTTGGAATGGGCAACTAGCTTCATCTTTCTGACTGACCGACCCCTTTTCAATTCAAAAGTGCCTGTAATTGGTTTAATTGAAATAAATGCTTTGAGTTTGAGTTGAGTTTGATGTAAAAGCTATATTACTGTAAAGTTTCATCAAAATCTGTTTATTAGTTTTTGCGTGAAAGGGTAACAAACATCCTCACAAACTTTCGCATTTATAATATTATTATAGTAGGAAGTAGGATAGAAAGTAGGATAATCATGAATAGTAGAATGTTCTCATCCCACCTTTTTACAGAAAAATATCATACTCATCATTGCGATGTGAACGGGTCCTAATTGCGTAACACACTATCAATCGGAATCAGATTAATTTCGAAGCCAATTGCTAATCCATTGCTTCATAACTTCGAAAAATTTATCTCCTCAACACGTAAATAACGCAATGAATGTTGTTGAACCGTCAAAATGAAACCGATTCCGATTGATAAAGTGTTACGCAATTGCCCCGCAGGTCCTAACAACTTGAATTTGACAGCGGCCATATTTCGTAGAGTCCGTTTCACGAAAGAAGTCCAGCAGACGCGGCGCTACAGGCACGCGACGGAGTCATAAATCTTTATTTTTTTATTTATCTCAATATCATATTATAAGCACTGGTTGATAGAATGCACAACCTGAAATAGAGAAAGGCGTGTGAGGTAGGAGAATTGTTGTAGGAATGTTGCTCACTGTCTAAAAAATAATTAGTTCCACTTTTTGCCGCTGGACTTCTTTCGTGGGACGGACGCCACCTACAGACGGTTCAATTAGAATACCTAGTTAATTTAAGTGTTACTACTACGCTGACGAGCGGTTGTTGTTATCATTAGTTAGTAGAGCGTACGATATCGCCGATCTTTTACGGCTTTAAGAGTCTCTAACGCGTAGCGTACTTTGTCTGTATGTACTACACCTGCTGGTTGAGACCCGCGTGGATCGCAACTCAATGTGCATTGCACAAACACGCGACTGTGCTGTGACGTCACGTCACGTCGCTCTGAGGGGCAATTCTGCAATTTTAAAAACGTTCACAGTTGAAGGCCAATTCTCGTAATTTAAAACATTCCAAATCTAGTCGCAGTCTCATCTCGGCGACAAACAAACGTGACAAGTTTAAAAACCTCTAATTTCTCTAAATTAGAGGTATTTTTGACAGATTGAGACTGAGATCAAACTGGGAACATTCTTAAAATTACTAGATTTTCCCCTCTGATCTCAGTCTCGATCTGTCAAAAATACCTCTAATTTGCATACATTGTTGACATGTTTTTGATATTGATTATTGCTGAGATGATATTGTGACTAGATTTTGAACGTTTTTAATCAAGTACGGGAATTGGCCTTTAGCTCAAAACTTATCGCGCACGGGTATTCAAGAAAAGTTAAAAAAAAAACTATGTTATTGGGAGGCATCGGAAAAGAAATACAAACAATACGTTTTATTGTCTTATCCATTAGGGCGGTTTCGCACTACGTCCGATCCGAATCCGAGAAATGCCGGTCCGAGGTGACCGTTGTCCTATTTGTATGAGGGGTTGCACACTACATCTGAACTCTATCTGTCAGAATTTAGAACAATTTCCAATTCAGATTGATTTCTCGGATTCGGATCGGACGTAGTGCAAAACCACTCTTACGGCGTTTACGCACTACATCCGATCGGAATCCGAGAAATGCCGGTCCGAAGAGACCATTGTCCTATTTGTATGAGGGGTTGCGCACTACATCCGAATAAATAGGACGATGGACTATTTCTTGGATTGGGATCGAACGTAGTGCGTAAACGCCCTTACGGTATGAATTTTGGAAGATAGGTGAAATCTCTGACAACACTCACGAACCTTTTACCGAGTGTTCTGCTGCAGCGCGTATAAGCTAATAATATAGTACCTATTAACATAATTGCTTTACCTATGTGTAGCTGCGCAAAACCGGCCCAAATACAAAATCAGTACAAACAAACCACAAATTCATCACACAATTTATTGGGCCTCCAAATACGGTTAGCTACGCATATTTCACTCGCACATCTCGGCTGTGCGATTTCAAAACCTAGCAACTGCTATTTTTGTTAAATCGGTGTTTTTGCATAATTTGACTTGGCAGATAAAGTCACCATTTAAAAAAAATAGCAGTTGCAAGGTTTTGAAATTGCACAGCCGATCTGCATGTGCTACATGAACAGTCGAGCACAAAGCGAAGCGAAGCCCGCATGTGATAGATGAAACAGAACAATAAACTGAAATTATCTTTTTTTTTTTTTTCAGAATGCGTCCCAGAGCTGTGTACTGAAGAGGCGAAGCCTGAAATTCCAGCTGCACCACTAACTAGTGAGTCTATTGCAAACTTTTTTGAAAACACTTAAACACGAAACGAATTCTTCGTCTCGTTCGCGAGTAAGAGAACAAAATAAAACTTTACTTCAATTGATACCACTCAACTCTCGTTCAAATCTCGATAGTGTATCGCTTGTCTGCTCTAAGAATGTCTTACTTACTTGTCTGCTTCGTTCCGTAGTCAATATGTCGAAATATCCGTCTTTTCTGTATGCTACAGTATTTTTGGTAGCCCTACCCCCTTTTATCATCACACTTCACACTTAATATTTTTAAGGCGAAAGTTTGTGAGTGAGTGTGTGTGTTTAAATGTTTGTTACTTCTTCACGCTCAAACGGCTGGACCAATTTTGATAAAATTTTGTATGGAGGTAGCTGAGACCCTGGATTAACATATAGGCTACTTTTTATCCTGATATTCCCACGAGATCGCCACTTATGCGGGTGAAACCGCGAGGCGCAGGTAGTTGCTAATATGCTACCGTGATCAACTTGGTATGATGTAGACATCATTAGGCATGTGGGATTTTTATCGCATAAGTTTCGCACCTACATATTATATGTTTATTATACTTTGTTTTTATTGTTAGCCTATATTGTTTCCCACTGCTGGGCATAGGCCACCAAACCGATGTCTTGTACGATCTCTGGCCATGTTGAACTTGTAAACCTTACCAGATCGTCACACCACCTTCGCCGTGGTCTAAGTAAGTTAAATTTTGCGAAAACATTAATCACAAAACGGTTCTAAAAGGAATAGTTTCTTGAGATATAATCTAAATGCTGGTGAAAACCCTTTCGAAACCCACAACGTAGTTTCAGCGCCCTATGTTTCAGAATTTACAAACAAACGCGGCAAGCGATTACACTTCAAAAAAGGTTATGAAAGCAGTTCTTCACATGAAAATAACTGTGTATTTAAAGCTTTCTTTTTATAACCATGCACCAAGCATAGAGCTACCGACTACGGAACCCTACAGGCACTACTTACGCGCCCACGTGCATTGGCCGGATTTTTCTCACCTCAGTTTGAAAGCTGTACATCTGTTACGTTAGTGTTTTTCTCGTGTAAATAGTCTCGTCTTTTTTTTTTTGAAAACTGGAAATATTGTAGTTTTCTTTAGATTATTGTATGTTATATAGGAGCAGTGGTGGCCCAGTGGTATCAACCACGACTTACGAGTTGTAGGTCGTAGGTTCGAACCCAGACAGGCGCTTTACTTTGTGTATATTATTTCATCACCACTGCTCTCAAAACGGTGCAGGAAAACATCGTGAGGAAACCGGCATGTCCTAGAACCAAAAATTCGAAGACATGTGACATCTACCAACCCGCACTGGGCCCGCGTGGTGGATTACGGCCCACTCCCTCTCACAGAGAGGAGGCCTGTGTCCCAGCAGTGGGAACATTATAGGCTGATTATGTATTGTATGTTATACAAATAATAAAACTTTATTCGAGGAGTAATTTTTAAAACGTCTCCAAAAGACTCAATGAAGATGTAATTACAATTACGATTATGATAACACAAACATACCAGTGCATTCGCAAATTATTTGCCAAAAATGTAAACAAATATGAATTAATGGCAAAATAACTTTAATTCCTACAAAATAAAGTTCAGTTTACGCTGCAACTTCAAACATTTTTATAACTTTGTCAATAGTGCTAGCCACTCTGAAATAAGCTTAATTTTCATTGAAATAAAGTTGACGTTTGTTTAACTTGAAATAGGGTAGGGGCATAAACTACATACACACAAACTCACGGCTCCTTCCCATGGGGGTAAGCAGAAACTACAGAACGCTACCTGCTACGATCCTTACATACTCCTTTTGCTTCGTTTACGTACATACACTTGGGAGCAAATAAATCGAGCCACTTGCTTTTTTTTCACGTATAATGGTTATTATTTTTGGTATTATGGAACGTGTCAATTCGAAACATATATCGCCTAAGAGCTTATTTAATAACCTTTACAATGAGGGTAAATTATTGAATGATAACCTTATTTAATGATAAATTATTGGCTCTGAAAGAAAAACGGTAATTTTGATAGGAAATTGTAGGGTTAAAACAGTCCAGAAAATCCATCGAAATCAGGGCGCGGGGGGGTAATACAAGATATTAAGAATAAGCTGTTTATACCATAATTTTGTTTTTAATTGTTTTTTTCTGGACTGTTTCAGCACCCTAAATGCGAAACACACTAACAACAGTTTAGGTCATGAAAGTCACTCGAGGGAGGCACGTTATGCAATGCCAGTTGTGGGTTGTGGGAAGCCCCGCGGAAAATATAAAGTTTACCTTTGGATTTCTATAAATTGAACACCCTCCAACACTGCGATAAAATAAACGAACTTTTCCAGGTTACACATTCTGCAATCACTCACAAAGGGAGTTCTGGCATTCATGTGTATTTCACAGGCTCCTACCTTAAATTTCATCTGTGTTTTAAATGACTTCAAAAAAGGAGGTTCTGTATTCGACCCGTATGTATGTATGTATGTTTGTATGTCCGCGATTTTCTCAAAAACTAATGAACCAATTTTGATAATTCTTTCACTAATGTGATCTACATACCTACTTTCAGGAAGGTTTTAGTATATAATACATTAGGTTATTATTCTTATGTACGAAGTTATATGCATAAATTTACTGCATCTCCGGCATTTCTATGCGAATTTTGATGATTCTTCTAATCGGTGTCTTCAATTCATCAATGCACTAGTGTTAACTGAATTTCTGTGGGGGAGGTACAACTAAAAAGTGAAAAATAAATACTTTTTTACAAAAAAAAACAACTGTCTTCAAAAAAAAAAAACAACCGACTTATAAAAAAATCACTACAAAGAGATAAATAACTTTAATTTCGGAAGTCGGTGTCAAAAAACGAAAATGCGGAACTAACGACACCGACTTCCGAAATGAATGTTATTTATCTCTTTGTTCTGTTTTTTTTTTAAGTCGGTTGTTTTTTTTTTTTTGTAAAAAAAGTTTTTATAGTATTGTGTCGCGTGTCAGTGCCGTGATGTCGTAATAAAAAAATATTAAGCATTTTCAAAGTTAATGCTTTTGAGCTGAAATTTTGTACAGAGTTTCTAGACCAGATACACTCTTCAACCCGTTTGTATTGATATACCCTTTCCGTAACACCCTGTATATTCGAAAAATGTGTCTGCTCAACAACAACGCAATGAATGTTGTTGAACTGTCAAAATGAAAGCCATTTTTACTGTTAGTGTATTACGCAATTGCCCCACTGGTAATACACGCCGCACTGGTTGCAAGTACTACGCACCTGAAGAACATCATCAATAAGGTTCCCGGGGTTCCCACTCAAATCTGCCTTGTAAATAAACACCTTTTCTCAAACATGCTTGGAAATTTGACCATTATTTTGGCAACCTTCTTCGAGATAAATCGAAATTGCTGTACTGGCCAAATACATATGAGCAGCGGCCGGCAAAAGTTGTATGAAAATCCATATCCAAATAAATCACATAGTAAACTCATATCTGACGTGTAATTTAAAAATGAAACGATCTTTTACTGGCAAAAAACATGGCAACCACGGAGGTAACTTATCAAAAGGTTTTATTTAAATTTCGAACTGGCTTGGAAATAGAGAGTTGTTTATTGAAAAAAAAACAAATGAACACTTTAACGCGGGAAAAATGATTGTTGCTCGTTGTTTGTCATTGATTTTGAAAAGTAATAGTATTTGACAAAAAAAAATTCTGCCTAGGTAGGTACTACTTACTTAGTTTTAATTTCCGCGCATTATTTGAGAAAAGTTACTATACAAGCCTTGGCCACAACTAGGCATTGATGGACTTTTATGTATGTGTGCCTCGGCTTCGCCTCGGCTTTAATTTCCACGCATTATTTGAGAAAAGTACTATTCAAGCTTTGCCTACAACTAGGCATTGATGGACTTATGTATGTTTACACGTTCGTCCGTCAATGCCTCTTTTGCTGGCCGCTGCAGTAATTTACTACTGTTAAACGCCTTTCACTCATTCTCTCAACATGACCTAACCATGTACCTAAGCATTCTCTTCAATCTTTGTAACTACTTACATCTCATTTTAAAACCTTACTTATAAACATTACCCCCCCCCTTACTAATAAACGTTGTATAGCGTCTGTATAGTTAGGTACATACACAACGCTTTGTCTTCTTCTTTCGAAAGTCAAATTACTGACGACTGAAAGAGAGAAATCGGTGTGTAACTATTCATCTGACATAATACGTTTATTAGTAAGGGGGTGAGTATAAAATAACTTGTCTTAATTAATTAAAAATGCAGTTATCTTCACGTTGTACCTATAAGTTAACCTAATCGTCATTTGTAATGTTCCGTCAAAATGGACATTTCAATTTACAATAATTCGCGTGGAGCTGAAAATTGCTAGAGGTAATAATGTACAGACGCCAGCACATCAAGGTACCCCAATCTGTCAGATTTCTTTGATAGATTTTCAACTTTATTACAAAGGAATAAGGTTCATATTCAATTGGGAAAATTTGATAGATCGGGGTAGTTTGCTTGCTGTGCTGGCCTCTGTACCTAAACAATATTATAAATTAAATGTTAAAAAAAAAACCCCATCGATCCCAAGTCTGCAAAAAATATACATATGTACCTATATTCCAGGTCGTATAGGTTTTTTCGCATTTTCTCGTAAACAATTGTTATTTGACGTTAAATAAAAATTGCAGATCAAGCAATAATTATCTACAAAAAATGCTGTATACTTTTTTCCTACGAATAACGTATGTATGAAGCATACATAATAACTTCACTCGTTCCGTTTACTTGAACGAGCCTATGTCAATCATCATTCGCAATCTGCCAATGTAACACATAGGTACTTATACTTATAGCTATTTTTATTAACGTACCTTGTGCATATTATATTTAAATACAGTCAACTATAAAGTTTCCTATTTACGTGGTTTTATTGCCAGTATCCACCACACCATTCTACCTGTAATTAAATTCATGTGAAGTCAAGTGCACTAAAGCCGCCGCTAACTAATGCTAAGATATTGCTTCATTATCCCTAATTAATGTAAGCCACTGCCATTGATTTAATCAAATAATATGCAATTAGCGCGCGTCTTCAAGCAGCGTCGCACTGAGAGCCACATAAACGTTATGATCGGATAACAGTCTCTAAGTGCATTCCACAAGTTATATTATCATATGCACAACGAGGATCTCGCTTGTAAAGCGCATTATGATGATCTCAAACATCGTGCTCGAACAATTAGCAATAGGAAGAATTTATGCGGACGAGATTATGGCACCATCGCCTATTTGTTCCAATTAAACAGCTCGACCTATCGCACTCCAGCCTCCCTTTATATGTGGTTCTCCTTCGACTCTGAACGACCGGTCTACCTCATCTAGTCCGTCACAGGCGCCCTGACGTCGGTCCATCTAGACGGGGGCGACACCGATACGCGAGCCGATGCTCGAATTTCTATTTGATTGCCGTGTCTTTACACAATTAATCATTCTCCCTCAAGGTTAAATATCCCACAAGCCTTCGCCTTGTCAAAAATTCTTGGGAAAATTACGCAGAATTGTAGCTTTAGGCTGAAAGGCTCTGTCACTTCTTTCTCTGTGTGATAAATGTAGCCATATTAGTTCTATTTCAACTGGTCAGCCGTAGGTATGGCCGGCGACCGATCATGTCATATAGTCCTCTAGACCGAATTTCGGTATGGTGGCTAATCTCAGCGGAATCTGGCCATCTACACGGCAGATATTATAGTGCACAAATGCGTAATGCGTACACAGGTGCACTCACTCTTCCTTCACTCTCATTGTCCGATGGGACGGTAATCCGACACTGTACCAGAGAGAGATCAGGCGCAAGACCAATAGTTTAACGTGCTTTCCGAGGCACGGGGGTAACACACCGCCAACTTCCAAACTCCGGGCTGTTACCTACTGAGAAATTCCTAATTTAAAACCCAAGACACATGCTATCCTTAACCATTTTTTTTAAAGAAACGTTTTTACGGGTAACATTTTTGTGTACATTCTTTTCTTCAATAACAATAACCTAAAGGTATTTTCAGTGAACTAGAGGTCATGGCTAACCGTAACTTTACTATATCCTAGATATGACTGCAGTAACTTTAGTTACTGCTATTAGTATGAGAATAAACTCCGTATATTGTTTTGAAGATAACCTAGACTGCTCCCTGAGAATGGTTGTGAACTATTTATCTGTGTAACTATTAAGAGGTAACAGAAACATGGCCGATACTTCGATGGACGACTGGGCCGTACGCACGTTCTGCGTCCGTCTTTGAAAACCTGATCCGCTTCGAGGATTATATTTTAGGTAGGTAGGTACAGTATGCAATAAAGGGAATCGTCATTCGTGTCAATGATGGCACCCCTGCTGCACGGAATGCGCATAAATTCGCGAGATTACGCGTGAACGCTCGAAAATTTCTAAACGAGCTGTGTTACCCACGCGCTGCATCCTGATACGTCAGATCTAACTCGCACCTGTCCAGGAATTGCGTGATGGATTTATTTGGAACGAATGCTTCAGTTTTGTTCGTGCGAAACATGTGTGTAGCCGATAGGCTAAACCATACGTTTTTCACACAAACAAAACTGCAGCATTCCTGTGTACTTAAATAGACATTTATCGTTCTGTTTTATCAGAGCTACTATAATGAACCTTCCAGAATAAATGCTCTAAGTGGTGAAAACCGCATCCAAATCCATTGTGGAGTTTAGAAGAACTAAGCACACAGACCATATAAAAATAAAAATCTTTAATAGAAAAAATCAGTAAGACCATGAAGGCATTTTCTTTTAAAAACAATAACCGTCATTACTATGCCTCCTTGCCGAGAGAACCAACGGAAGTGTTCGTAATTGACTCGATGGCAACAAGATGCCGCAATAACTTTATGATTAAAAATATTTGCTGCAGCTTAGAAATGCCTGTGACGAAAACGACGTGACAGAGATATTACCGATGGCAAATCGAGTAAAATATGAGATCGTCCCGTATCTGGGCCACTTCTATTAATAGTTATAATTTTATAGGTCGTAACTTACATGATATTAAAATATGAGATCGTCCCGTATCTGGGCCACTTCTATTAATAGTTACAATTTTATAGGTCGTAACTTACATGATATTAAAATATGAGATCGTCCCGTATCTGGGCCACTTCTATTAATAGTTACAATTTTATAGGTTGTAACTTACATGATATTAAAATATGAGATCGTCCCGTATCTGGGCCACTTTAATTAATAGTTACAATTTTATAGGTTATAACTTACATGACATTAAGGTAACGCATCAACTAATTGAGTCATTACGGTCTGATCCTCTGAACCCCCCTCCACCTCCACCCCCCCTGGATCCCCTGCTAGTTCTTCTTCTGTTTTAATCTCTGTCTTATCCACTTTATCTAGGTTACTTTTTGGCAATATTTTTAACCGACTTCTAAAAAAGGAGGAGGTTCTCAATTCGAATGTTTGTATTTTTTTTGTTTTTTTTTTTTATGTTTGTTCGCGCATAACTCCGTTGCTTGCCAACCGATTTGAAAAATTCTTTTTTTTTTGGAAAGGGTATACTTCCCAAATGGTCCCATGAAAATTTTATCGAAATCGGACAAGCGGTTTTTGAAAAATCAACAAAAATCTAAAAAGTTATCTACATTGTCTACATTAACGATCTTTTTGTTAACTTTTTTGTGGGGTAGGTACAACTAAAAAAAGAAAAATAAAAACATTTTTACAAAAAAAAAACAACCGACTTCAAAAAAAAACACTACAAAGTGATAAATAACTGTAATTTCGGAAGTCGGTGTCAAAAAACGAAAATGCGGAACCAACGATACCACACCACCATACCACCACCACCACCACCAAGAAATTCCACGCGGACAAAAGTGACGGGCAAAATCTAAAACATAATATACAGCTAAAGGAACTTCACTCCAACCGGATGGCCCACGACACCTCTCGTCTTTTTAATTCAATTAAGGCAGCTCATCAATAAAGTACCTACCTAAAAGATCAAAGTGGTGGTGGAAGTGGCTTTTGTAGCGAATGAGAAGGATCTATATCTACCTACTAGATCTAAATATTACACATAATATACAGGATAACTTTTTTACCGGTTCCAAATTTTTACAGGATGTTCTACCCATGAATACGAATAAGTTTCACTATGAGACCAAGAACCACAGAACTCTGTTGACAAGGTTAATGATTACTTCTCTAACATAGGCAAACTTCTTGCAGATAATATCACACAACTTCTCAGTCCTCCGCAGGAAATAATATCAACCCTGACTCATTCTCGACAGAGAGTCCTTTGGCCTCATCTTTTATTCTTCTCGACACAGAGCCCGACAAAGTTCGAGTCACTCTAATGAGTTTGAAAGCAAATAGCGCTCTCGGTTGGGACAAAATACAAGTCAACTTTCTAAAAGCCGCACACGAACAAATTGTACTAATCATAACCCACTTAATTTTATTGATCTAAGCTCGAGCCGGGACTTTTCCTGGACGGTTTGGAAGTAGCCCTAATAACGCCTGTGTACAAGTCTGGAGGCAGGACTGACCCATCGGCAGGTTTATGTGTATAGATATGACTTATTATGTAATAAACCACCCGAAATAAATTCTAGGCTGATGCCTATAAATCTATAATGTTCACATTACTGGGATACAGTCCTTTTCTCTTCGAGAGGTATTGGGCTGTAATCTACCACGGAGACCCAGTGTGGGTAGGTAGATTACTCTAAGTCTAAAAATTCTAAGTCATGTCACGTGAAAAAAATATCTAGGAAATCTGGTTTCCTCGCAATGTATTCCTTCACCGTTTTGCGAGCATAGGTGATGGAATTATTTATACAAAGTAAATTAAAAGTAAAAATAAATTGTTGATTTCGTTAAAACTTGCATACTTAGCTATAATAAACAAATTTCGATGTTTTTCGAGGGGCCGATGCTCCCTAGGAAGGTGCTAAAGCTTCGCTTCAGTTGTTCCTCAGGGAAGCGTGACACATGTTCGTATCTAAATCAGCCATCCGTGAAATATCGGTATCGGTAAAGGTTTACTTAATCCCGACTAATCCCCACGCTATCTTTCGGCGACAGTTAAATAGATATTTGACAGAATTCTCGATAATTCAATTTATTCATTTATTGGTATACCTATCTACAATCGTTACAATGTTCAACCAAATTAGCACAAGCAAACATGTGCACAATATTAAGCGATAGACATAGACACAGCATGCAAAAACAATACAAAGAAAATTATTCAAAAAAAAAAACATGGAATTACAGTAGGTATAAGTACAGAAATTGACGTATAATTTTTACACAATTTTAACACGAATAGTTGTCAATTCACAGTATTTGCAATTTATGCAGAAGACTAAAAACGATGAACAACTAAACTAAGGTCCGGCCGCGGTAAATTTGTGATCACAACTAAAACTTCCGATAAATAACGAAAGGTGACCTAAACATAGTTATTTCTCTAAAAATAACGCGTATTTACTTTTATCTATACTAATATTATAGAGGTATTTGTTTGTTTACATGCAGAGGCGGCGTAAAGCGTGGGCGATGTGTGCCATCGCCTACGGCTTCGCTCTCCTAAGGGCGTCACACGGACTCGCACCTCGAAGGCAGGACAAGAAATTTTTTGTTTGTCGCGTTTAAAACGACGATAAATTTTATTCGTCGTATAACAATAATCCTGACTAATAAAAAAATCTTTTTAACACGCTTTTATTATCTTTGTACAGACGCCAGCACATCAACCTAACCAAAACTGTCAAATTTTCCCAATCAACTTTGAACCTTATGCTTTAGAGATAAAGTTGAAAATCTATTAAAGAAATTTGACAGATTGTAGTAGGTTGATGTGCTGGCGTACAGACGCCAGCACATCAACCTACTAAGATTAAACGACAAAACTTACTTCTAAGATTTTTTACAATGTTAGGTACAGACCCTAACATTGTAAAAAATCTTAGAAGTAAGTTTTAACCTACTTCTAACTGTCGTATCGAAATGAATCTTTATATTCATATGTGGTTCGGAAGACAAAAATATAATTTGGTATCTTGGAGCTGATCTATTGATAGAGCCAAGAGGTGGGTAGTGGCACTCTTCAGTGGCTATTAGTAAACCCCTCGAGTTTGCGGTCATATGATTCGTTTTGACGAGTTCAATATATTGCACTTGGTGTCGACGGTCTGATGATGGAGCCAGAAGATGAATAGTGGAACTGTTTAGGAGTTAGGTACTTGTAAACCCCTCGAGTTTGCTAGTAGCCCCTAATCGTCATTATTTGTTTGACTTTATTACTTACTAGCAGCGTCCCGCGGTTTCACCCGCGTTAGTTTCAATCCCGTGGGAATATCGAGATAAAAAGTATCCTGGTTATAAACTGTCTGTGTATCAAATTTCATCCAAATCCATTCAGTAGTTTTTGCGTGATTGAGTAACGAACATCCAAACATGTTCACAAACTTTCACATTTATAATATCACTAGCTGCGCCCGCAATTTCACCCGCATAAGTTTCGATCCCGTGGGAATATCGGGATAAAAAGCCTATATGTTAATCCAGAGTTTGATTTTGATTGGTCCAGCCGTTTGAGCGTGAAGAAGTAACAAACATAATTATAAACACACACACACAAATTTTCGCCTTTATAATATTAGTTAGGATTAACTTAACGAAGAATAATATACTAGACGCTCAACTATAAACTTTTCGCCCTGCATATAATGCTTGCTCAAAAACCCTCTGGGCTCCCCTACCATTGGAGATGTTTATCTTTCACAACCTGAAGAAATGTAAAACTGAGTACGATATAATTTCAGTTTCTATCCTGAGGCCTTTCAAGAATGGCCTCAAATATTATATCATGATTTCATGAAATAGTCCTTCAATATTTAACGTGAACTAAGAACTTACTTGTATTGGTGATCCTAATGATTATAATTAAGTCTGTAATTAGTGATCTGAAATAGGTGAGCTAACATACCTAAAGTTCAAAGAACAGAGACAATAAAGTGGAGACTTCCTTACGACTAAAATATTTTTTCGGGACTAATGTCGGGGTTTCGGGACATCACTTAAGTTTCATTAATTTAATTACATTAGCTCCCGCGCTAACTTTTATCGTTCAAACGAAGACAAGGAGATTACCTTTATTTTTTGAAAACACTAAAAACGTGCATACTCTTTTTTTAAAACAGAAACAGGAAATTAATTCGATAGTTGTTTTACTTTATTAATTTTAGTTGTAAGTACTTAAGTAATGTTCCGAAACCCGGGACATTAGTCCCGAAAAAATATTTTATCGTAAGGCGTCTCCACTTTGTCTCTGTTCTTTTTCAAACTTTAGGTATTTTAGCTCACCTATTTTCGAACACCGGCTATTTACATACATATGCATATGCTGCTGGCGGAGCCGCGCGCTCGGCCCAATCTTTTAAGTGACGCGTGCACTCCGCACTCTCAACCTCGTAGCTAGTGACACGGACCTATTCTGTGGTTCTCTGAGTGAGTTCACAAAGAATACATTGTTTGTAATAAGTTACAAAATTTAATTATAATAAGGAGTTAGAAATAAGTTAGGATAAGAGTTTAGATAAGTGTAGACTATCGCAATAGGTTTCCCAGTAAGGATAGATGTAAGTTAGAAATATAATATTTATGTCGGATCAGGAGTAGGTTATTGGCATCTAGTTATCATCAGGCATATTTGATTAATTACTGTGGGCGTACTGTGGGTAGTGTTGGTTATTGCGCAATAGAAAAACCGTTTGCAGTTCAAATCAAATTATAATACATATCACGAACAAATTAATCACACTAGCAGTTCACACACTGTAGGTACACGACACAACTAGACACACAGTAAAATAATTATCTATGTACAGTAACAAAGTAATTGCGAACAAATCGTAGGATCGATTACTGTTCGTATAGTGACAGAGCCACCCAAGTAAACCGACAGGTTTGTCGGGAGCTAGTGCTCTGTCAGGAGTCGAGTCCGAACACCGACTGACTCTCACTAACTGTCACTGACTGTGACCGACTGTCACTGACTGTTATTGACTGTCCGTCACTGACTGTTAGCACAAACGAGTGCGCTCAGTTATAAAGGTTTGTCCCCACTACGCACTCGCCCCACAACAACTCTGTCCAAATGGCGTACGGAAATACGTCATCGTGTAATAAGACTCACATTATAAAGTAATCGAATAATTCAACAAGAATAATTGTCTTAAATAAACAATAGTGATTCTGATTACACAAAGTAAATCATTTTAAAATCAAAGTAACATGTCATCAATTTTTTGAACAAAACCATCGGTTACAATTATCAAAATAAGCTGCTAAAATCAATTAGCGTGTACACTGAGTACTCAATAAATTATGTTCCAATTTATTACACAATAATGGATAGTAAAATCTCTTAAATTAATAATAAAACAAATCATAACAAATCCTGTTGACTACCTACAAATGTAGTCGACAACCGTCTCCGACATTTATATATTATATTATATTTTATATTATTAGCCTGTGACGTCCCACTGCAGGGCAAAGGCCTCCCTACTCTCTTTCCACCTCTCTCTGTTCAAAGCTGCTAAGGACCAGTTCTTGTTGAAGGAGTTCAGCTCATCCCGCTATCTCCGTCTGGGCCTGCCACGATGTCGTTTGTCATTAAGAGGGACCCATTGGGTCGTAAGTTTGGCCTACTGTTCGTCTGACATGTGGCAGATGTGTCCAGCCCAGTTCCATTTCACTCGTAGCGTAGATAACTGATGTCACTTGGAAAAAAATATAAATAAATAAAATATTTCTTACGGCCGCAAATCATATTTTGATCAACATACAACCTGGTACTAACCTGCAAATTGAGAAAAACCTTAGCGATTCTCCCTCAACATAACCTTTAGAAAGTTAACCCTGAAGAGAAATCCTTATCCTTCTTTCCTTTGTATTGTGTAAATGGTACACCACAGACTACCTACAGTATTTGTCTGTCCTTCCCGTTTTTAATCCATCCAAAGGTTGTCTTTAAAAGATCGCTCTTAGCGATAAGACCGCCCATTGTGTCACCCATTGTACAGTTTCTATATTTATGTCTGTAATTTATATGGTGTACATAATAGAGAGTATTCTATCCTAATTCTGGGACTGAGTTAGTTTCATCACGATCCAAAGCTCGACCTCAGACACTGCTGGACGTAGCTCTAACTCGCTTTCATAATAGGTCGGTTTACCTCTTACCAAATACAAATTGATGGTTGAAACTTTCATTTAATTGGCAAACAAGGGAATTTATACTGCAATTAGTGAGGATATTGTAGCTCGCCAATTACGACACTGTTCAGGAATTCGATGCGGACATTAATCACTTTAACGTGGCAAAGACGAGGTGTTGCTCCATCCATAGTGGGAATAACTACTACCTAATAACTAAATAGTGGGTAAAACTAAGTTGCAATTTGGAGCACGCTTTATGATTTAGCGATTCTATAAATGGGTAAAAAGTATACAGGGTGAAATTGAAAACATGCGACAAATAGAAATGGGAGATTGTACTCATCATTATGAACAACTTTTACTATGGTTCCAAACCTGAAATTACGGGAAAAAATTCACCTCTTCCCTACATTTATGTTCGCATAACTCGTCAAAATGTAGGGAACAGCTGACTTTTTTTTTCGTGTTTTAATGTTTGGTCCCATAGTAAAAGTTGTTCATAATGATGAGTACAATCTCCCATTTCGATTTGTCGCATGTTTTCAATTTCAACCTGTATACCTAGTTGGTTTAACATCTTGTTCTGTTGGATCGAATATTCAAAAACCGGCCAAGTGCGAGTCGGACTCGCCCATGAAGGGTTCCGTAGCAGCAAGTAACATAAAGTTCTTGTAGTTCGTTGTAACTTTGTGAAAGGTAAATTGCGGTTTTCGATTTATGACGTATTAAAAAAAAAACTACTTACTAGATCTCGTTCAAACCAATTTTCGGTGGAAGTTTACATGGTAATGTACATTATATATTTTTTTTTAATTTTATCATTCTCTTATTTTAGAAGTTAGAGGGGGGGGGACACACATTTTACCACTTTGGAAGTGTCTCTCGCGCAAACTATTCAGTTCAGAAAAAAATGATATTAGAAACCTCAATATCATTTTTGAAGACCTATCCATAGATACCCCACACGTACAGGTTTGATGAAATAAAATTTTTGGAGTTTCAGTTGTAAGTATGGGGAACCCCAAAATTTATTGTTTTTTTTCTATTTTTGTGTGAAAATCTTACTGCGGTTCACAGAATACTTACCAAGTTTCAACAGAATAGTTCTTATAGTTTCGGAAAAAAGTGGCTGTGACATACCTACGGACGGACGGACAGACAGACAGACAGACAGACATGACGAATCCATAAGGGTTCCGTTTTTTGCCATTTGGCTACGGAACCCTAAAAAGCTTCTAAATAATTAAATAGTGTTTCTTTTTAATCAAGTCATTGGTTGTTAAATTATTACTGAAGTAATACAACCTTCTACGGGAAGGATTGCAGGATAATTAACATTTTCTTTGTCGTAGGCGAGGACAGCGACACAGCGGATACTGATGGCAGACTATCTTCCGAGAGCTCTCCATTGCCGCAGCGCCGGGGCGGCATATTGAAAGGGGGCCGGCTGTGGAAGTCATTGGACAGCGAGAAGGATATGAACGAACAGGTTATTAAGCACAGTTTACTATGCAATAAAGTAACTACCTTTTGCAGAAGTGTACACGCATATAAATGTTTGTTCAGTTTGCATTTTACGAAAACAATTCAGTTAGCCACACAAAATTAATTATTAAACTTCCCGGTAGCCTAAAGAACCTCCTACCTGCCGGCAAATAATGAAAATACTAGCAAGTTGAAATGCTGGTATATATGTATTGTTTCCCGAGTGTGTTTTATGAATCATAATATTTGAAATTATTAATTTGTTAGCTATTGCATGTTCTCAGAAATTGGAATAGAATTTAGGTCTCTGTATGGCGCAGGTAGCTCATAAAGAACACGGGTGACCACTGTTCTTTTTGTAACAGAATGATGATCAGCGATCAACCACTACCGCCAGCGATGAAGACGGTTCCATCACGCCTAGGTCGGTACGATTCTTGGAGAGACCCAAAGATTCAGAGCAAGAGCTTCCGAAGAAAGAGCCAGAACCAGTACAGACTCAGACAGCAGACAGCGAAACCACAACGCAAAAGGAGTATAACACCACAAATACAACTCACAGGTACAGGAATTTAAAACCTGCAGAGCGCAGGTTGATTGTTTCATAAGATAGATGTATCGGATAATTACTGGGAACCTTCGACCTCGTTAGCCAAATTTAACCTAACATTTATTGCCTCCAGTCCTGTTAATGAAAAGTTTTCAAAATCTGTACTTGATTGCAAAATTGTCCTGATGTCAGACGTGTCAATGAATTGCATTATGTTGCCGTTTCAAATAACGTCAGCGTTGTTTATTGCAAGTTTCGCGAAATACCATTATATTATGCTCATTACGATAATTTCATCCCTTGACAGGGTTTAACTATACATATTACAGCTGTCGCAGCCGGTGTTAAACATATCATAAATTTATAAGATCTTAAAATGTGTTAATTGACCTCAATAGTTTGTTTTATTAAAACACGGCGGTAGTGAAAAGGCACACAAATATGTATAAAAAAGCCGCACTCACAGTAGGTACTTACAGCTTTTATTTTCATATTTCATCAGATTCCCAACAATAGCTGTCAAGGCTTGAGTGACTCGTTGTCTTAGTATCGACTAGCTAGCTTCTGCCCGCGACTTTGTCCGCGTGAAATTTAACCCTCCCCCAATTCACCCTCTTAGGGGTGGTATTTCGAAAAATCCTTTCTAAGTGGATACCTAGTCTTCAAAAAGTGTCTCTAGGACCAGCGGTTTAAAAGGCTGTGCGTTGATATATCAGTCAGTCAGGACTTTGAATTTTATATACGAATATAGATTGAAGCATTCGGTAATTTCTTATCTTTTCTCACTTTGTTGTTGAATGCCAAAAACAGCTGCAAGTTCTGGGTAAAAAAGGTAAATTAAAATAAATTCTGTTTTATTTCAGCAGTTTAATTTACCATTATTTTATACTTTATGCCAAAATTACTTAGCTAGGTACTTATCTATTTTCATAAGCTGACCCCGGAGTTAGGTATAGCAAGCTACAGATTCAATAAAGGCGTGTAAAAAAAAGATTCGTTCCGCTTAACACCATCAATTTTCCGAGCACCTACTTATCCTAGTATCTAATATCTAATTTTGCAAGAGCAGCAGCAATTTGCTGGGGTCCACAAAGTCAACTTGTACCAATTATTTGCATCAACGAGAAATTAATTGGCAAAAAACGTTTCACATTTCGCGCTGTTGGGCATTTAGCTATTTAGACATTTTGATCAGGAGGGGTTCCACATGAAAGCAAATATTATAGTGTGATAAATAGGTAACTAAGTGAGAATTAATCGGACCTATTCAGTAACGCTTCTGTATAGAAATTGATTCATGTCGGTAGATATTCAAAGAAAATTTCTAGTGCATAGCACAATGTTAGAACTAGAAGGCAATGTTGGTATGTAGGTGTCAGTATATCGGTCTAGCCTTTAGTCTAGACTGCATAGATCGCCCCTAATTAAATAACCTCGCAGCGTCGCAAACGTCTGTTGTGTAACAGACGTTTGCGACGCACCGAGTGCGAAAGATTCTGCGTGTACCTGTAATAGTTTACGGAGAATCTCTAGAATTCAGCATTTTAGACAAAGCAGCTCTATAGAAAGATATCGAGCTCTAAGAATTGAATAAAATACTTAAACATTACTTTAGGTAAGTACCTACCTACTAAAGTTTCTTGTAAAATAAAATCAATGTAGGTAATTAACAAACAAACTTGGACTACTAATTATTTGAACTTTTTTGGACCTTGTATAAACGTCACATTGATTATACCAGTGAAGCTACGCTACGGTGTCCTAGAAGAGAGTTTCCATCATATTAATTTTTGGTCCAACATGAGAAGCTGGAGTAACACTGAGGCGAATCCCGCGCAGGATTCACCTCAGACTGTTTGAAGCTTTACCGACGCAAGGTTCTAACGCTAAATATCTCCGATAGACTGGACACTCCCCTCATCCTAACGATCAACACACCGAAAGCTAACTCGGCGGTCCAGCAACTGTTCAACAGCAGCAGGCCACCTCCACCCGCCATCGAACCACAGTTAGTCACTTCTGAAACGCTGAGGTATGAAGGCTTCATTTATTTTGCTATTCTTTTCAGCCTTCTTTTTATTTACTCCTGTTTTATTATTATTGTTTCTGACACTGCTGATCTAGCGCTTTTCATTGTAGTTCGTTGCTTGTTTAATTGGGTATTTCTGTTGGACTCGTTATTAAGAGTATTGTTTGTTACTCAGGGCTTGGGATGCTGGAGTCAGGCCCAAGACAGAGGAGGCTGCGGTGCGCCGCGTGGCTGAGAGGAATGCGCTGCGGTGCTCTTTGCTACGGAGCGAAGCTAGGAAAAAGCAACAACCAAAAGTAAGTAAAAGTAAAATAACGTTGTTTATTTGGAACAAAGACAAATGGAGATAATAACAATGGAAACGATGACAGCTTCAAAAGTGAAAAACTGTGTCGCAGCTATCAACGCCCGTCTAAACATAATTATCCACTATTGTAGTTTTACTATATTTTCAGATGTCTTGTGGCATATAATTTTTAACCCCAAAAATACTCCTTGGTCCTTATTCTAATTAGTAATTTATCTAACGTGGACGTTGAAACAAACCTCATCAGCAAACCGACCATTGACTACAGCTCTTACATAAATTATTCGCCGAGTAGTTTGCAATGTATTCGCAAACATATTGGTTACATAAACCCGATGTGTTTATCTGTTTACGTTCTGATGTTTAAGGCACTGAGTGGTATCACTGCAGATTAGTTGCTACTGTAGTTAGTAAACTAACAAGTCGACGCTTTCTGCGCACCGGGCTAGTATTTGACTAAGTTTTGCTCAACTCGCATTTAACTGAAATGGTGAGTTATGAACTAAACGATCTTAACTTTCAGACAAATATTAGGGCTTCATAAAACTTTGCAACAGACTAGGTAAGAGTTGTAAGTAAACTGAAATATAAGAGAGATTGCTGATATCAAGTTTGTAAAAGTCGGAGTTTTTTTTTCAGCTTCCTATTAAATTTTCAATACTTAACTAAAATTATTTTCGTGTATGGAAGAGCAGTGCTGAGCCCTGATTCACAACCATACGACAGGCTATCGTATCGAAAACCTGACATTTCGATAACCTGATTTGACTTGCCCTCAACAGCAAATAGCTGTTGGAAGAATAGCGGGCGTCTATTTGATTTAAACTGACAAAATTTTCGGGTTTTGGACTGGTGAACAGCGTTTAGGAGGCTCCTACGATAACAATGATTAATGTTCGATACGATACGGAAGCGTATCGAGTGTTTGTGAATAGCTATGCTGGTCCAGTGTTAACGGCCCTGACTTACATAGGTCGTGGGTTACTACTCAGGCAGGCGCTTTACTTTGTGTAAATTATTTCATAAAAATTGCGCTCAAAACGTTGTACGAAACCATCTTGAGGAAACGGTTCGGAAAAATTCGAAGACTTGTGAGATCTACGAACCCTCACGGGGTCCCGCGTGGTAGATTACAACCCACTCCCTCTAAAGACAGGAGGTCTGAGTCCCAGCAATGGGAACAATATAGGCTGATTACGTAAGATAGATGGCATTATCTGAAGGGCAGTGCGTGACATACCGTTGGTGCGATACGCCCAAAATTAATACCTTACATTCAAAATTATTTTCACATTAATATTAAAACCACTAGGTTATTTTTAATATAACATCATCATTTTACCTATAATCTGTTATAAATCAATAGTTTAAATGTTTACAAAAACAGATTACACCCGAAATCCGATTATAAAATATAAACGGAAAGCTTTCAACAGAAATTAAATTAATTAATTGATGATGAAAAAGCTTACCAATTTCGCAGTTTCTGATTTTATTTTACACCACACAAAGTAAAATTTCACTTGCATTTTTTTGGGAAATTGTATTTGTTGAGCTGGCGAATTTCCGAATCTCGGTTTATTTCGCAAATGCGCATTCAAATAGACCGGCACATGGCATGAATATGAATACATCGAGACAAAAAGCGGCTCTAGTGCCACTGATGAGCCGTTTTGACCCGCAAAAAGCGCCAATTACGTATATAGTTTTCAAGTAGGTACATAATTATAATTGGTGACAACGGTTAGTTATTATTCAAACAGATCAGAATAGAATAGAATAACTATCTTTATTGCTTTACCATAATGTGTACTTAGGTGGTAACTATATAATTTGTATGACATCTTTTCGGGGCTGAATTTACCTAATCTATAACGCAGTGTTCGATTAGGAGGCATTTTTTGCAGTGATTTGACACAAGTATCAAATTATAATCAAGACTAGGTACCTCCAAATCCCACTACAAATAGATTCACTTCTCACAAAGGAGAACGAGTAAGACCGTACCCAGAGACAAAGTTAATTGTAGCATTATGGACTATGTCGGTATTTGTTGACCTCATGCAGTAGTTTAATTAATCCTAAGACAGCATGTCTGAATTCACTTGGAGAAAAAAGATATTTAAGGAAGTTAAATTGGTTTTGAGAAGACGGTACCCAGAGACAAGGTTAATTGTAGCATTATGAACTATGTCGGTATTTTTTGACCTCATGGAGTAGTTTAATTAATCCTAAGACAGCTTGTCTGAATTCACTTGGAGAAAAAAGATATTTAAGGAAGTTAAATTGGTTTTGAGAAGACGGTACCCAGAGACAAGGTTAGTTGTAGCATTATGAACTATGTCGGTATTTGTTAACCTCATGGAGTAGTTTAATTAATCCTAAGACAGCATGTCTGAATTTACTTGGAGAAAAAAGATATTTAAGGAAGTTAAATTGTTTTCGAGAAGACCGTACCCAGAGACAAAGTTAATTGTAGCAATATGAACTATGTCGGTATTTGTTGACCTCATGGAGTAGTTTAATTAACCCTAAGACAGCATGTTTGAATTCACTTGGAGAAAAAAGATATTTAAGGAAGTTAAATTGTTTAATTAAATAGAATAAAATAAAAGAATAGAACGTTATTATACAAATTATATTTTTAAATATTAGAACATAAAAACATTTAAAAATATAAAAAAGTTGTAGCCCGCCGGTATCGGGAACAGGTCCAAGCTATCGGCAATCAGGGCTCCAGAGAGAAGAACCTCCTAATAATGTGAGTCGTGTCGAGAAGTTCCGCTTTCTGAATAAAGTCCTTGATCCAGCTGCCCAACGAGAGCTTCCTCAGGTGCTAGTCGACGTTTTTGGCTATTAAGCCATAGGCTGTCACGACTATCGGCACAATGATCGCTGAGTCCACATTCCACGTTTAACGACCTCGTTGTTAATATGTTTATCTTTCCCGGCACACACGAGGGTCGCAATCATGCAGTGGCGTGCACAGAGATTTCAGACAGGGTATGCACAAAAAAAAAACTACATCAATCAACCGTTTGAAAATGATTCTATTTAAACATACTTCACCAGCAGGTTTCACAGGTATAATTTTCCATTTTTACAATAATCTTACTAAATAATAATTACTCGACAGTCAATCACTTGCGCCATATCTCATATTAGGACTTGGATCTACGCATACCTATTACCTCTATAGGGTACCTACATGCCTCTTCGCAAATGCTCTGACACGTATGATTTTGCGAGTTTTAATTGGTATGTGCCTTAACTAAACAAGATAAGTTCCTCCTCGTTGAGGCTAGGAAATGGTACATCGCTTTCTTCCATCGCTGTGAAACGTACCCTTTGGCGGTTGATATTACAGTCCACAACATATTAGTCACCAAACCTGTTGGAAACGTTAATTCTGTCTTCTATTATTTCGACAATGTTGTTAGCGTGTGGATTATTCTACAATGGATCTCGGAACATGTTCAATAAGGCTTCAGCGATTTAGAAAATTAACAGAACTTGATTAAAAATTAATTGAAATTGATTTAGAACTTGTATTGTGTTTTGTTTTTATTTCTTTTTTGTATCTCATTTTATGCTGCATTGTCGGTTGCCAGCAGAAATGCTGAGTAAGGATTAATTAAACTACTCCATGACTGCAACGAATACCGACATAGCTCATAATCTCTGCCCCGAATAGCAGAATAGCTATTAAAACATGGGAAAAAATTAACAAAAAAAAAAATTAAAGGCGGTAGGTACGAAGTTCGCCGGGTCAGCTAGTATTGAATAAGAACCAATATAAGTATGGTAATTACAATAATGAATAAAGATAATGAACATTCCTATTATTTTATTAAAACAATTTAACATCCTTAAATATCTTTTTTCTCCAAGTGAATTCAGACATGCTGTCTTAGGATTAATTAAACTATCTCATGAGGTCAACTAATTCCGACATAGTTCATAATGCTACAATTAACCTTGTCTCTGGGTAGGTACCGTCTTCTCAAAATCAATTTAACTTCCTTAAATATCTTTTTTCTCCAATTGAATTCAGACATGCTGTCTTAGGATTAATTAAACTACTCTATGAGGTCAACAAATACCGACATAATTCATAATGCTACAATTAACCTTGTATCTGGGTACCGTCTTCTCAAAACCAATTTAACTTCCTTAAATATCTTTTTTCTCCAAGTGAATTCAGACATGCTGTCTTAGGATTAATTAAACTACTCCATGAGGGCAACGAATACCGATATAGCTCATAATGCTACAGTCATCTTTTTTTTTGGGTACGGGGCCCATACAACTTTACCCATTGTTCTTTTTAAATAAAACCTACGTCTTATTTTTCTTGTTGAAATGAATAGAAACACACGAAAAAGTTATGGTCTTCCTCTGCCACCTTAAAACAAATCCATGAGATTTTCCAAAGGTATAGGGTTGACATTTTAAAAGTGCCTGTAATTGGTTTAATTGAAGTAAATGCTTTGAGTTTGATGCGTAATAAATAATTGAAATTTATTCATTTTGCGATATTTCTGACGGTTTCTATAAATTCAGGTGTAAAATGCTTGGGTGAAAGAAACTAAAGGTACAGATAGTGTCGATTACGTTTCTTCGGTTCTTCGTGTCGCTGGGACGACTGTATTTTAGATCTTGTTGGTCCAAAACTTCGCCATTTCCCCGGCGTTGTTGGTGGCAACGCAGAGGTATCTTTGACTGCATGTTTAGGAACACAGAGGCAGGATTATATCAGTTTAAGGGACTAAATGACCTAAAGCGCGGTCACTGTCGGACTGCATAGAAAAGAAAAAGAGAAGCGCGATGACACAACATCATCATCATCATCATCATTTCAGCCAAAAGACGTCCACTGCTGGACATAGGCCTCCACAACGCCAACGCCTCAGGCGATGACACAACGCTGGTAATTTATTGCAAAATATGAAGCAATTATCCATTTACAAAAAAACTATTGTTTAGCCTAAAAATTAACACCCTAGTGCTTGTATAGTGCTTGTAGAATAATCTGACAAAAAATCAGAAAGATTGTAATATGTAGGTATGTATATTAGTATGGTTTTTATTGTAAAAAGAAAGTTTTTAGAGGTATCTTCATGATTTTTTCTATCGTATCAAATTAGTTGTATTACGTTTTCAAGACACTATCTACCTAGCATATATCCTGAACAATATCATATATTTTTCTGATCTTGTTTACTGTAGTCGATCATATACTTTTAGGCATTATAAAACTTGCGTTTTTTGCGTTTAGGTCCTATAGTCCACTTAAAAGACCCAAAAAGATTACTGTTAATAATGCTATTTTTATGGACGCCTAAGCTAGATTT
This sequence comes from Amphipoea lucens, assembly GCA_947508005.1. Taxonomy (NCBI): domain Eukaryota; kingdom Metazoa; phylum Arthropoda; class Insecta; order Lepidoptera; family Noctuidae; genus Amphipoea; species Amphipoea lucens. The sequence goes on from OX382355.1 coordinate 5,285,172, forward strand.
ATTACTTGTTCCATCAGACAACGCTAAAGCCTGCTATAAATAATCTAATCTAATATTAACTTAGGCATTATCCAATCCTAAGTACCCATAATTTTAACTAAATCCGCACTACAATCTGAATCATTTTGAAGGATATTGCTAATCCATTGCTTCAATTGTTCGAATAATTAGTTTGCTCAACAACGTAAATAACGAAATGGATGTTGCTGAACTGTCAAAATGAAAGCCATTGCTACAGATAGTGTGTCACGCAATTATCCCACCCAACGGTATTGTTTCCATATAATATATTTTCCTCTTTGAGGTATTTTACTTAATGTTACACTAAGGCCCTTATTCATAATCCTATTTTATCTCTATTTTAGCTAAAATAGGTTTATAGAACGTTTGTCTTTATCTGCCACGTTGTCATTTCTGTGTGTAAGAAAGAGACAAACCCCATTTTAACTAAAATAGGTTTGATAAGTTTTATGAATAAGGGGGTAAGTGTTTTACTGATCCCAAGTTAAATCGAACCATTTAATATTAGTTACTTTCTGTCCTGAAGATTAAGTTATTACTCGATTTCGAGACGACGAAGGATTAGAGACGATAGCTATGTACCTACATAGCTATCGTCTCTAATCCTTCGTCGTACCGAATGAGCTGTATATTAGGTATTTATACCTATAAATACCTAATATACAGCTCATTCGGTGATTTGTTACCCGCCGCGATGTAGGTACCTGACCTGACCTGGTTCCATTTTAAGAGCTTTTACTTCTCTGACTTTTACCAACACAACCTTCGTATTAATACGCTTCCTAATTACTGACATAAAATGCGAGATGTTTTCGGATAAATATTTAAGCCAGACTAACAAACAATACTGGATGAATTATTTACTAAGCATTATTAAGGCTGATTTAGACAGGGTAAGTAACTGACTCCAAACTCGAGACAAGTCAGTGCTGACTCGATAGGTATTTACCTAGTGTAAATTGAACTTGGAATTTCAGTGGAGTCAGTACTATTGACTGACTTAGAAGTTTGATTGCGTTGACTTAGAAATTTGATTTTTTTACCGCTTCAAGGGATTGCAGCCCTGAGTACTTATTTAATCTTAATTTCAACTTGATAACTTCACGCGTTCTTGAGAAAAAGGGTCTTGACAAACGGACAACGAAGTGATCTTATAAGGGTTGCGTTTTCCCTTTTGAGGTACGGAACCCTAAAAATACTGAAACGCAAAGAAAACTAATTACTTGTAGTGTGTGCCAATAAGGCAAGACAACGGAACGGGAGTCAATTCAATTTATTTGTAAATTTTGACGTTCATGCTTGTGCCTTTTATGTCTCTATCCATACTAATATTATAAATTCGAAAGTAACTCTGTCTGTCTGTATGTATGTTACCTTTTCACGCCTAAACCACTGCACGTATTTAGATGAAATTTGGCAGAGAGATAGATTGCATCCCGGGGAAGGACATAGGATAGTTAATCATCCTTCAAGGGGGTGAAAAGGGGGGTGGAAGTTTGTATTGGGAATCAATAACCGCTGAACCGATTTAGATGAAATTTAGTATGGAGATAGTTTGACTAGTAGGTAAGGATATAGAATAGTTTTCATCCCCGAAATTATCCCTTAAGGATGTAAAAAGGGGGGTGGAGATTTGTAAAGGGAATCAATAAAAAAGGACTATAATACTTTTATCGAAGGTGAAACCGCGAGGCACAGCTAGTTTGAAATAAATGCTTTGAATTTGACATCATAAAATTGTTTTTCCAACATTGCAAATCATTTTTTCCCTAAAAAAGAGCTAAGTTTAGTTTAATTTGAGACGTCAAATGTAGGTAAATTGGGGTTGCATTTAATCCAAGCGGTCAGCGCAAACTTTGAAGTTAAAGCAAGTTGCTAACAACGATCGAACAATATCGTTACGGCGGCGATGCGGTTCCCCGCTCGATCGTTTGCTCGGGCCAAAGATATTAAATTATTTATTGTACCTATCTTAAATCTCTTTGGTTCTGGCACAGTTAGCACACCTAATGACAAGACCAAGCTTTTAGGCCTCATTTACGGAGACGCGGGGCGTCGTGCGTTGCGTTGAGCGGCGCGGCCCGCACTGAATTCAAATATATGGCGTTGTATGAATGCGTTTACGGAGAAGCGATTTTAGACGCGTTTGTTTGAATTAGGGCGTTTTTTGCGGCCGAGCCCGCGGATGGCACCGACGCGTCCCACGCGGCGTTTATCGCGGCGGCGCACGCAGCGGCAATTCTCGATGAAGCTATGTCCGAGGCGGAATCTTCTGTCAGTCTTATTTAGAAATCGCGCAACACAGACGAGTCACCGTCGCAATGGAGTATGATATGATCATGCTGCAAGTTGCGACACGTGCGCTCCCATCTCTCGCCAACATAAAACTAGTCGATTTGATCGAGGCGAGCGTGCGCCGCCGCGATGCCCGCCGCGGGCGCCGCGGCGGGCACCGCCACGCTTCCCGTCTCGCTTCTCTATGAACATGGTCGTATATTGCAATAAGTTTGTGTTTACGCGTGCGATGATGCGTGCCGCTTCACGCGCCGCCCCACCGTAAACAGAAAAAACGTCCGACGCGCCGCGAGACGCCACGCCACACGCGACGCGAGACGCCCCGCGTCTCCGTAAATGAGGCCTTACTCTTACGTTGTAATAGATTTTTACATGAATTACTACTATAATAGACTAAAGATTTCTTTAAGGGTCATTTAAAGGATCTTTTTTTTTTGGATGGGACATATTCAAATAATTCCTCCCGCTCTGGGTGGAGCGGAAGGGAGTGTCAGACTCTTACTGACTAAAACCCATCCGTGTTCCTTCCTTAGCCCTTTATGTTCCGGGGTAGCGGTAACCCTTTCGGTCAAACCCGCTACCCCGGCAATATAAAGGGTCTTAGCACGAATAATTATTTTCAATCAATGAAAAAATATACTTGGGTAAAACGTATAACTAGGCTCTAGGCGAACTAACAGTTGATCGAGGAGGGGGAGAGTGGAGGGGGGTTCAAGGGTTCAGACCGGAATAAAAAGACGATCAGATAGACAGGGTTATTCGAAAAACATTAACCACCTCTCCTCTCAATATTACTAAAATCATAAACAACAACTTTTATTCTATGACTTTTATTAATTCATCAGACTTTCATACAAAAAAGTTAAATTAAAAATTTAAAAAACCCCCGACTCAAACAAAAACCTCTAAAAAGTAAAATAATAATATATATTGGCCCTTTAACTTTAATATAAGTTGCAGGAAATATTTTGATCCAAGCGTCCTCACGCCGGGGGACGGCTAATGAAAATTGGAAGTTAACAGCAGTTATGCTTTCTACAATAGCTACATTCTTTATTGCTGGGTTTAAGCCTAATCTGTTTGACGTTTTCATATATTATTATTTTAGTTTTTAGAGGTTTTTGTTTGAGTCGGGGGTTTTTTAAATTTTTAATTTAACTTTTATTTCTTGCTTTTTAACCTTTATAATATTATATCACTAGTAAACATGCTATACGATCGACACGTGACTTTTTTTACCACAGTGAAGCGAAGCTAGTTAGGTACTCGTGGTCGTTGGCGTCCATTCCATACTGACGTATTCCTCTGTGAATTCGCCATTTCTGGTGGCGGCCATCTTGGATTTCAAATTCGTAATAGTGTATAGTATTCTACTAGTCAAGCCCATTCATTTGATACCCATATTGAGAGAGTTGTGAAAATAATGTAATCCGCCATTTTGTGGCGGCGGCCATCTTGGACCGATTTTCTTCAAACATAGCTAAGAACACTCGCGACTAATTCACCTTTCAAACAAAAAAACAAAATTAAAATCGGTTCATCCGTTCGGGAGCTACGATGTAACAGACAGACACACACACACATACATACACACACACACACACACACACACACGTCAAACTTATAACACCCCGTCGTTTTCGTTTATTTTCGTTGGATCCCACTTTTGAATCCCATTTTTTAGGTATTAACGATGGATTTGCTATTTCCCGTTTGCTATTTCCGTTGAATCCCATGTTACAACAACATGAGTACGTTTCAGAAGAAAAGTTATTTGCCTTTATCATAAAACAACGTTTGGAATGAAAACGTTTTACATATTGACTTATCATTACGCAATTCCCTAAAAATGGTAAACTCATTCTTTCATCGACTTGCACTACTTAATAGAAAAAAAGAGATTATTTTTAGTGGGCTATCCAGAACCGAACTAGGTTAATTATTAAAAAAAAAACAATGTTAGGTTAGGTTAAAACTGTGACCCCTACGCACGAGCCGAGCGAGCGAAGCGAGCGGTGCCGCGGCAGCGGCCGGCGAGTGCCAGAAACGACTAGATTATATAGAAAATGAATTGTTTGTGAAATAAATAGTATACAAAACGTTGGTTGTAAACTAAAAATTTGTCAATGGAGTTTTGGTGAAATATTAGTGAACCCCTCATTTTATTATAAACAATTTTGCCGTTGAAAGTACCCGCATTCAGATTTTTTTAAGCATTCGGGATCCAACGGAAATACTTTTCGGGATTCAACGACAACAAAACGTAATTATCTTGCATTTTTTTAAATTCGGGGTTCAACGGAAATACATAATAATGTTTTGCGGGATCCAACGCCAAAAATATTAAAATGGGATTCAAAAACGGGATCCAACGGAAATAAATCGTCGTTTTTGCGTCGGGGGTTAAAAATAAAAATATTTAAATACAAAGAATTGAAATATTAGATTTACGGTTTAAACTAACTTGAATAACTTGTCAACGATGTATGACAAACATGTCGGAAATCGATACTCAGAAATTTAAATAAAATTATTTTATACATTAAATACAAAACATTGTAGCCTGCGAAAAATCAATTAATTGTGTCACCCATTGTAAAGTTTATATATTTATGTCTGTTTTATATGGTGTACACAATCAAAAGTAACAAATATTTCAAAAATCAGCACATCAAGCTACTACAATCTGTCAAATTTCTTTAATATATTTTCAATCAGATATAAATTGAAGTGAATTTCACGGCTGTATTATTCCATCGCGTCGCTGAGGACGCGACGCCAGTTCGTTGTCACCAGGCAACGGTTGCCAGGGCTGCGCCGTAATGCATCGGCGGCGCGGCGCCCTAGGCCGCCTGCGTGACTGCGCCGGTCCCGTCACAGCTCCCGTCTTCTCTGTCATTCAAGTGTCACATAGACTTTTTAGTGTTTTTATTCGTTATTTTATTGTATTTTTGTTATTTTAATTAGTTTTAATAAGTAAATTTAAATGCTTAGTGGTAGCAGCGATGTGGTAGATAACAGTGCTTGTCAACCTTCGACATCGCTGAGCATCCTGGAGAGATGTCCGCTGTGTACCCAGGCACGGTTTTTTAAAGGTAAGCGGGGTTTGAATGTGCACATTGGAAAGGTGCACAGACCACCAAATGTGCTCATCTCAGACCCTGCCTCAACAACCACTCCTACAACTCCAGCTATATCCACTTTTGACCCGTTTTGGAAAACCCTGTCCAAATTCAAAAACTCTGTTCCTGTTTTAAAGCGAGTTCCCCGTGGCGCTAGACCTCTAGTGGCGCAACACCTAGCAGGTTGCGTTCGTCTTGCCGCCCGCGAGAACTCGTTAAGTGCTTGGGAACAACTACTCACCTTCCCTTACAGAATTCTACATGTTCAAAAGAATTTGGCAACAAAAAAGACATTAACTGCACAAATTAAAGAAAACTGTAATATTTCGACTCATAATTTAGATTCTAAATTACAGACACAGAGATATACCTCATCAAGAGGTATATCACATCTCGTAGAAACTAAGTTAGGGGAAGGTGACATCAGCGGAGCAGCCAGGATTCTATTTAGTAGTGATGTGGTGGCACCGTGTTCTCCAGAAACACTCGCAGCTCTGGAGAGCAAACACCCTGCCGCAGCGGATGGCCTTTCTTTTCCTGACCCTCCTGATCCTGATAACCACTCCCTCACCATTACAGGTCGAGAGTTGGTCACAGCCGTTTGCTCCTTCAGGAACGGCTCCGCTGGCGGCCTTGACGGCCTGAGCCCTCAGCACCTCAAGGACCTTATTTGTTCAGGCGCCGGGGCAGCTGGTGAGTTGCTCTTGAAGGAGCTTACGGCTTTGATTAACCTTATGCTCTCCGGCAAGGTGAACGAGGCCGTCATCGACGTTCTGTACGGTGCCAATTTATGCGCCCTGCGTAAGAGGGATGGCGGCATTCGGCCCATTGCCGTGGGCACTACTTACCGCCGTATAGCAGCCAAAATTTGCTGTAAATTTTATGGTGAGGTTGTTTCGGAAAAATTTCAGCCCCTGCAGCTAGGTTACGGCTCCAAAGGGGGCTGTGAGGCTGCCGTACACGCCCTGTCGACCTACCTAAATTCTGGAAAAGGAGAGGTCATCCTGAAGGTTGACATAAAGAATGCCTTCAATTCTGTTAATAGGGACACCTTGCTGACAGAAACTAGAAAAGAAATACCACAAATTTATAGTTTCATTTGGCAATGTTACAGAAACCCTTCTAAATTACTGTATCGGGAAAACCTTTTGGAATCTGCTGTTGGCTGTCAACAAGGTGACCCCCTCGGGCCAGTGATTTTTAGTTTAGCCATCCACCCAATTATTCGACAGCTAAATTCCAAATTTAACGTTTGGTATCTCGATGATGGAACCTTGGGAGGCGATGCAGAAACTGTACTACACGACCTTCAATTTTTAAAAAACGAACTTCATTCCATTGGCCTTGATCTCAATCTTTCGAAATGTGAACTATACCTAGCGGACAGTACTGACAGACACTTGACACTTCCCAAATTTAACGCAATAGCTCCAGAAATCAAAATTATTGAAAAAAGCTCTCTTCGTCTTCTTGGGTCTCCAATCTTTGACAATTCCTTTCCCGTTTTTATTCAGGAAAAAATTCAAAATTTCAATGACGTTTCGGAAAGATTGTTAGAAATTAATATGCATTCGGCCATAACTTTAATCCGCTACTGCTGTTTCGGCCCTAAATTAACATATTTTCTTCGCGCTTCACATTTATGGAAGCACACTCACCTTTTAGACCAAATGGACCAAATTATCAGGCATACATTAACATCTATTTTAAATGTGGCCATGGACGACCGAGCTTGGGCACAAGCTACTCTTCCCATTCGTATGGGGGGCCTCGGCGTCCGCAAAATTTCTAGTATTAGTTTACCGGCTTTCATATCCTCGGTCCACGGCACTGATAAATTAATCAGGAAAATCTTAGCCTCCACACTGATTAATTCTGATGTGCCGTGTTTCACCGAGGCTATGGATGCCTGGAGACTCGCTTGCCCGAATACAGATCCACCCGACAATCCATCTTCCCAGAGACGGTGGGATGAGCCGCTCTGCAGAGTAGTACAGAACAATTTACTTGACTCGTCTGCGACTCCTGCGGAACGTGCGCGCCTGCTGGCTGTGGGTAGATGGGAGTCGGGACTTTGGCTTCATGCACTACCTTCGTCGAACATAGGCACTTTGTTCGACGACACTACTTTTCGCCTCGCTGCTTCCCTGCGACTAGGCACTCCTTGCTGTTCCCCTCATCGCTGTCACTGTGGCGAAGATGTCAACAGCCTCGGACACCACGGCCTGTCTTGCAGCCGAAGTGCGGGTCGCTTAGCGCGCCACGCAAACATTAATGACATCATCCGACGAGCTCTTGTTACCGTCGGCGTTCCAGCTGTATTAGAACCCAATGGCTTGGTACGCGACGATGGCAAGAGACCGGACGGTATGTCTCTATTTCCTTGGAAGGTGGGTAGGCCTTTAGTGTGGGACGCAACTTGTGTCGATACTCTTGCGCCATCCCACCTTCCTGGATCGGCATGCTGTGCTGGCGCTGCTGCTGCGGCTGCGGAAAACCTCAAGCGGCGAAAATATAATAACCTTATCGGAAATTATATTTTCGAGCCGTTTGGGGTTGAAACCCTCGGGCCGTGGGGTCCGAGTGCTTATGGTCTTTTTACAGAAATTTCAAAACGGCTGGTTGACACTTCCCGTGACCCAAGGGCTGGCTTTTACCTTGGCCAAAGGCTAAGCATTGCCATACAACGTGGCAATGCCGCCAGTCTCTTGGGTACATTACCAGTCGACAGCGATGCGGATGAATTTTTCGACGCTATATTTTAGTTTTTATATAGTTTTAGTTAAGTTAGTTTTTAATTTTGTTATTTTTGTTAATTAAGTTTTTAAATTCAAATAAACCTTACAATGACATAAAAAAAAAAAAAAAAAAAAAAAAGTTTAAAATATAATTTATTTCTCAAAGATTTACATAATCGAGTGATTCGTCAACTCGTCCTACGGCCCAAAATAAAATTTGTTTTGATTTTCGTCAAGTAGTACCAAATGGGCAGTAGGCATTTAGGACGAGTTGACGAACCACTCACATAATTACTCAATGAGAAACAAAGTTTTAATAATAACATGTAGGTAATTCAAGAGCGCTCATCGTACAGTTTGGTGAGTTACGACCTCTACGCAAAACATGAAAAAGCGCTATTTAGGTAAACAAACTGCCGTGTCTAGTACAAAATTCAGCGGAGGGGTGAGGGGGCTAGATAAAACAATGAAATCCTGAAGGTTTGTTTTGGTAAATGTATTATGTTTTGTAAAAAGTCATAGAACAAAAGTTGTTGTTTATGGTGTTTAGTAATCCAGTCCTGCCAGGTTGTTAGTTTTTTACCAATAACTCTGTATCTATATCTATACCTACTAATATTATAAAGAGGTAAAATTTGTTTGTAAGTTTAATGTAGGGGGTAATCTCTGGAACTACCAGTCGGATTTGAAAAATTCTTCTTGCATTTGATAGCCCAATTCTTGAGGAAGGATATAGGCTATTTAACGTCACGCTATGACCCTTAGGAGCCGAGCAAAAGCGCTATGGGGAAACGAAGTGATAGAGCAGGAGACGCGGGTAAGTGATGCAATACGACGAGATGGGTCGAAGGAATAAGAAATTTCACGCGAACGAAGTCGCGGGCAGAAGCTAGTAATATATGTAATGATAAGGACAAGTTTCACTGGCGAACTAAGAGGGGGCGGGAGGTGCGGTCCATCCCGGGCCACCAAAACTTGAGAAATACATACTTCATAATCAAATCCCAAACAAGACCAAAATATTCAGTAAGTAAAGGCAGTTTGTATTTGGGAGCCCCTAAGCATGCTAAATATAACCGTAGGGTGGTAAAATTTTCAAGCTCGCTCTTGCAACCTACAATCTCATTTATCTCAAACTTCTCTGCGTAAGTCGTCAAAGTACTTAACTCGCTACCTAAGCACGAACAGTCAAATGAAAACGTTACCTATCCGGGGTTAGGTGCTAAAATGCTCTATCTCTCTCTTGCATCCTACATTTTCTAACTTTATTCTACAGGTTGGCAAAGTAATTCCTATTTTCCTATTTCTGTATACCTAAATGTTAAAAAAATGGGGTGCAAAAAATTTTGAGCTCGCTACACTCGCTCTACCACCTTACATTCGTCGGTCGCTCTAGCTTTTCTATTGTCGACAAAGTGTATCCTATTTCTGTATCAATAGTCAAAAGGAAACCTAACGTTGTCGAGGCGCGTGCTTCATCATATTGCCACGTTCATTCCTGGACGGAGGGGCCGCATTTAGTTTTGACACCTCGGACCCCCGACAGCATTAGTCTGCCACTGATAAGGTTGCAAGTTTATTATCCTAAGTCGGGGTATACATATTTACCCTATGTCCCACACGATAGCTCAGTAATTCATCTGTCATCAAACTCTCAGGTACCTACTGTACACGCTCTTGTTCTACGTATGCTTGTGTTAGGGATGATTTATATTAGACCAGGCCGTGCCCGGGGCGTGCCGTGTACGTGGCCCGGACGGGGCACGGATTTGAAACGTTACATAAGTACATTTTGTATGAAGCAGTTTATGTTACACAGTGCATGATCCGTGTCCCGTCCGGCCCAGACGGGACTGGTACATGGCACGGCCCGGTCTAATATAAATCATCCCTTATTCGGTTAGCGTATGCATAGAATAAACAAATTTGTATTTACTCTGACGTACGGAAATTGGTAGCTATATTGGTATGGAAATGTATATACCTCGTAACGCTCAAACTACTTGATTGATTATGACAAATGTCCATCAATTTGTCTTGACGCACAGTCATAAGGCAAGGCTTGCATTAGGTATTCATTTCTGTAGTTACATCACACCCCGGACACTCCATACAACGCTCGCAAAATAATTACCTACTACTACTACATTAAAAAATGACGTTTGTATACGTATGAATGTGTGCGTGAGGTACTTGTGTTTGCGAGCGCTCTTGTTAAAGAACTGCGACGAATACGCCGAAGTGCGGGGTGAGGTGGGGTAACTGATGTTAGTGCGGGGAAGGAAGTGGCCTTCCTGTACGTAGTACTTTAAGTATTCTGTGGTTACATGAAAGCTCGCATTAGTTAGAGTAGAGGGTAGATAAATAAATTCTGATTTGAATATCAAAAAATATTTTATTGAATCGCGAGACTGCAAAATTGAGAGGCGTGCTCCAATAACCACGCGGAACGAAGTCCTGATATTTTTATCAATTTAATTGGACAATTCAATGACATTTTATTATTTACGGAATATAATTGGTCAGTAAGTATATTGGATTAAGTTGCCACTATTTGTTGCCATTTTATATCCGTTTTTCAGACACTATCTGCAGTGAAAACGTTTGCCCAAAGCAAAAAGATCAATGTGTTACCTACCTACTTTATTGGAAATTCCGTCAGTTTAAATATGGCTCATTGGCTGTGCCGGACACGATAAGGAAGGACCGAATGAGTTTTCGATATTGAAATTGTTTTGCTCGTTAAATACTTATACATACATACCTACTTACTTACTATAGATTGTCTATGTTGTGATAGGGCAGGGTCGTCTAACTCTGCGCACTTAAAATATTAAGAGGTTATAGAACCAAAACGAATCATCATCATCTGCCTAGCCTTTTCCCAACTATGTTGGGGTCGGCTTCCAGTCTAACCGGATGCAGCTGAATACCAGTATTTTACAAGGAGCGACTGCCTATCTAACCTCCACAACCCAGTTACTGGGTATAGAAAACGACTATTATTTATTTCAGAGAATCTCCATATAACTTACATAATATTACACAAAATAACAAAATCATAAACTATTAGTGTGTTAGTACAGAAAATTAGAGATTAAACGAACTTACCTGTGAGTGAAGTTCGATCCTAATTATATGAAGGCTTCGTCCGAAGAGATTAGCATTTATACACATGTAGTAACGCGTAGTACACACCATTCCACACTATTTTGAGAATATTTTGATTTCTTCAGCATTTTCAACTTTTTTTTTTTTTTTTTTTTTTGTGGGTAGTTTTGTCCACTTGATTCCTGCGCCCGCAATCCGTGTCATTTAGTTTAGAGTCTAGCCCATTCACTTCATATTTTACGATTGATAAGGGTAGAGATTGAACGAGAGGGTGGGAGGGTTGCTAATCTCTTCGGACGAAGCCTTCATATAATTAGGATCGAACTTCACTCACAGGTAAGTTCGTTTAATCTCTAATTATACTTCAGGCTTCGTCCTCGAGATTAGCATTTATACACATGTAGACTTTTAGAGATAAGAATCGTAAAATATAATTAAATGAAATACATGAGTTATAGTTTGCAAAGTATTTTGTATTGCTGTAACGAAAAAACAAAAATCACTTCATTTTACAATTGCTGTAATTAACTAAAAGGTTTACTTGTTAATTGAATCATTCATTATTGCCATACCAAAACAATCATTAGACACATTATTAACAGGTCTACTATAAAATTTTGCAAATGTTTGGGAGCTAGGGCTCCAACCAGCAGCTTTCCTAATTTGATCAATATTAACACCTAATCTTTGCGCAGCAGATGTGGCAGCATGCCGAGTGCTATGCGCAGTGAACGTGGAAGTATCAATTCCGCTTAAACTTAGGGTATGTTTTATCCATCTAGATAAAGTTTGTGCACCTACCGATTTATGCGGCCTTTTAAAACTGATAAATAAAGTATCCGTATTGATACGAAGTCCTTCAGTCATTGCGAGATAATCGAATATTGCTTTTGCTGGACAAATCTCTGGTTTTTTATCAAAAAACGGAATAACGAGCATGGGTTGACATGCCCCAATTTTAGATGTTTTTATAAGGTCGGGAATTTTAATTTTGATTTCATTTGGAAACTTTTCAATATTACAAATTTTAATTTTTGATAATGTTTGCACCCTATGTGCAGTGACGAGAGCTAACAGAGTAATTAATTTTTTAGACATTTTTTCAAGGCTTATGTCTTCATTAGGGTACCATTTTTCCAGATAATTTAATACCAAAGACGTGTCCCAGGTTTCGTTATATTTAGGCAGAGGGGGTCTAGAACGAAATACTCCTTTAAAGAATCTTTTCATATCTTCATTCCCGGAAATGTTTTCTTTAGTAATTAAACTCAAAGCGGACCGGTATGAATTTAATGTTCCGTATTGGGCACCACCATTATACGCAATTGTTAGGAAGTTCATAATATTTGGAATTGATACCTCATGCATGTTCAATTTATTCTCATTACAATAAATGAACCACTTTTTATAGCACCCTTCATATTGCTTATAAGAGTTCTCCGAGAGAGAGTTAAGTACTATATCCATAGATGAAAGTGGGATACCTCTTCTTATCATCGCCTTGCGGATAAGATCCCTGCCACCAGTGTAATGCTGTTGCGCATGTGGAGACGACTGAAATTAGTAGATAAAATTAAATTATCATTAGCCCTAAAAGTTACCATTTCTGACACTAAAAGACTTTTAAATAATGGGTACCACGGCTGTGTTGGCCAGTGTGGGACAACCATGATACCCTTGGCGTTATCAGACTGAATTTTTCGTAATGATTTTAATATCATGGTAAACGGAGGAAACGCATAAAAATAAAATTCTGACCATGAAATTGTAAAAGCATTTACTGCGTATGCATCCGGATCTCTGTGCCAGGAGACGTATCTTGGGCATTTATTATTTACCCGACTGGCGAAAAGATCTATGTTTGGGGGACCAAATTTTGTAATAATTTTACGATAGGCATAGTCTGCAAGTTGCCACTCAATATCCGGATGCGTACGTCTCGACTCCTCATCTGCTTCAAAGTTCTCTGAAGAGGTAATATATGAAGCGAAAACATATAAATTTCTATGTTCGCACCATTGCCAGAGTTGCTTTGTAACGTCTGTCAAATGGGGGAACTGAATGCCTCCCATCCTGTTGATATAGGAAATAGCGGTAGTATTGTCAATTCGAAGAAGAATCTGGGAGTTAGATATATCTTTAGAAAATATTTTAAGGCCAATATAAGCAGCCATAATTTCCAAATAGTTAATATGCTGGCTGAGTTCAGCGTCTCCCCACAGGCCACTAGCTCTCTGATTACCACACGCTATTCCCCACCCCGTTTTTGAGGCATCAGAGAAAATTTCAAGGTCATATTTATCCATTTTGATTTTACAAACAGAATGATCGATAGCATGATTCCACCATTCAAAGTCTAATTTTAATGAGTTTGGTATATTCATAACTGCTTCATAATTATTGTTTGAATTTTTTAAATTAAGGTATTTACATCTTTCAAATAGTTTGGTATAGAGCCAGCCATACTCCACAGCTGGGCAGGCAGATACCAAAAGACCAACAAAGCTAGCGAAAGCTCTGATTTTGCATTGTCTTAAATTTGACATTCTTTTAATTTCTATTTTTATTCTATTAATTTTTTCTTTTGGTAATGTGACCTGAAATTTTCTTGTATCTACAACATATCCTAAATATCTGCAAGTGTGTGAAGGATGGAAATTACTTTTTTCCTTATTTATGATAAAACCAAGGCTCGTAAGGAGGTTTTGAGTTTCTTGCAGGTTTTTATAACATGTTAGCTGATCATGACCAATGAGGCAAATGTCATCTAAATATATAGTAGATAAGTATCCACGTGTTCTCAATAATTTCATCACTGGTTTCATAACCTTTGTAAATACAAACGGAGCAGTATTCAAGCCGAAAGGTAAGATATTAAATTCATAAATAGAACGCTCAAACTGGAACCTGAGATATTTTCGATCATCTTTATCAATCTTAATTAAATAATATGCGTCTTTTAAGTCGATAGTGCATAAGTAACAATCTCGTGATATCAGTTTTAGTACAGTCCTTAAGTCTTCCAGTTTGAAGTGATTAGTATCAATAAATTGATTTAAGGATTTTAAGTTTAAGATAAAACGCATCTTTCCGTTTGGCTTTGGTATTAAAAAGACATTTGACAAATATTGGTCGGACCGAGCTTCACATTCTGAAATAGCTCCTAATGATAATAAATTATCGATAGATTCAATGAAGTGTACCCTTTCTGACTCAGAATATTTCCGAATGCTAGGAGGTACTGATTGAATTGGTAACCGAGTAAAGGGAATTTTATAACCATTTATATATGAAAGGATCATTGGATCATGAGTGATCATTGACCATTCTTTACAAAATAAGGACAATCGACCTGCAGGTTTTACCGTGTTTAGCGACGTCTGTAGTTCTGTCGCTGCTGCGGATGCTGAGACTGCTTGGATGAGCTGGCTGGCCGATTGGGCGTCGAGGTCATCGCAGGCTGCTTCATCCTTGGTGGACCCGTCGGCCTGCGAGTCGGACCCGGATTCCTCCAGTTTAAATTCCTTGATGGATTAGCTGTGCTCTGTGTAAACTTCTTATTGGCAGGTTTAGGTGCCGGTGGTTTAAGATCTGTACCAGATTTATTGATGGCTTTCGCAGTTTTTATGGTTTCGGCTAAGTTCTCACCGAAAAGAAGCTTATCGATTTTTGTATTCTGTAGCTGCTCTCTAACTTCTTTCTTTACAGCATTCAATAGGAAGTTTCTCCGCGTCACAGAGTCAGCATGTTGGCAGTCGCAGATGATACGAGTAGAATCCATCAGAAGTTTGAGTAAAGCGGTGTTTCTATCCTTAGCAGACAATATAAGCGTGATGGCTTCTCCTAAGGCAGTAATGGCTAAGGTAAGTTGTTTTTGTTTACTTTCAATAGCTTTATCGCGTTTAGCAATAATATCTGACACAGCTGCTTTTATTTCTGCATTTAATTCTGGAGGATCAATCAACTTGGCATTTTCCGGAGTTAAGTAATGTTCTTTAAGCTCCTTACGCAGATCTCTCGCTATCCCCACCGTAGTCCAATGTTGAAATCTAATCGATAAATCTTTTTGTATATTTTTTCCATATTTTTTATCTGTTGTAGGATCAGTGCCTAGTATATCCAACAGTTCATTATCAAGTCCTGAGTCTTCTATTTCAGGTATCGTCGCGTCTTCAAGCGGAACAGGCTCTGGGACTACGGGCGGTGAAGGGTCCGCGGGACCCGGCGCAACTATCGCGACAGACTGAATTTGGACAGAGTTTGTATCGCGTGATGTGCTGGGGAGTGGATCTGGTTCCAGCTCCACCTCGGGCTGCGTTAAGTCTACATCTGTTTGTAGCTCGGGAGAAGGCTGATCGAGGTCTGACATGACCGCTTCGTTGTTAAACAACCCCATATATTCTCCGTCTGAAAAGGAGACGTAAAGTCCTATGTAGGCTGGCAATGCGAGTCAATATTATATTGTAAGTGACAGTCCCAAGTTTTGATAACACGTACTGTCCACAAACAAATTTATCTAGCACCGTGAGACAGTCCCATTGTACTGCTCGGCGGGCCGGGAAATGACTGCATTATTATCGTAACAATAAAATAGAACAAGTTGTTCGATATGTTAAAATATTTAATGTTCTCAATGTAAAACACTTGTTAGTTACATTATAGTCCAAAAGACTAAACTGAATTGTCAGAAATTAACAGTAAGAAACAGTCCCAATGCAAGCAAGTACTGTCCGCAAACTATTATTTCGTAAAGAACAATTAAATCTTGTTTTGTCTGGCTCGTATTAGTGAAAAAACAGTCCCACTGTACTGTCCGTAACACTAATTCCTCGAGTAGAAAAACTATGAAGTATGTACCCAGGTACATTGTTGTTGAACAATGTTAACAAGACGTGTAATCTCGTATACTTATAGCTGAAGACCGTTTGCAATTAAATTGAAGAAAAAAGTATCTATGTAATGGGTAGTAGGTCAACCACTGATTAATATATAGTTCGAAAACAAAACATAATTACCTTGATCATCTAACGGAGAACGGCGGCACAAACTTGTTGACGATAACTGTGAGTCATTATCCGAGTAATATGAATCACGCGATCGACGCCGTTTGCGTCTTAATTTTCTTTGTAATCTTCTAATTTTTTGTTTTATACGATCACAATCATCACCTTTTCTTTTAGGCATTATTATAATATCACAACAACACTAGATATTAACTTTTTAAATAACTGTAATCGCGAGCGAGTGTGGAACGGCGCAGCACTAAAAAGCGAATGACACGGATTGCGGGCGCAGGAATCAAGTGGACAAAACTACCCACAAAAAAAAAAAAAAAAAAAAAAGTTGAAAATGCTGAAGAAATCAAAATATTCTCAAAATAGTGTGGAATGGTGTGTACTACGCGTTACTACATGTGTATAAATGCTAATCTCGAGGACGAAGCCTGAAGTATAATTGTACCTAAAATTATGTTAGTATGGTTAATACCTTTATCTAACTGATGCCTATGGCTGTCCTAATCCACTGATTTTAGAAAGGACAGTCCAAACCGGTAGCAATAGCAATTAGGATGCTGTTGCTGCTGCTTCGTAGACGGTGCAGCAAGGAGTTTGCTTTCTTGCGCATGATGGATTGGAAGCCATCCGTACGCGCTTCAGCAAACATACCAGACGCACTGCAGCGCCACGGCATAGCATTAAAAAAATTAAAGTAAAATTAAAAATCCTACAAATTGTCTTTTCACCAATCTCCAGTTTTATAGGGAAAGTTTACTTTTCTACATTATAGCATGAAATATAATTACTCGATACGACTCTGTAATTGAAAATTAAAAGTGAAAGAAATAAACTTTTCCCTGTACCAAAAAACTGTTGCAAGTAATAACATTCTGCAATTCTACGAAAACTGCTTTGTTACTATAACAGTGTCGATGTATATACCTAGTTTATATTTATTTGTAGAATAAATTAAGTGAAGCTGCTTCCAATTTCTGGATTTACGATGTTCCCTTTACAAGAATGTTGGCTTTACTTTGAACTAGTAAAAAAGATACTACATGATATTAATATACGCCAGCGCCAATTGCCGTGAAATTAATTGAAATGCCAACATTCATTTCTATGAAAGCTCGTGAATCTGCTCTTTGTTCATGTAACAGTCGTAGCACTATCTACAACAAGCAACTAACGTAGTCTGCCCTCTAGGTATTTAATTTAATTACCTTTATAAATGAACGTAGCAAAGCAACCGCCTCAGTATTCTTGTACTAATTTCTCAGAAATAATCTACAGAGTGCCGCTAAAAATATATAGTATACCAGATTTTTCCAGTAATATCTGCTCGTGTAGGGAATTATTTTATTTAATGTATTCGTCATAGTGTCACATTTATTTCGATATTAGATATGTTTTTCCTTTTGTTTTTATATCGGCAACTTGTTTTTATGTTATATTCATGTGGGTAATTGGTTATCATCTAATATTGTTGTTGTTGTGTTATTGTTTGTTGTTGCTGTTGTATTGTGTTGTAATAAAGAGTATTCTATTCTATTGTTCATTTGTGTGTTGTGCTGTCTTTTGTGTGCGCCAAATAAATGGTTTATCTGTCTATTTTATTGTTTAGTAGGTAGGTATTAAAACCAAAAAAAGCTCGCTTGGGAATTGGAAGACCTTTTACGTTATTCGGTATAGGTATGTAGATTTAATACACGTTATGTTATAAAGATATGTACATAGTAAAATTTGTTTTTACTATGATATGTAGTAGATATTGCTCATTTGGAGAAACATGGAAGTAAATTTATTTTTTCCCAAAAATAAGTTAAATATGCCAAAGCACGTAGAAAGCGTATTTACTTACGTAAGAAAAGCATGGACAAAAACAAAAATACCAGTTAGGTCGATGTTTCTCCAAATGAGCGATGTTGACCCCAAAATAAATTATCATAATGTTTTTTTCTTGTTTTAACATATTTAAATATTGATTCCCACCCCATCTGCGATGTTTCGCTAGCTTATTTAGTTTGATCCTGAATAACTTATTGAACCCGTTAAGCATTCGATAAGTTAAAAGAAAAATGTTTTATTATCAGAAAAACCTGTTTCCTTTATTTAGGTAATCTTTTTGAAACCGGTTTTTGACTCGGTTTACGTTTATTTATTTTTTATTTTATTTTGTAAGGGAAAACAAACAGTTGTATATTAAAAATAAACAGAAATAACTTTACAATAAACTCAATAAATATCCTACCTACCCACTACATTTTCCACATAATTATAACAACTTAGATATTTATAAACTGATGGCAAACGTAATTGTAGTCCGAGCAAAATAGATTCTATGAATAAAATACACTAAAAATAACAAAACGAAACTTGTTTGTATATTGTATCGTACGGGTCCTATAATGATATTAATAATTTCCTTTGTTCCCACTAGTACCACCCTGCTAAATAAAGCATATATTATTTATAATATTTGGAGATTAGGTATGTAGGTAAATGTTTCCTCTAAAAATAAAATATAAATATAATAATAAATGTCTGAGTTTGTTTCGACCTTTCTTCTCAGAATAGTCAGATAGGAAAAGCCGACCTCATCTAGCTTATTTTTTTATAATATGATGTGTAAAAGTGATACCAATAACCTATTTACAGAATAATAGTTATTTATGCAACTGTTTTATAATAAGGGGTGCCAAAACACGAATTTAGGTCTATCACATGAGTGTTTTAATACCTAATTATGTACAGTTGCATAAAAGACTTTATCTACACCCATGATATGAATCCTCTATAAAAGTTTCTGAAACAGTTTTTTTGCAATACTAATATGGAACAAAAATGGTGGCCGGCGGGATACGACGTGAATTCGAATAACCTATAAGTTCCTTTTTTTCCATTACTGCGCTCCGTAGTGAAACGCGCGTGCTAGACAAGGTTCTTTTTTGAAAACGAGTTGCATAATCCAGATCAACGGATCGGCTGGATATAGTATAATTATTACTGCAGCGGCCAGCAAAAGAGGCATTGATGGACGAAGGTGTAAATGTGGGCCGAGGCGAAGCCGAGGCACACATACGTAAGTCCATCAATGCCTAGTTGTGGTTGGCCACAACTAGGCATTGATGACTGGCTTGTACAGTACTTTTCTCAAATAATGCGCGGAAATTAAAACTAAGTAGTACCTAGGCAGAACTTTGTTTGTCAATTACAATTACTTTTTAAAATCAATGACGAACAACATTATTTTTTCCCGCGTTAAAGTGTACATTTGTATTTTTTTTTTCAAAAATAGCTTTCTATTTGCAAGCCAGCTCGAAATTTAAATAAAACCTTTGATAAGTTACCTCCTTGGTTGCCATGTCTCGGAGTAAAAGATCGTTCCATTTTTAAATTACACGACAGATATGAATTTACTATGTAATTTATTTGGCCGCAAAACACGGCAGATATGGATTTTCATACAAATTTTGCCGGCCGCTGCTCGCATGTATTTGGCCAGCACGGCAATTTCGATTTATCTCGAAGAAGGTTGTCAAAAAAATGCTCTTTCTAAGCATGTTTGAGAAAAATATATTGTAGGTTACTAGGTTTTGGAAATAAAACTCTTTCTATTGTTGTCAGAAAATAGTTGCAGAAGGCGTTATGTAGCATTGTTCTCCAAACAATTTCACTCCATACATTGATTCCCAAGAGCTCCATAATTTTATTAAAATATTAAAATATCTGCCTACTAAAACTGTTCCCATTGCTTTTTTTATTTGGAGCCGCCGGGAATAAACCGTATCGGCGCGTGTTTGCCTGCATATAGACGATTAGATTCCTTCCAAAAAAAACCCATTCAGCCGTAGGTCTTTGAAGGATCTACGGATAAACGTTAATTAACAGTTAAACGATAAGAGCAGTGAGCTTAACACGAGCCTAAGCCTCAGTGGATTAGGTAGGTACATCTCACTTCTGCATTTCCCAAAATTTGAATATCTTGGCCTACAAAGTCGAGTAGGTGCCGCGGCAACCTTCGAACGACACGTGCGGCTGCTATTATTAGCCACGAGCCCCAATTGTTTCTATTTAAAACTGATACCTATACACGGATAAGTATAGCAGACAATGTAAGAATAGGTAAACAGAACATCTTTATTTACAGGCTGGGGATGTTAAAAGAGCTTTTCCCACATCAAAAAGCAAATCAAATCGCTCACATATCTATTGTATTGTTATATTCAACAATACATTGTTATATTTAACAATACATCGGAAAAGGAATTCTGTAATTTACCTACACGCGTAAATGTTCGTGATAATAAAAATGAATGGAACATTTACAACCCACACGGGAGATTTTTAAGGAAAATTCACGCAAGCTTTTTACCGACGTCCGAGAAAAAGTTAAAAGTTTTTTGCAATTTGCAGGTCAGTGTCAGGTTGTATCTTGCTCAAAATACTATAGGTGATAGATATGTATTTACAGAATTATAGTCATTAGAATCATTAATATATTACAATACATGTCAAACACGTTCGTAGTTAACTAGTTAGGTCAGGTTTTAGGAGTCGGGTTATCTAGAATTACCATCCGTGCATCACCTTTCAGGTTGTTAGGATTAACTAGAGCGGTATTATGAAGCAAAAAAACCAGTCAAATTCATTTTTGAAGTGGACAAAGTGGGAAATAGACCTTTGGGGAATTACCATTTTGAGAACTGAACGTTTTGGGAAGTGTAGGTACGTTTAGAACCTAAGGGCCACTGTTATGATAACGTATCTATAAATGAAATGAGTATATAAAAAACATTGACATCATTTTACACAATTGATGGCACACTGTCCATACAAATACAACTTACAACAACCAGCAAATGGAGACTATTGTAGCTATTCATGTAATATTCATCCGCAGCAAGTTCCCAACTCAGTGAGGATCGTCGTCGTTTGCAATCCATAGACCGTGAGACGGGGACGTCTATTGTTGCCATTGTCTCGTAGACGATGAAACAATTTGCTCAACAATAATATGACCTCCTTGCAGCAGGAAACGACATCGCTCGCTGAACGCATTCGCTTGCTAACTTGCGATGTGGAGGACGAGGCCGACGATCAGAGGCCGTCACCGGCAGGGGCCAGCGCCGACAAGATGTCAAATAGCAGCGACAAGTCGAGTGAGAAGTCTTACAACAGCATCAGTATCGACAAGAATTGCGAGAAAGCGTTCGGCAGCGCTTCGTCCAGCTCGTCTTCCTCCACGATATCGGTGCCGCTGCCGACCCGACAGCTGCCGCCGGACCTGGGTGATGTACATCAGGAACCACAGAAGGTTAGTACTTTATGAAAACTAATTCATCCTCTCATAGGCTTTTCTCCATTCTTTTATATAATTGTGCACATATTACACTAGTGGTTATCTACAGGGTGTTACGGAAAGGGTA
Source organism: Amphipoea lucens (assembly GCA_947508005.1). Classification (NCBI taxonomy): domain Eukaryota; kingdom Metazoa; phylum Arthropoda; class Insecta; order Lepidoptera; family Noctuidae; genus Amphipoea; species Amphipoea lucens. Next base: position 5,306,885 of record OX382355.1, read on the forward strand.
TATCAATACAAACGGGTTGAAGAGTCTCTCTACAAAATTTCAGCTCAAAAGCATTAACTTTGAAAATGCTTAATATTTTTTTACTTCGACATCACAATCACGGCGCTGCACTGGCGCGCGGCGGCGTGATGTGCGTGTACTAGGCGCACAGACACACTACAGATAATGGATAATGACCCTCGTAGTGCGGTGACACGTTTGTTATGATTTCAATTTAATAAACTATCGAAATAAAAAAATATTAAGCATTTTCAAAGTTACTGCTTTTGAGCTGAAATTTTGTACAGAGATTCTAGACCAGATACACTCTTCAACCCGTTTGTATTGATATACCCTTTCCGTAACACCCTGTATATCTATGGTACTACTCGTACAATGGAACAGGTAACCACAGTTGAATGTTTCCGCATAACATACGATGCGACGTATCTAGATCAGATACTTACCTAACAATGTGTCTGCTGAAGCGACAATTTATTACTGTCACTTCAATTAGCGGAGAAGCGATCTAGCCAGCCATCTAATCTCTGGCATAGGCATAGGTATTGTATCGGAATTGAACAAAAGTATTGTGTTTGTGCATTACACGGCACACGGCTCCACGAACTCAAGTGAATAATAAACCTGTACCTACCTATCTTATTGCATCAGATGATCGGTGATTCAATAAATAAACCATTAGGTGTATTAAACCATTTATAATTAACCAAGGATATAATAGGTATAATTTAAGGCGACTACATGACCTAAAGCGCGGTCTTTGTCGGACTGCATAGAAAAGATTTATTGCAAAATATGAAGCAATTATCTATTTACCTACCTACAAAAAATCTATTGATTGGACTAAAAAATAAAAACATTAGTGCTTTAAGTATGTTACTTGTAGAATAATCTGCAAAAAATCGTAATTATTGTATGTAATTAGCATGGTTTTTATTGTAAAAAGAAAGATTTTAGAGGTATCTTCATGATTTTTTTCTATCATATCAAATTAGTTGTATTATGTATTCAACACACTATTTACCTAGCATATATCCTGAAGAATATCATATATTTTTCTGATTTTGTTTACTGTAGTCGATCATATACTTTTATTGTTTCTAAAACTTGCGTTTTTGCGTTTAGGTCCTGTAAGCGCCTTAATATGTACCTGTACATTGCGAGATATCTAAGTAGTATAGTTAGGTACAGGAAACAAAGTGTACTTACTTATGAACTACAAAACTCTGAGAAAAAAGCTTGCAAACATGCTGGCTCTCAATAATTAAATAATGAAGTCAAACAGCTTTAAGCCGCGATCGGTTAGAAGCCCGGCTGAAACTTGTTAATGAGAAACCTGCACAGTTAAACTAACATTCATCTGCACAAGAGACATGATTATACGTTCAAACAAATACTTATTTACTTACGGTTAATTAAAATAAATATCATCTAAGGTAATTTTATCGTAACTACGATAATTAATAAACTTGTACACCACGCGAGTAGTTCGCGAGAGTCGCGTCAATTAGTTTTACGAGTATTTTCAATTTATCACTAACATAACTTTACAGACGGCGTCAAACTTCTTCGCTCAAAGGCGACTGAGCTCTTCAGTTCACAGAAGTGGTCAGTTAGAATGCAGTGTTGATTTTTTTCAACATCTTTTCTCGATGCAGTCAAAAAGTGCACTTTATTTAAATTAAAATTTCTTTTAAAAGAGGTTATGACAGCTAGGTAGCCTTATGCTGATACGCTGGTAGTTGCAGTAGGTATAGGTACTATACGTAGTGCAGATTAGCCTTTTAACCGCTTACGCCGGATAAATCCGACAAATATTTTCGTGTCCATTCCGCCCGGGTCGTATATACAGGGTGTTACAGAAAGGGTATCTATATCAATACAAACGGGTTGAAGAGTTATCTGGTCTAGAATCTCTGTATAAAATTTCAGCTCAAAAGCATTAACTTTAAAAATGCTTAATACTTTTTTATTTCGATAGTTTATTAAATTGAAATCATAACAAACGTGTCACCGCACTACGAGGGTCATTATCCATTATCTGTAGTGTGTATGTGCGCCTAGTACACGCACATCACGCCGCCGCGCGCCAGTGCAGCGCCGTGATGTCGAAATAAAAAAATATTAAGCATTTTCAAAGTTAATGCTTCTGAGCTGAAATTTTTTACAGAGATTCTAGACCAGATACACTCTTCAACCCGTTTGTATTGATATACCCTTTCCGTAACACCTTGTATACCTACGACCAAATACCACAGCTCGTTTAATCCATAATGGTTAAGCCAGTTTCGATTCAGATCCGTACGTAAGCTGGTTTAAGCTGTGCCAAAGCATCCTATCTTAAAGAAATATTAGAAAATCTATATAAGTAAATTAAATGCTGTTCGTTGGTAAGCGCATCACTTGAGAACGGCTGGACCGAGTTGGCTACTTTTTTTGTTTTTAGATGTTCGTAATATTCCGAATTATGTTTTTATGGAAACAAAATGGGAAAATATTTCCCGGGACGGAAAAAAACAGGGAGAAAGTTGGGGTTATTTGCATTAAAAAAAAGTTCTTTTAAGACAGTGGGTACTAGATACCATGATTTATGAGTATTGGCATTTTTTTCAACATCTTTTAACACTTTCACTGTCCAACACCCGGCTCCCGGGTCCAGCAATAATTCGTTCGTGTGCCCACAACTCGGCTCCCGAGTCGTAAATATAGATACATGTGACCATGTGGGCACACGAACGAATTTCTGGTTCGACCCGGGAGCCGGGTGCTGGACAGTGAAAGTGTTAAGAGCCTATACTACCTCAAATGGCTTAGCGTGGTCCTCCGTTATGTCGAAAATACTGCACCATTAATTTTGAAATAAATATATGGTAAAGTTGAGGATTAATGCTAAGTCTTATGTTAGACGAAAACACGATTCCATAAAATTTTCTCGACAGAAAATAAATCCAAAGTTACCTCTAACCCGAACAATAAACCGCTGGTATTCAAAAAATACTTCAAATTAGATCATGAAACTTTGCATACTAACTGAACTTACTTTAAAGCAGGTCTAATGTTATTTACTTTTTTATAATTACCATTATTTTCACAGTAAAAAGCAAATACCTAGACTATTGGCGCTGCCTGCCGCCCAGCACCGCACTCTGTCTCGCTCTCACTCAGTCAGCGAGCAGTATCGTATGAGCGAGATAAAGAGTGAATTTTAGCTGAGGTAGTATAGGCTCTTAAGACCCACGAAAAATTAATTGTACCTTTAGAACCCTACTGTGAAAAAAAATATACTACGAAAAAATCACTCAAATTGACATAACTTTTAAGGAGATCAAGTTCTCTGCCACAGAGATATTTTTTACTGCCAATAAGGGGTTATTGGCAGTAAAAAATATCTCTGTGGCAGAGAACTGTTTCATTTGATCCACGATTTTTTACCTAGGTACCCTGTATATGTACGATGAGTGATGATAATCCATTTTAAACCATTAAGTATCATACCACCGTATTAACATTATGCCCGGGTCTCCCCACAGCCGAAACCAGAGCCCAGGAGGCAGTTTCTGTCAACACTAGCGCCATTGACAGCTTGCGTCGGAAGCGCCGCCCACCATGAAGGTTTTTACTACGTACCACCCGGTGACCGTACTTCAGCCTCTTCAGCCACCAACCTGGACTTACAAGAGCACAACGACGCGCCTGCGCCGGACGTAGTCGCAGGAACACCGGGTAAGGGTTCAGGTCTGTAAGTCGCTCAACACAGATCTTAACTAACACTAACTTTCAATACGTTGCTGTTCATTGGAAATTACGAAACATTCTCGCTAACTAAGTTAGACCAACTAGACTGATTTGGATCTTATGGCAAACTATGGGTAGGTACTTTGTTGAGATGTTTTGTTAAATTGAGAAGGAAGCGTATAATTAATTAAGATTCGTACGCAAAGGGCCGGATCTCAGGACAGCGGTGTTCATCAAAGTAACTATCCGATAAACCAAACCAGGCCAGCATAGCTATTCACAACCTTACGACAAGCTATCGTATCGAAAACGACACATTTCGATAACCTGATTTAACTTGCCCCCGACTGCAAATAGCTGTTGAAAAAATAGCGGGCGTCTATTTGATTTAAACTGACAAAATTTTCGGGTTTTGGACTTATGAACAGCGTTGAGAAGACTCCTACGATAACATTGATTGATGTTCGATACGATACGGAAGCGTATCGAGTGTTTGTGAATAGCTATGCAGGTTTGGTTTATCCGAAAAAGCTACACTCTCCCTTTTCCACACAATAAACATGAAAAATTTACTCTTTGTAATTGATACGAGGCTTATATACTTTTTTTATTAATTGATGTCATTTTTATTAACGGTAAAATTCAAACGGATATCGATGAAAGTTGTGGATTAAAAAACAAAAGGCGGATCCAATTGGTAATTATTGGAAAAAACATAAGCCCAAAAATAAATGTATATTTTGGAGCTTACGTTTTAAAGCCGGCAATGTTGTGTAACATTTGCGGGGATGAAACTGAAATGAAACAGCATCAATTTATTATTCATGTCGCTATCTGCAGTGCTCTGCCGTTGGTAGATACTTGTGAACACCCAGTATAAGCAAACTTCGTCCGTAGTTCCTACAAGTTTACACTTATTGTTAAGTAAAACCTTCCAACTAGGTACTTACAGTGCGTGCCACGAAAGATGAGACTTGAGACACCACGTGGTTTGACTTGCGCAGTAGACGATTTTAGGTCTCTTTAGCGGTATGAGGTGTGAGCGTGGGTCGGGACCGGACGTCATGGGTAGTTCTTCAGGGACAAAATTTTTGATGTCTATGGGTATATTTCTGTAACCAACTAACAAAACGGCATGTAATTTTTTTTTGTACAGTTTAGCTTTATGCCTTACTAGGACAAATGATATTTTTTAAATACTTGCTGTCTAGGTACAAAATAAAAATATTTGAAGTGTGTTCTTCTGATTCATATAACGCGTCCGTTTGCCATTTTCCGGTACAAAATGGTCGATGTCGCATTTTCCCTTTGATACATCAATAGATATAAATTATAATTATATCGAAAGGAAATGAGTTGTCCTCTTACAAAAAAAATGTGTATTGGTTATAACTACGTTATTTTGTTTATAAATAAGTAAATAAGGAGTGTCCGGCGTATAATACTGATTAATGTGGCGTAAGCTTCACTTGACCGTACTTGGTCAGGTAATAATAATGAGAGTCTGGCTTCCTGCGCGGGGGGAAGCCAGTCGTGCAACGGACGAGCTAGAAGGTGGACCTGCGGCTGGTTGGCTTAGATCCCGGTGTTACGAAGGAAAATATCTGATTCACCTGTGTTTGGTTCAGGTGGCATTATGATTACAATGCCTACTTTATAAAATTTATTTTATTGTTTTAAAACTTCAATCTGTGTTTCGTGTGATGCTTTTAGGTTATGGAATCGTGTAAAAAAATAACAATAATGAAGTCTGTATGTATGATGAGTTATGCATGATTGTAGGCAAAAATCTGATTCAACTGTGCCTGATTCGTATGGTCAAAACCCCCATATGACTAATGAAATAAATTCGATTTCCCCTTTCCAGCACGAAAGGAGTGCTTTTGTTGCATTATAATGTCCAATGTTTGACCGTGTACAAGTCAGTAGTTCTAGTCTTATTTATTATCATTTATTTAGCTATAACCTTTTGAATAATTAAAAAGTGACAGGAGTATAAAACTGTTCTAAATATGACACTTTTGATATGTCTTAGTCTTAGTTAAGAATAAATAATTATTGTTTAGAATTATCAATCAAAACTAACGGTGTATTTATTACTTTTTATTTCTGTTTCTGATTCATCTGGGCACAAAATATTCGAACGTCGATATCTTGAAAACTACTTTATAAAAACGAGCCCCTCATACAAACATATGTTCTTTGGTATGTCTATTTTCATATGAGCATGTGTTACAGAGCTGAAAGTGAAATTAAATTTTGGCCATATGGATCAGTCGAAGAATCAAATTTCGAAGAACTACCCTCATAAGGGTCATCTTTCGTGGCGCTAACTATAAGTATCAAATGCAACATATGTTTACTAAAAGGTTTTAACGAGTTAGTTTGTCACATGCAGGGCTTGGAACCGATACATAAAAAGTACAAGTTCTGTAACGGTACTTAGCAGTTCTTGCCGTTTCGGTACCAGAGTACCGGTCCCACGAGAATACCGGTTCCAAATTCAGGTACCCGGCGCGTACCACAAATCTCATATTTGTACGAGGAACCTAGTACCACAGTATATGTATACATAATATTACCGTGCTAGTACGGTTGGCAACCTTAAAGTTAATTATGTAATGCCTGTTCACTATCCTATTTATTTACTACCTCTATATCTGTTTTTCACTCCAACTTACGGAAATATTTGTTTGATACCGGTACTGATTACAAAATACCAATAATACCTACAGGTACTTCTCTGGTACCGGTATCACACCTAGGCCAGTGGTACCGGTTCCCAAAAATACCGGTATTTCAAGCAATTTTTTTTTAGAATATTTTTGGCTTTACCGGATATTTGCATCCCTATCCGTTAACATAGCTATGTTAACTGATGACAGCTGTCATAGTCATGTAGGTATAATACCTACTCGTATAATACTCGTGCGGGAGTAAATGTGGCTGTGATCATTAATCATTGGAACAAAATAGAATGTATGACATTTATTACTTTAACGTAGACGGCCCGCACAAAACAGTCTGATAAAAGGTAGGTAGCAATTGATGTAGGTATACGTAGTTACCGACATCCGTGGTAGGTACCTATTTGAAATCTCAATTTTCAGAGGAAAATACCACTGATGTAGAATAGGACTCACTTTCTCAGGTCACCTGTGAAAATTTTCCCAATCGACTTTGAACCTTATACTTTAGCGACAAAGTTGAAAATCTATTAAAGAAATTAGACAGATTGATGTGCTGGTGTGTGTACAACTTATACTTACCTACAGACTACAGAGTCTGACGTTGAAGGGGATGCGGTAAGGTAGCCCGCGAAATTTAAATTTACTTGTTTTTTGTTGAACCAAATATGATTCGCGACCTTAACAAGTACGTATTTACCAAATTGACTAATAACTTGTATGTGTGGTGCAAACTGTTAAAATAAGTTATTATTATTAGCCTGTGACGTCCCACTGCAGGGCAAAGGCCTCCCTACTCTCTCATGAGAGAGTAGGGGTTTAGACAAATTAACCCACCGCGCTTGTCTAGTGCGAGTTGGTGGGTGTACAGTGGACCGCCTGACTGGGTCCGTGGGCGCCGCCTTTGACGTGCTAGATGTTCATCAGCCGCCGCCCTGAGAAGTAGAAGCCCGCCTTAAAATAAGTTACTTATTAATAAATAAAATTAACAAATAAACATTAGAATGATCTTATAAAAAACAAAACATAAGTAATTAAGTATTTGTTGCAGTCGCGAATCATATTTTGATCCACATACAATACAACCCGACATTGGCGCCGATTCCCTTGTTCACAAACTAAACTAAATTTAATTTCAGTGCATCTTTTTCTTTCTATTTCGTTAAGAAAAGGACAGAAGATAAATATTAGTTTAGACCTGTCAAATTAGTCCGTGCCTGGCGTAAATTGACTTATTTTTAATAGCCAATTTTTTAATCACGTCTAAATTGTCTATGGAGTATCTTAATTTGACAGGACTAAACTAATATTTATCTCCTGTCCTTTTCTTAATGAAATAGAAAGAAAATGATGCACTGAACTTAAATATACTTAGTTTAGTTTGTGAACAAGAGAATCGACGCCATTGACTTGCAAAAAAACGCCAGAAAGTTCGTATTTTCGAGACTTTTGTACTTTAGCGCTAAATACCGATTTGCTTAGACGTTTCTTTGTACATTTTAAAGGGGCCGGAGAAGGTGATGATGGTCTAGCTGCTTTTGCAAGAGCCACGGCCCCAAGGACTGAGAGGCTAAGACAGCGCTACGGCCAGGAGTCGCAACCGGTTAGCAGCGACGATGAGCACGATGATTACGGTAAATTAATATCATTATCTAAGTTACCTAGAGTCCAAAGTACTTAGAAGTTACTTTCCAACTTTATCTTCTTAAACAATACAATCATCGGAGAAGGAAAACATCGTGAGGAAACCTGCACCATAATTGCGTAAAACACTATAAATCACAACATTCATTTTGAAGGATATTGCTAATCCATTGCCTCATATGTTCGAAAAATTTGTCTGCCCAGCAACACAAACAACGCAATGAATGCTGTCGAACTGTCAAAATGAAAGCCATTGCTATGCTACTGATAGTGTGTTGCGCAATTACGCCGCTGCTTCTGCTAAACCGATTGAACCAAGCCCGCCTTGAATCGAGGTTTAAATAAGTCTCACGAGAAGACAACCGACTCTATATGATATCTTTTTAAGTTAATTCGTAGGAATGCGTCGCTCGATTGCACTGTGCGTATCTACAATTATGTATATACGTTTGACTGATATTTTATTGTAAGTGAATGCTGGAACGTTTTCCTTTTTCGTGAAATTGTAAAAGAAAAATTAAAAGTAAAAAAACTTTTTTTTAAAACAAGATTTTAGTTAAATGCGCTAAAAAGAATAAAATAAACTTTTCCTTTAAAACTTTTACTATCAACTTATAACGTCATTACACAATTTAACTATACATCTATACAAATAAATAAAATTGGAGTGTCTGTTTGTAATATTAAAATAACCGCTTTTTACTAAATGCATATGGATTTGTACACGGTACATAATTATATACCAAAATAACATTTTTTTACAATTTTTGTCTGTGTGTCTGTCTGTTTGTTCCGGCTAATCTCTGAAACGGCTGGACCGATTTTGACGGGACTTTCACTGGCAGATCGCTGATGTAATAAGGAGTAACTTAGGCTACTTTTGTTTCAGAAAAAGAATTACAGTTCCGTGCAAAAAAATTAAAATATTTTCGGTCATGCACGCAAACGAAGTCGCGGGCACAGCTAGTATGATATAAATATACAGGATAGGAAGATCATGATAATGAAAAGAATATCTTTACATGCCAATACATGGATTCTTTGTTTGTCAAATATGAAGTAATCTGCATTAGCGATTTATTTGCCAAAAATGTAAACAAACATGAGTTTATGGAAAAATAACTTTAGTTAACTGAAATGGATACCTAATGTGTTGTTTTTAGGTTTCCATCGCCGGCCGGCTGTTCGCGGCATTGCTATAAAGCAGCAACTCGGGGCCTCAGACGAGATATTACAACAGATGCAGAATGAATTACAACCGTCTCCAGGGACCACTCCGCAACAAATGCCGTCGCATGCCTGCCAGCGCACAAACTCTAACTATTCTTGGCCATATTACTCTGAGGCCAATCTTAACTCAAGGCCCCAAAGCAGAGCCAGTGCCAATTCTAACTGGTAAGACGCGTTATGGATTACGTTTGCTAGATTAAGAATCACAGAAGGTATACCTTCTTTGCATTGCTGACAGCTTGACAAACCCATGCCTTTGATTTTTTTTTTATTGCGATTTGGATATTTTTGTGCTCGCGTGCATTTTATTGCGACTGCCAGTCTAAAGAACCATTACCGCGGAGCACGAATGTTTATTTCATATTTTTATTAATTTAATCATTTTATTTTCTTGTGTATGTATGTAATATGTATTGCTAACATCGTAATTACTACCTTCAATAAATTAATGTTGTGCATGCTTTATATTTAAAGCACCTAAGTATTTACGCCTAAGTTACCTATATATTTACGCAGTAATGAAGATTCGTGATCACCTATAAGAGCTATTCTTTTAAATATGCCATTGATGTGCCGTGCTTAATAATTAAATATCTAAACACCGAAGCTTATTAAAATTATCAATTAAATCGTTTTCAGGTCGAAATCATCTGACTACATGCCATCGTCGCGGCCTTGCCAAAGTACACCGGTGCCTCAGCAGCATTCGGACGCGTGCTATGCGCATGCGCAGAACATGGCGACGTACGCGCATTATCAGCAGCAGCGGCAGCAACAAGAGAGCATGTATAGGAACTGTTCTCTTTACGCTAATATCGGGTAAGATTTTTTATTTATATTTTATTGCTAAATGGGCTTGACCCCGATCACGCCTGATGGAAAGCGATAATAATAATATACGAGCTACGAGTCGTGCCAGCGAAAGCTAACGCTCCATTTAGACGATACAAGTTGCTTACCTGTGGCATACAATAAAATTAAATCTACAAACGTCTTGCATCGCCCTAACACTACGGTGTAACTTAGAAGGTTGCTTCAACTTATGGTATGCCACATGCGATTAAATCGCACCGTGTAACCACACCCCGGACACTCCATACAACCCTCGCAAAATAATTACCTACTACTACTACATTAAAAAATGACGTTTGTATACGCATGAATGTGTGCGTGAGGTACTTGTGTTTGCGAGCGCTCTTGTTAAAGAGCCGGCGACGAATACGCCGAAGTGCGGGGTGAGGTGCGGTAACTGATGTTAGTGCGGGGAAGGGAGTGTCCTTTCTGTACGTAGTACTTTAAGTATTCTGTGGTGTAACCCCGCATTTTAACCAAAATGATCGTTCGCGCGAATACGTCACCATTTTGTTTCGGAAAACCTCAAGGCGCCCACTGTCGACCTCAACACGACCAAGCGTTCGAATATGCCGAACGCGACGACCGCGATGGTGGACGCGGCCTAAATCAGGTTTAATCGACAATCTTTCTAATACTATTCGATGCTTCGAGATACAACGATTCACAACATTAATTCTTCTTCCACTTACCAATTCCAGATGCTCAGACAGCAGCCAGGAGTTGTACAGCTCCCAAACGAGCTCCGAACAGACGTCGCCGGTGCGCGCCGTGCCACGGTGCCGCCGCCCGGAGTCGCCTCCACCAATCAGGAACCACCATCAGCTGCTGTATCTACCGTATAGCACCCACTATCATTACCAACACCATGCTGATTACGGCGCACAGCAACAGCAGTGGCAGCAAGCCAACCAAGATTGTGAGTTATCCGTCAAATCTATTACTAAATGACATTTCACAGTTTTACTTGCGACAGCACATATCTACTTAGTTGTCCGAAGAATTTACGTCTTCATAAGGATTTGAACTGTCAGAATTATTCGATTTTCGATTAGTTAACGTTTATTTAGAGGACTATTTCGATATACTTAGTGTTTAAAAAAATACAAATATTTTATTGGCAAGCATCGTAGGCCTATAGCGTGTTAGTATTACAAGTAACTTAAAAACTATGTTAGTAGTAGATAGCAAATTAGATACACAAATCCATACTAATACCAATTACTAATATTACTAATCCATACTAATATTATAAATTCGAAAGTAACTCTGTCTGTCTGTATGTTACCTTTTCACGCCTAAACCACTGAACCGATTTCGATAAAATTTGGCAGAGAGGTAGTTTGCATCCCGGGGAAGGACATAGGATAGTTTTTATCCCGATATTCCCACGGGATCGACACTTATGCGGGTGAAACCGCAGGGCGCAGCTAGTACAATACCTATATTGTATATTTTTTTTAAACAAAACTAAGTATTCAACTACTGGAAGGTTTATCAAGCCCCATGTCAAACCTATTCATTGTAGGCCCTTCTAAGCTTTCAGAACCTTACAAAGCAAGCTCGTTCGAAATAAGAACAATATTTTATAACAGTAGGTACATACCGCTGGTTTCCTTTTAAAATAAATCGCTCAATGTATATTTTATAGAAACAAGTCATGTTACCTTAGGAAGTTTCTAATAACAATATTTTTTTAACACCTTAACATTTTCTACCATAAACGTTACCATTTTGTAGCGTTCCCTTAAAACGAACCTTAACAATCGAATCCGATCTCGTATCGAACGGTTGTGAATAGAGTGCGCAGGTAGGCCCTACTAAACAAAGCGCAGCGAGAAGCGCAGATGCTGCTTGAAAGTCAAGCCACCTTATGAAGACAGAAATGGTGCAACCAATTATAATAAGTTGAGCATCCTTACGCTATAAGGTATTTATTTGTAGCGCGTTGCCAAAATCAGAACTAACGTCACGATCTTGTATTGTCAATACAGTTTCTGTGACACAATTTCACAAATGTTTGCCAACAGCGACCGCCTGTCAATGTCACCCAGGCGCCAAAATATCCATGTAACACTTTAACAGTAAGTTAACTGGTGTTTACAGACAGCCGCATGCACTCGTACTACCAACAGCAGGCGCGCAGTGGCGCGAGCACGCCGCAGCCGGCCGCGCAGCCGCAGCGCGCACACTACACACATGCACTCCAGCTACAGGTATTTAATACTAGGACATAACATCACGCCTGGTCCCCGAAAGGTTAGGCAGAGGTGCACCTATATCACCCACATTTCGCCAGTTATGTTTAAGTCCCATGTTGCCCAAGGGGCAAGCCTATTGCCATCAACCAGGCACAAATCCAAACTCCGGGCTGCTACTGAGAAATTCTAAATGTGAAACCCAATAACAATAGCTGACCCGAACACCGATCCTGGTGCCACCGGCAAAAGCTAATGACTTACAAAGGCTAGACTGAGTTCAAATACGTTGTTAAACCACCGGCGCAAACGCATTTCCAAGAATCAATGTTCTAATTAGAGTGGTGAGATGAGTAGGATAAACTCTCCTACATGATTTTATTAAGTAGCAGCAACTAAAGTTTTTCGAGTTTGAAAATTGGAATCCAAGAATAGATACGTACTTGGTATCCAAAGCGGGAAACTACTCCGGTGTGGTGGCGCGGTTTTTAAGTTTGACTGTAGACCGCACGGAGATGCGGTGTCAGTGTATTATAAACTTATAACCCTGCGGTTTTTGTATACAAATCAAGATTCTACAGAAGTTAAAAACCGCAGCACCACTCACCAGTGCGCGGAGTGAGAGTTGTTTTTACGCAAACGCGATCGAAACGTTTACCGCGTTTGGCTCTGTGATTGGTTAAGAGCTTGGAGCGGGCCAATCGGAGCGCCGAACGTCATAAACGTGGCGATCGCGTTATACGTAAAACAAACTCACACTAGGCACTCAGAGCGGTGTCCGGTGCAGACAGTGACAACTTTAGCATTGGCTAGTTCTTGAGGTCTAAGTTAGGGAATGCAACGGCGACCTCGAGCCTATGTTCGATATTCAATCTCGCCTCTACACAATCGCACCTGGTTCCTCATCCAGGCCCAAATCCAGACTCCGAGTACCCTACTGGAAAAACCCAATACCACTTTTTTCGACTTAGAATCAAGCCCAAGGCCTCATAGGCATCAGTAACGCTTGCGAACACCAGAGTAACGAAGCCAAATAAAAAAAAGACGGGTTGCACTCCGGGAGTGCCGGCAGAAGTGAAAACTTGAATATTAACGTTGAAATAAATCAATTATGAATTGAATTAATATAACTAATTTTTTTTCACTATTTCTGCGTCACTTTTTTCATTAATCGATGCACTTTGTTCAATTTCCATATTTTAAACACTTTATATACACGAATTTTACGAATACACAGCAGTGTGGCTACTACACAGACGGTCGAGCCATCAGCTGTCCATCCATCCATCCACATCCACGTCCACCATCACGTCCACCATCACCGTCACCGTCATCGTCACCGTCCCCGACCCCGTCCCCGTCACCGTCACCGTCACCATCACCGTCACCGTCACCGTCACCGTCAACGTCACCGTCACCGTCACCGTCACCGTCACCGTCACCGCCACCGCCACCGTCACCGTCACCGTCACCGTCACCATCACCGTCACCCGTCACCGTCCGTCCGTCCGTCCGCCGTCCGTCCGTCCATCCATCCATTATCGTGTCTCACTTGGTTCACTTCGGTTGGCGCCGCCGTAGAAAGAGGGGGAGGGGGGAATCTCTCCTGACGGTCACGTGTCCTGACGCGATGTCCTGACGCGAGTTTAACATTTTTTACCCATTACAAAAAGTGTGCAACGCCGCTAAAGAAGTTTTCACTTCAAAAAACAAATATTTATTAAGGTCCACATATCAGATTTCAGTTATTTATAATATGATGTTGGAAGTTAAATAATGTATTTTTAATTTTAAGATTTGCATTTTTTTAAATACCTACAACATCAAGTTTAATTTCATTTGTTTGTTTGGACGTAAATCTGGGGGCACGGGAGTTGACGGGAGTGCCCCCGCCAAGAAGAGCCAAGCGCAGCGCAACGCAAGGGCACGTTTTTTTGAACCCTCATAACTTGGGTTTGGATTATACCAGATAAACAAAATTCTCGGGATATGATGTCAATAGTGGACTTATTAAACATATAAACTTTCAATTACATAGCTGTTATACTTTAGATTTTATTGATATCTTAAAAAATCCCGATTTCGTCACAGACTGGTGATCATCAAAACTCTTAGGGTACTTCCTTAAGTTCTAGAAAGCTGTAAGCTAGTATTAACACACAAACAACAAAAAAATTCTAAAACTTCGAAATTTTACCCCTCAACCCCTTAAACTAGGGGATGGAAGTTTGTATGAGACTTCCGCAAATTTTGATGCTAGAAGTCTGAAAATTGTCATAGGGACTCCTTGTTACTTATAAATCATAAATTACATAATTCAGGATTTTTAGTAAATCAACCCCAAAAAAAAAAAATCTTTTTCGTAAGCAACTTACAAAAAGATGTGAAATCCCACCAAAAACATTTTCATGTAAAATGTTGCCAATACGAGACCACATATGGCTCGCACTGTCAAAAAGTTATCAGATCCCATGTAGAGCCAAGCTTCTAACTCTATACGCCCTAACTCTACAAGCCCTAAACTTCACAAACTCTACACCTTAGTCAAAATATGTGGCCTGGCCGTTTAGTTAGGTACTCTTGTAAAACCACAGAAATGAACTATTTCGACCAGATTCTACTGCTGAAATAAGGACAAATATTAAAGGTCAGTTAGTTTAATTCGTATCAAATGTTTCAGACGCTGTGCCCAGCGCCCGCTCGGTACCGGCCCGTGCCAGCCCCACAGCCTGGAGGTGGGAAACAGATGATTTGCTACTCTGAGAAAGTAAGTAGTTTTCTGCTTTATTGAGTTCTTCAGAATAAAATTTGTGTCAAGCACATAGAAAATCAATTGAGTCTCATTAGCGGAGCTCGACAGATTAAATTCCATTTATCCAACTAGGTCTAGGGTAGAATTTTAGATGTGCGTTTCAGGGTACCTTAGAATGGATAACCGGAATAACCAGTTCTTTAAAGTCTTGTGAGAACACTCCGTGCAGTTTTTCTGCCAAATAACTACCTAAACCTTCGATCAATTATTGATCGAAGACCTAAACAATAACTTAGGACCGCCCAAAAATCTCGGAGAAATAGGTGTTTCGAATACCTATATAACCTCTATTTATGAACTCTGCTACTTAGCTTCGCCCGGGCGAAGTATAATAATAGAACTTTTCTAGGAGTAGCAAAACCTTTCTCAAGAATTTCTCTAAATGATGGTTCATCATCCAGTTCAAGTGTTAAGCGAATTCACAGACTGCAGTTGACTTTGTTAATTAGAATGTATTTTTAATTTGTAATTTTGACAGGTGGCAGCTCCGATGTACCAGCCTGCACCCGGGTCCCCATCCAGGGCTGCCCGAGGAGCCCCAGAGGGTGCGCCCTCGGCGATGGCAGCGCAGCAAGCCACGTCGCCGATGGCCCCTCCCCCAAACCCCGTCTACTACGCTATGAATGTCTGACGGGGGGACTAGGTAACTACTAAACCGTTTTTAAGACTACCGTGGTCAGTTCTACGTTCAGCTCCGCCTGATCTGAACCAAAGTCCATACCGGGAGTAGCTGTTCCAGTCTTAAGGCTGTCCTTATGAACAATGACTATAAGAGCAAATCGAAATTGAGTTTCGATTTGCTCGTCGTAGATTACGATGGTTTCCTTCAAAAATTATAAATGGTGAAAATCGTTAACGTTCTGTTTAACAACCACGTTGTTGTTGTTGTTTCAGGTGAGAATCGTGGTGGGCCCCACAGGAGAGGTCCGTGTCAGTATTCAGCCGCCAGGCAATCCAACCGAGCCCACTAACAAGTGACAGTTGCTGTTTGTCCAACCCTGCACCAACAGGAGTTAGTTAAAAGGTCCCTATTTGGTCTCTCGTGTCACCAATATACTTGTCATTGTTGTGTGTTCTGAGAAAGCATCAATCTGTTACAACAGAAATGTATTCCTATGAGAATTAACACAAGTAGATCTACGGAGCTTGGACCATGCTTTTTTGGGACCGATGCAACAAAATCACTGTAATGTCTTCGTGGTAAAATATTAATAATAGTCATATTTATCCAATTCAATGTCTTCGTGTGAATAAGCAATAGTTTGTTTGCAACTGTTTCGCTGATGGTCTTTGCTAACCGACTTCAAAAAAGGAGGGTCTCAATTTGGGTGTTTATATTTTTTTGATAATACGTTAAAAGATTATTCTAAAAAATTCAAAGAGATACCTACCTAATAACTAAACCAAACTAATTTGCCAAAGCGCGTAAAACTGCTGCTAATTTTACTGTTTTATATATTATGTTAGAGAAATCAGTCAGTACCTATTAGCCATAGAACCGTGCAATATTTTTTTTTTGTAAATATTTTGAAATAGGTCTTCCGTACTCCGCTGAGTGCTACATAAAATGTTTTTCGCTTAACAAGTGTGTTACATATTGAATAAAAATGATATAATATTTCGTCAAAGAGGTGTTAGATATATCTAAGAAATCGCTGTTCGATTCTGAAGCGTTAAACATGAACATGGTTAGAGAATCTAAAATACCTATGTACTTACCAGGAAAAGTAACCAGACAAAATATGGAATGACAAGGCCTAGAGGAAAAACATAGTGTTATGTTGTGTAGAATACAAAAATCCTAGTTACCTATTTGGAATTCTTGCAACGATCAGATTTCGCAAGCGTATATCTATGTCAAATGTTCAAGTACTTATAATATATAATATGATCATAACGACTAAGTTGTAGGACATTCGGTAATTTGTCATCATTATCAATAGATGTTTATGATGGGGACTAATATTGTCCTACATTATGCGAACCAATTTTGGAGCATTTTATAATGAGTACCTATGTATATTATAGAATAAGTTTGATCTCATTGTTGATGTTGTTCGTGAACAGGCCTTATTGGGGCCTACCAGTTATGTATATAAGCGTGTTTACGCTGGTTTTCCAACCTGTTCACAAATCACTGAATTGTATAATGTAATTCAAGAACCATTAGCAATTCACCTCAGCGTTACATTCGCGGAGGTAGCGGCATTTGAATCCTAGTTCCTAACAAGTTATTTTCCTGTGAACGGGTTGATGCGCATGGAACAAAGTTTTCTAAGTTTGGCGAATCAAAGGACCATTTGTTATCGAGCAAATATCCAAAAACGAGTGCCAAAATAAGTATTAGCAACGTAGTGTTTGGAACAAAAAACTATGTCACTTGTAAATATCTACCTACAAAATTACCGTTTGCGTGTACCTACTGCCGGCCTAGACTCGATTAAGTTAATTTAGGCTACCATGATTATTAAGTATTGATTGTAGCTAGCTGTGAATTGTAAAATTCAAGCTACTCGTACCTAAATGAATAAAATATTCAAAATGAAAAAATATCGGCTGACTGGACAAAGGGAAGGGCACCTCGATTTTCATAAGACCTTGTTGATGATTACACTAAAATTACGTATTGTTTAGTATATGTTAGGACAATAACGTTTATGTTCACGTTAAGATCGCTTTGCTGATTAACCGGACTGTCGAAACGAATAAGTAGTCGAAATTGTTTTATAAACATAGGCTTTCATATGTTTTAGTATTGTGTAAATTATTAGGTGTAATTTCAGCTATCGATTAGAAGTGCCTAGTGAAGGCAGAAAGCTGTAAGTAATTACAATAGAGAAATTGAAACGAAGTCGCACATTTACTAGACCAAAAAGGGAGACCAAAATTCAACCTCATTTCTTTGAAAATACCTACATAGAAAATATTTTTGAGACATGGGCACTGGTATCATGCTAATAAACTTACACCAATTTAGTGTCATCTCTATAAGTCTTGCATAGAGATAATAATAATATTTAAGATCGTTAGAAATGTATGTTTCTCAACTAGTTTATTAGTGAAGCTTCTGATTACGATATTGGAAATCACTTATTGGAGTGCCGCCACTCTCAAATTGTTTTAATTCGATTCCCAAAACCAAACCAAGTCACAAAACAAACAATATCTTGAAACATATTTTACCTATGAAGTTTTGATTCCAGAGACATTAGGTTATTACTCTTACTACCTACGTAGCACCGTAAAACGAGGTTAGATGATTAATTTTGAAATAAATAGGTACCCATTCATTTTAAAAATTGTAAACAATACCAATATCTAAAATACAGTGAACGATCACTAAACAAAGACACTAAAACCGTTAAAAAAATTATTTTTGAAAATGGGGTCTACTTTGATAACACCCAATTATTCAAATACTTACCGTTTTTAAGTTACCCTTATCTAGAACGCATTCACGACGAAAATCCGAGGTAACTTCGCAATGTTGTTCTGTCCACTCAGAACTAAGTTAATTGATTAAGTAGTTACAAAAAACAACGTTTGACAGTAACTAAATGAAAAAAAAACACGCCTAAACGAATATCTACAGCTGATGTCTAACTACAGTAATATAAAAAATTTGCGTGTCTATAGGTATAGACATACGGTTTTAAGCACAGCATCACAACATACTATAGCAAAAGTGTCGTGACCGTCAAAAGATACACTTTTTTCGGTCTAGCTTTCTATCGCCTAGTGTGCAGACTATGACGCGCAATAACGAACTTGGTTTATAAAAATCGGCTACATTCATTTTACAGGTAACATTGTGAAAAAAAATTTTCAAAGTCACCTCGTTTTACTGGTGCCGTAAACAAAATAAATACGACAATGACCTGTTAGCCGGAGGCAAGAATTAATAAGCTAGTTATAAGAAAATATTGAGGTAAAAAATAAGCTAACAACTGGAATTTTATTAATAGCTGAACAACAAATCCTATTAAGAGAATTTCAGTAGGTGTTCGGGACGAAGATTTCTGTAAAAAGTTTTAGAATTAAAAAAGTGTGTTATTAATGTAGCGAAAATTCGTGTTACCGGAGAATAAGAGTAACCTATTTTGTAAATTAATGCGGTGTAAATAATTAAAAATAAATTAATGTGAAGCCAAATCTGTAGCGAAGAAATAAAATGTTCCAATTCGATTGACATAGATAATACCCATTTTATAATAAGGTTGTTACTTTGTTAGTGAAATCATCACCACTTTCATTAGTTTTATCTTTATTTGACTGGTGTAGATATAACTGTCCATGTAGATTCACAAAGTCAATAATGGGTGTGTAGTTATGTAAGTACTTACTATTTTTAAGTATTCAGGTTCAGCAACACCTGGATCAAACCAATTACCCATGGTGAGTGGTGAACAGGTAAATTGGCTGTAAAAGGATTTCTGAAAATCTGTCATTTCAGTTTATGACTCATTACCTATAGACATTGTCTTAAAAAAATTATCAAAAAATTTAAACTAAAAATATTTATAATATATATATATATATAGTTGTTCATTTTCGGCCTTGTGATAATTGTTTTGCTGCTTGGCAGTTTATTTAGAAAGGATTTAATATATTATTCCGAAAACAATGACATTATTTTTAAATTTTACGCAGGCTCATCTCAAGATGTGAAATAGGTATCTATCTTTATGTTCGCCAAGCTAGTCAAACTCGCGACCAAATAGTTATATTATGTTTAGTAAAATATCTTAGCATTAAATTACAAAATTCTCTTAGTATATAGGTACTACAACTTTCTATGCTAAGTACTTACACGTCAATATGATATGGGATGCAATTTTTTATTGCTATGTTAGCGAGCAAGATCTTAGTACTTACACATAAGAAAAGGAATGTTGTGGGTAGTCATTACATAGGTATGTAATGTAAACTCTTTATTTTCTCATTAACTCCAAAATTTATATCATGTGCAAAGGGGTTCGAAGGTTTTGGCCCTAACATCAGCCGCCATTTTGATTTTTTTTCAAAATCGCGGTGCACTATAAATGGCATATATTTGGATAGGGGTCACTTATACAAACATAAAACGTCATATAACATAACATCATAAAGCGTCACGTTTCTGAGATATTTAATGATAAAAATAACAATTGTTGTAACGAATTTTAAGTATTTTTTTTATTTTGTAGTAACTTCAAATGTTAATCTTAATCAGACAGAGAAAGAAAACAAATAGATATTATAATACTAATCATTTATTTTGTTCATTAATAACTTTTTAAAACAACCGGAACATAAAAATATGAGATAAATGTGTTGAATTAAAATGATAGTTTTGTAGGTAAACATGAAATAATTGAATACGATTTATCCAAATCCAAACTAATATTATAAATGCGAAAGTAACTCTGTCTGTCTGTCTGTCTTTTCTTCACGCCTAAACCGCTGAATCGATTTAGATGAAATTTGGTGTAGAGATAGTTTGAGTCCCGGGGAAGGACATAGGATAGTTTTTATCCCGATATTCCCACGGGATCGACACTTATGCGAGTGAAACCGCGGGGCGCAGCTAGTTATTCATATTCGGTATAAATAAAGTCATCCAAGAAGGCAGTGGGAGGCTGAATAGGATATTCTTGGTGTCGCGCCCATGTCATGTACCATTATAATACACATCACATGGGAACAACATCGAAGTGTCCCTGTTCCTACAATGCAATTAAAATAGTAGCCAACTATTTTATTCCTGCCTTGCAAATTATTATCGGTCTAGATGCAGACAAAATAAATTCGATTGTTTTGGTGTCTTTGAGTGAATTCTGGCTCTTAAAAGCCAATTAAGGATCAGAAACGACAATGTTGCATTGACTCAGGTCATAATCGATTTAAATCGATGAAAAAAATCCTTAAAATATAAGTCTAAAACTGAATTTTTAAGAAATTAGATTCAGTTTTCGACTTATATTTCGGTGAATTACTCCGAAACCTGACGCTTTAGG
Source organism: Amphipoea lucens (assembly GCA_947508005.1). Classification (NCBI taxonomy): domain Eukaryota; kingdom Metazoa; phylum Arthropoda; class Insecta; order Lepidoptera; family Noctuidae; genus Amphipoea; species Amphipoea lucens. Next base: position 5,328,039 of record OX382355.1, read on the forward strand.
ATATTATGTTATATTATATTTTTTGTTTGTATTACCTAGTGTCCTCTATCTAAATATATAACTTTCGTTGTGCACCGCGATTCTGAAAAAAAATCAAAATGGCGGCCGACGTTAGGGCCACCTCCATACAAAAATCTTCAAATCCCTTTAAATATACAGAGTTACATATTTGGGAAGATTGATTATTCGTATTAAACAAGGAGCTCTAGTGATGTTAAACGTTACTGCGGTTAAAAGTAGTAAATGGAAAATATCCATTTAAAAAATGTAACTTTCAAAAAGTGTAGCCAGAATTGTTAAAATCTGTTTTTGAAATTCTTAAAGTATTTCCTTGATAAACCAACAAGGTAAGTTCTAAGTAAAACGCACATTACACAGGCCAGAGGCAGAAATTGTGATGGGTCGCACGAGATTCCCAACATTTTATTCCATGTGCGAACTTGATGTTTATTGATTTTTTATATGACTTTACACCGTATAGATAGGTATATGTAACATAATAATAATGTTGGCATTATCTTTTTGTAAAGACGCAAATCAAATACTGACATAAGTATTTTATTGCACCTTCTAGTCCAGAATTGTGATGATACTTGAGCTAAATAGATACAAAAAAGTTATTTAGAGACTACTGGACAAAATAATCATTAGCTGGTACTTCGTATTAAGTGTTTTAATACTTCGATATTGGTCATCGATCTCATAAAATATAGTATCTTTGAAGCTCACAAACTTGAGCATTTTTCTATTAACATTTCATCATCAGTATTTTAGCAAATCTGTTTGTGTGTTGTGTATATTTATAAACTTATGTATGTGGATTATTATTTCTGCATTAATGTAGTAGAAGTCATTGAATTAAATAGGAAAAAGCTAAATGCTTACATACGCTTAAATGTTTCATATTTATTATTCCATTGATTACATTAATAAGTATGATGATTTCAATAGCAGAATTTAGCAAATAATCAATGGTTCAGTGACTTTTTTGACGTGATAACGTCTTATAAATCGATGAACGCCGGCTGCACGCACGAAAAAGCATGACTCATTGTCACGTTCCGCCTGAGCCGAGCGTGCAAGCGAGAGCGCGGAACAAGCGATAGAGAGGCACGATCGGTTTTTTTTTTAAGACGTTATCACGTAAAATTATCGTCCATAAACCGACTTTACAGACAACCAATGTTGTTTTATCATTTACATAAGCGTTAAGATAATTTTGTTCTTGATTTATTGCACCTGCTCTCACATTATTTTGATGAGTTTGGAAATTGTTATTTACTTCTAATTTGTTATTGTTAGTAAGTCAATATAGAGTTTATTTCAATTTAATTAATACATAGGTATTTAATACCAAAATTATATTATATTTGGATAGTGTAACATTTCTTTCTTTCAATGCTATTAAGAAGACAGTAGTAATAAAATAAATTGATATGTATAATGAGTGTTAGGGCAAAAATTCGCCACAAAATGTTTCAAAATACCCATGTACAAATGTATTTGTAGAACGGGAAACCATTAAAAATTTAAAATAGAGTATCGTTTTACTTATAGAACCTTCATTGTAAAAACTTTACTACAAAAAAAACAACCGACTTCAAAAAAAAAACAGTCATAAATAACTTTAATTTCGGAACTCGGTGCCAAAAAACGAAAATGCGGAACCAACGATACCGACTTCCGAAATGATAGTAGGTACATTACTGCAGTGCCCAGCAAAAGAGGCATTGATGGACGAACGTGTAAGCGGCGTAGCCGAGGCACACATACGTAAGTCCATCAATGCCTAGTTATGGCCAAGTCTTGTATAGTACTTTTCTCAAATAATGCGCGAAAATTAAAACTAAGTAGGTAGTACGTAGGCAGAACTTTTTTGTCAAATACAATTACTTTCAAAATCAATGACGAACAACAATAATTTTTCCCGTTTCCTGAGCCCTGATTCACAACCTTACGACAGGCTATCGTATCGAAAACCTGACATTTCGATAACCTGATTTGACTTGCCCTCAACAGCAAATAACTGTTGGTAGAATAGCTGCGGGCGTCTATTTGATTTAAACTGACAAAATTTTCGGGTTTTGGCCTTGTGAACAGCGCTTAGAAGACTCATACGATAACAATGGTTAATGTTCGATACGATACGAAAGCGTATCGAGTGTTTGTGAATAGCTATGCTGATTCGGAATTCAGATTCGGAGACCCTGAATGCACGCATTTCATACAAAATCTTCTCTTTAGCGCACACGTTCTTATATCTTCCGTCAGGGTTTCCGAACGGAAAATATAAGAACGTGTGCGCTAAAGAGAAGATTTTGTATGAAATGCGTGCATTTAGGATCTCCGAATCTGAATTCCTGATTCGGAAACCAAATCAAGAAACCGGTCGTATGCGGCCAGTCTTAAAGTGTTCATCTGTTTTTTTTTCAATAAACAGCTTTCTATTTGCAAGCCAGTTCGAAATTTAAATAAAACCTTTGATAAGTTACCTCCTTGGTTGCCATATTTCGGAGTAGAAGATCGTTCCATTTTTAAATAACACTATTGATATGAGTTTACTATGTAATTTATTTGGCCGCAAAACACGACTGATATGGATTTTCATACAACTTTTGCCGGCCGCTGCTCGCATGTATTTGGCCAGTACAGGAATTTCGATTTAGGTATCTCGAAGAAGGTTGTCAAAAGAATGCTCAAATTTCCAAGTGTGTTTGAGAAAGTTATTTATCACTTTGTAGTGTTTTTTTTTTTAAGTCGGTTGGTTTTTTTTTTTGTAAAAAAGTTTTTACAATTCGGAAGCCAGTGTCGTTTTTTAAAAAAAATATGAATGATTTGTTCTTTTATTTGTTTTTATAACAACCTAGAAATTCTGCTCAGAAGAAAGTTAGTGTACCCCACTGATCTACAAAAGGCAATGTTACTACTGTTACTAGGAGAACTTAGGATGCAAGAACGGTGTTTTAGGTACCTTTTCATGGAAGTGGTGCCAGGGGAGAGGCGGCACCCCCCTCGCTCCCCTTCCTCCTGCCAATGCCAAATGATACCACAGTAACCGTGACAATACTAAATTTTTACCTTTTTTTAACATAGTTATCGTCTTCATGTGAAATGGTTTCGCAAATAAGGAAACTGCGTAAGCACCTTGATTTTTTAAAGAAAACAAAGTGGCAATTACGTATGTATTTTTTGAATCGTCATATAAACAAAATATAAACATTCCTGAAACCTAGACCTAGTAAGCTAGTAAGTGCCTCATAATATTATTATCTTGTTTGTTGTCGAAATGGTTAACAACAGCTGTACGAATTGCACTAAACCAATAACATCAGCACAAGCCATAAAATGCTTGAACTGTGCCTAACATTACTACGCTCTTTGTGCAAACTGACCGAAGAACGGCGGCAGCGGTGGAAATGCCCTCACTGTCAAAGCAGTGAAACCAGCACTGGTCACACCAGTACGGCCTCTGACAACACCTGTGTTACATCCCAACACATTTCAGAGAGCCAAAAATCTGTTGAATTATACAATAAGCCTGCCTTTCAACCTGTAATCGTGGACTCTAATGCTCTGAATAACCTAGCTTTAGAAATAAAGCTAATCTGGGAAAGTGTCATAGAGATGAAGTCCGAAATGAGGTCATTGACCGACCATATCAAGCAGTAGCCGCCTTGATGAATACAGGCAAAATTGCCCATGCCGAAGAAAAAATACACAATCTCGAAAAATGTGCCTCTCAAAACTAATCCTACAAAATAATGTATCGCAACTTAAAGAACAACTCAACTCTCAGGCCCAGCAGTGCTTAAGAAATGAAATAAAAATCCTAGCTAGCTAATAGCTTGCCTTGTGACCCAAAAGAACTCTCCCACTACAAATGCAAAAATGTTGTCAAACAATGGCTATTAGGTTTTTCATACGATGAATCGGAAAACCTTCTCACATCATTCAATTCACACTCGGAATCCTACTCCCACCACAGACACCGACACCACGACACCTTCAAAGCTCACACGCGCACACACTAACACACTCACCCACACCCTATTCTTGATTATCTAAAATTTTTTGTGTAGCATTTTAATGTTGATTGTTTAATTTTTCATTTTAATTGTTTAATATTTTTCTTGTTTTAGGCTTTGTTCAGTGCAATTTAAGCTCTATTTCTGTTTAAGGTTTACTTTCACTTTGATCTCAATATTTAATTTAGTTTTATATAATCTTTTGCAATTACCTACCTAACATAAACTGCAGTGGTAAACAGCATTATGGTATCACAAAATCACAACTCTGGTCCCCAAGATACAGGCGCCGCCTAAATTGGGGGCCCCCGTAAAGATCCAAGTGATGATCGCTAACAGCTACAAACCGACGTTAAGTTAATTATAAGGTAATATTTGGTGCAATAAATTTATTTATTTATTATTATAAACAGAACACATATCGGAAATTCATTAAAACCGAGTACATCCCGAGGACAGCCGAACACATCCGAATGTAGCGCGGTGTCGGTAACAGTGTCACGAGTTCAATGGTTTTTTCCCATCTCAAAAAATGCCCAACGCGCCTAAATAAGTTTTCACTTCAAAAATCATAAATTTTCAAATAACTAATAAAACTGACATTGCCCACGGCACAGATCACACTCACACAGAACATATAATATATACCCGCACAGATAATGAACGATTAACGAATTTCACTCATAGAGGAAAAAAAATTTACTCGTACGCAGTGACAGCAGATTTTATATAATTATGTATAATAAAATTATTCTAATTTTTTACCTTTAATTCGTTTTTATATAACTGCTACCACAACTAACTCAAAGGATGATTCACGCAACACCGTTATAGATGTATGAGAAACAGGGTGTAAAGTTCACTCAACCTCCATAGAAAAGGGAGGATCCTCCGACCAGACGGGTGTTGTGTCTGGCGGGCAACTGCCCAATGAGTCATGTCGGGCTGTTGTATATATGCTAGTTGCGTAGTAAACTCTGCTTGCGCGATGCAGGATTTGCGTGACGTCAGTATGACGCGTTGTTCGCATGTGGCGTTGTAGATACCGCTACATCACTCCCCCCCGGAGACCGGAGGTCGATAGTGGGCTGAGTCTTGTATCTTGCGATGTTTTGCCAGGCCAGCTGAGGTTCCAGTGAGTCGGAACCGGTTGCCGCATAGTTCACGGTGAGTCGGAACTGTCTGCGAAGATGTCCCCAGTGAGTCGGGGTGGCGCTGCGTTATGCTCCAGTGCGTCGGATGTGGTACAGCGCCGGGTTGAGGCTGACTGCTGGCGTCGACCAGGAGAGAAGGGCTCTGCTTGTTGACCGGCCGAAAGTGCAGTGTGCTGTGCCGAGGTTGCTGATGAGGCTGAGGGTGATGACCAGGTATGCGCGGTCGCTGCATGCTAGTGGTCAGGATACCCGTTGAAGCCGTGGGTGCTGGCTGGCTGGGTGACTCGCCGCTCTAAAGCTTGCGGGAGTGATGATGACGTCACGCTGAAGTAGGTGCACGAAGGCTGCGCTGACGTTCATGTTCGGGGTCACCAGTATAGAGGTATGAGGAACAGGGTGTTCACTAAACCTCCATAGAAAAGGGAGGATCCTCCGACCAGACGGGTGTTGTGTCTGGCGGGCAACTGCCCAATGAGTCATGTCGGGCTGTTGTATACAGGGTGTCCCAAAACTCAACGTCAAGCCGAAACGGGGTGACAGGATTGATCATAACCATCACGAGAAAAATCTGAAAAAAAATCTATCCCATGCAGTTTAAAAATTATGGGCATTTTAAGAAAAACCTAGAAATTTGATCAAACTGTACCATTTTTCGGTTATTGTGGTTATTCTTTTTTATTTTTGTTCATTTGAACTTTGGAAACGTAATCCTAAATAACATTTCTAGAATCCCAATAAAAAATAATGACACAATTGCCTCAAGTTTCCGAGAATTGAGACTATTTGTTAAACTACGAATTTAAAATTTTCAAGATTCGTCGACTTTGACAGGCCCTCCTATAAAAAAAATGTACTAGAGTGCCTTGGCAAGTGGCATTAAAAGTTGGCGCATTTAATCAGAATTCTAAAATGGTACAATACTTGTTAGTTCCATACAATAGAAAAGAGTAAAAAAATTAAAACCTCAAGTAACCCGATTTTTGCTATCTCATTTTACTCAGTTAAAATGTTTTTAATTCACACAAGCTCTAGGTAGGTTCTTAATTTTAAGACAAAATGATGAGAGAGATGGATAATGGGTATGTTCGCCATGAGTGAGCGAGACAGATAGTGACGCCACTTTTACCAAAGTGAAAAAAAGTTAGTAAAATTAGTAAAATAATTAGGTTTGTTGGAATAAAAGTCTGATGATAGAGAAATAACGTTTTTTATTACAATAAATGTTCAAATTGTTTACCATCAGCCTCAATACAAGCCCTACATCTTCTTAAAAAAGATCTACTTATTAGTCGGGCATATCTTCGAGAGTTGATCGCCTCAGCTGCTTGAGAAATGCGTTCACGCAGGTCGGCTACGTTCTCAATGGGCTTTGAGTAAACTTTTTCTTTGAGAACTCCCCAATAGAAAAAATCCAGGGGATTTAAATCTGGTGAACGGGCGGGCCACGAGATAGTGCCCGAACGTCCAATCCACCTTCCCGGATATTCCTGGTCAAGGAAATCTCTTACTTGCACTGCGAAATGCGCTGGGCAGCCATCTTGTTGAAACCACATGTCGCGAAGATCTGCTAGTGGTACGTCCTCTAACAGGGTTGGTAAATCTTCTCTTAAAAAATGTAGGTAATTAGTTCCATTCAAGTTCTCAGGCAGTTCAATAGGCCCAATAATTTTACCGTTTAAAATTCCGGTCCACAGGTTTACTTTAAAACGATACTGGGATCTATCTTCTCGCATTAAATGTGGATTCTCCACATGCCACTCGTGATAATTGTGCAAGTTCATGTAACCATCTTTTTTAAATGTCGATTCATCTGACCAGAGAATTTTTTGGATGAATTGGGGATTCTCATTATGCCTCTGTAGCATTGTTCTACAAAAAGAAATCCTTTCCTGATAATCTCGAGGTAGAAGACTTTGAACTCGTTGTACGTGAAACGGATGCATTTCGGCTCTTTGTAAAATACGATGAGCAGTGCTTTTCGGTATTCCCGTTCTTTCTTCAATTCCACGTACGGAAATACTTCGGTCACGTGCGACCTCTTGCAATACTTCTTCCTGGAAAGGAAACACAGGTCTACCTCCAGCCTGTATTTGATTCGGGAAATGGCCGCCCTCTGTGAGTGAACGGTGCACATTAACAAACACGTGGTGATCCGGGTAGCGCTCTAAATTTGGATATCTTTCACGATAAAGTCTAGCGGCAGCACTTGCGTTGCATCTGCATTCCCCATAAATGAGGTGCATGTTCGCATATTCTTGTGAAGTGTAGCGCGTAGGCATGGTAGATAAAAAGGATGCCAACACAAAAGTCCAGAGAGAAGCCAAGGTTGCCGGTATGTTATCAACAAGTCTAATTCACAAAGATTCAAGTCCAAAAAGAGAAGCCAAAGTTGTCAGTACTAAATCAACACAAGCGAATACGAACGTGCGCAGTAGACGAATGAGCGAAACGTACTAACTGGTTGGTGTCGGACTGGTAGCGTAGCCATTTGCTTGGCTGAAACTAGTGCGAATGAAACAGATAGATGCCATAGCATCTATCTGTTTCATTCGCACTCGTTTAAACGACGCATCTCCGTCTCAATGCGTGGCGTCACTATCTGTCTCGCTCACTCATGGCAAACATACCCATTATCCATCTCTCTCATCATTTTGCCTTAAAATTAAGAACCTACCTAGAGCTTGTGCGAATTAAAAACATTTTAACTGAGTAAAATCTGATAGCAAAAATCGGGTTACTTGAGGTTTTAATTTTTTTACTCTTTTCTATTGTATGGAACTAACAAGTATTGTACCATTTTAGAATTCTGATTAAATGCGCCAACTTTTAATGCTACTTGCCAAGGCACTCTAGTACATTTTTTTTATAGGAGGGCCTGTCAAAGTCGACGAATCTTGAAAATTTTAAATTCGTAGTTTAACAAATAGTCTCAATTCTCGGGAACTTAAGGCAATTGTGTCATTATTTTTTATTGGGATTCTAGAAATGTTATTTAGGATTACGTTTCTAAAGTTCAAATGAACAAAAATAAAAAATAATAACCACAATAACCGAAAAATGGTACAGTTTGATCAAATTTCTAGGTTTTTCTTAAAATGCCCATAATTTTCAAACTGCATGGGATAGATTTTTTTTCAGATTTTTCTCGTGATGGTTATGATCAATCCTGTCACCCCGTTTCGGCTTGACGTTGAGTTTTGGGACACCCTGTATATGCTAGTTGCGTTGTAAACTCTGCTTGCGCGATACAGGATTTGCGTGACGTCAGTATGACGCGTTGTTCGCATGTGGCGTTGTAGATACCGCTACACCGTGATGCGACCGGGCCGTGCCCCAGCCGGGGCCTGGCCCGGTCAAACATTATGGTATGACATTTCAACCGGCGGCGCACGGCCGAGCCACGGTCAGGGATGAATCACTTCATGCAAAAAGTATACCATAATGTTAGTCCGTGGCCCGGCCGGGGCACCCGGCCCGGTCGCAACACGGTGTAGCGTGAATCATCCTTTATGAAGCAATTGAAATTATAAAAAAATTGTAGATTCTTTGCCAAGGGAGCAAACAACTATTTTGAAGGTGAGAGTGTTTCTATTGTCTGTGTGCTCCTTTAGCGCCCGGCCACGACTGTGGCAGCGGCGGCGCAGGGAGCTGCGTGGCAATGCAGACCCGGTCTTGAAGCCAGCGGGCATGTCGCGCGACGCTAGGGCGGCGTAGTGTTGTGTTATGAGAAATTAGTGTCTTTGTTCGCGAACGAAATGTCTAAACAGCGACGACAACATCTTTTTGATAAAACATTCTGAAACTTCAGTCGTTAAAGCAAAATATAAAATACACAACACTATCACACTACGTCAATGCAGACGCGCGAACGGGCACCGCTAGACTTGTGTCTATATTCAAAGTGCATAAGTCTTTACGCCATATTTCTGTTTAGAGTCTTTCGGAAAATAGTAGACTAATTTCCGAGCATTTAGCGAGTAATTTTCGGAAAAACAAATAAAAACCACGTCACGCCTAGCCTAGCATTAATAGCTTGGTTTAGGAACAAACTACGACAGCGCCATTTTGACAGTTGTTGCCTTCCCCATTGGAATCCCGAACGAATCATACCATAAGGTGTGAAAGACACAGCGGGGAGGGCTCGGCCGGTCAATTTGACCGCGAACAATAGTGCAAAAGCAATCCTATTAGATACTAGAGTGCGTTTCAACAAATAGTTCCTATGTTATAATGTTGGCTCCCCTGTCCTCCGCTAGGAGTAAGTATATGTGTTTTGTGCCCATGTACGTCAAGATAGTAGATATGGGAAGACGATTCTGCGGTTTTTTTTAAATTTGTAAGGTGTCCGTGTTAGAATCATGCCCAAAACAAGTGGTGAAGAATAAGAAGTGGTATACATTGTTGCCAACCTAACGGCATAGGAACTATTTGTTGAAACGCACTCTACCAACGGACATAGAGGGCAAAAAGACCACGCCGCCGCGCTGGTGCTTGTCGGATGATGTCTCTCGCGGTCATTCGCGGACAAAATGACTGCCGTCTACGGAGCGCCTAACCTGTAAAATGTGACACTAACAAAAGGTAGTGTGTATTGAGTATAGTACATACAAACTACAAAGAACCTGAGCTAGCAACACTGACGAGAAATTTGGTGATTGACTATGGTCATGAATAAACAATTATTAAAAAAAAAAATTGGTGATTGACGTATTGACGTGGTTACTCTGTGTCGTCGGGTGCCGTCTAATAATTAATCTTCAACTTTTCCACTGTTGGAAATAGATAATTGTGTTAAAATCATATAATTATAGTATTCTACAATGAGTCGCCGTGACAAAAAGGAAGACGAGGACACTGGGAGTACATTTCAAAATCTGGATAAGACTACCCTGTTACAAGAGGCAAGATATTTTAACTCGACACCAGTTAATCCTAAAAAATGCATACATATCCTTACGAAAATCCTGTATTTGCTAAATCAAGGGGAGAAATTGACTACTCAAGAAGCTACCGATATATTTTTCGCTACTACAAAGCTGTTTCAATCGAAGGACGTGGTGTTACGCCGGCTCGTTTACCTGACCATCAAAGAACTGAGCACTATGGCTCAAGACGTGATTATAGTAACTTCGTCCCTCACTAAAGATATGACGGGCAAGGAAGATTTGTATAGAGCTGCTGCAATTCGTGCTCTGTGCACTATAACTGATAGCACAATGTTGCAAGCAATTGAGCGCTATATGAAACAAGCAATTGTGGACAAGAACCCTGCAGTCAGCTCCGCGGCTCTTGTTTCTGCACTCCACCTATCAGCTACTGTGCCAGATCTAGTTCGTCGTTGGGTGATGGAGGCTCAGGTAATTATACAAATCACACATTAACTTTACTTTTAATATATAATACAAATATGCTCAATATGAATTAAGTACTTATCTCATAATAGCTCTGCCGTTGATGTCACTTCTGCTGTGCGTCTGATTCAACTAGCTCTTAATCAACTTATTTATTGTTATATTAGTCTGTGAAATTAATTAATTGTGTTTTAGTTAGATTAATCTGTCAATTTCCACTAATGAGACACAATTGATTTTCTATTGTTTCGTCACCAATAGGTGACGCGCGATGCTTGACCGGTTATTTTACCTGACTGTTTTTACATTATCTGCAAACATGATTCAAAAATAATTTGTGGATCTAATAAGACACTTGCTTGAACAATATAATAATGTTAATAAATGATGATTTTGCCATACGTCGCAATGCTGCAAGCCTTTTAGGCACTGTTCCTGTTGACAGCAATGCGGATGAATTCTTTGATGCCCCATGATTATTTTTTTCATATAAATGTACATATTATTATAGTTTATATGTTAGCTTATCTAATGTAAATATATAAATCAGTCAAGACAGATGAATAATTGTGTATTCAAATGATTCCTGCATAATGTAGGAAACTACAGACTCACCAACACAGGTTATTAACAAACTGCTTTGCACAACATAAAAATACATCCTGTTTACTTAGAAGCACTATTATAAGCAAATACTGATTTTCTTGAAAAATTTACTGTTTCATACCTATTTTAGTATTGTGGATGAGAAGTATAAACTCCTAAATTATCCAATTGGATGAAATTAATTAGAACTATAACATTTTGCTGACGTTGCTGCTTGTAATAATATAATGTTGCAAATACTTTGTCCCATGCCTAATGTTTTAAAAAAATATGCCAAAAAATAATAAATACAATCACAGATCAATTCAACCAAACTACAGTACTATCTTATACTTACTAATATTATAAATGAAAAAGAAATTCTATCTGTTGCCTGGTCTCACTTTAACAGCTGAGCAAATTTTGATTAAATTTAGCACAGCAGTATACCATGCGCTGGGATAGGAGATAGGATATTTTTATCCCAGTAGTACATACCCGTGGGATAATTTCTGACCACCACAGATGAAACTGCAAGAGCAGTGGTGGCCCAATGGTAACGGCTGTGACTTAAGAGTTGGAGGTTGTAAGTTCGAACCCAGGCAGGCACTTTACTTTGTGTAAATCATTGCATCACCACTGCTCTCAAAATGGTGAAAAAAAACATGCAGGCATATGCTAGAACAAAAAATTCAAAAACATATGCCATCTACCAACCGGGGCACTGGGCCCGGGTGGTGAATTACGGTCCATTCCTTCTCACGGAGCGGAGGCCTGTGTCCCAGCAGTGGGAACGTTATAGGCTGATTGTGCAGATGAAACTGCAAGTAAATTCTTCTATCTTTAAGAAATAAACCAAAGAACTCTTCTTATTGTTGCAAATGCGAGAGTTCCTTGACTTTTATTACTAACATAAATTTTACTATGTTGTAACACTGTGTAGTAGCTAGCCATTATCTGCAACTCCATGATTTGGTTTGTTTTTATGCAGAGGAATACATTTCTTTGATTCCATGCTTTCTCTGTTTGACTCGTCATTTGATTTTGTTGTCTTGCATTAGTTAGCTGTATGCGTGCTGATTAGCATTCAGAGATACGTCTGTGCACCCTCCATCAGCTCCCATGTAGGAATTTTAAAGGACTTAGTATAAAGGAGGTCTAAGCTGAACTGGCAGTGCGATTTTCCGTTTGTGTAATTGCGCTTATATTATATTAGAACTGTAGCGAACTAGCGAACCGATGTAATTACAATTTACTATGTATTATTAGTCACTTTTTGAATCACCTAGTAGACAGCTTAAATATTGCACATCCGTGGCGTGTCGACAAGACGGAGGATGCTTAAATAAGCAGATAACATAGCATGATTTGAGCCACGCTACTCACCAAGCATGGCACCATATGAACTCGTGAAGCTCCTACCTGTGTGTCTGACTTCGGACTTATAGTTAATTATAATTGTAAACCATTTTTATTTATTTTTTGTTCCTTGTTAAACAAGATGTTTATGCATGCTCCTTCTCTTTTCCAGGGGGTCATCACATCAGATAATGCAATGGTGTCATACCATGCTTTAGCTGTAGTTGCTGGAGCTCGACGCAATGATCGCCTTTCTACAGTTAAGCTTGTTACGAAGCTGGCCCGGTCCCCTCTACGCTCACCGTATGCACTCTGCCTCTTAATTCGTCATGCTGCAAAATTAGCTGAAGAAGACCAAAGTGATGCTTCAGAACCATATGTTGATTTCATTGAATCCTGTTTGCGCCATAAATCTGAGATCGTGGTCTATGAAGCCGCACATGCAATTGTGAATTTAAAAAAATCTGCGCGTGATCTTGCCCAAGCTGTCTCTGTGCTCCAAATATTTTGTGGCTCCTCCAAGGCTACTATGCGACTGGCAGGCGCTCGCACGTTAGCAAAACTAACAGTAAAACATCCCAATGCTGTAGCAGCCTGTGCAGTTGATCTGGAAAATCTCATATCGGATCCAAATCGCTCAGTAGCCACATTAGCTGTTACAACTCTTCTAGCTACTGGTGCAGAAAGCTCAATTGATCGTTTAATGAAACAAATTTCCAGCTTCATGTCTGAAATCTCTGATGAATTTAAAATTGTTGTAGTACGTGCGATCAGGCGCCTTTGTTCTAAGTACCCACGTAAACATCAATCACTGGCCGCATTTCTGGCTGGTATGCTCCGAGATGAAGGTGGCTTGCAGTATAAGACTGCTATTGCTGATGCCATTATTGCCCTTGTGGAAGAAAATCCAGATGCTAAAGAGACAGGCTTGGCTCATCTTTGTGAATTTATTGAAGACTGTGAACATGCGTCACTAGCAGTTCGCATATTACATATTCTAGGACGTGAAGGACCAAAGGCTCGTCAGCCATCCAGGTATATTCGGTACATATACAACAGAGTTATTTTGGAGTCGGGTCCAGTGCGGGCTGCTGCTGTTTCTGCCGTTGCTCGTTTTGGAGCAGCTCGACCCGAATTACTGCCAAATATAAGAGTTCTTTTGGCCAGGTGTCAACTAGATGATGATGATGAAGTTCGCGATCGCGCTATTTATTATAGCGCAATTTTGGAATCTGGTGATGCGCAACTTATTAATGATTATATTATTAACGTCCCGATACCTAACCCTGTACTTCTAGAGAGGGCACTGCACCATCATCTGACCTCCGATGCAGCGTCGACAGAGCCTTTTAACATTGCTACTGTCCCTACAATGGCAGAAGAGGTGCAAGAACCGAAGGAAGCTCCAGCTGAAATTGAAACAAGAGCGCCAACTATTTCACGTGAGGAACAATATGCTGATCAGTTAAAAGTCGTGCCTGGCATTGAGAAACTTGGACCCATTTTCAAAACATGTGAGTCTATTGATTTGACGGAGGCCGAAACCGAATATCGCGTTCAGTGCGTCAAACATATTTTTGCACGTCATTTGATCTTGCAGTTTGAATGTTTGAATACCCTGAGCGATCAACTTCTTGAAGATGTCCATATCCGGTTAGAAGTTGCTGCCGGCTATAAAATAATAACTGAAGTCCCATGTGAGCAACTGCCGTATGATAAACAGGGCAGCGTTTTTTGTCTTCTTGAATTCCCTGAAACCCCGCTTGATACTTTAGCGACTTTTGGAGCGACTCTGGAGTTTGTGGTTCGTGACTGTGATCCCACAACTGGACTGCCAGATTCAGGAGAAGGCTATGGCGATAATTATCCATTAGAAGAAATCGAAGTCAGTTTTTCGGAACAATTCAGGTCACGCGCAGCATCTGATGACTGGGAAGCTACTTGGGAAAGAGCTGCTGCAGCAGAGGAAGCTACAGACACATTCGGATTATCTCAAACCGACGTAGGAGAGGCTGCTAAAGCTGTATGTGAACACTTAGGGTTGCCAAAAGCAGCCATCACAGGAGATGCAGTGAAAGAAATCCGCGGTGGAGGTATTTGGCGCGGAGGCACGCCAGTGCTCGTCAGAGCCAGGCTGGTGGCCGCCGGCGGCGCCGTCACCATGCAGCTGGTAGCTCGCTCGCCCCGTGAAGACGTAGCCATATTAATATTGGCTGCCGTAAATTAATGAAAATTATACGATATTATTTTTAACAAACGGGGCAATTTGTATAGGAAGTGGTCTTTGAACCAATAATTTTTATCCATTTTAATGTTGTTTACTTATAAAAGAATTTTCTCGTAAGACTAATGACCACATATTATTATTATGTTTTGGTTCATAAACCATTTGCCCACTTTATTTACCTTGTCTGTTTTACAACATGTGCCTTTCCACAAGAAATTAAAATATATATAATTAAATACAAAAGGTCAAACATAGCATGACCTTTTCGGAGCAAACTCTAAACTTTTAAATTTTGTTGTTATTCTTTCGGAACTTATCTTAATTTTCATACGTGACTAAGACTTTTGTCGAGGTCCAACTAACAGCTAACATATCACCAGTTCTGAATAAAATTTTTGTGTCGTCGTGTGTGGCGAGCTAAACACGTGTTCCGGTTGGTCTAATCGGAATAGCATACCGGAGTATCAAATATGACTAGAAAAATATGTTTTGTTAAAAATTGCGGAATCGAATATGCAGTAGATCTGACTTCGTAGCGCAAGCTTTAAAGATTTTATTGTATTTTTTTTAATGCTAAAAGCCTTACAAGACAACACACGACGAATATCAGAGTTATAATGTAACATTACCAATAAATGATAATTGTGTAACTTCTATGAGAAGTTAAAGAGCGGCTATTCAGTCCTATACTTCCCTTGTATAACAAGCATGTAAGCGATCATCCTAATAACCAATTTACAGACCGCTAATAGGGGTCCATATTGGCTCAACTAAAGTTCTTTACCCGAAATTGTTCTTCCTAACGATTTGTAATCCGAATGATCACTCTTCTTAAAATTTTTCATCCTAAAGTTTTCATTCATACTATTTGTAGTGCTACCGGCGATGTTCAGAACACTCATGTTTCCGAAAATTGTAATTAATAATATCATTAGTGTAAATATTTGAAACTCCTACTGTTTTTTATGATAACGCTTTAATCCCTAAACATAACTACCATAATATTTTCATGGCCTGGGAGTTTATACGGGTAAGACGTAATATATGATATAATTACAAAACCTCTAATATTTACAAGATATAACAACTGAACCTATAATTTTATTTGATATAATGATCAGTTAATATAATAAACGATTGATATAATTTTAATGTTACTAATTTCTATAAGAATAACAGACAATTAATATAAAATCGTTTGATATACCACTCAATAGACATAAAACCTATTTAGTCCAATATGATAAACACTTTTTTTTTCATCCTATGTCATCCTATGTCGACGGAGCCCCGCTTCGCGGGGCCCCTATTTCTGTGTAAAGGGTTTAAAGTAACCTAACCAAACCGAACCTCGGGGTGCCCTTCGCTCGCCCTTGCATCCTATGTCGACGGAGCCCCGCTTCGCGGGGCCCCTATTTCTGTGTAAAGGGTTTAAAGTAACCTAACCAAACCGAACCTCGGGGTGCCCTTCGCTCGCTTTTGCATCCTATGTTGAAGATCTAAACAAAAAATATATGACTTTGAATAATAGTGTAAAAGATGGTTGAGAAAATATAGGAAAACAAATAAAAGTATAATAGATGTTTATTGCTACTGACATTATGAAGTTGAATGATTCGGAATTATGAACATTAGAGTCAGAGTAGTTAGGAATTGTGATTGTTAGGATGAAAAATGTTAGGGAGAACATTTTCGGATTTCCAACTATCGGAGTTGAAAATTTAGGTGAACTTTGGCGCACCCCGCTAATAGATCAGAAGCTGCAGTGCGAAATAAAAAAGAGCTCATTTACAAACTACACTAGTGACGAAGCTAGTTGGATAGCCGGTCCAAACACTTTACCGACTTATGTCTGCGCAGCATGTTTGCACAAACAAAACTTGTGGATGTCGAGTTTGAAGTAGGCTTATCCGTCGACTAAAGTCTGCGTAAAATAAATGTGGCGCTGTGCTGCGCAGACGTAAATTTGGTTTGTGAACTTGGTATCCGTAGATTTTACTGTCAGCCTTAATCATCCAACAGAACTCTTTATTATCCCCTATGACTTCCGGCTATTTCGGTCTAGAGCTAGTGTGGATCATTTGTTCGTATGTTTTATCCAGTTTGTCCCAGAATTGATAAGCAAAAAAAAATTACTGATTTTCTATTCTATTTCAGCATTAGGAAAAATGAGTCAAGTAACTTAACTAAACTTACAAAAGTATCTAAAGACTGCTAATCAATTTCTAAGACTAATATTAGTAGAAAAGAACTACTCACAACAAATTAAAGATTTGGGTAGACCTGATGGGGACTTTGCAATCAAAATTTCGAAGACCACATTACAATCGAAACATTAGAAAAAAAAAACACTTCGAGAACTTGCTTCTTTGAACTATAAAACGAGATGCGAAGCATACAAATTAAATGTCTTATAAAGAACATAATACTTCCAGTAACTACTGTGAAGTCATTCATTATTCTCAGTGACGATGAAGACACAGAACCCTCCTTTTGTCAACATCCCATACAGCTATACATCCTCACAGCCGGTTATTCCGTATATCCACCCCAAAAAAATCCCCATCCTAACGCGCGGAAATGTATGTCCGAGAATCCACCCTAAGCCTATAAAATTACCTATCTAAAACACACGGGAGTGTTGGTGATAGCTCTTTAGGTGAAGTTTCAAAATTCTCTTGTATTTTCTATATATTTTTTCGTAGTTTAGGTAATAATCTAATTAGTTGTACCTGTTATTAGCATGTAGGTAATGTATTATAGTACCTATCCGGCCGTTAATATGGCACATGGAGACATAGTCGTCTCTGTCCATTACAATAAAGATCGCAGAAAGCGATAAAGCCGCCCATTGCATGATTTTTAGTGTTAAATGTATTTTTTGTTTCGTATTTTCCTGATGTACAGTCGCCAGCTGGCACATCAAGCTACCCGAAACTGTGAATTCTTCAAAATCAACTTTGAACCTTATGCATTAGCGAAGAAATTTGACAGATTGTAGTAGCTTGATATGCTGGCGTCTGTACAATAAAGTATATAAAAAAAAAATAGTGTGACAGTCGTTCTTTAAGCTGCTGATTAGAGGGCGCCGACGGCACAGTGGCGCCCTCATCCTTTTTTTGGTTATTTCTTTTATTTTAGTTTTATTATATTAAATATTATATATTGATTATAATAAAACTAAACAATGTAAAACTACTGTTTGTTATAATATTAACGTATAATCTTGTGGAGCACAACTTAACGTGTTTATTTTCTGCATTTTCATTCTAAAATAAGAGAAATAACAAAAAAAAACGATGAGGGCGCCACTGTGCGGTCGGCGCCCTCTTAATGGCCTGCTGGCCGGGTACTCTACGGTCATACGGCAACAAAAGTCGATCAACACTGTTACTTTTACATAAATTCAAACAAAATTATAATAGAAAAAAGCTTGTTATTTAAACTTCATAGTTGTTGTAAATTGGACTTAATATTAATTTTTTTTTTATTGAATTGTGTTTTAAAAACTGAAATGTTAATGGACTTTCGTTGCTGATAGTACGCACGACGACATAACAGTATAAGATGACTTCTCATTGTATGAAAAGTGTAAAACTGGAAACGTACAGCTTGATATATCGTCGTGTGGGCCATGTAAATGTCTATAATATTAAATATGTAGATAACAAACGCCAGCAATAGTTCGATGGTAACGCAATACTGATAATATGCACTGTATGCACGGACTTTGGCCGGAACGTAAACGTAATATACCTGAACATAATGAATTTATATACCTAATGCATTATAACGTAGGTATATGTACCTATAGTATGTATAACACATATACATACAGTTGTTAGCACTGAGAAAATTTATATCAAGTTCGATATTTTTGTAGTGTGGCAACAATATTTTTTGTAAGCCTATCTTGTGACTTGCCTTATGTTGAATTTTTTTATGTATACTGTACCTACATGCTAGAAACATTTTAATAAAGTGTATATTGTCTTTAAGTTGTATGCGTGGTGTTTTTACTGAAAGTTTTCCTACACAAACCCAAGTCCTACAAACTACAAGATACATTATTATTTTTTTCCCCATAAATTCAAGTAATGCGCACCTTAAAGGCGATAATCGCATAGCACGGCTCACGACTAGATCGCACCAATGCATGCGTTTTGACCAATAGGATGCACGAAACATATTTTAGTCGTGCTCGTAATAATATAAAGTATTCTGTGATAGAAGTGTGACACATACTATAATAGGAGCGTGCTATGCCCACTTGTTTGTGGGACAATTTTTTTAATGGACACGGCCAGCGTGACCTCTTTATAAATTCTTATTTTATTATTGACAAGAAGTAATTTTAGTAGGTAGGTACTCATTGTGTTTGGTATAGAAAATGTATTATTGAACTTTACACAAATCTATATCCATATCCATACTATTAATATTATAAATTCGAAAGTAACTCTGTCTGTCTGTCTGTATGTCACCTTTTCACGCCTAAACCACTGAACCGATTTAGATGAAATTTGGTATAGAGATATTTTGAGTCCCTGGAAAGGACATAGGATAGTTTTTATCCCGATATTCCCACGGGATCGAAACTTATGTGGGTGAAACCGCGGGGCGCAGCTAGTCTTCTATACAACGTGTTTTTTTTATATCCCATAACTCTAGGGGGTCATTGTAGCGTATTTCCCTTTCCGTGTTCAATTGGCGACATCGGTCTCGCGAAATCCACACGCTTTTGTTTTACTACGGAATCCGAGTCCGTGTTCAATTCGCGTCAACTGAGCACGCCTTTGTGATCAAGTGGCGCTGGGTAAGGATTAACGCCATAGGATGCAAGGGCAAGCGAAGGGCACCCCGAGGTTCGGTTTGGTTAGGTTACTTTAAACCCTTTACACAGAAATAGGGGCCCCGCGAAGCGGGGCTCCGTCGAAAAAAGTGTTTATCATATTAGACTAAATAGGTTTTATGTCTATTGAGTGGTATATCACAGGTTAAAAAACCGTGTTCAATTCAATTGCACACTATTTTGTAAAACTTCTTTTAACGTTGCTTGATCGCAAAAGCGTTCTCAGTTGACGCGAATTGAACACGGGCTCGTAGAATTCCGTAGTAAAACAAAAGCGTGTTGATTTCGCGAGACCGGTGTCGCCAGTTGAACACGGAAAGGGAAATACGCGTCATTGTACTCATAATTATGAATAACTTTTACTATGGGACCAAATCTGAAATAGCGAAAAAAAAATCAGCTGTTCCCTACATTTTGACGAGTTATGCGAACATAAATGTAGGGAGCAGCTGATTTTTTTTTCGCGATTTTAGGTATGACCCCATAGTAAAAGTTGTTCATAATGATGAGTACAATGACCCCCAAGAGTTATGGGATATCAAAAAAACACCTTCTATAAAATAAATAATATTATAAAGAGGTAAAGTTTGTGAGGTTGTAGGGGGGTAATCTCTGGCACTACCAGTCGGATTTGAGAAAAATCTTTTTGCATACAGATAGCCCAATTCCTGAGGAATGCTATAGGCTATTTAACATCACGTTATGTCTCTCTTAGGAGCCGAGTGAAAAGAATAAAAGTTAGAAAAAACGCTTAGCGAAAGCGAAGTTATAGCGCGGCAGGTGATGCGATGACGGAGTGGGTCGGGGAACAAGAAATTTCACGCGGACGAAGTCGCGGGCAGAAGCTAGTACCTACCACAATAATGTGGAATAAGAAATATCAAACTACAATATTTATGAACACTCACTGCCTCCCCAATTTTCACCATTATCCTATGCAATGCTATTCCGCCATACAAATCGCAGCGAAGTGCGTTGAGTGTTGATCGCACAGAACAGTTTATCTGTTCTGTTGTTGACCGGCACTGCATAAAGGTATAAAATGTTTATAGGTATTGACATTTTCGCGTTTAGGTAATCGACGTGAGTGCCGGGTCAGCGGGATTGTCCGAAAGGGTTACCGCTGCCCCGGAACACAAAGGGCTAAGGAAGGAACACGGGTGGGTTGTCAGTAAGAGTCTGACACTCCCTTCCGCTCCACCCAGAGCGGGAGGAGTCATTTGATAATTTCCCATCCATAAAAAGGGACTTTTTACTTGTGAAGTGCTATTGAAAAGTAAATGATTGATTTTGATTTTTCAAGGTCTTTATTACTAAAAAGGTTGTTACAATAGTGTTTACAAATGATCTTATTCTATTTGTACACAGATCGTGATTTATTTTTGTTACATAGGCTATATTTCGCCTTTACAAACATTAAAACTTGTTTTTAATGACATATTTTGAGTTGACATAAATTGACTTATAATGAAACATCATTTAACTACTAGGTATGTGCAAGCCTTAGTATGGGCCCACATAATATTAAATGTTTGATACAAAATGTACGGTTTATTATAATGTTATAATATTAAAAATGAGTTAAATAGCGGGTAGACCGCGCACATATCTCACATACACGGCCGATCAAGCAGCGTCAGCTAGCAAGCGAGCCATCGTCATGATACGTCACGGAGGAAGTAGTGATGGGGGAGTCGATATCGATTGTACGTACGAGCGTAAGACAATGTATTTAGTCTGCTTTTACCAATTGCAGATATTAGTGTATTGCGGTGTGAGGGGTTTTTGTGCAGGTAAAATTTACGTGAAATTTTTAATATATAATCTTTTAAAAATGGATACTTTATGCGGATGTGTAATGTTTTAAGGTTTGTGCGAAATGGTGTGTTATACGATAATTTTAATGCTTTATTCTGGATAGTTTGGAGTTTAATATATTTGGTTTCTGCCAGGCTGGACCAGACAGGTGCTGCGTAAGTTAAGCAAGGTCTTACTAAAGTAGAATAGATAAGCAATTTTGATGATGGACTGAGAATGGATTTGCGATTTAAAATAGGTTTTAATGAATTTAGGGCTTTTGCACCTTTCTTTATAGTTAGTTCAGTGTTTTTGTTCCAGTTAAGGGTCTTGTCCAATATTATGCCTAAATATTTAACCGACTCGCGCCATGTTATCTGGAAATCATCAATTTTGACGAATCTGGTGGGTAGTTGGCGTTTCCTAGTAAACAGAATTCCTTCGGTTTTTGTGGAATTTAGTTTCAGTTTCCAGGTCTTGAAAAACTGGCTGAGTAGTTCCAATGAATATTGTAGCCGTCCAGTGACTATGTCAATGTCTTTGTCTGTCGTGAATGTTGCTGTGTCATCAGCATAGATGGCAAGTTGTGTGTGCGCCTGTTTAGGTATATCATTCAGGTAAAGTATAAAGAGGTACGGCCCCACAAGTGAGCCCTGGGGCACACCGGCTGGGATGGCTTTGGGGGCAGAGTGCTCTTTGCCTACGTAGACAGAGAAGGATCGATCCAGTAAGTAATTCTGAATGAGTTTAACTAGACATAGAGGGACTTCAAGTTTGATTAACTTATGTAATAGTCCCTCGTGCCAAACAGAATCAAAAGCTTTTTCGATGTCTAGTAAAATCATGCCTGTTGAGAGACCGCGGTTCAGCCCATGGGTTATGTGTTCAGCCACTCTGGCTAACTGTTGCGTGGTTGAATGTGAGCTTCGAAATCCAAACTGTTCAGGGATCAAAATATGCGCAGTTATTTTTGAGATACGGGATAAGATGATGGATTCTAGTAGTTTTCCTATGCTAGGTAGTAAACTAATCGGTCGATAGCTAGATGGAGTGCACTGATCTTTCCCAGGTTTCTTGATAGCTATGATTTTAGCATGTTCAAATGTCTTTGGGAAGTATGCAAGGCGTAAGCAACTATTAAACATTTTTGTCAAATAGACAATAGCTTTCTGAGGGAGATTCTTCAGTAAGCCATTTCCCAGGCCGTCAAAACCAGGCGCTTTGTTAGGTTTTAGTTTTTTCACGAGTTTTCGAATCTCATTCGGCCTAACAAGTGATGGGTAGTCATCCAACTGGTAACAGTCCAGCAACCTATTGGAATAATTGACTGCCGTTTCAGTGGTGGAATCGCTGACCCAATGTTTAGTTAGGTTCATGTTTTCTAGGAAAGTATTGGCTAGTGTCTCACATTGTTCAAGTTCCGAGGAGGTGGTAGTATTATTGGGTGTTTTTAGAGGGGGTATTGAAACAGGCTGATGGTTTAATGACTTGACTACTCTCCATAAGTCTGAAACAGGGTTGTTTATTTTAGCTAATTTATTGTTCCAGACACTGTCATTTAAGGCTTGGATCTTAGACTTGATGGATTTCTGCATGTTGTTGACTTGGAAGAATAGCTGACGTCGGTTATATGGATTAAATTCTTCTAAAGCTAACTTACGAAAACGATTTTTAATTTTTATTTGTGACCTGATCCGTCGAGGGAGTTTATGACCACTATCACTTTGTAATTTAGGGACGGTTTTATCTCTTGCATTAATAATTGATTGGGTAAGGTATTCAGCAGCAAAGTCAATTGTCTCGGGAGAATCTAGCGTTGTTTGATCCAACGTTATAGATTCATTCAAATGAGATCTATAGCCTTTCCAGTCGGCCTTTCTGTAATTAAAAATGATACGCGCTTGTCTGTTGACTTTACCAGCTACGGTAAAGCATACAGGCAGGTGGTTAGAAGAGAGGCTGGTGATTACCTGAGGCTCCGAAAGGTGGTAAACAGAGTTGGCTATGATAATATCGGGGGTAGATGGTAAATGCGTGCTGTGGTAGTGGACTAGAGTGGGACTGGAAGGTGCATGAATATCGTATTCGTTGTTGACCATGTGATCGAAAAGTACTTCGCCGTGAGTGTTGGAGCGAGAGCAGTGCCAGTAGGAGTGTTTAGTGTTAAGATCACCCATGATGAGAGTTTTAGGTCGAACATTGATAATTGCGTCTAAGTCCGTAGGTAGTAAAGCTAGGTTAGGCGATTGATAGGCAGAGATAAAGGCTATTTTCTGATTTGATAGAGCCATTTGTATTCCCACACATTCTAAGTTTTTAGTTATAGGTATGTTTAGGGGGGTATGATCTATGTCCGACTTGACTAAAATTGCGACCCCTTGGCCTCGTCCTTCAGGTTTCTTATCGCACCGGTAACAGGTGAAGCCAGGTGTGTGTAATTTAATATGGGGGGATATTCTTGTCTCTGACAGGGCTACAATATCAATAGAAAGCTCGCTTACCAGGTCCAACAGTTCCGTGATTTTGGAGCGAATGCCGTCGGCATTCCAGTAGAGGATACGTACATTTTGTATTTTACACATACTGACCAAGGTGGGTTAAAATTAAAATAACTTTATCCATCATACTATTGCATCCTAGAAATTGGCTTTTGATGGTTTTTATCGTCATTAAAATGGCCAGCATGTCAGCTGTCGCCGGATCTTGTACATTTTCTTTAGCAGTGGCTTTTTGTGTATTGGCAGCAGCAACAAAGTTCCAAGGTCGCTCATCAACTATGTTTGTCTTCAGTGGCGGTTTAATAGTCCTTTCGGCTTTTAGTTGTTCCTGGCGGTCCCGCAGAATCTTTAAATACTTTTCGCGCTCTTTGCAGTGACGGAAGTTTGCAGGGTGATTTTCACCACAGTTACAGCATTTGGCTGGCTGCTCCCGGGTCTTCTTGGGGCACTCTTCAGTCTTGTGGGCTTCAGTACATTTCACACAGCGGGGTGCTAAGTTGCAATTAGCGGACGAGTGGCCGAAACCTTGACATCTAAAACACTGTGTTCCGTAGCGATTGTTACTTCGGTATTTCCGGATTTGTACTACGGCGTTACATAGGAGCCTGATTTGCCGAAATTTGGCGAAATCAGCACCAGGTGGCAATTGAACCAGAAAAGGAGGGCAATAGGAAGTCTTTTCAGCCGGTACTCTCATTTTACGGACAACCACGTTCTCGAAACCAAGGGAGGAGATTTCGGCTGGAAGTACATCCTCGACGTAGTCAGGAAGACCGAAGATCACTGCCTTATACATCCTCTCATCCTTTCGCGAGTAGGTGTGAAAGGCAATGTCCTTAGTACGTAGACCTTCTTTGATGGCTTGGTGACTTTCGGACGTGTGGCAGATAACAGCTACTCGATTATTACGTCTGTACTGCAAGTGAAAGTTTTTTGAGTACGACATCATTGTAGTTCTGATGTACTCATGTGTCCAGGTGGGTTGTATCTCCAAGACGATAGGAGGAAAGCGGCTGGTCTTTTTGGCGACAGCATCACGAAGTTTTGTGTTGGAATCAGCAGCAGTTGATAGGTTGCCAGGCAGAGGACTAAAACTGTTGGTAGTCTTGATTGGATCAGGTAGGCGCTGCTCGGCGTGACGCGCAGCTCTTTTGGGTATTTTCCACTCATTAGTGTTGATAGGGCCTTCAAGAGGGCGTTTACCGACAGAATTTGAGCGCGTCAAGAAACTTTCCATATCGACAACTTTTCAACAAACGCGTTCCCATCACTAGTGGCGATGCGAAGAAACTGGGAGGGGATTACAGATAAGGCGTACGACTAACACGAGCGCGCGCGCCGAACTGAAAAGTAAATGGAAATACTTAATAATGGTTCCGAAAAACAAATTAATCTCCAGCGATCTGTGGCCGATTAAACAAAATGGATCTTCGAATAACAAAACTAAACTTCCGAATAAAATACTGAACCGCCGACAAAATTACTAAGTTACCGAAGGGCACCCCGAGGTTCGGTTTGGTTAGGTTGCTTTTTATAGAAATAGGATGCAAGAGCGAGCGAATGAGAATACAAATATGTACCTTTATCCTAGGCAAGAGCGAGCGAATGAGAATACAAATACCTTTACCTAGGTATATAATATATGTATAGGTAAAGGTATTTGTATTCTCATTCGCTCGCTCTTGCATCCTTTTCTACCAGCTTAAATTACGTTTTGATATTATCAAAACGTAATTTAAGCTTGTAGAAAAGTATTATAGCAATAAACAGTCATGTTTATTTTTCGAAGATTACCTACCTATCTCATTCGGTCGTTTCGTCATTTTTATTCGGACAAAAGTAGTCGGAAAGTTAGTATTTTAGGCAGTACCTCGATTTAATATTTTTAGTAAGGACAATTCTTTGTCGGAGTCTTTATTACTCTCCGAAAGTAAATAACTATATTTCTGTGTTTTTGGGAATACATAATATACCTACTAGTCAAAACACCGTGTGGATTTAGTCAGTAAGAGTCTGACAGACCCCTCCACCCACCCTAGGGTGGTGGACATCCATGAGGATTTCCAAAAGAAGAAAAAAAGAGGTAGGTAGGTAACAGGTTCTCACCTATCGCCTGATGCAGGTCCTCACCGGACACGGATGTTTCGGGAGGTTTCTGCACATCAACAGGCGGGAGGAGACGCCCGGGTGTCACCATTGCGAGGATCGCCCAGAGGACACGGTGGAGCATACGGTGGAGGTCTGCCCCGCTTGGGCGGAGCACCGCCGTGTTCTCGTAGAGGCGATCGGCAGCGGCGGCGACCTCTCGCGTCCGGCCCTGGTTCAAGCCATGGTCCGGGGCGAGAGGGAGTGGGAGGCAGTCACCTCCTTCTGCGAAGCAGTCATGCTAGCGAAGGAGGTGGCGGGATGGCTGAGGGAGAGAACCTCTCGTCCCAGCCGCCGCGGGAGACGCTCCGGGCGTCGGGAGCCGCGTGACGACTCTCGGCCGCCGTAGGCGTGGGCCTGTGGACGGAGAGTAATGGGTAGCTCACCGTCCGATCAGGACCAGGCCCGTGCCGGACGGCACGTGTTCCATGCGCGCCTCAAAGATAATATGTCAGCATAAAGGAAGGGGCCTGCCAGGGCCGAAGCATGCCGGGGGTGCGGGATTGTCCGAAACGGTTACCGCTACCCCGGAACATAAAGGGCTAAGGAAGGAACACGGATGGGTTTTAGTCAGTAAGAGTCTGACACTCCCTTCCGCTCCACCCAGAGCGGGAGGGGTCATTTGATGATTTCCCATCCATAAAAAAGGTAGGTAACATAATAAAAATAAAAAGAGTAGGGGAGAGTTGGATAATACCGAGCCCCTAAGGAATTGGACCTATTATTAGGAAACTGTTTGATATTGAAAGAAACAAAATTGAGTAATTAGTAGGACATTTATTCAGGTACGCATACCGTATAACAAATACTTCCAAAATTTAAACAAAAAGTAATTATTGACACTTTCCAAAAAAAAGTAAAGGCGCGGTATTGTCGAACTGGTCTGATAATATCGTGCCCACATTAATTACACAAAAATGGGTACTAAAAGTAAAAATAATAAAAGTAATAATAAAAAAAAAATATATTCTTTTAAGTAATTTTCTTGCGTGAAGATAGGGAGACCCAAATCTTTTTCTAGAAATTAAATCAGTATATTAAGTATTAGGCGCGGAATTATCAAACTTGATCATTTTATTTTTTAACCTCAAAATTATATGGAAAATATTAAAGTACGTAAAAACATATTCTGACATTAATTCTACAATAAACAAACATTAAAAATGTATGGTATCAAAGTATTACAATATAAATACAGTATTACTTATCTCTTCTCGAAAGTACACGAAAAATTACAAGGAGTGACGAAAAAAACGTCGACAGCGCGTGCTATCTCTGTCGTCGCGCGGACCGTAATGGCGATGCGCGGGGAAGGGTGTAAGCATGTCCCGCTTCGATGTATACGCACTGGATCGCAGAACTAGTGGATAGTATTTGAATTAAGCTGACGCGCGGAATTCTCAACCGCGCGGTATTATCCAACTCTCCCCTATTTTTGTTAAAAATTAGCTCTTTTCTTTAGTTTACCGTATGTCATACTGGTCATACTCATAAGGTACTTCCCAGAAGTCGATCCTTTTTACCCGACTGCGCGACGGAAAGGAGTGGTAATGTGTTTATCAGCCTATGTATGTATGTTTCTATGTTCCTTTGAAGCACTGTACAGACCAAACGCCTGGGCCGATTTTTATAATTCACATGTCAATCGATTCCTCTTAGTCCGGCGAGTGTCACTAAAGACATGACATGGGATATCTTTGGATAGGTCTTTCAAAAATATTAGGGGTTTGGGAAAACCGTTTTTTGATTAAGGCGAATAGGTAGTTGTAGCCCGCGAAATTAAATTTTTCTTACGTTTTTTGCAATTTTCAGGTCAGTGTCAGGTTGTATCTTGATCAAAATATTATTATGATTCGCGACTATAACCGGTAAGTACGTATTTACAGAATTGTAATAATTAGAATCATTAATACATCTTTCTAAGTTAGATTTCTACCGTTAAGAACAAAAATATCGTATGGAAAAGTGTTTATGGTAGAAATCTAACTTAAAGAGATATATTAATGATTCTGTAAATACATGTATATTATAGTCGCGAATCATATTTGGATCAAGATACAACCTGACACTGATCTGCAAATTGCAAAAAACGTAAGAAAATTTAAATTTCGCGGTCTACCATGGCACATTCACCTTAAGTAACGTGACTTATCAAGCTTTAAAGTACCAATTTTCGTTACAATCAAGTGTCCCCCTCTAGCCCTCTACCAACTAAACGGTTGTACATACGTAGGGCACTAGATAAGTTTTGAGATATCGTTAAACTATCGAAAGTGTATGCGTCAAATTGTCACCGATAATAGTGCCTCTAATTAGTAGTCGGTATCAAATAAAAAAATATATTTAGCTACCCGCAAAAAAAAATTGTGAATTTTTCTTTGCTTCAAGATGTCATAGTTAACGCGTCGTGATTTTCGTGCAATTATGCTCTATAATTTCAAGCGGGGTTTGAGTGCTGATGACTGTATCAGTGAATTAAAATTTGTGTTTCATGAGAAAGCTCCATCCCGTAGCTCAGTGTATCGGTGGTAAAAACAGTTCCAAAGAGGAGATTTTAATCTGACAGACGATTCTCGTTAAGGAAGGCCTGTCGAAACAGTGACTTCAGAAAATATAGCAGCCGTTAAGGAACTAATTGAGCTAGATCAACACGTAACATCCGAGCAGATAGAGGAAATCTTGAAGATTAGTGCACCATCAGTTCACACTATTTTACATGACCATCTTCAAGTTAGAAAAATTTGCACGTTGTGGGTACCTCACCTTTTGACAGCGACCCAAATGGAATGCCGTAAGAAATGATGGAAAAAAATGCTTGCTATGTTCGATGGTGGAAAATCTCCTAATGTTAATTCTATAGTAACAGGTGACGAATCATGGCTGTATCACTATGACGTCAAATCTAAATCTAAAAATAAGGTATGGACTTTTGAAGATGAGGAACAGCCCACCGTCGTTAAACAGTCTCGATCCGTGAAAAAGAAAATGGTCGTTGTTTTTTTTTTTGCAGAAGGGGTATAATTAAAAGAATATGTCTTGATGAACAGAAGACTGTTACGGCGAAATGGTACACATAGGTTTGTCTACCTAATTGATCGAGTCTCTCGAAAATCTGCGACCAAACACACGCCTTGACACTTGGCGACTCTATCATGACAACGCACCAGCACATCGCGCTCAACTCACTCAAGATTTTTTGAGCCACACTGGTCTAATTCTGCTTGAGCAGTCTTCCTACAGTCATGATCTCACATCCTGCGACTTCGGACTCTTCCCAATGATAAAGGATAAACTGAAAGGTCAACGTTTTGCCAGTGATAACCAACTAATTCAAGCTTGGGACTTGGCGTGTGAGGAAGTCTCTGAAGAAGTGTAGAAGAAAATTTTTGGTGATTGGTTTCGACGCATGGAAAAGTGTATTGCAGCCGACGGAAATTATTTTGAAAAACTCTAACATTTAGATATGAAATCTCAAAACTTATCTAGTGCCCTACGTAGTTTGAAATTTAAATGTCACGGCCATGCGCGGTCCGAGGGGGGCGTCGTGGGGGTCATGACCCCCCCCCCTCAAATAATTCAAGCTGTCGAGAGTCTGAATGATTTACTTGCCTTACTAACTTAAAACTGTACTTGAGCCACAAAAACCCCGATTGGCATATTCAAAAACATTAAGAACATCGGCAGACATGGGGACTGCCTGACTGAAGTAAAAACTTAAAGCCATAAAATGACAGTGGGTTTTTTAACGCGCCTAATAAATATTTTGCTTTAAAAAGCCTGTTATAAAAACATAGAATCCAAGATTCAAGAGCGAGCGAAGCAAACTCGAGATATTGGGCACCCCGCTCGTACGTAAGGTTAAAGGCTTAGGTAAGGCTAGATTCGAAAACCTAAACTGCTGTAAAACGAGTGTAAGCTTTTCGTCATAATTCGTCAAAGTAAGTTCTCTTTTTGTATGATGGGTAAAAGAAAACAGAGACTATTCAAGGTGGGGTGCTAAAATTTTCAGGCTCGCTACGCTCGTTCTTGCAATTTACATTGGTTCTCGAGCTTTGTTTCAAAAGTCGACAAAGCAAGTAATTCCTAGTCCTTTTGGAATGATCGAAAGAAAATCAAACCTATCCGAGAGTGTTCAAAATTTTCGAGCTCGCTTCGCTCGCTCTAGCATTTTAGATTCTGATAGCTGCTCGAGCTTGCCTGCATAAGTCGACAATGTAACTCCTATTTCTACTTGAAAATATAAAACAAAACACCTTATCAACAGAGGCGGAATGTTATAATTTTCGAGCTCGCTTCGCTCGCTCTTCCCACCCTGCACAATCTACCGTTCTAATAAATACGACCAATTTTGCAGCATTTAAGTAACACCCCCCTATGTAAAAGCTGCGTCCCTGAATAGCATAAGTAATGTGGAGCTGGAGATGTACATGAACCTTAACATATCATCACGCCTTTAATCCCCAAAGGGTTGGGCAGGGGTGTACCTTCATATAGTACTTACACCCACATTTCGCCAGTTATTAAGTGAAATTTCATAGAGGGCGAGCCTACTGCCGCCAACCGGGCACAAATCCAGACTCCAAGCTACTTCTGAGAAAATTCTGATGGAAAAACCCTTTAACACTGTACCCGACCTAGGAATCGAACCCAGCTAGGCCTTCATTCTCAGCAGTAACGCTTGCGACTACTAGACCAACGAGAAGATGTACCTCCCTTAAAATATTCCTCGGCACCCATGATGACCCCCCCCCCCCCCCAAATCTTGGGCTGCGACCGCGCCTGGTCACGGCAGTAGCATTATAATGAACTTTAAAGGAAAACTATCACACTTAAGTGGGATTTACAACTCATAACTAAAAAGTAGAAAATAAAAATATAAAATTTAAAAAATCAAAAAACTCGACTGCGGTAAAAAAAACTGAAAAGCTAATAAACAAGCCCATTTTAAATGAAATAAAAGTTGGATGTAGGCGGAACCCATACCATTTTTATATTTTCACACTCAAATGGGTCCCGCCTGCTTCCAACTTTTATTTAATTTAAAATGGGCTTGTTTTTAGCTTTTCAGTTTTTTTAACTTAAGTTTTTTACCGCAGTCGGGTTTTTTTGATTTTTTATTAGGGACACAATCGAATATTAATACATTTGGTTTTTTTTAATCAAAATTAACGGGTTCGATTCCTGGCTAGAAATATTGATTTTTCAAAAATTCAATGATGCAGTTTCGCTTTTCATCAAAATCGAGCCCGAGACTCCTTTGAGTACTTTTCGCTATTCCTCATAGTTTCGTATTTGGCCATCCACGCCTAGGATGGCCAAATACCACTGGCCATAACCCTGGTGGTATGGTGGGTCTAGGTAAACAAAAAACTGACTTAAGTAGGTACACAAAAATATCAATAAAGATATAAAAATAACCTAGTCCCATGCAATACGGGGAAAGGTCATCCTACCTCCAATAGTCCTTCTTATATCCTAAAAAATACGTAGAAAGAAGTTTATTTCTAAACAT
Source organism: Amphipoea lucens (assembly GCA_947508005.1). Taxonomy (NCBI): domain Eukaryota; kingdom Metazoa; phylum Arthropoda; class Insecta; order Lepidoptera; family Noctuidae; genus Amphipoea; species Amphipoea lucens. The sequence continues at coordinate 5,359,544 of OX382355.1, forward strand.
CGCTGCCCTCGTTAATCGCAATGGCGTAAACTCTGTGGTAATCTTATTATGACGGAGTTGTAGGTACCAGCTTTTGTAATAGGTATCTACCTACTTAAATAGATATTATTTTTACAAAACCAATTTATTTAGGTAAAAAGTTTCTATCGGGGCGTAAGGTATAACAATAAGAGACTTGAGCCCCCACTCGAGTCTAAAATAAAGTTTAACTTAGGTATACTTGTACTAAAAATACATAAAGGAACTTGAAAAGTGCGTCATGGATGGCCACGCGACACCGAGTCGGATATGTTCGAAAGTATCGCTGTCTCACTCCTCGGCCACGTGCGGTTTGGAATAATACTAGAAAGAGAGACGGTTCACGTGTTTTTGAGCGTGAACTTTAGTGATGTTCATTCTTTATTTACTTACGCCCATAACGATATTAACATAATATTTTTACAATTAAAAGCACTGTCGACAGTTCTACTGGTGAAAGTCAACTTTGTGTACTTACTCGTAGTTAATACTAATGCCAATCAAGCGTTGATGCCTCCATCAAAATATTTTCTCTGGATCAAATTAAATAATGATAATTCTATCGATAACTAACATACAGACCCACTCACTAATGGTGATGTACTATTCATACATCAGCACAGAGGAAAAACTACTGTTTTCAAATCGATTTTATAACGATTATCTATTCGTATCGAATAATCGTTTTTATGTTAAAATGAAAATGATTTAACTCGAGTTTTATTCTATTCCTTCATCGGTCGAGACGTTTTTATCATGATAGGTAGTTTTTTATCGTTAACTGCAACGATGACTGTCCAGATCTAGGATCAGAAAACCCAGCCCCATCCAACTGCTCAGGGGGCTGAGACAGGGGGATGTAATATCCCTTAAATTGTTTACCAACGCGTTGGAAGACGTCTTCAAGACGCTAGACTGGACTGGACAGGGTATCAACATGAACGGCGAGTACATCTCACATCTTGATTTGCCGATGACATCGTCATAATGGCAGAGACGCTGGAACAGCTAAACCAATTTTAATGCAGCCTCCCGGCGGGTTGGCCTCGGTATGTATTTTGACAAGACAAAAGTCATGTACAATTCGCACGTTTTGCTGAGTCCAATCCACATCGCAGGTTCGCTTCTCGAAGTTGTGAAGGATTATATCTACCTAGGGCAAGTAATCCAGCTCGGTAGACACAACTTTCAGAAAGAGGCCGACAGAGGGATCCAGTTGGGTTGGGCAGCATTTTGAGAACTCCGTCAAGTCTTCTCGTCGCCTATCCCGCAGTGTTATAAGACTAAGGTCTTCAACCAGTGCGTCCTGCCCGTCATGACATACGGTGCTGAAACGTGGACACTGACGGTCGGGCTAGTCCAAAAATTCAAGGTCGCTCAGCGCGCTATGGAGCGAGCTATGCTCGGAGTCTCTGAAGGATAAAATCAGGAATCAAATTATCCGGGAAAGAACCGGAGTTACCGACATAGCTTGCAAAGTAAGCAAACTGAAGTGGCAGTGGGCTGACCATGTCTGTCGAAAGACAGATGGCTGGTGGAGCAGACGAGTTCTGCAGTGGAGACCGCGTAACGGCAAGCGTAGTGTGGGACGCCCCCCAGCTAGATGGACAGACGACCTAAAGAAGGTGGCTGGGGTAGACTGGATGCGGATGGTGGAGGACAGGGTGCTGTGGCGAAGTCTGGGAGAGGTCTATGTCCAGCGGTGGATTGTGATAGGCTGAGTTGATTGATTGAATTGGATGCAGTGTGCAAACGCTCTGGTGAAGTGAAAACATTGGTTTTCACTTTGACTTGGATTTTTGAAAACTCGTCAGAAGTTCTACAGTATAATAATTGTATACTGTAGAATTTCTGAAGAGTTTCACTCGGATTATGCATAATTTTTCTTCTACAAAAATGTAGAAACATTTCATTTATTATTATGTTGTATTCTATTCGAAAATTCTTAATATTTGGTAGGTACAGACGCCAGCACATCAAGCTACCGGAAACTGTCAAATTTTCTCAATCAACTTTGATGAACCTTATGTTTAGCGATAAAATAGAAAATCTTTTAAAGAAATTTGACTGCTGGCGTCTGTACATATCGTTATGATTCTCGAAAAGATATATCATCGATATTAATCGATTCCTATATTCGATTACGTCACGTTTCGTATTGCCTATCACCATGGACTTATAATACAAACCCTATCCTATCACTATGATTGAACAGCTACGTCAAAACGTTTTAGAGAAATAACTCCTTTCCATTCGTTTCATAAATTGTTAATTCTCGTTTTGCTGTTAAACATGTTCGGTCGATATTAATACTGCTGAAAAGTTTATAAATTCGTGTGTTGTGATTTGTTTGGATAAAACGTGTTTATAACTTACTTTGTGAACTGAAACTTCAGAACTTGAGAGTTAAGAAATAAAAAAGAATCGGAATAGGATCTTTCGTCTCTGTAGTTAATTGGTAAGTTCCGAAATATAAACTTTTGACTTTATTATGTATCTATTTGATACAATGTAAGTCCTGAGACCCTGATTCTAAGCAAAATACATCAGAAATGATCAAATTATATGTTCTTTGATTCTACCTTCAGGTATGCAGAGGGTACTTATATTTTAATTGTAATACCTAATATCTGCTCTTATGATAATCAATCAATACCTTCCTAAGTATTCTCAAGGCTTAAATACTGGTATTAATCGGTGAGCAAAGTAGAAAAACCCTCTTAAGTAATCTTTAAAGTACTTATATTCAAACCTTTATGTCTCTTCTTAGTGTGTTGATGGTAATTTACCCTCTTGTTTTGCTAGTTTGAAATGCGATTTAAATAATCAAGTTCTCAGTTGCAAATACTTGCTGAAAATTGATTTTTGTTGCTGCCTGTGCCTTTGCTTAGCAATTCAAGTTTGAGGCAGAGCATTTGGTGTAATAGGTATATATTTATTGCATGCGCTACTTTTTTGACAAGAAGAAATACTTTTATTAAGACAGTGAACATTTATAAGGGGGCTAAGTTCCTAGCTTTGATGGGGAAGTAGCTACCCATTCTGCTTATCTTATTACATTGGAAATTCTGAATTTTGAATTCTCGCATGCCCCAGTTTCACAACTCATAAAATATGCAAGTTCAGAAAACGCTAGCTGTGCCAGTCCCAATAGAAGCATGTAAATACTAAAACCAAGCACTAATACATATCAATTAAAGTTGAAAAAAGTTTGCCGTACGTCATTACTTCCCAGAATTCGATCCTTATTAGCGACACTATTGTATAGTGTAATAATTCAGTGCGTGGTTTTTTTAAAAATCAACGGGTTTGATTCCTGTCTAGAAATATTGATTTTTAAAAAATTCAATGATGTAGTTTTAGTTTTCATCAAAATCGAGCATGTGACTCCTTTGAGTACTTTTCGCTATTCCTCATAGTTTCGGATTTGGCCATTCACTCCCACTTGAAAAATTCACCCTGTGTAAAAATATAATAAAAAGTATTCACTTTGATCTACACTTATGCAGGTGAAACTGCAGCAGGGCACTGCTAGTACAGTATACAATAGTAGATTATATGTGATCCTCAAACTAGGAGTTACTTACCTCTATCTAAGAGATCAGTCATTTTCAAAATGAAGGTAGAAATATGTTAGGTTTTATTTTTTGTATTTTTTATCTTGCAATCAGTTTTTAAAACTATGAGCAGATGAGTTGTAAGAATATCCGGCAAGGAAGAATTACTCCTCATCAGGAGCAACTCTCATAATAGTATTTTAAAATTAAAAACTTACCGTTGCAAAAATTTCAAAAACATTTCACAGAATTACTTGTAGATAAATATTATTATTCTGTGCAGGATTTCTCAAATGATATTTTTTTGGAATATCTTTATTATCCTCCACTTTGTATTACATTTGCAAGTTATATTAAGGCAGAATGTACATGGATCCTATTATATAATTTACAACTTATTTTTATGTACCTACGTTCTAAGCAAATAAAGACCTATTCTATTCTAGTAATGCAGCTCTCTACAAGTTATCTAATTGTACTCAAAAGACGCATCATGCGTCTTTTGAGTCTGCTGACACAAGCTGGTATTGTGACATGAGCAGCCAATTGGTTGGGGTGTCTCTCCAGTCTGGACTTGTACTTTTGGGAGCATGAACTTATTTCTTCCTTGACCGTTTTCATGCTCGGGTGTTCGTGGACTTCCTAATAAACCACGGCGAATTCGATATCTGTTTTAAGATATTGTTCTGAGTTCTCTTGAGTGAATGAGGTCTTTGAGCCACACGTGGAGCGCCACAATTAAAAGCCGTAAGTCCAGATGGGTTTTAATATGGTCTTATAGATCAAATTCTCATTGTCTATAGACAGCTTGGAATTCCTACCCAGGAGCCAGTACTTGCCTTTGTATCTAACGTCGAGCTCTTTTCGTTTTGTTTCGAAGTGTTCCTCGACGTCGGTCGCTGGTCCAGATGCATACCAAGGTTTTTGACGCAGTCGCTTTATGGGAGTTCACTATGACCAAGTTTCACCGGTGGACATTGCTGGTGTCTTAGTGTAAACATGGCCTGGACCGATTTCGATGTCATGTATTGGCTCGTATCCTTCATTTGACAAGCCAGTTGTGTTTTCCATCTAGACTTTCTTGTAGGTGTTTTGCGACGCTCTGTTGGGGCAACTGCTACATGCCAGAACTGCGGTGGCATCTGCGTAGGTAGCAGTTGTCACTCCAGGAGTTTTGCTGTAGGTCTGCCGTGAAAATAGTGTACAACACTGGTCCAAGAACAGAGCCCTGAGGTACTCCTGCTAGTATGTTATGGAAACTTAACCTGAAATAGATTCCAGAATTTATTTTGGCAAATGTGGTTTTATTTTACCATTTACCATACTGTCGAAGGCCTGTTGTACGTCAAGGAAGACGGAGGAGCAGTATTGCTTGGTTTCTGGGGCATTTCCGATGACGCGGCACACTCTATGTACTTATTCTGTAGTGGCATGATTTGGTCTAAAGCCAAATTGATAGGTAATCGGGAATTATCGACATTGAACCTAGAAGCCGGGATTACAATATTTTTTCAAAAAGCTTGGAGAGTACGGGCAACAGACTAATGGGTCTATAGGACGTCACTTCATGAGGCGGTTTTCCTGGCTTTTGTATCATGATGATGTGTGATACTTTCTACAGCAATGGGGTGGTATTCTACCCTAAAATACTATTGAAGACAGTTGTCAGAAAAACGATCTGATATGTTACGATTAATCATGAAAGGTTCCTGCCAGACATTAAATTATTTATTTACAACCTATCTTAAATCTCTTTGGTTCCTGCAAAATTTAGTGGCCACTGCAAATGATAAATGTTGAAAAGATGCACTGCGAACAACTGCAAATGTGATATCAACATAAATAAGTTGTTGTTGTTATTCAATAAAACTCAAGATAATATAGCCTCGCATTTTCGTTTATATAATTTTACCCCTTTATTCATAAACGTTGCTTGAAGCTAAGTAGTATTTAGCGATTGTACATTTTTGATGTTTCAATGTTAGGCGCGGGCCACACAGAAAGGCCCTGAGTCGCGGACGGGGCACAGACGCGGCAATTAGAACCTATACAGATGGAAAAGCGACGCGCCTGTGTTTTGTTGTTTCTGTATGTTTTGTGCCAGATTGCGTTAGTACATTTTGAATGGCGAATAATGAAGTTACGTAAATCTGCGTCCCGTCCTCGTTTCACGTCCTTTCTGTGTGTCCCACGCCTTACGTAACTTTAATCTTCGTTTATAAATAAACCTCTTAATGTAAAACTCTTAAATAAAGTTATTAGGTAGGTATATAAATCTAATTTATTTTTGTTTCTTTTAACAGTTTTAAAATAAATGCAACATGGACAACTTAGACGATTCAGAAAACAATGCAAAGATTTCAGATTCTGCATACTCCAACAGCTGCAGCAACAGTCAGTCTAGAAGGAGGTAAGCTAAAACTGTGAAGAAAATGTCTGAAATAAATGTAAGGAGATTGGGCTAATCTGCCCTGATGCCCAATAGCATTACGATATTATGGATAAGTCTTTTCAAGGAGAATATTACTTATTTTGACAGTTTCTTTCGCTTGTTAGAATGCGAGAAGCTACAGAACTATAAATATGAGTAATTAAGTATCATTTAAATCCTCGTATTTCGTCAATAAAGTAACTTTAATTAATTCTATGCTTTGCACTTTTAAGCTTACATAATGTCCATTTTAAAACATGACCTAGGAACAATTGGCTGGACAGAAATATAAACCTACCGACCTCCCAATTATACCGTAGAGGATTTCATTGAAAACGTACAGTAAAACGGGGCTACTTTGACAGGCGGGGCTACTTTGACCAGGCCGATCACAACGCTATGACGCGTTCCCCACACCCCGCGCCTCGCGCAATATTACTCGAGGTCACGCACACTTGCTGAGCACACGTGAAAACCGATTTTGGCGCTCTGTCAAAGTAGCTACAACATCTGTCAAAGTAACCCTGGAAGTCAAAGTAGCCCCGTTTTGCGGTATGTTACGCGATATCTCCAATTGTGGATCCATTTCGAAAATTCATTTTTTAATCGATAGGTTATGCTTCAGACCCATATCTTTGCTTTGGGTAGTTTTTGAGTTAGCTTCAATAATACGTAATAGTGTATATTGATGATGTTATAATTACTTTCTGTCACTGATATTTACATGGCAAGTAGTGCTATTCGAATGACATGGCCGGATTCTGCCCTCAAATCAATTCAGAATACATAAATGTACAGTAATTATTAATATATGAAAATTACTTCTTAAATATACTAAAATTAATCGCAACAATTACATTTCTCTAGAGCAGGCGACAAAAAATGGCAAAGAAATATGTGTGTTAATTGATTTTTTTGGTTTTTAGCAATGCAATACAAATTGCATGTGCGTTTGGATACATGCATAAGACAAACACCGTATCTGTAGCACGCTTGAAGTTTACATTAAAATAAAAAAATACCCGCGACTGCCAGAATCGTATTGCTAAAGTAAATACCTGTAGAAGTCAACGTTTTCACGATTATTGCAGATATTATTTTTCGAGCTGCCGTGGCCCGTGCGTCATGATGTTATTGATCACGTTACGCATTATGCATCGATAATTATATTCAAGAGTGTGTATCCGAACGTCCTAGTTATTTTTTTCACGTCTGTCACCTGTCACTCAGTGCTTTGTACCACGGTAATGTTATCTAACAGTATTGTGACTAGGCCTTGTTCTTGAAATAATTACCTACACCCGCGCGGTACGTAAACACGCGATAGGGCTGCCCGCCTACAGTATTTTAATTTCATCAACCTACTTGAGTTTCTTTCTAGTTTTGTGATTGTAAATTCGAATCAAAACCTCTAACTACCTACTACACAATCTTACTTAAAAAGTAAATTATAATGTAAATCAGAAGGTAGGTACCTACCATTTATTACTCTCGTAATCATTTCATTATGATACTTCGTCAAATTCAATAATATGTAAGTAGCTAAGTACATGAGTAAGTAGATAGCCTTACTGCTTACAAAATCATCACACCGTCCATTCGTCACTGTGGCGCATTCGCGTCTGTTTGTTTACCGATGGTATACCGAACTCGAGTTGCGTAGGTATGACTCGCGTTCCAACCGTTTGTATGAAGATAAAAAAAAACAACCGACTTAAAAAAAAAACACTACAAAGTGAAAAATAACTTTAATTTCGGAAGTCGGTGTCTTTGGTTCCGCATTTTCGTTTTTTATTTTTCACTTTTTAGTTGTACCTACCTCACACAAATTCAATTAACACTAGTGCATTGAAGAATTGAAGACACGAGTCAAAGAATCATCAAAATTCCCATAGAAATGCCGGAGATGCGATACGTTTATGCATATAACTTCGTACATAAGAACAATTACCTAATGTATTATATACTAAAACCTTCCTGAAAAAATGTAGATCACACTAATGAAAGAATTATCAAAATCGGTTCAGTAGTTTTTGAGATAATCGCGGATATACAAACATACATACATACGGGTCGAATACAGAACCTCCTTTTTTAAAGTCGGTTAAAAATACTGATATGATAACATTACCATGATAATAGATGACATTACCTACTGTGACATTACCGTGCCTGTGCTCTGTGTAGTTTTGCGTTGACCTTAGCACGTATTACTGTATTCTGTTTATGTTACCCTGTTGGATATTTTAACTTGAACCCACGCTATCGTTTATCGGACTTTCGTTTACGTTAATATTCTGCTGTGCTTACTGGACTTTTTTGTTTACTATTTAGATTATTTGGATTCTGACGCTCACGATTTCAAGGTGCCTGAATTGTAGTGTGGTCACTAATCGAATGCGAAGGCATGTTGTAACCACTCTAACACCGCAGTTACAAAATACATGACATGACAGGGAGCCATCTAGAAGCAGTCATGCTAGCGAAGGAGGTGGCGGGATGGCTGAGGGAGAGAGCCTCAAGTCCCAGCCGCCACGGGAGACACTCTTGGCGTCGGAAGCCGCGTGACGACTCCCGGCCACCGTAGGCGCGGGCCTGCGGACGGAGAGTAATGGGTAGCTCACCGTCCGATCAGGACCAGGCCCGTGCCGGACGGCGCGTACCGTACGTGTTCCACGCGCGCCTCAAAGAGATGTCGGCAAAAAGGAAGGGGCCTGCCAGGGCCGAAGCCTGCCGGGCGTGCGGAATTGTCCGAAAGGGTTACCGCTACCCCGGAACATAAAGGGCTAAGGAAGGAACACGGATGGGTTTTAGTCAGTAAGAGTCTGATACTCTCTTTCGCTCCACCCAGAGCGGGAGGGGTCATTTGATGATTACCCATACATAAAAAAAAAATGTCATGACGTTGTTATGGTATTTGGGCTGGGCCAGGCATCAAGCAAATATAACGGCACCAGCCTCATTCCTTGATAACATTTTGTTGATCTTTGAAAATGAATAGGCTTCAAACGTAAGAGTAGATAAAAAGATTGAATGCCCATTCTTCTCCATACGAAAACTAGCTTATGGAAGGGGCGACTAGAATCAATTTCGTTTTATTGTATTTTTTTACTTTAATGTGCCTATTTGAAATAAATGATTTGACTTTGTATGTGTCTTGTCTGAGTAATTGGAATGATGTTTTTCTAAAATGTCTGTAAAACAAGTAGCTATACATTTTATAAGCAAGTGTCTATTCTAGCTACTGAATTAGATAGGTATTTAAATAAAAATTCAAGTGCTATTTTAGTGTTTTATTGCCAATCCAATTGTATATTTTTTGCCAAGTCACTATGAGGAAGTCATAATATCCAGAAACATCTGTAGACGACGAGTTCTTCGCTATCGCGGCCTGCCTACAACGATTGAATGGTCTAGCCAGAGACTATTACCAATACATCAATAATATGATTTCTAATAAGTTTTACTTGGTATTTTGATTTTTGGCTCTTTCGTCACTAGCTGACACGACACGTTGAGTTTTTTCATACATTTTCATAGAATTAGATATTCACTGATATCGATGTGAATAAATGTCATGTCGGCTAGTGAAGAAACGGCATTTATATCCATTGATAATATTGTATTTCTCGTATTGTTTTGTCTATAAAACTCGAAAAGATTGATCATTGCTATTCAAAATGTCTAGGCGCTTTTTTTGTATCCTATTTGTAGTATCCCTCGCTTCTTCTCTGATCATAAAACTTAAACTATTATAAAGACACACCTGTAGGCTTTAATATGATGTACTTTAAGTCAGTGTACATGAATATTTTTTGTTAGGGCACAGCTCTCTAAAGATTCCGGCCATGTCCTTTGTGTGTCGTAGGTAGGTCCAACTAAAAAGTGAAAACTCCTATACTTCGATGGCCAACTAATCAAAGGGGATTAAAGATTTTTATATAGAGCCTGGCTACTGCCCGCCATTTTTTTTTTCAAAATGGCGGCCACGCATGTTACCTATACAAATCGATAGCTGACATTCATGTAAAAATATCTTATCGATTTGATTGAAATAGTTTTGAGAAATGCTTGTTCACCTTTAGGTATCATACTCCAAATAATAAATAAAAAAATACTAAAACTGAAAAACAAGAAGTTTTTTATTCTGACTTACGTCACGGCACTCACGGCCCAACCGTCATAGAGAACCACAAAGAAAAGTTTTAGGTTGTAAGGCTGCGCACAAAGCAAAGGGGTTGAATTATACTTAGCCTAAAACCGAAAGGTCGTAGCAATGATTCCCCTTCCTTATAAATTACCGGTGGTCGTGTATCTTATTACTCGATTGGACTCCTCTGAGAGCGGATCGGAACTGCTCTTTTTATTTAATCTATATAAATAAAAAGAAAATATAAGATGTTTTGGTACCCGTGTGACGAATGCTGTGTTCATGATATACATTTTTGCAGTCATAGTTCCAAGTCTACGCACTCTGGAAGCCATTCCAGCGGCAGCAGTGGCTATGGCGGAAAACCCTCAACTTCTGGAAGCAGGTTAGTAGTGTTAACATGTTTATGCATTTGTGTCGTGGGCATCAATAGATGCCCACGACACTAAGAGTAAGTAATAACTTACTCTTAGTTTTTCACGTGTTTTTATTTAACTTTTGCCATATCTTCTACTAGTTACTATACTAGTGTTAGTTAATAGTTACCTATCACAATTTTTCTTGTTTCAAAACAAGAAAAATTGTGCGTTTGACTCGAGATTTGATGTTTTTTCTCGAGCATAATATGGTAAGCATCAGTTGCGCCACAACGGCAATAGTTTTCAATGATAGATTATTTGTTATGAATATAATAATAACAGCCGCATAGGTCGATCGATCAGGTTAAGCTACGCTTGCCGCGGTTGGTCTGTGGATGGGTGACCATCTTTACATACCGAGACCCCTCCGTGCCTCGGAAAGCACGTTAAGCCGTTGGTCCCGGCTGTCATTCGTGGATCTTTGACAGTCGTTACGAGTAGTCAGAAGCCCGGAAGTCTGACAAGCAGTCTTACCAAAAGGGGTATCGTATTACCCAGTAACAAGGTTGTGGAGGTTAGATAGGTAGTCGCTCCATGTAAAATACTGGTATTCAGCTGCATCCGGTTAGACTGGAAGCCGACCCCAATGTAGTTGGGAAAAGGCTAGGCAGATGATGACATGAATATATAGCAAAACATTTCAGTTTTTTTTATATGGGCTTAATAATCTTACACATTATCACTACTACGTAAATTTTACAGAGAGACCTGTGAAACGACGTCCAGTGAAAAATTTTATAAGCCTCTCTCTAATGGGCTGACCGAAACACCCCCATGTATGTTCAGCGATTATTTATAGCTTAGGAGGTAATTTAAATATTTTTTTGGGAAATTCTGACTTTAGGTACTTCAGACTTTTATTTAAGTATCTCCTGTCGCATTTTTTGGATTTTTTAAAATTAAATTATAAATGGTCTAGGTTCGAAAAAAAAGTAACATCAAACAATAATAATTATACTTTAGTATGAACAATTTTATGTATGAAAAATTTTGATTTTGTCCTTACCTACTTTATGTTGGATTTCACCAAATAATGTTTCTAAAACTAATTATTATTTGTATTGCTTTGAAAAGCTGAGGGTCCGTGGATGTTTTTGAAACTACTTTGGAATCATTGCCACCCGTCTTTTTTTCTTTGTTTACAAGGTTGAAAATCTAAAATGAATCTTGTCGAACCTTTGAGCTAAGTCTTAGTTACTTTGGATGATGTTCGGACAGATAGTAATTTTTATTGATCATAGACTACAATTTAAGGATTCATAATATAAAAAAAAAACCGAGTGTGCTTATGACCACACGACTGAAATGAAAATTCAAACGTATTTGGCTATGAGAGGAAGAGAGAAAGAAAATGTGCGCGCGCACTGCTTTCTGTTGCTTATATACCCCACTCAACTTCCGTTCGCCTCGCCCGATCACACTTTTCGTAACGCTTACGTCACGCATTCGCCAGCTTACTCCCCAAGTCAAGCGTGCGTAAAGAAGTTTCAATTCAAAAAGCGACACAGAAAGAAAAAAATAAAATATCGTGATAGAATTTCCCAAAATATATTAAAAACCGTCTAGATTCTTTTGACAATACATAATCGCTGAACATATATGGGCGTGTTTCGGAAAGCTATGAAGAGAGGCTTCTACAATTTTTCTTTGAACGTCGTCGTTTCACGGGTCAACCTGCATATAAGGTGCTATAAAAATACCTGTCACGGCTTCAATGGGAGACAGTATTTTGTATATAGATTACAGTAGTGAAGAAATTTTGTACCCACGAATAGTTAAATGAATTTGAGAAACTAAACAATTAAATAAACATTAACTCTATTCTGCATAACGTGGACAAACTACGCGCGATGTGTCGCTTTGTCATTTTGCGAAATGAAATGACGGCGCGGCAACAGCTAATTACTATGGGAATGTTTCATGCAACTGAATCATTTCAAAATACGCACATTTTTTTGTATGAAAAAATGTATGACAAGTTCAATAATTAAAGGGCGACTAGAATCAATTCTGTTTTAAGATAATTTTTGACGTTCAAAAGTGCCTTTTATGTGCCTATTTGAAATAAATGCTTTGACTTTGACTTGACTTTTTGACTTTGAATAATAATGTATCTTTACTATTCTTATCTATATACCGAATACTGTCTCCCATTGAAGCCGTGGCAGATATTTTTATAGCACCTTATTATATTACAAGTGTATATATAGCAGCGTTACTGCTGTATTTTATTATACTCGTACATAGTTACAAGAATGACGTTTACGTTAGGTTAAAGTATGAATACAAAGATAGATCAAAACTGTAACTCGGATAATTTAGCCTGATGCTGAAAACATACAGGGTGAAATTAAATTCATGGGCATCCTTTTAAGGGGTCATTGTAATCATCATTATGAACAACTTTTACTATAGGACTAAACCTAAAATCGCGAAAAAAAATCAGCTGTTTCTTGCATTTATATTCACATAACTCGTCAATAGGTAGGGAAGAGCTGATTTTTTTTCGCGATTTTAGGTTTAGTCCCATAGTAAAAGTTGTTCATAATGATGATTACAATGACCCCTTAAAATGATGCCCATGAATTCAATTTCACCCTGTATACTTACCTATTAAATAAAATAAAAAAATAAATTTAAAATAAATTATATTTTCTTTTCAGCCAACTAAAAAGACCTATAATTTTTTAGTAACAGGTTTGCACTTACACATTATTGTTAGTAACTTAAACTAAACACGAATTAATGAGAAGACCACACACCAACTAGACGCAACAAGAAATAGAAACTAGGGTATAAATCTTCTCACAAATTGCCTTATCATGGCAGAGGAAGTGTCTGCGGCCACAGCCTTCAGGACAAAGCTTTACAAAATCACTGTTAAAATTGTGCTTTTTCTTTGTGTTATTAAATTCATTTTTAATGTTTTTCTACTAGCAACAACCTGCTACCACCCAAAAAAGACAAAGAACCAAAGAAAAATAAACTTCTGCCCCAGATTGAGATTTTGGTTCCCGATGTGGTTGTAGAGGAGGTAAGGGCGCCTGAACCAGTGCCCACTTTCGACGCCCCTAAAGAAGAGAAGCTAGATGGTGAGTTCCGCTTCTACTGAGCTTTATATACATTTTTTATTCGTTTCTCTTTTAGATTTTCATATAGTGTGGCTTCAGTCATCTCTATAGCGACAAGATCAATATCTTTCAAGACTTCGTAATTTCTATTACATTAAAGTGAATATTTCGCAGTCGTATCTTCGCATGTTCCTACAGCGTGGTAATTTGAGGTGGTCTGAGGAAAACAGTTTTATGAGACGATGCCTATTTTTTAGAGTTATTTCCATCAGCACAGATTTTGAGAAAGCGATTCTGTCATCCACAAACACAACAAATCGATGTTCTTAGTACTGACGACGACATATTATTATCATGCCATAAATTTTGACAGTTTTAGCTGACCTCGCATTGTATAGGCTTTTCGTACAATGAGAAATCAGCTTATTGGTACTGGAAATGCATAGCTATACTCCATTTGTTAAGGTAATTAAATAAAGGTAAATAAAAAACCACGTGGCGTGGTTAACCGACTAAACGTAATACCAGTCACTTTAGTTGTCACGCTACGTCACAGTTGTACTCTTCAATTTAGCAACGTTATTAACGGTTTTTGAAGAGTACAACTGTGACGTAGCATGACAACTGAATAGACTGGTACATATTATGATTAGTCGGTTAAACACGTCACGTGGTTTTTACCTACCTAAACCTCAGTAAGCCTGAAAGAGTTCATAATAATAATAATGGAAATCACTTAATTTTTTTGGTATGGTGCTCTAAGAACATATTTTTATTGTATTGTATTTATTCGTCGTAGTTACAATAAAATGTTCATCTCAAATCACCGACCTGTATTCTAGGTTGATAAACTTAATGCACGTCACATTAAGTTTATGTAGCTTTTCAACTAATATTTTTGAAAATATTTAGTTTGTTTTATTTATTGATTTTTGGTATTAAATCCTGTTTAGGGTCTCATACCCAAGAGGTTTAAACGTGAAGAATTGTGTGCCGTCATGTACGCAATCTATGGCTTTTACCCATTCGTAGGGTCTTTAAAGGTATCATCTGATTATAAAGGGTATGAAGTTCTTATTGCTAAAGTTCAAGCTTTCCTTCGTTAATACATACTTTGCTTAGTTACAACATGACATATTAAAAAAAAAAAAACAAGAAAAATATTATCATTGCTACTATACGTTATTAGGAAAAATTTTCAATCGTCAGATAAATTTTTCTCTGAAGAATGAATTTGGCGTTTAAACATATTGTTTCTACACAAAAGCTGTTAAGGCGCAGATATACGACTTCTAATGATTTTAAATTCAACATCACGTCTAATCGACCGGACTGATTTCTTTGAAAAAAATAAATGTTATACTAGACCATTTGCTTCGTAATTTGATATGTGAATATTTGCAATTATATTTTTTTAACATAGTGTAATTAATTTGTAAAGTAATGTCTACCGCGGACATAAAAACGATAATCACGCAAACACTATCGGGTGTATTTTCATAAAACTTTCACCATCTAAAAGACAATTTAATTCCCCGAATTTTAGTATACGGTTTTTATTTGTTTGGTGTTTGAGAGTTTTTGTAAATAGATAATTGCTTCATATTTGCAATAAATTACCACGGTTGTGTCATCGCGCTTCTCTTTCTTTTCTATGCAGTCCGACAGTGACCGCGCTTTAGGTCGTGTAGTCGCCTTAAACCGCAATTTTATTCCTCAGATAAAAATATTATCTGAAGATTGAAAAATCGGCCCTGATCTTTTTTGCGTCTTATAACAATTGATATATTTATTACGTAAAATTTGAGTTCTACCTATTATATAATACAAGGTGACAAGGACATCGACACAAGTCCAGAATCATGTACTAGCCATGGTAACAGGTTGCGCATCAATATCCCTGCCAGTCTGTATATTCTTTGGATTAAACGAGGGGATTTTATGACGACCTAGATCTCTTGCGCAACGCGTCCATTGTCGGTAGCAGCCGAGTTACATGCTGAGTTTACCAATCGTGTTTATTGCACGTGCTGTTAATCTTTGCTAAAATTATTAAAGTCATAACAAATAATGAACAAAGTGGCTGCCATAATTGAAATTGTGAGAAAAGTGCTTTTGGGCACATTCTTAGCAAAGACAGCAAAAGCTTAAGTTATTATAAAATTACTTACCTATAGGGAAGCCTAATAAGAAACAAGGGCAATGCAATCAAAATTAATATCAGAATTTTATTGCATCATTATGATGTGTCTTAAGAACGGCAAAAAGAACTGTTACCAATGGAAGACAAGGCAGATGAGAAAAAAAGGTAGGCAGGTTAATTTTAAATTGAAAAAGATGTCTTTTCTCAAACACAGTACTAAAAGACTAGACAATCAATTTCATCAGCTTATTAATATATTGTCCGAGCAACCGCATAAAAATGCTTTGCATCACTTATTCGCAATCCAATTGAAATCGCCGCGGTCTTCCTAACTTTACTACTTCATGTATTTTACTATACTCCATTTGTAATAAGATTAGACATTTAAATAAACCTTTTTTTACAGTCCGTTCAACCGATTTTGACGTCTATACCGTAGGCATAAGGATGGCATTAAACGCAAAAAAAGTGGTTACAATATCAATTGTTTACTGCTGCTGCCATTTGACATGTCACCAACGCAATAGAATTCAAAATCGATTGAATGGACTGCAAAAAAGGTTTATTTAAATGTCTAATCTTATTTCCAATGGAGTATAACTAGTGACTAACTTTAAGATGTAATGCAGGTTATATCTAGTTTTTGGTCCAGAAGTTGTATTAAATCGATTTATTAATTATCGTTACAGAAGGCCAAGGCGTTCAGCTATTCCAAGCTTTGTGTCAGTTGTTAATACATTTTGCCCCTTAAATATTTAGGTTCGACGTCATGGTGGATTTGTAACTCACTGTGCGCAGTGGCCACACTTGTACATGTGAGGTAAAGTATAGACAGGGCAATATTGTGATACCGGGAAATCATGGTATGTAATAATTTATTCATTTAATATGAGTATTATTTATTCGAGATTATCGTTGTGGTTTCGCTGTCTTTTTTTTTCAGATAAAATCAAAATGTTTTTGAACACGTAAGTGCATTTTTATCTTCCGTCTGATTTTTTGTTGTGCAGTTGTCCCGACGCTGCCACCTGTGCATATACAGACAGAAAATGGTGTTGAGAACATGGACGTATGTGCTCCTGAGCTGACAACTTTGAAAGATGAGGTGGGTAGCACTTGATTTTGTGTTAGAAGCACACAAATATTCGCAGATACGGTATCCCCGTTAGGGAAGATGTTGGCACTAAAATTGACTGAACTGCACATCGCTAATCTAAGTGACGTAACTGATTCGAAGCATATTTTACAGTAGAGTATTACTACTATTGTTATCGTGTTAATATTGTTTTAATAATAAATATTTTAACAGATACTCTACTTCGTGAGATCTTTGTTTTTATTTTGTTCGGAATACATGGTCAGATATATCAGATTCGACTTGGAAAATGTATCAAATTACTATAGTTAGGTCGGCTTAGTCCAAAATGTCAAATACGTCAGTTAGTTAGATTAGCGACGACATGAGTAATAGTAGCCGCATGTTTGACAACGTGACGTCGCGTCGTCGTCCGCGTCGCGTGCGCTCACGCCTCGTTGAATTATTACGACTTGAACAAAGCGACGCTGATCGAGCGCTGCTGACTGACGTGTATATTGCAAATTGCAATTGACGACATATCTACCACGGAGTAAATTTACTTCGTGATACCTACACATACCGTGCCTACACGTTTGCCAACATTCAGTAACATCGCGTTTGGTCACAATATACTTTGAGAGGTCGAAGCTTTGACACACTGGGCAGCAATATGGTGAAGGCCCTCGAGGCCACTCGAGGGAGATTTTTAATAGTTTTGGGGAAAGGATAATGTTCCGAGTTGGAATAATATTCGGTTTCCTTGACTGACCTGGCAGGAGACTTAAAGAAATACAGTGTGATTCTTCATAATGTGCACATATCGAAATGAGAGAAAAAATATTGAAAAAAAAAAAGAAAAATTAAGTAAATGGCTTTACCTGCTAAATATTGTACGTAGCCGAGTGCAAGGCCTTTCTTTAATATTTGATAGGAAATGTTGTGATTGAGCTATAAACATGGTATTTTCACTTTTAGATAGCTGATAAGATAGAGAATAATTTAAGGTAATAAAAAAGGTTAGGTATTTCGAGCTTCTATTGAAAAACTTTACAATTATTGTAATAATTGATGAAAAAATATCTGATTTTTGTTATAATACACCTTATTTCTCAATTGAGGGCGATTTTTTTTCTTTAGTTGTTATTTAATGAGGATGCTCTGTTATTTCCAGTCATTACTAAGTTTGTTTCATCGTGACAGGTCATTCAGTTTAAAATTTATACCGATTTGTTTACACAGGGGTAACAGGCGCGAACCAGAATTTTAAAATGCTGTAAAAATAATATATTATGTATATTTTTTTAGATTTTTTTCAACATTTTTCCATCGATAGAATGAAGCTTAGTTTCCCTCATTTCGATATGTGCACATTATGAAGAATCACGCTGTATATCAATAATTCGTCTTTTTACTGATTTTTTGTATGTAATGTCTCGATATCCGTGCTGATACTAGTATAATTGTTCTAGGTGGTTTCCAGCAGCTTATTGCAGGTTATGCCTGCAGCCAGCTTTCCGTCGGGTTGCCCTCTCCAAGCTTCTTATTGCACTGTAAGTGTCTTTATTCAATATAAAAAGCAAAATCACTGGTCTGCTTCTACAATACCATTAATGTGGTCGTCGTCGTAGTATAGGAAGTTTGTATAAAAATAGACACTGGATTATGTCCATAAGTTTTATTATTTTCACACTTTACCTAACTGTGAGACGCAGTTTGAGAATGCTGGTATGATTGTCACTGTAGGTACTGCAATTGGCACACCACGGAGAATGGCGATAAAAAACAATTCCCATTAAAAAAGAGAAAAATAAAGAAGGTAATTTCAGCAAAAAAAAAAAAACGTTTTATTTTTAAATAGGTATACAAAACCTTGTGTTATAAATTTATCATAAATCATATCTTATTTTACTAATAATAAAACAGAAGTTTTTTGTTTTAAGTTTGCCGTATGTCATTACTTCCCATAATAATAAAACTGAAGTTTTTTTTTTTTTAAATTGCCGTATGTCATTACTTCCCAAAGTCGATCCTTATTAGCGACACTATCGAATGTTGTAACAATAAAATACGTGTTTTTTTTTTTTTTCTCAAAATCAACGGGTTCGATTCCTGGCTAGAAATAATGATTTTTCAAAAATCCAATGATGCAGTTTTAGTTTTTCATCAAAATCGAGCCCGTGACTCCTTTGAGTACTTTTCTATATTCATCATAGTTTGGGGGCATCCATTAATTACGTGAGGCTTTTATGGGGGGGAGGGGGTCAAGCCGATTCTCACCCAATCTCACGTGGGGGAGAGGGGAGGTCCTGGCAAGTCTCACGTAATTTTTTATCTGCAAGAAACAGTGTAAAATTGCGAGAAAACTGGGTAGAATTAATCTTAACTAGTCTTAAATAAAAATAATTAAACAAATTGTTTTGTTTTTTAATAAATCCAACGCAATGAAGCATAATATATATTAACGTATTTACACTGAAAACACGCATTTTGAACAATCTCACGTGAGATTAGAGGGAGGGGGAGGGAGTCGAGCAAAATCTCATGGTATCTCACTAAGGGGAGAGGGGGGGGGGGGTAAAAAAATCGCCAAAATCACCTCACGTAATTAATGGACGCCCCCTTTCGGATTTGGCCATCCACGCCCACTTGGAAAATTCACCCAGTATAGAAGACGGTCATCAACCAGACAAATGATGAAAATCAAGAAAAACACTTGTATGATTTCTTCGCTTCGGTCGCTCTGTCCCGCTTAGCGTAAAACAAAGAGCAAATAGCCAAACAAAACATACATACTTAAGTACTTACAACGCTTGACGAAGTCTGTCTGTCTGTTACCTCTTCACGCTTAAACCGCTGAGCCGATATAGATAAAATTTGGTATAGAGATAAGTTTAGAGTCCCGGGAAAGGACAGGATAGTTTTTATCCCGATATTCCCACGGGTAACTTATGCGGGTGAAACTGCGGGGCGAAAATATCTAAAAAAAAAACATGATCTACAAGGGGAAAATGCTGGTTGTGTAAGTGCCTACTGAATGAACAATGATTTGAAATGTACAACAAAGAGTAAATATCTAAAAATAACGTGAACTAAAAGGGGAAAATACTGGTTGTGGAAGTGCGTACGGAATGAAAATAAACCTCTGGGGCTACTATAGTCCATTTACTATAGCATTAGACAGAAGTTAAAAAAGGCTCTTTTAGGGGCACACTTTGTAATAAAAGTACAACAAACATTATTACAGTCAAGATTGATGTGGAGTTAAATATAATCAATTTAAATAGCAACAGTTACATTTAATTGTACTTATTTAACCTATCTACCTTCTGAAATTACAAGGCTTTCATTTAATATTATTAAGTTTTTACATAAAATATTGTCGTGTCAATGTTTAAAATCTAAAAGAAGCAGGGGCGGACAGTACCGGGAACGTTTTTCATGTCACTATAACTCTACCAAATCTAAAATGTTACCTATTCCCTTCATAAGTTGTGGCAGCACGAGTTTTTTTAATTTTGTCGGTTTATATAAAGTTATTTTTTATAAACTGATTGTTACTAAAAATTATTTCATTTCATGTACCTATCGAAGCATCGTGACAAGTATATAGATAGAATATGCTTTATTGTATGCCGTACATTGTTACTTACAAAACAAGCACATACATTATTTATTAAAATTGTTTGAACTTAACTTGAAAATAAAAGGTTTCGTACTCCTGCTTCTGCGAGCCTCTTTTTTCTAATGTTATAATAAATGGACTATAGAAGCATGAAATTCTGCACAAGATTTCCTTATACTGTAACGAATCTGAGCAATAAGGAACGATTTTTGAAAATTCACCCCGGATGATGGTTTGTAGAAGCGGCCATTGCGAGCCGGACTCGCACGGGTGCGAGTCCGGCTCGCAATGGCCGCTTTTTTTTAAATTATAATGGTACCGCAAAACGGGGCTACTTTGACTTCCAGGGTTACTTTGACAGATTTTGTAGCTACTTTGACAGAGCGCCAAAATCGGTTTTCACCTGTGCTCAGCAAGTGTGCGTGACCTCGAGTAACATTGCGCGAGGCGCGGGGTGTGGGGAACGCGTCATAGCGTTGTGATCGGCCTGGTCAAAGTAGCACCGCCTGTCAAAGTAGTCCCGTTTTACGGTACTTAGTTTCCTGTATACGCTTCTGAGAAATAGCCGAAAACGTGCAGCTCTGAAAGGCTACTCGCCGAATCGCCGACGTACTTGCCAACAACAGGAATATGCCATGAAATTCCTTGCGGCCATAAGTGGCCGTTTTTGTATACAGAGGGTGGCAGCAGGGACATCGATGCGCAAACTGTAACCATAAATTCAGCACATGATTCTAGACCCCTGGCGGAAAAATTTTTCATCGGTTAGAAAAAAAAAATCTGCCTTTTCATAGAAGAGTTTAATACCTACGCGGTCAAAATATACTGAAAACACTGACCTCTATTCTGCCCTCGTAATAGCAAATGCAGTAATCGACATTTTTACGATTTTCCATTTTTGTCAAAAATGACATCCAAGATTCTTTGCAAATAAACGATTTCTGATTCTGATTCTGAGACTTCAAGCTATTTAATTAATTTAATTTATTCATTTATTTCGGACAACAATATTGTCCATTTTGTTAGTAAAATATCTTATAACTAGTGTTAGTAGTACACAAAAAAAAGGAGAAGAAAACTAAGGGGAATAGAAATATAACAATAGTAGGTGACAGAGGCAGGCTATACGTAGAATTTTTTTTCTATCATGTTCCAGACATGATGAAATTGAAAAAAATTGAAAAAAAAAAATTGAAAAAAAAAAAACACTTAAACGCGTTTTTCTCGAAACCGCCATTTTGCTAGTACTGCATTTGCTGTCACAAGGGCAGTATTATACAAGTGTTTAATAGAGGTCAGTGACTGAACAGCATTTTTTTTTTTTAATAGCCGGCGAGAATTTTCACCGTAATGGGGTATTTAGAATCAGGCACTGAATCCATGGAAACAGGTTGTGCGTCGAAAATCGATTCGATCGATTTTTTTTATTGGTGTTGTAAGCCAGGGGAGACTTGCGAGATCTCGAAGCACGGGTTTTCTTTTTTATTTATTTTATTGATTGCTTGCTTGTATTCCCTCTCGAAGAGAGGAGGCCTGTTCTGTCACCCAGCAACATTAAATGCTGATTATGTTTGTTTATATTACATAAACATGGAAATTTGAACTTATGAATAGGTACCTAGTAGCTACCTCGTTCTCTTTATGATACTCAACAGAATTTACATTAGATGCTAGTTATTAATATGTAATCGCAACCCATGGGAAACAGTGTTTTTTTCCCTTCTTAGTTAGTTTTAATCATGATCTCGAACTTTGAGTAAATGCTGCCAACCCAAATGTCCTTTCTTTGGTATTGTTCGTCGAATCGTTGAGCTCCTTAATTTCTGAGTTGAGCTGCACGACTGCTGACAAATGTGTGCACTGACTGGACAGGTCCACTCGAATATGTGTGGTTCTTTCCTCAATAGACCATTTCAGATACCTATCTGCATGGTCTTCAGTTTCACATGATCTGACCAAGATTATGTCTGGACATTAAAAGAGACTGTGACCTCTGAGTTTGTTTCGGAGTTTCTTCACAGAGTATTCAGATAGGAAACGCCCTCATCTAGTTTTTTAAAATATGATTGACTTGTAAACGTGTTTGTACAAACCTTTTTTTATTGCTAAATGGGCCCGCTCTTGTTACCCCGATCACGCCTGATGGAAAGCGATAGATGAGGTCTATGATGGAACGAGTGTGCTCAGAAGATGCCTGTTCACTCTTGATTTGAAGGCAGACGGGTTAAATGAAATTACCTACTTACAGAAATAAAATCATTTATCACTAGTCTGCATCTTCAAGTCGCTGCAATAGCTCCGATGTAGTCGATCGTATTGCATGTATAACTGCATTGAACCGCAGGGCTAAGATAATCAAGATCATACCTGCTTACAGGACGGATTCTCATGCGTGATTTCTATGCACGACGGCGTCGTAATGTACGCCACATCAACCTTGACGACCACTCTTGGGTTCCCAAAAGACATGTGGATTGGCAGGTCCTTCATAGACTTCGTGCACCCAAGGGTAAGTTAAACTAGAATATAATTTAATTATACTTAATATTATAAATTCAAAAGTAACTCTGTCTGTCTGTATGATACCTTTTCACGCCTAAACCATTGAACCGATTTAGATGAAATTTGGTATAGAGATAGTTGAGTCCCGGGGAAGGACATAGGATTGTTTTTATCCCGATATTCCCACGGGATCGATACTTATGCGGGTGAAACCGCGGGGCGCAGCTAGTAATATTAATAAAAATGAATGAATATGTATTTACATGGGTCTTAATCATAACTGGCAAAATGTAGGCACGACGACATAACAAGCTATACAATTCCAGAATAAGCTGACGTCTCATTGTACTAAGAGACTATACAATGCGATATAACAATAGCTATTATTAAAAACCTCTTATTCTAACTGATAATTAAATATTTACATAATATAAATTAAATATAAACTATAATAATATGTACAATTATATGAAAAAATAAACAATTATTATAGGGCATTAAAGAATTCATCCGCATCGCTGTCAACAGGAGCAGTGCCCAAAAGGCTGGCAGCATTGCCACGTTGTATGGCAATGCTAATTCTTTGGCCAAGAAATAAGCCAGGCCTCTGGTCACGTGAAGAGTCGACTAACCGCTTGGCGATATCCCGAAATACCAAGTGGGCACTCGGACCCCATGGCCCTAGTGTTTCAACCCCAAACGGCTCGAACATATAAGTCCCAATCAGGTTGCAATATTTTCGCCGTTTGAGGTTTTCTGCACCTGCAGCAGCCGCCCCAGCACAGCCCACCGTGCTAGGAAGATGGGATGGCGCAAGGGTGTCGACACATGTTGCATCTGTCACACTGATAATAGGTATACTTTAATATACTTATAGGCATTTTTCTTTCACAGGACCGCAACACCTTTGCGTCTCAAATTACGAATGGTTTGGCTGTACCGAAAATTGTGAATGGTACGCAAGAAAAAGGTAAATCGAATTTACTAAATCCATTGTGCCAATTCACTGTCTTCTTGTGCTTGAAGTTTTTTTTTTAATTACACCTTGATTATGTATTAGGGTATTTGCACTTACAGTCCGTTCCCATTTATTTTACCTCTGACCGCAGCAACCTAACAGCAACTTTATTGTGACGATAATAAAGATTACAATGATTTCAACATATTTGTCAGATCACTGTGATTTAGACAGTGATGCGTAGGGCTTTGAAGATCCGTTGCATACCTACCTGTCTGTCATTTTGATTTTTTTTTTCAAAATGGCAGCCGTGCACGAAACCTGTATCAATCGATAGCTGACTTCAATGCAAACAGTAAAAATATAAAACCAAACCCCGTCAAGTTTCTCGTTTCCGAGATATTTACGTTCAAAGCTGATCACGTGATATCCATATTTTGAAGTGTAAACTTCTTTAGCGGCGTTGCATACTTTTAGTAATGGGTAAAAAATGTTAAACTCGCGTCAGGACATCGCGTCAGGACACGTGACCGTCAGGAGAGATTTCCCCCCCCCCCCCCTCTCTTTCTACGGCGTCGCCAACCGAAGTGAAGTGACACACGGACACAATGGATGGATGGATGGATGGATGGTGATGGATGTGGAAGGTGAAGTGGAAGTGGAAGTCGAAGTCGAAGTCAAAGTCGAAGTCGAAGTCGAAGTGGAAGTCGAAGTCGAAGTGGAAGTGGAAGTCAAAGTGGAAGTCAAAGTGGAAGTCAAAGTGGAAGTCGAAGTGGAAGTCGAAGTGGCAGTCGAAGTGGAAGTGGAAGTCGAAGTGGAAGTGGAAGTCGAAGTCGAAGTCAAGTCGAAGTCGAAGTGGAAGTCGAAGTGGAAGTCGAAGTCGAAGTCGAAGTGGAAGACGAAGTGGAGGTCGAAGTGGAAGTCGAAATGGAAGTCGAAGTGGAAGTCGAAGTGGAAGTGGAAGTGGATGGATGGATGGATGGACAGCTGATGGCTCGACCGTCTGTGTAGTAGCCACACTGCTGTGTATTAGTAAAATTCGTGTATATAGTGTTTAAAATATGGAAATTGAACAAAGTGCATCTATTAATGAAAAAAGTGACGCAGAAATAGTGAAAAAAAATTAGTTATATTAATTAAATTAATAATTGATTTATTTCAACGTTAATATTCAAGTTTTCACTTCTGCCGGCACTCCCGGAGTGCAACCCGTCTTTTTTTTTTAACTTGCTTACATCTTAGGGCTCGTACACACATATAGGTCCGTTTTTACTAGATCCGTTTTAACGGATCAGAATTGGCCGGAGTGACATGATTACTGAATCCGGAATACTGTTTTGTGTGTGAACTCGCTCATACAACTACATACGCGGCGTATTACGCCATCAAATAACGGACCTGTAAAACGGATCGCTATGTGCACGAGCCCTTATGTTTGATAACTTAAAACTTTCAGAGAGATTATTTCTAACATACACACATCAACACGGTCTAGGGATATTTCATACTCAATTAAATAACTCGAAAAGTACTGGCCGCATTGGAATCTTTTATACACCGATTTGTTTGTAATTTATCTCAGACTAATTCCAAATTTAAATTTTTGAAAATTCTTTTGTTTCGGTGGCAAAAAATGTCTTGATGTATAGGAGAGGGAATTTTCATTTGTGCGAAATTTAGAAAACAATACGAATTACGTTTAGTTACAGTTTTTTTTTCATTTTTAAACGAAAGATAAAGTTAAAATTGAGGTATTGTAGCCATGCAACGCCGACATTTGACGAGGGCGGAGATGTTACGAGCTGTGGGAATGCTGGAAGCTGGATCTGTTCAGCGTAATGTTGCTGAGGCCATAGGGACCCATCAAAATGTAATTTCAAGATTGTGGACACGCTATCGTGCCACAGGTGAAGTAGCGGAGAGGCACCGGAGGCCAAGTCGCATCACTACCCCCAGACAAGACCGATTTTTGCAAATTACTGCGCGAGCACAACCAAATGCAACGGCGACTCAATTGGTCCAAAGGCTGCGAGTGGAACACCAAGTGCTTGTGAGTGGCCAAACTGTAAGAAGGCGACTGCATGAAAGCAATCTACGCTCTCGTAGACCACTCCGGGTCCCACCTTTACGGAGAGGCAATCGTGGACGACGATTAGAATGGGTTCGGAACCACGTGGACTGGGGCCGTGAGCAATGGTCCAATGTGCTGTTCACGGATGAATCCAGGTTCGGCTTCCATCCAGATTCACGAAGGACGCGTGTTTGGCGAGTTCCTGGACGATGGAGCCGTCTCCAGAACCCTCAGGAAGTTCACCCATACCAAGGAGGAACAATTATGGTTTGGGCAGGAATTCGTCTTGGAGGACGGACGGATCTCGTTTGGGTGCGGGGCAATATGACGGCAGAACGATACGTCCAACAGGTGCTGGGGCCCGTAATCTTGCCCCACAGAACACAAATGGGGCAAGATTTCCTGCTCATGCACGACAATGCCCGGGCACACACGGCGAGAACGGTAGTAGCTTGGTTACATACACATAATGTTAGGGCCTTAGACTGGCCTGCTCAATCGCCAGATCTAAATCCCATTGAGCATGCGTGGGATATGCTGCAAAGAAGAGCTCTGAAGGAAGTTCCTGAAAATCTGGCTACAGAAGATCAACTTTTTGCGCACCTCAGAAGGACATGGGAGAATATTCCGCAGCAAGACATTGACAACCTTGTTCTGAGCATGCCGAATCGTTGCCGATGTGTTATGAACATCATGGGCGCTCTCTCAGACTACTAACTTCAAGTTTATAAACACAAATTAAATGATTTTTCTATTTTTTTCAGTTTTTACTCACAAATTAAAAGTTCATTCATATACGATTTCCGTCTATGCTTCATTTTTTTTCCATAAAATCCTGAAATTTTAATCTAAGTACCTTAACCATTATTAAAAAATGGTAGAATATTAAATAACGTATCTTTTAAATATATACATGTCATATAAATAATTAACACATTGATAGTAATTCGCTTTTTTAAAAATATCCCTAGACCGTGTTGATGTGTGTATAAGCAAAAATATGTAAGCATTTGGCGCGACAGTAGGTATGCCAGGCTGCATGTAAAAATCTTCAATCCCCTTTGCTTTTGGGTTGCTGCCGCTGACAAGTCTGTCAAAATCACTATGATATTTATTCTCGTTACAATAAGGTTGTTTTTTCGTTGCCGCTGTCAGAAGTAAAATTGATGTGAACGGACTGTATGTTATAGTAATATTATTGTAGTCTTTTATTTCATGCTTTTGTGTTTTTGGCACAATAATGAGCTTGTTTTTTATGTTGTTTCCGTTAAAGTATGCCTATCATAAACTATTATGTTTCTGGATATTCAACTGAATGATTGGCACATGGATGAAAAAAGTGAATGCTGGCGACAACGTTTGCTTTAATCTCTGTACCTATTATCAAGTATTTTTACTTAATCTAATAAACGTCAGTTTTAAGTAATAGCTCCTGATATTATAATTTTATAGTAACTAAACAAATGATTACTGGATATTTAGATGATATCACAAAGCTAGGTTTATTTTAAACTACCTGACTCGACAGACGTTGTCCAGTTACAAATTTCATTTATTCATACAATAATTCCATAGAAAAAAAAAGTTCAGTTAAAAATTTTCCGGGCAATTTTTCCCTTTCATAAAAAACCAGATTCGGAATTTCGGATACAACATTTCAAAACAAAAAAAATAGCCAAGTCCAGCCGTTCTGAAGTGATGTGCTTACCAACGATCAACATTTCATTTTTATTTATGTAGATAAACTAGAGCCCTGATTCACAACCATACGACAGGCTATCGTATCGAAAACCTGACATTTAGATAACCTGATTTGACTTGTCCTCAGCAACAAATAGCTGTTGGAAGAAGAGCGGGCGTCTATTTGATTAAAACTGACAAAATTTTCGGGTTTTGGACTTGTGAACAACGTTTAGAAGACTCCTACGATAACAATGATTTATGTTCGATACGATACGGAAGCGTATCGAGT
This sequence comes from Amphipoea lucens, assembly GCA_947508005.1. Classification (NCBI taxonomy): domain Eukaryota; kingdom Metazoa; phylum Arthropoda; class Insecta; order Lepidoptera; family Noctuidae; genus Amphipoea; species Amphipoea lucens. The sequence goes on from OX382355.1 coordinate 5,387,536, forward strand.
GTTTGTGAATAGCTATGCTGGACGCCATTTTTAGGATTCCGTAACCAAAGGGTAAAAACGGGACCCTATTACTATGACTCCACTGTCCGTCTGTCTGTCTGTCACCAGGCTGTATCTCATGAACCGTGATAGCTAGACAGATGAAATTTTCACAGATGATGTATTTCTGTTGCCACTATAAAAAAAAATATTAAAAACAGAATAAAATAAATATTTAAGGGGGGCTCCGATACAACAAACGTGATTTTTTTGCTCGATATTAATAACGGCAACAGGTAGACGCTTGAAATATTCACAAAATATTTAGTTGTATATTCACTTTAAAATTAATAATTAAATTAAAATAAATATTTAAGGCGGGCTCCCATACAACAGACGTGATTTTTTTTTGCCGTTTTTTGAGATACTGGTATGGAACCCAGCGTGCACGAGTCCGACTCGCACTTGGCCGCTTTTTCAAACTTAAGAGTTAGTCCTTTATCGAATTCATAAATAGCAGTAGCTTCATGTGATGTAACGTTGATGACGGGAGAGAAATGACGAATTGAATGAAATGACGTATGAGGAAAAAGATCAACGAAAAGGGGATGAATTGAAAGGAAAAAACTTTTTCGTCAACCAGAAATAACACGGGACAAAGGCAGGAAAAAGGTAGTATTTCCCCCTGGCCGAGTTTATTCGCGTCGGTATTACGGTTACATAACAACTACAAGCTTATGCAACTAAAATACCACGTTTATAGGCCGACCGCTTAACTGAGACGTTGCCTGACGTGATGCGAGAGCTCAGTGATTCGTCAACTCGTGACAACTATTACCCCTCCTGGTGCCGGATTGTGACGGTTTAATGCCATCATGATTCCAGTGTAAGAGAGAGACGGAGCTATACATGACCGATAGCACCATCCCTTTTTCGCACTGGAATCATGATGGCATTACTACTTCGTAATACGGCCCCTGCACCGCGCAGCTACCTCAGGTAACGTCTCAGTTAAGCGGTCGGTCTATGGATTTTCCCCTTCGGGAAAAGTTACGCGTAACATTACATTATGTCCCGGAATTGGGGTGTTTGGTGGTGTGCGTTTTAACATCACCAAACACCACACATACATACATTGAATTTTTACTATTAAGTATATACTGATTGCAGGATAAAAATGTGGTCACATTACAAATCTACGCACACACACGTTCGCACACGTATAGGGGTCCAGCGTTGTAGGTACTTATTATTATCAGCCATTTCTGTCCCACTGCAGGGCAAAGGCCTCCCTTCCCTCCTTCCACTTATCCCTATCCAGTGCTGTCACACGCCAATCCTTGTGGAGAGTCGAGTTCGTCCCGCCATCTCATTCTGGGCCTGCCGCGTTGCCGTTTGCTGCTGTTTGGGACCCATTGTGTGGTTACTTTAGCCCACAGCTCCTCCGGCATGCGACAGATGTGACCAGCCCAGTTCCATTTTAGCTTGGCAGCCGTGTGACCTACATCGGCAATTTGAGTTTTAGAACGCAGTATCGAGTTCATTATACGATCAGTAAGTTTAACTCCAAGGATACTGCGCTCCATTGCTCGCTGACAGACCCCGAGTGCGGACTTTTGACGATTAGTAAGTGACCATGTCTGCGCTCCATAGGTGAGGGTAGGAAGGATGCACATGTCCATGAGTTTTCTCTTTAGTGAGAGAGGGAGAGTTCCCTTCATTATTTGTTTCATCGACCAATAGCTCTTCCAGGCGTTCTCGGTGCGTCGAGCAACTTCTTTATCGTGTCTTGCCTGGAAAGAGACTATTTGGCCGAGGTATATGTACTCATGGACATATTCAATCCTCACACCCCCAATTCCTATGTTGCGGTTGGTGCTGTTGGTCATTACTTTGTAGGTACTTACTTTGTATATTTTGGTTTGATATGACTGTGCAGTGTGATTGTAATTAACGTAGTTTTAATTATTTTTGGGATGAAAAATTACCTATTATGTACTTTATAAAAATGTCAGAAATTGATTCGGTCAACGATTCTGAACAAACTACTTTCATAATGTGCATGTTTATATGTAACAAGGAGTTATTACTAAAACTGTTTAATAATAAATGTCGCGGTTTTATATTTTTGTTTTTACGTTTTTTACAGCCAGTTTTCACTTCGACCGTGTAATTGTAATTCAAAATCGTTGTTTATAGGTTTTTATTTGCTATTTATTTGGTTACCACTTGGTTTTTATTTAATTTATAGACCTACAAGTTTATCTTGTTTTTTGAGTTTCACATTTCAAGTGACATTTCACAATTAATGTTTAAACGGTACAAGGATTTTTCGGCGCGTAGCACAAATCAGTACTAACGCCCCTATATTGTTAATACAATTTCTGCTTAGACCATTTCACTTAAATGTTCTAACAATTTCTGTTACAAATTCACATATGTTTACCAACGATGCCCCCTCCCTGTCAATGTCATTCAGGCGTCAAAAAATCTCCTTCAGTCTCATAACGTTCAAGTTGCAAAATAACATATGGTAGCAAAAAGTTCAAGTCTCATAAGACCCAAGTCTCGAAACCTCCAAGTTGCAAAATATCTACATCTCAAAACGTTCAAGTTGCAAAATAGTCAAGTCTCCAAACATCCATGTCTCATTCTTTGTAGCAGAGCAGGAATGACCAAGGTTTGTAATTTTGTATTGACGAGTTATGTCAAAGTTTAAGACATACAATGCTACAAGAAAGAATAGCGATTCTCTATCTACACTATACAAGGTTATTGTGGCGCGTGGCCACAATTGGAACTGAAGTCGCCATCTTGTTTTGTCTATTACACAATTTCACCAATGTCTACCAACAAACGCCCAATGCCATTGGCAGCTTCAATGTAGTGACAGTCCTTTCATAGTTATTTTACCTTTGACAACAGCAACCCACCTGCAACCTTATATTACTAGAATAAAGATCAATATGATTTTGACAGTGATGCAAAATCAGAGGTAAATAACTGTGACGCGGCTGTTAAATGCGTGTCTCTTGATAAGTAAATCGTTAATCCAAATTGGTGAATTCGTCGTTTGTCGCTTTTTTATATTGTTAGGAATAAAGTGTCTCTTTTTTCTTCAGTTAAATCCCCGGCTAACTCGGTGTCGACTATGGTTTGCCGCATACGTCGGTATAGAGGCCTTACAACCGGCTTCGGTGTCAAAGAAAGAGTGGTGGCGTATATGCCGTTCTTACTCAAATTGACCTTCAAAAACATTAGCGATGAAGAGGGTAAAGTGGTGTACTTGGTCATACAGGCTACACCCTTTTTCTCAGCCTTTAAAAGTAAGTGTTTCTTTTTAAACGCTAAGGAGCCACCGAAAACTCTAATTATAGCACCGCCGGGCACGCGTATGGCAATATTTCTGAGTTGTTGTAACATAGTTTACATACATCGACATAATGTTCATGATAAGAGACACTGTACATAAGTTTCATGTGTCACTAACTTATACTAACGAGTCACTCTGTTTTTTTTTTAATCATCAAGCTAAGCCGTAGCTTTACCTTAAGTGGGATAAAGGTCATTTGAATGTTAGGCTGAATGAATTTTGGATTAATTTATCTTTATAATATCATATATCCAATCACTTGCGTTACTTAAACCTTCCTGAAAGTATGTATATTACGTTAGCAAATTTTGAAAAATTACAAAAGAATTATCAAATCTGATTCATTCGTTTATGAGAAAATCGCGTAGGCACTTACAAGCGAGGGCACGGGGTGGGCTAATTTTTTTTCACGTAAGTGTATTTCTTGTAGTTTTTAGGATTCCGTACCTCAAAAAGAAAAATCGGAACCCTTAAGTATAAGATTACATTGTTGCCGGCTATCTGTCCGTCTGCCAGGACCCTTTTTCTCAGGAACGTGTGGAGATATCACGTTGAAATTAATATCAATTATTCAGGGCTGCAAGCCCTTGAAGCAGACTTCTAAGTCAGTGAAATCAAAAGATAGGTACGGGCATTTATGTTCCGTTTATGCCGCATATTTTGACACTCACAAGGGAATCAAAACCTATAGGGTACTTCCCGTTGACCTAGAATCATAAAATTTGGCAAGCAGCAATGTCATGTAGCACAAGTAAAGGAAAAAATCCGAAAACACGGGAAAAATATTCGAGACAGGATTCCGTTGATAAACTATTAACATACCTACCTAAAAATTTTTACGGAACCCTCGGTGCACGAGTCCGACTTTCACTTGACCGGTTTTTTTATATATGTATAAACTTTTTGCTCTTAATCATGTTGATTGATGGGTTATCGCAAATATGTTAAAAGTATGTTGTAATCTGTGATTGACAAAAAAAAATTACTACCAATTAATACTACGAATTTAAAAAAATGTCTTACACATAAACCGAAACTTATGTTTACTTGAAACGAAAATTCAGTAACACAATCACAACTAATACTACAATTGGAGATACATTAAAATAATATCATATGTAAGGAAGTATTGCCATACGATGTTTTAGTTCACGTTTGCCCGGTGTCTTGACTATACACAACACGTTACATTCAGATCAAACTTCTCTAAAGTAGCTAATTAATAATTAACTAAAATTATTCCTAAAGCACCGAATGAAATGGTAATAAGGGCGGTGCCGTTTGTGATAAGACATGCAGCCAACGGTCATATTGAGTACGTGGACCCTCAATCTGTATCGTACCTGGGTTATCTGCCCCAAGACCTTGCCGATAAAGACGTATTATCACTCTACCACCCTGAAGACCTACTGTACTTGCGGACGGTGTATGACACCATTGTCAAAGAAGGAGGCCTGCCGAGATCCAAGTCTTACAGGTCAGTATCCACACATCGACACCAGGGAACAGTCCCTGGTATGGTATTTCTAGTCTCCGAGAAGACAGCTTCTCGGAGACTAGAAATATGATCACAGCATTCACAACACAATTGTTGCTAAAACTGTTTTATCAATTGTATTTATAAACGAGAGGACGCTAAAGAAATGTCAATCAAAACGGCTTTCGATCAATATCGAAAATCTGAGAATCGAGTCCTTTTAGTGTGTATGTTACCTGAAAGATAATGGCCGAATATTCAAACGCCACTTTAAGATGTATTGGAAAGGCTTTAAACGTCTTATAGTAATCTACCACGTCTTGTTTGTGTATTCGGGGTTCATTAGCTCAATTGGTCGATGTTTGATTGGAATCGATCTTTATTACAATCCTCATTTATCTAGCCTTTTCCCAATTATGTTGAGGTTGGCATCCAGTCTCACCGGATGCAGCCGAATACCAATATTTTACATGAAGCGACTGCCTCTATGACCTCCATAACCCAGTTACTGGGTTAAACGATACCCCTTGGTAAGACTGGTTGTCAGACTTTCGGGCTTCTGACGACCCGTAACGACTGCTAAAAATCCACGAATGACAGCCGAGACCAACGGCTTAACGTCCTTTCCGAGGCGCGGAGAGGTCTTGATATGTAAACAGGGTCAAACGCTACAGAGCCAATCTTAATAAATATGTTTCCTCAGGATGATAACACAAAATGGCGATTATATTCGCCTTGAGACTGAGTGGTCGTCGTTTATAAACCCGTGGTCTAAGAAACTGGAGTTCGTTATTGGGAAACATCACATTCTAGAGGTGAGAACACATTTCCGTACTAATCTATACAAATAAATAAAATTGGAGTGTCTTATTGTAATATTAAAATAACCGCTTTTTACTACATGCATATCGATGTATACACGGTACACATCCAAAATATATTTTTTTTACAATTTTTTTCTGTCTGTTTGTTTTGGTTAATCTCTGAAACGGCTGGACCGATTTTGACGGGACTTTCACTGGCAGATAGCTGATGTAATAAGGAGTATCTTAGGCTACTTTTATTTTAGAAAAAAAAAACTTTGTTAAGATAGTACTATATATCTCAACAACATCCCACGATCTCTTATTCTGTCCGAACTTATATGATTCTTGTTTCTAGGGTCCAACTAATCCAGATGTGTTTCAATCTCCGGAACAAGAAAACCCAAAGAAAGTCTCTGAGGAAGAAGAAAATAAAGTACAAATACTGAGAGAAAACATTATACGAACAATGAATGAGGTTAGCAAAGTAATTTTTTGCAATAACAGAGGCATTGTAGCTAACAATATTCAGCAGTTTGTGGTTTTCAAGGGTTTAGGGGAAGCCATTCTTTGGAGTTAGGGTGAATTTAGTTATTTTGATGTTGGATAGCTTAACGAGTCCGTAACTGGGAGATCAGACTAATATTATAAAGGCGAAAGTTTGTGAGTGTGTGTTTGTGTGTTTATATGTTTGTTACTTCTTCACGCTCAAACCGCTGAACCGATTTAGATGAAATTTGGTATAGAGATAGTTTGAGTCCCGGGAAAGGACATAGGCTACTTTTTATCCCGATATTCCCACGGGATCGAAACTTATGCGGGTGAAACCGCGGGACGCAGCTAGTAGTTCATAAATTACAGCTTTCTTTTGATCAGTAATGACATTTTACGTCATGCTGGACCTGAAACGATCTGCAAGTTGAAAAGTTCTTCTGATAATTTAATAATCTGTCTGCAAGCATGTTAATGATAACGCCTTTTTTAGCAATAATAGGGTAGTTTCCTGGGTAAAAAAATAAGAATTTTAATTAGTCCGTCAGTTAGATTATCGAAAAATAATGGACCCTTATTTTTTCTTTTGTCAATCAAACAAAAAATGACAAAGATAAAGCGCGTCAAAATTTGGGAGTGGGGGGTCGTGACGTCACGACCCCCCACTCCCAAATTTTGACGCGCTTTATCTTTGTCATTTTTTGTTTGATTGACAAAAGAAAAAATAAGGGTCCATTATTTTTCGATAATCTAACTGACGGACTAATTAGAATTTTTTAGGAAACTAGCCTATTATAGCGGTCTTCGAGAGGCTATGTTAAGCAGATGCAGTATTTAAAAAAAGAGTATGATTGCTTAATTGGCCTGCTCTTGACCTCAAGTTTGTGGGCTTCTGACTATGATCAATTGATCACTAATTAGCCTGCTCGCAGGTTGTTTATGAATTATCCTCAGTGCCTCTTCATACGTCCCGGCAACCGGGTAGCCGCTGCCGGGTACTTATATGTGTAGCGGTATCTACAACGCCACATGCGAACAACGCGTCATACTGACATCACGCAAATCCTGAATCTCGCAAGCAGAGTTTACCGCGTAACTAGCATAGATACAACAGCCCGACATGAATCATCTGGCAGTTGCCCGCCAGACACAACACCCGTCTGGTCGGAGGATCCTCCCTTTTCTATAGAGTATGAGTGAACTTTACACCCTGTTCCTCATACCTCTATATATGTGTTGCCGCTGCAGTTTTGATAAGACCTATCAAAACTCACCGCCGCCGCGGCTCCATGTGTAAGGGTTCATACAAATCCAAGAGTAACTAATACAGCAGCACCGCGGCGGCAGCGGTGCCCCTGAAGCTACGGCATAATGTGTAAACGGCCTTACATAGTAGACACTAGAATAGAATAGAATACTCTTTATTATGTACACCATATAAATTACAGACATAAATATAGAAACTTTACAATGGGTGACACAATGGGCGGTCTTATCGCTAGACGACCTTTGGATGGATTAAAAACGGGAAGGACAGACACTATGTGCAATATTTTGTGTAAAAGTTATAATTGTTGTTTTATTTCACAGGCTCTTACTAAGCCAGCAGAATTAGCAAAGCAACAGATGAGCCAACGTTGTCAGGACCTGGCTTCCTTCATGGAGAGTTTAATGGAAGAAGCGCCCAAGGTTGACGAGGAACTGCGCTTGGAGATCCAGGACCAAGACCACAGTTACTATGTGAGTTGATACCATTGACTTATACCTTCCCTTTTGAAAGTATCCTTACCTTTTGAAATCATTGTTTGATACTGTTTACCTAGCAACGATCTTAATGCTAACATTGGTAAAAGTGGAGGAGCAATGTACAGTCAACAAAAAAAAAAAAATATGCAGGATCGTCGGATACAGTTGAAGTTTAGTAAGAAACCGATGGATATTCTCGAATAAAATTGAATTTTGTTAATAGAAAACAAACAGCTCATTTATCAAATGTGTTTCCTGTAAGAATTGTCGATTATAATTATCTCAACATTTGATTTATATATTCGTGACTCATCATAATATTATGATGAGTTAAATAAAATGCTTTTAAAAGGTAACGTTTCAACATCTCAAGGTTTTATTCCGCGCGCGGCTTCGCCCGCGTGGATTGTCGATATAAAGTAGCCTATGTCTTTCCCCAGGGTTAAAAGTATTCCCAGTATTCGCACCAAAATCGCTCCAGCCGTTTTGGAGATTAGCCGGAACAAACGGACAAAGAGAAAGACAAAAATTATAAAATGTATTTTTTTTTTGTGTTAAGTACCGTATACATACTTTCATAATATACATTTAGTAAAGAGCTGTTATTTTGACATAACAAACAGACACTTCAATTTTATTTATTTGTTTAGATACCTTGAGAATCATTATAATCTTATGGTTACGACTATGATATGTTATGGCAATAACACGTAACGTCGTTGCCTATTATTTCTCATATTGCTCTTAACGTGAAGTTTCTATAAACCTAACATTAAAAGTAATTAAAAAGGGTTCCAGAAACACGTGATAAAAAAATCAATCAATATCTTTGTCATTTCCATCCATGTTGCGTAGTAGCCACGTGACTAGCGAAGTAGCTTATAACAAACTCAGGCTAACAGGTGCTCCATTTAGAGTGGGGGTAGAAAACACGTGTTTTTTATAACGTTTATGGGATATTATTTTGTTGCGTAACTTTGTATAATCATTGTCATTTCAAATAAGGTTGGCCAATATGATCTGCGGGTTAACCGCGTAACGCACTAACAGTACCAATGGGTTTCATTTTGACAGTTCAACAACATTCATTACGTTATTTACGTTGGTTAGAACACAAATTTTTCGAACATATGAAGCAATGGAAACACAAATACAACACAAAAACAAAAATATTTATAACATTTAGGGCAATTGAATTATGGCCATGCCGTGGAAAGATTTTTTGTTGGAAATGACCTCCTTTATCTCCCTATTTCGTTTAATCCACGACTTTTGTGCCACTCTGTATATACAGATCTTTCAGCAGTTACAATAACTGTTACTGTTACAATCATGTTAGTATGTAGTTGCAATTGTTCCAAACTTATGGCTTTTGTCCCACACTCGGGACAAAAGCCTGTATATCCGCCGTATATATCTATATGGTGTACATAATAAAGAGTATTCTATTCTATTCTCGGGAATCGTGACCATTAACAAAATTTGATTTTTCTGACCTTGCTTCTCTTTCCTTGTGTCAAATACGTTGGCTACGTTTATGCTACAGGCATTGGCTGACTCGTTCGTCATAGCTGAAGGTCGACTCCCTGGGTCGGAGAACGTGTTATTAGGTTTTTTCAATAGAATATTTTAATGGCAGCCTAATTGAGTAACATACTTACAGTGGCAATTCATACTGTTAAAATGTGAAAATGAAAGGCATTGTTTCATTTTCACATTATGAATTGCCTTACGTCATCGAGCAGCCGATTTCTTTAAACAAATGAAGCAAAGGACAATTTCCTTCAAAATCCTTCGGATTGTAAGTGAAGGGGTCAGGGGAGGAACCACTTTTGTCACCTAATAAACAAACTGAGATATTACTAATTAAAAGATAAGATTTTAATAAAATAGTGTCATTCATACTCAAGGCACTTTAGCTGTAATAGGTATAATGGTAAAGGGGTAGGGGTAGGTATAGCTGTCAGAGTAGTCCACTGACAACAGTTGTTTTTTTTCCTGAACGGTCTGGACATTGTATGTTTTTCCCTGTATCGATATTTTAAAAGCATGAATGAAAGCTCGGAGACTATGGATGTTATTGCCCAGTTGTTTTTGACAGAACATAGCGACAGGTATAAGCATTCAGACTGCATTGCCAGTTGAAAAAAAATAAAAATGTGACAAAAGTTGTTCTTCCCCTGATCCCTTCAAGTGTGTTGTGCAATTGGAGTGCTGAAATCTGAATGGGAAAAGGCTCTCCCTATATTACTTATTATACAATGTGATAGGGGTGGGACTTCTAACCCGTTAAGGCTGAGTACCACATCTAATTTTATCGACAAAAAAAATAATATGGGTGTAATATCGACAAAAAAATAATATGAAAATATTGAAAAATAGCGTTTTTTTCGGTCAAAATAATTCAGAAATGATTTTTTTTTCTCACCAAAACATTATCAAACATATGAAAAAAGTAATGAATTAGTTAGCAAAGGTTATTAGCTACCGTTTGTCGTTTTTTTTTGTTTCTACGACGCATACAACCTTTGATATCACATAAAGTATCAAGCGCGCCGTAGTACATTAAAAAAAATATTAAAATAGCCATAATTTTTAGGGGAAGGGGGTTCAACCCCCCATATTATTTTTTTTGTCGATAAAATTAGATGTAGTACTCAGCCTTAACGGGTTAGAAGTCTCACCCCTATCACATTGTATAGGCGAGATGGCAACGTCATGCTATGCCTTCCTACATAACATTAACCCTAACCCATGGTCTTTTTGAGGAAATTTCGAAACGGCTGGTTGACACTTCCCGTGACCCAAGGGCTGGCTTTTACCTTGGCCAAAGGCTAAGCATTGCCATACAACATGGTAATGCCGCCAGTCTCTTGGGTACATTACCAGTCGACAGCGATGCGGATGAATTTTTAGACGCTATATTTTAGTTTGTGTACAGTTTCAGTTAAGTTAGGTTTTAATTTTGTTATTTACGACTTTAATAAATAAAATTGTATAACCCTAACGTTATGTTTTATCTTACAGGAAAGGGACTCGGTAATGCTTGGTGGCATTTCCCCGCATCATGATTATTATGATAGCCAGTCGAGCACTGAAACCCCGTTGAGTTACACCCAAATTAACTACAATGAAACCTTGCAACGGTAAGTTAGCCTACAGTCTAACCTTCAGTTCCTAAACTCAGTCTCCATGTATTCAATGTTTTACATATGGAAATTCAAACGTGTAGCTTTATTGTTTTTAAATTTGTGTTCAGGTATTTCGTAAGTCAAGAACATGACTCGTTTAACGACTACAACACCTTCTCCGGCGAAAGTATTCGCGGACCCGAAATAAGACCTCTCGCGAAATATCCGTAAGTGTGCTTTTATGTACCGATGTTAGAATTTTGTAAGTACTTACAGTGTTTGTGTTCATCATAGAATAATTTCTGCCCCGATTTACTTAATTATTATTACTAGACATTCAGGGAATCTCGACGCATGCATGCAGGTATGTCCTAGAACCAAAATTCAAAGACATATACCAACCCGCACTGGGCCCGCGTGGTGGATCATAGCCCACTCCCTCTCGAAGAGAGGAGGCCTGTGTCCCAGCACTGGGATCATTATCGGCTGATTATGAATGAGGGAATCCCCAATAGTCTTCATGTATTTTCTGTTTGGGCCAATTAGCAGCTTTCAGGTCATTAATTCGTAAATTCATCATTAGAGGCCTTTTTTGAATGCCAATGAAGTCTCAAAGTCATATTTCTAGAACTATCTTATTTGTGGCGAAAGCAAACTTAACACATCAAACATGAACTGAAAGTTGATATTAATTGACTTACTATACCGCTTTGATTATTGTGGTTGTACCTATTAGGGTGCAACCAGACGGCGGTCAATCAACGACATCGCAAAATATTTTGAAATGATAATACAAGATGTGATTATAATAAATTAAACTGCGTATATCTCATGCCGTCCCCAGTCTGCACACGAAAATTCTATAAATTCTATCCAACGGTTTTGTCAATATAGCCAAACAAACCCATAGTCGGCCCATCACTGCTATTTGAAAATATTTTATTTGAAAATAATATCATTTAATTTCGAAATTAGGATTTATTTGAAGGTTCAAAATACTGTTACGAGCTTGGGGTTCGTGACAATAAAAACTGCCGATTTAATAACCAAAAATAGACACTTTAATTAAAAACAGCAATTACAACTTTAACACACTAACAATAAAACACAATCGCACTGTAAGATCACTTGAAAGTCGCACTTGAAGATCGCTTCGATGTTATCGCTTGTATCGCTTATCCAATACTGTTCCCGGGACGCGGCGACACCGGTCTTATATAGGCCTCGGATAGTTCCAGAACCTTCTATCGTAGAAACATCTAGAATGTTCGAGTACATATCGGTCCCGGCCGACCAGACATCGATAGTTCTGGAAAGTTCTATCATCGAAGTTTCTAGAACGGTTGCGACTATTAGTTCTGCTACTCGATACTAGATGGCGCTAGTGGTAGCTAATATCACCATCAATTGTGGCGCGTAACACTGCCCCCTCCTAAGACATGCTCGTCCCGAGCATTATTGGCCCCATAATAACGCGCCAGTCGATCCACATGGACGATCTTAGGAGTACCTCTTGCACCTTTCTGTATCCGGTAGGTTACGTCATTGATCTTTGTCACAATCCGGTACGGTCCGTCCCATTTAGCTTGAAGCTTAGGAGATTTCCCTTTGCTGCGGACTGGATTGTGCAACCACACTAGTGATCCTTCGTCGAACCCTTTATTGTTCATTTTGCGGTCATAACGGGTTTTCATCTTCTCAGACATTTGCTGGCCCGATTGTCTGACGTGCTCATAGATGTCATTCATTTTGTTCCGCAAGTCATTCGCATAATCGGTTATACTGCGTGGGGCGTCAGGTGGTATTCCGGTGATCAGGTCTGCAGGCAGCCGTAATTCCCTTCCAAAGTTTGCGAAAGCTGGTGTCACCGATGTACTTTCGTGAACAGCACTTCGATATGACAACAAGAACGGTTGTATGTGCTTGTCCCAATCTCGTTGCCGATTTTCCACAACTTTTGCCAGGTATCTCTCCAATGTCTGATTAAATCGTTCCACCATTCCATCCGATTGTGGGTGGTAAGAAGTTGTTCTCGTTTTATGAGTACCCATAACTCGACAAGTTTCCTGGAATATTTGGGACTCAAAATTCCTTCCTTGATCACTGTGAATCTCTAAAGGTACTCCAAAACGGCAGAAGACTTCATGGACTAGTTTATCTGCGACTGTCGAAGCTTCTTGATTTGGTATAGCGAAGACTTCCGGCCACTTAGTGAAGTAATCCATTACAACCATGAAATACTTGTTACCACTATCACTTTCCGGAAACGGTCCCGCAACATCTAGGGCTACCCTCTCCCATGGTGCACCAACATTGTACAATTTCAATGCACCTCTACTACGAGTCTGAGGTCCCTTTACAGCTGCACAACTTGTACATTTCCGACACCAGTCCTCGACATCGTCCCGACAGTGGACCCAGTAAAACCGTTCTCGTATCTTCATTAGAGTCCGTTTTACTCCCAGATGACCTCCTGAACAACCATTATGGTACAGCTGTAGAACATCCGGTACTTGAGCTTTAGGGACAACAATTTGCAAATGACAGCTGTCCCCCCGAGCATTTTCCCATTTACGGCACAGGACTCCATCCTGAATCACCAAGCTGTCCCATTGAGCCCAATAGCTTTTTGTGGTCGAGCTCATCGCTGAGACGTCGCTCAACGTGGGCTTAGGTGCACTGGCCTTCATCCACTCGAGAATCGGCTTGAGGTCTGAATCTTCCTGCTGTGCACGCTGTACGCTTTCCTTCCACTCGTTGCTGAGGTCTGTCCTGAGCATCCTCACAGGTACCACTTCCTTACCCTCTTGCCTAGTACCCTACTTGCAATCTTCAGGACAAGGTCTTCTAGACAATGCATCTGCGTTGCCATGAGATTTCCCGTCATAGGTTTGTGTGATCGAAATCCTCGGGGCTCTTTGAACATCAGCCAGCACCCGTCCCGCAGTCCTGGCTATTACTCGTTTTCCCTGCTGCTGCTGGGCGGTGCTGTTAGCCGCACTACCCTCTGGAGACCAGCCATCTTCCCTTTCTGCAGTTCGCTTCGGGCAACTGGATCGAAGGTGGCCCCTTTCCCCACAGCCGTAGCACCTAGGGCTGTATCTTCTATTGCGGTCGCGAACTGTAGCCGCTGCAACCTCCCTGACGCGATGGGAACGATGATCCTGCCGCACAGCTTCCACCTCCAGTGCATGGGCCAAGGCGTCCTTAAGCGTCCCGTGGTGACCGAGCCTCACAGCAGCTCTAACTTCAAGGTCACGAATGCCGTCGATAAATACCTGCACCAGGTTCCCATCAATAAGCGCAGGTACAGACTGGTATGCTTTCCGAACCAGTTTCTCAACTTCAAGGGCCCACTGCTGCAGGTTTTCATTATTGCGTTGCACGCGATCCTTGAGCTGCGCACGAAACACGTGTTCCAGGTGAGCGTCGCCATACCGAGCCTCCAATGCCTCAAGGAGCTGCTCGTAAGTCACTTCTTTTCCAAGAGCTTCCAGCACAGTTAAGGCCTGATCACGCAGGCCTAGGGTGAGGGCAGTCATGGCCTGACTCTTATTCCACCCGTTCGCCTTCATGACAGCCTCAAACTGAATTTTGTAGGCCGACCAGGAAGAAGTTCCGTCGAACGGTGGCACTTTAAATCCACGTAGCGAAGGTGTTGTAGCTACGGGGGCTGCGATTCCATCCTCAAGTTTAAGGTAATCCAGCGTTTTCTTTACGTCAGCCATTACGGTTTTCTTCACGTCAGCCATCACGGTTTCCTTCACTTGGTCGATTCGGGTTTCAACTTCTAACAGGCGGTTTTCATGTTGGGCAACCTTATCCTTCACCTCCTTCATGTCTTTCCCGAAGGCAGCGTGAAGGTCCTTCATAAGGAGCATCTGCTCTTCGTGGCGGCGCACCTGCTCCTCTTTATCTCGCTGGAGCTGTTCTTCCAACCGAAGAGCCTGTTCCTCCTGTCGGCGGGCCTGCTCCTCCTGTCGGCGGGCCTGCTCCTGCAGCATCATCATTAGTGCAGCAAAATCTGGTGCTGATGATGCTGGAGCAGCTGTGGACGGGCCGGCCTCCGTGATCGGTAGTTGTCCCTCCGACGTCTGTGGCGCTGCTCCACCGAATCGCCTCTGATCTGTTTCTTGCTGGCGTTGACTCCGGGTACGGATACCCTCCGTGTCGTCCTTCGGTAAAATCGGCATAATCCCACTTCTGACACCAATTGTTACGAGCTTGGGGTTCGTGACAATAAAAACTGCCGATTTAATAACCAAAAATAGACACTTTAATTAAAAACAGCAATTACAACTTTAACACACTAACAATAAAACACAATCGCACTGTAAGATCACTTGAAAGTCGCACTTGAAGATCGCTTCGATGTTATCGCTTGTATCGCTTATCCAATACTGTTCCCGGGACGCGGCGACACCGGTCTTATATAGGCCTCGGATAGTTCCAGAACCTTCTATCGTAGAAACATCTAGAATGTTCGAGTACATATCGGTCCCGGCCGACCAGACATCGATAGTTCTGGAAAGTTCTATCATCGAAGTTTCTAGAACGGTCGCGACTATTAGTTCTGCTACTCGATACTAGATGGCGCTAGTGGTAGCTAATATCACCATCAATTGTGGCGCGTAACAATACTCTTGTCCATTTGTATTGCGAGTGTTTTCATTTAGTATCGTATTGTTGTCTCCACATTCTATAAAGGGTGAAATTAAATTCATGGGCATCCTTTTAAGTGGTCATTGTACTCGTCGTTATGAACAACTATTACTATGGGACTAAACCTAAAATCTCGAAAAAAAATCAGCTGTTGCTTGCATTTATGTTCACATAACTCGTCAAAATGTATGGAAGAGCTGTTTTTTTTTCGCGATTTCAGTCTTGGTTCCATAGTAAAAGTGGTTCATAATGATGATTACAATGACCCCTTAAAAGGATGCCCATGAATTCAATTTCACCCTGTATTATGAGATGGCACATTTTGATGCGACACAGGTTCGATGTCACACGTCACGTACGACGTTAACGTCGATCAAACGTGGTCTGAAAATTATACAGGTGTGATTACACAGTATTATTGCATTGCAGAGGTTGCCTGTCGCCGATAGCACAGCATTCGAGGGACTCTGGTGAAATAAGCTCGTCGGATTCCAATGGGATGATCCTACCGAGTAGCAGTCCAATGCCTGGCGAAGATTATCAGCCCATTCGGCTTACTGAGGCTTTGCTTAACAAGTTAGTAACGAGTTGAAGGCGAACAAAAAATTACCACTATTTCTTGTATCACCGTAGCTCTTGATGTGTATCCAATAATCTATATACAGAGTGAAATTAAATTCATGGGCACCCTTTTACAGAGTGAAATTAAATTCATGGGCACCCTTTTAAGGTGTCATTGTACTCATCGTTATGAACAAAGGGGTTTGAAGGTTTTGGCCCTAAAATCAGCCGCCATTTTGATTTTTTTTCAGAATCGCGGTGCACAACAAAAGTTATATATTTAGATAGAGGACACTTATACAAACAAAAAATGTTACATAACATAATATCCTAAAGCGTCAGGTTTCGGAGTTATTCACCGAAATATAAGTCGAAAACAACAAGGATTTTTTTGTTTTTTTTTTCCCTCCAGGTAAGCATATTGAACTATTGAGGTAATGGAAACGTTATGAAACCTATATGGAGAAGAAACAAATGAAGAATAGACATTTTTTAAATAAATAATTAAACACGGCAATTTATAGTTCGTTTTTTAATCCCAGAGACTAATCTGACAAGTGTAATGTCAAACTTCTATACTAAAAAAAAAACGAAAACACAAAAGACTTAAATGTCATATTAGTCTCTGGGATTAAAAAACGAACTATAAATAGCCGTTTTTAATTATTTATTTAAAAAATGTCTATTCTTCATTTGTTTCTTCTCCATAAAGGTTTCATAACGTTTCTATTACCTCAATAGTTCAATATGCTTACCTGGAGGGAAAAAAAACAAATAAATCCTTGTTGTTTTCGAATTATATTTCGGTGAATAACTCCGAAACCTGACGCTTTAGGATATTATGTTATATAACATTTTTTGTTTGTATAAGCGTCCTCTATCTAAATATATAACTTTTGTTGTGCACCGCGATTCTGAAAAAAAATCAAAATGGCGACCGACCTTAGGGCCACCCTCCATACAAAAATCTTCTAACCCCTTTACTATGGGGCTAAACCTAAAATCGCGAAAAAAACAGCTGTTCCTTGCACTTATGTTCACATAACTCGTCAAAATGTAAGAAAGAGCTGATTTTTTTTCGCGATTTCAGGCGTGGTCCCATAGTAAAAGTTGTTCATAATGACCCCTTAAAAGGATGCCCATGAATTCAATTTCACCCTGTATATAAAATTCAAAGTCTTGACTGACTGATATATCAACGCACAGCCTAAACCGCTAGTCCTAGAGACATGAAATTTGGAGGGCGTGTTCTTTGTGAAGAGTAGGTATCCACTAAGAAAGGGTTTTTCTAAATTCCACCCCTAAGAGGGTGAATGGGGGGAGGGTGAAATTTCACGCGGACGAAGTCGCGGGCAGAAGCTAGTTTATCATAATTGAGTATACGTATTACACATACTATTCGAATTATTATTGTATCCCTCTTCCTGCATGGTCAAGCCTAAGTTCGAAATATCGCGGCGGCATTTTATCGCGCTCCCGGTGTTGCGCCAAGTGTTGAGAATCCAATAGAGCGCGAGCTACCCAGGCGCGAGCTAATCAAAGCCTTTTCTTAATGATCAAAAGTATCTACTTGCCGATACTGTATTGTGTTATTAACTTATTATCACAGATATACAGAGTGTTACAGAAAGGGTATATCAATACAAACGGGTTGAAGAGTGTATCTGGTCTAGAATCTCTGTACAAAATTTCAGCTCAAAAGCAGTAACTTTGAAAATGCTTAATATTTTTTTATTTCGATAGCTTATTAAATTGAAATCATAACAAACGTGTCACCGCACTACGAGGGTCATTATCCATTATCTGTAGTGTGTCTGTGCGCCTAGTACACGCACATCACGCCGCCGCGCGCCAGTGCAGCGCCGTGATGTCGAAATAAAAAAATATTAGGAATTTTCAAAGTTAATGCTTCTGAGCTGAAATTTTGTACAGAGATTCTAAACCAGATACACTCTTCAACCCGTTTGTATTGATATACCCTTTCCGTAACACCCTGTAGATATACCTAGATAACGCAAGTATCACGAACTGTATGAAAACTAAGCGTTCCACTTTTTGACTACCTACTATGACGTCACAAGCTCGCGCTCTCTCGCTCACGCTCACCCAGCCAGCAGTACGCAGGACTGAGCGCGAAAGTGGCGGCTTATGATTTTCGATCGTAAACTGGTGCGATTTTTGGCACGCGAAGTAGGTGCTCTTGCGTTATCTAGGTGTATCTATATCTGTGCTTATTATGTTTACGTATTATGTAAATAAAAGTGTACCTACAGTAAATACTTTTCTTATAGATCATTTAACTTTAATAGGCACAACGCTGAGATGGAAAAAGAATTAACGAAGATGCACAGAGAGACTCGTTCTAGCAGTAAAGGTGACAGAGGGAAGAACACGAATGAGACCAGGAAGAAGAAGAAGGAGCATTTGGCTCGCTGTAACGCGTCCTTTCATCCTACCAGCGCTGGGACCACTGAACTTCAGGTTAGAATACATTTTACTTTATCGTGTTTTACAGGATTTTTACGAATCAAATTCGTGTAGTTGAATGAAGTCAACGAAAGTAGCAAATACACTAAAATATAGACGACCCTTAAGGTGCCACTATTCGATATTTTTTCCATACAAATTTCGGGAGAGTATTACTCCACTGTTTGACATTGTACATCCAAAGTTAAACATTGTATCGTTTTGTCTAATTATTAATTGTGTCTGTACGGAAGCAGAATTGTAAAATAACAAGCCATTAAAAAGTTATGAGCCAACAAAGATTCGTTTTTCTTGCTATTTTTAACGTAATTTTGGGTGTAAATAAGTAATAAAAGAACTGAAAAATATTAAAAATTAAATCCGTACCGACAAAGCTCAGTTATCGAAGAGTTCAAAAAACTTTATTTGTGATTGATTTATGTAGTGGATTTTTCATAGAACTCGATTTTCCAAAGCACTTTTTAAATATTTTTATGCGCCTATCAGTTCGGAACGGTGTTTCTGTGCGTGTGAACTAGATGTTGTGCGTGTAGATTAGCGTCTAACTGCTCATCACTGATACTAGCTCCGTCAGACACGAAGCCAAGTTAGACAGCGTGATTTTGGCCATGACCACCAGTGAGTTCGAGCTCGCGTTTAGTTTACTCTTAAAAGGTGATCCTACGGATTGTTTATTCAGTTAACTATGGGACTGTCACCAACGAAGAAGTCGTCCTGTTTTTTAGTCGCTCTACTGTCCAGTATGTGTATAAAAAAGATATCAGAGCGGCAATTGTCGTAATTTTAAGAACGTTCACAGTCTGACCTCAGTCTCAATCTGTCAAAAATACCTCTAATTTCCCTACATTTTGACAAGGTTTTGACATTTTTTTGTCGCCGAGATGAGACTGCGACTAGATGCCTTCTGGAGACAGGCGGTGTAGCGGTATCAACAACGCTACATGCGAACAACGCGTCATACTGACGTCACGCAAATCCTGCATCGCGCATGCAGAGTTTACCGCGCAACTAGCATAGATACAACAGCCCGACATGAATTATCGGGCAGTTGCCCGCCAGACACAACACCCGTCTGGTCGGAGGATCCTCCCTTTTCTATAGAGTATGAGTGAACTTTACACCCTGTTCCTCATACCTCTATAGGCGGCTACCTCAGGTGTTCGGGATCTAGCTGCAGAGGGAAGACAACATCATTAGAGTATTGGAATGAATATCGGAGTACTTAGGAGACTTAGTTATAATCTCTTCAAGAAAAGTTGCCCACCCTTTCTTGAGCTGACTGTACGGTATAATAATGTCATAGGTCGAAAGTTGATTATTCGATAAGTAATCGATTGTTTACCTCATTCCAGTGGCGTGAATTGGTTTTCAGAATAGGTAGGCACTAGGCCGGGACTAGTCTAGGCCCACGCGGTCACTAATCATAAAAAAAATGTGAGGTCAAAAGTGTGGTTATTTGAGTAGGCATGCCTACTTAAGGGTGATAAATTGCGAAGGTCGAACGTCATGCCTGAGACGTACGTATTTTTAATTTTGTCGTATTAACTTGAACGAGTAAAGACCAATGACAATGTGCGAATAGTACGGGAGCCGACAGGCCGTCCGACAACTGCCTACTGCCGCGCGCGTTTGTATGAAGATTTTATTTTTTGTTAGGTATGATAATTTAGTGAGTTTATTAATTGTGAGGCACACACTAAAATGTAGGTAATTGACAGGCTTATGGTGATATATCGAGGTAGGCACTGCTTATATGCCTAAATGCAATGCACGCCACTGCCTCATTCTATTCCGTAGTTTACCTAATCTTTGACAACGCAATATGTAGTTTTATATGACAAAGTACATCAACAACGATCATCGACACATCATTGAGTACATCAACGACAGTGATCAACGTTTTAGTAAGGTGATCGTACCATTTGGCGTGTGCTGGCTGGCAATTAATTCATTTTAATGTTTTGTGAATTTTAATTACTTTGCATATTGTTCTTCTAAGTGTCTGTGAAGAGCTCCTCCCAAGAGTCAGCTGTGACACTGGGGACTGTGTTGCGACACATGTTCTTCCCATATAAAGCACTAAAAAGTGGCGAAGGGTGGGCTTTTTAGGGGATTGTCTTATGTAATTATGACGTTCAAAAAGTGCTTTTGGATAAATGGGTTTTATTTCGTTTTTTTTGTAGCCACAACAGCCGCATGGCTTGAAACGCGCATCCAAGATGACCGATGCTGATACGGGCGCTCACAAGCATCACTGCCCTTCTCCGAGAGAGGTGCGTCGCAACAAGCGCACGCTGTCAACCAGCGCTGCCGCCAATGAACACACCTCGGCTATCACCACCACTATCGATCAGTTTGCTACAGGTATATTTATATCCAACTATAAAAACCTATTTGAATTGAGCTTGGACTGAGCTATCAGTAGTGTTAATCCCTAGCATCAGGCGGAAAGCCAACTAATTCATGTTCAGTTCCCTTATGTTTTCACAGCGGGGATGTAGGTAGCATCAAATCCCGCTATAGTGACTCAATCTCCAAAAATATGAGCACCATTGTTACACCCGCTTGTATGTACAGACGCCAGCACATCAACCTACTACATACAATCTGTCAAATTTCTTTACTAGATTTTCAACTTTATCACTAAAACATAGGGTCAAAGTTCATTTGGAAAATTTGACAGTTTCGGTTAGGTTGATGTGCTGGCGTCTGTACCTCAATAAATAAGGAGTATGTTTTGAAAATATTTTCGTGATTTAATCTCACCTCATTCCAATGGTACTAAGAAAATAATTATACAGTAAAGATTAAATAATTATACAGTAAAGATTAAATAATAAAATTATACAGTAAAGATTAAATATTTCTACATTACGCAAGCCATTATCACAATATCATAGAAGTATGTTCTCTGGCACATTTCACTACATAATAAGTAACGTCGTGTTGTGATTACAGCATCCAATCAGTGGACGGCTGCCAACAACATGAACACATACATCCTGGGGGTCGGCATTCCTCAGCAGATGTCTGTCATGAGCACCATGCTTCATCCCATGCAGCCCATGCACACCATGTCGGCCGTGCCAGGTAACTTGTCATTCTAGTATCTGAGCTACGCTCACGACACTCATGATTGTCTTGCAGCATCTCATCCGCATTGGGGTCGGCACAACCGCACAACATCATCATCTTGGTAGTCACCAGAGTGGGGCAAAAACTAATTGTAAAACAACTAACAACTAACAATTAAATTGCCAAATTTAGTTGCAACTAACAACTAAAATAATTAATTGTAATTGTAACGTGTCGCAATTAACAATTAATTAATTGTGCTTGTAAAACTTAGCGATTACAATTAAATTAATTGTGCTTGTTAAAATTTGCAATTACAATTGATTAATTGTTAATTGTTTGATACACGTTTACAATTACAGTTAACAATTAATAAATGTAAGTAACTGAAAAATATAATTCAAACAATGCAAGAGCATTCTCCATAGTATTCTCAAAGATATGTAAAGCCTGGATTTAAGCCAGAACATTACGTAAAAGTGTAGCACAGATACCTAACTAGAATAATTCAGGATTGGACGGTTCAAGGAAACAAGGATAACCGTAGTTTTAAATCTCCTGCCATACTCCTGGCATATTTACATTCATCAAATACGTAGTTAAATTAAATATTAATTGTTTGAAACAATTAATTTAAATGCAAATAAAATTTTAATTGCAGTTGAATTAATTGTAAACCACAATTAACAGATTTAATTGCAATTGATTTTAATTGCATTTCACAATTAAAAAATAATTGAATTAATTTAATTGCAATTAATTTAGTTGAAATAAAAATTGTAATTGTTTGCTTCTACAATTAAAAAATTAATTCAATTGTGCCCAACACTGGTAGTCACCCTTCTAGTCATATCATCTTTCACACAGTCCATCCCATAACACAGTCACATAATACAGTGAGAACATAAATATTAGTTTAGTCCTGTCAAATCAAGATACTCCATAGACAAGTTTAGACGTGATTAAAAAATTGGCTACTAAAAATACGTCAATTTATGTCAGGCGCTGACTAATTTGACAGGACTAAACTAATATTTATGTTCTGTGCTTTTCTTAATGAAACAGAATGAATAAGATGCATTGAACTTAAATTTAGTTTAGTTTATGAACAAGGAAATCGGCGCCATTGTTTTGAAGAAACATTTTGTAGTAAAGCTATATGCCTAACAGTATCCGGGAGTTAAAATGCGAAACAACCTTTAGAGACTGTCACACAAAAAAGCCGAGTGTGCTTATGACCACACGACTGAAGTGAAACTTCGAGAAAGAGAGAAAGAAAATGTGCGCGCGCACTGCTCTCTCTTGCTCCTACACTGTGATACAGAAAATAGGCCTGCACTGTGCTTAGATATACGGAACGTATTTGGCTATGAGAGGAAGAGAGAAAGAAAATGTGCGCGCGCACTGATTTCTCTTGCTTATATCCCCCACTCAACTCCCGTTCACCTCGCCCGATCACACTTTTCGTAACGCTTACGTCACGCGTTCGCCAGCTTACTCCCCAAGTCAAGCGTGCGTAAAGAAGTTTCACTTCAATAAGTGACCGAGACGACAATAAAAGCAGAACTTTTTTAAAACTTTGTTATAAAATGAGCATACACGACGTATGTTACAGGCATGTACCCGATGTACTACGCGCCGGCCGCCCCGCAACCAATGCCCACAACCTCGGTTCACCATCTACCTTCAAATAGCCAGCAACATCAGTTCCAAGCGCCAAGTAAGTTACAGTTTATTTCATGTTTTTGTTCTACGGTCAGCATCAAAAGTTGATTAACACTTCAGTTTTCTTAATCTTAGTTATTGAGCAAAATATTTGTTCAAAATTGGAGCAGAAGAATTTTTTTTAGAATATATACTCTTGTCTATTATGTGAAAAGCTAAAAATCAGTTTATTGAAAAAAGTTGTTGTCAATTTAATAACATGTAAAAATGATAGTGTTAATCGACTTTTGATGCTAACTGTACGTGCGTAAATTGATCTTATTTTAATTTGTTCTCGATCAGAGGGGCAATTCCTGTAATTTGAAGAACGTTCAGTCTGATGTCATTCTCAATCTGTCAAAAATACCTCTAACTTCCCTACATTTTTGACAAGTTTTTGACATTGATTGTCGCTGAGATGTGATGGCGACTAGATCATCGTCCTTATTTTGGTGGTCTGAATGATTTCTAAAAGTTTGTCCATCTATTTTAATGGGACCTTATACATGCTACACTATTTGCGCTGTAGCATGGTGCGGGTGACAGTTTCAGTAACATTTCGTTTCACTCTTGAAAGTTGCCGCGATTTACAATTTATGACTTAGTATTTCAGTTGTACCACATTCGTAATATATTAAATAATTAATAACTGTAGTAAATTAAATTAAACCCAACCAGAATGTTCTAATCAAGAAATAAAATCAAATTGAATGAAAAATTAAGCAAAGTGTTATGCGTATAACGTAACGCCATAGACGTATTTAGTGATGGGATGTACTGCTACGATGGATAGTCGATATTTTTTATAATAAAAAACGTATATTGTGCGTAGGTCAATTTTTATTTTTAAAGGTCTAATTATACAACAGAACATTTATAGGGTAAGGTTGCTTAAAAGGTTGCTAAAAAAAAATACATGTTATTCGTCTAAACCCATATCAGAGTCAGGAACATCTGAATTGTCACTCAATTCATCATCTGAATCTGTGACGGATATTATTAACGATGACTCAATTATGTTGTCAATATGTATGTCACGATCCCAATCAGACATAATGTCCCTTTTTGTTTTATTCACGACCTTCGACCAGTCTTCAGGTTGAACATTGTTGATGGCCTCTTGTAATAGGGCCAACATCTTATTTGCCGTAAATGGCGGCGAAGTATTATTTCTTGCGGCGTAACCTAAAAATAAACGAACTTATAAAAAAAAGTATTCAAATAATCATCAATCAGCCTAATCTAGTATCTGGTAATGTTTTTAAACTAGGTACATGCTACGATCGGAAAGCTGATTTTTTTATAAAGCTTCAAAATGGGAATTGAAATTAAAAGCATACCTTTTATTTGGGCCCAAATCAGCTCAATAGCGTTATACTGGCAATGGTAGGGTGGTAGTCGAAGGACCTGGTGGCCTTTTTCTTTTGCCATCTCGTCCAGAGCATAGGTAGGAGTTGGTGGCTTATGGCGTCGGACTAAGGCAATAAGCTCCGTCTTTAACATTTTTATATCTGCTGTAACTCCGTTTTCACTCAGCCACTTCACCAACTCGCTTTTGCGGTTGGATTGGTTTGGGGGTTTATTAACTTGCACCGAATGGTAGGGTGCGTTGTCCATTATTATGGTCATAGGCTCTTTTAAATTGTTTAATAGACCTATGAACCAATCTTTAAATTTTTCGTAATTCATCTCCTCATGATACTCCGTAGTTTTTTTTGACTTAAAAGCCAGCAAACAATCAGGGACGAATCCACTTGCTGTACCTGCGTGACAAATAATAAGGCGTTCGCCTTTGCCTTCCGGCACTTTGGTACACGATTGTGCCGTATCGTCGGTCCAACTTTTACCCACTGTGTGGTTGGCGTTTAGCCACGTTTCATCCAAAAAGACAACTTTGCTCCAATCACTTATGTTTTTGGCCTTCCTTAAAAATCTACATCTTGCTAGGGCAATGTCAGTCCTCTCCATAATAATCTTTCTTTTGATAACTTTTTTGTAAACAAAGCCAATATCTTTTATAACTTGCCGTAGCGAAGTAATACCTCCTTTGAACAAGTCAGCTTCTTTTAATGATTTTAGAAGCTTGAGCAATGTGGGTAGCTCCATTCTTCTATAATAATCATAAATATGATTTCTAATAGCAACCTTAGCAAAATCATCCAAATCTGTGATTGGCTTCACCTTGGTCCGCTTTTTGTTGGGTGTCGATAATTTATTTTCAAACATCCCATCTTGGCCAATTTTCTCACGTGTTATACGCGAAACAGTATTGCGGCCAATATCAAGAGCTTCGGTTACTCGTTCTACAATATGATTCAATGGTAACAACGGTCCATTATTTTGTTGTTCTCTTTCAAAGTAGTCTCGGAGGCGAACAACAAGCTCCCTGGCCTGACTACCCAAAACAGTTTTTTTTGTATGCTTAGGCATGGTAATAACAACAAACTCAACAAACTTATAACAAATAACAATTTAACAAAAATGAAAACAAACAATGAAATCGTAATACGTGTCACATTAAGTCACAATATAACGCGCTTGCACTCGTACTCGCACTCACAGCATCGCACGGGTAAACAACATGGCCGCCGCGCCGATGCACCATAGAGCAAAAATGTTGTCACGAAAAAAAAAACATAAACCCGATTTTGATTATTTTATATAAGTACAAAGATAATTATGTAGCCATAAAACATTTATATTGACAAGTTTATACACGTAGCACACACGTAGTTACACTGCACAACTGAATAATACACTAATTTTCATAACAATATTAAAGAGAACTAGATTCACGCTGCGAGTATCGTTAGCGATAAAAATGAATTGCATAACCTCACATCCCTAGTCATGTGGTACTGACAAATGTCAACGTCATACGGGCAACTGTCACCCGCACCATGCTACAGCGCAAATAGTGTAGTAGCGTTTATTTTGCGTTTATTTTTAGTAGCGTACATACACCTAATTTAGGAGTCAGGGAATTAAAATGATTGTGTCCTAGTTATAAGCCATATATGTACTTAGTTTTTGTTTCTTGTACTGTGATGGCTTTTGGTCAAATAAAGAGTTTTTTATTTTTTTTTAGTTTTTTAGTAAAATCCGGGAATTGATTGTTATACCAATCTTATTCTTCAGCATTCGCTGCAATAGAAGACCGTATTATGATTTAAAATTAGAAGCAATATTTTAATGATTCTATTTTTTTTTATTACAGTGATGGTGTACGGCCACCCACTCATGGGTACCCCCGTAATGTACTCGCCGATGACTCAGCAGCTTTCATACCCCATGCTGCAATCGCACATGGCACAGTCCATGCAACAACAGTACACAAACACAATGAACCCCTTGGGTCTGACCAGCAGCAACTATGAAGAGGTACGTCATCAGTTTACCATTTCCTTTTCATACTTGTACAATTTTATTGCTATACAGAATTTAGAATGGACACCAATTCGTTTTATTTGTAAATTAATGTTTTGTTCACACGGAAAGAGATTTCCTTAGACAGATGCGACACCCAAGCAGATCCGATTCCAACTTTATGGCGGCTCTGAAGTGCTCTTCTCGCTGCGCAGTACCTCACCCCTCACCCCCGTTGACAGGTGAATTTGTTACTGCGCAACGACTCGCCTCATGTCCCGACCCACCATAAAGTTTGAATCGAGCTGTTGTGTTAATATCACGTAACTTGCACAACCACTTGTGGGTCGGTTTTTGAACGCTTGCCTCGCTAGATCAACTACTTCAGCACTGGCTTCAGTTTTGATCTGACAGTGATGACAACGTGACCACTAACATTTTACTAAATTAATCGCAAGCATTTAATGCAAATGACCAGGCATTTTTTCTGTCGAAGTAATTACCATTAACAATACTAACTGTTAAAGTTACTTATATACAGGCTTATTTTTTTATCACCATCCAATTTTTTTACAGGGTGTTTTACCCATGAATATGAACAACTTTCACTATGGGACCAACTCTGAAATCACGAAAAAAAAATCAGCTGTTTCATACATTTTGGTCAAGTAGGTATTGTACTTTTGTATGAAGCAGCTGTTTTTTTTTTTTCGTGATTTTAGAATTGGTCCCATAGTGAAAGTTGTTCATATTCATGGGTAGAACGCCCTGTAAAAATTTGGATGGTGATAACAAAATAAGCCTGTAGATAACGCTCATTTTTGGCTAATAATACTCGATAACTGAATGTGTGAGTACAAGCACAGTGCACAGCGTGTGAGTGAATATTATAGTGAAACTCTTTTACGAATGCTTTAAGTACCTACAAAATTTTTCTTTTTTTTGTTGCGACATTCGACTTAACGTTAAAGTACATGAATTCGCCGTCGGAGCCAATAAACTCATCGTTGTTGAATACCTGCACAGGCTTGTAAGCCCAGATTAACATTGAGGCCAGGCAGGGTGCAGGGCAGCGTGAGCCACAACAAGAAAAGAGCAGAATCTCAAGGCACATCTTCAAAAACAGACATCGGCAGCGCAGATAGTCTCTCATCAAATGCGTTGAACCGGGTATGGCAATAATAAACATCTAAGAGTTTATAAGTACAACATGATTTTCACCATGCTGCATCACTCTTAGAATGGTTGTTTATTTTGATTTCTCGTTGCTTGGCTGAAATGTAATGTCCCAAGTAGATTTTAAAATAAGAGATCATTTTTCGAGTTTTATTACCAAATTATTATTTTTATTCTTCCGTTTCTAGGATTTACGTCACGTGTCATCCCTACTATTTGTTGTTGAAATTCATGAGACGATTCTTATATGTTTATACTGACAATTCGATATCAATCTTATTTTTTTCAGTGTGTATGTTTCCTGTGCTTAGTTTCTTCTATTGCATGTCCCGCTTTTCTGTAATATTTATTTTGGAATAGAGTTTTTTTTTGCACTTTTTAAATGCTTTTATAGGAGTCGGTGCCGCACAAAAGTCTCAGTGGGAACGAGGAATCGACGATATACTCCACAGACATCAGGTCTTCCAACAGTTTGAGTCATAAGGTTAGAGCTGCACTTGTGGCTCATATTTGCAACTATTCTTGTTTTATTACCTATTACTTTATTATTCGTTCTTGCAATTTCGCTGTCTTTTAGTACGTCTTTATAATTAACAGTAGTATAAATAGACAGAGCATGGACAGAATCCTCTGTCGGGCATTCAAAGGAGCCCTTGAGCTTTCGGGGCTCTGCTCACCCTAATGATAATATTATGAAACCTAAAAATTTTTTCCAGTCTTCAATCTAACAACTATGTTTTATCAGATTCTATTTATATGTTAAGGTTTGATCAAACCTGGACACCGTCCTCTTAGAATAATAATAAGTTATGCAATGTGTAATAAAAAAATACCGAGGTCGATTAAAACAATTGACAATCGCCAATACACTATTTTTAATATTGTTCACGAATTGAATCATAGCCTAGGAACCGATAAACGTAATGATAAGGAAATTGTTACGACAACCTAACACAGTATCGCGCTCTTCGAGACGGGATTGGCCTCGAGATGGCCATAACACGCAGGTATGAACTTGGTAATCCATCTGTTTGGCAAACGAAGTTTCAAAATTTCAAATCTTTCTCTTTTAATAACATCTCTAGAAAAATATGAAAAATTAGACAAATAAATAATTAAATCAAATCATGTAATTTGGATAGCACTAAACTTGCGCAGATATTCACAAATTTTAAGTTGTCTCGGTATAACTAATATGACACAGCATAGGTATATTAATATAAAAATATTTGTTCTAGCATTTCGACAGCTAGATCCGAATTAAATTAAAACATCAATAGGCAAATCCAATTTAAAAATAGTGTATAAATGAGTCATAATTTTGACTTTCCCTCAAAGAATAATGAACCTTACGCAATGTCTATATGATTTATTTTCCCTTCAGAGCACAGATGGTGCAACGAACACTCCATCTCCAGGGAATAGTCGTCTCAACAAGAGGAATAGACTTGCCAACAGTGAGGAAACTCCTGACAAGACTGACGGAGAGTCTAGCTACTCATCCTTCTACTCTTCATTCTTTAAGACTGAATCCGGCAGTGCCGAGGACAGTGGTGACGGCAAAAATGGCATCAAGCCACCTCCAGTTAGGGTAAATATCAGCATTTTACTTCATTAGCCGCAAGGAGATCAGCGCTGGACCTTCGACTTCCCCTCACAGGATTCAATGGCCTGTGATGTCGCAAGGTCGCCCGTTTCTGTCTAGAGCTTGTCTCAATTTCTTTCAGTTCAGCTTTTCTATCAACTAGCGTCTACGGTATTCAATCGCCTGTAGTCACACATGGTTTGGTGACCAAAGAATTTTCCGTTTTCCTGTCGCCTACATTGGTGTCTCTCGTCAGACTTTGGAGAGGGTGATTAGTTATCTGATGTTTGTAAGACGCTAGTCATCGTTTTCAAAATACTTAGTAGGTTTACCGTTCGAAAACGAACCTACAACTTGATTTGATTGAAATGGACACAATAAAGCTCTAGACAAGGTATGTTTTGAAATGTTTTACAGTATGATTATAATCGTTATTATATTTTATATACTCACAAAGTATTCTTGTTTGCTCTTTTTTTTTGTTTCGTCAGACAATAAAAAGAAGTATCGTTTCAGAGTCCATTAAACGCGACAGCTTCTTACCGTGTACCTCAGCCCGCGAAGAAGGTCACCACCCAGAGGAAGATGGACCCGCCATGGCTGGAGCAGGTACGATAACAGTGATTACCGCTCAATCCGGTTTAACGAAGAACCTCTTTTTGACTTGATAGTAATTTGCCCTATCCCCTCTGTGCCTCGGTAAGTACGTCAAGCAGTTGGTCCCGGCTGTCATTCGTAGATCTTTGACAGTCGTTTCTGGTATTTAGAAGCCCGTAAGTCTCACAACCGTTTTTTCCAAGGGGTATCGTGGTAACACCTTGACTGCCAGACAACAGACACAATAGAAAATCTATTGTTTGCGGTCACTGGTGACCTACACAGCAGAGAATGTGTTAAACAGAATCTGGGTTGTGGAGGTCAGATAGGGAGTCGCTCCGTGTAAAATACTGCATACAGTTAGACTGGAAGCCAACCTTCACCACCCTTGGTTGACTGGTAGAGAATGACTAAGGCATTAAGTCCGCCTTTGTACCTTTTTGTGCGAAAAGTTTAAATAAATAAATAAGCCGACCCCAATATATATGAGAAAAGGCTAGGCAAATGAGTAATTCACACAGTCTAAAGTCATCCTAGCCCGATGACAGTTAAGACTAATACAATTTTTCTTTTTATAGGTATGCGTGACTTCAGAGCTGTTCTACAAGTACCAAATCCACACGAAATCTTTAGAAGAAACCCTTACGGCCGACCAACAGAGAATGAAGAATTTGGAACAGGTCGGTCTCTTGTTGATTTAACTTCTTCATGTCTTGTTTTCTGCAAATATTTGAGACAGACAAAGAAATTAAAATTCGTCTTCGTATAAAAAAAAAAAGCTACCGCTCTGTATACGCTATACACTGCTCCATATTCTAAAGTTGTAGTGCATAATACTTCAAAACCTTCTGTCTGATTGAAGGTACCATACAGTGGCGTGCATTGCATATAGGCATATAAGCAGTGCCTACCTCGATATATCCACATAAGCCTGTCAATTACATTTTAGTGTGTGTGGCCCACATTTAAGAAACTC
Source organism: Amphipoea lucens (assembly GCA_947508005.1). Classification (NCBI taxonomy): domain Eukaryota; kingdom Metazoa; phylum Arthropoda; class Insecta; order Lepidoptera; family Noctuidae; genus Amphipoea; species Amphipoea lucens. The sequence continues at coordinate 5,418,726 of OX382355.1, forward strand.
ACTAAATTATGATACCTAACAAAAAACAAAAACTTATACAAACGAGCGCGGCAGTAGGCAGTCGCCGGACGGCCTACTCGGCTCCCGTACTATTCGCACAATTTCATTGGTCTTTACTCGTTCAAGTTAATACGACAAAATTAAAAATACGTCCGTCTGACGCGTAATACCATGACGTTCAACCTTCGCAATTTATCACCCTTAAGTAGGCATGCACACTTTTTTTCTGATTAGATTAGTGACTCGGCCTAGTGCCTACCTATTCTAAAAACCAATGCACGCCACTGGTACCATACAAAGTTCAAAATCGTGCTGTCATACTATAACTTCGGGGTGATAAACGAACTCTCATTTCTCCACAGAGTATTTTTATTTAAATGACAGAGATTAGAATGCCGCTCGCAATGACTGATTTTAATTCATTTCTTAATCTTCATAATATTTCCAGCCCTCACTGGTCAACGAGCAGCTAAGCCAGTTGTACCAAGACCTTCAGCTAGAGGGTGTGGCTGCCAGACTTACCTTAGAAGAAGGTATCACCAGTTCCAGTAGTTCCGGCGAAGAAACCAGCACCTCTTTTTCAAAGGTAACTTTATATTCATGTTTATTGACTGCCACATAACGTAATTGTTATTTGTCTTGTGTTTATAACTATTCATATCATTTAGTGAATTTATTCCGGATGGCTTATGTATAGAGATCGGATATTCGGATGCATATTCACCTAAAGTTGAGAAAAATCCCGCGATTCCGGAATTTTGTGTTTTTTCTGACTATAGAATCGGATGCATATCTACCTACCTAATATTGTAAAGTAGGTAGATAAAGTCAGTAGTTTGGTATCTGCCTAGATACCAAACTGCAATAGCAAACAACGTCAAGATAAGATAACGGGCTACATATATTTAGAATAACTTTATTTATGTAGTTCCTTCCGGGCTTCCTTCCATACTATACACCCGACTAGTTATGCTTTCCCGGTGTTCCTGGCATCCCGGGAATTTTTTTTACAGAAAAAATATTTTAAGAAGCCGCTCCCATATTTTCATAGCTAAAAATTCACTTTAGGTAAATATGTATCCCATACGTGATGTATCCGAATATCCGATCTCTACTTATGTGTAATACATGAATACTAATCTTACATTATAAGTCAGTGGTTAATAGCCTTGCTTCTCATGCACGATGAAATCCGGATTTGAACCCACACCGGATTGAAGTCCGGGCTAATACCAATGTGACTTTTTCAATTCACATGTACTTTGAGTTTATCTTGCATTACATTACTGCCATTGCATCGGTGGAGGTGAGGAAACCTGGGGGGCAATTGCGTAACACATTATCAATCGGAATCGGTTTCATTTTGACAGTTTAACAACATTCATTATTACGTGTTGAGTAAACAAATTTTATGAACTAGAAATTTGCTTCAAAATGATTCTGATTCCGATTGATAGTGTGTTACGCAATTAGGGTGCTGGCCTAATAGTTAACCCTTTGAACGCCAAGCGCAGCTCATAGGAAGTATGCTCACTACGCCGAGCCATTTATTTACTATTCATATCATTTAGTGAATTAACCTACAAAATGCTAGTGATGGGGTATTCACAAATATCGATAAACCTTTATCACTGCTACTACAATAGATTATATATATGTGTGTTAAAGGAGAAGACGACAACATTTAAAAAACATAATCCTTTTACCTATTTTCTATAATATTAGATTATAAAGTACGGCCAACGAGAAGCGATACCAAATGTAAACAAAACACATGCAAGATCATTGGGAATAGCAGGGGTGCGTAACTTTTTGAAAGTTGGATTTATATTGGTTGTGGCTCCATCATTAACCACTCTTAATAAAAACAAACAATGATCAACAAAAATTAACTTAAACAAGAAATAATTAAATAAACAACAAAATAATAACAAAACTTTAACAAATAACTTGTATCACCACGAGCGCGTTCCGAAACAGAATGAATCTAAAATGGCCGCCGGAATGTTGGCGAACCCGTCTTGACGTTGTCATGTTTTTGCCGGGAGAACGAGACATTACGACAAAGGCACAAGATGGAAAGAGATAGATATTAGATTGTCAACGCCACAGTTGTTTTTTAGGTTAATGACCTTTCGTATCGCTTCTCGTTGGCCTTACTTTAGCACATCTATTTGTCGTCTAAACTCGTCGTTGGCGTTCTAGCGGCCGATTACGTTTGTCGCTTGTAAGCGTCGTTGGCGTTCAAAGGGTTAATATAAGTTTGAAATCGCCCACCCGTGTTGAGCAAGCATGGTGATTAATCCTTACGCCTTCTCTGTATGAGAAGCGACCTTTGCCCAGCAGTGGGATGTGGGTAAAAAGCTGGTATTATTATTGTCAAGTCGTATAAACCGTGCGAAGTAGAGGCTGATCGCTAATGTGTTATTAATATACAAGATTTTTTATCACCATCCAATCTTCTTAGCGTGTCGATGGCAATCTAAATGTACTCGGCCCAGAATTCGGCCACTTGTTTGGCGCCATCACTAGCGTCCATCAGTTCCTGTAACGTGCAGCTGACAGGACACGCAGGGCACGATATTAAGTGTTTCGTCGTTTGTGTCCAATATTTTTACAGGAAAAAAATTTCAGCTGTTTAATACAAAAGTTCAACACTTACGTGACCAAAATGTATGAAACAGTTATGATTTTTTTTTTCGTGATTTCAGAGTTGGTCCCATAGTGAAAGCTGTTCATATACGTATTCATGGGTAGAACCACAGATATAGGTAGACAATAGTAGGTAATAATTTTGAGCACGTTCTGACTACCTAAATACGTCCACCTCTGCCGCTAGCCGCTACCGAGGGTACGTGGCGTGTAAAACGCACCGCTTGCCGCCGCCGCCCCGCCTGCCGCGCCGCTCGCCGCTAAGACCGAAGTCGTGAATGGGCCGTAAGGCCGTTTACACATTATGCCGCAGCTGCAGTACCGCCGCCGCCGCGGTGCCGCTGTATTAGTTACCCTTGGATTTGTATGAACCCCCACACACGGCGTGCGCCGCCGCGGCGCCGTTTGCAAGGGTTCATACAAATCCAAGGGTAACTAATACAGCGGCACCGCAGCGGCGACGGCATAATGTGTAAACGGCCTAACTAAGCCAGAGCACCCCGACCAAATGGGTTAGATAAGGTTAGAACTGTGATCAACCGCGTGCGAGCCGAAAGAGCGAAGCGAGGCAAGCACTACTTCCAAAGGCCAGGCGGTTAACTAAACGGCTTATTTAACCAGTTGTAATAGGCTGAGAGAATTATATACGACAAATAGGTTTTATGGATTTTACAAATCTGGATTATTTTGCAGACTTCCCGCAAGAAGAGAGAATACAGCAGACTAGTTATGATTTATGAAGAGGACGCCCCCCTGCCCCCGCCTTCTGATGACGCATCAAATGCATCGGAAACGGCAGCTCAGCCGTCGACCTCCAAAACTTGTTAAGTTCCGACCACAAAGCTCTAGTTTCAAGGTCACCGCCACCCTCGCCAGATGTAACAACTATGCACAATTATGTTTAATATTTGCATTTAAGCCTCTGTGGTGATAAACGCACGAAATTCCAGATATCTAGTCTTCATTACGTACGTAACATAGATAAATAGGTGACTTTGAATTAATACAGTGCTTGCGATATAACGGACCGTTTCAATAAAATTGTGATGAAGATCTCGTGTTCGTGATTTCTACAAACCATGATCTCATTCGGTTCTCGACCAGACTTGGATTGGACAGATGTGGCCAGAGTTAAACTCTTCAGTTCTAGTCTCTGTTGCGTTGTTGACTCGTGCGGACTGCCATTTGCACCAAATAATAGTGATTGTAGAGAGACATTTAAGTTTAATTAAGAAGAAGTTTTTATAAGTTTTTTTTTTTTTTGGTAGAGAGACCACTGATTTTACATAGACAATTAAGTTTGATTAAGAAGAAGTTCTAATTAGTTTATTTCTTGTTGAGAGATTGCAATGATTGCAGAAGAGACATTCAGTTTAATTAAGAAGAAGTTTTTATAAGTTTTTTTTTTTTGGTAGAGAGACTACAGTGATTTTACATAGACAATTAAGTTTGATTAAGAAGAAGTTCTAATTAGTTTATTTCTTGTGGAGAGAGCAATGATTGCAGAAGAGACATTCAGTTTAATTAAGAAGAAATTCTTTTAAGTTTGTTTTTTGTTATGTGTTTTGTTTTTTTTATTTTATGTTGAAGATTTTCGAATTATATTATTGTTAATTATTAAGATTATTGTGCGTTACTTTGGGAATGTTAAGAATATACAAATTTAATTTTGTCATTGATCTTAATTTTAGTTGTGATACAATGTTCTTGTTACGGATAAGAAGCGATCTTATATTACAATTATTTTTAAAAGCTAATTGGTTACCTAGCTCAGGTTGGATACAACGCATCCTGTCAGCGTACCCGAATCTTAAACAGATTCGAAACTGTTAAAGGTCAAAAGTTATTCTAACCATTATTACACGTACATATACATCACGTTAATTAACCGTCACACGAACATAATGATACACAAATACACAAATATAATAATAGTTTACAATCGAATAGTTAATGTTTCCTTGAAAGTACTCTTAACATTCCTGTTGGTGCATACAACAAAGATATAATAGTAAAGTATTGATTGACAAACAGGGTAAAGTATTAGAAAAATCAGAATTACCATAAGCCGTTATAATTATTGTCAGAGATATATTTAGAAGCGCGTTATGTTTATTGTGATTGTGTGTATTATACACGCAGTAATTTTTTTTTGCATTTACTCGAATACGCAAGACATTGCTAGGTTATATGCATTTGTACTCCTAAATAGCTGGACTGATTTAAACGTATCTGTGGTATGAAAGGGATGTGTCGGAGATCTGAATTAACTCTAAATAACCGAATAAAAATATTTTGTTGTATTATCGGTAATTTTTGCGTTTTCGAGTGATTATTTTTTTACATAGATTTAAGCTCACGAGTCCTGAAGAAAAAAATTGCCTTATATAAAAATATTTTGTGACATGTAAAATAAAACCAATATTTGTGGTCCCATATGTAACAAGTGCCTTAGAATGCACGAAAGACGATCAATAATTATGATAATAATAAGCTTTGTTTTTTTTATTTCTACATGAAGATTTTTTTATCAGCATCCAAATTTTTACAGGGTGTTCTTTCTACCCATGAATATGAATAACTTTCACTGTGGGACCAACTCTGAAATCACGAAAAAATAAAGCAGCTGTTTAATACAAAAATTCAATACATACTTGACCAAAATGTATGAAACAGCAGATATTTTTTTTCGTGATTTCAGAGTTGGTCCCATAATGAAAGTTGTTCATATTCATGGGTAGAACACCCTGTAAAAATTTGGATGGTGATAAAAACTCTTCCTGTATAATATCATTAATATCATTGGAAAAATATTCCATAGACATGTTCAATTAATGAAACAGAAAAATATCGGATATTATAATCAAAGAGACATCGAGAGTAGGGGGATAATTAAAGTGAATAGGCACAAAACATTTATCAGTGGTAACGGCCGCGACTTACGAGTTGTAGGTCGTAGGTTCGGACCCAGACAGGCACTTTACTTTACTACTTAATAATTTAAAGAATTCATAAAATTAGGCGCTACCTCGAAAACCTACTAAGCGAGCGAAAGTTATGCAATTACTTTTGAAATGCAAAAGAAGAGGATATAGTGTGCATGCGCTCGGAACAAAACGACGTATGTGCCAAAACGAATTTACTCCTTTTTTAACAAAATAAATGAATTCAATTTAAAACTACTTTGAGTAAACTTTGATATGATGTCAAAAAACATATACCAATATGTTAAATTCCTATTCCACATACTTAACAAGTTACACGAAATAGAAAAACTACATTTATTTCAACATATCACCTTAAGGAAGTATCGTGCTATGATCGTTGCCAGAAAAAAAATCATATGACTATAATTCATTCCTATGACGATTATTGTAAATGCGAACAAAAAGTAACAATTCATTTGTTACGTTAGTCTTAATAACGTAAGTGTAAGTTATAAATAATATATATTATTACATAGATATATTTGTAAAAACTACATGCACAGTAACGATACCAATAAGTTGATGATGAATTCAGTTGAAACTTAAAATGACACTAGTAATTTCAACTTATTTTTATCTTGTGCGTGGTTTATTGTTAAAATAATCTCTTGAACTTATTTCATCCCAGTTCTTGATAGTTTAACTAATTAAGGCCGGCTAATGAGATAATTGATTTTCTATTGTAATGTGCCACCCCCGGGCGCCCGGCCGGAGCGATTAATATTACATATTAATCATTTATTATTATTATTATATTTTTTGAGTTTATAATCCGCTAGTTTTAAAAGCGGTGTCTTTTTTAAGTGAATTTTTCAGTCGTAGATCAGTATAATTAGGTAATAAGAGTCTACCACCTTTGTAAGAAGTCTTCTGTTAAGTTTAGTTTGTTAAAGATTAAGGGCCAGAGGGAGAATTACTATTTTCTATAGTAATAAAAGATTTAATAATATTTTTGGCTAAATGATTTCGATGCCCATTGCCACATGCGTGTGGTTTATACTATGTTAGTTTCGCATTAAAAGTTTCACCAATATTATGAGATTTCTGTGAAATAAATGATTGGCAAGTGATAGCTTCGTTTTATTCTGTACCCTTTTGTCTTCGTATTAGTTGGAATTCCCTAGTTAGAATAAGGCAAACTACAAATGTAAATTTCATTCAGGTAATTTTGTATAAAGTAATAATTGTGGGAAAGAGAAACGAGCATACCATGTGGTATAATCGATTTTATTTAATTAGTATTTCAGAATAATGCGTTGTGGGATATAGGTGGCGCTTTACAGCCACTCTGCCAGTCAGGGAAGTGCCACGTGGCATGTGGGACGTGGTCATTCGCTACCGACATCTGCCATTGGCGCGTTACATTGCTGACGAGGAAATGGGTCGTGTGAACTGCGCCTGCTGGCACAGAGGGCGTTGTTATTAACCGTTGCACAACGACATGGCTCATGAAATATTTACTAGTTATATTCCTTTGTCATTTTACTTTGTTTGAAGTAAAATTAATAGTTTGCATTTTCCCCTTTTATGATAATACACTCTTCTAATCACATAGTCGATTCACATGTCGCTTGCAATGTTTTAGTGTACAGTCACAAGCATAAATATTACTACTAGCTTCTGCCCGCGACTTCGTTCGCGTGGAAGTCGTAAGACATAAGAAATGTATATAAATTACAGCCACATTTTTATAAAGCTTCCCTGTATATGAGTCAGGAGTGGTAACGTGAGCGCAAGTGACGAACGTTGTCTATGTGAGAAGCAACTTGTCCTTTTTTTTTTATGGATTGGAAATCATCAAATGACCCCTCCCGCTCTGGGTGGAGCGAAGGGAGTGTCCAACTTGTCCTGAGGTAGACACCCGTAGCCTACAGTACATAGCAATAGAACCTTTGCTTGCGAAGTTTTTCATTTTAAGTGAATTAATAAAACCCTTGCGCTTGCAGCGCCTGCATATACCTACTACCTAATGGCCACAAGACAACACTGATACTGTGGCGCCTATTCCCTTGTTCACAAACTTCCGTGCATATTTTTCTTTCTATTTCATTAAGAAAAGGACAGAACATAAATATTAGTTTAGTCCTGTCAAATCAAGATACTCCATAGACAAGTTTAGACGTGTTAAAAAATTGGCTACTAAAAATACGTCAATTTATGTCAGGCGCTGACTAATTTGACAGTACTAAATTAATATTTATATTCTGTACTTTTCTTATTGAAATAGAAAGAATAAGATGCACCGAACTTAACTTTAGTTTAGTTTGTTAACAAGGGAATCGGCGCCACTGACTGATGCATTCTTTCAGATTATTCCTGACGAACATAATTATCACTATAATGATACAGGGTGGGGTGGCAGGGACAAACTGTAACCATGTTGAATTCTGCATATGTTTTTTTTTTCAGTTTATTCAAACTTGTTTTAAAATATCAACTTTAGTGGTTAACCTAGGTAGGTTACTTACCTCTTTTCCCAGGCCACCAAAAATATAGTGAAACGCATTTTGATTTGTTTCTTATGATCTCTAGATTACAGAAGTGGTAATCATTATACTTTGTCTAACGGGAATACTGAGAAAAACGGTCATAACCAGAAAATCACTAAAAATGCTATTAATTAGTGAGTAGGTTCGGCTCATCGGTAGGTATTATAATGTAGGTAGTAAAATATAGTGCACTGTTCAGTAATAAATAGTAGGAATATAGGGTGTATTGAACGTTTCATGAAATCAAAAATCACTTATGTACAGACGCCAGCACATCAAGCTACCCGAAACTGTCAAATTTTCCCAATCAACTTTGAACCTTATGCTTTAGCGACAAAGTTGAAAATACAGGGTGAAATTGAACACATGCGACAAATCGAAATGGGAGATTGTACTCATCATTATGAACAACTTTTACTATGGGACCAAACCTGAAATCGCGAAAAAAAAATCGGTTGTTCCCTACATTTTGATGAGTTATGCGAACATAATTGTAGGGAACAGCTGATTTTTTTTTCGCGATTTCAGGTTTGGTCCCATAGTAAAAGTTGTTCATAATGATGAGTACAATCTCCCATTTCGGTTTGTCGCATGTGTTCAATTTCATCCTGTATATTAAAGAAATTTGACAGATTGTAGTAGCTTGATGTGCTGGCGTCTGTACAAAAAACAAAAAACATTTTTATTACTCGTACTATAAGTATATCAATTTCAACATCAGACGACTTGGAAGTTTCCTTGCACGCATTACATGCCCATACCATTGACAACCGATTTCCACACAACTTTTCAGCCACCAGTGTCACTTTCGGAGTTCCTCTTTTATACTCATTTCTTATACACTCTGATGCATCATCATCATCATTAGCCTATAGTATACCACTGCTGGACATAGGCCTCCTATTGCACGCCATTCAACTCGATTTTCGGCAACTCTCATCTAGCTGCTACCAGTCATCCTGCGATCGTCGCTCCACCTAGCCTGAGGGCGTCCCATTTTACGTTTACAGATTCGCGGTCTCTACTTAAGAACACGTCTACCCCAACGGTCATCGGTTCTACGGCTAATATGGCCGGCCCATTGCCACTTCAGCATGCTTACTCTGTGAGCTATGTCGACAGCTTTGGGTCTCTGCCGGATCACATCGCTGCGGATTCGATCCCTCCGAGAGACTCCAAGCATAGCCTGTTCCATAGCTCGCTGAGCGACCTTGAATTTAGGGATCAGACGTACCGTGAGTGTCCATGTTTCGGCTCCGTAAGTCATAACTGGCAGGACGGACTGATTGAAGACCTTAGTTTTTAGGCTCTGTGGAAACCGTGCGAGAAGACTCGACGAAGCTTCCCGAATGCTGCCCAGCCCAGCTGAATTCTTCTGTTAGCCTCCCTCTCAAAGTTGTTCTTACCAAAGTGCAGAGTTTGCCCGAGGTAAACGTGTTCTTGAACAGCCTTGAGAGCACTGCCATTGACAGCAATCGGTCCCAGGGTAACGTGTTCGTTGAACATAACCTGGGTTTTGTCCAAGTTCATCCGGAGACCAATGCGTACAGAAGAATCAACTAGGCCGTCCAACATCTGCTGCAGGTCCTGCACCGATTCAGTCAGTATATAATAACGATGTCATCTGCAAATCTCAAGTGTGAGATGTACTCGCCGTTGGTGTTAATGCCGCGTCCTACCCAGTTCAGCGTCCTAAACACATCCTCCAATGCGTTAGAGAACAATTGCGGGGAAATTACGTCCCCTTGTCTCACTCCTCGACGCAGGGGGATATGTTCAGTTCGCTGGTACTGAGTTTGGACGGTCATTGTCGCGTTTTCATAAAGACATCTCAGCACTTGGATGTATCACCAGTCGCCTTGGCACCGCAGAGACTCATTCATACATTCTGATGCATACAAGACATTAACCTTTTAACCGCCCGACTTTATATGAGTTATCGTGCCCCCAGCGCCCGAAAAAAAAAAACGAAAAATAAATACCGATGAAACGAGCTGTGATGATGTAATAATAATACAGATTAAACGAGCTGTGTTATTTGGTCGTATCGGAATGGACACGAAAATATTTTTCGGATTAATCCGACATAAGCGGTTAAAAGGTTAATATTAATAAGTATAATATTAAATTGTCGAAATGTCTATTTCCTCGTTGGTCTAGAAACGCAACTGCGACCTCACAAGTGTCCTAGGTTCGATTCCCAGATCGGGAAAGATTTTGCGTGTTTTTCTACAATAAAACTTCATCTTCATTGTGACCTCCGTGATCCCCATCCCCCCAGTGGGACCGCGCCTGCTAGTATCTAATGAAACTTGCTACCTAGTGAAATTGCACTTTCAGTGAGGGTTGCATTTCAATTTAAGAATAATCGACTCTTTTCGCTACAACGGGTGCAAAGACCATTTTGGGCAAATTAACCTTTTGTTGCAGTCTTACTAAGGCACCTACTTAACATAGTGATTTATCTATATAAAGGAGAACCGGCAAAAATGTATGGAAGCTGGTCTAAGCACCAATAACAACCACACATACATATGTCACTAGATAGGTATTTTATTATAATACAATAACTAATATGGCGAAAAAAGTTACATATTTTGATGTTTCGTAGAACTGACCTGGACACTAGATAACGGAACCCTTGCATTGTTAATCACCTTTATTGGTCTTAGTTTGAATATATGCAAACACAATAGAATATTGTGATGATAATACAATAACATGGTACCATCGAGCTGCCCTGATTATGTACCTGGTCAGGCTATTTAACAATGGGTTGTAACTATAAACATTTTTTTAGGTTTTCAGGGGTGTAACCCCATGCTAACTTCGTAATAACTCTCGAACATAATTCTAATCAAATTGAGGCAAAATACCGCCAAAATTTCAGAACTTCCTTCCTAGAACTCAATTTTATAAGTAGTTAAGTACTTATAAAAACAAAAGAGTTATTTAAGAAAGTTTTTTTTTACGTTTTTGGCTCATTGCCAATGGGATTTTGAGTTACGCCCTTTATAACGGAAAGCGTCGAATCGTCGATATGTTAGCTATCTCTTCCATTTCGAAGTTTGGTTTGCTTGTTCTATTATTTGACGATGAGCTTAGTAGGCAGTGGGTAGGTAAGACAACGATTCCTCACATTCAAACGGCGGACACATCTGGCGAAGTGGATTTGCCTACCTACAGGTACCTACCTCTGTCTAGCCCTTCGAAAAACAGTCATAATATTTAATTTTCCATAGAAATTAAGTTTGTTTTAGGGGCTTCAAAGGATCAAACAAGAAGCTGTTGACCTCGTGGTTCAGGGAACCGTTAAGGTTCATAGTATCCTTCCGCATCCACAGTTGACCAAGTCTTCTCGCAAGTTACGCCACACTTCACAAGGTAAAGTTGTAGATACCTACTTAAACAAATCGCTGTGTTCAATAACATCCGCCAGAAATATTCCGTACGTACAAGACGCACTGTTATCTATTTACAAAAAAGGCATAATTACATTTCAGCTTCACAGCCCGATGAGAGCTATCCAAGCGACTCGGAAGTTTTTAAAACGTCAGAGTTTAATGTTTCGCCACGTCACACACATTATCACCGGCACATCGCTACACTGTAGTTACATTCACGCACACAGAGGCAGGTTTACAAACACGCGCGGCTCTACCTGCGCAAGAGTCGCATTCCGTCACCCACCTCCGCGATTGGCCGCCGAGCCTGCAAAGGCTGCGCACAACGTTTCAAATTTTTAAATTTAGAAAGTTTAGCTCAGTGTTTGTGATTGGTTTGGTTCGAGGCATAATGTCGGCAGTATTGTAAGGTGAGATTATGAGTTTATACTTAGTTTAAGTGCAGCTACTTGATATCAGTGCGAAGGAAACAGTTTATACATTTTCTCACAGGTTGGTACTTAGCCACTTACTACGTATGGTGGCTGTTTGCTATGTATTAACTAAGTATGTAGATACCTGATGATGCCTAGAAACGCCTCTTCGACTTTGAAATTCAATATCAAACAGGTTTATATCCCATAGCTTGCTTTCTCAAACTTATTTAACTAAGAAACTACGTGATAACAGCTATTTAGAGAATGATCTTGGCGATCCACGATCCATCATTCGTGTCTTACTCGATGACTAATGCGAAAAATTCTGCGAAAAAAATCCCCAACATTAAGTTCTTGGTGCAGTTTTTGCAGAGGCTTTGTTAAAACTGTGACATCACGAGTATTGTCAAGGTTTACTTTAATGGCTTGCGAGTCTTGCGACTTGACTTGTTATTAATTTACTATAGTCAATGAACACCCGAGAGTGATTATCAATCACTCTCGAACATCACATTTGTTCATTATCTCACTGATCTAATAATGTTGTTTTTTGTATTTACCAAGAACTCTGCTTCTGGCTGGCGTTATTCATCTGGTTTTTACCAAGTTTTACCATGCTTGCACTGCATTCCTCCCTATCACGTCCACGTTGCCTACTGCCAAATCTTCAAGTTCTTCAACGGTCGGTCTGTTGTTTCTTATGTGGCTGGATGTCATGAGAGGTTTACCTCTCATGACATCCAGCCAGCGCCTGTCTTTAGGTACTGACACCTTGTCCATCTATTACTTAAAAATTTTATCGTTCAGTTAAGACAGTACTGCCCAGCCTCAAAGTAGAATCCAATCCACGAAGACGTTAATTAAAAATAATATGACTGTCATTTTAACACGCATTTCTCCCGTAACGTATCTACTAGGTAAATGGAAGACCGGCCAATGGACTTGGAACAATGATCTTAAACTAATCACAAACAGATAAAGCGCGGTCGCACTTTATCTGGTTAATTACCTTGATTAGAAAACGTTACGTTATAAAGTAACGCCAGTCTTATGGTGCAGTTTGCTTTGTACATAATGATGATTACATTAGATTAGATATTCAGAAAACAGAGCGGAGTCCCGACTCCCCAGCGAAGAGGTTTCTATTACAAAAGAGATATCCTGCCGCACAGGCTTTCGAAAGTCCTTACACTGTTTTGAAACGGTTACTGTAGGGTCGGGACACATTGATCGAAGACTTTCACACTGCCGATTGAGAAGGAGCACACAGCGCACCTTCGGTGCAACAAAGTCACAACAGCTCATTTTTTTAATTTTACAGGAGAGGACTTTTAAAAGTATAGGCATGGTTCAGAGACAATTTGGCACACTTACCTCAATTTTGCAGTTTTGGCTATTTGTGACTTTGTTGCACTGAAGGTGCTACATGCTCTCTTTTCGTACTTTTTGTATGGTCAAACCGTCGAACGCCGTCGATCGCCGCCGGAGCGCGTTCGCCGCAGTCGATGCGAAAGGATGCGTACGTGGTTCCATACTTTCCTCTCTTTTTGTATGGACAAACCGTCGAACACCGTCGATCAATGTGGCCCGACCCTAATTGCGTAACACACTAACAGTAGGAAGTGCTTTAATTTTGACAGTTCAACAACATTCGTTGCGTTTCTTTGTTGAGCACACAAATTTTTCGAACTGTATAATGAAGTAATGAAATAGCCATATCCTTCAAAATGATTCAGATTGTGATTGATAGTGTGTTAGGTTAGGGTGCTAATCAATAACTTATCTATACTATTAATATTATAAAGAGGTAAAAGGAGACTGTTAAAATTTGTATGGGAAGTGGTCTATGATCCAATAGCGATACTGTAGAGGTATTTCTGTGGGAATACCTCAACTATACTCTTGTGCAAAGGGGCATCAAAATTTAACCCGGCGGTTTTGAGAAAAATAATACTTTAAAATTCACATTTCTTGCTACTATTTTTATAATTTAAAAACGTTTTAACGGATATTTCTGACCTTATACTACTTAATTACTGTGGTTTTCTGCTAAACAAAGACACCAGTGCTGAATTTCATTTTTTTTTTCGTTTTTAACCGACTAAAAAAAGGAAGGAGGTTCTCAGTTCGTCGGAATCTTTTTTACATTTTTAAATATTTATATTCACCGATTTCTCGAAGACGGCTAGACGATTTAGAAATTTTTTTTTTTGTTTGAAAATATATACTTTACCAAGTGATCCCATTGTCACCAGGTCAGGTTAGAACGGGTATTTCTGACTTTATTAATGTGTTTCTCTACTAGGCAAAGTCACTTGTCCCCTCAACTTTTTTTTTGTACTTACCAATTTTTAGGCATTTTTTAAATATTTATGTAGGAAGGATACGTCTTAAAACAAAAAATTACTCCAAAATACGAAAAATAAGAAGGAACTCTATTTGTAGCAGCAGAAAAAAGGGTGTATGTAAAAAACTTTTTATACATCACTATATAGTATAAAACAAAGTCGCTTCCCGCTGTCTGTCCCTATGTATGCTCAGATCTTTAAAACTTCGCAACGGATTTGAAGTCGGTTAAAATCGAAACAAATACTAAAATCTAGGAAAGAAACACATTAATTAAGTATTATAAAGTCAGAAAAACGAAAACGAAAACGTTTTTTTTAAATAAAAATGTTATCATGAAATTATGTACTTATTCTAAAATATCAAGACTCCCGGGTCAGATTTTGATGCCACTTTGCACAAGGGTGTAGTTGAGGTATCCCCACAGAAATATCGTAACAGTATCGCTATTGGTTCATAGACCACTTTTAATGTTATCTTGAAATTATGTATTCTTAAATATTATATTTCTCAAAACTGCCGGGTCAGATTTTGATGCCACTTTGCACAAGGGTATAGTTGAGGTATCCCCACAGAAATATCGTAACAGTATCGCTATTGGTTCATAGACCACTTTTAATGTTATCATGAAATTATGTATTCTAAAATATTATATTTCTCAAAACTGCCGGGTCAGATGTTGATGCCACTTTGCACAAGGGTGTAGTTGAGGTATCCCCACAGAAATATCGTAACAGTATCGCTATTGGTTCATAGACCACTTTTAATGTTATCTTGAAATTATGTATTCTTAAATATTATATTTCTCAAAACTGCCGGGTCAGATTTTGATGCCACTTTGCGCAAGGGTATAGTTGAGGTATCCCCACAGAAATATCGTAACAGTATCGCTATTGGTTCATAGACCACTTTTAATGTTATCATGAAATTATGTATTCTAAAATATTATATTTCTCAAAACTGCCGGGTCAGATTTTGATGCCACTTTGCACAAGGGTGTAGTTGAGGTATCCCCACAGAAATATCGTAACAGTATCGCTATTGGTTCATAGACCACTTTTTAACAGTCTCCTTTGTTTGTAAGTTTAATGTAGGGGGTAATCTCTGGAACTACCAGTCGGATTTGAAAAATTCTTCTTGCAATTGATAGCCCAATTTTTGAGGAAGGCTATAGGCTATTTAACGTCACGCTATGACCCTTAAGAGCCGAGCAAAAGCGCTATGGGGAAACGAAGTGATAGAGCAGGAGACGCGGGCAAGTGATGCAATACGACGAGATGGGTCGAGGGAATAAGAAATTTCATGCGAACGAAGTCGCGGGCAGCAGATACTTCCATAATAAAGTTAATATGTTTATGGTAAATATTACTGTAAAGTGGATTCCATCAAATTCAAAATTAATAGAGAAGACTAGACAGAAGGCCAGTCTTCTTCAAGATTTAGAATCCCCCTCAGTATTTATTAATACTTATTTGCAATCAATTTTGGGAAAGCGTACGTTGAAGAAATCAGAACAATTTAGTCACAGGTTTAATAATTAAATATCTAATGTTTATTATGTCTCCACAAATTACATTCTTATACAAGTTATTAAGGTGATATAATGAAACAAAAATTGGTTCTTCTATTTCGTGTAACTTGAGAAGTATGTGGAATAGGGATTTAACATTTTGGTATATGCTTTTTGATTCTTTGGTCTAGTATCATGTAAAAGGAATACACGATTCAATAGAATTTACTAGAATTATCATATTAAAGTTTACTCAAAGTAGTTTTAAATTAATTTCTTTTGATAAAAAAGGAGTAAATTCGTTTTGGCACATACGTCGTTTTATTCCGAGCGCACGCACGCCATAGCCATCACACTTCTTCTGCATTTCAATTAAGTAATTTCATCACTTTCGTTTGCCTAGAAGGTTTTAGAGGATTTTAGATTTTCGAGGTAGCGCCTTAACCTTTTAACCGCTTATGTCGGATTAATCCGACAAATATTTTCGTGTCCATTCCGCCAGAGTCGTATATATACGACCAAATAACACAGCTCGTTTAATCTGTATTATTAATACATCATCACAGCTCGTTTCATCGGTATTTATTTTGCGTTCTTTTTTTTTTTCGGGCGCTGGTGCCTCGATAACTGATATAAAGTCGGGCGGTTAAAAGGTTAAATCGACAGGTATTTCATCAAAAGAGAGGAGCAATTTTCGTACCTAATTTTAAGAACGTTCACAGTCTGATCTCAGTTTCAAACTGTCAAAAATACCTCTAATTTCCCTACATTTTTGACGTTTTTGACATTGATTGTCGCTGAAATGAGATTGGGACTAGATTTTGAACGTTTTTAATTACGGAAACTGGTCCTCAGATTTAGGTAGTTAGAGGTACCTATATTTATGAAACAATTGCACATTACTTAATTACCTGCCGACGCAGTTAAATAAGACGTTTGTAATTTTGTTGGTACCTATACCTATAACATGTAACTAGCACTCCGTCGTTCTCCTCGCCTGGCATTTCCAATGCTACTCTAATATTTATAAACTTCAGGCAACCCGTTCGCGGTAATAACTTCCATGTAGGTAGGTACAAAGCCCCCTTAGCAGTTAACAATTCCAACCCTCGAATGTACCTGGGTATTTCCAGACAAAAAACCCTGTTGTTTGAGAACCAAACAGCTGTCAGGTGTAACAATTGCAGTAGGTAGTCAATTCTTGGTAGATACACATTGTAATTAGTAGGTTTAGATTATTACTAATTAGTTTCGATCGTTATTAAATTCCAAGAACAAGTGTCATTCGATTCTAGTGTTCGCCAAAATGAATTATTAATGAACATATTACCTAAATGGTAGGTAATACTTAATTACCTATTCCGCAATTGCACTGCCTTTATTAAAGTATGACTTATGACGGTATTATTAGAAAATCCCATTACGTAGAGTACGTACCTGCCTAATTTATTATTGGAACCAGAAATAATTAAAGAAGAACAATAATTTAATACTTACTTTCATAAATAAATTAAAACAATTTCTATTATATAAATGCTATTAAAATATCAATGAATATTTAAACGATAAATTTTAAATTTTTATTTTTTATGAAATTTATAATTACAATATTTATTATAACTACAAAGTAGTCAAATAAAAGCCCTCTTCCTCTTTCCTACGTTTGCTGTGCCCGACAGGGTCCACAATGATCATTTCTGTAAAACCTACCTACCACCTAATTTCACATGAATATATTGAGCAATAAATATATTGAGTATTGAGTAGGGAATGCAGAACCGGGATTTTTGGGACCTTCTGGCTAAAGAAGCGGGATTCCCGGTACTTTCGATACTTTCGGGAAATGATACTTCGCGTTTAGAATATTTCTAATTTGGCGTGGAATACACTTGCTACGTAGTAGTAGAGTTGAAAGTGTTGAAACGGACAAAGTAAGAGAAAGACGAAATGACAGGGCAAGATAAAAACATTTCGCGATCCCCGTTCCCGGATTTCCCGGGACTATTCACTAGTATTGAGTAAATAAATACTAGGAATAACATATCTAAAACAAAAACGCAAAGCCTAGTTCGAGGGAATCGAACGCGGGACCTCGAGCTTGCAATGCAGCCGCACGTTCCCAAAAGCGATAACAATGTGTACCTAATAACTATAATGTAATAGCCGATTTTTTTGCTAAACAATTGCAGGTAAATGCATTTCTACCTAACCTTATAACTTCATGCAAAAGCGTGATGTTTCTAAATAATAATTAATAAGTAACAAAACAATGCAATGAGAGCAGTGGTGGCCAAGTGGTAAAGGCCGCGACTTACGAGTTGTAGGTCGTAGGTTCGAATCCAGACAGGCGCTTTACTTTGTGTAAATTATTTCACCACCACTGCTCTCAAAACGGTGAAGGAAAACATCTTGAGGAAACCGGCATGTCCTAAAACCAAAAATTCGAAGACATGTGACAAATGCCAATCCGCACTGGGCCCGCGTGGTGGATTACGGCCCACTCCCTCTCACTGAGAGGAGGCCTGTGTCCCAGCAGTGGGAACATTATAGGCTGATTATGTTATGTGTAAAACAATGCCAAATCTATAGACCGTCTAAAACCGTCGACGGTCATGTTACAAACGCATTTCAGGTACAGAAAAATAATTTGAATTCTTAATCAAATAACATGATATCCATTCCAATTGATAGTCAGTGCGGTGCATGGTATCGATTGGTCTAATAATAAATAGTCAATATTCTGCAGAGCTTCCACACTCATTGTTAGCTGCTTGGTTACCGGGCAACGTCATTCTAGTGCCTACTGCCATTGCTTGAGCCCTACAAGAAGTGCAAGGGCTGCCATGACCGACAGACGTCCGTTACAAAAAATTTAAAAAAATAAATTAAATTATTCAAAGTCCTTAAATTTATTGGATACTGCATTTAATTACCAATTGAATTTAAGAAGTGTATTATTTACTAAATTAAATTAATTGATTTATTGGTTTCCTTGAGGTTTTTGAATAACATTTACTTGAGGCAAAATGGTGTTGCACTTATGGAAGACGCACAAATATCGGAAGAGAATGATGGGGCACGAGATGAAGATCTACGCAGTAGGTACGTTCGTCTTCTTAATGAGTTATATAGTAAATAATTTCTCATAATAAAATAGTGACACAGGTAGTGATATCACTTATATGAGTCAATCAAGTGAACTTAATGCCTATTTATAAGGTATGTGAATTTCCCGCCTTATCAGTTCCGGCTCTTATTTATAAATAACATACTACTTTTGCACTACATTCGCATATTTGACATATTTTTGTGATCCGATAATTTACTTATATTTTTGTTTACTGCTTTCTCTGGAATGGGAACTTGGAAAAATAAAGGTTAGTGTTCATTGTTATCTTCATAGTTTTTCAGTGTTACCTTGAACTGTTTTTTAACCGACGAAAAAACGGAGGAGGTTCTCAAGTCGACGCGTATATATTTTGTTTTAGTTCTTTTTATTTTTTGAAATGGGTTTGCTCTTGACTCTAGTCTAGATCAGAGGTGGCAGAGACAAAGTCGACGATGGAGTGAGCTTACCCAGAAGAAGCCTGTTCACTCTCACTTTGAAGAGTTTGGGGTTGTATGCGCTCGGAAATGTTTTACTTAACTCATGGAAAACTTCTTGCCAGATTGGGGTAGGTAGCGGAGGGAGTTTTAAGGCAATGTTACACAATTTTGTTTTTCTTTAACACACCTTTATAAAAAACCTTCTTTTATTTTCTTGTGGGTATTTTTAGAAAGTATTGTTGGTAATTTAGCGTCAGCGCGTTAGAAAGTATTGTTGGTAATGGCGCCTTATTTGGAGTTTCCCGAGCAACGACTGGATTATTACCTCGTCTTATTTTCATATTATATTTAGAATAAGTATTTATGTAATTATAATTATGTATATTTATAGTAATAAATAAATTTGAAGTATTTAGTAAGTACGTAAGTTCGGATAAAATATTTTTTTCCCCTTTTTATTATAAGTATAAGATTTTATATTTTTAATGTTGCTGGTAATTAATGTTTTTTTCTTTGATTTCACGTTTAACTATCTATACATATACAACGGGATCAGATGCAAACTATGCTAGGTACCACATAGGTTGATATACGATTTTTTTTAAGTTTGATTTGTTTTAGTATGTCTTTCATAGAAGTTTAATAGGAGTACCTACCTTCCTACAACCCTGCCCTGTTGCCCTGTTAGTCAAAATAGGACAGTTTAAAAACATTTCATTTTTGTTGGTGGTGGTATCAAATTGGTTTTTGTGTGATGTCTCCGAGTGTGGAAATTGTGACTACATTGTTGTATTGGGTTCCCATCTGTAAAAACAAATATAAGTGGTAATAGTAAATAAATGTTTAAAACAATAAAACTATCTGAATTACTCACGCCAGTATTTGAGCTGACTGCGTTTAATTGTAAATGCTTTAAATATTCACTGCTCCTGCCAAACATTTCCCCGGTACGCAGCTTAATAAATACTGACGTAAATTCAGTTTTATTTAAAAGCCTTGTGAAAACCGGTTATCCCGGCAGGTGAGCAAACAGCAAATAGTAGTAGAGACAGCTCGGCGTAATATCCGGGACAGAACAGAATGTCCCAATCATATCCGGCCCCATCCTCGTTCAAGCGATGACATATTGCTGCATTCAATTTGTTATAGGCATTTCATTTTAGTTCAATTTTAGTGTGAAATGTGTTTATTACATTTTTTATTCATGTTTAATGAGTTAATGACGCTTTATATAGGATCATAACTTTCTTCAATAGGTAAAGTAAGGTAAAAGCTAGATAAAGGTATAGCATCCAAGGCGAAATACATTTACGCCGATGCACATCATTTATTCAAAGTATTGATTGCATTTTAAATCAACTTCATGCCGTGGCCTCGCCACAAAGAAAGTTATGTCTGTTACTTCGTTTAAAATGCACAAGGCTTGGGAAAACTGTGGATCGATAACACATGCATCCTTTGAATTATATATTACCAATTTCCCTTTACTAATGGCGTCTTTGTTTCAACTATACCTGCTAGGTATTTACTAGTATATTACCAACAACTTTGTCCTCTAAATCTCGATTGCAGTGACTGTTTTCGTTAACAATTATCCGGAT
The DNA here is from genome assembly GCA_947508005.1 of Amphipoea lucens. Lineage (NCBI taxonomy): Eukaryota > Metazoa > Arthropoda > Insecta > Lepidoptera > Noctuidae > Amphipoea > Amphipoea lucens. The sequence continues at coordinate 5,439,677 of OX382355.1, forward strand.
AAGAATCTTATCTTGGTGAGGTAGAGTTGATTTTTCCGTGGGGATCTTTATGTGATTGTGAGACATACATAGAGCATCGGGTTGAGCACTCATGGCGGTATTTGTTGCATACCAATGAGAAGGAAACAATAAGGTGGTGTAGGAGTCGCGAGGCGTCTTCGCTTCGTCGCTTTCTCGTGCTGTCATCACGACTCACGGTCGGCGCTTCGGCGGTGTGTTGGTGACGAGTTGCGACCTTGTTTGATAAAAACGTGCGGCCTGCGGGGCTGTCAGATAACGGCTGAGGCTGAAAATATTATGACAATAACGTCGCAATTGCTTTACAAAACACTCTCGTTAAAGTAAGGGAATCGAGGAATTTTGGGAGCATAACGAACGATAGCGCCTGTGTAGCCCGCGACATTCAAATTTTCTTAAATTTTTTTGCAGATTACTAGTCAGTAACAGGTTGTATGTTGATCAAAATATGATTCGCGAGCGTAAATAATATGTATTTACAGAATTGTAATCATCAAAATCATAAATTATAAAGTTTATTAAAGATTCAAATATTTACATAATTTAAAAAGCTAACAGTCTAAAATAATAATATGTAGGTACAAGTATATAAAAAGGGAGGGGAAATAATTCATATATCTATGGGAAATAATCAAAGGGCATCAAAAAATTCGTCCGCATCGCTGTCAACAGGAAACGTGCCTAAAAGGCTGGCAGCATTGCCACCACAGAACAGCTCTTTTAACTGTTCTGTGATTGCCACGTTGTATGGCAATGCTGATTCTTTGGCCAAAAAATAAGCCAAAGATTGTATGTAAGTATTATGTATTACCTACTATTTTATGAAATCATTACATTTAAGGCATTTTTATAATTCTGTAAATACTTACATAATGTCACGGTCGCGAATCATATTTTGCTCAACATACAATGTGATATCTACTAACTAGCAAATTGCGTAAAAAACGTAAGATTTTAATATCGGTCACCTTTGTTTTTGTTACTTGTTTGTTCAAATGCCGCGATCAATGACTATACAACCTTCTCTTTGGCCGCGATGATTAAATAATGTCCAATAATAGGAATAGATAATAATTAATTATTTTGTTAGCATTTCGTTTAAAAAAGGCTTAGGTACTTAGCTTTTCAGTTGTTTCCTTAAATGCCTTAGTCTATAAATATTTAATAGTAGCCTTAATATTCAATAATATTTATTAAGTAATTCCGTTGGGAGGTAGGATGCACGGTGGCGGTGCGGTGGTACGTGCGCGCGCGCCTCCGCTTCAAGGTGATCCGCGCTTAGATCACTGCATACCGATCGTGTCACGTTCAGCCAAATACCGTAGTATATGCCTAAAACTACGCCTGTTTGTTATCATTATTAGTAACTAGAGGGTCTAGGGACAAGTGACAAACGATTTTGTATTGCTACACGACTTTCAACAGGATTGACAGACACTTTTCGGTAGCTTATAACATTTCAGTCTTACACATTTTTAGGGTGCCGTACCCAATGGGTAAAAACGGGACCCTATTACTAAGACTATACATCTGTCTGTCTACCTGTGACCAGGCTGTATCTCATGAACCGTGATAGCTAGACAGTTGAAATTTTCACAGATGATGTATTTCTGTTGCCGCTATAACAAAAAATACTAAAAACAGAATAAAATAAATACTTAAGGTGGGCTCCCATACAACAGACGTGATCTTTTTTGCCGTTTTTTGCTCGATATTAATAACGGCAACAGGTAGACGCTTGAAATATTTACAGGATAGGTACTTAGTTGTATATTATTCACTGTAAAAGTAAATAATAAAATTAAAATAAATTAAATAATGGGGGGCTCCCATACAACAAACGTGATTTTTTTATATAAGTATGTAGTGTTACATATTGTACGGTGGTACGGAACCCTTCGTGTGCGAGTCCAACTCGCACTTGGCCGGTTTTTTACTTTTCCATCACCATTATCGCAAATAGAATGTCACTTTACTAGGCCCATAGGTATTTGGTTATATCGACACACTCGTCATAATTTAATCGAGTCTTATAATTCTTCATATCGTTTTAATCGGGCCTACCCCTTTCTTCCCTATCAGAGGCGTGCATTGGTTTTCAGAATAGGTAGGCACTAGGCCGGGTCTAGTCTAGGCAAACGCGGCCACTAATCAGAAAAAAAAGTGAGGTCAAAAGTGTGGTTATTTGAGTAGGCATGCCTACTTAAGGGTGATAAATTGCGAGGATCGAACGTCATGGTATTACGCGGGAGATGTACGCATTTTTATTTTTTTCGTATTAACTTGAACGAGTAAAGACCAATGACAATGTGCGAATAGTACGGGAGCCGAGTAGGCCGTCCGGAGTCGTTCCACAACTCGTCCCACATGCCTACGGCCCATTTTGGGACGAGTCAATGAAAACAAAATATATTTTATTTTCGTTCTGCAAGTCGTCCCACATTTTTTTTGTATGGAACTTTAAACTTTATCGACGTTTAGTACAGTTAGCAAGACAAGTCATAACAATATATTTTTAAGTATTTTTAGTTTTTACTTTCGTTTTGTTCATAGATTATTTAATATTAAAAAAGTCAGTACAGACCTACCTACTAAATAATATTTTTCTAGAACAACAGTTTATTGTTTCATTTTACAAGTAAACGCACAAGTTCGAAGTGTTATCAGAAATTAATAAGAATAGTAGACATGTATGACTTTCGGTTATTATCAGGTAATAAACAATGGTTACGGTGGTTACTTTTGAAGTAAACGATGACAGGACAGACCTATGAATAAAATGAAGATACAAAAATACTTATATTTTGTTTCAGTATCAATAAATCAATAAAACTACTTAGAGATAAGTAGTTAAGATTAGTATTTCATAGAATTGATTGTTGCTAAAACGAGTTAGTATGGTTTATACTTTCCGAAAGAAAAGGTAAAGACATTATTTGAGACGGCTTATGCATGGGGTACGCATTACGTATTATACAACCTCCTACTAACTTCTGTTACCCTAGTACTTTTCAAATAAAACTAAACTAAATGAATGTGGAACAAATTTTTACAAATTTATTGTTGGTTTAATTTTGAACTCCGATGAATCTGTGACTCTGGCTGTGCATAAATTAATTCTTCCTGTTTAAAACCTTTGCCTATCGTTCTAGTGCTGGTGACTCTTTCCTATTTGTGCCTTCTGACTGTATTCTGTGCTTGTGAACTGTTCTTGTAAATTTGTCATGATTTAATATTTTCTGTTTATATGTGACAATGTTGTGATTATTAAATATTTTGTAACCAATTCTTTTTTTGTATTATTTCCACATTAACACTTTTGCTGCTGATTGTACATTTTCTCATTTTAAGAGTAACGTGGGACGACTTGCAGAACGAAAATAAAATTTATTTAGATTTTCGTCAAGTCGTCCCAAATGGGCCGTAGGCATGTAGGACGACTTACTGAACGACTCGCCGTCCGGCGACTGCCTACTGCCGCGCATGTTTGTATGAAGATTTTGTTTTTTGTTAGGTATGATAATTAAGTGAGTTTCTTAATGGGGCACATACACTAAAATGTAATTGACAGGCTTATGTTGATATATCGAGGTAGGCACTGCTTATATGCCTATATGCAATGCACGCTTCTGTTCCCTATTATTTTTCACATAAACACCACATAAAACCAACTCTTATAAGTATTGAAATATTATCAAGTTCTAAGAATCGTAATAAAATGGCAAAGGAAGACTACCCTCACCTGACGACGATTCCTCGAAACGTAAGATAGATTACTATTTCAAAGGAGAGGATTGAAGATAGGGATCCACAGACAGGTTGTGGTCAATGACAGCTGCAGCCACGGATATCTATGGCTGCAGCCACGGATATCTATGGCTGCAGCTTATGTTTGCATTTTTATTCAAGAGAAATATAGTAACTTTGTAGATTGGGATTCTTGAAGTCTCGGATGTGATTAAGTATGAAAGAATATTATTTGCCTACCTACTTTGGACGTAAACCTAAATAAAATACATAGGTAGTTACCAATTCAATAGCAACATCAAACCAACCGTGTTATAAATCGTTCTCTCACAAATTCTTGGCCTTCACTCAACATTTTTGTCAAAGAAATATTGTCAAAATTATCCCTCACTCAGGAAATTCACAAACTAATCCTTGAGTGGCCTAGAGAAGAGCAGTGTTGACCCCATAGAAATGTAAAGCTGTTAACGACCGCGACTTCCGAGTTGTAGATCTTTTCGAACTCTGACAGGCGCTTTACTTTGTGTAAATTGTTTCAACGCCGCTGCTCTCAAAGCGGTGAAAGAAAACATCGTGAAGAAACCAGCATGTCCTAGAAGCAAAAATTCGAAGACATGTGACATTTTAGAACCCGCACTGGGCCCGCGTGGTGGATTACGGTCCGTGTGGTGGATTAGGGCCTGCTCCGTCTTACAAAGAGGAGGCTTGTATCTCAGCAGTGGGAAGATTATAGGCTGAATGAGGAAAACTTTTTGAGTATCCTCTTTAAACCCATATTGTCAACTCCTTTCATGAAATATGCCTTGCATGCGTCTAGTCATTGTATTCCCGCTTTACGTATCCAGCAAGGATTCCAACATGAACGTCTGAAGAGCGCTGAAATCAATCTTAGTTAGGCACGCTTTGCTCTCGGAACCAATTTTACAACTGTAAGGCTTAGTCTTCAACTGTGACTTGAGCGATTGATGCGTGAATAATAAACAGCTTGGCCTGTCAGTTCACACCCAGCCTTATTTATCGTTTTTAGTTCCCTTTATTTTGCAACACGATGCAAAGTCAATAAAGTTCTGTCGGTTGCAAGTTTGGGCTGTCACTATTTCATGAGTTTACTTATAATATTTTCAGTGAATTAACTAATAGGCTAGTTTCCTAAAAAATTCTAATTAGTTCGTCAGTTAGATTATCGAAAAATAATGGACCCATATTTTTTCTTTTGTCAATCAAACAAAAAATTACAAAGATAAAGCGCGTCAAAATTTGGGAGTGGGGGGTCGTGACGTCACGCCGTGCTAAGTCGCACGGCGTGACGTCACGACCCCCAACATTGTCATTTTTTGTTTGATTGACAAAAGAAAAAATATGGGTCCATTATTTTTCGATAATCTAACTGACGGACTAATTAGAATTATTATTTTTTTACCCAGGAAACTACCCTATTGCTGTGAAATTCGCATTCGATATAGCATATTTTCTTTACGTAGGTATGAAGCATGAATAAAGTCCTTCAGACCTCCAGCTACGATTAAATTATAGACAAAACGGATTCTTTTTTCAGCATTTTATTTGCACTTCGTACTTACCCACATAAAATGACAGCAGATCTGTACTTGCATACTGTATCAAAAAGGCTCTAGGTATGTACGTCCGGTAGGGTCATCCACCACCAGCGGTACGTTCACTTCAACAGTGGATTCACTCCACACTGCTTTCCAATATGGATCAAAGCGTCGCATATTTGATGTCGGGTTGCCTAGCAACGACAGTAAAAACTTAAACAGTACAGTTGTGATTCAGACCAAATGCGTTTGTTAACAATCATGAGTAAATCGTGTAAAATGTTTGAGCCACAGTTTCCTCCCTGAAGGTTTGTTTTGAAGACATTGTGTGTGGTGGTGGTATGTGGTGGTGTTGTGGTGACAAAGGCAGCATTCGTTTTGGGCCAGGTAACCGTTCTGTGTACTTAACAATTCACTCCTTGCGACATGAGTCATGACTATTACTTTCTTCACAGGTAGAAAAGTTCATTTGTCTCTCATTCCTTCCTTGTTTTGTGCCTTTTGTGTAATAATTATCGTAGTTGAGTTATGCCGAGTATTTAAAAAGTTGTTTATTCATTGATGTCATAGTGAAAAACCGCGTATTTCTACAAAATAACTTGCTATATTTCAGCATTTTTAGCATTTGTGTATTAATTATTCTGTCGCCTCGGTATCCAAATTAAATTAAATGGTACATCTAAAATCGTCGTTATAAGCCTCCTAAAAATCATCAGTTATTTGGTGACTCATACATTAAAGGTCATTTATAATCAGTTGTACTGCGTAGAACAATAATGTGAGGTGGAACTTCATGCAAATATTCGTGTATAATATAATAAACTAAGCAAATAGTATTATATTCAATTTAAATAAGTATTTCGCTCTTTCATTGGCCTCTTAACGAGTTCAGTACGTGATTAAACTCGGGATATTGGGCACCTCTCTCGTTCCAAAACCCTAAACTGCTGTAAAACGAGTTTAAATTTTTCGTCATAATTCGATAAAGTAAGCACTTTCTGTATGATAATTAAAAGAAAACAGAGACTATTCAAGGTGCGGTGCTAAAATTTTCAGGCTCGCTCCTCTCGCTCTTGCAATCTACATTCTGTTGATTCTTCAGCTTTTCTTCATAAGTCGTCAAAGCAATTCCTAGTCCTTTTGTAATGTTCGAAAGAAAATTGAAACTATCCGAGAGTGTGCATTCTACATTCTGATACTTAATGGCTTTAAGTCGACTACGTAATTCCTGTTTCTGCTTGAAAATATAACACAAAACCTGACCAAACCGAGGCGGGTCGTTAAAATTTTCGAGCTCTCTTCGCTCGCTCTCCTCGCCGCCCTGCGTACTCTACTGTTCTAATACATACGACCAATTTAGCAGCATTATTAAGTAACGCTCCCCTCATTGAAAATCTGTGTCCCTGAATGGCATAAGTAATGTGGAGCTAGAGATGTACATGAACCTTAACATATCATCACGCCTTTAATCCCCAAAGGGTTAGGCAGGGGTGTACCTTCATAGTATAGTACTTACACCCACATTTCGCTAGTTATTAAGTGCCATGTCATAGAGGGCGAGCCTACTGCCGCCAACCGGGCACAAATCCAGTCTCCAGGCTGCTTCTGAAAAGTTTCTGATTGAATAACCCAATAACACTTTACCCGACCTTGGAATCGAACCCAGCTAGTAGACCTACCTCATGCTCAGCAGTAACGCTTGCGACCACTAGACCAACAAGGAGATGTAGGTACCTCCCTTAAAATATTCCTCGGCACCAATGGTGTTGGTGACGCCCCCCAATATCTTGGGCTGCGACCTCGCCTGGCCGCGACTAACGGCTTAACGTGCTTTCCGAGGCACGGAGGGGTCTTGGTATGTAAAGATGGTCACCCATCTACGGAATAACCGCGGCAAGCGTAGCTTAATCTGATCGATCGTCCCCCGTGCGGCTGTTATTACACACATACATACATAATTAGCCTATAACGTTCCCACTGCTGGGACACAGGCCTCCTCTCTGTGAGAGGGAGTGGGCCGTAAACCACCACGCGGGCCCAGTGCGGTTTGGTGGATGTCACATGTCTTCGAATTTTTGGTTCTAGGACATGCCGGTTTCCTCACGATGTTTTCCTTCACCGTTTTGAGAGCAGTGGTGATGAAATAATTTACACAAAGTAAAGCGCCTGTCGGGGTTCGAACCTACGACCTACAACTTGTAAGTCGCGGCTGATACCACTGGGCCACCACTGCTCTCCCTGGCTCTTATTACTTAGCCACAAACCCCTCATACGTAGTAGTATTTTGAATCTATACTAAACTTAATAAAGCTGATGAGTTTATTGTCTGTAATCTCTGAAACCGCCAGTCGGATTTGAAAAAATCCTTTTGCATTTGATAGCCCAATTCTTGAGGACGGTTATAGGTCGGATATCTATGGTTATAGGTCTATGGATCCTTAGGCACCGAGCTAAACGAAAAAAATGTCAGAAAGAACGCTAATAATAGCGCGGGCAGGCAATGCGATGCAATGGGGTGGTCTGAGGAACAATCCATACTATCACACTTCACACTAATATTATAAAGGCGAAAGTTTGTGAGTGTGTGTGTGTTTATATGTTTGTTACTTCTTCACGCTCAAATGGCTAAACCAATTTTGATAAAATTTTGTATGGAGGTAGCTGACACTCAGGATTAACACATAGGGTACTTTTTATTCCGAGATTCCCACGGGATCGACACTTATGCGGGTGAAACCGCGGGGTGCAGCTAGCGAAATGCAAAAGTGTGTCTGTCTGTCTGTTACCTCTTCACGCTTAAACCGCTGAACCCATTTAGATGAAATTTGGTATAGAGATAGTTTGAGTCCCGGGAAAGGACGTAGGATAGTTTTATCCCAGTATTCCCACGGGATCGAGACTTATGCTGGTGAAACCGCGGGGCGCTGCTAGTTATCCATAATACTAGCAGCGCCCCGCGGTTTCACCGCGCAGTTTGAATAATAGTGATATCGAAATGATGGCCAGTAAGTCGGCTTCAAAACTGCATCAAAGCTTTTCCCTGACTTGTCATTATTTTGATGTTTTAGGCTTTTAAACTTAAAAATGCAGCACGGTGGCTCGATTTAGGAGTCCGACAGTGTATTTTCACCGTTCTTTTGTAAATAAATTTGCAGTAGTATAAAAAATGAGGGTTACCTTTAGACGTCGACACAATACAAAGACATACTTAACTATTTAAAGGTACCTGAATGCGTATTAGTGTGTAGAACCGCAGTAATATGCCATGTCGGTTAACAAACAGCATACGGACGAGGATGACTCATTCTGCTTACTATGCAGCGAAAGTACGGGCCAGTCCTTTTAAATACATATTTTATATTTTTTTCTATCGGTACCTTAACGGTTTGGGCGCCATTGTATCAATTGCATGCAACGGACACATATTTATAGGTGATTTTAAAGCATTGCTAATATACAAGATCATAAGCTTTTTTTTACATATTTTATGTTGCTAGCTGATGTATTACTAGATATTTAACTAAATGTAGGTATTGGATAACTGCCATTTATTATCTAACTTTTATTTTTAAATATCTTGTGATGCGTGAGGCATATGGTGCTTGCGTCACACTGACCTACGGAATGTAAATTAGTAATTGGACATTGGTAATAGATAAAAATGAGGTACTTAACTTAAATTTGTTATTAATGAGATTATGACTTATTTAAATGACATTGCTTAGTTAGTAAAATGATCTGTTAATCCAGTTTTTGTCTCCTTGTTAAGTATGTACGTGTATATACAAGGGTAAACACAATTACTTAACAAAACCGGTTTTATTTAAATAAGTAGATACCTATATTTTTGAAATGTTACGTATAACTACAGACGTATGACTGCGTAAACAGTTTTAACGGATTTCGCGACGGTAAATACCGGTTTTTAAAAACAGTGACAAAAAAGTTTACTAGGTTTTTAAAAAAACGTTTCTCTGATAGACTGATTCGAGCGAGGTAACACCATGAGTCATCATAACCGCTCCTCAAAGGCAGAAAACGAACATAACTCAGATTTCGAACAACAGCCAAAAATTAAAGAGTCGGTTAGAAAAAAAAAAAAAACATTTTTCTACTATTACAACTAAAGTAAAAAATTTAACCATAGCGATGCTATTTAAGTTTGAAATACTAAAAATTATATTTTGACATAATAAATGTTTCAAACAAACAGTTACATACGGACGAACACCCTTTGGTTAGAGATCTGTCGTATGTTTAAAACTCGATGGAAACCTGATCAACTGCGCTTCAATGGTCATAATTACTGTTATTAAATGGATACTAGGAAGGCTAGCCGACCTCCGCAGCTCCGGTGTTATTAAAGATAATGAAGAGATACAAAGTGTATTTCTTTAAATCATAAACAAATATGGCGCATTAAGAGTGCTCAGTTATCGATCATTAAGAAAATGAATATGTTTGAATGATTATTCGAAGAAGTTGTTCATGCAATTCGTACAGTACAACTCAGTACAAGTAGGTTTCTTATAAAAACAGCAAGACGTTCATCCTTTCATGCGAGACCTCGTTATTTTAACGTGTCTGTTTACCAAATAGGGCATGTAAGGAAAATGCAATGTACCTAGAGATTATTTTCTTCGTAGAACTTTAAATCCATACTAATATTATAAATTCTGTATGTTAACTTTTCACGCCTAAACCACTAACCGATTTAGATGAAATTTGGTATAGAGATAGTTTGAGTCCCGGGGAAGGACATAAATATGATAGTTTTTATCCCGATATTCCCACGGGATCGACACTTATGCGGGCGAAACCGCGGGGCGCAGCTAGTGATTTTATAAATACTTAATTCATACGAATTTGCTCGTTTCTCAAAGTAGGTACCTGCCAATTTTTATTCTAGTATTAAATGCATTAGATTCATCTCCCTCCCACTTATCTGTGCAAGTCTGGTGATAATAACTAATGCTAATTACAAGGCCAATATAATTTGCAAGTAAATGAAGTTTATATAAGAGGAGAACTCTACGTTTTGAGAGAAACGTGCAGAATGGCGTAAAGAATCAACAATATTTACAGACTAATAATAACTTTGAACTATTGTCATAATTATGGAATTACCAATTCATTGTAGTACACACAGCTACACATCATGCTATCTATATATATAAAAATGAAACCCGTTTTCCGTTGTCACGACATAACATGAAAACGGCTGGACCGATTTCGATGAAATTTGGTATAGAGATAGTTTGAGTCCCGGGAAAGGACATAGGGTGGTTTTTATCCCGATATTCCCACGGGATCGACATTTACGCGGGTGAAACCGCGGGGCGCAGCTAGTACTTTCTATAATTTTGGATATGTATTTATCTGTGTATCTATTTTATTGTATTGTATGCATAATATTTGCACCAACGACAGCCCCATTTTATGTCCAGGGAAATCACTGTCCATTCCAAGTTTGCCTGGAAGAGATCGCAGAAAGCGATAAGGCCGCCAATTGTATATTTTGTAGTGTTTAATGTGTTTATTTCATGTTATGTATTTTTGTGGTGTACAATAAAGTATATATAAATAAATAAATACTTTTCCAGTTTTGGCTGACCTCGCATTATAAAGGTTTTTCGTATAATCAGAATTCAACTTATACTGGTTATGTATAGCTTGATGTGTGGCCGTGCGTACCTGACACTAGCTATAGACTAATAAGCGGGGTTATTGGTTATTGGCGCCGATTCCCTTGTTCAAAAACTAAAATAAATTTAAGTTCAGTGCATCTTATTCTTTCTTTTTCTTTAAGAAAAGGACAGAACATATATATAAGTTTAGTCCTGTCAAATTAGTCAGCGCCTGACATAAATTGACGTATTTTTAGTAGACAATTTTTCAATCGTGTCTAAACTTGTCTATGGAGTATCTTGATTTGACAGGACTAAACTAATATTTATCTTCTGTCCTTTTCTTAATGAAATAGAAAGAATAAGATGCACTGAACTTAAATTTAGTTTAGTTTGTGAACAAGGGAATCGGCGCCAATGTCTAAAACACTAACGATTGCAACGCCTTTCCAATTCAATAACATTCATTGCCTGATTTACATTGTAGAGTAGACGATTTTTTCAAATTTATGAAGCATTGGATTAAGTATTTACTTCAAAATCTTCGGATTGTGATTTAAAGGGATTTGTCTGGATTATCTTGACAACTCATGATTACAGGTCAACGCCCCTAATCATATTAATGTGCATCTGACATCTCCTATGCAAAGTTGATTGCAACCCGGTACCTTTTGATGTTGGCATAAGAGGGGATATTAATAACGGAGTCGAGTGGAAATGTTTTTATAACCCCTTCTCCATTAACCAAGTCGTTTGTGTTCCGTTGTGCCGACTTTTGTCTAAAGGACTCAGCCTTGCGGTTACCTTATGTTGCTTTTACTATTAGGTGCAGTCATTTTTAGGGTTCCGTACCTCAAAAGGAAAAACGAAACCCTTAACACTTATCACTTCGTTGTCCGTCTGTCAAGATCATTTTTCTAAAGAACGTGTAGAGTTATCAAGTTAAATTAATATCAAATACTCAAGGCTGCAATCCCTTGAAGCAGTGAAAAAATCAAACTTCTAAGTCAAAGCAATGAAAAGATACGGGCGTTTATGTTCTGTTTATGTCGCATATTTTGACACTTGCAAGGGAATCTAAACATATAGGGTACTTCCCGTTGACCTAGAATAATGAAATTTGGCAAAAAGCAATGTCATGTAGCATTTAAGTAAAGGAAAACTCAGAAAACCGTAAAGTACGGAACCCTCGGTGCGCAATTACGACTCGCACTTGACCAGTTTTTTGATGTTATAGTTGACTGTGACATCTGTCATCCAAGAGTATTTGGCTTTAGTTTGGTTCATTTGATAGAACTGTATATTTGCTCACTTTGTGATAATCGATTCAGTCGATTGGTAGTACCGGAATACAGATCAATACGCCTTCCATATAAATCGATATTCTTCCATTATGGACCCATAAGCATTCCACGCAAATGCGTTTTTATTACGGCGCTTGTCGTAACCGCCTATATGTATATTGACCGAGTTATCTAGTTTTATAACGATATTTATTTATTTAATAAAGAACTCCCAACATTACAGCGTATACTGTTTTACTAAATGTAGTACTAGCTGCGCCCCGCGGTTACACCCGCATAAGTCTCGATCCCGTGGGAATATCGGGATAAAAAGTATCCTATGTCCTTTCCCGGGACTCAAGCTATCTCTATACCAAATTTCATCTAAGTCGGTTCAGCGGCTTAGGCGTGAAAGCACGGTGACGGACATGACGTGACGGACAGACAGAGTTACTTTCGAATTTATAATATTATAGTATGGGATTTGGGAAAGGTATCAGATACCTACTGCTAATTTACACACATAAATTATAGCCGAACTTAACATTGGAAGAGTTATAATTAGACACCGTCATATTTGACGATCTTCAACTTACCCAATCATCCGATCCCACGCCAATACTTTCTAAGCAAACCAATACTCAAATTATAAATTATAACCCTCTTACTTAGTTCTACAAAGCTTAGTTTTCAATTCGTCCTATCCATGTTTAAATATTCTTTTTAATTATTTTGTTATTCTTGGTATACTGAAGAGTTTTATTTGTTAGCAGCAACAAAAAACAATGTACTATTCTATTTCATCCTCTTTGCAGATCAACCATGTCTAGACTAGCATGCCTGCTGGCGGTAGCTGGCGCTGCGTCCGCCCAGCTCACGCTGGATGGCATCCGATGCGGCCAGCTGACCTGCCAGCTCGAGGAGTATTGCTCCCCGGACACCAACCGGTGCGCGCCCTGCAGCATCGTCTGCAACAAGACCAGCCACAACTATGATGCTGGACTCTGCATCAAAGAGTGCCAAGGTAAGCTTCTTCTGTCATTTTTTTAGTGAACTGTGTATACAGGCTTATTTTTTTATCACCATCCTTTTGACAGGGTGTTCTACCCATGAATATGAACAACTTTCACTATGGAACCAACTCTGAAATCACGAAAAAAAAATCAACTGTTTCATACAAAAGTTCAATATATACCTACTTGACCAAAATGTATGATACAGCTGATGTTTTTTTCGTGATTTCAGTGTTGGTCCCATAGTGAAAGTTGTTCATATTCATCGGTAGAACACCCTGTAAAAATTTGAATGGTGATAAAAAAATAAGCCTGTATGAGGATAATTGATTGCCAATTTGCTTAAATCAATCTAGTTCCATAACTTTTCTTGTAATTATATATAGGTGAGGTGTCGACGAAACATTTTATTAATGCACCCCAAAAGCAAGGTAAACTGGCTGATACGAGGAATATCTATTAATAGAAACCTTTTATGTCGTGTTGGTCATCGGTCATACAGACTTCATCAGCCTAATGGCCGTGGGTAACAAACCTCACGTATTTTTTTGAATATCTGGAAACGCGATCGATAGACGTGTGAGGCCGCTTTTATTTCGATTGATCAAGATTTTCTGCGAGGGCACTGTGGGCTAAAAGGCACTGTACTGTAATTAAAATCTGTTTATGCGGGCGGATTTCTGGGATATATGGAAAAGTTGGAGATTGTAGGTCGTAGGTTCGAACCCCGACAGGCGCTTTACTTTGTGTACAATTATTTCCTCACCACTGCTCTCAAAACGGTAAAGAAAAACATTGTGAGGACACCGGCATGTCCTAGAACCAAAACTTCGAAGACATGTGACATCTACCAAAGTACCAACCCGCACTGGGCCCGCGTGGTGGATTACGGCCCGCTCCCTCTCACCGAGAGGAGTGAGTCTTACTGGCCACCGTGCCAACTAACTTCATTAATTTGAGTATAACAACATTGAAATAATAATACTTAAGTAGTATAACATCTACAAACACGCTTGTTATCTGGACTACGACCAAAATTCTCAGAAACTACTCCCGCGTGCATCAGATGGAAATCCTTGGAGCTATAAAGATGACTAATAATTATGAACAAAAAAAATAATAGAAGCCTTAAAGAGTGAGCAATCGATTATTCATTCAGTCGTCTTAGTTATAAAGTCTGTTATCATTAAACAATAAACTTTACAACTGGTTTCGTGACCGCAAACCGCCTACAGTTGTCGCCATCTCTGTTTTGCTGTGGTTTGTCTCGCTTGCACTTGAGTAAAGAATGTGTAGGTTTCAGGTCAAGCATCTCTTATGAGTGTGGTTTCACATTTATATGGCAACACGGTAATGGTACAGATGTTGTAGAGAATTGAGTGAGCACACGTACAGTCACGTCTAAAAGTATGTATACACTTGGCTTTATTCAAATGCGATTTTCTCCTTTATTTTTGAATGAAATTTTATGTTATTACGAAAATAGTATTTTCGAACCCATAGGTTTATGTTAAGGTGCCACTATTCGATATTTTTTCCATACAAATTTCGGGAGAGTATTACTCCACTGTTTGACATTGTACATCCAAAGTTAAACATTGTATCGTTTTGTCTAATTATTAATTGTGTCTGTACGGAAGCAGAATTGTAAAATAACAAGCCATTAAAAAGTTATGAGCCAACAAAGATTCGTTTTTCTTGCTATTTTTAACGTAACTTTGGGTGTAAATAAGTAATAAAAGAACTGAAAAATATTAAAAATTAAATCCGTACCGACAAAGCTCAGTTATCGAAAAGTTAAAAAAACTTTATTTCTGATTGATTTATGTAGTGGATTTTTCATAGGACTCGATTTTCCAAAGCACTTTTCAAATATTTTTATGCGCCTATCAGTTCAGAACGGTGTTTCTGTGCGTGAGAACTAGATGTGCGTGTAGATTAGCGTCTAACTGCTCATCACTGATACTAGCTCCGTCAGACACGAAGCCAAGTTAGACAGCGTGATTTTGGCCATGACCACCAGTGAGTTCGAGCTCGCGTTTAGTGTCGTATTTCGACGTTGCATTCGTTATTTCAAGAAAAATCGCAATTGAAAATTGCCAAGTGTATACATACTTTTAGACGTGACTGTACTACTGATGCTGCGATCCTTGTTCAGGAGTTTGATCTTGACATAGTAACATACATTTTTTTTTACGATATTATCACACGCGATACTGATAATGAACTCGCTAGACAGCTGCTGTAAATATTTGTCGCTAAAAAACTTTATCTGCTTTCGACACAGTTTTTCAGTACTATTTTATAACCCCCTTACTAATAAATTTTGTATAGCTTCTGTATAGTTATACAACGCTTTGTCTTCTTCTTTCGAAAGTTAAATTACTGACGACTGAAAGAGAGAAATCGGTGTCTAACTATTCATCTGATATAATAGGTTTATTAGTAAGGGGGTAATTATATAAAATGATAAAAAAATTTTCAGCAGCAGCAAGTGAGCGTAACATACTTTTAATCATAATCAGAGAGTTTTGAAGGACATTACTAATCCATTGCCTCATAGATTTGAAAAAAAAAATCTGCTCAACAACGTAAATAACGCAATAAACGTGGGAGAACTGCCAAAATGAAACCTATTGCGATCAAGTACTCGTATATTGTATTGAACTATATTCACCAACCCCCCATTCACCCTCTTAGGGGTGGAATTTCGAAGAACCCTTTCTTGGTGGATATCTTAGGGGTGAAATTTCGAAAAACCCTTTCTTAGTGGATATTATACATACTCTTCACAAAGAAACACCCTCCAAATTTTCATATCCCTAACTTAAGAAATAACAGGTTTCCCATACAAACTTTCATCCCCTATATCCCTCCTTTTGGGATATTTTTGAGACAAAAAGCAGCCTATGTCCTTCCTCGGGATGCAATCTATCTCTCTGCCAAATTTTATCGAAATCCGTCCAGTGGCTTAGGCGTGAAAAGGTAACATACAGGCAGACAGACATAGTTACTTTTGAATTAATAATATTAGTATGGATTTTATGTGTTACGCAATTACCTTGCAGGATGACGATTTTAGAGTCCTGGCAAAGAGTACCTAAAAGTTAGAAAATAATTCGAAACAACTGTCGAAATAATGAAAATCACATCACAGTGCAAAAATGTGGTAATAACAACTAAGTAATTTTGTACATCCAAAAAAAAAATCCATTAAGTATATTGAACCTTCCTTCGTCTTTATTACTTACGTTATTACATACACGTGTCACTATATTATTCAGTTTGCCATAAAACTCCAATCCTTGTCTGTAAACTTACGTTACTACTTACGTTTATTAGGCCTTTTATTTGATACGAGGTATTATAAATCCTGGCATTCGAGGAACAAAGATTCTAAGCTTTCTTTTTATCCGTCTGTATAACTAAAAGTCACTATAACTTTTAATGGAAAATATTATGCCTTCTCGATTTACAAATTACAATGCAGACTATCGGGAAATATCTCCAGTGAATGTATTCCTGTTAGCATTGAGAGGATTCCCTGATAAAAAAACGGCCTATACAGGGTTCCGTAGTTGGGATGACTTTATCCCAAAAACAAACTTAACATTGTAGTTGAAAGACAACTTCTCCCTACAGATGTAAGTTTGTAACAATAAAAAAAAATATGTGATTAAACTACAAATTAACGAGTTTCGGCCATTTTCCTTTACTGGTGCTGTGAGACTGCGTCCAATATCATGATTGTTCCTTACAGCAATAGATTTTCAATCGGATAAACTTTGTATCTGGCCAAAAAGTATGCAAATGTTTTTTTTTATCACTAGACTCAGCTCACGGAACGCTCTGCGCTCCGCTCGCTTATATCATCTGTACTGTTTTAAAGTATCAGGTGCATGCCGGTACCAAGTTATCCAATCCTCTGCGAATGGGTCGTTATTTCTCGCACATCACGAGTTATTACGGGCTGCAGAGAGAATGCAGTTGTAGGATCATTGGTAAGGGTGTAACAATACCCATAAAAGTCATGCTCCGTTGACTTCGACAGGTATGGTACGCACACATGTACAGCCACGCACACGAACACAACTGTTTGTCTGTGTGCAGCCGTATCGTCGGCGAACTCAAATACAGGTGGCTCCTTGTTTATAAATTGTGCAAGTGTAATCTGTTTTTGTAGCATATGTCGCGATGCAATTAAATGCGAGTTTTCAATTAGTATGTCTGTAAACAATGTGAAGCATGGGCGGGCTTTGAATGAACTTGTGCTGTGGAAAACAAAAGAGCGCTCTGCTCCGCTCGGTTTTAGTTTGGAAGAGTTTGCGCTTCGAAAAGCAAAATAAAATGTTTTATTTCATGGCTGTGTTTAAGTATGTAATATTTGATACTGGGTTGAAATAAAACATTTACTTTTCTCTTGCTACGTTAGATTTATCCGTTAGCTGGGAGTTGTTAAACAATGTATTCGCTAAGTGTTTATTACTTAGTTGATAGTTTTATAAAGTGCGTTGTGCGTGTGGGGGTGTGTGCGTGTGTTTGGTGGTGTGTGTGTAGTCCGGGCAAGCACCTGTCGGCGCAGCTCGACCTGCTACTTGTTTGCTCGGGACATTTTTTCCCCGACCCGCCTGTGTCAACATAATACCCGGCCCTATACCCTATTCAGTTTGGCTTGAGATAAAACGTAAACAACATTTGACTAGGTACTCTTAATAAAAAGATATTCTGTAAAATATATCAATACATTAATTTCTAACAAAAAAAAAAAAAATGTGATCTTCTTGTGTAACAAAAATATTTTTTTTTCTTAGAAATTAATGTTTTGACATATTTTACTCAGTATCTTGAGAATAGTCAAATGTTGTTTACGTCTTGTCTCAAGCCAAACTGAATAGGGTATAATTTTTTCTTATCTCGTAGCAAAGGAACCTGTACCGTACAGTTAATGCCTCTCTATTATGAAACCATTCAAACGGAGTTATGGCAGAGATCTTGTTTTAATGTGAATAAAAGTATTTTTATGATATTATAACCAGGAGAACGAATACCTCGGTATTTGCAAGAGTTACTTTTTTAATAAAATAGGTACTCGTTTTCTCTATAAACAAATGAATCTTACTACTCTACAAATTAAACTAAAAAACGTTACAATTTCGAAGTTAACATTCTTATAAACAATATTCTGAAAACTGCATAAAGTTTTATTCATTTTACAATCTCTTATTCACGGAGAACACTAGAAGGTAGGTATTTGCGAACGGGTCGTAGAAAAATGAAGGCGATGTAAAATATGTATTAATGGCTGGTGGAATGAAATAAAACTAAAGCTGTGTGCTAAAAGGATTTTAATGAATAAAAAATGAATATCACACTAATATTATAAAGTCGAAAGTTTGTGAGTGTGTGTGTGTTTTCTTCACGCTCAAACGGCTTGACCAATTTAGATAAAATTTTGTACGGAGGTAGCTGACACGCTGGAAAAGTAGCCTATATGTTAAATATAGGCTACTTTTTATCCTCACACTAATAGCATAAAGGCGAAAGATTGTGAGTGTGTGTGTATGTGTATATGTTTGTTACTTCTTCACGCTCAAACGGCTTGACCAATTTAGATAAAATTTTGTACGGAGGTAGCTGACACCCTGGATTAACATATAGGCTACTTTTTATCCTCACACTAATAGCATAAAGGCGAAAGATTGTGAGTGTGTGTGTATGTGTATATGTTTGTTACTTCTTCACGCTCAAACGGCTCACTAATTTAGATAAAATTTGGTATGGACATTTACGCGGGTGAAACCGCGGGGCGCAGCTAGATAAAAGATAAAATTGGAAACACAAACCTTTGACAGACACGTACAAGGAAAACAGTAAAAACAAAGTGTGGCAAGCTACAGGTTCATTGCGGCGCCGAGCACTGGCATACTCGTAGTTATGTTATCTCAGAGATGTCAAAGCTTGTACTAGCAGCACAGAATACTTAATAGTACTACGTACAGACAGGACACTCCCTTCCCCGCACTCATATCAGATACCGCACCTTACCCCGCACTTCCAGGTATTCGTCGCCGACACTTTAGCAAGGGCGCTCGCGATCGCAGCGCTGTACTGCTGACACGAACACACAATTTTGCGATTTAAAAGTTTTATTTGAGTTTTAATCACGATGGTTGGATATTGTGACGCTTTTCTGAAATCGTATTTACATGAACTGTTTGTAAGATTTCGCATTTTTAATACCATGCGATTTAATAACCGATTATTTACAGATAAGTCATTTAAACTAAACTATTTTAGTGTTTTAATTTCATTACGAACCCGGCTGTATAAATAAACAATTGAACTACAAGGTCACTTCATAATAATGCACACGATCGGGCAGCGCCGTCGTCGTTCGGTTCCCCGACACAAATCTCTTTCCGCGCCATTTTTTACGCTACGCACGACAGCCAACCCTACTAGATTTCACGCACACATTTGCACGTGTACAAACGTATTTTTTTTTTATGTAGTAGTAATAGGTAATTATTTTGCGAGCGTTGTATGGAGTGGTCGGGGTGTGCTAGCAGCAACCACTCACCATGAGTGAGTGTAGATTCTCTGAAAAGGATCCTAGAAGTTTTCTTCAGAAAGTAGAGACCTCAGACATTACGAAGATGCACATTGAGCTCAGAATTAGTTGAGCTATGAGATGACGGTTATTTAACACTACATATATAAAAAATCACGTTTGTTGTATGGGAGCCCCCCTTAATTTATTCGAAAGTGCATATACAATTAACTACCTATTCTGTAAATATTTCCGTTGCCGTTATTAATATCGAGCAAAAAACGGCAAAAAATCACGTCTGTTGTATGGGAGCCCCCTTAAATATTTATTTTATTCTGTTTTTAGTATTTGTTGTTATAGCGGCAACAGAAATACATCATCTGTGAAAATTTTAACTGTCTATCTATCACAGTTCATGAGATACAGCCTGGTGACAAACAGACAGATAAACGGAAAGTGGAGTCTTAGTAATAGGATCCCGTTTCTACCCTTTATTTATTTATTTATCCTCCTACTGGAACGTCATACAGCAATTACACCAACGGAGCAAGAAATTACATCATGTGCTGTTTTCATCCATCCTGTGCGCGCCTTTGGGTACGGAACCCTAATAAAAATGAGATCATAATGGAAAGTATAGCTTCTAAAATAAAGTATAAAAAGGTGAAAGATTCGGAGCTTCACTGGCTTTCATAGACGTCAGCCTAAAATAATGTCCTTGAAAAGTTCAAAGAGAATATTCAGACTGCCAGACAAAGCGTCAGTAGATCGCTACAAATACTTCCTAAAAAAAGTTTTTAAACAGCATCATTCGACACCTCTATCGCATTAGTCTTTTTGCCAATTTTTTTCGTCATTGCGTTTTCTTAGTTACACGATGGAATACGAGTACTTTACAGAAGATTTTTTTGACGTGTTACGTTGGTCTGCCACTTGTTTTCTCCAGCTGTAGGTACCTAATTTCAAGATTCCAACAATTGTAGAAATATAAAGAATGAAAGAAAGAAAAATATTATTTATTTAATACATACTTCAAGCACAAAAATGTACAGAGGCGGACTTAATACCATAGGTATGCATTTTCTACCAGTCAACCTTTGGGTGATGCAGAGACAAACAGTGGTACTTAGGTGCAATCATGAAAATTGAGGAAAAAAATAATTTAATATACACCGTGTTCTGGATGATATACAAAAACTTCGACCAGATGTTCAGAGCATGGAAATAAGCATTTTTCATTATGGACACGTTGATGAATTCTATTTTTTTTTGTTAATTTTCATACAAACTAAATACCTTGACGTGAATCACCAGATATGCATGCCTCTTTATCCGAATTGGCAACGTCAATCGTATTTTCATTCACTTTCTTACTGCATAGCTTAATTAAACATTAAATGAAATTACAAATATCTTTTTAACGAAGCCTTTTAAGTACTACTTCCTTTGTTAGATTTGATTTGTAAAAGCTATCAGCAGGGATGTCGATGCCCAACCTCTTGCCATGGATTCAGTTAATTATGCTGGACCACAATATGCTGAATGCTATGCTAAATAACACCGACGAAAGATCGGTTCACCCTTGTTTGGTATAACAACGTTTTGTCGAAAATCGCTCCGGCTAATTTTAGTTACAATAAAGTCATTTCGTATAATTATTCATTTGACCGAATAATTAATTGGTAGATTTTTATTTAGCATATTTATTTCTTTGAAATAACGTCTTTTGACCGAATATTCAAATGCACTAATTTTATTTAAACTAATGTTTCACTAGACTAACTAGAGCCCAGTTCCGGGTAGCCTACTAAAAATAATCTCTTTTTTTCTTCTATTAGCGCAAGTTGTTTCTGGCACCCATATTTTGTGTAAAAGTAATTGTTTTCTATATAATCTAGTCGTTTCTGGCACTCGCCGGCCGCTGCCGCGGCACCGCTCGCTTCGCTTGCTCGGCTCGTGCGTAGGGGTCGCAGTTTTGGCCTAACCTAACATTTTTTAAAATAATTAACCTTTTCTAACTACAAAAATACATACAAAATACATACATGTTCTACTAAAATACATGTTATACCACCTGAACATTACATCAAATGAACATTATACCTTTTGATCAATAGCGCAAATGTTGTTATCGCAAATAAATATTCGATGAAATGAAAATTATGTTTTACTAGCTGCACCCGCGGTGTCACCCGCGTAAATGTCGATCCCGTGGGAATATCGGGATAAAAACTATCCTATGTCCTTTTCCGGGACTCAAACTATCTCTATACCAAATTTCATCTAAATCGGTCCAGTGGTTTAGGCGTGAAGAAGTAACAAACATATAAACACACACACACACTCACAAACTTTCGCCTTTATAATATTAGTGTGACAAAATATTCTTTACCCCCTTACTAATAAACGTTGTATAGCGTCTGTGTACTTACACAACGCTTTGTCTTCTTAGAATAGAATAGAATACTCTTTATGATGTACACCATACTCGTATAAATCAATCTTCTTCTTTCAAAAATCAAATTACTGACAACTGAAAGAGAGAAATAGGTGTGTAACTGTTACCAGCCAAACCCGATTTTAGGATAAACTAGTTTCGCCTAGGCCAAACCAGTTCTTAGGCGACGTAGGATGCAAGAGCGAGCGAAGGGCACCCCGAGGTTAGGTTTGGTTAGGTTACTTTAAACCCTTTAGACAGAAACAGGTGCCCTGCGAAGCGGGGCTCCGTCGACTTAGAATGCAAGAGGGAGAGAGAACTGGTTTGGCCTAGGCGAAACTTAGTTTATCCTAAAATCGGGTTTGGCCGGTAACATAACTATTCATCTCATATCATCATCATCATCATTTGCCTAGCCTTTTCCCAACTATGTTCGGGTCGGCTTCCAGTCAAACCGGATGCAGCTGAGTACCAATATTTTACACGGCGCGACTGCCTATCTGAACTCCACAACCCAGTTACTGGGTAATACGATACCCCTTGGTATAATAACGTATCTGATATAATACGTTTATTAGTAAGAGGGTATCAATTTATTTTAATGTAGGTTAGTAAAGTGACCAAATTATCATATTCTCACAGCTACTTATACTCCATTTATTGTAACATTAGAAAAAAGAGGCTCGCAGAAGCAGGAGTACGAAACCTTTTATTTTCAAGTTAAGTTCAAACAATTTTAATAAATATTGTATGTGCTTTTTTTGTAAGTAACAATGTATGGCATACAATAAAGCATATTCTATCTATCTACTCGTCACGATGCTTGGATAGGTACATGAAATGAAACAGTTTTTAGTAACAATCTGTTTATTAAAAACAACTATATAAACCGACAAAATAAAAAAAAAAACACGTGCTGCCACAACTTATGAAGGCAAAAGGTGACATTTTAGATTTGGTAGAGTTATACTTAGTGACATGAAAAACGTTCCCGCTACTGTCCGCCCCTGCTTATTTTAGATTTTAAACATTGATACGACAATATTTTATGTAAAAACTAAATAATATTAAATGCAAGCCTTGTAATTTCAGAAGGTAGATAGGTTAAATAAGTACAATTAAGTGTGACTGCTGTTATTTAAATTGATTATATTTAACTCCACATCAATCTTGACTGTAATAATGTTTGTTGTACTTTTATTACAAAGTGTGCCACTAAAAGAGCCTTTTTATCTTCTGTCTAATGCTATAGTAAATGGAGTATACGAGTAGATGCATGGAAGGTCCACTACTACAGAAAATTATTTATACAAATCGCTTCTTTACACCCATGTTTGTTTCTTTACAGGCTATCTACTCGACCTGAGGTACATGCGAAGGTCCGAAGATACACATCCTCCAGGGGATCTGAGCGGTAACTTTCTATTTTTTAACCTTTTTTTAGGTTTACTTTGTTCTGAACTTTACGCTCGTGCTCATGCGATATTTACTTCGTTGTACATGTTTTTTTTTTTTTTTTGCTTTTGCGAATATTTTTTACTTACTCTTGCATGGAGAACATTTTTTTTTATTATTATTTATATTTTAATGCTTTGTGCGTTTGAGACAGTCTATTTATTTCACAACACAGAGAAACTCGTGAATAAAATATTTCAGAGATAAGTAAATTAAATTAAACGTAAGTGCGCTGGAAATATTATTATAATATTTATGGGAGGAAAGTTACTTCACTAAGTACATCCACAAGCTTAGGGGTTAATGAGTTTGACGCCGTTTAATGACAAAAGCAATGGCCAAATCTTAATCCTTTTTTTATCAGTTCAAAGTGTGACAAGCTTGTTCAAGGGATAATTACTACCTAATTAAGCACCACACTTTTCGGCACCAGCATTCAACTTCAACTTATTTTTGACATTTTAGAGTACCTACATATTCAATACTATATTACCCAACAGTCCAACACCCTAATTGCTTAACACATTATCAATCACAATCTGAATAATTTTGAAACAAATTGCTAATCCATTGCTTCATAAGTTCGAAAAATATGTCTGCTCAACTACTTAAATAACGCAATGGATGTTGTTCAACTGTCAAAATGAAAGCCTTTGCTACTGTTAGAGTCCTACCCAATTCCCCTGCAGGACAACCCAATAAGACTTATCAGAATACAATCTTAATCAAAATCCTGTAAAGGAATACTAGAATCACTTACAAAGTTGGAATCAATCCGTAATACATACTATTGTCCTAGTGATATTAAAAATAAATATTTGTCTAACAAAACATCTAAACTTTATCTTTCTTTTAAACCTAAATTGGTTTCTGCGTTTTATATGAGAATGTCCTTTCGCTGTCCAATTGAGAGCTTCGTCGGGTTAATATTGAATAAGCCGAGACTCTGTTGAGCTCACGGACCGAGTCCTATTGTACAGACGAACAAGCTAATCGATATACAGGCAAAACAAAAATCTTTAAGTTCGTGTGTCCGTTATAACTTGAGAAGTTTATGACATAGTCAAGAGATTGGTGTAAAAGAATTGACTACTCAGCAAACTCACAATATTGCTTAAAAGTACAGTGCGGAAAAAGAGAGAATGATTTCCGGACACCTGTCAGTTCCATGCAAACGAATAAGTACATGTTTTGCGAATTTGATCTTTATTTGCTACTAGAATTGTCGCACTTACCTACAGGTTTTAGGAACGCTTTCCCTCGACGGCCGGACTGTAGTCGCAAGTTAGCTGTCTGTACACCAAATAGATAGTTCGAGTATACGTATGTACAGACGCCAGCACATCAACCTACCCGAAACTGTCACATTTTCCCAATCAACTTTGAACCTTATGCTTTAGTGATAAAGTTGAAAATCTATTAAAGAAATTTGACAGATTGTAGTAGGTTGATGTGCTGGGGTCTGTACATACATACATACTAGTAAAGAACAATAATAACAATTTCGATATTCTGTACAGTAGTGTTGTGTTGTGCAAACTCATAGAAATTATAAGCTTTTGCAAGTTCTGGAAATTGCGCTGCGAATATCCAAGTTTTAGACCTTAATTAGACTGTAGACATGTTTATTGCGAATGTTGAATAAAGTTAACGCGCTTCTTCTGAACTTGTTTCAAGTATTATTGATTTTAAAAGTCGAGTTAATTTTCAACTTTTTTTAAGGTGCTATTGAGAATAAGTATGAAATTACAGCAGCTGCGATAGCGTGTACTGAAATATACTAAAATATTAAAATATATAAGTACGTAAGTACTTAAATATTAATATTTTCTAAGTACTTAAATAGTGAGAACAGAAGCAAAATTGTAACCAGATAAATATGAAGCTTCTTAGGTACCGTCAAACGGGGTGAATCGGGACGAAACCATTTAAAAAATGATTTTGTAGCTGGCACTTCAATTAAGCTATGAACAATTTTACCCACAATTTTTAAGTAGGTACTCATTCAATGTGTAGTTTTTTTTTGGAATTATGTCGAAAAACCCTTAAAATTCAGATATCTCGAAAACTATTGAATTTCGGCCATATATATGGGGGGTTCAATTTGTTGTATTTTAGGTCCCCCTATCAGCTCCTGACGGTTATACGTCGCATTACAAGCAACCCTGTATAGTAGTTAAGCTAATGCAACCAGCGTGCTATGCAATGAAAGCAAAAGCGAACAATCTATGTGCCTAGGTACCTCAGTATAATGCTACCGCGTATTCCACATGCCATAACGGAACAGCTGGTAACTGAAGCTTTAAACTTTTCCTATGAATTATACGTCTAGTACAAGCAGACATCTAATGCCTGGAGCAACTAGTAGCGCTCCTAAATCCCCTTAGCGCCGCCGTACCTAAATAATTCTTCATTGACAACGTAAAGCGTAGTTGTGCAAATGTTACCTTGCTTTGCTTTAGTTGTGTGTGCTATTTTGTACCTTATTTCCATTTATGTAGAGGTTTTAGTAAAGGGTAAAGTTCACTCATACTCTATAGAAAAGGGAGGATCCTCCGACCAGACGGGAGTTGTGTCTGGCGGGCAACTGCCCAATGATTCATGTCGGGCCGTTGTAGGTATCTATGCTAGTTGCGCGGTAAACTCTGCTTGCGAGATGCAAGATTTGCGTGACTTGAGTATGAAGCGTTGTTCGCATGTGGCGTTGTAGATACCGCTACAGTATAAAATGCTGCGCAAAACTTTTTCGTTCCATACATTTTGACCGCGTATGTATAAGTGTTGCAGATTTCTATAAAAAGCTGATTTATTTTTTTATAACCGGTGAAAAATGTATATCCTAGAGGGCTCAAATCATTTGCTTAATTCGTGGTTACAGTTTGTGCTTCGATTTACCTGCCACCCTGTATGGGAGTGTTGAAAATTAATATTTATGAATCAGTATTTTGACATATGGCGGCAACGGTACCAAGCATCGTCTCATAAATTACTTGAGGATCGAGAAAAGGCGGCAAAGACTTCAGACTGTCATCTGTGTTTGCTAATAAAATCACCATACCTCTCTACTGCGAGAGGAAACTTTCTCTTAAGCGAAATGCCAATGTGATAATTATTGCTTAACATACTCGTAAGTAGGGTTACTGCGAATGCTATAAACAGTTTGCATTGCGCAGATGCAACTGTCATCTTTTTATTACCCAGTAAATCTATGATTAAGCATAATTATTTTAATATTATAGACATATTGGTGAATGGTGGTTGACAAAGGTTATGCTTTCGAAGGTGTGCAGCGTCAGGCGCAGACAGCCCTGATCATCAGTGGGGTGGCCCTGGCCATCTTGGTGCTCATTCTCATCATCGTCTGCAGGGGCAAGTTCTCTTGGCGATACATCAAACAAAAATTTCAGCCGGCGAAGGTAAATAAATAATTTTTATTACCCGACTACGGTGAAGCAAAAGGGAGGGTTATGATTTTGTGACCGGTATGTATGTAATCATCATCTGTTCCCTCATAATTTAAAAAGTACTTATAATAATTTGACAAATGAGGTATCGTTAGAAGCGTCTTGACCGTCCGCTGGTTATGGGCTATGTGACGTCACACTTAATTCAATATGACGCCCTCTAGAGAGGACTTAAAGTAATGAATTTAAAAATAAATATTTTGGGATGGTGCCATGTGGGGTACCAAATGAAAGGGCTTAATTAGCACATTTCAAAAATATAAGTCTTAATGAAATAAAACCCAAAATTGTAATTAAATAAAAAAACCTTTAAAACCTAAAACCCGACTACTGAAAAGGATGAAACAAGAAAGTACCTCCCCGTGGTCGTATGCTACCATAGCTTATTTAGTACAGCGGCATGTGACCACGGGAAGGTAGGTACTTTCTTGTTTCATTCTTTTCAGTAGTCGGGTTTTAGTTTTTAAACTGTTTTTTGTAGTTGAATTAGTACGTGCTAGTCGTGCAGCATACAAACACGTCATGTGTAGCTCACATAAAAACATATCACGCGTAACACATATAATTACGTGCGACGAAATATGCAATACATACCTACGTGTAAAACTGATATCGCTTCACTTATTGTTCATTTAATTATCTCTTTTATCTTTCTCATAAAGTGAAACGTCTGAACACAAGAATCACAAGTGAATAATGAATTCTTTAGTAAACACAAATTAAACCTTGTAGTGATCCTGTTAATATCAGCTTAACAGACATACCCATCTGATAACAGGTTATATACATACGTGAAAGACGTGCACTTAGCATAGGTACTTAGGTATAAATCAATATACTTACAGGCGTGCAACATACTTACCGTTATACATTCTTATTCTATACATTCTTCTGACGTACATATAGGCATTACACATATGTATAACTACTACGTAAATGCAATTCAAAATTCTACATAAATACATTCGTATCACATAGATACGTGCAATATTAATACTACTTTTTTTCCCAATTGAATTTATAAAGCCTGCAATTTCACGTAGGTAAGATAAAGTTAATTTTAAAACAAAATAATTTCTTCTAATAGATAATCACTTAAAAAAATATCCTTCACCAATTTCCAGAACCGTGTGAAGCAGTACCCAAGCGACATGACCCATCACAACCCACACGCCGAGATGCCTAAACCTAAGCACGAACTTAAACTCGAGATACGGAATCCCCCCGAACCAGCGAAACGACCACAGCAGCCTCTGAACGCGAGAGACCTGGAGACCAGGACTTCGCAGACCGAGAAGAGTCAGGGTGCCACCACACCGAAAACCATTAGCACAGCACTTAGCAACCGACATCCCGCAGAAGATACAACTTTGGACTTTTCTTACGATAACATGGGGATGAATGTGACCCCGCCCGAGCAGCCGGCCACCAGCCATAAGTTCTGAGGTCCGGCTGTCAGCTTCGGTGGCGAAACTATCAGGTTTATAGAGGTCACCAGTAACGTCAGTACTGCCGCGTCAGAATGTTAACGTTTGCAGTTTATTGCGTCAGGACCCGCTGTCCTTCACCCAATTTTACAACGTCACAACGTTTCCGGATTATAATTAATAAGCAAACAGGTAACATAGAAGGATTTTACGAAGTGTTGCTGTCCGGTTTATCTCGACCAAAATGGAGTACTTACATTGTTTTGTCTTGTGGAAAAAAGGCTGTTGCCGAATACATATCGCGTCAACTCTTGGTGTACGGATTTTTCACGTACCTACTAATTGTTCACATTCCATGTAATTTTCAATATGATTATAATTAACACATTCCGAATGGATCCTAGGTTCTAGAAGCAGCTGTAGTGGGCATATATGACACAAAATTAGCAATATAAATTAAATTAAAGTATATAAATACTTTTTCGAACGCAATGCTTATAAAATTTTAAATATTACATTAGTATTCTAGGTATACTGGTACTCGTATTTATACCTATAGGCGTAAGGAACAACTAATTATAAGCAACTGTAAGATCAACACCAACATGTAGTTATAGAATAAAATTAACGCTATTAGAAAAGTAAGCCCTTTTATTGCAGCTAAATCGATGTAAATACGTAGCGAATTCTTAAGTAAAATGATTATTAAATTGATATTTAGAAGGTAAGTATATATAACGTAAATATTAATCGCTTAAGTAAATTTTATGTAATGAAATTCATCACAACATTCACAATAGATAATAATTTAAATTATACACTAGATCGAGTAATGTATAATTGAACATTCTAGAATATTGAGCGTCCATGTGGTGCCTTTCGTAAATAATCGAAGATATAATTACTACATCCTTCTGAGAATATCGCTAAATTGAATAGGGCCTTCTCCCTATAGATTGAACAATAGCTACAAAAATTGCTTCCTACACATCTTTTAGAACAAAGTGAAGTGAGTATCTTTTAAAAATAAAAATACATTTTCGTTTCTTTAACAAACTTTAAAATCAGTTTTTAATGAGTAATAATGGGATTTTTTAATAGCGCGCGGTTTGTGTTTTGGCAACCGCACCGTTTCTATGTTACGTCTTTCTGTCACGAAAAACAAACAAAGAAAATTGATAGACATCACATGGGTACCTACCCGTAAATTATAATATAATTAAGGACGCAATTAATTACGACTATCACAGACGTGTATTCGTTCAGCAATAATTTTCGCACATGTATAGATATTATATTTTATGTAGTGTACCATGTATTCAAACGGGTAACCGCTAGACTCGATTGATGAACATTTACAAAACATTGCTTAGGAACCGGAATATTAATATACATAATTTTTGTTGTGAATAATGGAGCTCGTTGCAAAGCGAAACATTTTAATGAGCCTAATTAATACCTGTGAGTGGACTTGTTTACCGGAACTTTGTTAATTTCGGTTTGGTTAATAGCGAAAATTTGCAGGATTTTCTTTTGTATCAAAAACCGATTTTCTACTAATAAGTAACAAAAAAAATACAGTTTCTGATTGGTTGGTTGGTTTTTATTTGGTATTCTAGTTTATATACAGAATCGCATCTGGTAGTACCTACTTATAAAACATTCCCATCCAGCAATATTACGTTTTGTGAAGATTTCATAGGGTCTGGCGATTCTCCGTATTTTATTATAATATTATATATGTATATGTATTATGTTGACTTGCATGCATGTAGTTAGGGAACCTACCTAATGCTTATATTATTTAAATATAATTATGTTGTATATTTTCGAGTTCGACTCGGGTTAAATAAATGTTCAGCATGGCTGAGGTAGTTTTTTATTTATGGGTTATGTTAAATGTGTATGTTATATTATTGTTGGTGATGGCGTTTGTTAAAGAGTAAATTAACTTTATGGTGAGATGTCTGGTTTTATAATTAGACGACGGAGCTAGTGGTTGGTTTAGAGTCGGCAGCTGTGCGGTAGATCCGCAAGGAGCAGCTTGGTAACTAGAAGCCGGCGCACCAAGTGTAAGCTCTCGACACAATTCGGCTCACAACTAAACTAAACTTACAACAATGTTATCCCTCAACCATCCCGTGTGTACGTCTAAAATATCTACATCCATTATTCTCTTGAACAATACGCTGTTTCGGTGTATCAATTAATACAATAATGTCCGATAACATCAAAATTCACGGATAAACTATCGCTTGCATTGATCCACTGAAATAGGAACCTCTAAAGACTCGACTCTCGATAATATAACTATCCAATTGTTATTGTGAAGTGAATTTATGTCCTTACCTAATGCTTTTATTGTACGCTTTAAATGTATTTTATTGACGCATATAAGCTCACCAAAAGACGTATGTTAATTATATAAAGTCCGGCCGCGCTAAATTTGCCAAAGATGTAAACAACAATGGCCGCTCGAAATTGAATAAAATCAATATACAAGAACATTTATTTTAAGTAATGTTTGTTTTCGTCTAGTTAGCTTGGAGATTTAGACGAAAACAAACATTACCTAAAATGAATTGTTGTTTACATCTTTGGCAAACATATAAGAATTGTATTGTAATTGGTAGATAATATTTAAGGTAGGAACTGGCACGGTCAGGCAGATTTTTGAAGTATCGCTAATTCCCCGAATGGCAGGTAGCATTCTGCTTGCCATTCGGGTACTGAGCGTCATGGATTAAGTTAAATCTTTTATTAATTTTGAGGCAATACATGTTTAAGTTAAGGTAATTTTACGCTGTAAAAGCATTCCCTTTTGTGCCTTTCGTTTAGTTTTAACAAGCCTAAAAAAGATAAGATTTATTTAGATTTGAGTTTTCACATCGCAATTATCCTTACTTTTAAGTTTTTATCAAAATAAGTACCTACCTAGGTATACGTTTATTTTAAAATACTGTAAACCTATTCAGTGAGAACAGTGACCCCCATAGACACGCGTAGGTAGAAATATATGGTATATAGGTAGGTATCTGTCTGTATCTAGGAGAACTTAACGAACTATCCTTAAGAACATAAGTTTCAAGAGAAACTCGGTTTGTCCTTTTGTGAGTGCTCCTCCAATCAAAGTAAGTAGTTCAGTGTATGTTTCATCAACTTGACAGAACATGAACAAGTTCATAGGTACAGTCAGCATCAAAAGTCGATTAACACTATCATTTTTACATGTTATTAAACTGACAACAACTTTTTTCAATAAACTGATTTTTAGCTTTTCACATAATAGACTAGAGTAATTTTATTATTATTTATTATTCTAAAAAAAAATCTTCTGCTGCAGTTTTGAACAAATATTTTGCTCATTAACTAAGATTAAAAAAGCTGAAGTGTTAATCAATTTTTGATGCTGACCGTACTACAACAACATAGATTTTTGAACGGAAGGAAATGTCGCGAAATTCGGTTAGGTAGAAATTTCTCATGAACGATTTTACTGAGGAAGTTGTATAACATCTCTTATACTTTAGACTACTATTAATTAAGTATAGGATACTAATTAGATTTTGATAGATATGCAAGGTAAATATACAATTTTTGAGCTTATTTGTCTTCGAATTTCAGAAGGATATTTCTATAAACGACGTTGATATTTTAGCTTGCATTTCGTCCTTATCTAATTAAGTACCGCAAAACGGGGCTACTTTGACTTCCAGGGTTACTTTGACAGGCGTTGGAACTACTTTAACAGAGCGCCAAAATCGGTTTTCACGTGTGCTCAGCAAGTGTGCGTGACCTCGAGTAATATTGCGCGAGGCGCGGGGTGTGGGGAACGCGTCATAGCGTTGTAATCGGCCTTGTCAAAGTAACCCTGGAAGTAGCCCCGTTTTACTGTACATAAGCGAACACTTCCTCTCGTGTCGAGGCTGCGACGTTCCTTTGTTATTAGAAAATGTTGATAGCGTCATTTACGTAATGACTAGTGACTTAAATGAAGTAAAAAATCCGGTCAAGTGCGAGTCGTACTCGCACACGAAGGGTTCCATACCACCGTACAATAATCAACGTTACATATAAAAAAAATACCAACTTTAATAATAGAAACCGCCGAAAAAAACACGTTTCTTGTATTTTTATTATTTCTACTCATTCTGCA
Source organism: Amphipoea lucens (assembly GCA_947508005.1). NCBI lineage: Eukaryota > Metazoa > Arthropoda > Insecta > Lepidoptera > Noctuidae > Amphipoea > Amphipoea lucens. The sequence goes on from OX382355.1 coordinate 5,472,410, forward strand.
AAAAAATCAAGTATCCACTTATTACGGTTCAAAATATACCCTGTTGCGAACGGACGGACAGCGGAGCCTTAATGATAGGGTTGGCACCCTTTGAATACGGAACCCTAAAAAGTTGTTTTAAACAAGATGTAAACAAAACAATCCTGATAACAGGTTTTTATCGATAGTAGTCAACTTTCGAGGATAAATCTGACATTCCTTGATATTTCAATATAAGTCAAATCGGATAGCTGTATTGCCACTTCAAATTCATGAAGGTACCTGGTGCGCTTAAAATAATCTCTTTAAGTCTTGCCCCCTTACTAATAAACGTTGAATAGCGTCTGTATAGTTACACAACTCTTTGTCTTCTTCTTTCGAAAGTCAAATTACTGACGACTGAAAGAGAGAAATAGGTGTGTAACTATTCATCTGATATAATACGTTTATTAGTAAGGGGGTTACACTTTCCAGTTTTTGTTCCTCAAATACTCCAGTGACATATCATCGGAACTGGTCCATAGTTAAAGTTAGATTTAAATTAAAATAACTAAGTAAGGTAGTGTTATTTTTAAGTCACAGTTTCGCGCACGAAATAGGTGTATATACTATAAGATAGTGTGCACATAGCACGATAAATTTATAGTTGGTATGTTATGTTAGTCAGTATTGGGTATCTAGCTGCAAGCTTCTATTCTATTAAAGAATATTAAATTACCGATGGTAGTAAAAGGGTAGGGGGGGGGGGGTTAAGGGTAAGGGGGTAGGGGGTTCGACACATCAACCCACACATTCCAGTTTTCACTGACCTCACCTTGCATAGGCTTTTCGTACAATGAGAGGTCAGCTTATACAGGAAATATACAGGGTGTTACAGAAAGGGTATATCAATACAAACAGGTTGAAGAGTGTATCTGGTCTAGAGTCTCTGTACAAAATTTCAGCTCAAAAGCAGTAACTTTGAAAATGCTTAATATTTTTTTATTTCGTTAGTTTATTAAATTGAAATCATAACAAACGTGTCACCGCACTACGAGGGTCATTATCCATTATCTGTAGTGTGTCTGCGCGCCTAGTACACGCACATCACGCCGCCGCGCGCCAGTGCAGCGCCGTGATGTCGAAATAAAAAAATATTAAGCATTTTCAAAGTTAATGCTTTTGAGCTGAAATTTTGTACAGAGATTCTAGACCAGCCCCCTTATTCACAAACACTCGATATGCTTCCGTATCGTATCGAACATTAATCATTGTTATCGTAGGAGTCTTCTCAACGCTGTTCACAAGTCCAAAATCCGAAAATTTTGTCAGTTTAAATCAAATAGACGCCCGCTATTCTTCCAACAGCTATTTGCTGTTGAGGGGAAGTCAAATCAGGTTATCAAAATGTCAAGTTTTCGATACGATAGCCTGTCGTATGGTTGTGAATCAGGGCTCAGATACACTCTTCAACCCGTTTGTATTGATATACCCTTTCTGTAACACCCTGTATAGCCTGATATGTCATCGTGCGTGCCTAGTACCGGCTTTGTGTTTACCCACAGAGCCACTAGGCTATTAGATACAAGTAAAAAACAGGCTTTTCGACAGTTTTTGCTTCAGGATATAATGCCTTTTTATGTTCTTGGAGTTTCTAAAATTAAAGTCATTAATTATGCCGCACAAGTCGATCGAAGGTACGCTTTCCGCGGTCGATTCGTAGATTGGTAACCTGACCGTTCATTAGATATGGGGTCTCTATCCGTGGCTCGGAAAGCACGATAAGCCGTTGGTCCCTGCTGTCATTCGTAGATCTTTGACAGTCGCGACGGTTAGTCAAAAGGCCGAAAGTCTGACAACTAGTCTTACCAAGGGGTATCGTGTTACCCAGTTACTGGATTGTGGGTGTCAGGTAGGCAGTTGCTTTATGTAAAGTACTGGTATATAGCTGCATCCGGTTAGACTGGAAACCGACCCAACATAGGGAAAACGCCAGGCAAATTGATTAGTTACACTTATATTCGTTTTAGGGCGTGCCTTATCTGACTAGCATTGCATGACAATAGTTCGTAAGGAAAGTTCCGTTGATATTTCATCGTTGATTTGATTTTCACGAGATCAGTTATTAAATATTGTTTCTTTTAATTTGCACAGATTTATCTATAGCAGAAATAAGCTAAGCCATCGTGTTCCGAAATCTTAAGTTTATTACCTTTAACTTATGAAATAATAAACCTAATTATAAAATAATAAGCCTTAAGTTGTGTGGTTTGTCGATTGCTTTTAAATAAGATAATAATTCTTGAGATTAAGTAAACTAGCATTTTAGTCATATTGTACATTGTACCTTGGTTCTTATTTGCTATTTCGATGAATACTAAACTTTTTGAACATTTATCAGACATCAAAATACGAGGTTTTTGTTTTGATTGAGTTTCTTCAAGACTGTAGTTTTCAAATCGTCACATAAAACATATTTTGGTCTACATATCTTTGGTTTTGCTTTTCTATCTTTAGTATCTAGTAAAAAAAATAAGTTCCGTTTAATAATCCTTATCGTTTGATGATGTGTCAGTGGAGCATATGAATAGATTTCTAAGTTAAGTTAATGTGCAATAAAGCACTGGAATTAGATTAGTATGGCACAAGAGCACAAAAAAAAATAAAAAAAAAAAACAAAAAAAATATTAGGTTAAGTTAAGCTTCATTGGTACATCATCATCGGTATCATTCTCACGAGTGCACGGTTATTTTATTTTTATTCCGATTTAATTTGATAGTGAAGGGAAGTGGACTTTATTTTACATTTGCACAAAATTGCACAGTCGGAGCGACCCCACGGCCTCCTGATCCATCGTCTTCCTACCCAGTAGTTGTGGTTGTAAGTTTAATTCTTTACTGACATTAGCCTTGAACATATTGACAAAGTAGGTGTTTCCTTCGTGGCCCCCAAATCCACCGTCTTCCTACCTTAGCTCTTGAGTTTTAGGTTTCAAAAGCACCTAGACTTTTTAGAATATAATAATAATACTTTTTTTTGCAACTAGGATCCAACTTCTGGTTCCCAGCAGCGGTTGTTGTAACAGTGTCTTCATCTTGTATTGTCTTTCATATATAAGCAACAAGAGGCCCAAGATAGTGGCTGCGTCATCATCATCTTCCTGTCTTGATTCAAAAGTCAGGTCAGAATCATCATCATCTCCTGTCGTTGAAAAACGTAACTTGTATGTGACGCGTGCGCGTGCGTGTTCGAGCTTTTGCTGTTTATTTTTTAATTTCCCTATCGTGTTGAGGGGACATCATGATTTCTTTCAAAGATCAGGGTAGGTCGCCCCTAGAGGCTAACATAACAATACCTATGTCTGACTTTACTATCAGTGAGAAATCAAATTTTATACTAACCTGCTCAACCATAGGTTATTATTTTCAATTCAAGCAACATACTGCATGAATTTGTTTTTTTTTTTTAGATTGTTCGGTTACTTTCGAGGGGTTCGTGGCTAAGTAATAACAGCATCACGGGTCATACGAAGGTTAAGCCCCGCTTGCCACGGTCGGTTCGTGGATGGGTGACCATCCATTACAAATCGAGACCCCTCCGTGCTTCGGAAAGCACGGTAAGCCGTTGGTCCCGGCTGTCATTCGTAGATCTTTGACAGTCGTTACGCGTAGTTGCAGAAGCCCAAAAGCCTGACAACCAGTCTTACCAAAGGATATCATGTTACCCAGTTACTGGGTTGTGGAGGTCAGATAGGCAGTCACAGTATTCAGCTCCATCCGGTTAGACTGGAAGCTGACCCCGAAATAGTTGGGAAAAGGCTAGGCAGATTGATAGATTATTCGGTTACCTTCAAGTTTCATTTTATTTGCTTTGCAATATGAACAACATGAGGCCGAATGTTGTGGCTTCGAAATCACCGTCTTCCTACCTTATTCCTTAAATCTTCACCACATCGTCAACATCAAATCAGCTAGATCATGTCATGTTGTCGTTTTCTATGTTGTCGATCACTTAATTTTAATTACATAATATACTTACTAAAGCAGTGGTTGCCCAGTGGCAATGGCCCCGACTAACGAGTCGTGGGATTAAACGGTCGTGGGATTAATCCCAGACAGGCACTTTTCTTTGTGTAAATAATTTCATCACCACTGCTCCCAAAACACCGAGAGTAAACCGGCATGTCCTAGAACCAACAATTCGAAGACATGTGACATCTACCAACCCGCACTGGGCCCGCGTGGTAGATTACAGCCCACTCCCTCTCGAAGAGAGGAGACATTAATAGGCTGATTATGCTAAAGAAATACTGTTTATGCTAACAGCAGGATCCAGGACCTTTATCCTGCATTAAACTGGTTCCACAATAGTGGACCCTCTTTAAGGCATCCAGTTTAGCTTTTCTTGTTACTCTTTGTTTCCTGGTAAAAATAAATTGGATATTAATGTTCTTGTCGTAATAAGTGTTGGATGGGACATGATGATTTCTTTCGAAGATCAAGGTAGATAGCCGTTAGTGACTATCATTACTATACCTATGTGTGGCTTCGCGACCATTGAGAAATCAAAGACCTTCTAACTTTTTGTGGACCCATCTAACCTTCTCACATTCCATGTGGGTTGCAAAATTTTAAAATACTGCGATATATTTGCGTGAACTTGGTTTTTGTTAGATTTTTTGGTTTTCCTTTTGTACCAACTACGAGGATTCAGCTCCTGGTTCCTAGTAGTTGATGCAACAGTGTCATCATCTTCAAGTTTGTCTTTATTTGCTTCAAAATGCAAACAAAGAGGCCCAAGATAGTGGCCTCGTAATCACCTGCAGTCTTCCACTTTTGAGGTTTGATTGTAGTCAGTTTCATATTCACGGTTAGTTACAGAATAGTGTACGTAAGGTATAACAAAAATCGTGTAAACTATGATAAGGGGGGGAAGTTGGTATATTCGAAATGAATCTTTTCGTTTTTTTGATGATATTAATATTATGTTTGATTATTGTTGATAACGCTATATAGCCGCATGCCCGGTGCCGGTGCGGTGCGTATTAATTATATTTACTGTTTGTTTGTAAAGACGTTGGGGCCAATTCGGTAGCATTTCCCGTATTATTATGAGTTTTTTATTTGGAACTAGCTTCTGCCCACGACTTCGTCCGCGTGAAATTTCACTCTTCCCCATTCACCCTCTTAGGGGTGTAATTTCGAAAAACCCTTTCTTAGTGGATACCTACTCTTCACAAAGAACACACCCTCCAATTTCATGTCTCTAGGACCAGCGGTTTAGGCTGTGCGTTGGTATATCAGTCAGTCAGGACTTTGAATGTTAGATATATAAATAAAATTAATAAATTATTTTCGATTTTTTTGGGAATGTTACCTATTTTATCTTACCGACTCTCCTCGTATAGGATTTACTCGCTTTTTGTTATATCTTATTACTTTATATATATATCTACTTAGGTTTGTTTTCAAGAGATCTTAAAGCAATCTATTTGCTGAAATTATATCATGTCTGTTAAATTTTTGTAGAGTAGTTAAATTAAATAGTGTTAGTGAACTTATTAATAGGATTTGAGCTTTTTGTTAATAGTTAAATAAGGATTACTTAATGTTCTTCATCTAAGTAATTTTCACCAGAACACAGCTCTAACGTTTGATTTTGTTTCCCACTTTGATAAAACTGAGTTAAGGGAGCGTAGTGACGGGGATTATTATTTGTCTGCACAAACTGCACAGTCGGGGGCCTGAGATTCGGCCTCCTCATCCATAGTCTTCCTATCCTGTAGTATGTCTGGTCCTTACCTATGCCTAAGTTTTGATTATCCATGTTTCTGTACATACTTTGCTTTTGTGCTGTTATAGGATTTAAAAGCAATCGGGTAATATTTATTCGTAATGAAAGATATTTATCCATCTTAGATTTATAGGGTTTTTCGGTGAATTAATTTAAAATTATGTTTTATATCTACATATATCGGTAAATGATGTGAGTAGGGCTTATAAATAGCTTTATAGATTACTACGGATAGATTAATTTTTTAATCGATACTTCGTCAGGGGTATTTTTTTCACAAGTGCATAGTTAATTTTTTTGAACTTAGATGAGAAAAAAAATGGAGTTTTTTTTTAACGATTTGTTTTGATGTGAGATAAAGTTAATTTTACTATTGCACAAAATTGCACACTTGGAGCGACCTCATGGCCTCCTGATCATTCGTCTTCCTACCCTGTTATGGCATAAAATTATAAATAAATCGTCTCCAGATAATGTTGAGGCGTACCTATGCTTTTAAATGAGGATTTTTTATTTTCTATTGAATTAAGATATACAGTTAAGACCCCACCATAGAACATTAGGAATGTCGCTTCAACTTATTTTTCCTTTCTTATTTTCATAATTGACTAAACACCTTGTATCTACATACTAAAGAAATGTACTTTAAGCCAGGCGTCTTCATGATTCAGAAGTAGCAATACTTATAATGACGTAGGTACTTACGAGGGATTTTGAACTCTACTATCTTTATAAATAATAATAATAATGCTTTTTGTTAGTAAGCGCATCACTTGAGAACGGCTAGACCGATTTGGCTATTTTTTATTATAAAATGTTTGCAAAAGTAGATAACTCGGGGAAACTGCAAGTACTTTTTTTATACATTACAATTTGACAGGAAAACGTCCGTCGGGTCATCCAGTTTAAAATAAATATGAAGTATCCTACTCTTAAGTGGGTACTTGTAAAATAATAGTTTATTTAATTCTGCATCACAATATATGGACACGGTATTTCCTTATAAAATAATAATGCACAAAATAAGTTAAGTATAGAGAGAGACGATAATAAATAAAACTCTTGTTACATACTGTTTATGTGTTCGCTGAGAAATCCCCTTATGGGAACATTGCACCTGGAACAAGAAAGGAACTTCCTAAGCCTAAAGAAAATATTTTCCAAGCCCGTCTACACTACGGGTTAGCCGTATTTAGGAACGCACAATGAATGCTGCGGGATTTCGAACATAGGACGAACTTAGAGGCGCATTTGCACGAGTCATGTCAATATACCAACCCGCACTGGGCTCGCGTGGTGGATTATGGCCCACTGTCTCTCACAGAGACCCCCCAGTGTCCCAGCAGTAGGGCCAATTATGCTTATATGTCAATATAAAACAGAGGCAGTCAAAAATATTACATTACAACATACTCTTTAGCGGCTCGAACCGTGTAAACTTATGCTAAAAAAAAAATTACTTAACTAACTTTTTACTGTCAGATTTTTCTAGGTGTCCTAATAAAAAATACTTCTTTTTTAATATACCATTTAGTTACAAAGGTCTTGTTAGCGGTGGAGATCTGGACCTGTTTTGCCAATTTTCTTTTCTATCTTACAGTAGCGAAGGGTGAATTTATGACACAGGTAAACCGGAGCAAAAAAAAATGCCAAAAGAAAATTTCAATGATGAATTGACTATAGAGTGGTTATGTTCTGAATTTTCGAAGGGAAGCCGGTGGGAATCGAGTTGTATGGTACCTTCGCCACTGCTATCTTAATGCGAGGTTTTAGACTACACTCCTAAATACATTAACCAGAAAACAGGAATTTCTGAAGCTCGTAGGTGCTGTACTAGGAACTGGACTCGTCTGAATGCGCCCCCACATACTTCCTCAATAATCTCTTGCAACTTAAGCTGCTTACGTGTGCTTCTCAGTATTACAAACCATCGGAGTACGTACCTATTACTTAGTTTGATTTATATATAAATAGGTATTGGCGCCGATTCCCTTGTTCACAAACTAAACTAAATTTAATTTCAGTGCATCTTTTTCTTTCTATTTCATTAAGAAAAGGACAGAAAATAAATATTAGTTTAGACCTGTCAAATTAGTCCGTGCCTGACGTAAATTGACGTATTTTTAATAGCCAATTTTTTAATCACGTCTAAATTGTCTATGGAGTATCTTAATTTGACAGGACTAAACTAATATTTATCTCCTGTCCTTTTCTTAATGAAACAAAAAGAAAAAGATGCACTGAACTTAAATTTAGTTTAGTTTGTGAACAAGAGAATCGGCGCCATTGTGTTTGAAAAGGGATATGCTCTCAACAATATTTAGTTGATACTCAACATTTTGAATCTCAAATCAGTAATATTATGTTGCCGAAGTTCTCGTCAAATTATTTGAGTTGTTGTAGGCACTTTTTAGATAGGTATCAGTTACATTTGCATCACATTTTAGTATTAGTAAATATAGGGAGGCTTGGTTTTAATCATTACTAGATGTAAGTCACTTTTTTTTTATTTGTTCCATACTTAACATTCCACTAAGTTTAGGACGAGAATTGCACAATTTGCAATAGCTTACGAATTTAAGAGTTAAATTAAATTTAAAAATAGTTTTTAGTTAAGCTAATTTATGTTCGACCCGTTGGTACAGGGTGATTATAAAATTACATGTAAAAAGCATACACTTGCAATTTTGGAACCACGCTTTGGAAAACCACAGACGTAGAAAAAATAGTTTTAATTTAATGAGTTAATGTATCTGGTTAATATATAAGGTATGATAGATAAAAAGCTGGAATTCTACTTAAGACTCCTATTAACTTTTGCGGCATTATGCACTTAATTAAAATAAGTATTATTATAGACTAGCTAACGCCTGGCATGCGTTGCAATGCCTTTTTAATGCATACTAATATTATAAATGCGAAAGTGTGTCTGTCTTCTTTTCCTCTTCACGCTTAAACCGCTGAACCGATTTAGATGCAGTTTGGTATAGAGATAGTTTGAGTCCCGGGAAAGGACATAGGATAGTTTTTATCCTGATATTCCAACGCGATCAAGATTTATGCGGGTGAAACCGCGGGGCGCTGCTAGTTCTAATATAATTCAATGACGATTCGAAGGACACGTGGCGCCATCGCCGCCATCTATTATCATAATAACGATATTGTTGTTTTCCTCAGGAATAGAACTTTTTTTCGGGATGAAAGGTACCCTATATCCGTTTCTGTACACCTGACAACGTATATGCAAAATTTCAGGATGATCGGTTCAGTGGTTTAGGCGTGAAAAGGTAACAAACAAACAAACTTGCTTGCGCATTTATAATATTAAGTTAGGATATACATAGTTAGGATTACTTTTAAGTTATGTGTCATCATATTCCCGCAACAGCTGTAGATTAAAAAAACCGATTTATTAATCGGTTCGCACGAATTTACTCTTACTAATAATCACTTTTAGATAATACTACCTTCTCCTCGCGGTTTCACCTGCATAAGTGTTGATCCCGTGGGAATTTCGGGATAAAAAGTAGCCTATATATTAATCCAGGGTGTCAACTACCTCCGTACAAAATTTTATCAAAATTGGTCCAGCCGTTTGAGCGTGAAGAAGTAACAAACACAAACACACACACACAAACTTTCGCCTTTATAATATTAGTGAGATGTGATAGTGTGATTACATATTTTTTAAAGAATCGAAAAAGTGACACTGGCGCACAGATGTGATAAGAGTTAAAGAATAATTAAAACGTAATTTAAAAATTACTTAACTAAATAAAAAAAAAAATTAAAATAAAATAAATTTCTTAACTTTGCAATGAAGTTAAGAATATATTTCAGAATGTACCGATTCGTGCGAGACCCCATAGAAAAAATAACATTACCTATTTAAAAGAGGCAATTCGGCCGTTTCGGGTGAGTAAATCGTGCGAATCGACTAATAAGACAAAAAACCTATTCAATTCCCTGACGTGAGATAATGGTGTTGCAATAATCGCTCACTTTTAAAGTGCCAAACATGAAGCCAATGCCTACCAATGGTCTTTCAGTGTTATATCACTCGAAGCTTGTATTCCACTACCAAATACTGTGGAACATAAATCCGTAATTAATTAGCGTATTCTATTAGAAACGGTTACCAACTCAGAGCGGGTCTTCGCATAGATGCTGAAATAATATCGGTCTGCATGCTTAAGGTGAATGTGACATGGTAGACCGCGAAATTTAAATTTTCTTACGTTTTTTGCAATTTGCAGATCAGTGTCAGGTTGCATCTTGATCCAAATAAGATTCGCGACTATAATAGACATGTATTTACAGAATCATAGTCATTAGAATCATTAATATATCTCTTTATAAGTTAGATTTCTACCTTAAACACTTTTCCATATGAGATTTGTTTTTGACGGTAGAAATCTAACTTAGAAAGATGTATTAATGATTCTAATTATTATAATTCTGTAAATACGTACCGCCTATAGTCGCGAATCATATTTTGATCAAGATACAACCTGACACTGACCTGAAAATTGCAAAAAACTTAAGAAAAATTGAATTTCGCGGGCTACAACTACGCATTCACCTTAAGAACATTGCGTAGCCACTAGCTACTCCCACGAAGTTTTCAAGAGCTTTAGTGATGACGAAGAACACTTTATAAACAGCAACATCCAATTAAATGCGGATTTATGTCGATAAGTTTATTTCCACCCTTGTGTTTTGTATGTTTAAGTGATTTTATGGCTCTTGGAGTGATGCAGAAATGACGGCCGAAAAATAAGGCCAAAATCGAAGATTTCTCGTTCGTTTGTCCTGCCGCGTTAAAAGATGGTCGCGTTTTTGCTTCGTTTTGACACCTCTGCCACGCACAATGTCGCAGCTAGACTAGACTTGGTGGCCATGGAAACGCCATTAGTATTGTATGAACTTGCTCTTCTCAGTATGGACGATTTTTCGCACGACTTAGGGCCAAAGCACACACGCTACTTTTTGCATCGGCGATCGGTGATTTTGCGGATGTATCGATGCTGCATCGCGTTTTGGCGACTCTCTGCGTTCGGACGCGGTATCGGAATCGCGCGTTTTAGCGACTGCTCCGATGCTGGCGCAAATTTAATGCGAAATCGCTGCGACCGGCATCCGAATGTGTGCGGAGTGTAGCGTTCAGCCGCTGTATCGAGCTTCCGAAAAGCGACTGAATCACCGCGTTTGGCGTTTTTAAGTGTGCGGTGTGAAATGCTTGGTCGCTGCATTTAGCTTCTTAAAAGCAGCTTAATCGCCGATCGCCGATGCAAAAAGTAGCGTGTGTGCTTTGGCCTTTAGTACGGCGAGGGCAAATCTAACGATTTAAATCTTTGGCCAAAATACATTTTCATATCAACGAAACAGTTTTGTCAATCAACCGTATTATTAGATGTCATTTTGTATCACGTTTTTAAACTACCTAGTTTCTATAGCAGCAACATTTTTTACACATTTTGAATACCATTTACGATTAAACGTTTAAGGTAGAATTACAAAATAATGATAGTCTTTAGAATGTAAGGTATCTGTATATATCTGGAGCCTTCAGGAATTCCGTCCAATAAATAGAGTAAATTAAGTAAATAGGATGTTAATTATAATAATTGATAATATGGTATATGTACAGACGCCTGCACATCAAGCTACTACAATCTCTCAAAATTTAGAAAGAAAGAAAGAGAAAGTATTTACTGCGACTAGGACAGGAACAGATAGATAGATACTCGTAGATTTCCAACTTTATCGCTGAAGCATAAGATTCAAAGTTGCTTGGGAAAATATGACCATTCCGGGTAGCTTGATGTGCTGGCGTCTGTAGGTTATGTATTGCACTAAATTATAAAATGATTTAAGCTATTTCTGATATTAATTTGAGATTTAGTCAAAATATCACATTATTATTAACGGGGCTGTTTTTTATTATTTGTTTATTTCGCGTAATTATAAAAGAGATTTTTTATCAAATAAAATTATTAAAAAAAAGCAGCTACCATATTTGCACTGTAAGCATACTTAGCATATTTATTCCTTTTCATTGTTACACTATATACCAACACATAGTTAAGTTATATTATTCAATTCCGCCCACTTAGTATAAAGGGGTTAGAAGATTTTTGTATGGAGGGTGGCCCTAAGGTCGGTCGCCATTTTGATTTTTTTTCAGAATCGCGGTGCACAACAAAAGTTATATATTTAGATAGAGGACGCTTATACAAACAAAAAATGTTATATATCATAATATCCTAAAGCGTCAGGTTTCGGAGTTATTCACCGAAATATAATTCGAAAACAACAAGGATTTATTTGTTTTTTTTTCCTCCAGGTAAGCATATTGAACTATTGAGGTAATAGAAACGTTATGAAACCTTTATGGAGAAGAAACAAATGAAGAATAGACATTTTTTAAATAAATAATTAAAAACGGCTATTTATAGTTCGTTTTTTAATCCCAGAGACTAATATGACATTTAAGTCTTTTGTGTTTTCGTTTTTTTTTAGTTTGACATTACACTTGTCAGATTAGTCTCTGGGATTAAAAAACGAACTATAAATTGCCGTGTTTAATTATTTATTTAAAAAATGTCTATTCTTCATTTGTTTCTTCTCCATAAAGGTTTCATAACGTTTCTATTACCTCAATAGTTCAATATGCTTACCTGGAGGGAAAAAAAACAAAAAAATCCTTGTTGTTTTCGACTTATATTTCGGTGAATAACTCCGAAACCTGACGCTTTAGGATATTATGTTATATAACATTTTTTGTTTGTATAAGTGTCCTCTATCTAAATATATAACTTTTGTTGTGCACCGCGATTCTGAAAAAAAATCAAAATGGCGGCTGATTTTAGGGCCAAAACCTTCAAACCCCTTTGAGTAGTTTTAACTAAATAGGTAACTGTTTATAATTCGTAATATCAACGCTTATAGTATTAGAATCAAAATTGTATGAAATCAGACCATGTTATTAGAATTATATTCTATGTTGACTAAATCTAAATTCGAATTGGAAATAAATGCTTAAGAATATTATTTGTTTTCATTTGGTTTCCTAAAAAAACTAAATACTTATATTCGTTTTATTCGATTGATATATGTATGTAAAGCTAAGTAAAGAAAATAACATGGAAAGCAATACTTACGAAGAAAGTCTCTGTGGATGGATTATGATCGATAAACTTTGTCTAAGTCTTGGGTGTATCAGCGAATTTAGAAGTACGGCCTGTCATCAAGATGATATACCCTGTGTTATAAAGACCTCTATTATTAAGTGTAGTAAGAGCGAGTTTTGTTAAATCTCTATCGAATAACTAACGATCGATTATCCAAATTCTTCATCATAATCAGCCTGTAATGTTCCTACCGCTGGGACACAGGTCTCCTCTCTGTGAGAGGGAGTGGGCCGTATTCCACCATGCGGGATTTAGATACGAATCCAACTCGTACTAGTACTCGAAGTAGCCGCCACCGTTACTATTTGGCTACCACTGGTTCTGCATAATCATCCTTGGGATTTTAAAGCCAAGTTTCGTGAAATACTCAGTTTAGAAATGGGAAAATATTACCCAAAACAAGTACGGGAAATCAAACTCTTGTGTGACGAACAATAGTTCAATCACAGGAGTAGTATAAAAAATCAGAAATACCAAAAAGGCTCGGCAAATAAAGCGATGATAGGAATGGCTCCTATACAAATCTGTATGCGACACGAGTGCTCACACCAGATTCCGACTCATAGGTATTTCAATTGTTTGTCCAATATCTACCCCTGAATGGCACAACAGTTCTGCGAAAATTAAAATTGTGGACATAAAATTATTACTACAGGCAACAACAAATGGACGCATTTTTGCTATGAATATCGAGAATTTTCATTTCCATGCATTTATTTTATGGCATTCTTTTGATCATAAAGTTCAGACTACATTGCTACAGATCAAATTTTTATTTAGACCTCATAAGGTTTTTTACAAAGCTATCAGTTGCAAAATAAACTGCTGAATGACAAGGCTCAAGTAGTCAACAGACGATGGGTTGGCCAAAACTTCGCTAACCCAACTCCGGTAACAGCATCAAAATTTCTATGAAATAACAATAGTTTTTGCAAAGGATAAAAGGTTTTTTTATATAATTTGGATATTATAGAGTAGTCCGATATTGACGATTCTTAATTTATTTATAGAGCGATGGCCATAGATATCCGATGGCCGTTTTGGATGGCCGGGTGGATGTGACGCATATCATTATTTTTTGTGTTTCCGTTCTTTTTCTGCGTCATGTTTAATGTATTTTCTTTCTTTTTTCTTCTTTATTGGATAAGGTATACCTCGAAATTGGTCTCATATAAAATTGAAAAAGAAAGTCTACCCCAAATTAATTACGTCAACCGTACAATGATTGCATCAGTATGATCTTGGTTGATTGATTGTTTGGCGCCACCCCGAAAGTAGTTGGATACGTGGGTACATTACATTAGGAGCCTTGTTAGACTTAGAGCCGATTTTTCAATCGACAGATAATTTTCATTCGTGGAATAAAATTGACGTCTGACAAATTTTGTATGGATGGATCTTCAAAAATTCAAAATTATTGCTCGCATAAAATCAGCCCTAAAAGGTCTATTTTTACTTTTCTCTTTCAGTTTCTTATTTCCTTTGTTAAAAAGTTTTTTACTGTCAGTAGTCGATTATTAAAAAGTATTACCACGTTTGCCGTATGCCCAATGAGCTGTGGGCTAAAATAACCACCACGTGGATGCCTGACATAGCCAGAAGGCGTCGCGGCAAACCCCGTAAACGATAGCGGAGCGAGCTGGACAAAACAAACGACCAGTGGTCCAATTTAGCCCTGGATCGAAAGAGCTGTAAGTCATGGGAAGAGGTCTTTGCCCAGCATTGGGAACAGTAACAGTCGATTAAGAATAGGATAGGTACTATTGTTAATGACTGATCATTGATGCGTGTAGGGTCGTCGTCGCAAAATCAATAAAATCTGACTTTTTTATGCTAGCAAGCGGCGGTCATACTGTATTTGGAGATTGTTAGTTTACGTAAACTATTGAGCTCAGTGCACATTAATTTCAATACAAAAAGAACGGTGACTAGCCTGTAGTGTGCGATGGTTCATACAAAATGTACGACAGTCATTATTTTCCCCGTTTTGCAAAAATATTCCTCAGAACATTAACATTTACGTGGAAGAATTTTTGAAATGCGGTGTTGAAGTCGAATCGAGATGGTTCCAATTTGTCGATCTTATATAACATCGACAAATTGGAACAAATTTTAAAGATAATACTAATTTGTTACTCTATTAAAATAATGTATTTATGTATTTATTAAACTTAACACCCTATCTTTAACCTTTTGAACGTCATTGTCACATATGTGTGACAAACGAAATCTTACCCTGAACGCCAACGTCACAAATATATGACAAAATACACGTCTCACGGGTCGCACCATATTATGAAATAAACAATTTAATCATTACTTTAGTTTTGTGTGTTTTTATTTATATAATTTAATAGTTTAAGCTTCCGTCTATATTGTATTGCATGAAACTAATATAAATAAACCACCAATATCGAGCAATTTGTTGTTTTAAGTGTGTGTGTGTGTTGTTTTGTTAAAGTGGCCTGGTGTCAGGGGTACGGCGATACGTTTATACTCTGGCGTTCAAAAGGTTAATAATGAGTCTGACCCTCTAATAGAAAGAGGAAATGTAAAAAAAAATAAGTAAAGTTGTAAAGTTTCTTTATTTATGTCTGTAATTTATATGGTGTACATAATAAAGAGTATTCTATTCTATTCTAAGCCGCCTCCAAGACAACTGAGGTTATACGGGATGCTAATGCACGTGCAGACTAAATTGGAAAAAAAAATTAAGTCGTCGTTAAAATCTCGAATGCTTTTGCCGTCAATGTCAAAGGTGTATAAGAATTTTTAAAAGTTAAATTTAACAACGGCGATAGCTGTTTGATAATCCAAAGTGGCAATTCCCGTATTATACATATATACAGGTGTCCCTGGAAGTATGGATCAAATCGAAAAGGGGCGTGGGCAAGGTCATTTCCAAACTTTTTAAACCTGAGAATGTCGGTGAATTTTTTTACGGTTCAGAAGTTATGACCGGTTTTTACTTTCTTTTTCAATCACTTCGCATACTGCTCAAAGAAAATAATCATAAAAAAATACTATTAGGGCTATCTAAAAAAAATAAATTGATAGCCCTGATAGTTTTTTTTTTAAATTTCTTTAAAACGATTCGATTTCTCTTCTTTTTTAGGGTTCCGTTGCCAAATGGCAAAAAACGGAACCCTTATGGATTCGTCATGTCTGTCTGTCTGTCTGTCTGTCTGTCTGTCTGTCTGTCTGTCTGTCTGTCTGTCTGTCCGTCCGTCCGTATGTCACAGCCACTTTTTTCCGAAACTATAAGAACTATACTGTTGAAACTTGGTAAGTAGATGTATTCTGTGAACCGCAGTAAGATTTTCACACAAAAATAGAAAAAAAACAATAAATTTTGGGGTTCCCCATACTTACAACTGAAACTCCAAAAATTTTCTTTCATCAAACCTGTACGTGTGGGGTATCTATGGATAGGTCTTCAAAAATGATATTGAGGTTTCTAATATCATTTTTTTCTGAACTGAATAGTTTGCGCGAGAGACACTTCCAAAGTGGTAAAATGTGTGTCCCCCCCCTCTAACTTTTATTATGAAATAAACAATTTAATCATTACTTTAGTTTTGTGTGTTTTTATTTATATAATTTAATAGTTTAAGCTTCCGTCTATATTGTATTGCATGAAACTAATATAAATAAACCACCAATATCGAGCAATTTGTTGTTTTAAGTGTGTGTGTGTGTTGTTTTGTTAAAGTGGCCTGGTGTCAGGGGTACGGCGATACGTTTATACTCTGGCGTTCAAAAGGTTAATAATGAGTCTGACCCTCTAATAGAAAGAGGAAATGTAAAAAAAAATAAGTAAAGTTGTAAAGTTTCTTTATTTATGTCTGTAATTTATATGGTGTACATAATAAAGAGTATTCTATTCTATTCTAAGCCGCCTCCAAGACAACTGAGGTTATACGGGATGCTAATGCACGTGCAGACTAAATTGGAAAAAAAAATTAAGTCGTCGTTAAAATCTCGAATGCTTTTGCCGTCAATGTCAAAGGTGTATAAGAATTTTTAAAAGTTAAATTTAACAACGGCGATAGCTGTTTGATAATCCAAAGTGGCAATTCCCGTATTATACATGACGGGGAAGGGCCCCCGTGATTATTTTTAAAAAGCGTGACGCCAGCATTGCTGGCATCACAACTTTCATGTTCAGGACTGTTGCTCATCTTCGGTGACCAAAGTAAACGCAAGTAATTCTTTCTTCAATTTATTGTTCGAATTTTTGAGGAGGTCCGATCGCTGCGACGGCTCGAGCAAGAATGACCGAGTCCGTTTTTTTTTTTTTTTTTTTTTTCCTATATGGCATCTCGTAGTTGACCTATAGAGGTCGTGACTACTTAACCGGACTATCCTGTGGTTGCCTTAAGTAAACTCAAAGCCTCCAGCCAGGGGCGAGACCGAGTCCGTCGTGCGCTCGGCCTTTTATAGCAAAACTAGGCGAGTCATTCTTTTGAACAAAACACCTACCTTTGCACAAAAATTAGTTTTTACATTAAAAAAATATTACAAACGTTTTAAATTATTTTAAAAGCTAATTAACATGCGTAAATCTATTTTTAAATGTCAACACGTGATCTAAACATTGATCACATGTTTTCACTTCAAAAATGCAACTACCTTACAAACAGAATACATAAAATAGTCTGTATTTAATTTTAATCAATATTAATCCATTACTTTAAACTGAATTTATTAACTAATAATTACAATAAACAAATCTGATTTTATTTTGTGGTTATTCCGGACACGTGTTTTCGTTTTCATTTGTTTTGAAGTGTGGCAACCCGCCGACACGGCCATTCTGACAGGCGGCGCGTGCTCTGCGCCTGCCTGCGTTGTGATGTTTGATGCCGGAATGTAAGAAAATGTTATTTTTTTAATAGGTATCAGTAAACAACCCATGTTGCTTATTCTTATTGTAGTAAAAACTGTACACAAAGACATCTCAAGTGCACTGCCTTATTAATTTAGTGTCTGTGGTGTATACGTGTCTACCCATAGTTCCACAAGGCATCCCTACGGTATCTCAGGGTTCACTTGTGGATACATCAAGGATCCGTGGTTAGCTCAAGGGTAACTCATGGTTTAGCTCATGGTTTAGCTCAGAGGTATCACACTCCAGACATTTTATTGTTGTAGATTATGGTTGAACATATAAAAACTGTACACAAAGACATCTTAAGTGCACTGCCTTATTAATTTAGTGTCTGTGGTGTATACGTGTCTACCCATAGTTCCACAAGGCATCCCTACGGTATCTCAGGGTTCACTTGTGGATACATCAAGGATCCGTGGTTAGCTCAAGGGTAACTCATGGTTTAGCTCAGAGGTATCACACTCCAGACATTTTATTGTTGTAGATTATGGTTGAACATATTTTGAAAAATAATAATTTTTTGACTCACCGGTTTTAATCCGATGACGAGTGTTCGTCGTCGTGACTTATCTGGACTGGCTGGCCAGCTTGAGATGAGGATGGCACAGGATCAGGGGCGGTTGCAACGTTGTTTTGCGGTGTCTCAATATCATCATCTCCCGCCGACATGGCCGTCAGGATCGAATGACGGTAGATAGATGTCCTTGATCCTGATTCTTGGTTCCGGAGGGGAATATAACCGTTCGGTCATCCTTTGCATCATCTCCATCATTTGCATCATAAACTGAGGAGGACATCCGACTATTGGAGTAGTTGGATGCATAGTCGTTGTGTTGGACGATCCAGCGGCAATAGGTACCCCTGGACGGTATACTTCTTGATTGTTAGATGTGGGTCCCATCGACATAAATGGTATCCCTGCGGAAGCTGGTCTTTCCGCAGCGATTTGTGTACCCGTCGTGACCGTGGAAATTCCCGACGTGACGGGCTGCACGGTGCTTAAGTTGTTTGCTGGAACTCCTGAAGTGTTCAATGGGGCAGGGTCCACCAGCCTGGTACTGCCCTGTGATGTTCCAGTTCCAGTAGTGACAGGTTGAACCGAAGTCGTTGAGGATGTAGTCGGGTCCAGAGCTTCTTCGAATCCCACTTCTGATGACGGGGAAGGGCCCCCGTGATTATTTTTAAAAAGCGTGACGCCAGCATTGCTGGCATCACAACTTTCATGTTCAGGACTGTTGCTCATCTTCGGTGACCAAAGTAAACGCAAGTAATTCTTTCTTCAATTTATTGTTCGAATTTTTGAGGAGGTCCGATCGCTGCGACGGCTCGAGCAAGAATGACCGAGTCCGTCGTGCGCTCGGCCTTTTATAGCAAAACTAGGCGAGTCATTCTTTTGAACAAAACACCTACCTTTGCACAAAAATTAGTTTTTACATTAAAAAAATATTACAAACGTTTTAAATTATTTTAAAAGCTAATTAACATGCGTAAATCTATTTTTAAATGTCAACACGTGATCTAAACATTGATCACATGTTTTCACTTCAAAAATGCAACTACCTTACAAACAGAATACATAAAATAGTCTGTATTTAATTTTAATCAATATTAATCCATTACTTTAAACTGAATTTATTAACTAATAATTACAATAAACAAATCTGATTTTATTTTGTGGTTATTCCGGACACGTGTTTTCGTTTTCATTTGTTTTGAAGTGTGGCAACCCGCCGACATACATATATACAGGTGTCCCTGGAAGTATGGATCAAATCGAAAAGGGGCGTGGGCAAGGTCATTTCCAAACTTTTTAAACCTGAGAATGTCGGTGAATTTTTTTACGGTTCAGAAGTTATGACCGGTTTTTACTTTCTTTTTCAATCACTTCGCATACTGCTCAAAGAAAATAATCATAAAAAAATACTATTAGGGCTATCTAAAAAAAATAAATTGATAGCCCTGATAGTTTTTTTTTTAAATTTCTTTAAAACGATTCGATTTCTCTTCTTTTTTAGGGTTCCGTTGCCAAATGGCAAAAAACGGAACCCTTATGGATTCGTCATGTCTGTCTGTCTGTCTGTCTGTCTGTCTGTCTGTCTGTCTGTCTGTCCGTCCGTCCGTATGTCACAGCCACTTTTTTCCGAAACTATAAGAACTATACTGTTGAAACTTGGTAAGTAGATGTATTCTGTGAACCGCAGTAAGATTTTCACACAAAAATAGAAAAAAAACAATAAATTTTGGGGTTCCCCATACTTACAACTGAAACTCCAAAAATTTTCTTTCATCAAACCTGTACGTGTGGGGTATCTATGGATAGGTCTTCAAAAATGATATTGAGGTTTCTAATATCATTTTTTTCTGAACTGAATAGTTTGCGCGAGAGACACTTCCAAAGTGGTAAAATGTGTGTCCCCCCCCTCTAACTTCTAAAATAAGAGGATGATAAAATTAAAAAAATATATATAATGTACATTACCATGTAAACTTCCACCGAAAATTGGTTTGAACGAGATCTAGTAAGTAGTTTTTTTTTAATACGTCATAAATCGAAAACCGCAATTTACCTTTCACAAAGTTACAACGAACTACAAGAACTTTTATATTATGTTACTTGCTGCTACGGAACCCTTCATGGGCGAGTCCGACTCGCACTTGGCCGGTTTTTTTATTTTTTTTTGCCAAAACGTTTGAAAATTACCTTGCCCACGCCCCTATTCGATTTGTTCCATACTTCCAGGGACACCCTGTATATAATAATATAGTCGGTGAGATGAGATTGTATCTAAATTTTGAACGGTTATAATTGCGGGAATGGAAGGAAGCCTTCTCATCTTGGTCACCATCAGCGTCATTTCCGCTGTTAAGACTCTCACTGCTGGACATAGACCTACCCCAAGCGTCGCCGCATCGACAAGACCTGTGCTTCTCGCATGTTATTTAAAATTCAAGGCAAAATGTTATGACAACTTTTTACAATAGTTACTTTCAGATTATATAACATTTTGAGTCTGCTACACATATTTGGCGCGCTTCCGTCAACGCGCACGATACATCACTCACGCGCAGTTCACAGTTGTCGTGTCCACATGTATTTGTATAACTATTCTAAAATAAAACCGCCTCTTCTGAGAAATGTGCCGTGTCTTGACTTTACATCGTTAATCATTAAAATACTGTATCTAATGGAAAAGCTTTTACTATCTAACATTGAAAATACCAGCCGGTGTATTCTGTAAAATACTCACTTTGAGAACTTAGGTGAAATGAGCTGTAAATAGAGGCTAAATTCCACTGTATAATGTATGCACTGTATAGTGGAATGACAGCTCACTTCTACTTCACTTCACCCAAGTTTTCACGGTGAGATTTTTACAGAATAGCACTGCAGTTCTATGGTTTTCCGAGTAAGTTCATTTCACAATTTGGCGTTAAGGCAAATTCAATTTACACTAGGCGTCAGTAGTATTGACTCCACTGACTCCAAATTCAATTTACACTAGGGAAATATCGGGCCAGCACTGACTTGTCTCGAGTTTGGAGTCAGTTACTTACCCTGTCTAAATCAGCCTTTACAATTTAATATTGTAAAACATTTTCTGTGTCATGACAATAACGTAACAGCTACAAAAGGAATGCTTATCAAGTAATTAATCAAGCTCAGAGCCGTAATTTTTTTTAATTGGTGGAATAAGTAACCCAGCTATCTAGACAGCCCTGGTATAATTTTTATGTTGACGGTGGTCAGTTCCATTGTAAGCAATAATATGTATATTAGCAAAATAATGTATAATAATAAAAAATGTCATTTGTAGATCTTTGGCTGTCGTTACGGATCGTCAGAAGCCCGAATGTCTGACAGCTAGTCTTACCAAGGGGTATCGTGTTACCCAGTAACTGGGTTGTGAAGGTCAGATAGGCAGTCGCTTCATGGACCAACTGCGAATTGGACCAATCGCGAATTGGACCAATCGCGAATTGGACCAACTGCGAATTGGACATCTTTTTGAACATTGGACCAATCGCGAATTGGACCAATCGCGCCTAAAGGATGTAAAATACTTGTATTCAGGTGCATCAGGTTAGACTGGAAGCCGACCCGAACATAGTTGGGAAAAAGCTACGCAGATGATTATATTAGCAGAATATAAAAAAAATATTATAGGTACAACGATTTATGTGAGACTCAGAGGACGTAAATAAATCTGTCATTTATTTGGACGTGAGAGACAGACAGCAGCGCCAACTACGTAGGCTTAGCAACTCTTTGTAGGTAAACTCAAAAAAGGTCAACGCAGGAATTGCAGAACCGTTTTGCAGATTTTCCAAAACCCCTTTTAGAAAAGCTTCATTTAAAAATCCAAACTATATTTCTAATCCTAAAAGGTTTCCATCGCGAACTATATCCATGCTCATACGGTCAATGAAAAAAAAAATATTGTACGGTAAAAGGGTGCTCCGAATGTGTCGCAATATTTGCGTTGCAGCTGCGCCTATATCCGGTTTTTACGACGAGTTCATCGATATGTGTTCTATGCAAGTTTTACAGTGTATATGTTTGAATACTTTACATCATAGTTTTTATTAAAAAAATCATTTTGTTTTCTCGAAGGTCGGAAGAAGAACAATTGTGTTACTTTGTCCTCGCAAAGAAGCAGCTAGACATATCAAACATAATGCTAACCATATAGCTATGTTAGTAATATGTGTTCCCCTGCAGCAATCGTTGAAGGAGCGCTTCATTGGCCGCCCGAAAAAGTATTTAATAGTGTTTCATCAGGCGGAAATAAGGTGCGCGCCTTCAACAGTTGGGTCATGCTAATGCTGGTTTTGATGTACTCTTTCGGCATACCCAAATGGACTCAGACCGAACTTGACGCCCTGGATAGGGTACCATAACAATATTATAGTAGATAAGTTAGTAATATGTGTTCACCTGTAGGAAAAAAAATATATATTGGGGGCATAATCCATAATCACTTTGGTTCGGAATTACGATAGTATTATGGTCACCAACAGCATCCTAAAAATATTATTAGACAAAGTGGACAGTCCCTTTGTAAGGCATTGGGTACGGAGGCACGTGCCATTGTGTGTAGCGCCTCGTCTTTATTGAATTGTGTTGTATTACTAACATAGTTTTTTAAGTCATTGTTACTAACATTATAAGGATTATGTGTACTTGTATGTGATAGTCCGAAATAAAGAATATATTATATCCTTTATTTCACTATATACATATAAATTATATTTTTAAATATTAGTATAAAAAATATATAAAAACATTTAAAAATATAAAAAATAGTAGCCCACCGGTATCGGGAACAGGGTCCAAGCTACCGGCGGTCAGGGCTCCAGAGAACGGAACCTCCTGACAATGCGAGCCGTGTCCAGAAGTACCGCTTTCTGAATCAAGCCCTTGATCCAGCTGCCCAACGAGAGCCTCCTTAGGTGTTGGTCGAGGCTCTTGGCTATCAAACCATTGGCTGTAACGACTATCGGCACAATGATTGCTGAGTCCACATCCCACATGTCGACAACCTCGCGAGCCAAGTCAAGATACTTAATTTGTTTATCTTTCTCAGCTTTCACGAGGTTCTCATCATGCGGGACAGTTATGTCAACAATCATTGCGCGCCGCTCTGATCGATCCACCACCACTATATCAGGCTTATTGGCAACAATAGTCCTGTCAGTGATGATGGATCGATCCCAGTACAATGTGATATTACCATTTTCGAGAACTGGGTCGGGCACATACCTATAGTACGGCACCTCCGATTCTACAAGGTTGTATTTCAAAGCAAGCTGCTGATGGATTATCCTGGCTACAAGGTTGTGTCTATGCAAGTATTCTCCGTTAGCTAGACGAGAACACCCGGAGATAATATGCCTGATTGATTCTCCCGGCCGGTGGCATGCCCGACAGATGTCAACCGTACCGTCTTTCACAATATATCTCCGGTAGTTGTTTGTCATCATAACTTCGTCCATAATTGCACAAACAAAACCTTCGGTTTCTCCAAAGAGATCACCGCAACGTAGCCAGGCTACGGACGCTAGTAGGTCTACATCGGGTCCATGAAGGGCCCGAAGAAAGCGTCCGTGAAGCTCCTTACTCTGCCATACCTCCATGCGATCATTAGTGTCAAGCACTACTGGTTTGCGCCAGTTCTCTTTAGCCAAGGAGAGCGGGGTGAGGCCCTTGTCCACTATGACTACATCTCGATGCATCCCCACGTCGGTTTCTTGGAAGTGTTCCCTGAGATTGCATATCTCGCGATTGTGGAGGGTCTTAGCGTTTAAAAACCCTCGACCTCCACACTTTCGCGGGATATACAACCTCATTACCGATGACCGTGGGTGATGCATTCGATTTGCAGTCAGCAGCGTACGGACCCTCCTATCCAGGGCGTCGAGTTCGGTTTGAGTCCATTTGAGTATGCCAAAAGAGTACATCAAAACCGGCATGACCCAACCGTTGAAGGCACGCACCTTGTTTCCGCCTGATAGAAGACTATTAAGCACTTTTTTCAGGCGGCCAAAGAAGCGCTCCTTTAACGATTGCTTCATGTCAGTAACATTGATGCCTAACGCTTCCGACATACCCAAATACTTATAGGTTTCGGATGCGGAGAGGGCTCTAAGGTTTGTGGAATCCGAGAATTGAGTTCCCACGGATTCCACAATCTCCCCTCGTTTTACATGCATGACCGCACATTTGTCCACACCAAATTCCATCCTAATAGCGTTACTGAAAGTTTGAGTTACTTTCAGTAGCTCCATCAGTTGCAAATTGTTGGGGGCAAAGAGTTTTAGGTCATCCATGTAGAGGAGGTGCGATATAACCTGACCACCTCTCCTCAACCGATAGCCTAGACCTGAATCCTCCAGCAGTGTGCTAAGAGGATTCAAGGCTAAGCAGAACCAAAGCGGACTCAAACTATCACCCTGAAATATGCCTCGCTCGATCCTTATCGGTTCGCTATTCCTCTGAATATTTCGACATCCTGGATAGCGAAGGACCGTCCTCCATTGCCCCATACACGACATCAGGAAGGTGCGCAGAGTTGTATCTACTTTATACAATTCCAACACCCTCATAAGCCATGTATGTGGCACCGAGTCATAGGCCTTCTTATAATCTATCCAACATGTCGACAGATCCTTTCGGAAGCGACGAACCTGTTGGCTGATGGCCATATCAATGAGGAGTAGCTCCTTAGTACCGCGGGATCCATTCCTACATTCATTCTGAGAGGTAGACATGATGGCGTTGGTGTCTATATGTTTGTTAATTTTAGCTCTCAAAATGGATGTAAGAACTTTATAAACCGTCGGTAAACACGTGATCGGCCTATAATTCTTGGGTTCCGCGGTGCTACCTGATTATATTATATTATTATTATCTCCTTTATTTCATTATTTACATATAAATTATATTTTTAAATATTAGGATATAAAAAATATAAAAAACACTAGCTGCGCCCCGCGGTTGCACCCGCATAAGTCTCGATCCCATGGAAATATCGGGATAAAAGTATCCTATGTCCTGTCCCGTGACTCAAACTATCACTATACCAAACGTCATCTAAATCGGTTCAGCGGTTTAGGCGTGAAAAGGTAACATACAGACAGACAGACAGAGTTATTTTCTAATTTATAATATTAGTATGGATTAAAAAAATATAAAAAAACAGTAGTCCGCTGGTGTCGGGAGCAGGGTCCAAGCTACCGGTGGTTAGGGCTCCAGAGACAGGAACCTCCTCACAATGCGAGCCGAATATATATTATTACCTATTATAAACAGTGATTATTAAGTAAAAACTTTTTAATTAATTATGTTTATTTATCGTTACCAAAAATACAAAACTTTTAAATCTACTGCTACTCTTTATATCACTTTCACATACATTTTATGTTGCACTTCACTCAATTGTATTTTCGTTATATTTTTCTTCATAAACAACTTCATTCTCATTTTGTCGCTCCATTTTTCTTCGGCTCTTCCATGGAGGTCTCTCATAATCGCTGAGGAACTTGTGTAGACGTCGTCTGACCATCTTCTGCTTATGGTTTTCTAACATATCGGAGTAGGCATCTGAGAATGGCATTATGTTAATGCCGCCATCGGGACTAACCAGGCCTGATATTCCGGGAACCATGCCCATTCCGCTACGAGGTGGCATTGGGTACGGAGAAGGATATGGAGACTGATATGGTGGCACATATGGCCCTGGATATTGTGAAGGGAAAAGAGGTGGGTAAGCAGGAGGATATGGCGCACCGTAAGGTGGCGGGTAAGGCAGTGGGTACTGGGGCGGGAATGGCATCTGAAAAACAGGTGGGGGAAGCGGGAGAGGTATGCCAGCTACTGGAACCATTGGATTTGTGGGAGCCAAGGGAATGCCAAAAGGTAAAGGTATTGGCAGTGGCATTATAGGATGTGGAACTGCGACTGGCGGTGAAGGGCCAGATGGCGCTGTATGAGGGGGCATCATTATCGGAGGCACCACCGGTGGAGGGAGCATGGGCAGAGGTGCAGGCATTGGCACCGGTATAGGGATAGGAATAGGCATTTCTTGCCCAGGGTCCGTAGGAGGAGTAGGCATTTTTTTATAGTTGCAGTATTCTGGAATGTTCTGTGGGTACCAGTAGAGAGGGTTGCATGGATCTTCGCCGGGTTTTGTACCGTTTGGTCGGTGTTTGGAGAATGTACCGTCTATGGAGCATTTTATGCCCTCCAGTGACAGTACTATAAATAGGAACTGTAAAAAATAAAGGCTTGAAGTTTGGCGTAACACTAATATGAAATAACGTAAGGGACAAAAATAAGGTTTTCGGGAGACCAGAAATTACATTTTTTTTAAAAAAACTGGCTATAATTTTTTAACTATATGTTTTATGTAAAAAGTGTCTAGGGCAAAGTTTCTTAGATTTCTTCATTATTTTAAGCTAAAATAGCAAAAATTCTATAAAGCCTATAGTTTTAAAGATAGCATATCTCTTGCGATAAATAATAATGAATACGGGTGACATACGTTAGCAAAATTTGAGATGTAAATGAAAAGCATTGATGTAAGGGACATTATAGGAAGTAAACATTTAGAGTTTTTCAAAGGTCTCTTGATGGTGTACTCTATCTGGCTTATGCTGTTAACTAATCTAAAAAATAGAATTTAATGCATTTATGACCTACTATGCCTATTGGCCTATGCAATATAGTTTAAAACTACTTGCTGACATAAAAGGATAATAAATAAACGAATAAAATAGATCAAAACTTTTATTTGTACTCACTAATCCTCTTTTATAAGCGCCAATAACTCTCATAAATTATGCTAAGTACAACATAATTACTCGATAAGCAAGAGGTCTTTTTCTGGCTGATTCCATAAATGATGGCCACTGGGACTCCAAACAATCAGTTTTTTAACCTCCCTTTGGATTTGCATGCTGTCTATTCATCCTGCGTTAACTGCTTAATAAATTGTCATTTTTACATGACCTACTTACTACACACAACTATACATCATACTTACCAATATTTTACCTAATGGAAGGTATGTTTTTATTAGGATTCAAATTATTCTATCTCAATCAATCAACTCAGCCTATTGTAGTCCACTGCTTGACATAGGCCTCTCCCAGGCTGCGCCACAAAACCCTGTCCTCCGCCTTCCGCATCCAGTCCGTCCCAGCCACCTTCTTTAGGTCGTTCGTCCATCTAGCTGGGGGGCGTCCCACACAACGCTTGCCGATACGCGGTCTCCACTCCAGGACTCGTTTGCTCCACCGGCCATCGGTCCTGCGACAAATATGGCCAGCCCACTGCCACTTCAGTTTGCTTACTCTTCAAGCTATGTCAGTAACTCCTGTTCTTTTCCGGATAATTTCATTTTTGATTTTATCCTTCAAAGAGACTCCGAGCATAACTCGTTCCATAGTACGCTGAGCGACCTTAGATTTGTGGACTAGCCCAACCGTCAGTGTCCAGGTTTCGGCACCATATATCATGGCAGGCAGAACGCACTGGTTGAAGACCTTAGTCTTCAAACACTTCTTGCTAGGCGATAAGATGGCTTGACGGAGCTTTCTAATTGCTGCTTAACCCAACTGGATCTTTCTGTCGGCTTCTTTCTCAAAGTTGTGTCTACCGAGCTGGATTATTTGCCTTAGGTAGGCATAATCCTTCACAACTTCGAGAAGCGACCATTCGATGTGGATTGGACTCGGCAAGACGTACGAACTGTACATAACTTTCGTAATGTCCAAATTCATGCCGAGGCCAACGCCTGAGCTTAGCTGAACAGCATTTGGCCTAGCTGTTCCAGTGTCTTGTGAAATGTACTCGCCTTTCGCGTTGACTGTCCAGTCCAGTCCAGAGTCTTGAAGACGTTTTCCAACGCATTTGTAAACAATTAAGGGGATATAACATCCCCCTGTCTCACTCCTCTGAGCAGTTGGATGGGGCTAGTTTTCTGTTCCTGCATCTAGACAGTCATCGTGGGAGCGTCATACAAACATTTCAACACTTCGATGTAGCACCAGTCAATTCTACATCGTTGTGGAGGGGCCGGAACTGCCCGTATTTAGATGAAGTCGAGGGCTTTCTTGTACTCCACAAATGCCATACACAGCGGCTGATTGTACTCCTCGGTCTTCTATACAATTAGCCGAACAGTATGGATGTGGTTTACGGTGCTGAAGCCTTTTCAAAAACCGGCTAGTACTGGCAGCTGGAACTTTTCAAGTCTCCTGGCGAGATGGTTTGTGACGAACCTCGAGAACAGCTTGTATACGTGGCTCAGAAGTGAGATGGGTCTATAGTTCTTCAGCAAGTATGTATGGTTTTATTCTATCAAAATAGACCAATTTTAAATTCCTGAACTCCGTTCATGACTAAACAATATGCGCACCATTTTGCGTGTGTGACAGAGACGCATAAGACTATTCGTTTAAATAAGTTTTGAGGAATTTTGACGCAGTCCAGTGTGACGTATGTAAAGGACAGGTCAATTATTTTCGATGCTGCCAAATTAACGTATAGGTCAATATGATTGTGATAATTCGAGTCATAATTTAATGTAAGAGACATGGTATTTGCACCTACCTTCTCAGGGAACACTAATGTATAAGACAATACTAAAACATCTCAAATTATGGAATAACTTATGTGACCTGCAAACTGTACTCGATTTTTTTTTAATGTAAATACCAAATACTGTGAGTAAAGAAACTTACATTAGTTTTTATAAAAGTATTAATTTATTCCTTCCTATTCCTATACAGCCAGTTTCTAGGAAAAAAATGGTCTAGGTAAAATATGTCATGTTAGGGACATTTTTGTTGAGATATTGAGATTTTAAATATACCAATCGATAGAGCAAGACATTTCAAATCCAACGATATATATATAACTCCTTCTGGACAAAATGTCCCTTTTATTTTATATTTCCCCAGTATCGACATAACTAAAAAATTATGAAAAATATATTAATTTCTGTTTTTCCGTCAACCACGTTTTTGTAGGCGGCAGGTTGCGGGAACAATCTGCGATTCCCACATTCCCCTTATTAAAGAAGATTTAGAAGAAAATGGTTAGACCTGCTGTCTTGTATGGATCAGAATGTTTGGGCCACACACAAAAGGCATGAATAAAAGGCAGTTGAATGCAGCTGAGATGAGAATGCTAAGAGGGATGCATGGTGTTACGCTAATGGATAGAATAAGAAATGAGTATATTATAAGAGAAAGTTGTGTGGTAAACGGGCCATGATATTGGCATGTGATTCGGAGGAATGAGGGGGAAATGTCGGGAAAGTTTTGAGTATGAATATCGACGGCTATACGAGTAGGGGAAGACCAAAGAAACGATGGATGGATTGTGTGAAAGATGATAAGGTTAGAGAAGGAGTGACTACCGGTATCGGCGACTAACTCCGTCGTTGTCCCGGTAGTCACTCCTTCACCATACCTCTCTAGGTATGGAAGAAAAAGACATGTAGCACCTCCAGCCAGGGCTTAAAAACTAAGCGACTACACGCTAAGGGCACCCCCTGAGGGGTACGGACCTCGGCTTAGGGCGTCGTTGGGAGAGGACAGCAAGGGACAGGCTGGATCGGAATTAACCGCCGCCGCAGTCGAGTACGGTGCTCAAATACGAGTGGCATGTTGTCGACGGCTGCCGCCGACAAGCGTTGACGGCAGCCGCCGACACTCGTATGTCGTAAAAATCGTAAAATTTCAAAATACTATACAGGGCACTACCCTTGCATTTCTATGAAAAGTATATTAAAAACTGGCAAAGTGTACGGTCACCGGTTTTTTTTATTAATTATAATTAAACTACTTTGAATAAAAGAGCCATTTTCAATAGGATTTCTCCTATGTAAAACGAATGTATAAAAAAAATTAACTCAATTAATAGATTTTTTCGCAAGCTATATATATTTTCAGGTTTCACACTTGATTGACGGGACATTTTTTAGAAACATTTTGATGTTTATTTTCGTTTCTACTGTACATTAAATAAAATCTTGAAAAGTACAGAATTAATCTTCATTAAATTGTCCATACAATGGTTTATAAAATTAAGTAGGTTCTGTGTACTAGCAGGAGTATAACAATAGAAACATTTGCAGAAAGAAGGAAAAAAAAAATAATTCAGTCGTAAAGCACTCCTTGCTTCGCATTACGAGTCGTGCAATAAGTACTTATTTATAATAATTCTTACCTTTAATTTTGTGATGGACTTAATGTAAAACATTTTGTTCGTCCTAACAGCTAGAGACTGAAGTTACTCCAAACAAAGGGTTTATAAACTCCTTACATGTTTGAACGAAACAATGAATCGTTTTCAATGCAGACAATGGAATCTTAGACTACAATACTCGAAAGATTAGTTTTCTTTATTTGTGAACTGAACTTTAGTTGCACCTGTGTTTTCAAAGGTGATTCAATATTGTTTACAAATCTGCGTTTTATGTGAATGATACAAATAGGGAATTATTGGACAGAAAAAAATTTAAGAGAAAAGATTTATTAATAACTTCTGCTACATAGAAGGCTCAAATATTTTAGTTGGTAAAGGTAATGTTTAGGCTACACAGTCCAACTTTTTGCTAGCAAGATTATTACCACCATACTGCGATAGCCAACCCGCCTGCCAAGCGTGGCGATTATCGCGAACACAAAAATGTCAAGCACGAAAACACATGGCCCCTTACCTAGTACCGCCACGTTCCGCCTACCTTTGGCTACGGTAGCGGCCAAGGCCACAGTGAGGCAAGGGGTGCTAAGAATCCCCGGAAGAGATCCGCGGGGCAATTGCGTAACACTTTATCAACCGGAATCGGTTTCATTTTGACAGTTCAACAACATTCATTGCGTTATTTACGTGTCGAGCAGACAAATTTTTCGAACTTATGAAGCAATGGATTAGCAATTGGCTTCGAAATGATTCTGATTCCGATTGATAGTGTGTTACGCAATTAGGGTGCAGGCTACCACAATCACCGAAAACTGGACCTGACAAGATACAATACGCGTGCACTCCGGACCGACGAGAAGATCACCGAACTCGAGGAAGAATAATTGAGCAGGTTAGGTAAACTGCAATTAAAAATTTACGCTTTTTACCCCATTGGTTCTCTCAAGGAATAACAAATAACATTAAACAATACGTACGTAAGCATAGATTCGGCGACTGTACCATTCTCAATTTCGGTCAAGACAGAATCGTACAACTTTTTGTTAATAATACAAGTTTTGGGGAATTTGGAGCTTGGTCATCACCCTTCTATACACCCGTGCAGAGGTGGCCCAGTGGAAACGGCTGCGACTTTTGAGTTGTAGTAGTGATTTATGTGTTGTAAGTCAATTAGGTTAAATAAAACAATTCTATAATAATTCTAAAATGGTGCGTTTAATGAATTTGGTTATTTATAATATATAGGTAAGCACATCAAGAAACCTTCAATTTACACAGTATTCCAATTTTGCATGTTTATTATTGCGACTATCTCTTCTGGGCTTATACTTCTTTTTATATATTCCATTTTGTCTTTCTTATAATCTTCGAGAGCTGCCATATATTCCCTATGCTTCCTTTCAGTCTCTGCGATATAAGATTCAGCCATGGCGTTAAGCATGCCCTCAGTGTTCTTTGCTATGGCGTGGTAAAGACCAGGTTGCTGGTTCGGCTTCACTGTAACAATAGAATAGCTTGAATATTTTCTTTCCTTTCTTTACTTATACTAATAAGAATCTGAACATTATTCTCTTATTTGCGATTTATCGTAGATCCCGTAGCCCAATTGAGAATGGCCTCCACATAGTTTTATACGGTAGAATCCGATATAATCCTTAAAAATACTTTTAATACTTTATATTACCCGGATGTATTTATCTTTGTGTATTTTGACAGATGGAACGAAGGTCACAACCAGATATTATAATAATCCTTAATTTGAAAAAGGAAACGCATGTGAGCTATAATAATTTAAATAGTTTTATTGCAATACTTTTTAAGTCAAGGAAGGTTGTAATTTGTAAGGTAGTGAATGAAATCATCTCAGTGACAAGGTACGTTTAATAATAGCCAAGTAAATCAAAATCAAAGCCAAAATCTTCTTTGTTTCTATTATAGTTACTACACCACCGCGTTTAGTCTTCACTCTATGAACTTTGTTTTTTTATTTTTAATCTATCTTTTCCCTTTTCTTTATCCTTTTTTCTTCAGTTTTAGTGTTGTTTTTGGCACTGTCGTAAACATATAAGTATGGTTTCGATAGATAGTATTTATCAAAGGTTGCGTAGTATTTATCTCTACATAAAACAAAACAATCGATTCTTGGCCACCAACACCAAAATGCCTAAAGCCAAACACAAACCACACTTCTTCTGAGTTGCCTTAATATGTTATAGGCTTTGGCCATCGACCTGAGCTTATTCTCACTATTCTTGGATATGCCACGTAGTAAAATTTAACAGGACCCAAGTTCGGTATTACTGTAACAATCTTTCCTGCCCGAAGAATGGCCAAACTTAAGTGGCAGTTGGCAGGGCACATTGCTCGCAGAACAAATGACTGATGGGGCCGAAAGGTTGGAAGGCCTCCCAACAAGGCAGATCGATGATCTGGTGTAGGCCGCAGCAATCCGGTGGATGCGAAAAGCACAGATCCTGTCGAAGTTGCTGTGCTTGGGGGGGAGGCCTATTCCGTGGACGTTTTTCGGCTGAAATTATGATGATGATGACTGTTTTTGCTTTGTTTACTTTATCTTTCGTGTCGAGACGAACTACATGAGAATGGCTGCCGAAGTAAAACATTTACTTTTTAATGTGCCTTACAGTGTCTGTAATTATACCTTAACAATCTTGTAACACCTTATCGAGCTGGTACAGAAGAAATAATTGTGTTATGCCGATTACTTTCGTGCAAGTAATAAGTTGACAAAGTTTTATCACAATCGGATTTACGGCCTTATTAATAGAGTAATACTATGCTCGTTGTTTCTAAAAAGAGGTTAGAATGATTCTCATGCTTGGTTAATATAGTAGACTGTACAACTAATGCATAAAATGGCTCGTTTATGCCTGAGTTATACACTCTGCTTTTCACTTCGATTGCGAGAAAATGAAACAGGCATAAAGTATACAGTACATAATTAATCAAAAATGTTGCAAAGCATAGCTAATTCCCGCCACGAAACTTTAAAAGTTTTTTAAGTGAAAACTTCTTTAGTGGATGGATGGATGGATAGATGGGTGGATGGATGGATGGATGGATGGATGGATGGATGGATGGATGGAAGTGGAAGTGGAAGTGGACGTGGGCGTGGACGTGGACGTGGACGTGGACGTGGACGTGGTTGTGGACGTGGACGTGGACGTGGACGTTCCGCTCGTGTATTTGAGCACTCAAATTCATCAGACACCCGTCGACGGCTGCTGTCAACGCGTATCCCTCGCGTCGACGCGTATGCACACTATGGCAAGCGCATAAAATACGAACAAACACGCAAAATGGAATGCAAATAACAACATAAGTTGGCCAGGAAGGTATAGAGAGGTTGACTATACAGGGATACCTAGGGCAGTCGTCTGGCACACTAGATGTTCTGGAATGTATCGCAAATACTGACCTCTAATAAACAGGTACTGTGTAATACAGGTCACTGATCGCAACTCATGTAGTTTAACTGAATAGATCGTCTTCAAATCAATTTTGAATTTCGATTATGAGGAGCATAGGATTATCAAGGATTTGAATGAAATTATTTTCTGTGCCCTTTGTATAATCATTAAAGGGGTTAAATAAAAGCGTGACTAAATAAACAACTTTTAATAAACATGATAAAAATTAAATTAAAGCAACGGTCCTTCTTTTTTCAACATTTCTAAATTCTTCGTCTCTATTATGGTGACTACACCTCCGTGTTTCGTCCTCACTCTGTGAACTTTATTTTTCTTTTTTTCTTTCTGGTTTTCTTTTTCTTCTTTTTTCTTTCTATCTTCTTCTGTTTTAGTTTTATTTTTCGCGCTGTCGTATATAAATATCTCTGGTTCAGTAGGATATTTGCCATAAGCTGCGTAATACTGTTCGTACATTTTTTTTGTAGCCTTCACATAGTCTTCTGCCATCTTTTTTATCTTATTCTCACTTTTCTTGGATATACCTTGTTTGTAAAGTGCAACAGGACCTAGGTTAGGAATCACTGTAACAGTCGGAGAGCTAGGATCTATCGCAATATCTTTTTTCAAAAGTTCAATCACTTCTTCATATGGGGGTATGGGTGGACTATATGATTCGTATTCTGCGCTAGTTATTTGATATATTGGATAAGCGGAATTGTAGATTCCTTCAGGGTAGCTGTATGTTGGGCGGTGATGTTTATTCTTTTGCCTTTTCCTCTTGATTTTAACAGGAGTGTTCGTTGCTATTCTGGATCGTATTAATTTCTCGAAAACTTCTGCACAATAGGGGGGCAAATGCAGCGGATGCCAATATAGCGGGTTACACTCATTAGCGTCTGTGTATCTCTCCTCGAAATCGAAGTGGTCCATGTAAGTGACGCCAGTGATGGATGGCGACGTTAGTACTATGATCTCGTACTGGACTAATACTTGAACTATCCATTTTAGCTGAAAATATTAATTAATGTATTTGCCTAAGCATTTAAAAATCTTGCTAAAATGAGATTAATTATGTCAATACTAGCGTCAGTCAGTCGAAAGGCCGAAATCTCCAAGAATTACTTACCAAATCTTCCTATTTTCAGAATTTTATAAGATACCCATATATACATATTTTAATGAAGGGGTACTCGTATAAGAAAAGAAGGTTTACTACCGCCAATAATCAGCTATCAATAATTTAAAACTACAATGTGTGGTACGCATATAAATGTAAAATGCAAAGTATTCGGTTCACAATATTAATTAGACAAGTTGGTAAAGCGGTTGATTAAAATTATAACGGCTATTAGAGTACCTACTCGTGTGACGGGCTAGTTACACAGCCAGATACTAACGTACCTAAATAGATTATTAAATGTTTAGTAACTATTTTGCTTCTCGTCATTATCAGATGGAAATTACGAATACGCGGGATTCATGAACTGAATTCGTATTCGCGGTAATTTCATGCCAATATGTAGGCGTAGCATATTTATAATGTACGCAATAATTATAAAATTAATACTAAAGCTCATTAATATGTTGTCAGCTCTTAACTACACAAGAAGTGGTGTTGGCGTGCTGGCCATGAGTCACTAATTGAAAGTCAGTAACTACTTTTGACTTAAGTTACTAATATTAACAAACTGTAACAAAATATTTCTGCAACATGGATTCCGTTTGTCTTTCTAAATAATAAAATTAAATATATTTTTTGTTACAAGTCGACTATTAAAGGTGAATGGAAAAAAGCCAGTCATCTGGAATATTGATATTCATAATGATAGTATTATTATAAACTTAATAGGTATATTTTTTTCATTTCTCATATTCGGAAAGTAGCGTTTGTTTGATCCAAATAGCGGGTGGAAGAAGCTGCTTCCCACCATAGGGCGGGAAAGACTCATAGTAATTACTTCCCTCTTTAGGGTGGGAATGAATTTTAAAAATAGAACTGTAGTCAGCTACGAAATTTTTTACATAAATTAAGAAAAATGCTGCAGTCTTGTGAGTGTATAAACAGCCAGTGTGAATTAAAAAAAAACCTATTAAGTGGGACAGCCCGCGGCGATGACGCGGTGTGTTCCATATTTAAAATAAAAAAGACAATAGTATTATTTGGTGGGATACTAACATTACTAACCCCGTAAGCTGTACCGAAATTCAAAAACTTGATTTTATGTTATCAATAAATATTTTAGAAAAACTACTACTTTATACTTTCCTTATATTCGAAATGAAAAGTAGAGTGTTTAACACGGGTGAAAGTCATCAATTCCTACTCGGACTATAGCCGCCCTCGCTGCGCTCGGGCGTCTAAATGCCTCGTATAGGAATTGATTCCTTTCGACCCTTGCATAACAATCTACTATATTTAGTTTGCCACGTATGAAAGGCTCCTATTCATTTAGAGACTTACCGACATTTTTCTTTGTGTTTGGTTATAAACACCAACTTCTTTCATTCGGACTTTATTGGCGCCTACTTATCGCATTGTTCCGTTTATTTTTTCTCTTACTTATTCAACGTCACTTTCTATTGTGTTACCACCTGCACAGTTACGTAATCATACGTTCTTTGCCGATTTTTTTTTATAAAACACAATCATGTTTTAATTATCGTCATTTTAAATAAAAATACAAAATGGAAATTCTCGGTTTTATTTGTCAATGTCTTCATCCTAAAAATTCTCCTATTTGCATTTGTTCCAGCTGTTCTTTTATTGATGAGCCTTTTTTTTGGTTTGGATATCTAAATAGTTTTATTATGACAGGTTGTATTACTACTGGTGCTTTAGGACAACCAGCTGAAAAAAAAATACGAACCGTGTTTTAAGGAGGGAGTCGCACTGCGTCCGCTACGCGTCACGTCCGTTTGTAGCCCTATTATTTATAGCCCTATTAGTTTATATTCTCGAAGATGCAATTTACTCGGATCAGCCGCGTTGCAGCCGTTTTACCTAAAGTACGATCAAAGCTAAAAGTGCTTGTGTTTAGAAAAATATCGTACATACCAAATTAACATTTTGTGAAGCATCGTACTAGGCGGGCAGACTTATCAGGAGATGATTTTTGTCTATTATATCTATTTTGAATATTGTATGTATTGGCAATATTATTGCGAGTATAGTGGCGGCTTTAGTCAGATGGTTCTTTGCGTTTAGACTGAACTGGATTGACGGACGCAGAGCGACTAATCGTAAAATATGAAGGTCGAAGGCCGTGGTGCGGTCGAATTGAATAAAATTAATCTTCCAAATACAATGAAGCCATAAACGGACGCTACACGTAGCGGACGCCGTGCGACTTCGTCGTTTTAAGTGTTTCACGAAGAAATATTCGTTTTTTTTTTTGTGAAATATCTACGGATGAATTCACAAACAGCGAGATTGAAGCTTTTATCATGAGCCATAACCTATGGTGGTTTTCGCAGTTCAAACGTTTCGTGCAGTTGATCGTACCTACAAGACGGGCTACTCAAGTTGTTATACTAAACACATGGCGAAAATCAGTTCAATTAAAATAGAAAAGATTTTCTCCATGTTATGTTTCACAGCAGCATATAGAAAGGAGTTTTTCGGTTTATTTTTTTTGTACCTAACAGTTTTCCTTGTAGCAGTCACAAGCAGTCAAACCAAATGGTATAGAACTACTCCCGATACTCTGAAAATAAATTAAATAATTATGTGAAAATTCAGTACATACCCTTACGTCCTTCATTGTTCAAAACTATGTCACCCAATGTAAGAGCTGGCTCTTTATTTTCAGTGGTTGAATAGTGGATAAACGAAAACCCCATCAATATAATGACCGCAAGCATGGTTGTAACTGAATAGGCTTCACTTTTAAGTCTTGCGAAATACAAACCAATTTAAATTTTATTTACGAAAAACAATAAAACTAAATGCAATATCTGAACATTTATTTGAGTGTAAAGCTAAGGCCGCACTGACTGGAACTGCGCTGAAGCAAAGCGATGCGTTATTGTTTATAGGAAATCATATAGGTATGTCACACACTGCAGCGCGTTCATTTTCG
Source organism: Amphipoea lucens (assembly GCA_947508005.1). Lineage (NCBI taxonomy): Eukaryota > Metazoa > Arthropoda > Insecta > Lepidoptera > Noctuidae > Amphipoea > Amphipoea lucens. The sequence goes on from OX382355.1 coordinate 5,510,465, forward strand.
TCTTGCGTATTTTTGTGAGACATGCGTGTTAAACCATAGCGTATATACACATGCTACAAAACCAGTTGATGTACGCCGATTTGGATAAGAAAAGCAGACGTTCCAACAAGCATGCGTTATCAGATAGAACGAATAACAGCGGCGTGATATTCAAGCTCATTGTTATAAAAATTGACTACCAACTTAAATTGTCCGTATATTCAAACCAATATTCTCGTTCTATGAAAACTGTATGAAACAGCTATATCATGGCAAATTGGCGTAGTGTGCCAACCTGCTTAGCAATTAATTTCGCTAATTAGTACCTACTGCTGTATATCGCTGCAGTTCCACTCGGTGTGGTCTTAACTCAAATATAATTATTTCAATTAGTTTTCTGTATTCTGGTTTCTTCTTGTCTGAATTTTTCGACCATTTTGTCGAATTCCTTGTCGGTCATTAATGAAGGCATGAACATGTTTTTGGGAGGACAGCAACATTGTTCTTCGTAATTGAAGTTACTTCGCCTGTTCCTGATTTCTTGCCCTACAGTTTGGATCCCTTGATATACATCGCTAGAATTTTCTATTTTTTTCAAATCTTCGCGAAAGTTCTTAAGATCTTCTTTTTTTACAAGTCCTCGCATATTGAGGAAGTCTGCCATATCTTTGTTGATTTTGAAGTCAACAACGCATTCTGAAAAAAGATTTTGTATAAATTATTTCACATCTTTTGGACTAGAAGAAAAGAAAGAAACCTATGTACATTATTTGTATCAATGAACATTCCCAAAGATCAGCCTGTAGCAGTTCACTGCTGGAAATAGATACCTAGCATGATATCCTCCCTGTTCTCCCACTTCATTCGATGAAATATAGTAGATTGTTATGCAAGGGTCGAAAGGAATTGATGACTTTCACCCGTGTTAAACACTCTACTTTTCATTTCGAATATAAGGAAAGTAAAAAGTAGTAGTTTTTCTAAAATATTTATTGATAACAATAACATGCAAAGTTTTTGAATTTTGGTACAGTGTACAGGGTTAGTATCCCGCCAAATAATACTATTGACTTTTTTTATTTTAAATCTGGAACACACCGCGTCATCGCCGCGGGCTGTCCCGCTTAATAGGTTTTTTTTTTTAAATTCACACTGGCTGTTTATACACTCACAAGACTGCAGCATTTTTCTTAATTTATGTAAAAAATTACGTAGCTGACTACAGTTCTATTTTTAAAATTCATTCCCACCCTAAAGAGGGAAGTAATTACTATGAGTCTTTCCCGCCCTGTGGTGGGAAGCAGCGTCTTCCACCCGCTATTTGGATCAAACAAACACTACTTTCCGAGTATGAGAAATGAAAAATAACTTCATCTCCGGCTGTTCTAATCTAGCTGCTTCCAGCCACCCTGCGAAGATCTTAATTGACTTACACACATCATTCAATGTTACATACGCATACACACGCAATATTTCACCAATTTGTCTAAACCAATCATTATTGATTTTAAACACAATTAGTTGGACCTGGGCTCACGTGGTGGATTATGGCCAACCCCCTTTCACAGCGAGGAGGCCTGTGTCGCAGCAGTGGGAAGGTTATTAGCTGATTATACTTATGCTAATAGGAGCTGACTCTAAACTCTGCGGTTTTTATATGAGTATAGAATTAGTGTTACCATCATGAGGAGGACATTCGCACACAAACGATGGCGCTTTAACGGGTAGGTGTTCATGTCTACGGAAGTCACTATTGGTTATAATCGGTTCCTCCGGCATCCCCCACAACCATTGGTCCCAGGGTATCTCCGACTGACTTGATTCCAAAATCATCGTAGCCAGAATGAGAGCGATGCAAACGGTCTGCCAAGAAAAATAAAAACAAATTATTTCTAAATTCCATTTAAGTCGGATTATATTATGGTTTTATTTAGTTTATAAGTACAAGCGCCAGCACATCAAGCTACCCGACTGTCAAAGTTGACTGTCGACTGTCAAACTGTCAAAGTTTCCCAATCAACTTTGAAGCTTATGCTTTAGCAATAAAGTTGAAAATCTATTAAACAAATTTGACAGATTGTAGTAACTTGATATACTGGCGTCTGTACTAAGTAGTAACACAGCAGCTATTTACTAAAATAATGTATTGATGAAAGTAATATTATTATAATATTTAAATAAAAAAATATCTTTAAAAACATAAATATAATTGTATGAACAACTTTACACTCGGCATTAATACAACTAAAGAACAATATTTTTTTATTTGCCGATAATGATACTTCATCTTATTATGTTATAGTTCATGATTACGGCCAAAATACCAGGCCACTCAGAAATTATTGCGAAAAAAAAGTTTTTATGTATGAGAGACTGGCCAATTATAATCTATTTTGAAAATATGATTATTTACATGTAAGTAAAAATAGGTACGTTCCAATCTCAAAATTTCCCTCCACATTGTTTGCGAGCTAATTTAAATTATCGTATCTCATTAAAAAATGGCTCTGCGCCGGGAACATTTTCGCGCTATGATTTTTTTACGATTTCAAGTGCGCCTGAAACCGGACGAATCGTACGATAGACTTCAAATGGCATTCATGAATGAAGGCTCTTCTAAGGCAACCGTGTATCGTTGGTATAATGAATTCAAGCGCGTTCGACTAATTTTGGGGGATAAAGAAAAAAGTGGTCGCCCTTTGGCGGCTGTTACGGAAGAAAACGTGCTAGCAGTGAAAAATTTAATCCAAGATAATAGGTGAGTTACGTATCAAGAGATTCAGTACATACTGCAGGTTGGATCGGGAAGCCTTCACGAAATTCTACACATGCATCTTCGCCTGAGGAGGATAGTTTCACGCTGGGTGCCGCACAACCTCACCGATGCTCAGAAGCAGGCCCGGATGGAATGGTGCCGTGATATGATAAACAAAGAAGCAGGCTCGTCTCCGCGTGTTTACGACATCATTACAGTCTTCGATTTATCAATACGATTCAGAAACGAAGTGCCAGTCGACGGTTTGGGTGTTTCAAAATGAATCAACGCTTACCAAAGTAAGCGATCTGAAGATTTTGATCGCGAGCTTTTTCAGTTTGACTAGCTACTTGATGTTAATTTCTTTACGGAACAAAGAAGCATCAACACTGAATGGTATACTACCAAATGCTTTGCAGAAGTTTTCTCTGTTGTGAGTAACAAGCGACCAAACACAGGGTTCCGCGGGCTACTGCTCCACCCCCACAACGCGCCTTCGCACATCGCGCTCAAAACGAGGGACTTCCTGGACAGCACTCCGGTCAAACTCCTGGGTCACCCTCCTCACAGCCCTTCTTTTTATTCCCGAAAATAAAAAGTCAGCTCAAAGGGATACAATTTTCGTCGCCGGAAGATGCGCTGTCAACGTTCGAGCAGGCTGTAAACGAGGTGTCTGCGGCGGACTGGAAAATGTGTTTCGAAAACTGGTTCAGACGCATGAAACTTTGTAAACAGGCCAGTGGAGAGTACTTTGAAAAGATTTAATAAAAAAATATTAACCTATAGAACATTTGTTTTTATTTTCGTAAAACTTTCTTAGTGTCATACGTAAACGCTACTATATGCTAACCAATCGTCGTCTTATAAAATACGTAGGAAACCATGGTCATAAAAATTGTAATCTGAGCCAATGTCTTCAAGAGATGACACACCGTTTTCCATTCTTAGCGCCGTCACATCAGCTACATCATTACCATCGGTTACTCTTGCGGTTTCATATAAATTATTGAAATTATCCTCAGTTTTTGTGGTTTCTACTATAAATGGTGTTGCAGTAACTTTATCAAATATTATGAGGCCGCTGTTTTTTTTTATTTTTCTCTTTTTCAAGCACACATCAGGTGGATAATAAGGGCATCGCACAGCGGGCTGGGTGGTGGGGGGCTCCGTGGTTGTGGTGGTGATGGTAGTTGTGGCTGTGGGAGCCTCAGTTGTAGTCGTTGTGGTAGTAGTTGTTGTTGTAGTTGTCGTTGTTGTGGTAGTGGTTGTGGTGGTAGTGGTTGTGGTGGTAGTGGTGTCCGCGACTTTCAAAACGATACATGGAGTAGTTGTCGTGGTGGCTTTAGTCGTACGCTTCTTAAATGGTGCAGCAGAATTTGCGTGCAAGACATTGAAGTCCCTATTGAACACACGTCTGTAAGCCTCCCGGCCTTTCCTTCCAATAAACAAAGGGAACTGCAACGCGATATTCCCGCCGTCACTGCCGTTGCATCCTCCCTCACACAACTTATAGGGAGCAGTGAACATTAAGATTTCAGGTCTTTCAGAGATTTCTAAAATTAATTTTTCACTTTTAAACAACATACCATTTACATAATTACATAATTTAAAAAGCTAACAATCTTAAAACAATAATATGTACAAGTATATAAAAAGGGAGGGAAAATAATCAAAGGGCATCAAAAAATTCGTCCGCATCACTGTCAACGGGAAACGTGCCCAAAAGGCTGGCAGCATTGCTACGTTGTATGGCAATGCTGATTCTTTGGCCAAAAAATAGGCCAGCCCTCTGGTCACGTGACGAGTCGACCAACCGCTTGGCGATGTCTCGGAATACTAAGTGGGCACTCGGGCCCCATGGCCCTAGTGTTTCAACCCCAAACGGCTCAAATATGTAAGTTCCAAAGAGATTGGAGTATTTGCGCCGTTTGAGGTTTTCCGCACCTGCAGCAGCCGCCCCAGCACAGCTTTCCGTGCTTGGAAGATGGGATGGCGCAAGGGTGTCGACACACGTTGCATCCCACACCAATTTTTCACCATTTTTCACACAATAGTTAAGTTTCATTACAATCTACTATGTTCTAATGTTCCAAATAACCTAAATAAAAAACTTCTTACCCTCGGCATTGACAATTTTTTTGATATACTGTTCTCCATCAGCCGCATTCTCAAGATTGTCATTGATTTCATCAATAGCTTCTTCTTCAATGGTTTCTATTGTTTTCCCAACTATCAGTTGAAATGAACTAAAAACAGTGAATGTTTTTAGATACAAATGACCTTTCATTATAACTACCCGTAACACAAATAATTCTTTTTCACCTTTCCTGTTTTCGTGCTCGATGAAATCGCGGTAGGTTTATGCCTAACATAAGATTTATGTTTGAATTCCTTATCGTAATAGTTTCATATTGATTTATAGCATCCGCAAAGTGTTTTCGATCAAAATAATATTAAATAAAATGCCGAGACATTACAGCAAATTAGAAAAATAAGAGTAGTTTACCTAATCTGATAGAGCAATGATTGATAATGACAAATGCATAAGCGTAGAAATGATTATCATAAATCTTTGAAAGGTATCATCGGTATCGGTCTGCGATTGCATTGCGATTGCCTACAGAGTCAGCTTTGTATTTTGCTTCGTTACTGTGATACATTCCGACGCCCAGCTCGAGCGACACTCGGAAATATTTATGTACAACGATTTATAACTGTCACAGACTCCAACTCTTTCCAATTGGCGAAAGAAATCTACACAATTGTTTCGCTGGGCACTGTATAAAAATAGTCGTCCAAGACACTGGCCTAGAGTCAGAAAATGTTAATAATATATCTCCGGCTGTGACATAAGTCATGTGTTTTCAAGTTTATTCAACACGTTGTGTGAGTTATTTGGTAGCATTTGTTACAAGGTTGGAAGGTAGAATTTGCTAGTTCACATGTTTGCTAAACGAAATGCATGATAAAATGTTATTAGTTACTGCTGTGTATATTAAAATAAAATGGTGTTTTATGGTAAATCTTAGGTCTTGCATCTAATCTTCTATATATCTTTATTTATAAAAGGAGAAACTGACTGACATATCAACGCACAGCCAAAACTACTAGAACTAGGAATGTGAAATTCTGCACACGGCATCCTTTTATAATGTAGGGGAGCACTAAGAAGAGGTTTTTGGAAATTCAACCTTTAAGGGGGTGAAATTCCACAACTATTTCATGTAATATGAATCATTTCCAACATTAGAATATACGAGTATGTTTCCTTTTTTTATTTCCCAAAAGTATAATATAAGTTTTTATCCTCGGTGCTTCCTATGTCGCAAAAGATCACATACAACTGTTTGAACAGTCTAGGACACCTTTTGAAGGTACCGTCGCAAAAGAAGATATTCCCGATTTTAATCATTTCTCTAGCTTCTTCCGAAGTAAAAATTAAAATACGGTCGCGTTCGTGATGATAGTCAGCCAAAAGGAAATCTTTATGATCGTTACCAATTTCGACTTCAGTTCCCACACTATAAGCCGTCTTTTAACTCCCTGTTTTTTTATTTATCCGTCTATATGCAACCGATTTATAACTTTCGTACCGTGGTAGTTTAAATGTCAATGTATACTTCCATAATTTCTGGTAAAAATAAGCTTGTGAAAAATAAAAAAGCCCTGCAACCTGTGCACCCCCGGCTTCACCCACAAGTGTATACATATTGCATGAATGCTACGTACGTACCTCTGTAACGGTAATTCTTCCTGTACATATGTTTTTTTTTTTTTTTTAATATGTACACCTCCATAATTATGCTATTAAAATTTTTGTACTGTGTGTGAAAATACTATTGATACCTTTCGAACAATAAAAGTCATCCTCGATTTTGTGCAACAAAAGTTAAATTAGTTTCGCTCATTGTAATTTGTTACCTTGTCTACACTCAAATAATATTAGAACATGCAAAGAGGAAATACTTTGAGGAAATACCTACAACCGCATTGATAGTAACTATAGTGTCAACTCAATGGTGCAGATGAGACCATCTATTAACGTGGTTTCGTTTGCACCATTCTCAATGGTGCAGATGAGACCATACTATCAATGCAGTTTCATTTGCACCATTAATGGTGCAAACGAAACTAATTATACTCCTCTGCAACATTGATGGTGCAAGTCAATGGTGCATACGGTACAACGGGTTTCTAGCCAGGAATCGAACCCGTCGATTTTGAAAAAAAAAAAAACTGGAATATTACACCATTCGATAATGTCGCTAATAAGGATCGAATTCTGGGAAGTAATGACATGCTAAAAGCAAGCCAAAGCTAGCCAAAGACACTACACAACGGTTTCGCACCCAATTCCAAAATTGTGTTCCGGGGTAAAACACATCAGCGTCACTAAGACGAATCGACAACCATCTTATATTTGTCAAAACTGCTTGAGTAATCTTCCGGGACAGCGACATATGTGTGTGTTCGCAGATCCGATACTCCTCCTGTTACCTATTGAGCGTATGTATTGATGAATGACTACATAGAAAACGGGCGCGTTTCTGTGAGGTATCTCGTTCCCAGTATGATGGTAAAAGATTAATGGGCTGTTAAAATGTTAAAGTCGGATGAAATTCGGAAAAGCTTACTAATTATTCGTATTACTCTTCACGTGACCAGAGGGCTACCCTATTTTTTGGCCAAAGACTCAGTACCGCCATACAACGTGGCAATGCTGGCAGCCTTTTGGGCAATTTTCCCGGTGACAGCGATGCGGACGAATTTTTTGATGCCCTATGATTCTTCACCCTTGTTCAGTTTTATTTACATGCACTTATTATTATTTTAAGCTTATATATATTATGTATGTATATCTTAATGTTTTGTGTATTTTGAATAAAATTAAGATTCTCTAACCGAACAGATGTGCTGCTGGGGAATTTGTTGCGCCACTTCTTACTACACACATCAAAAGTGTCTAGGGATCAAGCATTTTTATGCGGATTTCTTGAGATTGAGATGTGGCTTTGTAATAATTTTTATGATTTTATAAATTTATATGGATCCTTTTTGGTGCATTTCATAATTTGAATCAGGAACTGTGAATCAAATTCGAGTAAAAGATGAAAATCAGCTGTCAATATTTTCCCTATAAAAACATACAACGCATTGAAGACATTATTAGTGCTACTGTTTCCCTACTACTGATTAAAACCAACGTTATTATGGAGCGGCGACGTCATTTAAGCAGGGAAGAAATGCTCAGAGCCGTGGGAATGATAGAAGCTGGTTCCCGGCAACGTACTGTGGCTTTAGCTCTGAATACAAGTCAGAGTGTTATCAGTCGACTTTGGACACGTTACCGAAGCACTGGTACCGTGGCTGAGCGCCATGGAGGACGGTATCGCTGCACCACACGGAGACAAGACCGATACATTCAAATCTTAACTCGAAGAGCTCCAACAATAACCGCCATGATGTTAGCCGTGAGGCTTCATCACTCTTCAGGGAACTTAATTAGCGACCAAACAGTCAGAAACCGCTTGCATGAAGTGAACCTTCATTCCCGAAGACCGCTACGGGTACCACCTATAGCAATGCACAATCGTAGGATTCGATATCAATGGGCTCTTGAACACAGAAATTGGGCAGAAGAACAATGGCGTTTCGTGTGCTTTTCTGATGAGTCTCGTTTTGGTACGAGACCGGATACAAGACGTATACGACACTGGAGAACCCCTGGACGCCAACAGCGATTAAAATCCTGCCAGGAAGTCCATCCTTATAGTGGTGGAACCATCATGGTATGGGCGGGTATTTGGATCGGCGGAAGAACTGAGTTGATTTGGATCAGAGGCAACCTCAACGCTCAAATTTATGCTGAGACGATTGTATCAGACGTCATCGTTCCTCTACAAGTGCAAATCGGTCCCTTATTTCAGTTAATGCATGATAATGCACGACCGCACACCGCAAGAGTTGTAAGACAGACTCTCGCCGCAGCTAACATCAATGTCCTGCCCTGGCCTGCTCAGTCGCCAGACTTGAACCCGATTGAGCATGCATGGGATATGCTACAGAGAAGAGCTCTGCCGAATATGGAGGGTATCCAGTCGCAAGAAGACCTTTTTTTGTTGTTGCAACGAACATGGGCGGCCATTCCACAGCGTGATTTGGATGAACTCATTTTGAGTATGCCAAACCGATGTTCTTGTGTTGTTAGTGTTCGCGGTAGAAACACGGATTATTAATTGTTTAAGTTACCCAATAAAATTTTAAAGAAAACTGTTATTTCAGTCTTTTTTTCGAACTTTTGTGTTAGTGGTTCAAATGTCAAAAATCCCTTTATTAGGAAAATGGCAAATTTCTTTATTAATGCAAAGGTGACTTGGTTTATCGTTACTGTGACAAACGAAAACACTTTATTTGATGAATCCTTAAAGAAAATTTTAATTAATATCAATCAGGAGAAAAGTTATTGCAAAAATATATGTTGATCCCTAGACACTTTTGATGTGTGTAGTTACAGCTCTAGGTAGTGGAAGGTGAAGGGCGGGCGTTTTGAGGGTCTGTCTGGAGAGTGCTGATTCTGAGCCTACTTTTAGTAATTGACTTTTGATTTTGCCATACAATGTGGGAATACAGCCAGCTTTTAGCGCACTTTTCTTGTTGATGCAGACAATTTTTGATGCCCCATGATTCTCTCCCCTTTTTATATACTTGTTTTAAGTCTGTTGGCTTGTAATAAAAAAAAAGTAACCTTCGTAACGTTAAACAAAAAAATCAGTAGCGCAGTCATACTGTTTATAATCTTATTATTTTTTAACAGAATCTAAGGCCTAGATGCTCTCAAAAGGCATCCGATCCCATTAATTCATTGGATTTAGTCATATGTGACGTTCAAGGTTCAATTCAAATCCAGTCTGTTTGGAATGCAATCTAAAGTGGTTTAGCGATAATACCTCTGACGTCTGTAGCTTGAATACCAGATGGAAATATGCATCAATACCATCATAATATATACGTTGTTTATGATATCAACTGCATACATACACCAAACGCACGAGTTTCATTTGATGAAGAATTTGTTTGTATCAATGCACATATAGTTGGAAAAGGATATGCAGATATTGATGAAGTACTTCATATCCAAATCGAGGTTCTTATCCGAAATATTTCGCAAGGTTCTGAATGATGCTCAGTTCAAACTCAAACTCAAACTCAAACTCAAACTCAAAGCATTTATTTCAATTAAACCATTACAGGCACTTTTGAATTGTCAAAATTAAGTAGTCGGTCAGTTGGTCAGAAAGTTGAAGCTAGGTGCCCATTCCAAAGCGTAGATCTCAATGGAGAAGAACGGGCAAGAAACTCCATGGACACTCTTTTTAAATCAAGATATTACAAAATCCTGGGTACATTATTCTTGTTGCTTCTATATGTGAGAACAATGTAAAAAAACACACAAATGAAGAAACAATACAAGAAATAAGATTAAAAATAAGCCTTGGCAGTTAAGAGATGACCAGTCTCAACCGACGGCGTCCGTTCACGAACATGACGCATGGATCAGCACCATCCAGCTCAACCATTTTGTAGGGAACCGAATGATCCAACACACGCGCCACCATCAGTGAGACATTTAAGTGAGCATGACACATTCTCAACTGCCATGCTCTTTCAAGTCAACATCAAAAAATCATAATAAACGGATCCATGGTTCTTACATTTACAAAATTGAAAAAATGCTTCTAAATTATACAAAACTATAGATTGCAATTTATTTAAGAGATGAATAAAATTTTTAATACCAAACAGGAAAAGGTGTTTAGTATTGCAGCATTAACAATTAAAACATGATTGAATAAAATAAAAATAAATATTAAGATCGTAATGTCAGAAACACTAAAAAAGAAAAAGAGAAGCACCTCTTCCAAATATTGAAATTTTAACTAGTGAGCTCAAGTGCCTGTGGAGCAGGACAAGCATTTAACCAAGCATTTTTATCTGCAATATAATCATCCAACTTGTAATATGCTTGTCTACATAGTGTGCGTTTAATGCATGTTTTAAATTTCTTCTCATTTAGTTGAAGAATATCGAGTGGTATTTTATTATAACATTTTACACAGTAACCCATAAAAGAAGTTTTTACTTTAGACAATCTGAAACGCGGTTGATCTAATTTGTTCCTACTTCTTGTGTTAAAATTATGCCTGTCACTTATCTTACTAAAAAGATGTAGATTTTTTCGAACGTACATAATGCTTTCATATATATATTGACAAGGAACCGTCATGATGTTAATTTTTTTAAACAGTTCCCTTAGAGAATCACGCCTGCTGAGCTTGTATATGGCTCTGACAGCCCTCTTCTGCAGGATGAAGATAAAATCAATATCTGCAGCCCGTCCCCACAACAAAATACCGTAAGACATGATGCTATGAAAGTAACTAAAATAGACCAGTCTCGCGGTATCCACGTCTGTTAATTGGCGGATTTTCCAAACAGCGTAAGCGGCTGAACTTAGCCGCCCTGCAAGAGATGTTAAGTGCGGACCCCACTGCAGCTTTGAGTCAAGCGTAATCCCCAGGAAAACCGTATTTTCGACGAATTCAAGTATTTCCTTATTCAATACAACGTGACATTTACTACTTCTAACATTTGGTAAAGCGAATCTAATGCATTTAGTTTTTTTTTCATTTAATACCAAATTATTTACAGTAAACCAATTATGGACCAAAAGCATAGCGTTATTTACGTCGTCAAGCTCCTGTGCACGTCTGCTTACTTTAAAAATCAGAGATGTGTCATCAGCAAATAACACCATTTGTGATCGGTTTATCAGTAAATGAGGTAAATCATTTATGTATACTAAAAATAGGAATGGCCCCAATATTGAGCCCTGCGGTACACCCATTTTGACTTTCAAACCCGATGAATTCACACCGTTAATTTGAACTTGCTGAAATCTGTCATTTAAATATGATTTCATTAAGCTAAGAGCAAGTTTACCGAGTCCGTAATGCTCAAGTTTCAAGAGCAGTGTATCGTAATTCACGCAATCAAATGCTTTGGATAAGTCGCAAAAAATGCCTATTGCATCTTGTGCCTCTTCCCATGCGTTAAAGATATGTTTTAATAAGGTGACACCGGCGTCGGTTGTACAACGTCCTTTGGTGAAACCATACTGTTGATCGTGTAGGATGTTATTACGATTAAAATGATTGAGCATTTGATTTAACATTACTTTTTCAAAAACTTTACTTAAAACCGGCAAAACCGATACGGGTCTATAATTATTAGTGTCTTTACTGTCCCCAGATTTGACAAGTGGAATAACTTTACTGAACTTCATTAAATTTCATTTCAATTTCATATAAATGTTCATCAGTTCAATTTCATATAAATGTTCGGGCTGAGTTCCTAAAACTTCCTATGGAAAAAATGCGGTGTCGAGGACCGAACGCTTTGTTATATTAATTAAAAAGTTCAGGTGAAGTGTATTTGTTTAGTGAATAGTCGGGGTCTGGTTAGCTCACTCACTCAGCTATTTGATTTGTCAAGTTAATTTAGTGGAAGTGCTAAAGTACCTGAGCGTGGGTATTTAATCAAAACAGTCAGGAAACTGAGAGGGGTTCACAGTTTAGTTGTTAGTCTGTAAGTGGTGCGAAGTTTGTGGCAACTTGACCGTCAGTCAACATGCACGGGGCATAAATCGAGGTCTTAAGCTTTTGTCCGTATGATTAATGAATAATGTATTCACATTATTCGAGATTGACCAACTTTACTTACCTATATGGTACTGATACAATCGTCGTTAACAATATACAGGGTGAAATTGAAAACATGCGACAAATCGAAATGGGAGATTGTACTCATCATTATGAACAACTTTTACTATGGGACCGAACCTGAAATCGCGAAAAAAAAATCAGCTTTTCCCTACATTTATGTTCGGATAACTCGTTAAAATGTAGGGAGCAGCTGATTTTTTTTTCGCGTTTTCAGGTTTGGTCCCATAGTAAAAGTTGTTCATAATGATGAGTACAATCTCCCATTTCGATTTGTCGCATGTTTTTAATTTCATCCTGTATACATCTAACCCCTTACTAATAAACGTAGGTATTATATCAGATGAATAGTTAACACACCGATTTCTCTCTTTCAGTCGTCAGTAATTTGACTTTCGAAAGAAGAAGACAAAGCGTTGTGTAACTTTACAGACGCTTTATAACGTTTATTGGTAAGGGGGCTATACAAAAACAAATTAATATAATATAATTGAAGTGTCTGTTTGTAATATCAAAATAACAGCTTTTTACTAAATGTCTATGAGAGTATATACTTACGGTACTTTTAACAAAAAACGATTTTTTAAAATTTAGTCTGTCTGTTCTACAGTCTGTTTGTTCCGTCTTATCTCCGAAACGGTTAAATCGATTTTGACAGGACTTTCACTGGCGGATAGCTGAGGTTATAAGGAGTAACTTTTATTTCAGAAAAAGAAGGCTTCCGCGCAAAATTAATTTAAATCCATTATTGTTTTCCGACCTGCATGTGAACGACGTCGCGTGCACAGCTAGAACTTAATATTAATTTTACTGTTTATTTTTTAATTTTGATATTGATTCTACTGATAATCTTTTATTTTAATTTTTGATTCTAACATCGATATAATTTTGTTTTTTTACTTAATCCATTGTTGCTATTTTATTTATTAATGTTTTGTTCTTGTTTCTAATTAATTTTTATATTCTCACTACGAGTAAAAAATCCGGTTAAAACGTATATTTTAGAAGCTATTTTTATGTAAGTGCTGTGTACGCCTATAAGTGACAAATTCACCATAGCTCAATGCGTATGTTATTTTTTATTATGTCAATGTTTAGTGAATAAGTCGTTGGTGTACCTTTCAAATAAAATAAAATAAAAATAAAATATGATTACAGATAGGTACACAGCTTCAACTGGCTTTTCAATGGCTTTTGTGGAAGAGACACCACAATTTTGCCTTAGTCCCAAGCTTTAGAGGTGCAACCAAGAAATCGAGCTACCCAATAACGACAAAACAGAGACGTCAGTGCTGTGCAGTGGCATAGCTCAAAGAAATAACAATAAGACGGCCGGCCCCGCGGGCTACAGCCGATATATAGGCACATAATTGTTATAGCTACACAGGTTCAAATGAAATTACCTAGCGAAAGTCGACAGACATGTTTAATTCATCTTAATTTATTAATTTTTTTTTTTTATTATATTTAGTATCCGAAACCCAACAAAAAATAATTTGATAGGTAATTTTTTTTTTGGGGCTAAGCGACGTATAAGCTAGTGAAGTAAACGTTGAGGAAATCAGTTATTTTTGTTTTAACGTGTATAAATATCGATACCCTTCACTTCAGTGAAGTTTACACAAAAAAAAAACTGGTAAATTATGTTTTATCCTGTTTAGATATTGATACCCATCACGTACGTTTTTTTTTTTTCATATAATTGTACATATTATTATAGTTTATATTTAATTTATATTATGTAAATATTTAATGTATGACAATAAATCACGTACAAATGCAAAGTTTACACCACAACTGACGTTACTGAACTGATACTTCTAGTCGTTTTCCCAAAACAATTAATCACCAAATGGTTTTTTTTTCGTCCTACCAAGCTTAGATTGGAGTTTCTTGCCCGTTCTTCTCCATAGGTACCTACGCTTTGGAATGGGCAACTAGCTTCATCTTTCTGACTGACCGACCCTTTGACAATTCAAAAGTGCCTGTAATTGGTTTAATTGAAATAAATGCTTTGAGTTTGAGTTTGATTATCGATACTCATCGCGTCTAAGAGGTTTCGCTACCTAATGTAATTTAACCCTGTATAATTCATTTGCAGTCGTAACCTTTGTTCTATTTATATATTGTGCATACTATGTTGTTCGAGCTGTCCACTTTATCATCGCTAACTAAGTACGCTTTTTGTTCACCTGCACTTCATCAGCCGCGAATAGATCGTGCGTTTGTTTTGCATTCCAAAACAAATTATTGTGTCATGTTTCAAACCATTGAACCAACGCAACGTTTTCATAATGAATACTCCTACGTTTTCAATTTATTGTGTAATGATACTGTTTTGCGGCTGTAAAGGGAAACCAGTCTGTTTGTTGCTGATAACACATTTTCAGGGATATGTACGAGAAATAAAACAGACTCACAGTGCCGGACGAAGGTTATTTATTTATTAGCCTCGTAGAATTGGCTGACAATGGTGCCGATTCCGTTGTTCACAAACTAAACTAAATTTAATTTCAGTGCATCTTTTTCTTTCTATTCCATTAAGAAAAGGACAGAAAATTAATATTATTTTAGACCTGTCAAATTATTCAGTGCCTGACGTAAATTGACGTATTTTTAATAGCCAATTTTTTAATCACGTCTATATTGTCTATGGACTATCTTAATTTGACAGGACTAAACTAATATTTATCTCCTGTCCTTTTCTTAATGAAATAGAAAGAAAAAGATGCACTGAACTTAAATTTAGTTTAGTTTGTGAACAAGAGAATTGGCGCCAATTTCGAGGAAGTTATTTGTATTCTAATCGATATCGGTCTGATTACAGATGGGTTCCTCAAAATTATTAACTCGTTTATTAATGTAGTAGTTGCCTCGGTTAACTTCGCACCGCCTCAGGATCAATAAAAGTTGAAATGAATTACCTTTTTTTTTTCGTGAATTTTTCCCATTCGGGCGGAGACAAATCCAACAAATCAATGATCAGAAAAATCCAGCCGTGTTTGTTTTATTTAGGGCTGTTTTTTCCAACGCCGGATAATTTTATCGGAGGGATAATTTTTAATTTTTCACAGTTCTTCCATAAAAAAAAAACTAACACACGTCAATTTTATTCCTCTAATAAAAGTTATCTGGCGTTGGAGAAATCAGCCCTTAGATAGACAAACCTTCCTCAAATGATAATGAACAGTCATAACTATATAGGTTAAGATATAGCGCCACAAACTACAACGATTATGACAATATCAAATGACAGATGACAGAAGTGATAGCTTACTCTAATTAATAATGAAATGGATCAAACTAGTTGCTGAACGAGGTTTTGTTTGGCATGACTACCTTTAGTTAATAAGTTGATTGATAGATATGCCGTGTCAGGCTGCCAACAAATATAACGACAAACTAATTCGTCTGGTCATGCGTGACAATACTGCAAATTCAACATGAACTAATGTCCAGTTCTTATTTTGGTGAAACTGATTGGTATTCTTACCAGGAACCAAACATTCGAAGATGTGTGACATCCATCAACCTGCACCTGCGTGACGCACTATTAATCACAATCTGAATCATTTTGAAAAAATATTGCTAATCCATTCAACAAAAAAAAAAAAACCGAGCGTGCTTATGACCACACGACTGAAGTGAAACTTCAAACGTATTTGGCTATGAGAGGAAGAGAGAAAGAAAATGTGCGCGCACACTGCTTTCTCTTGCTTATATCCCCCACTCAACTCCCGTTCGCCTCGCTTAATCTCACTTTTCGTAACGCGTTCGCCAGCTTACTCCCCAAGTCAAGCGTGCTTAAAGAAGTTTCACTTCAAAAATTGTCTGCTCAACAACGTAAATACCGCAATTAATGTCATTGAACTGTCAAAATGAAAGCGATTTCTACTGTTAGCGTGTTTCGCAGTTACCCCGCTGGGCCGGCGTGGTGGTTATGATCTACTGCCTCTATAGAGAAGAGTCCTGTGTTCCAAAAAAAACGTTTATTTATTAACTTCAGTTGTACAAAAACATTCATCTAAACACTATGCAGCGTTACAACAAAGGAAAAGAGTGATTTCGATGAACTCTGGCACCCAAAGTAAGATTTAACTTGTGTTTAGGGTGCCAGCGTCCTCGCCTTTAATTTGCAACATATAAAGTAGAACAGTAGTTGTATGACGAGCACAGTATATTATTATTACTATAACTACTTAATATTAAATGCATAGACGTGGCCTATATAATTACCTGATGATAGCAGAGCTAGTAAAAGCTAAAGGTTTAGTTAAATGATTTTTACTCTTAATTAAAATACTCCTGCTAGAGAGAGTACACTAATCATTAATAGTTTTATAGTAAACCATTGTTTAACTTGCATAATATAGAGCCATAAAGAGTATTGGAAAAGAACCGGAGTTACCGATACAGCTTGCAGAGTAAGCAAACTGAAATGGCAGTGGGCTGGCTATGTTTGTCGCAGGACCGATGGCCGGTGGAGCAGACGAGTCCTGGAGTGAACACTGCGTATCGGCAGGCGTAGCGTGAGACGCCCCTCAGCTAGATGGACCGACGATCTTAAGACAGTGGCTGGGACAGACTGGGTGCGGAAGGCGGAGGACAGGGTGTTGTGGCGCAGCCTGGAAGAGGCCTATGTCCAGCAGTGGACTGCGATAGGCTGAATTGATTGATTGAATAGAGTTTTAATTTCTGCTTTGTGATGGATATTGACTTGGGAAGGTCTGTTTCTCGGGTTTAAAGACTCATGTCCTTCAATTTCTCTCTCTCTCTCTCTCTTCACGTAAAACGGCGACACGAAATCCGTAAACGTGCCCAGAAGACTGGCAGCATTGCCATTTTTATTTGTGTAACATAGGTAATTAGGTACATAAAAATACCTTGAAATGTGATATTGCGCTATGTTTTACCAACATGTGGATGCTTTTCTCGAATAGGGATTCGAGAGAATATTCGACCTGCATAAATTGGTTTTCAGCTTTGTGAAGGGGGCTTCACAAAGCTGAAAACCAATTTATGCAGGTGTCCAATCATAAACGAATGAACCGAATTACTTCCCTTACATCTGTAATATCGAAAGGTACAATACGGCCGGTAATTAAAATTCACCCGCCTGCCAGATCCATCAATTATACGGTCACTTATGAATGAATTGATGAGCCTCGTTCACAGAAATGAGGCAGACGGATGATGCAGTGTCTCGGCGTTCGGTTCAGCTCAATCAAATAATTGACGATCGATTATTATCCGGTGACAGAGGGACGTATCGATATTATCTACAAGCTTCATGAAACTTTACTACTAAGTACATAAAGTTCATAATATGTTTTAGAATTATCTAGGTTTGCTTAGTGTTTTTTTGGCTAAGAAAAGAGAAAACAAGGGTTCTTAATACGACGGGTCTCACTCATGTATACCGATGCAAATGCATAAACCCCTCATAGTTTAGGACACTGAAAAATATTACTCACATTATACTTATTTTCTATTTCCATAACCAATGCAGTTTCTAAGTAACAATACAAAGTCTAGCAAAACCCCAACTCTCTCTCTCTACACCTCTCTATCTGGAGACCAGTAACATAATAGCCTCAGCGCAACCATTTAGTTACATTCCGAAACTCATTAACCAAAGCTTATTTGTTTTTGAATTAGTTAATGTAGATGTGGAATGTTGTAATCCGGAACGAAGTGCACACAACACGAAGTTTGAATGAATTTTCCGGGAAACAATGACCACTCATAGTGGAGTAATTAACGCTGCGAGAGCATTGATGTCGCAAATTGAGCATTCTATTTATAAACATCGAGTACCCAATCGATGTCTGGGCTCCCTTGGTCATTGTAACATTTAATTATCTTATATTTGGCCGATTGCCCACTTTACCTGCTCGGTAGCCCAACGCTTGGCGCACACCCAAGTGATTACATTCACTGAACTGTCAAAGATAAGTTATTTTAGATATCTCGACATTGAAATTTTGTGTGCGCCCGCTGCGTGTGTCACGCAATTGTGACATTGAACGTCTTGCATTAAGAGCCATATTACTGGCTTCACATCTAGTGACAGAATACTGACACAGATACTTTATTACCGCATTATGTTTCAAACACATCATTTACCATTGATGTTATTAGTCATCTCATAACTGCGACTGTCTCCGTTAGCTGTTTACGAGTATAATATTGGCAATATTTCATAGAGAAAGTTGCAATTTTGTGAGCAGAATATACATTAGCAAAATTATTCACTTATAATTAAAAATTTTGAACGAATAGGTACTTGATTTATCCATAAATAATTTTAATCATTCACACATAAATCACTTTTATTAAGATATCAACGCACAGATTAATTATTCTAAGCGAAGTTAATGGGAGCCATTTATCTGGATATTAATCTAATATACCTTATTAGTCGTTGTCGGGGATCAATTGCGAGGTTATTATTCTTTTGTATTGTACGGGAAATTGTCGCAGGATTGTTTCCTGATTATGTTTATTTGTATTGGTTTATAATAATGTGTATGTCTATAATTAAAGTTGAGGAGGTATGTAACGTGATATAAAGGGGACAGTTTAAAAGCTTTTCAATGATGCTTGTTCAAGAAAGCTTTTCACTATACCTAAATTCTTTGATTGCTTTTACAGCGGATTCACAAAAAAAAAAACCTGCTAGTTTTGATTATTTTTTTGTGAAATAAGAAGTGGGTTGGATGTCGGTCCAGGAGCATCAGTATATTTGGAGTGTTTGCTAATTGATGCAGTAGCTACATGTACACATGTTCCTACAGTTCATAATCCAGACTAAACACATGTAGTATCAACACCGCTGTATATCATAGCTTGGAAGATATTTATGTTTAGTTCCCGCGTTCAGGTGTTGTCTTAGAACTCTGCGTCTCTGTTTGCATTTAGTATTATATCTTCAGAGACTCCGTTCTCATGTGCATGTTAGGTAACAGAATTAATCTTGAGTCTTGATTAAAATGATTAAAGTTACTAAGAATTAATAAAACTCATATCGCAAAGCTGATTAATGTGGCTGTCGCATTGCATAAAACATGTTAAGCATTTCTTAGATTTTAAGAATGCCATAGAGAGATCAGTTCATGGGTACCTACAGGGAGTACGCAAGCAAATGAAACCAAGTAAATTAACTTAAATTTTTATTGTCTTACACAAATAAGACAGATATTAAAAGAGGAATGCGGACGGCTTCCGATCAGTGTTACTGTTTGTACCGTTGCGGCGGCGCCGCTGATGCTGCATCACGCCAGCGAAATCCTGTAACATCGACACAAAGGTCACGCCGGCACTCCGGAGTGGGTCCGCTGAAGCGAGGTCAAGCGAGGGTGTTAGAGCGAAGCTAGATGGAGACGGTGTTAAATCCGAGTCTGGAATACTTCCTCGAGATGAGGGACTTGCTGTGGTAGCGATGGAACCTGGCGCCCGTCGATATGTGGCGAAGGAGGGAGGAGTCTTTTTGCTGGTTTCTGATGCTGGAGCCCTTGGACAGGTAGGTCCGGAGCACGCGCTCGCCCCAAGTCTGCGCGCGCGGCCTCTCCACGGGCAGTCCCTTGTTCCGCCTGTCCAGATAGTTGATCACGTCGTTGTAGTAGTTGTGCTGGTAGTCGTACAGGTAGGTGTATTGGAGGAATTTGGGCCTGTAACGTGAGGGCGGCTGTTTACAAATATACCACTCGAAATAGAGAGAAGTGTTTACCTACTGATATTTTAGCATGGAGGCCGAAGCTAATACAAATAAGTACTTCCAATTTGTTAAAAGGATTTATATGGGAAAAATAAATCTGCAAACTGTGTTGTTTACAAATTGAGGCGAACTGTTTGTTGTTTGAGTTTCATCTAGGAAAGTGGAATAAAATATTGTTGGTCACCTGATCCAGTGCTTAAATACTAGTTTCGGAGGTTCAGTGCCCATGACGGTCTCGGGTGCAGGGGGTTCGGCCTCGGCAGGCTTGGCCGCGTCAGGCGCGGCGGCTGCTGCAGGGGCCTCCTCCGGCGCTGGCGCCGGCGCAGGGGTCTCTTCTTGAACATCTGCGTCGTCCCACATCTCGTAAAGGGGTACTCTGCGATGAAAAACCACAGGGTTATTGCCGACACTTGCGAAAGGAACTTCACTATTATCACGACCGGTCACGACACTTCATCACAGACCTAATTGGGTTTGGAGAAACGTGTGGTGCGGATGCTCGTTCGTCTACGACTGTCAGCTCCGTCCCCGGTGTCGTACGCAGCCTCCCGATTTATCTCCCTTTGACCCCACCTGGCTGTCGCAAGCGCTATGTTGGTGCGACTCGCTGCCAATGATGTTCTGTCAATACGCTGACCGTGCATTGTATTGACAAATTCCTAGTCGTTTTTAATTAGTGTGCCAAGTGACGCATTGCCGCTTTTGATGTTGGAAAAGTGTTTATCATAATTTAAACAATTGTTAATTGAATCATAATATTATGTTCTGCGGTGTTACGTGTTACAAACATAAATATGGTTAATGATGTATTTTGTAATAATAAATCAACTCACTGTTACAAATTGCTTTCATAAGAAATTGCGATTGCTATAATGGTGATCTACACACGAATGTATTAATCGTACCGAGGTCATTAGTTACGGGTGTCACATGAAAAGACAAAACAAAGATATAAATTTCCGCTAGATTGTCTTTGAGTTGGGTGGGAATGAGCCAGATTGTCACTAACTCTAACACAAATGATGTCACATCTGTTGTTAAAACCGGAAGACAATTCATTGATTTATTTATGTGAATTTGTAAGGGATTACTTTGTTGAGGTGGTTATTTTGAGCCCTACTAACGTAACATCTGAAGGCCAATTCTCGTAATTTAAAACGTTCAAAATCCAGTCGCAGTCTCATCTCGGCGACAAACAAATATCAAAAACTTGTCAAAATGTAGGGAAATTAGAGGTATTGTTGACAGACTGAGACTGAGATCAGACTGTGAACGTTCTTAAAATTACGAGAATTGACCCTCAGATGTTCTGTTTTTTCCATATAATCCATTTTGTCCCCATGCTTCAGCTCTGGAAGTTTTTTTTCTATTTCCTAATATTTAGTAGATAAGAAAATTAATAGTCACGGATGTAATCAGTTCTGCTAATTACGCAGACGTTCCGCATGTTTTATTATAATAAATGAGGATTAATTGGTGATTACCGAACGTTTCACACTCGTGCTGATGTCAATGAATCCGGTGGATGCCAAGCGTGCTTCAGATAATGTATTACGTCTCGGTCAAAAGACAATATGATTAAAATTAACGATCTGTTTGGACGGAAAGATCGGTCAGGCTTGCGAAAATGGCATATCTATTGGAAATGTATTTTTTTTTTAAATCCAAGTACTCAGTTGTGAGTTAGTAATTATATTCACAACTAGCTACTGCCCGCGACTTCGCCCGCGTGAAATGTCTTGTTTTATTGTAATTAAAAAAATAAATAAACTCAATAGCAGAAAATAAAATACCTACCTACCTAAATAAACCTATTTCTGATCATAACTAATCTAAACTCAACCTTATTGGGAGCTATATGTTTGAGCCGTTTGGGGTTGAAACTCTAGGGCCTTGGGGTCCGAGTGCTCATCGCATATTTCGCGATATCGCCAAGCGTTTGGTTGACTCTTCGCGTGACCAGAGGGCTGGCCTATTTTTAGCCCAAAGAATAAGAATAACGTGGCAATGCTGCCAGCCTTTTGGGCACTTATCCCATTGACAGCGATGCGGACGAATTTTTCGATGCCCAATGAACTCCTGTCTTTTTTTTATTTTTTTTTTTATTATTATTATCATTTGTATATAGTATATATATATTTTAGTTTGTGTGTACATATGTAAGTAATTATAACTCAATAAATAAGCAAAATCCCTAAAAACTACGGGTGACGTAACCTACGACAAACTTATTATTTGCGGTTGGTACAGTAATCGGGTCTAGGGATCGAACCGCAAAATTAAGTTTGTTTTTTATTGTACATACTTTTCCGGGATAAAAAGTACCCAGTGTGGTGCCCAGGATATTAAAGAATAATTATACCAAGTTTCATCGCAATCGAACCGGTAGCTTTTGCGTGATGCCTGAACAAACAGACAGACACAAAAAATTTTTTAATCACATTTTTTGGTTCGGTTTCGGTCTAGTAACACCGTGCCATTTATTTTTTTGATATTTTCAATGTAGGTACAGAATTTTCACTTCTACAGATTTATTATAAGTATAGATACCCACAGAATGTTAGCAAAATTAATCGTGTCACCAAGAAATTTTCTATAGGAACAGTAAAACCTCAAAATATGATGTGGGTCTAATGAAATCATGTTTATCTCCGAAATAAACATGATTTCATTAGACGCTCATCACACACACGCACTACCATCCGTTCAAAGCTACCTGTGACAGCAGCAACGTAATTGCAACCGTATTGTAACGACAGTAAAGATCACAATGATTTTAACAAACCTGTCAGTAACCCAAAATCAACCTTATTAAAATGAGAATAAAGATCGCTGTGATATTGACAGTGATGCAAAATCAGAGGTCAAATAACTGTGAAAGAAATTTTTTCTCCTAAACTTATCCAAATCTTGACAACTTTTTTAAACTTAGATAAATAAAATGAAATTGTAGTTTGGTGTTAATAACTTTGTATATACTTATATGTAGATGTAGATTTGTGATGTTTTAATGGTACATTACTGCAGTGGCCAGCAAAAGAGGCAGTGATGGACGAACGTGTCAATGTGGGCCGAGGCGAAGCCGAGGCACACATACGTAAGTCCATCAATGCCTGGTTGTGGCCAAGGCTTGTTTATTACTTTTCTCACGTAATGCGCGGAAATTAAAACTAAGTAGGTAGTACCTAGGCAGAACTTTTTTGTCACATACAATTACTTTTCAAAATGAACACTTTTTAAAAAACATATGAACACTTTAAGGCTGGCCGCATACGTCCGGTTTCCTGATTCGGAATTCAGATTCGAAGACCCTGAATACACGCATTTCATACAAAATCTTCTCTTTAGCGCACACGTTCTTATATTTTCCGTCAGGGTTTCCGAACGGAAAATATAAGAACGTGTGCGCTAAAGAAGTGTGCATTCAGGGTCTCCGAATCTGAATTCCTGATTCGGTAACCGAATCAGGAAACCGGACGTATCCGGTCAGCCTTAAAGTGTTCATTTGTTTTTTTTTCAATAAACAGCTTTCTATTTGCAAGCCAGTTGGAAATTCAAATAAAATCTTTGATAAGTTTCTTCCTTGGTTGCCATGTTTCGGAGTAAAAGATCGTTCCATTTTTAATTAAATAACACGATAAATATGAGTTTCCTATGTAATTTATTTGGGCGCAAAACACGACAGATATGGATTTTCATACAACTTTTGCCGGCCGCTGCTTGCATGTATTTGGCCTGTACAGCAATTTCGATTTATGTCGAAGAAGGTTATCAAAATAATGCTCAGCATGTTTGAGAAAATGTTGTATATTCTTCTTTTTCTTCGTCCTTTTAGCTACTATTTTTATAACTACCACGGAGTGCAAAGTTCGACAGCTCACCTCGCTGTACTGCCGTTCCTGACAAAATAAATAGAGGTCTCCTCTAAAGTCCAAACATTATATTACAAAGAAGACTAGCTGAGCTCGCGACTTCGTTCGCGTGCATGACGGAAAACGTTTTATTTATTTTGCGCGGAACCCTAATTCTTTTTCTAAAATAAAAGGAGCCTAAGTTACTCCTTATTACATCAGCTATCTGCCAGTGAAAGTCTCGTCAAAATCGGTCTAGCCGTTTCAGAGATTAGCCGGAACAAACAGACAGAGAGACAAAAATTAAAAAAAATGTTTTTTGGTATAAGTATGTACCGTGTATACATCCATATGCATTTAGTTAAAAGCGGTTATTTTAATATCACAAACAGACAATCCAATTTTATTTATTTGTATTGACTAAGATATTATATAATATGACACTAATATTTGTGTTACCATGTCTGCAATGGCCTTTGAAGAGCCATTGCAGCTTCGAGTTTGTCTGTCCGGCCAGATGGCATGCATACAGTTATCGTGTAACTCCACTCTTATTTATGGAGCTCAAAGGCCAGGGGGACTAAAAAGGCCACTTTGGCAGAATCATAAAAGGATAACATTATGAATCATAATAAAAGTCGTAAAATGGTCACAAACTGACAATTCATAATATTATTTGACATTAAAGCAATTCATATTTTGTGGACCATTTTATGAATCTCCATACAAAACTGTCAAACAGATGAATTGCGTGATATGAAATTGTACGCAAATAATATTATGAATTGTCAGTTTGTGACCATTTTACGACTTTTATTATGATTCATAATGTTATCCTTTTATGATTCTGCCAAAGTGGCCTTTTTAGACCCCCAGGACACAAGACGCTACTTACTATAATTGCAGGATTGCAAGCTGGGACGTTTGAAAACGAATAAGAAAATGGTCTTAGGACACTGTCCTTAACTTTTTGAGATTATTTGACCTGATGTGCTTACGCAGATTTTGAAAAAAAAAAAAAAAAAAAACAGACAGCAGGAAAATTGACAGTTTTCACAAAAACTTTTTTAGTACCTGTCCTTACTGCCCCATCTCAAATATCTACCCTGTATAGATAGATATCTAAAAACATCCCATTTTCATAAATACCTACATAAAAGCCAGCTATCAAAAAATACACTACAGATACATTACGTAGATTTTTTATTATTATTGTTGAGCCAATAGAATTCGGGGGAACACCGAACAGGGGAAGCTGAGGGGCCCGTGGCTATATAATAACAGCCGCACATGTCGATCGATCAGGTTAAGCTACGCTTGCCGCGGTTAGTCTGTGGATGGGTGACCATCTTTACATACCGACACCCTCCGTGCCTCGGAAAGCACGTTAATCCGTTGGTCCCGGCTGTCATTCGTGGATCTTTGACAGTCGTTACGGGTAGTCAGAAGCCCGAAAGTCTGACAACCAGTCTTACCAAGGGGTACCTAGTATATTAGTAACTGGGTTGTGGAAGTCAGATTCGCAGTAGCTTCATGTAAAATACAGGTGTACAGGTAATTTAGCTACTATTAGAAATTCAATATAGAGACAAATAATAACTATTGATAACCCAGAGTACATACTTATACTTACCACTGTGTCAATACAAGTCGTACAATCAATGCTAATTATAGCAGTCATCTGATATTGATAACGACGTCGGCATCCGACGAAAAATGTACAGGTAAATAGACGTCAGCTATGTGGCAGTTCATAAATAATGGACATTATAAATAACATGTGACTGTGAGTCACGCAAGTCGAATTAAGCATTAAGCAACTTCCCTATGAGGGTGAAGTCACCTGTTAACGTCATTGGCCGTATGCGACGTCACCACACCACGAAGCTTCTTATGGGTAGTTATGTAAAGTCCAGAAGTATCTGATGAACCCCGAACCCTGTTTTTAGGCAATCACTCATTATTGTTATTAAATGGAGTTAGTAACAAACTTATATCTGTGTTTAGAAGGTAGGTCTGTATCTCATCACTTATTCCAAAAATTACCTACTGTTCAAATAACATTATTAAAATGTTATTAAAAAATTATCAACGAGTGGTGAGGTTATAAAATTGAACTTAATTATCAATTGAAAAACATCTTTATGGTAGTTTAAAATTCAAAACAAAGCACTCAATTTGTAAATGGCACACACAAGTACCGCAGGGCAATTGCGTAACACATTACCAATCGGAATCGATTTCATTTTGACAGTTCAACAACATTCATTGCGTTATTTACAGGTTGAGCAGACACATTTTTCGAACTTTTGAAGCAATGGATTAGCAATTTGCTTCAATATTATTCTGATAGTGTGTTACGTGTGCGGGTTTTTAATAAAGTTTACATTTTCATTAGATATTTTTGGACTTTACCTACCACCCCATGAATAAGGTAACAGACCACAGGTACCTACTGACTGATGTTGTTTATTTCAAAACCTAACTGCTTCTTAAAATATACATACATTACATAACATAAATACACGAAGCAATCTCTTTAGTTTAACCGAGCTTCAGGGAGCGTTCGGTCCGCCATCGTAATTGCGTTAGGTGTAATAGGTCTGAAGGATCTGAAGGTAGAACAGCACCTTAATTGAGTAACACATATTCAATTATTATAATCTGAATCATTTGTAAGAATATTGCTAATACATTGCTTCATATATTCGAAAAATTTAACTTCTCAACGACGTGATTAACGCAATGAATGTTGCTGAACTGTCAAAATGAAAGCCATTACTACTGTTAGTCTGTACGCAATTACCCCGTTTATCACATGCGAAAACCATTATGCTGACGTAAAAGAAGTCAGTGATAGCGTTTAACAGGTGACTTCACCCTAACTAAGCTTTTGCGGCACTTAACATTTCAGAATTTTCCACCACGTGGCACCTCTCAGCGATGTTTTTGATCTAAGCATCATATTTACTTACTTATATTAATCATATATGTATATTGTAAATTGCACGTGATGGCATATACGTAGATGTATTCATAACAAATATTGATTTTAGAGTGGTCTAAATTGGGAGATGAAATATTGACAGTTTACAGGGTGTTACGGAAAGGGTATATCTATACAAACGGGTTGAAGAGTGTATATGGTCTAGAATCTCTGTACAAAATTTCAGCTCAATAGCATTAACTTTGAAAAAGCTTAATATTTTTTTATTTCAACATCACGGCACTGCACTGGCGCGCGGCGGCGTGATGTGCGCGTACTAGGCGCACAGATACACTACAGATAATGGATAATGACCCTCGTAGTGCGGTGACACGTTTGTTATGATTTCAATTTAATAAACTATCGAAATAAAAAAATATTAAGCATTTTCAAAGTTACTGCTTTTGAGCTGAGAGATTCTAGACCAGGTACACTCTTCAACCCGTTTGTATTGATATACCCTTTCCGTAACATCCTGTATATTGGTTGAGGCGACGTCTACAAACAGACAAGACGGTGCTATTTATGGCCATAAGTCTTGCATATAGGGCTAACATTATATACGATACTCCCTTGTTAATAAACATATATTATATGAGATGAATAGTTACACACTGGTTTCTCTCTTTCGGTCGTCAATAATTAGATTTTCGAAAGAAAAGAAGTTACGCGTTGTGTAACTATACAGGTGCTGTACAAAGTTTATTAGTAAGGAGGTATATCTAAGATATATGGTATGTATATATGTTATACATGAGCTACTGCTTGGACACAGGCCTCCTTTCTGTGAAAGGGATTGGGCCATAATCGACCACGCGGGCCCTGTGCGGGTTGGTGGATCTCATATTTCTTCGGATTATTTTTTTGTTTTTTTTCCAGTTTCTTCACGATGTTTTCGTTCACCGTTTTGAGAGAAGTGGTGATGAAACTGTGTTATGCTATAATTTATCTTTAAATATTCTTTGAAATTTTGAAAAAGTAGACGAGCTTTTGTGTTCAGGTTGTAGATCACCCTACATCTTTCGTAACTTTTTTGTCCAATAAGTTATATATTTAATAAGTCTATCTCTCTATCAAGTATCTTCTTCTTCTCACGGTTTTCAGAATTTTACTGGTCGTGGGCGATAATATCCACTTTCCAACAGCTATGCTGATAAAAAACTAATTATTAAACAAGGTGGTTCTCAGTGATTGAAATTCTGAACAACGAACGCAAGAAGTTACCTTACCTTGTAATAAATTCTCTGCTAAGAAATGAATTCCTGGAAAGGATACTTTTCTAGTTAATTTCAAGAAATTGTAAAGTAGGCCAAATCCTTGTATTTTCCATTTTTCTTTATAAACACAACAACTATTTAAATGATGCGCATTAACGGTCTCAAAGTATTTGAGATAGTTAATGCGCATCTCGTTTTTGTTTCTCTACATTTCTTGAAGCTGTAATAAAATGTTGAATTATTGTTGTTAAAAACCAAGCTATAATGCGAACCTGTTTCGAATCGCTCCCGCCACAATCCGCTCATCCAATAAGGGCGCAGCTTCTAGAATGATTTAGAAGCCGTGTGAGCAACAGACGACGCGAACCCTTCTTTTTGACATTGGCCGTTTGACGTCCGTCAACTGGGCTGCGCACCGAAGACAAATTCTCTGATATACAATTTACGGAACTTTATCTTCGCCCCGAACTCTATTATTTTTTTATGTAAGTATACTTATTTGGGAATAAAGTACTTACAATAATATGATTTTTCATAAAGAAAAAACACATTGTTATTGATAAAAAACAACTTTCAGTGACATTTTGCTCGACCGCTTTCTTAATTGCAAGGGAATTAAAAAAAAAAGCGCTCCACCACGAATGCTCTCAAAGCGGTAAAGGAAAACACCATGAAGAAACCAGCATGTCCTAGAACTAAAAATTCGAAGACATGTGACATCTACCAACCCGCACTGGGCCCGCGTGGTAGATTACAGCCCACTTCCTCTCGAAAAGAGGAGGTCTGAGTACCAGCAGTTGGACCATTATAGGCTGATTATGCTAAAGTAAAAATAATTAACGTTGGTCTAGTTTCCAGCGTCCTACTGACCAATTAAATGCAGCCACGTGGCGAGTTTCGTCACAAAACACAAGTGATTATAGAAATTAATATTAATAACTAGCTGATCCGGTGTACTTCGTACCGACATCGAAATCAATGAATCCGTTCTCGAGATAAATCATCAAAAAAGCCATTCCATACAAAATGTATGAGAAAATTAATTATCTTCATATTTTTTTCTTCGAGAATTTTTACCATGTTTTAAAGTTAATAGTTATTCTACTATTCATCATCATCATCATCATCAGCCTATAATGTTCCCACTGCTGGGACACAGGCCTCCTCTCTGTGAGAGGGAGTGGGCCGTAATCTACCACGCGGGCCCAGTGCGGGTTGGTAGATGTCACATGTCTTTGAATTTTTGGTTCTAGGACATGCCGGTTTCCTCACGATGTTTTCCTTCACCGTTTTGAGAGCAGTGGTGATGAAATAATTTACACAAAGTAAAGCGCCTGTCTGGGTTCGAACCTACGACCTACAACTCGTAAGTCGCGGCCGATACCACTGGGCCACCACTGCTCTACTATTCATGGTAGAGACAAATTCAACAAATTAAAGATCATAAAAATCGGTCCAGCCGTTCTTGAGTTAGAAATGGTGAAACTAACCCGACTTTGTTTTATTTATATAGATAGAGATTTGATCAGATTGTATATCATTGGAGCTATATATTAGAGAGCCGGCTGTAATGAGCTTACTGAAATTATATCCAACAGCAATTATAACAATTTTATTATACTAGGTAGTATTACCCAATAACTGGGTTATGCAGGTCAGATAGGCAGTCGCTCCATGTAAAAAAACTGGTACTGAGCTGCAGCCGGCTAGACTGGAAGCCGACCTCAACATAGTTGGGAAAAGGCTAGGCAGATGATGATATTATACTAGCTTTTGCCTGTGGCTTCGCCCGCGTGGATGTCGGAAAATATGCCACGGGAACGTACTACCGGAATTTGTAAAAGTACCATTTGTATTAATCCAGGTTATAAACTATCTGTGTATCGAATTTCACCTAAATCCGTTCAGCTATTTTTGCGTCATGTCGGAACATATATGCATACATCCAGACAAACAAACAAGGATTCTAAAAACTATATTTTCAGCATCAGGCTCGTTCCCACGCCTTGCAGGACTTACTTTGCTTTCAATATGATTGAGGGCTGATTTTTCTTTATCGGAGGATTATTTTTGAATTTTTGACAGTTCTTCCATTCAAAAACTGTCACGTCAATTTTATTGCACGAATAAAAGATATCAGAAGGCCAATTCTCGTAATTTAAAACGTTCAAAATCTAGTCGCAGTCTCATCTCGGCGACAAAAAAATTTCATAAACTTGCCAAAATGTAGGGAAATTAGAAGTATTTTTTGACAGATTGAGACGAACGTTCTTAAAATTACGAGAATTGCCCCCCTGACTTTGGTGAAATTAATTCATACTGCATTATTTAATTACCCCGCAGGTCACCATATTCACTCACCAAGTTAAGACAGTGGTCAACTAGGAGCCTATCAATAATACAAAAAAAACGTCGTGCCTTTTTCTTTAATTTGCCACGTCGTTGCAAAAATGTTCCTCGACCCTGATCGCCACACCACAGTGGGAGCTGCGTACATCAGTTGGCACGGTCCGCAACGACAGACCATCTTGTGTAATGAGGTCCATCCTTTATCTGGCACTGCCCGGACGTCCGCCATTACCTAAATCAACTGGTTGCATTCTAAATCACTGCTATTTCCATTCACGTCATTATTAGCCGACGAATTGGTGTTTCTTTCTGTTGATTTTGTATTTTTCTGGTTCTTCCTGGTTTCAATCATTCAATGAAAACTATTAGATATTTTAAGTGTCTACCTAAAAATGTTTTGTGTTTTTCTAAAGGTTTTTTTATAACTTTAAAATTCCTAATAATAATAAAAACTGGTAAAAGTCGGACTTGCACACGAACGGTTCAGTACCACAAGGCAAAAAACTCCGAATAAAACAATTTTCTTGTGTAGAGACAATTTTTCTTTTTTTTTGTTATAGCGGCAATTAAAAATACACACTCTGTGAAAATTGAATCTGTCTACTTATTACGAATCATGAGATACAGCCTGCTGACAAACAGACGGACGGATGGACGGACAGTGGAGTTTATTACCAAGCCTCCACTGTCTGTCTGTCTTTGGGTACGGATCCCTACAAACGTTATTTTACACTATAGATTAATTGCATAATACACCAAAATTGTAACAAAGCTCTCTTTATACATTGCACAGCTCTTTGACCTTTTCATTGTTTGTTTTGAAGGTCTTCCAGTAATTATTACTAATTAGCTGCGCCTGCGGTTTCACCCGCATAAGTTTCGATCCCGTGAGAATATCTGGATAAAAACTATCCTATGTCCTTTCCCGGGACTCAAACTATATCTATACCAAATTTAATCTAAATCGGTTCAGTGGTTTAGGTGTAAAAAGGTAACATACAGACAGACAGAGTTACTTTCAAATTTATAATATTAGTATGGATAAAAATAGAAATCACTTATGGTCTCTTAAAGTTAAGAATGCATACGTTTAAAAGTCCATGTAAATTGAGACAAGAAAAATATTAATAGGAAGCTATTTTCCCAGCGCATTTGCTCTAAGAGTGGAACTTTATGCAGCGTTTTCAGGTTCACAATGCAGTGTATTTATCACGCGTGCTTTTAACTTTCCCGCATTACCGTTTTTTCATAGATACTAGAAATACTCTTGTACAATTTCTAGTATCGATGAAAAAACTTGAAGAATTTGAATTTCTTCACGTGGTGAAGAATTTGTGAGAGAATCTCGGCGTTTATTGGTATTTAAAACGACATCGAAAGTCTTCATTTAAAGCAGACGATGACATCAGTGAAAGGATAAATTCCTTGGTTTCCTACACAAGTACAACCCGACGTTGATTGATGTACCTACCCACCCACAATAAAATATTGACGGATGATTTGGCTGCAATCAACGGTCATACGCTGACCTACTTAGGTGGCAATCTACAGGGTGTTTCCGATGCGTTGTTTAGAACAATCAAGTTAGTCGTAAGTATCATTTGCATACGTAACTATCGCGCTGGATTAGGTCTTATTAGATACTGGCTGTGCCCGCGACTTTGTTCGCGTGCATGTTGGATGGGTTTTATTTATAACTAGCTGCGCCCCGCGGTTTCACCCGCGTAAATGTCGATCCCGTGGGAATATCGGGATAAAAACTATCCTATGTCCTTTTCCGGGACTCAAACTATCTCTATACCAAATTTCATCTAAATCGGTTCAGTGGTTTAGGCGTGAAGAAGTAACAAACATATAAACACACACACTCACAAACTTTCGCCTTTATAATATTAGTGTGATTATTTTTCTAAAATGAAAGTAGCCTATGTATAAAATCAGCGATCTTCTAGTGATAATCCCGTTAAAATCGATTTAGCCGTTTCGGAGATTATTTGGAACAAACAGACAGACAAAAATTTTAAAAATGTTTTTTTTTTTCTTTATAAGTACCGTATATAACTTCATATGTATTTGGTAAAAAGATGTTATTTTGATATTACAAAACTTCATTTTTATTAATTTGTTATTATGATTCCATAGCCTATGGGGAGTTTGTTGCACCACTTCTTCCCAGCTAAAGCACTGGGAAGGTCTTATGTAATTTTGAGGCTTTAAACTGCGGATTTACAACTTAATTTTATTAAATAACTTTTTTTTAGGTTATTTCATATTGAGATTTTTTTTCGTGGAACAAATTACTTTCTTAAATGCAACCTGTTTCATTGAAATTCAAGAGTTATCGTATAACCAAAAAATCTCAGGTCGTAGGATAACTAAAACATGCGTACCTACAGCCTACAGCTGTCACAAACGCAATGTGTGCGTGCTACGTCGTCGGGTCTACGCCGTGCTACGAACAAGGGTCTCGACTCGTAGAACATTGCGGTCCTGTGTCTGCGTTGCTACGGAGACTTGCTACGACGTAGCACTAGTATCATTATGATCATCTTGAATTCTCGACTTTGGCGTACTGCAGAAGTTTTATAACGTTGATACGATTATTATTATATAGATAGATAGAGATACTTGTAATATAATATTGTAGTAGCTTAGTTACTTTATTATTGATTACTTTGATTACTACTTAATATTATTACAGTAACGTACTTTTTGGCTGGGTAACCTGGTCAAATACTCAAACCTATTGTTTTAGATTTCAATTATTTCGTATTACGGACGTTTTAATAATAATAATCGTTTATTTCAGGCATTGACACTCATAAAAATAAGAACTCTTAAATCTATATAAATAAAACAAAGTCGGGTTAGTTACAACATTTATAACTTAAGAACGGCTGGATCGATTTTTATGATCATTGAATTGTTGCATTTGTCACTGCAACTTATTCTTTTTAGACGAATGCCCAAAAAAGGAATGTTATGTTTTCAGGGTTCATTTATGTTTGTGAGTTACTTTATTCCACCTTAATTTGTGTTTGTTCTTTTGCAGCGTCATGTTTACAGCAAATAAACATATCTTCTTTCTTTCTTTCTAATGCACTGTCGAAGTTAAATGGTTACCATAGAGGTTCTAAAACAGTTATGTTTCACTTACTTGTTTGACAAAACATATATATATATTAATACTAGATATCTCGACGCTTTATAAGGCATAATATTGGTATGTAAGATATCCAAGTTAAGAATTTCTAAATTTACCGCAAAGAAGAAATCAAGACAGAAAAACTAACTTCAAACGTCACATACTAATCTCAGGTACACTTTAGATAAAATGGTGGTATGATTTTACAAGTTAGTATTCTAAAACAGACGTAAAATAAAATGGACATAATTATGGCTGTTTGTTCGGGTCCCCTGTTGTTTCGAACGCCGCTGTTGCGACATACGCTGTTGCGAATTATTTTTCCACTGCCTCACAGGTTCTAAAGCTCATGGACTCGAATGAAGTAGTCGCGAAAGACGCTGTTTCGAAAAACATTTTCACTGCCTCATACGCTCGAGGGTGTTTGTTTGGGGGTTCAGATAATCAGCATCGAGCAGGCGCTTTCATTTTTATGTATTCTCATAAATCAAAGTGACACTTCGTCATATGCCTTCGAACCATGAAGACGCAGTGACTGCAGTCGAAAGGGCTGTGGTAGAGTACCCCAGTCCAAGTAAGGGAGCGTTACCAGGCAAGATCGGAAGATTTTTCCTTTTCAATGAAGGAGTGGCAATTACACCTTTCCACGACTCATTATTGTTTTCCGACATCCACGCGAACGAAGTCGCGGGCACAGCTAGTCTATACTTATAAAGAGGTAAAGTTTGTGAGGTTGTAGGGTGTAATCTCTGGCACTATCAGTCGGATTTGAAAAAAATATTTTTACATTATTGATAGCCCAATTCCTGAGGATTGCTATAGGCTATTTAACATCACGTTATATCTTAGGAGCAGAGCGAAAAGAATAAAAGTCAGAAAGAACGCTAAGCGAAAGCGGAGTGATAGCGCGGGCAGGTGATGCGATGCGACGGGGTGGGTCGAAGGGTCAATTTCACGCGGACGAAGTCGCGGGCAGAAGCTAGTCAACTATAAAGCACGATCTAATCCTGCTAGTACGGTCGAACAAGTTATTTGGTATACAGGCAGCTAACTTGCAACTGCTTTTAAACAATGGTGTGCTGAGTCAGGGCGCTTTCAATTAAGACGTTTCGTGTCGGACTGCTGCGGTGCCAAAGCGGTGCGTTTGTTGTATTACGCACGGACGGTTGTTTGTTTTCATACAAAGCGCGCGGTGCGGCAACAGTGCGGTGTCGGTACCGCGAACGCTCGACAACCCGCACCGCGCGCTTTGTATGAAAACAAACGACCATCCGTGCGTAATACGACAAACGCACCGCTTCGGCACCGCAGCAGTCCGACACGAAACGTCTAAATTGAATGGGCCCTTAGTCAATTCTTTTATACCACTCTATTTAATTAAGGATGCCATAAGCTGAAAAAGTTATAACGCACAAAATAAAACTAAATATAGGCAGTGTAGTGGAAAGATGAATATTTTTGCCTGTATACCAAATAGCTTGTTCGATAATTACTTCGAGAATGCTCCACTATCAGCGTGAGCGTCGCGGAAACAATTAATTTGAGTCATTAAATTCCCAATCAAACTTCATTCATGGGTAAAATTATGTCCCGCAGACATATTTGTAAACCCCATTCTACTATGAGATAGGGGAATATAATATAATAATAATCCATTTATTTCAGGCGACGCAGGCCCATAGATAAATACCTTAACCTAAACATACATATTTTCATTATAAAAACTAACTATTGTGCACGAAATGTCGGCGTCGTGTTGCGTTGCGTGGTGTCGCGTAACCTACCACGAAAACGTCGGTACGCTACACCTTTCGGCCAAAACTCTTCCTTCATGAAGGTTTCCAGGTAATGAGTCGGAACCCTCACCACAAACGATTTGAAGTTTATGTTGTGGCGCGATTCCAACTTCACCACTCTCAAGGTCCACTTGGTCTTGCTTCTGATGTATTCCACGATGTATTCAGCCACCGTGGCGTGATGCAGACGGGATACGTACAGCTGCGTCGACGGTGTTGCAGGACGCAGCAAAATATTTGGTCCCACCAGTGCAGTACCACATCGATTACGGCAAGTGAGCTTCCTACGCTTCGACTCCACCGTCACGAAGCCCTCATGGCCCTCAATATAATGATAAACCTAATATTCAGTTTTAATCTATTAAGAAAAGAGCCTCGAGCGTTGTACGATGTCACTTCTATGAATGTGATAATGGGTGCCGTCTTTGTTTAGCAGTTATTTTAAAACGTTCATAACTTCGCTTTAAGCTATTACATTTTTTAATTAAATATCTATAGGTATTTTAAATCCTAAATATCTAACATGTTTGTAAAAATTTAATTGTTGTTAATTAAAATAATAAGTAAGCAAATAATAACTAATACGTAATTAAGGAAACAATTATTAAAAAAAAAGCTATCAGGGCTATCAATTACATTTTTTTGTAACCCTGATAGTTCTTTTGTGAATGATTTTTTTACTTTGCGCACTATGCAGAAGTGATTGAAAAAAAAAACAAAAATTGGTCATAACTTTTGAACCGTAAAAAAATCACCGACATTCTCAGGGTTAAAAAGTTTGGAGATGACCTCGCCCACGCCCCTATTCGATTTGATCCATACTTCCAGGGACACCCCCTATATTTTAATATTATAGACAAGATTTAATATTATGTATTTTAGTGCTATCTTGTATAATGTATATATATTTTACTGTACATAAGTAGGTAAATATTTTTTTTTTCTAATAGACAACTCAGTTTTCTCTCTATGTAATTATAACTTAGAAAAGGGTGGTTTAAAAAAATAACTTATTACTTTGTCTGAGCAAACTGTTATTTTTACGCAAACTAAACTAATAATTTAAAGTGGCATAAAAATAAAATCGAAAATGGTTACGAATAAGAGGAAAAGGTAATGGATTTTAAAAACACGGAGCTAACTGGCTGTACAGGACATATCTGTCGGACGTCAGATAAACGCCGAGATGGCCAACAACGGATAGGATTTTATCGATGGATGTAAGAAAACAAACAATACAGCAGCCGGACGTCTGTGGCTAGAAAATAAACGCAGAAAATATGTCATAATATCGTATGTGATACTTGTTTTTTTTTTTTTTGGATGATAACGATTTATTTGCGAAACTTTAAAACGGTGTTTAATAATAATCGATACCGGTGGGCTACTATTTTTAAATGTTTTTATATATTTTTTTTATATCCTAATATTTAAAAATATAATTTATATGTATATAAAATGAAATATAGGAAATAATAATAACATTTATTTCAGACATTAGTCCATATACTGTTAGTAACACAAAAAACATTATAAAATTATTGTTAGTACATACAAAAACATACAAAAAAAAAAAACAAAGCCACAGAAATAAATAAAAATGTGTAATTTAAAAAAAAATGTTTTATCACTAAAGGTGAGATATCGCTGCATTATGAACGTTTTCATAAATTGTTAATGTTTAACTAGTTTTACAATACTATTTTATTATTTATTTGATTTTTATACATGTTAAGAAGGCTTTCACAGGAGGACAGGGTGTTGTGGCGCAGCCTGAGAGAGGCCTATGTCCAGCAGTCGACTGCAATAGGCTGAGTTGATTGATTGAAGAAGGCTGCCAGACAATTATGTTGTTTATTCGTTATAAAACTATAAATTAATATTATGCCGAAAAGGATGCAATCGCATAGTAACTTCTACTATAAGGAATTTGGGAAGGTTATTACTTACCTATCAAACGAGACTCCCGTCATAACGACTCGAGGTGTGACTTGTTTTGAAACTCGGGTTCACGGTACAACACTCAGAGGTACACCTCCGCATTGTCATAACATTATCCTATGCATGATTACCAGACCAACTGTAAGTATTCCTATTATATAATAAGAGACTCGCATAACGACTGGAGTTGTAACTTGTCTTGAAACTCGGGTTCACGGTACAACGCACAGAGGTGTACCTTACCCGTAGTATGCGTGTAGTGTAATATTATCCTATTTCACAACGACTGGAGGCATGGCTTGTATCGAAACTAGGGCTCACGGTACAACGTTTAGAGGTGTACCTTACCGCATAGTTAATGCATGGTTCCATAATTATTCTTTCGCATGACGACCTTATTATAAACTGTATTTACTCGTATTTATTTATTTATATATACTTTATTGTACACCAAAAAATACATAACATGACAAAAATACATCAAACACTACAAAATATACAATGGGCGGCCTTATCGCTTTTTGCGATCTCTTCCAGGCAACCTTGGAATGGACAGTGATTTCCCGGGACATAAAATGGGGTTGTCGTTGGTGCAAATATTATGTATACAACACACTAAAACAGATACACAGATATTACATATTCAAAATTATAGATACTTAAATACATACATACTAAATACTGTAAATATTTCTTTAAATATAACATGAGGCTCACGTCAATTAATTATGATAGAACTTCATTTACAGGTAAGTTCGTTTAATCACTAAATATAGAGTGCTATTACAAGCCTCCACAGTTAAATACAAAAAAGTAATCAGTTAACCAATAGGTAATTACAATACAAATCAATTATAAACCGAGGCTGACCTATGCTTTTAAACGTCAAATAACTGATCGTCACTCTAATGGCACTAATTTTCTATATCACGTATGACCATTGCTCCCCGTCTATCGATAATGCAATTTGAGTTCGACGTTCAGGGAGGAAGGGGGACGCACTGCCGCCTATCCAATTTTGTGCTCAAAATTCATAAACCATGCGTAATTCAATAAAAGTGCACACCCTGTAAAAGTTGTGCTCTCGATAATATTATGACGAAACGGTCGGCCCAATTAGAAATTTTAAAACCTGTTAGTTTACCTGTGATATCGTGTAAACGAATTATTATCCAAAAACCAATGTTGAAATTTTCGTCGGTATGCATTTAAGCGGAAATTGCAGAGTTATTTTCTAAACAAATAGTGTAGAGTCATCTCAACATCACTCTCCCTTGAATTTGTATGTATATAATATATACTTTTGTTTTTTGTTAAAATTAAAATGGTTTACAGATGATTCGATAAAAACGCAATGACGTTTGTTTCAGAAATACTAACAAACAAAACAATGTCAATGACTTACAAAGAGAAATAGAGAACGCACGTGTTTTCAATACAAAAAATGGCTGATGTTACTCATCCTTTGATCCGCAAACGAACTACTTAACAAAATCTTTAACGGCATTTTTTCCAGACAAGTCATTCGCAAATATATTATCAACAATCATCCAGAGTTACCTACACTGCACCCGTGTACCTACTTATTCTCAAGGAACGCATTTCCACAGCGTATAATATTTTGTCCTGCCTTTCTGCTTCCTACTTAAACTCAATTTCCTATACCGTACAGGTAAACAGGAAATTGTAGTAAATTGTATTATACAACCAGCCGTGCCTTTATGAAAACTAACTTACAGGTGAACTAACTAGGTTATCTTAGTAGTCGTTTATAACAAATTTTGCATCTTCTTCGTGTCGTCTACGAGAACGACTATATTTTAGACCTAGGTGTTCAAATAACTAATTAACAGTTTAGAAAGTGTCGCCATCTAACAACTCCTTGAAAAAAAAGAACGTCAAAAGCGTCATTACAAGATTATAATTTTGTTCCTAACTCAACCTATAACAGTTCGTAATAATTTCGATAGATGGAGCTACGGGCGCCATCCTTAAAATAACACGGTCTGCGTCATTTCTTCCTGTGTTTGTGGCTAATGGTTTTAGGATACGCTATGCGAGACTACGCAGATTTCGCTTAATGCGCTAATCGCTTAGTACAACTGTCGGGTTCTGGGTTCGATCCCCGGATCGTGAAAAATGTATAATTTTAATGATAATTTTGCATGCCTGAATTGGTGCAACACAGTGGACTGCGCATTCACATGACATCTAGAAATGTATATTCTGTACTGTGTTGAGCAATAACCAATTCAATTGAATTGAATTGTAATTAGATGTTTCAATCGAGGAGTGACTTTTCGAAAGGGCAACATTGTATTAATTTTAATAAGCTATGGTTATAATTATGTAATTGTTTTTCAGTGTTTTTATTGAATGAATCCCTCATGAATTATGTTAAGAAGTTATTTACATAAGTTTGTATATAGGCAGGAAAATATCGCATTTTCATCAGCATGCCTAAGAAAAAGCCTTCTGTTTTGAATTCTGTGTCTAATATATCATAAATTTATCTACTTTTCAAATGCCTGAATTCAACTCTTACACTCTGGTATTGTGCCCGGTAATGGGCTTGCCCACAATATATAAGAGTTAGCTTATTACTATTCACTAATAACACCAGTAGTAGTTCCGACAGTTACTCAACTGAACCGAGCGCTCGGCGCATCCTGGACAGTCACACCCAACACCTTATTTGACTGGCCAATTCTTCGCTTGCGGCGGTAGGGCTAACGCCCGCCTGGTTTGCGACCACCCTCCCACCGGAGTCCGGCGTCAAGCAGCCTGCTGTGTTTCGTCGATGCGTGGGAGTTCCAGTGCCTTAGGCATCTTCTGGGCACGCTCGTTCCATCATAGACCTCATCCATCGCTTTCCATCAGGCGTGATCGAGGTCAAGAGGGGGCCCATTCAGCTATAAAAAAAATAAAAAAATAGGTACATTTCTGCCTACGCCATCGAGAATTATCGGCGTGACGTTATTTTTTTGTATTTTTACAAGCCTTTGTCAGACCACTGCTGGAAATAACATAAAAACTGCTCTCAAATCGGTGAAGGAAGACGTTGTGAGGAAACCGGCATGTTCTAAAACCAGAAATTCGAAGACATGTGATATCGGCCAATCCGCACTGGGCCCGCGTGATGGATTACGGCCCACTCCCTCTAAGAGGCCCAGTCAGCAATAGGCTGATTATGCTGGATTATGCTCTACAATCGCACTTACTTATAGCTATTGGCTCAATCCACCAGACCGACCAGATGAGCTCTTCTCTTGAAACAAAATTTCATGATGTGCTTCACTTGGCCAAGGATAGACAGAGATGGCGAAACATCGTCAGGGAAAGGATGTTTTCAAGGGAGGATCACGACCCTTAGTAATGAGGAATACGACTTCAGGAGGAGGATTGGCTTAATCTCCGGGCACGAGTTATCCATGGTGTTCTTGAGTGAAACTTACCGTGGCCCACTTGAAAACCTTAAATAGATTTCGTACCCAAGTAGGCCGCATCAAGGACAACCTCCACAAGTGGGGGTTCGTGGAAAGCTCTGACCTCCGTTGTGTATGCGGTCGCCGGTGTCTCTCTAGAGACAATGGCTCACCTCCCATTTTGCACAGCATGCCCGGCCACCTGCACACACATGACATACACACACACACATAATCAGCCTATAATGTTCCCTCTGCTGGGACACAGGCCTCCTCTCGGTGAGAGGGAATGGGCCGTAATCCACCACGCGGGCCCAATGCGGGTTGGCAGATGTCACGTCATGTCTTCGAATTTTTGGTTCTAGGACATGCCGGTTTCCTCACGATGTTTTCCTTCACCGTTTTGAGAGCAGTAGTGATGAAATAATTTACACAAAGTAAAGCGCCTGTCTGGGTTCAAACCTACGACCTACATCTCGTAAGTCGCGGCCGTTACCACTTGGCCACCACTACTCTGCACCTGCACACGTGAGGACCTAATGCCTGCATATTTTTGCCATCGACGCGCTAAGAAGACGACTTGAGTAAAGATGGCATTTCCAAAATCATAAACACCGAATAATTGAGATAAGCTGCAGTCGAGACTCATTAGTATGCTACCTAATACAACATAGGTACTTCTATAGCTAATCCATAAGGCTTAGCATGACGATCTCAGCGTTTTACCCCACGTACTGTAGATATAGAAGTTAAACAGTCAGGGAAATTAATTTTTAAGAAAATTGACACCCTACTACGTTGGTTTGTCGTGTTATAACAGACCTCTATGAAACGTAGAAATTATACGTCGGTAATCAAAAAAACAAATCTGCTGTTTCATAGAGAACTGCAGCAACACCTACGCGGTCAAAATGTATGGAACGTCAAACGGGGTGAATAGGGATGCAGAGGTGAATCGGGACAAAACTTTAAAAGGAATTTTAACGTTAAAATAATATAGTTTGTGACCAAAAAGGACCCTAATGTGTTTTCTGTAATATAATTAACGATTACGTGCCCTTATTGACAACAAACTACATTATTTCAACGTTAAAATCCATTTTAAAGTTTCGTCCCGATTCACCCCTGCATCCCTATTCACCCCGTTTGTAGGTACACAACGCTTTGTCTTCTGCTTTCGAAAGTCAAATTACTTACGACTGACAGAGAGAAATCGGTGTGCAACTATTCATCTGATATAATACGTATATTAGTAAGGGGGTTAGTTTCTAGAATCATGTACTTGATCCATGGTTTCAGTTTACGCGTCAATATTCCTGCCAGCCTGTAGCTAGCCATTTAATACAACTGTCAATTAATAACGGCTGTTGTGATTGGCATAATTGTTATAATTTGAGTTGGTAATCTATTCGCTTATCAATTAATTTCTCTGACTTTACCTATCAGCAGTGGCGTGCATTGGTTTTCAGAATAGTTAGGCACTAGGCCGGGTCTAGTCTAGGCAAACGCGGTCACTAATCAGAGAAAAAAATGAGGTCAAAAGTGTGGTTATTTGAGTAGGCATGCCTACTTAAGGGTGATAAATTGCGAAGGTCGAACGTCATGGAATACCATGACGTTCATAAAATTAAAAGAACGTACGTCTCACGCGTAATAACGCGTGTGACGTACGTACTTTTAATTTTGTCGTAAGTATTAACTTGAACGAGTAGAGACCAATGACAATGTGCGAATAGTGTGGGAGCCGAGTAGGCCGTCCGGCGACTGCCTACTGCCGCGCGTGTTTGTATGAAGATTTTGTTAGGTATGATAATTTGGTGAGTTTCTCACACACACTAAAATGTAATTGACAGGCTTATGTTGATATATCGAGGTAGGCACTGCTTATATGCCTATATGTAATGTACACCTGCCTATCAGTCAGTGGATGTTTTAACCTTATTTAATCTACCTAGGATCTGTAATGTAATATAACAAGTAATATTGTAACGCCTGTTTTTATATATCTTAAGTGCATAAGCATGCGTGAATAATATTATAAAAAAAAATAAAAAAAAATATTTGTAAGATGGACGTCACGTAGATTTAAGCTAGTGTTTCAAGTTTAAATAAGAATGCATGTGCCCGATGTGGGAGAATCGTAACTCTTCCCTATAAAAAAGAAGAAAAATAATAAACAAACCTCTTCCTCTCCACCCTCCCTCCTCTCTCTCTCTCTTCTTCTCTCCTTCTTTCTTTTTTTAACTTACCATCAAAGTACACATTGTGGAATGCAAATAAAGTATTGAGTATTGAAAGAATGTAAAAAAGGGCGCGGACCACCAAGGCCGCGGTAATTATAAAAAAAAAATCTATCTAGGATCTATTTGATCTATCTAGGATCCCACGTACAGGCAAAGGCCTCCCTCGCCCTTTTCCACACCTCTGTCTTTCGCCATTGTGGACCAGTACTTTCGGTAGCAGTCGTCAAGTTTGTCCCTCGTCGTATAATAAACGTAAGCTCCGAAAAATAAAATAACTATGCATCTATATAATTATGTATTATTATTAGGTATATGTAACTACCTGACCCGGCGAACTTCTTACCGCCTCAGAATTAAATAATGTGACAAGGTTCAATAGACACGTGGCGCCATCTATTATCATAATAAAGTTATTGTTGTTTTCCTTGGGAACAGCAATTTTTTCCGGGATGAAAGGTACCCTATGTCCGTTTCTATACACCTGAAAACGCAAAATTTCACGATGATCGTTTCAGTGGCTTAGGTGTGAAAAGGTAACAAAGAAACTTACTTTCGCATTTATAATATTAGTTAGGACAGTAGAAACGTTTCAATAAACCAGTGGGGTAATTACGTAACACACTAACAGTAACAATGGCTTTAATTTTGACAGTTCAACAACATTTATTGCGTTTATCTAAGTTATTGAACAGAATTTTTTTTCGAACATGTGAAACAACTAGCTGCGCTTCGCGGTTTTACCCGCAGAAGTGTCGATCCCGAGGGAATATCGGGATAAAAAATATCCTATGTCCTTCCCCGGGATGCAATCTATCTCTCTGCCAAATTTTATCGAAATCCGTTCAGTGGTTGAGGCGTGAAAAGGTAACATACAGACAGACAAACAGAGTTACTTTCGAATTTTATAATATTAGTATGGACGGATTAGCAATATCCTTCAAAATAATTCAGTGTGATACGCAATTAGGGCACTGTTCATGTCGGAAAGCAGCATTGTTGTGGACCATGAATTTCGGTGAAATTATAACATCCCATCTACAGATGAAAGAGGCCAAGCCTATATCTTGTGAGGCATTTGCCCAT
The DNA here is from genome assembly GCA_947508005.1 of Amphipoea lucens. Classification (NCBI taxonomy): domain Eukaryota; kingdom Metazoa; phylum Arthropoda; class Insecta; order Lepidoptera; family Noctuidae; genus Amphipoea; species Amphipoea lucens. The sequence goes on from OX382355.1 coordinate 5,554,731, forward strand.
CTTCTTCTACGTGCCGTTGGCACGACAGTTATTCAAATTTTGTCGACTCAAAACTTCGCCACATCCATTTATTGGTAGCAGCGCAGAGGTCACTATGGCTCTATGTTTTCGGGTACCGAACCTGCCTTCTGTGTGTGTGTGTGTGTTCCTGTCTTCTGGATGTAGAGCCTCAGCTCACACAAACTTATTCATCGCAAACTATTCGCAGCCTCCTATCCTGATAGGAGGTGAAGCATAGTTCCACATCCACACCCTGCTGCCGTTCCGTCGAGGTAGTACTTTACGAAGATCGACTAACACCTTCCTACTTAGGTTCGGAGACGGTTCAGGGACTTTGGACCACAGAAGGTATCAACCTCCAGGAAGATGCACGTTTGGTGGTAGATAGTGAGTAGATGGGGAAGGTATCCTGCCATAGTTTGCAATTTGCCCAAAATAAATTCCATAAAAATAAAACTTTAACAACCGTTTAGATCTGATGTTCATGTTTAATTTTATTCAAACTATGCTACTTTTATTTTGTGCTAGCTCCCAGAAGTCAAGTTTTCGCAGTACGTAAGTTCAGTAGTCATAGCCATAATAGATATTATATTTCTGAGTATAGTCCGCGCGGAACTAGTTGGCCATGCTTTAGGTACGAGTATGCGAGGGGCGGGGGCGCATTACTCAGTATGTGCGTTGCGAACCACCGCCTCACCCCTGTCCTCACCTCAGCGGCCAACTAGTTCCGCGCCGACTATAGTACAAGGTGTACCTGAGGGCCGGTTTTTCAAACGGTTGGATACCGTAACATACGTACGTCAAAAAATAACGAGTACATAATCGGAATTATTTGACGTAAGTCAAGGCCATTATTTTTAATTGTAATTTGAAACGACACTTTTTTGGTTTGACGATAGTTAGCGCCATTTTTGACGTATACGCGTGAGTCAAGTTGACGTGAAACAACCCGCCCGTAGTTGTTGTTATAACATTTCTCCAAACACTGACGTCACTCAGATTCCATTGAATTCGTGAGCTTCTATTGTATTTTGGTAATATAATATTTTAATTAATAATGTATACCAGACAGGTTGGAAACACGAAGCTTGATTCTCGAGAACAACGAATTACAATGAACACGGCTGCCGGTGCCGACCACTCGTCATCTACGCTTATAGAGGTATGAGGGTGTAATGTGCACTCATCCTCTATGGAAGACGGAGGATCCTCCGACTAGACAGGTGTTGTGTCTTGTGGGCTACTGCCCGACGATTGATGTCGGGATGTTGTATAGTATGTGCTAGTTGCGCGGTAAACTCTGTTTGCGCGATGCAGGATTTTGCGTGATTTCAATTATTATCAGGGTGTTACGTGGTTTGCATGTGGCGATGTAGATGACGCCACACGCTAAATGAAAGCCCATGCGTATAACCGGACGCTCACGGGTTCGTAGGGTAGGAAGGCACCACGCATATTGTCATAAAAAATACACTTCCATTTACATTACCCACTGTGACCAATATCACATTCAATATTGCTTTGAATAAAAAGTCATATACGGCTTTGTATGGAGAGCTCCATTTTGTATAAGTAATATCATTACTTTACCGTATATAGGTACTGACGAGAACAAAATACTTATTACTTATACCAAAAGCAAACCCATATCAGTGAGCCGTTAAAATAATATTTTGAATACATTCTTGTGGCAATACTCTTTGATGTTGTCTTCGAGGAAAATAAATTAGGTATCTTTGATTTAGAACTTTGTTTTGTTTCGACATCCTCCAAAGATGGGCTAAGTAGGTCAGCATGTACCAATATAAATTGAAAACTACATAAATAAATATAAGTATCAGAGATTTTATTGGCAGTGTCTGTACCTTGCTCTGTATCAGGTTCAATAATAACTCCTTTACTTTTTCTGTGTTGATGCAGCAGCGCAGACGAGTATACAGCTAAGTGCTTCTTTGTGTGCATACATTCAAGAATATTTCCCTCAAAGACGGTAAGCAAAACGATGACATCGTGTAATGTAATTAGCATGCACTTTGCTTGAGTTTCAATAAATAAAGTTTTCCTAGACAGCGTACCTTTTAAATTGTGAAAGCATCGATTTATCATTTTATGAAGCTAGTTGCGTGGTCGTATTTCTTAACACAAAGTGAGATTGGCAATCAAACGATAAGTCTTGAATGTAAAATTATTCTATTAATTCTTCAATAAATAGAAAACAGGGACATACATAGCATTTCATTTTATTCTATCCAAATATAAAATAGACATCAACTTCGACCATTGTACATAGGCAAATGCAGGATCACACATTCTAGCAAACTTATCTATCTCGAAAAGAAGAGAACTCACAGTACCCTAATACGAGTCGTTTTAGAGCCTGGAGTTACGAGAGAGCAACAAGATAGCTACGTTTGTTTAGAAAGTGACTTGCTTCTTTTCCCTCTCAGATCTGATGGTGACCTTGGAAGAGGCGACCGTCGTGTCGGAGGATTCGGAGTCGGCGACAAGGGCTCGCAGGCGAGCCGCGCGCTTTTCTCTCATAGCGGTCCGCTCGTTCAACTCGTTCATTTCGTCTTCCAAGTCAGTCAGACGCGCTCTGGACACTTTTGCTCGTTGTGCAGCCGCGCTCTCGTCATCAGACTTGCCGATAGCAGTCCACTTTGTGAGGGCGTTATCTTCGTTTAACCTACGCGCGATGCGCTTCTCTGTGCGCTCCTCATTCTCTTGCAGGGCTCTCCTAGCGCTGCTCACATCGGACGAGCCGACGCCGACGCTCTCAAGGATTTTGTCGGAGATCCTCATGCGGTTCTCGAGATTGGAGACGTTGGTCTCGAAATCGACGTCCTCGGAGAAACGAGATGTCTTTTTGCCAGCACGCAGACGCTTCAGTGACTCTGTGATCTGAAATGTTAACACACTCAATGTTAGCTTCTTGCATTACGTAATAGTTTCTAGGACGTGGCAGGGAAATCAATTAAAGTACAAGGGAAGAAATAATCTGCTGGCACTTAATACTTTTTTAATTTATGCGCCAAGATTACTGAGACTATTTCTTGAATAAAACATTCTTAATCTCATTTCTGAATAACAAAGCTGAGCTTATTTCTCCCGTCGTAATCCCATTATAAACCATTTTGATTGCGGCATGCAATAAAAATCTGTTTGGGATTCGAGTGGCTCATGTCATTTGGTTTGGCAGTTCTATCATCTGTAGTAGTTGGCGAGCTATTTCGGTCTGGCTATCTGCGAGCCGTCATGTAGGTAACGGTGTCTCAACTCACTGTTAATTTTAACATTGGGACATACACACACAACATAATCAGCCTATAATGTTCCCACTGCTGGGACACAGGCTTCCTCTCTGTGAGAGGGAGCGGGCCGTAATCTACCACGCGGGCCCAGTGCGGGTTGGTAGATGTCACATGTCTTCGAATTTTTGGTTCTAGGACATGCCGGTTTCCTCACGATGTTTTCCTTCACCGTTTTGAGAGCAGTGGTGATGAAATAATTTACCCAAAGTAAAGCGCCTGTCTGGATTCGAACCTACGACCTACAACTCGTAAGTCGCGACCGTTACCACTGGGCCACCACTGCTCTCACACACACTGCTCTCACATTGGGACATAAATTAACGTATTTCTCTTTACTTTGTTTTAGAAATAACAAATGGGAATACTGTAAAATAACACATTGACAAGCTTATTTTGAGGATGAAAATAAATTTAAGTAATGTAAGTCTACTAGAAATACCCGGAATATTTTAAATGTAAATGTCGATTACAATCTCATTTTCTTTCAAGTATCCTTACAAATTTTCCACGTAACATATTCAAGCGTCAGGACATAATTTATAGTCCTTTTGGTTTAAGTAAAAGTTATTAAAATAAATTAAGAGGACTATATTACTGTGTACCGCGAGTCCATTAGATCGCACAAAATAAGAGAAAACGCTATATGTACATGTTTCTGAGTAACAAGTACGCTCAGTTCCGTAATGAGTTATATGTAACAGGTTCTTTTATCTCGTTTGCAGGAAACATGGTGATGTACCAGCATGCCGTGGGTTTACAATTTTCTTCTTTATAACGATTCACGAACTGCAACATTAACTATAAAGTAACGTCAGAGAAATTTTATGTACGGAATTGAATTTTTGCGTACCATACCAAACAGAATGATTTTCGATTTAGCTGCGTTGGACCTCATGCCGACATTTTCAACTGCCTGTCTAAAACGTGAATGTTATCTATTCGACGTGTTTCTGTAAGTATGCCGATGCCTTCGAGATGGAGTATCTCGGAGAAATCGGCATCAGCGGGCCCGCCGATTTATTGATTATTTATTTTAATTGAAATTGCGGTCTAGGCGTAAACAATGAGTCCTATCATGACGGACAGTTAACAGTGAACTCCAATTCAGAGCTTCAGCTTTGATATTCAGAAAAAAAGCAAAAAGAAAGATAGAATTATATACCTAATTTGTTTAATTGACTAACTAGTTTCTGCCCTCAAACTGAATTCAGTTCACCAATTCAATTGGAGATCTAAACACGATTACGTCACAACTTGGTTTAGTTCACGAAAATGCAATTATTGTTAGAATGGGCATGTTTCATGTCATGCCATAAATAGTTGTGTCCGAGTATCGGTGCTAAACTAATTGAATTGGAACTGTGAAGGCCCAGTGGGTGGAAATGTCGGAGGGCCCAACCGCAACTTTTGACATTTCGAGCTTAAATCCAGGTATATACCTATGTATGCAAGAGCATGCAATTTAAACTATGTTGCACTCTATAAATAAATACATCAGAAGACCAATTCGCGTAATTTAAAACGTTCAAAATGTAGTCGCAGTCTCATCTCGGCGACAAGCAAATGTCAAAAGCTTGTCAAAATGTAGGGAAATTAGAATATGTTTTGACAGATTGAGACTGAGATCAGACTGTGAACGTTTTTAAAAATTACGAGAATTGCCCCTCTGATAATATGGCTTCGTTGAGTATTTTTGTACATAAAATGATAATGTCCTAACCCCGCTAGCGACTCCAAAGGACTCTTGCAATTTTAAAACGCAGGATGAAAGGTAAATAGTTTAAAAATGTTTTTAAACCTTAAAAGCATTGTTAGTATGGTATTCTATGCTATCTTTATCGTATTAAGGTAGGTAATATGAAGAGACTAATCCTTAAAGTTATATTTAAAGTGCAGGTACACAACTACGCTTGTTAGATGGTACTTGCATCGGAGTAGACTTTGTTAATTTATTCGATCATTCAAAACATGTACAGAATCCCTTGTTTATTCTTAAGGTGAATGCGTAGTTGTATGCCGTGAAATTCAATTTTTCTTACGTTTTTTGCAATTTTCAGGTGAGTGTCAGGTTGTATCTTGATCAAAATATGATTCGCGACTATAACAGGTACGTATTTACAGAATTATAATAATTAGAATCATTAATACATCTTTCTAAGTTAGATTTCTACCGCTAAGAACAAATTTCGCATGGAAAAGGGTTTATGGTAGAAATCTAACTTCAAGAGATATATTAATCATTCTAATGACTATAATTCTGTAAATACGTATCTATTATAGTCGCGAATCATATTTGGATCAAGATACAACCTGACAGTGATCTGCAAATTGCAAAAAACGTAAGAAAATTTAAATTTCGCGGTCTACCACTTCGCATTCACCTTAAAATGGATTCAGATCAAATAACCAATGTTTGTGGTGAATATGCCAACATCCAGTTATGCACCATATTCTTTCGACTACTGATGAGATAAGTGCAATGTTCAGAAATTAAAGCCTACAGCCCAAAATGTAAAAGAATGTTAATTAATCAAAATGGAATTTCAGGTGGCTTACATTGTAGTTTAGCACTATCCATACTAATGTTATAAATTCGAAAGTAACTCTGTCTGTCTGTCTGTGTGTTACCTTTTCACGCCTAAACCACTGAACCGATTTAGATAAAATTTGGTATAGAGATAGTTTGAGTTCCGGGATAGGACATAGGATAGTTTTTATCCCGATATTCCCACGGGATCAAAAGTTATGCGGGTGAAACCGCGGGGTGTAGCTAGTTAGCTATGTTTAAACATAATGTTTCGCTTGCCAAGAAAGATCTGTCACGGTCTTGACTCTTCAGCAATCTAAATCGTGTCAAGCGGCACATCATCAAAGTGGCGTTCAGTGAGACAATTTACATACGACAAACTTGTAAACTGACATTTTGGTAAACTGTTTAGTCAGTGTCCTACTTACCTACTTTATTAAAGACTAATATTTACATAATATATAAGCTAACAGACTTAATATAATATTAATAATATGTATGTCGCAGGGAAATGAGGATATCAGGGGTTTCACGAAATCCCTAGGGATAGGTATCACGAAATCCCGGTAGATGTTGAATATTCTTGTTTATTACGTCTTTTTACCCGACTGCGCCAGAATGAGGGTTATGTTTTTACTAAAAGTATCTATCTAGTTATATGACAAAATACTAATATAAAGTCAGAGATATATCATTTCACTAAACTAAATGTAGTGAAATTAAGAATACTGTTGATGAATAAAGTAATAAAACAAAATTACAAATTAACTGATGCATTTTTATTAGAAAATAAAGTGTTAATCAACTAAACATAAAAATGAAATTACAAATTAACTGGTGCATTTATATTCTTCAGCTAATTTGATTACATTTTCGATGCTTTTTGCAGTCCACAACGGTTTATCTCTCTGTATTTTTCCTTCCGAATTTTTTTGAATCTCTCGATCAAAGTTTTCTTTACAAACGAACTCTTTTTGACATTTTATTAGATTTAGTTTAGTGAAACGACATATCACTGACGATAAATGGTATTTCGTCATATCACTAGATACTTTTAATAAGAAGACGTAATAAACAAGAACATTCGACATCTACCGGGATTTCGTGATATCCCTAGGGATTTCGTGAAATCCCTGATATCCTCATTTCCCTGCGACATGTATACAAAAAAGAGATAAAATAATGGAAAGTGCCTTGGCGCGCAAAAAATAGGCCAGTCGTCTGGTTACGTGAAGAGGCGATCAACCGCTTGGAGATGTGATAAATGATAAATTATTTATTTCTGTAAGTAGGTTTATAAAAATACTTTTACACGTCAATCATATTTTTTTTTAAGTTAGATGAGGTCAGCGTTTCCTATCTGACTACTCTGAGAAGAAAGGCTGTAACAAACTCAGAGGCCAGTCTCTTTTAAAGTCCAGACAAAATCTTGGTCAGATCATGTGAGATGAGATTGGCGTCTGAAATTGTCGTTTGAGGAAAGAACCACACAGATTGAGTGGACCTGTCAGCCAGTGCACGCATTTGTCAAAAATCGTGCAGCTCAACTCAGAACTTGAGGAGCTCAGGAGATGTCTCGAATAACCAAGTAGGCACTCGAACCCATATATAATTATAATTTGTCATTTGAAGGATTATATACCATAAACCTGTAGGTGCTTCAGAATTCACAGAAATGTCTGCTACAAATGGATAGGTATATCAAATAGGTATTTAATTAATATTTAGTAAATAGCAGACCAAAGAGGCTCGTTACCACTTTATAACGTACAGACGCCAGCACATCCAGCTACCTGCAGTGCTATTCTCTAAAAGACAATTTCATGGCTGTACGCTGCGACGAGCTCGTCGACGAGACAGCCTTGAGATCGACCGAGCGCGCAGCGCTGATTCAAACCGTATTCACTAGCGTCATTGTGGTCGTCGTCGAACCCAAGGCTGTAACCTCCCGTCGCTGTTTCGCAGACGAACGTAGGGCTTGCAACAAATTCTATAAATTATAATCGATCAATCTCGACTGAGAGTTTTATGGGTTTAAAATATATATTAAAGGTCTATCTTTAAGTATTTTAAGGAATACAGTAAAACTATAACCAATATCATAATTTAAAAATGGTTTATTGCATATTTCTTATTACATTTTAAGGCTGAATGACGATTCCTTTGCTCTTTTCGAGCAACGCGACGGCGATGAATAAAAAGTCAACTCACAACAATGTCAAATGTCAACAAAACCACTTGAATTTCTAGTTTTTAAACTTTTGGGTGCATTATGCATACGATTCATACGATATTTATTATTTGTATTACCTAGCGAGTGCTTTGAACATAGGTATTTCTGTGCCTAATGTGAGTATTATGATATTTTCACTGTTATTACATGGATAATAATACTAATGTTTCTCAATAATATTGTATGATATTACAAGAGTTATTACTAAAATTTAAGTTAATTACTTATTTAACTAATGTTTTACAATAATATGTACCTATAACTTTATTGTTATAACGTAACATTGTGTATTTTAAGCATGCCAAGAAGTGCTAACCCAAGTGCGCAAGTAGAGAGAGATGTTAATAGAGTTTGGACTTTGGAAGAGCGACGTTGGCTTGCCACAGGGCGCTCTCGGACATCACATCGGCATGGCAAGAAGTAGCTGGCAAGCTAAACAGTGATGGATGTGGCTGCATTAAAAGTTGGAAGCAATAGCCAAAGGTTTGTTAACAACATGTACATTACTGGTGTGCTTCGTCAGCTTGCACACTTGGCATGCGTACTTTGATTGTTTCTTTAAGAACAAAGTTAAATAGCCAGTACCTAACCATAACATTGGGTCTAATATTATAACATAGGATATAATGGATATTCAGGTAACTTTTTTTTTTGTTTTAAGATCACCACCTGCACTGCCTCATAGGAGTAATGCCCCAATTGCCTCCTCATGTAAGGTTAATTTAATTATAATTTGGTTAATTATTGGTTTAGTGTAAAAAAAAACTACATATGTAGTAGACGTGGTCTCACTTTTGACTCCCAGGTTCGGCTAATTGGTTGGGATTTTCTGTAGGTTTTTTCAACAGCAGCCCTTATTCAATCAACATGTCCCTATATAGAGTACATCTAATATGTACACTACATTGTTATATTTATTCCTTCAGAGAGAGAGTCATGTGATGCTGTTATACTTACATAATGGTCTTTATATTTGTTTTACTTCTGTTTAGTAATTTGTTGCATTTTTTATGTTCACAGTACCTCGTAGGCGTCGGACGGCACGCCGCCGTCTGATCCAGCGCTCATCACCTTCTCAAAGTCAATCACAAATGGCGAACCTCACTAAACGTTTTGTCGCCATTGAAGAGAAGCATTTGGAAAATGAGAGACTCGTTATGGACAACCAGCAGAGGATAGAAATAGAAATAGTTTTTTTTATGTTAAAAACTTAAGGAAATAAGTGAGTCATGGTCAAGGCAGACCCAGGCACTGCAGAATTTATGTACATCCATCAGACGAGGGAGTCCCTGAAACATGGATCTACCACAGATTTTTAATATAATATGTTTAGATATTAAGTTTATGATAGATGTTAAGAAATTTAAATGTTTGAAGTGTAAAAACTGTTTTTTGTAGTAAATATTTGTTAGTGGGCACACCCTTTATGCCTGCAGGCTTTTATTTAGGTATGTACTTACTTAATTTTGTTTACATTTTTTTTTGCTGGAGTAGTTTTCATTGTATTTGTTAGGTATAATTGGAATCTGCTAGCTGACTAACAATTATTTAATGTTCTGTTCCTCATAATGTGAATTATTTTGCATTCCTACTATTGTAAGAATATTAGGTAATACGGGCTGGTGTCCGCAACTCCACGTCAATGCGCGTATTTTGCGTGAATCAAGTTTTTCTAACTGAACCAACAGCTGTGCTGTTGGGGAGTTTGTTGCACCACCTCTTCCCAGCTAAATGAAGGGCGGGCGTTTTGTGGGACTGTTTTATGTAATTTTGACGTTCAAAAAGTGCTGATTGTCAGCCTAATTTGAATACATAAATTTTGATTTGATTGATTGTTTTGAATTGTAAATAAAAAAATAAAATATTATTATGCAGATATTTATTTAATTTCTCATGCCCCATACTGTATACACATTTAAAAAGGTAGTAAAAATAGAGACAACAGTAAGTATAAAAATATGCACTTAAAGGCTAATAATTTTTGATATTATACCAATCATATACACCTTAAACACACACCATATTATGACAATTATAATTATCATCTATGCACTTATTCTACATTCAACATTCATAAATTATACTTTCATTTATTTAGTGTATCTAATCAATAATGGTGGGTATGTTCTATTTAAACATGTTTTCCACATCTGGAAAGGGAAAGATAGGAAAGCATACATTTTAAATATGACATGCTCGCCATAATTGATTAACTAAATCTCGCCTACTTATCAGCCCACTCCCTAAGTCACCATATTGTGTTGAAGCCTGATGTGTCAGGATTCTAAGTAACCTAGAGTCTTCATCTAAGTCACATTGGTCTAACATAGGAGCTGGTAGCCCGGCTCGATTACATGTTGTGTAAAACAGCAAGCTATCACAATTTTCCCCACTGTTATAGGATCATAGTGCAATACCCTATGAACTAATAAACATCAGAATTGCCCTTTCAGTATTCCAATAGTCCTCTCCACACTGTTCCTTGCACTACTGTGCAAATTGTTGTTATGGCTCTCTGGAGTCCCAGTTTCTGAATTATTAAAGGGAGTCATTAAATAAGGCCTTTGAGGATATCCTGAGTCACCTGAAATCAATTAATGAAGCTGGAATTAAGTACAATCTTGACTTGTGTTTAAGTTATCATTGTATTGTAAATAATAACTTACCAAGTACCTACACAATTTCTTCATTATTTAAATTTTACAAATGCTCCTTTACTGTTTGAAAAAAGAAAACTATCATTGTGTTGTACCCCCAAGTCACATCCACATGCAAGATGTTCAGATCAGCATCATTAATCTGAAATAAGTATAATAATTACATACTGTAAGTACCTACCTATGTGGATTCTTTATAATTCTACATTATCCATATATATAATTCTAGGTACATTATACTTAACATATCACAAGAAACCTAGCTGTAAACAAACCTTTAGCCTCTTGGTTAAACCACTGGAACGAACTCGCGGACGCATACATGTAGTTAGATAATTTTCCAATATATTAATTAAATCCTCAGAATGCCCATAAAATGCCTGTAAATATGGATAAAGTCTGTATCACGGGATATTGTTTTAAACTTTCTTAGTTGTTTCGCCTGTCGAGCTTTCTTCAAATCATCACTTTTCTTGGCTTCTTCTAATAAATGTAGCTTTATAATTCACTGAGCTGCCATTTTTTCAAATAAGTATTAAAAGAATCGAGTACGGTTTATTATTTTCGTCAAGATACGCACGAATATTTAGAGCTTTTGGATTTGACAGTTAGAATCGAGGCTGTGGCAGGGCGAGGCTGTAAGCGACTTCGACGCTGTTTTTTTTTACGGAATGCCAAAATGTATGAAGAACTGTCAATTTGCCCTCCCGTGGCTGTGCCGTTGGGTAGTTTAACTCACGGCCGTCACAGCCTTGAGCGCTAGTGTAGCTGTACGCAGCTTAGTGAATGCCAAACTAAGTTTCACAGCTGCGACAGCGCTGCACGCAAGGCTGTATCCTTAGAGAATAGCATAGCTGAAACTGTAAAATTTTCCAAATCAACTTTGAACCTAATGCTTGAGCGATAAAGTTGAAAATCTAGGTATTAAAGAAAAGAGAACGGGCATTCTAGCCTACGAACCAATAACAACATGCGATATATCATTGGCAAGGTTTTTTCACGTACTTTAACTATTGTTTTGGTGGAAAGTCCCAAATCGCTGTGTGGAAAAAGTTATTGCACAATAAAGCCAGACTTGAGCAAAAGTTTTGTCTTTCAGCCTTTTATCATAAAATGGTATAACAACAAGCAATACCTTATTTTATGTAGGTACAGGCAGGTAGCCAGTACCGACAGAAATATCAAACTGTGTCATTAAGTCAAAATCTACAACTGTCTGTGTCAAAATGTATTCTAACCGTAACTTGTCTGTACCACTGGTTTCTTGTGTTTTTCCATACCGCGTCGTTTTCCACCATTTTCATTTGTCACTATTATTATTTGACAACGACCTTTGGCTTTGTTTATCTCTTTTTATGATGTTTTAATCCTCGATAGAGGTTTTCGTGATTGTGTTCCGGGTTTAGAAGCTTGCGGTTATGAAGTTCATTTGCCACCAACAAAGGACAGAAATGACACTCAACTGTCTACCGAACAGGCCAACAAATCGAGACTTGTTACTTTGTGTTTAGGGTAGTTGAGGTCATTAACGGTCGTTTTAAACGCGACTTCAAGTTACTGCGTCAAGACTATTTTAATACAATACTACGGAATCTGTTTCCCGATTTTAAAAATGCTCTTTTCGTCAACCTGTGACTGATAATATAGACGCAGAAATGATATTAAATTCAATTAATCAAAGGATCAACATATCAAATCTTTTATATAATTACGTAAATGACAAGAATTTTAATAGACAAAGAATCGCGTTTATGGCGATAGATGCAAACCAACAATTAGATGACTTTCCTCGTTTGACACCAAGTAATTTAAAGCTTTTTACTCTGGGATCATATCAGCTTAAACTAGCCAAATCATATTGTGCAGAGCATTTGCACAATGGCCTATTATAATTGAAGTGAAAAGAGACAATTTAATTGGGGATTTGCAACGGTGCATTATGCCTCAAAATGTCTGGTCGCTAAGAGGCCGTATACCTAGAATCTTGCCATGTAAGGGCAAAATATATTTATGTTACCTTTTGGTTATTAGAGACGTGATTGGTATTAGTGCGATAGCACAATTTAGAAAGAACTTCTTCCATTGATTTGGTTACGGTCGTGAATCATATTTTCAGTTCAGTGCATCTCTTTCTTTCTATTTCATTAAGAAAAGGACAGGAGATAAATTTTAGTTTAGTCCGGTCAAATTAATCAGCTCCTGACACTACTCCATACAAGTTTAGACGTGACTAATAAAAAAACTTTCCTACTAAAACTACGTCAATTTAGATCAGGCGCTAACTAATTTGACAGGACTAAACTAAATTTTATCTTCTGTCCTTTTCTTAATTAAATAGAAAGAAAAGATGCACTCAGTTTAGTTTGTGAACAACAGAATTGGCACCACTGACCTGCAAATTGCAAAAAGCGTATTAAAATTAGATTAGACTTCGTCCGCGTGAATTTTCTACCTTCCCCCTATTCACCCTCTTAGGAGTGGAATTTCGAAAAACCCTTTCTTAGTGGATACCTACTCTTCACAAAGAACACGCCCTCCAAATTTCATGTCTCTAGGACCAGCGGTTTAGGCTGTGCGTTGATATATCAGTCAGTCAGTCAGGACTTTGAATTTTATATGTATAAGTAGATAAATTGATACTCTAGTTAATGATCTACTCAGTGGCAGAAGTATTAATTAGCTGCAGACGAATCAGTTGTCGGCTAGCCGTCGCAAATTCAAAAATAAAGATAACGATTAACCTTTTCGCAGTGTAGTCTAGTACACTACTATCGAAAACAATATGAAGATACGTTCAGATCAATTTTCTTCAGTTATTTTGCCTTTACGTTGAGATTCTGAGGTTTAGCCGGCACCGCAGCAAAGGGGCGAGGAATCCAATATATTGGATACTAGCTTCAGCCCGCGACTTCGTTCGCGTGCAACTTCTTGTTTCCCCCGAGCCAACCCGTCGTATCGCATCACCCGCCCGCGCTATCACTTAACGTTCTTTTTGACTTTTTTATTTTTGCTCGGCTCCTAAGGGTCATAGCGTGATGTTAAATAGCCTATAGCCTTCCTCAAGAAATGGGCTATCAAATGCAAGAAGAATTTTTCAAATCCGACTGGTAGTTCCAGAGATTACCCCCTACATACAAACTTACAAATTTTACCTCTTTATAATATTAATATAGACTTCATTCAATGTATTTTTCAACCGTCCCGTTGGTCTCGTAGTCGCAAGCGCGACTGATGAGGATTCCCGGGTCGGCAAAGTGTTGTTGAGTTTTTCATTAGGAATTTCTTAGTTACAGCCCGGAGTTTGGAAGTTGGCGGTGTGATACGCTACCCCCGTGCCTCGGAAAGCACGTTAGCCGTTGGTCCTGCGCCTGATCTCTCTCCGGTCGTGGCGGATTGCCATCCCATTGGACTATGAGAGTGAGTGAAGAGGGAATGCACCTGTGTCTGCGCGCACACTTGTGCACTATTATATAATATCTCCCACGCCGAAGGCTAGTTGAGATTGGCCGCCGTGGCCGAAATACGATCTGGAGGACTTTAATCAATGTGTTTAGGGATGCATCTTCCCTGTTTTCATAATATATAACATCCCTGACTACGTAAACCTGTACAGATCGCGCATCTGCAGTATCGATTTTAATATTATCGTTGGTTTTGAAACATGTAAGGGACCTTTTGTTTAGACTTTGAGAGCGTTTTGCAATGAATTTACTAAAAAATAATAATCAATGGAAGATGTCCTTTCTAATGTTATGATAGTTTTTTTTTTAGCCTGTTTTAAATCTATAATAAAATAAAACAAAGTCGGTTTAATCACACCATTAGTAACTCGAAGAACGGCTAGACCGATTTTTATGATCTTTGATTTGTTGGATTTGTCTCCGCCCTTTGGGGATTGTATGATGATTTTAACGATTATAATTCTGTAAAGTCGTATTTGTTACCGTTGCGAATTATATTTTAATTATCATACAGTAAAACGGGGCTACTTTGAACAGGCGGGGCTACTTTGAACAGGCCGATCACAACACTATGACGCGTTCCCCACACCCCGCGCCTCGCGCTCGCGCAATATTACTCGAGGTCATGCACACTTGCTGAGCACACGTGAAAACCGATTTTGGCGCTCTGTCAAAGTAGCTCCAAAATCTGTCAAAGTAACCCTGGAAGTCAAAGTAGCCCCGTTTTGCGGTACCTTCTGACACTTACCTGAAAATTGCAAAAAACTGAAGAAAATTTGTATTCCCATTAGCTACCTTAGCGCATCCCCCTTAAGAGTAGACTTACGTCTCAAAAGCGAGATTGAGGTTATATTTGTCAGTATCTCAACTCGTATTGGCTTGTAATCGTGCCACACTTCTGCAAAAATTGATAGGTTTATATCATATTAGAAACCTATCAATTTTTGCAATACATTGTGGATAATATTGGTGCATACTTCACAAATCCCGTTTGTTTTTACTAACAAAAAATACCATGTATTTTTGTTAAATTTGCACCAAATCAAATTACACTTGTAAATAGGTATAACCGGTTTGTTTCATCATTTTATTTAATAGCAAGTGTTTGGTTTTCATATGGCGATAGCGCTCACAAACATTGAGTAATTCACCTCAGTGCGTTTGAAGCATAACCGGGAAACATTGGCAAGCAAATATTGCCGAAGTGGTGCTCGTTACAATACACGGTACAACTAAAAAGTTGTATCATTGCACGTTTCAATGTTTAACTTGCTTTTGCGGGGTGCGTCTGTAGTGGCTATGCGTTATGCTTTTTTTATGTGATTATGTTTTGTTTTTATCATATTTTGACCTGCTAAGTAATAACGGTATACTCGTAATGAAATAAAATGCATATTTTAATTTCAATCAATTAACTTAGCGAACGATCTCTCCCAAGCTGTCCAACATTCAAAACTTTAATACTTTCAAGCCTTCTTTGTAAAAATGTTTAACTAAGACTTATTTTCTGCTCGTAATACCTCGTTTTTATGAAGACTTTTACCTGGTAGTGAAAGCTTTTACCTGAGATGTATATGAAATTATGATTCTTAAGTTAAGACAAGTTTGTTCTTTCAAGTAAAATGCTCTTTAAGGCGCGTTAAGAATCAAATTTTTAGGTAAACGACAATAGCGCATCGCGGCAATAAATAAGGTTCAAAACAGCGATGAGTTTGATGTTAGTTGAACCGGATGACCAACAACATAAATGTCATTTTGCAGTTTTAATTAAATTAAAAAATTAATGCACGGCTCAATGAAATAATTTGTATGTATTTCTTTAGTCGATTGAATTCCCTTGATTATCATTACATAACGATAGATTACCCTCGAAGTTTTAAGAAATTTTGTGACAGCATATATTTATATGAGCTCTGTTTTATCATGACACTATTTTATTTTTATTACGAAATATTTTTGAATAAGTTTTTTCTTTCGCTTGTCATTACAAGCGAAAGAAAAAACTTATTCAAAAATATGCGCTGCCCAAACACAGTTAGGCGTATCGGTACATTTACCGATACGCCTAACTGTGTTTGGGCAGCGCCCTAAATGAAATTTTAAACACATCTGTGTTCTTTGTGTCTTGAGATCAGATTACAATAATTAGTCATAGTTTTATTCGACTTATTTTTATTAATCACGCCGTGTGCTGTTGTCACATAATAGACAAGAGTATATATTCTAAAAACATTTCTTCTGCTGCAATTTTGAACAAATATTTTGCTCAATAACTAAGATTAAAAAAACTGAAGTGTTAATCAACATTTGATGCTGACCGTACCTTTCAAAGTATTGTAAGAGACAGATATCCGTGTTATTTCTTCTTAGACTAGTCACTTAGTAAACACCGAACTCTTCTAGTTGAAAACATAATTTAATTTTGACGTGTAAAGGCGTTTTTCGAACCAATATACAGAAATAAATATAATTTATTAAAAACTACAGACGAGACGAGAAAATTCCATAAAATGGTGTTCATTTTCTTAATACGATTATCAAGTACCTACATTATATTCTGCCACTGTGGTGCCCCTGTCCGGCTAATTATACCCACAGCTCTGCTGGGGTGATTAAGCGATTGGTTGTCATAGCAACGGTCCTATGGGATACTCGCCGTCTGTAAATATCTCATACCTGTAGATAACACCATAGCTACATTAAATTAAGGATCGAAGGACCAACGGGGTGCTGTGTTTAAAATTCTTATTTATTACGTCAGTGCTCTTAGAGTTACCTATGTTATATACCTTCTATATGCCAGTACTTTAGGTTATTTAATATTTTTGGAAGACTTACAGGTTATGAAAATCAAATAGTAAGTGAAACTCTTTTATTTTGTTCTCATAACCTGTAAGACACGCCCTCTCGCTCTGCCCAGAGCGGGGGAAGTTAAGTATTTGATAATTTCCCACTCAAAATATTAAAAAAAAATGAAACTCAGCCAGCAATTACAAGTGTTCAATTATAAAACAGTCGATCTTCCACCGTGAAATCTTAGAACTGATCTGTCATTCCACCAGGGGGCCTAAAAAGGCCACTTAGGTAGAATCATAAAAGGATAACATTGTGAATCATAATAAAAGTCGTAAAATGGCCACAAAATGACAATTCATAACAATTGTTTGAAATTAAATCAATGAATATTTGTGTGTGGACCATTTTACGAATCTCCATACAAAACTGTCAAACAGATGAATTGCGTGATATGAAATTGTACGCAAATAATAATATGAATTGTCAGTTTGTGACCATTTTACGACTTTATAATGTTGTCCTTTTATGATTCTGCCAAATGATGCTAGGAATTGCCACTATTGATAGCTCACCAAAGTTGTCACGATTATATCTTTACAGAATATACCGACAGAACAGTGAACACACAGTACTGCTCACAAAAGAAAAAGAGGACACCAAGCGTGGAGCGTGGGAGTGTGAGACCCGCCTAACACTAAAAAGTGCCAAACAATAATTTATTGACTGATGAAGAAGTCCTTTATGTTAATAAACATTATACTCAATGCCTACTTATTGTAGAACTATATACCTCGTTAAATTAATCTAAGGGTTCATTGAAGTGAATAACTACACATTAACGAACAGGGTAAAAGGCGAAGCATATTTTTATACGAATAACATTATTATCGAATTATTGGATAAGAATTTTAAAGAAATAAGTGGATGAATTAGTTTACGCTGGAAAAACGAGTTTATTGAATTTGATAAACTTCCATCTAGGGCAAAATATTTTATAGCTAGAAAATATTTTATAGGTAGAAAAAGGTGTAGCATCCAAACATAATTATGGACAACGTAATTAAAGGATAACTTAATCAAGAACTGGCCAAGCTATTTGCGCAGAAAAGGTTTGTACCGTATTTTAATTGTAGCTACTGGAAAAACGTTTGCAATAAAACAACCGACTTAAAAAAAAACACTACAAAGTGATAAATAACTTTAATTTTGGAAGTCGGAGTCGTTATCACTTTGTAGTGTTTTTTTTTAAGTCGGTTGTATTTTTTTGTAAAAAAAAAATATTTTTCACTTTTAAGTAGCACCTACCCCACACAAATTCATTGAACACTAGTGCATTGAAGAATTGAAGACCGACTAGAAGAATCATCAAAATTCGGCCGATGCAGTTGCCTCTGTCACTGACGCGTGTCGCTCGTGTGTATGATCACTCATGTAGGTGCCAAATATTCTCACATACTCTTCAATAAACCGTTTAAATATTTTGCGAATAGGTAATTATATAATTTTCCACTACATATAATTTCTGGCAAATATGTGCTGATTTTGACATTGAGATGACGCGTAAAATGACCGCGGTAGGAAAGCATCAAATAAAATTATTTTATTGCTACGATCGCTAGTTCATAAAATAAATTGAAAATTGTATGTACACGTAGTATAAATAAGTAGTAAAATAATAGTTGATAGTTCAATGAAATAATTTAAAATTTCATTGTTATCTTCTTATTGGCTAGTCGTCATATATAATTCAACAGTTTTCAGTTCAGCTGACAGTAAAAAATAAACAGAAAAGATGTCAAAGGCAAAGCATTTATTTCAAACTAGCTGCGCCCCGCGGTTTCACCCGCATAAGTGTCGATCCAGTGGGAATATCGGGATAAAAACTATCCTATGTCCTTCCCCGGGACTCAAACTATCTCTATACCAAATTTCATCTAAATCGGTTCAGTAGTTTAGGCGTGAAGAAAAGACAGACAGACAGACAGAGTTACTTTCGCATTTATAATATTAGTTTGGAAATTTGGATAGGCACATAAAAGGCAATTTTGAACGTCAAAAATGACCTTAAAATGGAATTGATTCCAGTCGCCCCTTCCAAAAGGTAGTTTTCGTATGGAGAAGAATGGGCAAGAAACTCCAACGTTACTCTTTTAAAATGTTTTACAATATTTTGCATGGGTACATTAATTATATAATAATATGTGAGGACGATGCACCTAAAATAAAATAAAAGATGATTAAGTATCTCTATTCGACCTGGATGCGGAAGGCGGTGATTCGAGTGTTCATTTTATATTCAGCATTAGACTGCGTTGCATTACAAGCATTTTGATACCAACAGGATTAAAAACAAAACGTTTAGGTAAAGTCGACCTTAAAAGTGCTTTGTTACTTTTGACAATAATTCCCAGTAAATTGACTTCGTAAAACTGGATTTGCACATGAATAAGCACAAGTATCAGAGCCATTCGGTGTCAGGCAGACTTGTGCAAGTCTAAACATGCGCAAGAATATCTTAACGTGTACGGCTACTGTCAGGTTGAAACTGACTCTCTGTCACATAGACAAATAGATCTTGACCTTTTTTCACGTGTATGTGACGTTTAACCTTATTTACATAAAGCAATTACGATGCTGACTACTTAACACTTAATTTACCAAAGAAATAAACGTCCAATGTTTCACTAACACACATTTTATTCAGCAAGACAGTTCAAAAAGACCAATCCATCATAATAATATGTAGTTCTGAGTTACCGCGACGTTTAGCTGCGTGCGCGCATACGGAATGTTTGCCAAACGTCCATCATACGCTAGTCGTCACAACTGGACTAAAACTGTAAATGTGTCAGAAGAATATTTTCTGAGTATTATTTATTTAGTACGAATATGTTTTACGACATCGTGAGTTGTGACACCCCATGTGGACGCTACATTATTTATAAATAATTATTTAACAACAGCTATAGTCCGGCCGCTTAACTGAGACGTTGCCTGAGGTAGCTGCGCGGTGCGGAAGGGGTGATAGTTGCGACAAGTTGACGAATCACTGAGCTCTCGCATCACGTCACCACACCCCTCCCGCACCACGCTGCTACCTCGGGCAACGTCTCAGTTAAGCGGTCGGCCTATAGTAAATAAGTCATTTCAATGTAAGTTACGATATTTAATATTTATGACCGAAAATAAAATGTACCTAATACTTATTGTAAAATACATGATAAAATTATTATACTAAATAAAGATCTTTTAATCGGTTGAATGCTGTAAATACCGAAACAATTAAAAAGCCACTGTGTCTCGCGTGGATCAACGTCACGAAGGGTTAAATGTTCTAACTACAGGAATCAGCCTTTTCTGAAAACTTTTGTCTCTTTTCATCTCTTCAAAATACATACCGTACCGTTTGCTAACAGTAGCCAACATTAGCTTAGTCATTAAATACCTTTACAGTATTCGCAATGCTTCAAAAGACTCAAAGTATCTGCGTAATTAGAGTAACGCATAGAGGGCTGAATACATAGAAACATCTGCACATTCCTATGCACGTGTCTGCACCTGTTTGAAAGCCACTCATAACATTAAATATAGAATGCTATTTCATTTTCAATGTTGCTGTCCCGAGACGTATTAGGTGATTTTAAAAATATACCAGTTTTGTCATTGAATGAAGTTGCGGGTTATTTTTGGATGCGCGAACGCTCTGTAATTTATGCGCCCGGTTGCTATGTTTATAAACACGTTCTCGAATCATTACTTTCAATGAATCGTACTCTCTATTTTAGTAGATATACCTAGTTCCTCCTGCTATTTAGAATATTACAACCCTAGTTTATTGCAATAGAGGCATAAATAGTGACATTTAGCTTTGTTATAAGTTTAATCTGTCCTCACCAATTTAGATGTTCACGAGGAACGAAATAATAGCTCAGTGACTCGCAGGTCGGGGAGTGTGGGATTTTTACCTCACTAAAACCACCCCAGTGATCACCATGAGCACATAAGAGTGATCCCGGCTCTTCGTAAAAGACCAATTCCGGAACCCCCCGGCGCAACGCCTGTACGGCACATCCCTGGGGAGACTGTAGTACCTTCTAGTTTAGCGCTCTCGCACAGGGCATACTTTTTTGTTGGTCCTACAAGCGGTCTAATTTTTTTTAATATGGCTTACGTTTTAGAGGACGTGTGACGTTGATATTAGATTATCTATACTGTATCATTTAGCTCCTACAAAAAATCGGCCACCGATTGTGTGCCGTCTGCGAACGCTCTCAGTTCAGACATTGTTTGTAAGTTTAGCGATGCAACTGCACCTTCAATCGACAACGTACCGGCTTTGCTTCATATCGGGGCTTTTAGTGGATTACGTCGCAAACATAACGTCTATTTGAGAGCTCAGACGCAATCAACAGCCACATGAAACAATTGTCTATAATTCTACATAATAATTTTGCATGACGATGTTTTGCGGGATCACGTAGGATGTATTCTGAATTTCTAAGCTATTCTCAGTAAATGAAACCGCAAAAGGAAAATATCATGCTGTCACGTAGGTACTACCTACCTACTTGTAGCATTCGTTAAATATTAAAAAAAAACTTTTTTACAAAAAAACAACCGACTTCAAAAAAAACACTACAAAGTGATAAATAACTTTAATTTCGGAAGTCAGTGTCAAAAACGAAAATGCAAAACCAACGACACCGAATTCCGAAATTGAAGTTATTTATCACTTTGTAGTGTATTTTTTTTTAAGTCGGTTGTTTTTTTTTTGTAAAAATTTTTTGTTTTTCACTTTTTAGTTGTACCTACCCCACACAAAATCAATTAACACCAATGCACTGAAGAATTGAGGATACCAACTAGAAGAATCATCAAAATTCGCATAGAAATGCCGGAAATGCAGTACATTTATGCATATAACTTCGTGCATAAGAATAATTACCTAATGCATTATATACTAAAACCTTCCTGAAAGTATGTAGATCACTTTAGTGAAAGAGTTATCAAAATCGGTTCATAAGTTTTTGAGAAAATCGCGGACATACAAACATACATACATACAGGTCGAATACAGAACCTCCTTTTTTGAAGTCGGTTAAAAATCCCACGCAAGGGGCGCTCGCAGTTAATTGAAAGAGGTACCAGTAACATAACAAATACAAAATCCGTTTTGCGGCTTGATTAAAAATACGGGATTACAAATTTTAGGCTTCAGTTGAGCTCTATGGAAAAACAAATTGAGTCGATGATATTTATTTTACTCTGTGATATTATTTTCAGGTACCTATTGTATACTCGTTTTATTTGTTGGAAAATACACGTACCTTGAACATTTATATCTGTAATTTATATGTGTACATAATAAAGAGTATTCTATTCAAGTCTATCAATGTAAATAAAAATAAGGTATTCGGTAAAATTAATAAATAGTACCTATCTGGATCCAGTGGCAGATCAAATGAACAAGCAAACCAGGATTAATGCAATGGTAAACAATAGTAGATTGTTGCATCGAGAGTAAAGTGAGTTATCAATGCACGAGTGTTATGTTGGTGCCGGAGCGCAGTCGATTGCACTAAATTAACACGAGTGCATTAATTACTCACTTTAGCAAGGTACTAATAACTATCAAGGTACCTACTACAAGGTAATCTACTTTTCTTTCAACTATCAATCTACCTACCGTGATAAAATATATCTACTCAAAATGAAAACTCAAGTTAATGAAAACAAAGTTTAATTCATCTTCTCCTCAAACATTTAAAACTTACAATTATTATATTTATGTGCGGTAATTAAAAGTGGAATTTGCACTTTTACTTGGAACCGTTATTTTAGTATTTGTTTGGTTTAGTTGTGAATAATAATTATTATCATCAGAATCAGACGATACAGGTAGACGCGGGCTCGATTTCAAATAAATCATTTCCATGAGAAGTAGACGGACGTGGTGATGTTGATCGGTGCAAATGAATTGATTCCGTTATGTTTTGAGTGATTTTACTTTTATTTTGTACCGATTCCTCTATGTAATCTTCTGCTACTTGGTCCGGTTTCCATCCACTATGACGCTTGAGCGTAGTCAAATTAGCACCGGAATCAGCTAGCAGCGTTGTTGACGTACGGCGGAAGCAATGCCCAGTGTAGGCTTCTGGGTTTTGTAGTCTTTGGTCAACTGGACCCACTCGAACTGGAACCGCGGGTCCAGTCGACCAAATCAAATTAGCTTCAGATAACTGGCAATTTCATAGGGCAATTTTCCAAATTTGTTTCTGCTGATGGCTTGTTTTATGCATTTTCCATTCTGGTAATTTAAGAAAAACCGCTTTGTGTTTATAGAACTTGGACGCAGCGCCATGTATTTCTGCACTACATTTAAAAATTCGTCACGTATTACAAATTGTATCATCATCATTAGGTATTTCAGCCGAAAGACGTTCACTGCTGGACATAGGCTTCCCCCAAGCACCTTCACTTCGAACGGTTCTGTGCTTCTCGCATCCAACGGGTTCCTGCGGCCTTCACTAGGTCGTCGGTCCACCATGTGGGAGGCCTTCCAACGCTACGTCTTCCGGTACGCAATCGCCACTCCAGAAAATTTCGGCCCCATCGGCCATCTGTTCTGCGAGCAATGTGCCCTGCCCACTGCCACTTAAGTTTGGCAATTCTTCGGGCTATGTCGGTTACTTTGGTTCTCCTGCGGATCTCCTTATTTCTGATTCGATCACGCAGGGAAACTCCAACCATAGCCCTCTCCATTGCCCTTTGGGTGACTTTTAGCCTTCTACTAAGGCCCAGTGTGAGCGACTACGGTAATTAGAAGAACTTTAAACATGTCGCAAGTAGTCTGTTATGCAACTTAGCCGGCCATGTACTTCTATTAAACACTTGCACTGAACAGTGTTTATACGGTCATAATGCGTCAACGTCTAGATTATATACTTAAGACTTACCTTTGTTGCTAAATATTTATTGTCAGATGCTTCATTCAAAAATGTTTCTATAGGTATCCTGACCTGTGAGCACTTTCGACTTTTTACTCATATACCCATCTGATAGCCGCTTCAGAAGCGATGTTAATTTAGAGTATTCTTTTATATCCACGTTGTGCTTGGTATTAACTGTGCTTTATATATACAACACACACCCCAATGAAGATGGTCTCATTTTTTGGACATCTCACTGAGCTGTTATGTCTGTTATATTACATTTTTAATAACTGCGCGAGCTGCGAGTATGTTTTGATTGGTACCTTTTGCAATGATAAAATTCAATTTGAAATGGTATAATATATAGCTTTGATACGAAATATTTATGAAAATTGTAACTTCACGACTCGACCAAAACTAAACAATCATCCAATACAATCGTAACAGCTCCGACTTTTCAAGTACAGTATTTTTATCTCACGAAGCGACGCGCGCTTTAGTTGTGGCTATCAAGCGTACAGTCACGTCTATAAGTATGTATACACTTGGCTTTATTCAAATGCGATTTTCCCCTTTATTTTTGAATGAAATTTTATGTTATTAGGAAAAT
This sequence comes from Amphipoea lucens, assembly GCA_947508005.1. Taxonomy (NCBI): domain Eukaryota; kingdom Metazoa; phylum Arthropoda; class Insecta; order Lepidoptera; family Noctuidae; genus Amphipoea; species Amphipoea lucens. Next base: position 5,579,258 of record OX382355.1, read on the forward strand.
AGTAATTTCGAAGCCATACGTTTAAGTGTCGTATTTCAACGTTGCATTCGTTATTTCACGAAAAAATCGCAATTGAAAGTTGCCAAGTGTTGACATATTGGTGCTCGTGACTGTACAAACACGCGTGTGTAAGCGCAAAAGCCCTCGGTACCGTGTGCGTCGCTTAGTGAGATAAAATACTGTACTTAATAGGTAATACGGGTTGGTGTCCGCAACGCGAGCAAGCGCGTATTGTATGTACCTACTACCTAACCCGTCCTAAGACCCTCAACAATCATAGATTGTAGGGCGATATATACTTGTGCGCATATGATCCACGCCGTATCGTGAGCTATCGCGGCAGACAGGACATGTCCTAACAATGACGGAATAAAATACGGTCACCGCGAGCAAACCTGTTATGCACAGTCGCCATGTGGCGGACGGCCTGTATGCAAAATGTATCACATTTATTCCCGTCACTCAGGCTGACTCAGGGCGCTTTACCCGCTCGGCGGCGTAGTGTGAATCGACCCTAATCTGCAAAATTTGCTTTTGAATTTCCCCTTTTATTTCTCTAGTATTCATGTTCGATGGCCCGTCTACTGAACTTGTATCAATGTTGGATCAATCTATGTTTTTTTAAAAGTACTGAAAACAAAGGATTTACACAAAAAAAGTTGCTGTTTCATAAAAAAGCGCCAATACTCAAGCGGTTAAATTGTTTGGAACAGCCCGAACAGCTAACTTTTTGAAGTGAAACTTCTTTACGCACGCTTGACCTGGGGGAGTAAGCTGGCGAACGCGTGACGTAAGCTTTACGAAAAGTGTGATCGGGCGAGGCGAACGGGAGTTGAGTGGGGGATATAAGCAAGAGAAAGCAATGCGCGCGCACATTTTCTTTCTCTCTTCCTCTCATAGCCAAATACGTTTGAAGTTTCACTTCAGTCGTGTGGTCATAAGCACACTCGGTTTTTTTTTTATTTTTTAGTAACCGACTGAAAATTTCAACGTAGGTTCAGAATCATGTACTGTTCCCTGCCACCCTGTTTAGTTTAACATACCTACTCGTACGTGTTTAGTATTTTGAGGGGCTTGTGGCTAAGTAATATCAGCCGCACGGGTCGATCGATCAGGTTAAGCTATGCTTGCCGCGGTTGGTCCGTGGATGGGTGTTAAGCCGTTGGTCCTGGCTGTCATTCGTGGATCTTTGACAGTCGTTACGGGTCGTCAGAAGCCCAAAAACCTGACAACCAGTCTTCCCAAGCGGTATCGTATTACCCAGTAACTGGGTTGTGAAGGTCAGATAGGCAGTCGCTCCATGTAAAATACTGTATTCAGCTGCATTCGGTTAGACTGGAAGCCGACCCCAAAATAGTTGGGAAAAGGCTAGGTAGATGATGATGACGACCTAAGTATTTAGAACTTAAGGATAGCTTTGATAGGGGTCACACGATAGGGGTTTACATTTTCGGACCCAAAATATGAGAGCGTTTATTATTGGAAATACCTACTTACTACTTCTAAATACTATTGGTTTGCTTGACAAAAATATGTTACATCGTAAAATGTTAAGGCGAAAACGTCATACGTAATAAATAAGATACGCGGCCGTAAAACCTATTTATTTACTTATAGAATTCTTGGTGCAAAGGTTGGCCATCGCTATTCAGCGAGGCAATGCGGCGAGTGTTATGGGCACCTTTGCGCCGGGAACGATCAGGGGCGGGTTTTTTTTGTGACCTGTGTATTTATTTAATTTACACTATCGTTTTATGTTTAGGAATTTATGTGTATTAATTAAGGTTACTGATAAAAAAACTTATAGAATTATAATCATAAAAATTATAAATACAGCTATTTAAGTTCATATTATGACTCTATTGATTGTTATCTTGTTGGAAGTTACCTATATTTTGTTTTGATTTCTTGTTGATGAGGCATAATAAATGTTTTGTTGATTCATACTGGGTTTTTGTTTTAATAAAGAAATTGTAACGTTCTTCTAGTTTCCCTAAATTTTATTGTTATAAGACGAAAAATAAGATTAGGTATTATTATTATTAGGTAGGTTCAAAGCTCTAAGTTACTATGTTTTTGTTTTAATGACGCAGAACACTGCTTTATAGACATTGTAGTTTCACATTCTAGACATAACATTTTGTTTCTAATAAAATTAAGATTCGAAACTATCATTGTTCTTAATATAAAGACTTGTATTATGTTTACGTTTTATCAGAATTCAATCATTTATGTCAATTTTAATAGTCTGGTGCCTTAAATTGTTTTTTTAAATTAAAAACCCGAATATTTATTTAATCAAACAAACCTATACTCCGGTAAAACAATCAAAGGAACAAAAAATTATGGCACTTTATGAAAAAAAAAAGTCACGACCAACCCCAGTCTCCCTTAAGTAAACAATGCTATTGATCAATTAGCGGTGTCATTTTTGGACTTAAATTAACGCAAAACAACTACCTACCTTTTAATATCAATTTATTTATTAGTATTTTCATTTTGGACATTTCGCGTCTGCTTTTAATTCATGAGGCTTAGAGGTGATTTTACAAAATCTGGTATTTTAACCGTAGAATATAATTGACGTCTGACAACCACCAAAGTCTGACAGTTTCTTTAGAGGAATATCGAAGAAGTGGGCAGTTCTTCGATATTTCTGTAAAGAAATTGTATAGCAAGTAACTTAAGAACTAAAGTAGTTTCGTTCCGATGTTGAAGGAATCCTTGCTGTAAGCTTCTTAACTGCTAATTAGTTTTTATTAAAACTAAGTAATGAGGGTGGATGTCTAGCCAATTAAAAAAATTGTAAAAGCTAACTTATAAGGATTCTATAAAAATGCAGACAAGTGTCAACTCACCTTTTAGAACTGAATTTTGAATTTGATATGTTGTGTAAATTGGTTTTTAAATGTAAGGTATTATAGGTAAGTATAAGTATGTAGGGGAAATATCCATTGTCTGAATTATTTGAATCGAATGGGCCCGGTTATTTAATATTATTGTTAAAAATGGTAGGTATTGCTATTTTATTTAGTTAATTTCAATCTTTCAAGTAGGCCTACAATATATTACATATCTCAAATTTTGTGAGCCTAACATACTTAACTAACTGCCAAAACCAGTTCCTCTCTTAAATCTAAAAGAGATTGGGAGGAAAGAGAGAGTGTCTTTAAACCTTGTTTTTGAAAAATATTCTAGGTAAAGGTTTTTAAATGAACATCTCAAAAGACGTAAAAATTATAGGCAACTCCTTTAAGAGAACCATTTCACCGACTCCGATCTAACGATTTTGTTGTCATTTTAAAACTTAGAAAAACAAAAGGAAAGGTAACACTTACATCATCAGAAAGCTCCTCGCTGTCGAACGCAGAAGACAGAGGCCTGCCTCTCTGTGCCCTGGCTCCCCTGGAGTCGAACAGATCATCACCACCCTCGATGTCATCCATGGCGCTCTTGATGCGGTTCTCAACATCAACCCGGATGCGATCGCGGTCCGGTTCCGTGACGCGCGGCACCGGCGTCTTGCCGTCCAGACGGTCCAAAACCGGGCGGTAGTAGCTCTCGCCTTTGTCGAAGTTGCAATCGTAGACGCGCGTGCGTCGGGTCCGGCCTAAACGACTCATCTTGTTGTGTCCTGAGAATAATGAAAAGAGAAAGGTTTAGAAGCATGTTTTATGACAAATGCAATGAAAACTATGAATTCTCCAGTTTTCCCCGCGGTAAAATACTCGGACTACAGTTCCCCGATTCGATTTTCGAATTCGGAATACAGAATCGGAATTTCGAGAACCTACCGCAGATTTCCTTTTTTTCATTTGGAATTTTACTTCCAGTTCAAACGAACGTCAGGTCATGTTTCCGAACGGAACATAATAATTATCAGAAGACATATGCGAAAAATAGCCTATGGAATTTGTGTATTCGGGTGGCCGAAAAAGGAAAAGTAATTCAGGAATGGAATCGCGAAACCTATGTGAAACGCATGTGCGTACCCACATATTAGGCACCGACATTTATAATTTTTACAGCTAAGTCACATCATTTATTTCAAATACGCACATACGAGTATAAGGCACTTTTGGACAGCAAAATTAAAAAAAAAAAATTAATTTGAATCTAGTCGCCTCTTCCAAGGTTTCATATGGATATGAAAAGACAAGAAACTCCACCGGTACTCTTTACGTAAAATATGTTTTACAAAATTTTTAGAGGAAAGTACGACATACACGCGGACGAAGTCGCGGGCAAAGTGCTAGTCTATATATATAAAAGAAAAAACTGACTGACTGACATATCAACGCATAGCCGGTGTATAATTATCATATAATACCTAATCCCCATGATGTTTAGCGACCATCTTAAAATTTCTATGACGTCATATAATGCAGATTCTGGATTAAAACGTCTAAAATAAGTCAATAAAGAAAAGCAAAGCCGGCAATAGATGTTGGTCATGTTCCAAATACTCAGGTTGAGACGACATTTTCAATACAACAGCTTAATTTAGACGAGTACACCCGTTTTAAACTTCCAATTATTTTTTATTTCAAGTAAAAAGAAATAAACTATTGTACTTTTTCTCAGTTCAGGATCATGTACCATAATTGAACTAAGTATACGCAGTAAGAGAGAAAAAGAAATTGGTAGAAGCTTTTTCCTACAAATAATACGATTCCACATTTTGTTTTCCAATACCAGAGTGAAATGCAATACGGATTGCATTATAAAGTAAGTAAAGTATTCTTTGTCGGAGCTTTGAGGTGGATGTATTACGATGAAAAACCTGAAGAAATAAAGCCGCGTAGGTACTCTTTTAATTAAACATAGTGGAGTGAGGGCCTTTATTACCCATACCATATTTTCAAGTGGGTCCGCATTTAAAGAGATTATAGACAACATGTTGTCATATTTATTAAATAAAGGACGAACAGCGTTTTATATTTCAAACTTAACATACCTATCACTTCGGCTGTTTTTCTCAAAGGGTTAGGCAGACGAGTACATACGGCTACAAAACACCTATATTGTGCCAGTTAGGTACTTGCAATACCTAAGTAATTTTATTACTATTTAAAAAATACTGCAAAGTACCAGGCCACTCGGAAAGTATTGCGAAAAAAAGTTTTTCACTTCTCATGCTCTAAATTCTAAAAGTCAGTCTTTATGTTGTGCTTAGGCGACATAAAATCGCTTATTATGTTCTAGTGCATAAAGTAAAATTTTTTTTTAAGACTAAAGAAATCAGGCCCAACGCACAATAAAACTTCGCAGATTAAAGTCGTGATTTATTTCATTTTCTTTAATTTATACCACTTCCGTGTTTTCTGTCGTTAATTTAATAAAATCAGGTAAAATAGTTGTCATTTATTATTTAAAAAGGCATAGAAACGTTTTCATTTTTTGGCAATATAAAGTAGGTACCCAAGTCGAATGACAAATGTTGAAAATTAAAAAAAAAACTTTTACAAAGGGGTTAGAAGATTTTTGTATGGAGGGTGGCCCTAAGGTCGGTCGCCATTTTGATTTTTTTTCAGAATCGCGGTGCACAACAAAAGTTATATATTTAGATAGAGGACGCTTATACAAACAAAAAATGTTATATAACATAATGTCCTACAGCGTCAGGTTTCGGAGTTATTCACCGAAATATAATTCGAAAACAACAAGGATTTATTTGTTTTTTTTTCCCCTCCAGGTAAGCATATTGAACTATTGAGGTAATAGAAACGTTATGAAACCTTTATGGAGAAGAAACAAATGAAGAATAGACATTTTTTAAATAAATAATTAAACACGGCAATTTATAGTTCGTTTTTTAATCCCAGAGACTAATCTGACATTTAAGCAGTGCCGGATTAAGACTACTTGATGCCCTAAGCAATCCACGCCTGTGAAGAAAAGTAAGAAAATCATTCAGGCTCTCGACAGCTTGAATGATTTTGGGGGTCATGATCCCCATGACCCTCCCTGGGACCGCGCCTAGTTTATGGTGCCCCCCGAGACGTGATGCCCTAAGCAATTTCTTAATTTGCTTAGGGGTTAATCCGGCACTGCATTTAAGTCTTTTGTGTTTTCGTTTTTTTTGGTATAGAAGTTTGACATTACACTTGTCAGATTAGTATCTGGGATTAAAAAACGAACTATAAATTGCGGTATTTAATTATTTATTTAAAAAATGTCTATTCTTCTTTTGTTTCTTCTCCATAAAGGTTTTATAACGTTTATATTACCTCAATAGTTCAATATGCTTACCTAGAGGAAAAAAAAACAAAAAATTCCTTGTTGTTTTCGACTTACATTTTGGTGAATAACTCTGAAACCTGACGCTTTAGGATATTATGTTATGTAACATTTTTTGTTTGTATAAGTGTCCTCTATCTAAATATATAACTTTTGTGGTGCACCGCGATTCTGAAAAAAAATCAAAATGGCGGCTGATTTTAGGGCCAAAACCTTCTAACCCCTTTCGTGGCGGTATTATCTGTGGTGGCGGGAATTAGCTGTGGACGCAACATTTTTGATTAATTATGTACTGATGTATACTTTATGCCTGTTTCATTTTCTCGCAATCGAAGTGAAAAGCAGAGTGTATAACTCAGGCATAAACGAGCCATTTTACCCCTCGACTTAACTATCCACCCTCGCCTGCGGCTCGGGTGGATATAAACGTCTCGGGGTCAAATAGCTTCTTTTATGCCTTAGTTGTACAATCTACTATTTCACTTCTCATGCTCTAAAAGTTCGTCTTTATGTTGTGCTTAGGCGACATAAAATCGCTTTTTATGTTCTAGTGCATAAAGGAATTTTTTTTCGAAGACTAAGGTAATCAGGCGCGACAGCCACACGCACAATAAAACTTCGCAGATTAAAGTCGTGATTTATTTCATTTTCTTTGATTTATACCACTTCCGTGTTTTCTATCGCTAATTTAATAAAATCAGATAAAATAGATACTTGTCATTTATTGTTTCAAAACGCAAGAAACGTTTTTATGACTTGGCAGTATGAAGTACCCAAGTCGAATGACACATGTTGAAAATTAAAAAAAAAACTTTTAAAAAGTTTTATTGCCGTTGCGTATTACGCAATTACCAGGGTAAATTCAGCATGAATAACTGAAAACTCAGGAAACGCAGAGGTCAGCGTTCAGTTTAATAGCTACCCCCGCAGTACGAAGTAACCACGGCGCTGTTCCTAGAAATCTTGCCTAGATTTACTGCAGAGAACTCTCTGAAAATCCAGTTCAAACTCAATACGTAGAACATCCCAAACAACTGTCAGTGTAGGGTACAGTGACAGACGTTTGCATTAATTGTGAATCTGTCATGCATAAAAAATGCCACTAATTATTCAGGTGAGTGTACGCACGATGACATATCAAGCTATACATTTAAGCTGACTTCTCATTGTACAGACGCCAGCACATCAACCTACCCGAAACTGTCAAATTTTCCCAATCAACTTTGAACCTTATGTAATAGTGATAAAGTTGAAAATCTATTAAAGAAATTTGACAGATTGTAGTACGTTGATGTGCTGGCGTCTACGAAAAGCCTATATAATGCGATTTCAGCTAAAACTGGAAAAGTAGGTATAGCTTGATTTGATATGTCGTCGTGTGTACATGTCCGTTTTGCAGTATTTGTGGCTATAACCCCGTATCTTTTTATGGGAATAAAATTAGCACGACAATGTTTTAGCTACCTACATGTTTTTTGGTTATGGAAAACTTGTTGCTGGCAACATTTGATACAGTTTGAGTGCGAAATATGCAGCCAACAACACAAAATGAGGTTGCTGCTATGATCTTGAGCAGCTTTTATTTACGACTAGCTTTTTCCCGGGGCTTCGCCCGCGTATTAGTCGGAAATTATCCCACGAGAACGTACTACAGGGATAAAAGGTCTACCTATGAGCCAAATTTCATCAAAATCTGTTCAGCATTACGGCGTGAGCTGGTAACAATCAGACATATAGAGCGACAGACAAACACAGTTACTTTCGCATTTATAATAATATAAGAATGGATAAATATTAATAGTAGGTAATTTATTTTCAAAACTTCAGTAGGTAGGCACCTACATGCAACTACAGAGCTAAGTGATTATATCGTTCTGGGGTCAGATGTGACTATACTTCGAGGGAAAGATAACCCTTTGTTGTAATACAAATAACAATGTTAACCTACGAACAGTCAACAAAAGAGATAGGTATGCAGGATTGTCGGATATAGTTGAAGTTTAGTAAGAAACCGATGGATTTTGTCGTCTGAAATTTAATTTGATAAAAGAGCAGTTTGTTTTCTATTAATAAAATAAAATTTTATTCGAGAACATCCATCGGTTTCTTACTAATCCTCAATTATATCCGACGATCTTGCGTACTTAGGTATCTCTTTTTTTGACTGTCCCTATATGACGTAGTACGTGACAACAATGACCACTGATCCATACTTATCAGTATTGCAGTCATTGAGCCGTGAAAATCAGATTTCACTTCAGTTGCTTCGGTTTCAAAATAATATGCTGATAACCACTGGAGGTACAAGGATCTTGTAACGCCAAAATGACATTGACAAGGCGTTGTTGGTAAACATTTGTTAAATTGCCACAGAAATTGAATTAAAACAAGATGGCGACTTTAGTTCCAATTTTGGCCACGCGCCAAAAGTTCCTTGTAACATTGTAAATAACACGTACAAACAGTTGTTTTTGAAGTAAAAACTTATTTAGGCACGTTGGGATTTTTTTAAGATGGGTAAAAACCATTGAATTCACGTCACTGTTACCGTAACCGACACCGCTTCGGATGTGTTTGGCCGTCCTCGGGATGTACTCGGTTTTAATGTATTTCCCGGTATGTCAGTGAGTGATGGCAAAGCATTCTGTTTGTGCTTTGTTTATACGACGATTAAAAAATACATACGTAGATAATTGTTCAAGTTTTCAGTTCTGTCGGCACTCCCAGAGTGCTAATTTTTTAACAATGTCTAGATACAAGAATAGCTTTCTAAACCTGTTTCAATATGTATAAACTTTTAAGCATTTTGAACCTGCTCGCTGCTAATTAAGATAGACAGCTGTGTTGCAGACGACCAGTTTCACCAATATCTATTAATTAATTCCTCAGGTGCAACACGATCGGTCTCACACAGACGCGACTGTTAGTGTACCCCGCAGGATTTAAAGATGATATACCTAATTATATGGGTGTGGTCCTAATGACAATGTCACTCTTTTGAAATATGTTACAACGCAAAAAAAACATGAAATAAAAAGCCCGTAAGACAACAACTGGGTCATTACTAGTAGGTAACTACTGTAATATTATTTAGAGGACATTTGAAATTATTTTCTGATTTTTTTTGTGAACTACTTACGACAATGTTATTTATTTAGTTTTTCTAACATCGCTGTGACTCTATTCTGGAATCTTCGAACCCCATTCTAGTGATCACAAACAATTTTAACACGCTTTTATTATATTACTTGTTTATTTAAAACAAAACTCATTTGTAAATGTATTTCATTCGTGAAGGAAAATCATCTTGAGGAAACCTGGACTAAATTTCCCGGAATTAACGCACGCCACCATGTACCCCAATCAGAATATTATGTTATAATCATAATACATACACTGAATTTTTACTATTATGTATAAAACATTGTTTATTTATAAATTGTTTTTAAATTAGTTATACTGACTTTGACGAAATTGTGGTCACATAAGAAATTTACGCACGCGCACAGTCGCACACGCAGATATACCTAAGCTTGTAGCGTAGTAGGAACTTTGTCTATTTTGGTTTGTTTTGACTGTACAGCGGAAGTGTGACTGTAAATTACGCATTTTTATTTATTTTTGGGATAAAATATACATATTATATTAAACACAGTGGCGGATTTACACATTTGCCGCCAGTAGACTATTCAAATTTTTCCGCCCCTACCGACCTCTACAATAATGTCCCATGTCTTTTTTATACTGCTTCGACACGCTTAATTCTATCGCCTTTTCTTAAAAGTATTTAAACGTTTCTCGTTCGGCTACGAAAAACTTGCAAAGAGATTTGTAAAGATCGGCAACTGTGATCAAATCTACGGTAGATGCCTGGATTTGAGCATTCACATTGTTTATTCTTTTAAAAAAAAATGGTAAGTATATAAATATTAAACTTTTTAATTTCAGTAAGACATTAAAAAAAATGTTAGTCCGAAATTTGCCGCCCCTAAAATCCGCCGCCCTAGGCTCCAGCCTACTCAGCCTGTTGGTAAATCCGCCACATGACAAAAATCGATTCAATAAACGCTTCTATAATTTGCATTAATTCAGTTACATTTTAAGTCTGAAATCATCAATGCTCGTGACTTCTCTGAATGAGGACTGATGATGATCATAGCAGCACTGCTATCATCATCATCAAGTCTATGTACCGTGGAATGGGGTTAGTTTGATTCACGGGGTAACTTTGATAAAAACTTTATATTAAAAAAAAAGGAATTGTTCAATTTCTGAACGCAACCGAAAGATTTCGTCTTTTGCGTTGGCAGCACTGAATGTCACTCTTTGACATTGCCCAGCGCTTGGGCAATTTAAGGGTTAAAATAACTTCAAGGGATAAGATTGAAGTTATTTTAACCCTTAAAATAGTTTAAACACAATACTCACAGTTTTTTATGAAAATCTCCGGTAGCGATCTGTTTGTACGTGCAGCGCTTGAGCAATGTCAAAGAGTGACAGTCAATGCTGCCAACGCAAAAGACGAAATCTTTCGGTTGCGTTCAGAAATTAAACAATTCCTGTTTTAAAAAAATATAAAGTTTTTATTAAAGTTACCCCGTGAATCAAACAAACCCCATTCCACGATAGCTTAAATTAGTTTGTTTTGTAATGTTCTGTACTGAGGTCTACTAGACACACTTTATTTTTGTCTCCTTTGTCTCTAATTTTCATATGGGGCATTTCACGTGAAGCGGACAGGAAAAAAAATGTCAGGTTTTGGATTTTGTTCATAATTGGGTCAATTGTACTTCTATGGGACCTGAAAAATCGTACGTCGTTTTTTTTTTTTTTTGTTGCCTAGTTACCAATTTATGCGACTTCAAAGAATTATCAAAATTTGAGGAACAGATTTTTCGATAGCTCTTAATGAAGTTAACCAGATGGATTGAGTAATAAGTAAACAGTGTTTATTTGAGATTATAAATTGTTTTTCTTGGAAATTGATTAAAATTTGGTTTTTTTATTTTCTTATAAGTAGTAAACCGGAAGTTAACATTAAAAATCTGTTTTTTTTCAACTTCGCATTTTTTTATATTTTTTATTTTTACCTGAAAACATACCTTGTAGTATAGAAATATCATGTGGAAAATTTCAGAATGGTATCTCGATTTTTTTAGAAGATAGATGAACTAAAGTACGAAGGTGCCGTATGACGCGAAGTACTGGGCGGTTCTTTAGTATGGAAGTCTTACTCGCCAACGCAAGAAAACGATTCATATCATTATAAAATCGAATCGTATCCTGTTGTGACATGTAGCGCCATCTCTTATCTACCAAAAATATCAGTGACACTTCACCCGCAGTCGACGTTAAATGTTAGAAAGAGATAGATAGCGACGCCTTTTAAGCTATTGCATAGCTTTTATCGCGGGCTTTGAGCGCGTCGACCGAATCAAGAAATTCCGTAACTAAAATAAATCTTACACCCCCCCCCCCCCCCTCCGACCGGCACAGCGCAGCGGTGCGGCGTTGAAAGCCGTGCATAGTCTAACGTCGTTTCAGTTCGGCAGACTTTGTGTGCCTGCGACTAGACGTATGCGTGTAAGCTGTACGAAGCTCGCATAAGTTGATAAAAAAATGTTATGCAATAGCTTACCGCGGCAGTCCCCGGGTGCCACACGTATTTTTTTTTTATGGATGGGGATCCATCAAATGAGTCCTCTGTCCTCTTACTGACTAAAACCCATCCGTGTTCCTTAGCGGTAACCCTTTCGGACAATCCCGCACCCCCGGCAGTCTTCGGCCCTGGCAGGCCCCTTCCTTTTTGCTGACATCTCTTTGAGGCGCGCGTGGAACACGTACGCGCCGTCCGGCACGGGCCTGGTCCTGATCGGACGGTGAGCTACCCATTACTCTCGGTCCGCAGGCCCGCGCCTACGGTGGCCGGGAGTCGTCACGCGGCTCCCGTGGCGGCTGGGACGTGAGGCTCTCTCCCTCAGCCATCCCGCCACCTCCTTCGCTAGCATGACTGCTTCGCAGAAGGAGGTGACTGCCTCCCACTCCCTCTCGCCCCGGACCATGGCTTGCTGCTGCTTGCTAACTGGCGCAGAATTTTTTGATCTGCTGTTGCGGTGTCCGTTTGTGTCGAAATAGTTTTATGTTTATCGTCATCGGGAACATACAATTCATTCTGAGTGTTTTGCGAATATTCACTCGATGTTTGGCTGCTCTGCGACTACACAAGATTGAAATTGGTTTCTGGAGGTATTTCTTTCGATAGGCGTAACCTGCAGTACGTACACACGTAAACAAAAGAAGAAACTCCCCACTTCTCAGCTAAATTTGTTGGAATTTTTCTAACATTGGTAGACGTCGAATGAGATGGTAAGTTAAAACACCGATTACCTACCGTAGTAATTCATAATACATAAGATTATTACACAATTTATTTTAACACAACACTGCAAACGCGTAGCGGCCAAAGTGACGACTAACAAAATAACGGTCAAATCGAGTGATGCTTGCAGGTGTCGCTATCTATCTCTTTCTAACATTTAATGTCGATTGCGGGTGAAGAGTCAGTGATATTTTGGTAGATAAGAGATGGCACTGCAGGTCACAACAGGATACGATTCGATTTTATAATGACATGAATCGTTTTCTTGCGTTGGCGAGTAAGACTTCCACACTAAAGAACCGCCTAGTACTTCGCGTCATACGGCACCTTTGTACTTTAGTTCATCTATCTTCTAAACGAATCGAGATACCATTCTGAAATTTTTCACATGATATTTCTATACTACAAGGTATGTTTTCAGGTAAAAATAAAAAATATAAAAAAATGCGAAGTTGAAAAAAAACAGATTTTTAATGTTAACTTCCGGTTTACTACTTATAAGAAAATAAAAAAACCAAATTTTAATCAATTTCCAAGAAAAACAATTTATAATCTCAAATAAACACTGTTTACTTATTACTCAATCCATCTGGTTAACTTCATTAAGAGCTATCGAAAAATCTGTTCCTCAAATTTTGATAATTCTTTGAAGTCGCATAAATTGGTAACTAGGCAACAAAAAAAAAAAAAACGACGTACGATTTTTCAGGTCCCATGGAAGTACAATTGACCCAATTATGAACAAAATCCAAAACCTGACACTTTTTTTCCTGTCCGCTTCACGTGAAATGCCCCATATGTCAATGTCATGCATACCTGTTACTTGCATGGTTACAGAAATGCCAATTTTAGATGTTAATTAATTTGAATTGACAGTGCTGTTGGTGTGCTTATTCTAATAGTAGATTATTCACTAAGGGGATAAAGTGGTGTCTTATTGTCGCGGGTGCTATTTTGAATCCTAAACGCAACGAAGGAGTAGGGCTCCCGAGCGTAGCGAAGGTTCGCTCGGGAGTTAAGACTAGAATCCTGAGTGCACTGAGGGATTCAAGCTCGCCCAAGACGAAGACACCTTTATCCCCGAGGAGAATACTCTACTTTTCAAACCTACTGCGAGGTAATAAAAACCAATTCGATTAGGTATTGAATTAATAGTTTATAAAACTGTTAAATGACCGAAATACCGGAATACCTAATTATGTGGTGTGTCAACACTACTTATTTACCCGAGTACGTGACAGGACAGGGTTATATTTTTTGCGTAGGTACTTAACTATGTATCTTTGTATGTGGAATTCCTTATACCCTCGAAGCATCCTAACGGTCGGATGGATTTTAATACATGAGGAGGCTATCGACTCGTTTGGTCGCGCGAAGATTATAGGCTGTTTTGTTTTTATAAAATCTAAATGGCGGATTTTAGACGATGGCTACGTGACAGGACAGGGTTATGTTTTTTGTAATGTTTCCATACATTTTTCTCAGTTGTCGCTCCAAATTCAAATCACATTAATGACCAGCGGGTCATAATGAAATTCAGTACAATATTAATGTCCGGCTAGAGCCTAGGACTTAAATGACTTGCTTTAGGCTAGGTTGGAATGACATTTGACGTTAGCGAGCAGTTAGTTTGAAAATAAATACATAGCCCTCAACTCTAAACAGAAGCTCTGCAAGATAAACAGACCTATTAAGTACATACAGCATCCTTATTACGAATGATTTGCACCTGATATCCAATTACACGTGGAGTTTGCCCGAGGCAGCCAATTAACACAAAATCTAGTAATGAACGTTGCACTTACATTTCTGCGAAATGGTCCGTGTTTAAAGCCTCTCGGATTACTGGGGGAAACATTTCCTTAATTCGATAGACATAGTAAGTTTTATGTTCTACTCTTTGTTGTCTCTCTTTTTGTAAATAATAAGGGTTCATTATTTTTTTATGCATAATATCATCACGACTGTAAACCCCGAGAGGTTAGGTAGAGGTGAACTTATAGTACACAAACATTTTGCTTGCTATGTTTAAGCCTCTTCCTACACAAGGCTACTCAAATCTTAGATACTCAACGATTTAAGTCTTCAAGCGACTACCGCCATACAAATCCATTTAAGTTCAACTTCAATGGATTTGTATGGCGGCAGTCGCATGAAGATTAAAATCGTTGAGTATATAAGATTTGAGTGGCCTTGTGTACGAAGAGGCTAAGTCTCAGAGGGCGAGAATATTACCATCAACCGGGCACAACTCCAGATTTTTGGGCTTCTATTGAAAAGATGGAAAACCCAATAACATTTAGCCCGACCTGGGAATCGACCCTGGGCCTCTTGCTCTTTAGTAGCGCATGCAACCACTGGACTAGCGAGGGCACTCAACGTCATTTTTGGGTTACATTTGAAAGAGAAAATTCGTGTTGAGGTTTTAAACTAATGCTCCATCATCACCTTATACAGGGTGTTACGGAAAGGGTATATCAATACAAACGGGTTGAAGAGTGTATCTGGTCTAGAATCTCTGTACAAAATTTCTGCTCAAAAGCAGTAACTTTGAAAATGTTTAATATTTTTTTATTTCGATAGTTTATTAAATTGAAATCATAACAAACGTGTCACCGCACTACGAGGGTCATTATCCATTGTGTGTCTGTGCGCCTAGTACACGCACATCACGCCGCCGCGCGCCAGTGCAGCGCCGTGATGTCGAAATAAAAAAATATTAGGCATTTTCAAAGTTAATGCTTTTGAGCTGAAATTTTGTACAGAGATTCTAGACCAGATACACTCTTCAACCCGTTTGTATTGATATACCCTTTCCGTAACAACCTGTAGAAATCCACTGCAGACTGTGTCTACAGTCTTTTCTAATCCAAACTACGTCGTCATTGTCAATAAATTTTGTATTCATCAAGAAAACTTCAGTCTACGTTTAATCCGGTCAGGGCTGGAGTCCCTACAAATAATTACTATGATCTACACTTCTAGTCTTAGATAAGACAAAAAAAGGTCTTTCGAAAATCTTTATATTATTATTATCTTTATAAATATTATACATTAAAGTCGCTTTTCGTGTCTGTTTGCATGACCGAGCTGTTCTTCTAACCTACTTTGACGCGGGTTTTAGCATTATTTACGAAATTTATTCCGGAAAGTTTATTTACGTGCATCACACATTAATAATAAACTGAAATACAATAAAAAAATCTTGATTTTGTTTCGAGCCGTGAAAACCAGCGGGCAAGTCGAGTGTTTCTATAAAAAATAGTGTGTGAGGGTGTGTGTGTGTGTGTGTTTGTATAAGCTGTTCGTTGTTAGCAGACCGCCAAACAGACACACTTTGTAGAACAGATATAGGTATTTGTATGTAACATTAGTGAAAATGCTCGATCGATTTTATTTCGTATTATTGAATATTTATTTATAGAAACAATCACATGAAACCTAAAAATAAACACAATTTAAATAGTTAACTAATAAATAATTTAAAAAATAAATATAAACTTTTAATTTTAATCAACTTACCTACTATTACAACTTAATATCACAGTAGTTCAGTTGGATGAACTGGGGGATTTTTGTTATGATCAATGTGAGTTGTAATACATACTGAAAAAATAGTTACCTATATCAAATGTTATTTTGAGGAAATAATCCAAATAATAAATTATAGGTCTGTACCTAATATATGTATGCATGTATTTAAGAAGCTAATTGAATCTGAATTAAAATAACAAAGCTTATTGTAATCTCTCGCTGTTCACACTTCCCTTCCAAGTTAAACTTACGAGTTATTTACAGTGTCATTTATTCTGAAATATTTCTGTTTTGTAAAGCGTTCCGTGTTTCAGCTTTCAGCTGAACACGCGCCCGGTTTGTTTGTAAAACTATAAAAAATCTCCGCTTGTGTATTTTATGAACATCACGTCAGACACATCAAGTTCGTTGTAAAAACAATGTGTCGAATTAATTAAAATCACCTAGGTACCTATGGCACAGCGAGCGGCTTCAGTAAAAGCGTAATATCCTGTTGCCGTAGATAAAACGTTTTTTATGCTCACCAGCCAAACAAAAATAGAGTCAGAAACTTTTAATTTGACAAGACAAATGTATTCTGATGTCATCATATACGCAAGTCCAGATTCTTGGCATGGATTAGTTAAAAACTCAACGAGCATTTTACTTCAATGAATTTTTATATAAACATAATATAAATGTTTACTACAGAGACACGGATGTCTACGAACGCATAATCAATAAATTATGTAATGGTATCGGCGGTGACCGGAGCGCTATTTGTTTCATCTATCATCATCCCCTCCTGATGGATTACCCTCCCTGAGCACCGACGCGTGCGTCGAACAGTGAAACAAATTCAAAATAGAATTCGCAAACATTCGATATCGGGATATTTTTAGTATCGAAAACCGGGTTTTTAGCCGACACGAGGTATTGTAATATGCACTCGTTGAACGCAGAACGGCTAAAAATAATCACGCAATAGGAATTCGAACGGACATTACCTACCGGTAACCAATCCTAGATTAACATTTGGAAATGAAATAACAGAATAGAATTTGCTTTCACAAATAAAACAATTTGCAGATCCATTTACAAATATCGCGCAGCAATTAGATATGATAGAAGAAACAATTCGCTGAGGTTGCATTGAAAGTGAATCTTAAAATGTGTACTAACCTGGAGCGTGTATAGGCGGCGAGAAGGAAGATGGGACTGGGCAGTGGCGGCCGTGCGGCGCGTGAGCAGCGTGGGCGAGACTATGTTTAACCGTGAGCCACACAGAAATATACCGACTTTTGTTCCGAATGATTTCCTTGTCGGAAAACCACCGAGACAAACGGAGGAAGCCGAGCGGAGCGCGGATTTCCGAGGATGTGAAATGCAGCTCACACACGTTTGGCACTTATATCGTCCGAACATTCCAAATATATGCTGTGATAAACATTCAAGCAAACATTCTAGAAAAGGCATTCAGTCATGTTATCTATAAATACTCGAATTACATATCGTAATGAAGAGCTTACGTGGTTATGACACATAAAGTAAGTACCTAGTAGGTACATAGTTACGATCATTTTGTTTATAATGGGCGTCGCGGGTCGTGCTCATACAATGCCAGGTATGTTTTATGCTGGGCTTTTGTTTCAGACGTGTATATATATCCAATATTTTACGTCTTTCGACAGCTCGTAAAAACCAACTTTTCGTTTAACGCATAAAACTCTGAATTGATCCTATCGAAATCGTATTTTTCGCATTCCAGCCACAAAGTCAATTTAATATCCGATTCACCTTAATATTATCATTTCAATTCACTAGGTCAACCATTCCACATAGATCTATATCTGCAAACTTGTTCTGTGTATTTGTACTCACGGAGCTTACAGTCTCTAAAGCCCTAGTTTTCAATTAATAGCTGTGTGGGAATGCCTGCTAACTTCCTAAACTTGTTGCATTCATTAAGTAGATAATTCCACTTCGAACGGTCTTGTGGCTAATTCATTTATCTAAACCCGTTCAGCTGTCTTAATATAAGCTCTAGATTAAACCGCCCTCGGATCTGTCAAACTCAAAGCATTTATTTCAATTAAACCAATTACAGGCACTTTTGAATTGTCAAGGGGTCGGTTGGTCAGTCAGAAAGATGAAGCTAGTTGCCCATTCCAAAGCGTAAGTACCTAGTGAGATGAACGGGCAAGAAACTCCATGGACACTTTTTTTAAATCAAAACAATATGGTTACAAAGTCTTAGTTATATCATTTATGTTAAAAATTATGCATGTGAACGTTAAAAGCGTCCGTAATGAAAAGGCAAAAAAAAAAACAATTTAATTATTAAATTAAATTAAAATAAGCCATGGCAGCAAAGAGATGACCAGTCCCTACTGAATGACAGCGCCCGTTCACGAACATGACGCATGTATTAGCACCATTCAGCTCAACCATTTTGAATGGAGCTAAACGATCCAACACATAAGCCACCATCAGCAAGACATTTGAGTGAGCATGACATACTCTCAGCCGCCAGAGCACATTCAAGTCAATGAAAAACGTACCCAGTAAATGGTAGATTTATAGTATGTACGTAGTACTTACACATGTGCTATGAATTTATATAATATAAAAATCGTATTTTAAAATCTTCAGCAGCTCCAGCAGTATTTTCCAATGCAATTAAGGGGCTACCTCAAAAATCTAAAATCCTCGAAAACCTACTAAGCGAGCGAAAGTGATGCAATTACTTTTGAAACGCAAAAGAAAAGTGATGGCTATAATGTGCGTGCGCTCGGAATAAAACGACGTATGTGCCAAAACGAATTTTCTCCTTTAATTAAATTTAAAACTACTTTGAGTAAACTTTCATATGATAATTCTCTATGTTTTAAAGTAAATTCCATTGAAAGTAAAAAAATAGATATAAATTTGCAATTTTTTTGTATCGAGAAAAATTCATTGGATCGTGTATTCATTTTAGATGCCACTAGACCAAAGAGTCAAAAAACACATACCAAAATGTTAAATCCCTATTCCACATACTTAACAAGTTACATGAAATAGAAAAACCACATTTTTTTTTTCAATAAATCACCTTAATTTGTGCGCTCTTATGGAGCAGGACCAGCGTTTAGCCAAGCATTTTTATCAGCGATGTAATCCCCCAATATACATATAATATGCCTGGCTGCATAGTGTGCCTTTTATACAAGACTAGCTGTGCCCCGCGGTTTCACCCTCGGTAAAAGTATTATAGTCCTTTTTTATTGATTCCCTTTACAAATCTCCACCCCCCTTTTTACACCCTTAAGGGATAATTTCTGGGATAAAAACTATTTTATATCCTACCCCACAACTCAAACTATCTCCATACCAAATTGCATCTAAGTCGGTTCAGCGGTTATTGATTCCCCATACAAACTTCCACCCCCCTTTTCACCCCCTTAAAGGATGATTTCTGGGATAAAACTATCCTATGTCCTTCCCCGGGATACAATCTATCTCTCTGCCAAATATCATCTAAATCCGTTGAGTGGTTTTGGCGTGAAAAGGCAACATACAGACAGACAGACAGAGTTACTTTCGAATTTATAGTATTAAGTATGGAAGTATGGATTAAATTTCGTTTCATTCAGTTGAAGTGTGTGGGTAGGTATATTATTGTAACATTTTAAACAGTAGCCCATGAAAGATGAGTCTACTTTAGACAACCTGAAACCCGGTTAAACTAATTTGTCCCTATTTCTAGTGATATAATTGTGTCTCTCACCTCTTTTACTAAAAATATGTAGATTTTTGCTTACGTACATGATATTTTCATAGATATATTGACAAGGTAGCGTCATGATCTTAGTACCTTTAAACATTTCCCTTAGCTAGTCACGCCTGCGGAGGCTATATGTGGCTCTGATGGCTCTTTTCTGTAGAATAAAAATAGACTCGATGTCTGCAGCCCGTCCCCATGTCAGGCGATACACGAGGAAATCCCATCGTATTCTTACAATAATTCAATCAAGTTCACGGCCCTGGCCGTTGAATGCCGTTTTTTTGTTGGGGCTGCAAATCTTGTGCAATTTAATGGAAACAAGATTGGTCTATATCTAACATGAAGCAGAATTTTTGTACCGATACCAATGATAAGGCTTCCAATGTGCACAACGCTATTGAAAGTCACATTTCGAAGTCGCGTGCGGCGCAATCCCCTTATCTCTTGATGGTGGACAGGCAAGCCTATTCCCTATTACGGCACGCATATTTCAAATAGTAACAGCATTAGAAAATGTGAGTGCATCTGAAATATTCCGGGAACAAAATAACGAATTTAGCTGCGGTACGCTCTGTCAAACCGGCCGGTGAGAATTGGAGTGAGACATTATCGACGTATGGAACGTAGTTAGCACAGGTAGCGCTAGTGGATTAAAGTATGCAGCATATTGGTATTAAAACCGGTGCCTATTGCTTTGCATTATCTGTTAACTAGGTCTTCATGGTTAACATATCAGCGGGGTAATTGCAAATCACACTAACAATTGCAATGCCTTTCATTTTGCCAATTCGACAACATTCATTGCGTTATTTCCGTTGTCGAGCTTACGTATTCAAACATATGAAGCAATGAAAATAAAGTGTGTTACGCAATTGGGGTGCTGGGTGAAGGGGTTACCTGTAGGGATATGTACAGGTACAGACAAATGACCGTAACACAATAGCGCGTCACTTGGCAGCCGATTTCAATGCCGCTATGTCTGCCTTATTGTTTCACGAATAATAAACGCTTTAAACTGTTTTCATTGTACGACATGGCACGATACGAATTGAATAGCATTTTGATTTTAGATATGAATAAAGTCTTAAATGAGCAAAACGGGTAGTTTCAATTTTAAAATCGTTCCATTTCACATTAACTTTACTTCGGGCAATCGGCCAGCAGACCGAGGACAGCAACAGAGACTATTGCATCAAAAAAAAAAAAACAATCAATGTCGTGTTAAATAAATCTCCAAAGAGGATGACAATGAATTTTCATTTTATCGATGAGGTGAGGTATTGCCGATCCGTGGCAGTGCTTATACGTGTGTATGCTGCCACCCTTTCGGTAGTCGATAACAACATTAAACGCTGACCGTTTTTTCGATGCTTCGTTTTAATACAGCGTATTTAGTTGTTGGTGCCTTCACCCTACCTGATAGAATCACGACCACGTGAGGTGGGCATGAGGGCTAAACGAATTCTGTACCTATTTAGCCACAGGCGTTGCAGGATCTGGTTAACTGAATTAGTTTCATGCTGAGCTCCGTTTTGAAATTCTGTAGGCGAATGGCGACAACGGAATGCGAATTGCGCTGTACTAATAATGTGGTATTGTGTTTGATTTGCGATATGGTGAATTTTTCGTTTGTATTTACTGTTTAATTCAACGTGAATCACAACGGTTTATGTCCTATGACGATCGAACTACTCCAAGATATAGGTAACATTTTTTTAAAGTGGCGTCATAACATAAAAGTAGGCCTATATATGTAGGCTCTTAAACTACAACTTACGATATTCGACTCTTAATCAATCATATCAAGAATAATTGAAAGGACGGGACGCCCAGGCCGAGGGTCTCTGTCGCTGTATCCTCGCTGAGATTTGGACGATGCGCACACGGGAGCGACGGCAACGCTAGTTTTTTGTAATTTTCGATTGAGCGAAAACTGACTAGCCGGCAACTAAAACATGTAATTTTCCCCATAGACCAATTGGTCTCCATGTAGTACCGACGATTTTGTCACCGTGCGCGCACTTGCATTGCAACTAAGTGACGGGCGACAGTTGCGTCCAAACCCGCGGACAAAAATGTCGCCCAGCTGTCGCGTCGCTACTTGCGCACAATTTCATACAAACCCGACTTGAAGACAAATTAGTTGCGGAGACAAAAGTTGGTCGTGGGCGCCCGCCCTCCTACATAGTTGGATTCGTCAGTAAAAACGTGATAGAGTTAAAAAATAAAACCGAACATTACCTTCACCACAGATATTAAAGGAGTCTCAACCTTGTTTTCTTTATAACAAAATTCCTGTGATATTTCTTATCAATAAATAAATGTGGCCTTCAGTTCCAACGCCGCGCGACGACGTAGTTGAATCAGGAGATTAACATTTTATCTTGTTGTGGCTTCGATTAAATAGAATAACTTGGCGAGACATTCAGCGTAAATACTATTATACTTACTTAAAGTTAACTGGCTGTTGACTGAAGAAAAACGGTGAAGATAAACATCGTGAGGAAACCGGCTTGTCCTAGAACAAAAAATTCGAAGTCTTGTGACATCTATCCGCACTGAGCTCGCGTGGTAGATTACAGCCCACACCCTCTCGAAGAGAGGCCTGTGTCCCAGCAATGGGAACATTATATGGCTGTTGACTTTGTTTCACAAGCTTCTTTTTATCTATTAATAGTGACTCTATGCAATTCTAAGAGCAGTGGTGGCCTAGTGGTAACGGCCGTGACGTTTGAGTTGTAGGTCGTAGGTTCGAACCCAGACAGGCGCTTTACTTTGTGTAAATTATTCTATCACCACTGCTCTCAAAACAGTGAAGGAAAACATCGTGAGGAAACCGGCATGTCCTAGAACAAAAAATTCGAAGACATGTGACATCTACCAACCCGCACTGGGCCCGCGTGGTGGATTACAGAACACTCCCTCTCACTGAGAGGAGGCCTGTGTCCCAGCAGTGGGAACGTTTTAGGCTGATTATGTTATGTCATGTTATGCAATTCTAAGGAGCATAAACATAACTAATTTTGTCCTCGTGGGTTCGCAAGCGCTACTGCTGAGCGAGGTCGGGTTCGATTCCCAGGTCGTGAAAAGTTTTATTGGGTTTTTAAATCAGGAATTTTTCAGTAGCAGCCCGAAGTCTGGATTTTTGCCAGTTAATGGCAATGGACTGGCCCCCTATAATACGGTAATTAAACAAAACTGGTGAAATTTGGGTGTACTGTAGGTAACCCGTGAGGACTTAACAGTCGTGTTGTTACGTTATTTCTATAAAGTACAGACGGCAGCACATCAAGCTACCCGAAACTGTCAAATTTTCCCAATCAACATTGAACCTTATGCTTTAGCAATAAAGTTGAAAATCTATTAAAGAAATTTGACAAATTGTAGTAGCTTGATGTGCTGGCGTCTGTACATGTTGGTATTATGTTATTTAATTTCAAACTTATGTAGAAAGCTATAAATAAGTACGGCGAGACATAGAAACTGTCACTAACGGTTTAAACAGAGGTAATAACTTAACATTAGTTAAGTAATAAAGGATAATGGAAACATACTTGCTAGCACGATCCAATGCTCGGTAATGTCGCGGCACATTCTGCAGTCAAGTAGAATATAGACGGTGAATTAGCAAGTTTCTTTACTTGGTTTCAAAAGTAAATAAATATATTCTATTGTATTCTAGTAACAGGGTGGAGGGACTTCGTACACATTTTTCGTCGGTTATCAAAAAAAACATCTGTTGTTTTATAGAAAAGTGCAATACCCACGCGGTCAAAATGTATGGAACAGCTATTTAACTGACGAAAAATTTTGACGCCTCCTGCGTTATTTTTTTATTATAGAAAGCGTTCAAAATCACGTATGCGCGTTTACGTCCCTGCCACCATGTTTAAGGCATATGTATCTAATCTGAGTTCGCGATTTATTTGCCAAAAATATAAACAAATATGAATTAATGGAAAAATTACTTTAATTCCTACACAATAAAGTTCAGTTTACGCTACAACTTAACATTTTTATCACTTTTTCAATAGTGCTTAGTCACTCTGAAATCATCGTAATTGTCATTGAAATAAATTTGATAGTCGTTTAACTTGAAATAGAGTGGGGGTGTGCAGAACTGTGCACGTTTACTTCTAGTTTTGTACAGTCGACTTTTCTGTGATGGATAGCTTCTAAAAATATTTTTGTAATATGATTGCAGTGATTTTTGGTGGCCATTTCAAAAAAGCTTTTCACTTTAAAAAACTAAAAAAATATTGCTGAAATTACGCAGGTAATATCAGCAATATTTTGTCACCTGTAATCGTAGTATTACAAGTACATATTTGTGTGTGTGTAAGTTGATGGAACAGTTCAGAAGGCCAATTCTCGTAATTTAAAACGTTAAAAATCTAGTCGCAATCTCATCTCGGCGACTAACAAACGACAAAAACTTGTCAAAATGTAGGGAAATTAGAGGTATTTTTGACAGATTGAGATTGAGATCAGACTGTGAACGTTCTTAAAATTACGAGAATTGCCCCACAGGTTTCCTCGAATAAAATACAGGTTCCTAGAAATATAAGGATCTAATCCGTTCTGTTTGACAGCTGAAAATCATGTGAGTGACTCAGAATGAAAATGGACAGCTGTCGTAATATAATGACAGCTGTCATGGCATGTCAGTTGACTACAGATAATGAAATGCAATGTTAATAATCAATTATAAGTGACACCGACATGAGGAACACTTACGTCGATTAAATATTATTAGGGTATAAAAGTGAAGGTATTTTACCAGGAACCGGTAACCAAACATCCCTACATCATTGGTATTTGTTGGCGAAGTTTCCTTTACTGCCGAATATTTAAACAGTTTACACACCAGCACCACTGGTATTCAAATACCAGTTCTGATACATTTTGTATTCGGTATGTTGGAAAATTTTAATTCATTCTCTAGCACATTATTGCATCTTAAATATTTAAAAGATACAATCCAATTACAAAAATAATCTCAATCGTGGAATATTACAGCGAGTACATAATAAGTCGGATATAAACGGATTGTTCCACTGCGAGCTGCGCTCCAAAACCCATTGTTCTCATAATTTTAATGTTCATACATTGATTCCACTGCGCTCCAAGAAATGTTGAGTAAAGTTAGCGAAAAAATAAATTAAGCATGAAACTTCATATTAAATATCATAAAAAAAGAAAACTATGCATATCAAATATGTTTATTCAGTCACACTAGGGCCATAAAGTGCGAAATGGCCTTGAGCATTTTTGACACACGAGATAAATCCACGGAAAAAATACTACCGATATTTATATTTGTGTATAACATACAACTTATCGTTTGCCTTTTATGCTGACTCTACATATTTTATTTTGGAGTGCAGTAGAATGCATTCCTGGAGTGCAGTGGAACAACCCAAATAAACATCATTAAACAAGATGTTCGAAAAGAAAGAATTTGAAAAACTCTACCGTTACGTCTTTTTAACGGAGTTAATAAACTACTCCAATAACGGCGTAGGCAAACCTAGTTTATAACAAAACTTAATCATTTCAATGTTTCGCAAGCAACGTTCCGCCCGATAGACAAGATTTTACAGGAAATAACATCGTTGATTGAACTCAACGATGTTATTTCCTGTAAAATTTTCAATAAAGAACAATAAAAATTTTCTATCGATCGAATTGTCCTATGGAAACTTCTTCATTTTGTGTGACGCCTTCAGTTTTGCACACCAACAAAGTTATTGATGGCTGCTTTTCCTGTTGATAAACTGCATTGCAACAGCGGAGATTACGACATGTCTTTGAAAGTAAATGTTAAAACCTATTTAGGTTTTTTATTTTTTATTTCTGAGTATATGGTACATTAAGATCAACGACCATACCGTTGATTAAGATCTATAAGCAAGCCTATCTCGCTATTATATTAAAACGGAATTGACCTAAGTCCCAATACGCCCACATCTCGTTTGGTCTAGGCATAACGCGACTTATGCACACTGCGTTATAGGTTTACAGCGAGCAAAGGAATAATAACTAATACCTAATTAATTAAAAAAATAACTTAATTTAAATCCTAACTTAACTAAAACTATACAGAAACTAAAATAAAGCTTCGAAAAATTCATCCACATCTCTGTAGACTGGTAATGTACCCAAGAGACTGGCCGCATTACCACGTTGTATGGCTTTTGGCCAAGGTAAAAGCCAGCCCTTGGGTCACGGGAAGTGTCAAAAAGCCGTTTCGAAATTTCCTTAAAAAGACCATGAGCACTCGGGCCCCACGGCCCGAGGGTTTCAACCCCAAACGGCTCGAAAATATAATTTCCGATAAGTTTATTATATTTTCGCCTCTTAAAGTTTTTTACTGGTTATTTTCTTAGCAACATGACGGGGGAAAACTGAGGAAACGATGCATTTGATGAATGAAATTAGCTTGACAATATAAACTCGTCACGTTGAGTGCTTTATTGGTTTTATTTATGTCAGTTACTCCAAGTAAAATACTGGTTTTCAGCTGCATTTGGTTAGACTGGAAACCGATTCCAAAATGGCTGAGAAAAGTCAGTTTTATGTCACATCGCAGAACATGCCTGAGATTAAAGCTAGCAATACGCAGGTATAATTTGTTTGTTGCTCAATTATTTTACTTTTAATAGAATACGTTGCTAAAAATTATAAAATAGTGAGGACGATAAAATTTTACACTATTATGTTAACTTATGTTTATGGTACCGCATTTTTTTCAACCGATCTAAAAAATATAAAGTTTAATAATGCAGATTATGTTTACTTTCTTTGTTGCCTGTCTGGGTCTAACGCGGCAACTCAATTAGACAAATAAATACGATTCAGGAGTTGCCGCCAATGCGGAGACGCAATTATGACCCGTCTCCAGGCCATCCTGAGTACCTAGTTTACCCAGTCATTTCCGCTGCAAATCCTGATGTCTAGACTTTTCCATAAGTAGGTATATGATAAAAGTGTAAATAAATAAACCCTGTTCAGCTTATTCTTAAATTCTTTCGCAATCACTCAGGGCTATTTTTCCAACGCCAAATAATTTTATCCGAGGAATAATTTTGTATTTTTGACAGTTTTTCCATACAGAATCTGTCAGACGTCCCAATTTTATTCCACGAATAAGAATTACCTGTCGATTGAAAAATCAGCCCTTAAGGGAATTAGTACACATTCATAATATTATGTATTTAGAAGGCTTCAACTTTATCTCACTACTTTTTTCAACTAGTATTGTTTGAATAAGATTATTAAATTATAAGTGAAAAATCAACGATGAAAATTATTGAGGTTCTAAAATTAACCTCAATTGTGAAATGAAAACCATCTTTAAGGTGATTTAAAATGAGAATTAATTGGGAACTATATTTTCTATCACCAAAATTTATATTTGTCATCAAGTTGTATCACCTAATAAATAGATCTATCGCCACGAAATATTTGTATCACCTAATGGTAGGGGAGCCCAGAGGGTTTTTGAGCAAGCATATTCAGGGCGAGAAGTTGATAGCTGAGTAGGTCTGGCATGAGGAGAGAACCCCGAAAATATATTTAAAAAGTTTCTGATAGGAGACCCCTGGTCAGGAGCCCACTTTCAGATTTCAAAAAAGGGCCGAAATTAAAGTGATCTTCAGAGGCGTTGGTTTTAGCATGATCGGGTCTGGCCTAACCCATAATGACTTAAATAGGCAAATCTGACGGAGAAATTGTGGGCTTTCCCCAAATCTGACGACTTTGAAAATTCAGATTTGGGCCATTTCTAAAAGGATATTCAGGGCGAATGAAAGTTATTCTGTGCAATAGTGTTACATGTCCTGATAGTGAATATATAAATATCTGACGGGATGATGGAGCCTTTTGGCAAATATGAGGAAATTTCATCAATTCAGAAAATTACCCAAAAGTGGCCATAATTTTGCATTTATCCCTAAATCAAGGAACCTAGTAGCTTCGATTTCTGTTTGCATTTGAAGGTGACACGTTTGTGAAGATTTCTCCATATTCAGAAGTTTGAAAAAACTAAACACTTGAACGTAATGATTAAAAGTTAAGTAGCAAAATTAAAACATCGACGGAGTACACCATAAACAAAGTTGATTATTTCAATATTTTACTATGACACTAAGAAAACCAATTATTTCAAAAACATCCTCATCTTATGGGCTATCTAACGAACTAGCAACGTTTTAAAAAATATTGAGAGATGCCCGTCAATTGTTTGATAAAGCGGGCAAAGGTGGAAAGCCATAGTTACTAAAATTAACGAAAACATTAAAGTAACGACTTGTTTACGTCGTAATACTTTTCTATTCGAGGTTTTATTGTAACTACGAACCTCTGCGCTCGATATCGTTACTGATATCGCCTCCAACTCTCAGTGATAGTTCGTTATGAGAGTTTTGTTAAATAAGTCCCAACACTTCTGCTTAGGCCGCCAGCTGCTAGTTAACTAGATTAAATGACAGATCATGAGATACAAATTTATTTCTAACCGATTTCTAAAAGAGGGAGGTTATCAGTTCGTCTGTATATACAGGATGAATGTTTCAAGTCATCATGTGGATGACCAAATCCGAAACTATAGGTAATACCGAAAAATTCTTAAAGGAGTCACGGGGTCGATTTTGACGAATACTAAAACTGCATCATTAAATTCTTGAAAAATCAATTTCTCTAGCCGGGAATCGAACTCGTATATTTTGAAAAAAAAAAACACTGCCTGTTTTATTGCACCCTCCGACGGTGTCGTTAATAAGGATCAAATTCTGGAAAGAAATGATACGCGCCAAAGTAAAGGAAAGTGGACATTTTTAAGATTAACTAAAATCAGATAAACAAATTGATTAATTATGGTTTAACAATGAATTCAAAATATTATTTATTATATTGAAACATAAGTTAACGGCCAAATAACTACTGCTACAGTGCAAACGAAAAAATCACTTACATTCTAGATACTTAAAAACTGTTACTATCTTAAAATAATTGTTTTCTGTTAAAAATGCGCCCTTTACTTTACTTTGTCGTATACCCCCCGATGGTGTCGCGAATAAGGATCAAATTCTAGAAAGAAATGATATACGACAAAGTACAGTAAAGGGCGCATTTTTAACAAAAAGCAATTATTTTAAGATAGTAACAGTTTTTAAGTATCTAGAATGTAAGTGATTTATTCGTTTGCTCTGTAGCAGTAGTTATTTGGCCGTTAACTTATGTTTTAATATAATAAATTATATTTTGAAATCATTGTTATACCATAATTAATCAATTTGTTTATCTGATTTTAGTTATTCTTAAAAATGTCCACTTTCCTTTACTTTGGCGTGTATCATTTCTTTCCAGAATTTGATCCTTATTAACGACACCATCGGAGGGTGCAATAAAACAGGCAGTGTTTTTTTTTTCAAAATATACGAGTTCGATTCCCGGCTAGAGCAATTGATTTTTCAAAAATATAATGATGCAGTTTTAGTATTCGTCAAAATCGACCCCGTGACTCCTTTAAGAATTTTTCGGTATTACCTATAGTTTCGGATTTGGTCATCCACATGATGACTTGAAACATTCATCCTGTATATACAGACGAACTGATAACCACCCTCTTTTAGAAATCGGTTAGAAATAAATTTGTATCTCATGATCTGTCATTTAATCTAGTTAACTAGCAGCTGGCGGCCTAAGCAGAAGTGTTGGGACTTATTTAACAAAACTCTCATAACGAACTATCACTGAGAGTTGGAGGCGATATCAGTAACGATATCGAGCGCAGAGGTTCGTAGTTACAATAAAACCTCGAATATAAAAGTATTACGACGTAAACAAGTCGTTACTTTAATCTTTTCGTTAATTTTAGTAACTATGGCTTTCCACCTTTGCCCGCTTTATCAAACAATTGACGGGCATCTCTCAATATTTTTTAAAACTTTGCTAGTTCGTTAGATAGCCCATAAGATGAGGATGTTTTTGAAATAATTGGTTTTCTTAGTGTCATAGTAAAATATTGAAATAATCAACTTTGTTTATGGTGTACTCCGTCGATGTTTTAATTTTGCTACTTAACTTTTAATCATTACGTTCAAGTGTTTAGTTTTTTCAAACTTCTGAATATGGAGAAGTCTTCACAAACGTGTCACCTTCAAATGCAAACAGAAATCGAAGCTACTAGGTTCCTTGATTTAGGGATAAATGCAAAATTATGGCCACTTTTGGGTAATTTTCTGAATTGATGAAATTTCCTCATATTTGCCAAAAGGCTCCATCATCCCGTCAGATATTTATATATTCACTATCAGGACATGTAACACTATTGCACAGAATACCTTTCATTCGCCCTGAATATCCTTTTAGAAATGGCCCAAATCTGAGTTTTCAAAGTCGTCAGATTTGGGGAAAGCCCACAATTTCCCCGTCAGATTTGCCTATTTAAGTCATTATGGGTTAGGCCAGACCCGATCATGCCAAAACCAACGCCTCTGAAGATCACTTTAATTTCGGCCCTTTTTTGAAATCTGAAAGTGGTCTCCTGACCAGGGGTCTCCTATCAGAAACTTTTTAAATATATTTTCGGTATTCTCTCCTCTTGCCAGACCTACTCAGCTATCAACTTCTCGCCCTGAATATGCTTGCTCAAAAACCCTCTGGGCTCCCCTACCATAATAAATAGATCTATCGCCACGAAATATTTTCGTTCTCAGATAGCGGGGCTCCGTCGACATAGGATGCAAGAACGAGCGAAGGGCACCCCGAGGTTCGGTTTGGTTAGGTCACTTGCATTGTTTGCTGACTACATTTTGGTGACAGATCTATTATTTGGAGGACAAACCCTATTATTTAAGAAACACAAAACTAATTAAATTGGTGATAGCTTAAATGATACCCGAATTAATTTCGGGTTTAAATGTTCGTATTTAAAAAATCCAATTAATGTAAGTAATCAATTAGCGCGTACACTGAGTACTCGATAAATTATGTTCAGATTTATTAGACAATAATTGATAGTAAAATCTCTTAAATAAATAATAAGAAAACAAATCATAACGAATTCTGTTGACTATGCCTCAAAAATTGACAACTGTCTCCGACATGTATATTGTTGTACATATGTATGTATATATGTATTTATTATTATATCTATTCCTATATCTTAGTTATAAATATTTTCTTATCTTTTCTTTCTGTTATTGCACCTACTGTGTATTGTCTCTGCATCACCCTAAGGTAGACTGGTAGAAAATGCCCAAGGCATTAAGTCCGCCTTTGTACAGTTTTTACTTGTGCATAAAGTTTTAATAAATAAAATAAATAAGTACTCACTTTGCAAGTTGCACTACAAATTGGTATCCAGAGGTACCTACGTTTTCTGATCCATTTATTTACATTTTCATTAGATACTTTTTGAACAGATCAATGGTGTCCTTTCTTCAATGGTATGCACTTGTAAAAGTTGTTAAAACAATTTAATCATTGCTATCGTCCAATTATAATTATTTGCGCGAAAACAAAGCTCTACGGCTTATTTTATCACAACAGTACAGACTTAACTTTAAGAAGTAGCTGCATGAATGGACTAAGGCAGGTTTTATCTGCTTTAGAGGAACTAACCAACCCGTCTGTCTCAAGTTTCGAGGTACTTATTCGCGGTTCACCTGACGTAGGTAGGGACTTACGTATTTAAGCCCCATCGAATTTTGAACTTTATATAAAGTACATTACACAGGTATTAGCTGTGCATCTGGCCCCATTGGTGTGGACTAATACACTAAAACTAGACAAGGAACTATTATTGTCTATATAATTATTAGCTAAAACAAAAATCACGAAGTTACCTAACTAAATTCAAAATCAAAGTTATTTATTAAAATTAGGCTGAGAATCATCACATTTTCACGTAAAAATTACGTAAGACTGTCCCCCAAAACGCCCGCCCTGCACCACTTCCTAGTGCTGTAGTGCTGGGATGAAGAAGTGGGACAACAAACTCCCCTGCAGCACAGATGTCTGTAGGTACAATTAGAAGAACTAAATTCTATACAATAGGAAGTACCTAATTAACAAAACACAAAACATTAAATTAAATTATTTGCCATAATGCCAGCTAGCACACGCCAATATACCAACAAAACATTGAAAACTATACTCAAGCAGAAATCCATACTAATATACTAATACTAATTTACTAATATACTAATACTAATTATTACTAATATATTATATTATTTATTATTAATAATATAAATGTGAAAGTGTATGTGCGTGTCTGTTTGTTTGTCCGTCTTTCACGGCAAAACGGACCGACGAATTGACGTGATTTTTTAAGTGGACATAGTTGAAGGGATGGAGAGTGACATAAGCTACTATTTGTCTCTTTCTAACCCCCCCACTCCCCTAAAATGGGGGGTGGAAGTTTGTATGGAGCATTCCGCAATTTTCAAAGTAGAAAGCTAAAAATTGGTATGCGGACTATTTGTGACTAACAAAAAAATCATGCATCATTTTTTTTTGGGAATCTGCCCCCAACCCCTCAAAAGAGGGGGTGAAATGGGACTTTTCGCAATTTTCAAGATAGGAAGCTAAAAATCGGTACACAGACTCTTTGTTAGCAACAAAAAATACCTGCCTTATTTTTTTTGGAAATCTTCCCCCAGTCCTTAAAATAGGGGATGGAAATTTGTGTGACACTCTCCGCAAAATTAGTACAGGTTCTATGATACAAACGAATAATAAAATAACTTAATTAAAACAAATTAAATAAAACAATATTAAAACATTAAATCTAACCATAAATCAATCAGCTTTTGAGAAAAAAATCAACTTTCGAAACATAAATAAGTGTTACTCATGGATTCCGATAGATGGCGCTGATAGGTTTGTGAATCGAGCTAACGTTTGTGCTCTCTATCTGTACTAAGTGCGGGCATCGGCCCGCGCTTCACACTATTGTGCATACGGTACCTATACTCTGTTATTTGACTATTGATTTTCTTTCGATTTTTGGCTATTCGTGTTTACCTTTGCGATTTAGTATTGTTGTCTTGGTTTGGTTTTCCGATTTCCGAAAACAAACTCGGTTTCGGATTGGTTTCTGTTGTTGTTTTTCGGATAGGATTAATTCGTTTAGTTTAGATTTATGATATTCCTGGAATTTTAAGAAATAAGACAATCGCTTTGGTTTTGGATTTAGTTTTGCTTCGTGAATTTTTTTTTTTGGTTTAAAGTAAATATATTTAAAAATAATAAGTAAAATTTATTTTCCACTTATCCCTCAATAATTCTGTGAATTTTTAAAAGGTCGATTACATAGTTTGTTGTATTTTTGAAGTGAAAACTTCTTTAGCGGCGTTGAACACTTTTTGTAATGGGTAAAAAATGTTAAACTCGCGTCAGGGCATCGCGTCAGGACACGTGACCGTCAGGAGAGATTTCCCCCCCCCCCCCCATCTCTTTCTACGGCGGCGCCAACCGAAGTGAACCAAGTGAGACACGACAAAGATGGCCGAAGAAAATGACATTTGACGATGATTTGACGTACAAATGTTTGAAAAGTCAGTTTCGTAAACAATAGTACTTCGAGGAGCCGCAGTTGTATTTAATTTATTTTGAACTTCTGTTTAACCAATTTAGTTTATTATTATATACCTACCTACAATACAAAAAAGAAGCGACGAAAAATATAACGAAGCACATTATAGCAACAAGAAATACTGTGGGACATTGCTGCTTTTGTGTGAAAACAATGCTTCCGTATCGACCACGGAAGTTTACACCCTGCAGGGAGATGCTCCAGTAGGGTGTGGCTGTGAAGCTATGTTGCAAAACATGCTCCACGTCCTATCCTGCCTTATTTGTCCTACCCAAAACATGCAGTCAAAGTGACCTCTGCGCTGCCACCGACAACAACGTGGAAGTGGCAATATTTTGAGCCAACAAGATCTAAAGTAAAAGAGAAGAAATTTAGGGAGTAGTTCATTAATAAAAAGCTTGTATACAAATATCAGTTTATTTTTATAATACTTGTACGCACCGGGACTTACAGCTTAGTACAGCTGTTATTCCAAATGCATAGGTAAGTTTGTAACAATTGAGCCTGGTATCTATGGTTACCTCACCCTACTGATTATAAACCTACAGCAACTACTTAACACCCTAGTTATCCTAACACCCTAACCTATCATACAAGCCTACGGGAGACCTACGGGAACAGACAGAATTTGGGTAGGAATAGGGGTTTGCGTACGTCGTGCAATGTGTACACAGGAAATAGTTTTGTCATTGCCGGTCCCACAGACTCATAGAACTGGTGATGGCTAAAGGTGTCTTGGCCATAGTGAGAGGAATTATGGAAGATGAATCAAACTCTACTCCAGCTTGATGACTAATTTATTCATTTACTAATTACTAATTTATGTGGAACGAATGTACCTATGTCGCTCTTGATGCTGACGCTGGCGTATGTAACTCTTGCCTGTTCACGGCTGAACAATACTCTAAACTCTAATTTGGCTTCGAAAACTTGTGCAAGCAGAACAACATTTTTAAAATGTTTGCTTTTCATTTGCCATCTGTGCCATCTCTTCTGTAGGCCGTTTAATTTTCTGCTATTCGTAGTGAAGCACCATCCTTACTAGTCCTATTGACCTGAAATACAAAACTAATGTTATAAATTCTTTCTCTTCATTATCTTATTTATACTGATTTAATTAATCAGTAGCGGCATCAAAATAACAGTCATTATTATTCTTATGGCGGGTTTTTTTTTGTTACAATGAGTTTTGTCCTCTCCCTGACCAATTCTTCCAAAAAATCTAAGGATTAGAAGCAAAAGCAAGCATAAGTATAAGAAATTGAGAATGTTTACAAAACATAACTTACTTTGAACACATTTTAGCTGTAACAGTAGGTACACACCTTATCCTCCTCCAACCAATATTCAATTCTTTGCCCTTTATTGCAACTAGTCTCCGGTCTTAATTTCATTTATTTTAAATACAAAAAAAATATTCAAAAGTTTTTAGTTTGACACATACAATATCAAATTCATTCATTGACATATTCATATTGTTTCCATGACGACCATGACGTTGTCGCGTCAAAACTGTTGAAACTGTAGACAATAAATTAGTTTTTCATACGTAATAATGTCTATGGACACAAATATTCGGTTCGTAGACAGATATTCTCGTATGCCGATTTAATGTGTTGGCCAATTTGTTGGATGACTTCATTATATTTAGAAGTCATTTAGAAGTTGTAGGGCATTCTAGTTATAGAACGCTTATGAAGCGTTTATGAATACAAAATTTTGTCGAATGTTTTAAAGGCCTATTGAGCATTTTAACTAATGAATGGTTTAAACCTTCAATAGGCTTTTTTTATGAATAAGACCGAAAGTGTTTAAAATATGGAAATTGAACAAAGTGCATCTATTAATGAAAAAAGTGACGCAGAAATATTGAAAAAAAAATGAGTAATATTAATTAAATTAATAATTGATTTATTTCAACGTTAATATTCAAGTTTTCACTTCTGCCGGCACTCCCGGAGTGCAACCCGTCTTTTTTTTTAATTAGAGTTAGCAATATTTATTTGGCATTTATTTTTTTATTTATTTCTATTCTATTTTAAAATGCCTCGCAAACGCAAGTCGAACCTTTCAAGAGTGTCTTCTCAGGCACAAGCGAAGAGATCAGCTCGGTCCCAAAAATCTATTGAAGATGCTGAACTGAGAAGGCAAGAACAGGCAGAAGGTCAAGCTGCTTTGAGAGCCTCGGAAACACCTGCTCAAACTCAGCAAAGGCTACTCGACAACGCAGAAGGTCAAGCTGCTTTAAGAGCCGCTGAAACACATAAACAAGCACAGGCGCGCAGAAATTTAAATGCGCAGCTCCAAGCAGAACGTCGGCGTAATTTTATAAGAAATAATTGGTCGGTATTTAATGAAGCTGCATTTAATTACGAACCACTAATTTCATGCAATTGCATGCAATTGCATGTAGCATGTTCGCCTGTGTCGAATGCCCAGAATCTTTACATTCTATCCGCAAATGGAAAGACATATAATATCGTTTACAGTAGCGTATTAAAATAATATTTATTTATTTATTTATTAAAACTTTATGCACAAGTAAAAAAACTGTACAAAGGCGGACTTAATGCCTTGGGCATTTTCTACCAGTCTACCTTAGGGTGATGCAGAGACAATACACAGTAGGTGCAATAACAGAAAAAAAAAGAAAATATTTATAACAAAGGTATAAGAATAAATACATATATACATACATAGGTACAACAATATACATATACATATATATAAATATAAAACAAATAGTTATGAGACATAGATAAGAATCCCTACAACAACTTAATTTTGAGACGAATCTGCCAACTTCCTGTGTATGTATGTGTTCTCGAGCTTTCACTTTAAATGTGAACGCATTGGTTAATATTCTGTTCCGAGTTCTCTTCTGTGTTCTAAATCAGGAAAGGGTAACCGTGTTACCCCGAATTTAACGCGAGCGAAGCCGCGGCAAAAGCTAGTAAGTAATAAAAACGTGAACAGAACTTAATACCTAAATAAA
This sequence comes from Amphipoea lucens, assembly GCA_947508005.1. Lineage (NCBI taxonomy): Eukaryota > Metazoa > Arthropoda > Insecta > Lepidoptera > Noctuidae > Amphipoea > Amphipoea lucens. Next base: position 5,615,757 of record OX382355.1, read on the forward strand.
AGCCACCAGGCTTAAAGGGCGACCCCGCTTAGGTACATTTGCAATGCCGCATTATGATCATACCTACAGCTGTAACTTGAAGTCACAAATTAATGATAAAGTTGTAGTTTGTTTATTTATTTGATTATAATGATTTACATATGTACACACAAACTAAAATATATATACTATATAAAAATAATAAAAAAAAAGACGAGCTCATTGGGCATCAAAAAATTCGTCTGCATCGCTGTCAATGAGATAAGTTCCCAAAAGGCTGGCAGCATTCAAAATCAAAATCAAAAGTCATTTATTCAAACTAGGCTGAGAATCAGCACTTTTCGAACGTCAAAATTACAAAAGACAGTCCCCCAAAACGCCCGCCCTTCGCCACTTCCTAGTGCTTTCGCTGGGGAGAAGAAGTGGCGGAACAAACTCCCCAGCAGCACAGCTGTCTGTTCAGTTAGAAAAGAATTAATTTTATACAATACTATGTATGCAAAGTAATTAACATTACAGGACACAGAACCTTAAATTAAATTATTTGCCATAGGTTAACTAGCCACGCCAATATACCAACAAATACAATAAACACTATACGTACTCAAGCAAAAAAAAATTAAAAATATAACCAAAAAAAAAAATAAACTTACTGACCAAATAAAAGCCTCCAGGTATAAAGGGCGTGACAGCTTACATATATATGCAATGCTGGGTTCTGTTTACATAGCTGTCACTTGAAGTCACAAATGATAAACTAGGACCATCGAAGTAAAATAAATAAACAAGTTATTACTACTAATAACAACAATAAAACAATAACAACAATAAAACCACGTTATATTACCACGTTGGATGGCAATGCTTATTCTTTGGGCTAAAAATAGGCCAGCCCTCTGGTCACGCGAAGAGTCAACCAAACGCTTAGAGATATCTCGAAATATTCGATGAGCACTCGGACCCCAACCAAGGCCCTAGAGTTTCAACCCCAAACGGCTCAAACATATAGCTCCCAATAAGATTGTTATATTTGCGCCGTTTGAGGTTTTCTGCTCCTGCAGCAGCCACCCCAGCACCGCTCGCCGTGCTAGGAAGATGGTAAACTAGGACCTTCGAAATAAAATAAATAAAGAGTTACCTAATGACTGATAACAATTACAATTTTGTAGGTAAGTGGTTCTTAATCTCTATCGATAAAGGAAACTAATTCAAAGAGAAACGCGAAGTTTTTACTAATGCGTAACGAACTAACAATAACTAGCTGTAGCAATCAGTGTTCTTCCTACTTTTAAAACCTTCGTATATGTTATAAAACAAACATCACAAAACAAAAAAGCTTTCAAAATCTTTCTTAAACACTTGGTCTGAAGTGATAAACTAACCTCATACCTGTACTTAACCAAAGCCAAATCCAAACAGGGGTTATGGTAAACAAATAAACAAACAATTGGGCGCCATTGTTACCGGTGGATATGTTTACAAAGTTAATGTGTGTACTTTCAATGATCGGCCTTCTTCGCGACACGAAGGGCCGAAGTAGTGCGGCTTCTGCACGATTTGTGAGTGATTTGAAGCAATTGAAAAATATACTTTGAACCAGAAGAGGTCGGTGCGTTGAAAGAAAGAAAGTAGGTAAATATTCAAACTCAAACTCAAAGCATTTATTTCAATTAAACCATTTACAGGCACTTTTGAATTGTCAAGAAGTCAGTCAGTCAGAAAAAATTAAGCTAGTTGCCCATTCCAAAGCGTAGGTACCTATGGAGAAGAACGGGCAAGAAACTCCATGGACACTCTTTTAAATCAAAATAATGTGGTTACAAAGTCTTGGTTACATCATTCATGTTAAAAATTATACATGTGAGAACGATGCAGAACGTTAAAAGCGTCCATAATGAAAAGATGAGAAAAAACAACAATTCAAATAATAAATTAAAATAAGCCATGGCAGCAAAGAGATGACCAGTCCCTACTGACGGCGCCCGTTCACGAACATGACACATGCATCAGCACCATTCAGCTCAACCATTTTAAAGGGAGCTAAATGATCCAACACATGCGCCACCATCAGCGAGACATTTGAGTGAGCATTTTATTTGGAACACGCACAAGATTCATGAAAACAAAAAAAGAACTGTGCTAGGCCAAAAAAAGGCTCCTATCTCAGCATAATAAGCCAAATAGAAAAAAAAAAAATACCGCAGCGCTGGTATTCTGATATATGTTTGGGCAGTGAAGACAGGGGGGCAGGCAAGGCTTCTTCAATAAGGCTCGGAATCCAGGTTTATAACGTTTAATATTCGTTTTTACAATAATTTTGAAAGTCAAGTACGCACGGTTGGGTTCAACGATGTATTGCACACTCGCTCTCAGCGCGCGGATCAAGATCCGAGAAGGCCTGCTGTGATTGCTCGGACGGAAAATAAAAATATGATATCACGCAATATCACGTTAGAAATAAATCGAGCATACGAGGTTTTATCATCTTAATAATATATATTAAGTTCCTGGTTCCTGGTTGCCAAAGCAAGTTTTCAATAACGCCATAAAGTCTGTGCAGGTACCAACCTATACTAGGACTTGGCTATAGTAGGTTGGTACCTACTATAGCCAAGTCCTGTGCACCTCTACCATGAGTTGTCACTAAAAACTTGCTCTAGCGTATTAACGTGGATCGAATAGATTTCGATAATGCTTGCACCATGAGTTTTACCATAGTTTTACGGAGTCTTACGCAGGCGCTAAGGTAAACTCGAATGCTTGCACCATGAGTTTTACCATAGTTTTACGGAGTCTTACGCAGGCGTTAAGGTAAACTCGATAGATCGTGTCGTTTACGCAACTTCACTCAGTAGTTTTGTTTCTTTCTTTCTCAGTAATAAGAAGAGATAATGGCATATAATGCTCAAAATGTAGTGCTATCGTCTATGCTAAAAATGTTGTGACAGTCAATAATCTGACCAAATAGCAAGGTTGGCGGTTAGTGAACTACTCAAGCTATTTAGTGGTTGTTGAATTTTTATTTCTTGTATGTCACTGAGTGTCGTTTTCAATTCGTAATTTTGTTTTCGTCGTGTGGTTCGCTGCGTTTTTAAAATTCAGTGAAATAAGTTTACCACAAGTTTATAATACAATGAGGACCAGTGTGGCACAATTTCCCGAAACTGCACCAATCTTGTCGCTTCTGCGTTAAGAATCGCGGGTGCATTTCCCGCATGAAGAAAAAATTTGTGTGATCCATTCTTCGACATAATACCTAGTTGTTCCGGGTCTGGGTGTTTTATGTGAGATTTGTGTTTGTAAATGCACTGTGTGAAATCCTAATGTTGGGCAATGTTTAAAGAAATGATTGTCTAGAACTATGTGTTTTTATGTCAATCTTTGTGTTCCTTATTTTGTTATAAATGCTGTATGTTTACCAAATATTAATAAAATAAATAAAAAGGTTGTTGAAGTAATTGTCTTTTATTTAAATTTCAGTTAATATTCATCACAGAAAGCCTCCTAGCTAGCTACGTAATGCCCTGTCCATTGGTAAGCTAGAAGTTTCATTTTCCTGTAATTTTGGCTTAAAATTCCCGTTGTTTACGTCATTGGTCTTTAAATTCAGTAGTCGCTAGCATATTTCATTCTAAATAAGCTGTTCCAGACATTATTTTGACTCAAACTACTCATAAACGTATATAATTTTAATGTAAACATATGTTTCACACGTCAAAATGCTAGTGAGCTACGAGTACGTAACTACTACCGTAAGGGTCTTCCCACATTTATCGACGCGGAATCGGCTAACGCCGGTCAAAAAAGCCTTTATGTCTACGTAATAAGGGTGTTACTAAGGGTATCATTTAAGCTATCACCAATTTAATTAGTTTTGTGTTTCTTAAATAATAGGGTTTGTCCTCCAAATAGTAGATCTGTCACCAAAATGTAGTCACCAAACAATGCAAGTGACCTAACCAAACCGAACCTCGGGGTGCCCTTCGCTCGTTCTTGCATCCCATGTCGACGGAGCCCCGCTATCTGAGAACGAAAATATTTCGTGGCGATAGATCTATTTATTAGGTGATACAACTTGATGACAAATATAAATTTTGGTGATAGAAAATATAGTTCCCAATAAAAAGGAGTCGCAGTCAGGGATCGATAATCGATTTATTTGGTGACAGATCTACCATTCTGAGCACAGAGCTATTATTTAAGTAACAAAACTGTTATTATAAGAACGAAGTTTATATTCATGTAATGCAATATAATTTTATTGGTTATCGATCTCTTATTTTACACATATATTAACATTAATTTGATAATTCATACCTGGGAACAATTTTTGTTTATCTGAGAACGAAAATATTTCGTGGCGATAGATCTATTTATTAGGTGATACAACTTGATGACAAATATAAATTTTGGTGATAGAAAATATAGTTCCCTGTTACTAATACCATTCGCATCGGCTCGGCTCGGACGACACGGCGCGGCGCGACGCCGATCGACGGCGAAACGAGCCGTTTGCCTATTAGTTCGGCGATAAGTCGAGTAGTTTGGTGATACGCACTCGGCTTAAGCCGATTCTGCGTTGATAAATGTGGGTACACCCTAAGCATATTTTTCGATAGCGTCTGTCAAATTAGTGACTCATGGTGCCGTTTTGTATGGCGACAGCTGAAAAACGTTAGTGACTATCGAATAGATTACATTTATTTCTTTTGTGACCGCTAGGGGCTCTGTACAATATTTCATACATATTATTTACGGAGACGCTAGCGAGTTTTGGCTGTGCAAACTCATGGTAGGGCCTAAGAAAAAATGTGCGGAATGTAAAATTGAAAATATTGGATGCGTTCAAAAGCCTACTTGAATGCTCTAAGGTTTTATAAAGAGCAGCGTTCTGTAGTTACCTTGAAATAAAATGTTTGTGTAGTTTTGGTGTACTTGGTTACACTGAAAACAATTACTTACGTACCTGGGTGAAAATATGAATGCAATTTCCATTTTGTTGGAAATTCTATGGTGATCGAATCTTAAAAATAAATAATAGGTTCGGACATTAAAAATGATTTGCACCATTGAACGAAAATCTCAGAATTGACTTTTTTCACCAGTTTTCTTACAAAAGAAAACCCTATGTCGTACAGTCAACAAAAGAGATAAGTATGCAGGATCGTCGGATGTAGTTGAAGTTTAGTAAGAAACCGATGGATGTTCTCGAATAAAATTTAATTTTAGTAATAGACAACAAACAGCTCATTTATCAAATTAAATTTCAGTCGACAACATCCATCGGTTTCTTACTAAACTTCAGTTATATCCACCGATCCTGCATACTTATCTCTTTTGTTGAATGTACACTTTGATTTGTCGTAGGCCAATACCTATGTAGGTAGCTTTCCGCGGTTACATACTTCAGATTTTTAATATAATTTAAGCATCATACGCGGGATATGCGTACTGTTCCCCGGGTTCCTCGTAGTAACCTAGGTAACCCCAATTAAGGGGCCGGCGTAGCATGCGTAGTTCATACAAACGTAATACAAAAATAATTTGTAAATAAAACATATTCTTAAGGCAGTGTGTATTTATTCAGATTGGATTACAGAATATCTAGGTTCCCAAATATGTATTTTGAAAGGACTCTGATATAAAGACGAGATATGAGGAATTTCAAATTTCTATACAAAACATATTTTTCTCATAACTCGTCTTTAAATCAGTGTCCATTCAACTTGGGAACCTTTGGTACACCTTTGCACGAGGGGCCGAACCAACTCGCAATGGCCCATTAGACTTTTCTAATGAAATGAGAGACCAACAAACGATTATCCCTGTTTGCACTATACCTTGTGCACTTTTTTTGTGGATGGGAAATCATCAAATGTCCCCTACATTTGATGATGGAGCTGCTCTGGGTGGAGCGGAAAGGAGTGTCAGACTCTTACTGACTAAAACCCACCCGTGTTCCTTCCTTAGCCCTTTGTGTTCCGGGGTAGCGGTAACCCTTTTGGACAATCCCGCACCCCCGGCAGGCTTCGGCCCTAACAGGCCCCTTCCTTTATGCTAACGTCTCTTAAAGGCGCGCGTGGAACACATACGCGACGTCCGGCACCGGCAGTTATCCTTAGGGGATATAAGTGCACCTAAGGACAACTCCCGGCTAGTGTAGGACTAATGTTAATATTAACAGTTATATTTATTTAAATGAAATGACAAATTAGTGCGTGATTTTGCTATTGCAAACTAATTATATGAATTAGGTACCTACATTTTTGAAATGCTGCCGTCATCATCATCATCATCATTTCAGCCGAAAGACGTCCACTGCTGGACATAGGCCTCCCCCAAGCACCTCCACTTCGACCGGTTCTGTGCCTCCCGCATCCAACGAGTTCCTGCGGCCTTCACAAGGTCGTCGGTCCACCTTGTGGGAGGCCTTCCAACGCTACGCCTTCCGGTACGCGGTCGCCACTCCAGAACCTTTCGGCCCCATCGGCCATCTGTTCTGCGAGCAATGTGCCCTGCCCACTGCCACTTAAGTTTGGCAATTCTTCGGGCTATGTCGGTTACCTTGCTGCCGAATGCTGCCGTGCCCAAACTATTTTGTTACGTGCCACCAATGGCACGCGTGCCATTGGTTCGCCATCTCTAGCATAGGTATCTCACTTTTCTACGAAACAACAGTTTTTTTCTTTTTGATAATCTGTAAATTTTTACGCTAGAATCATGTGCAGAATTCATGGTTGCAGTATGAACATTGATGTCCATGCCACCCTTTAGACAAATTAACTTAAAAACGCTTACAGTGACTGGCTGTTGTTTTAATAACTACGATCCTCTCTAGAAGGGGAATTAAAATTATCACAGGTTTACGACTAAAATGACACTTGCCACGACTGGAATCCGTGTAAAGGTAAATTGACAGGATTTTCTGCAGTTAGTATTTGTACTTGACCACAAACGTAAACTCGTAAGACCGGAAATATGCCCGAAGTGTTAGAGTCATCCAAGTCAGTCTTGTCTTGTCATTTAAGTACTACAGGTTTGCGCCAGTTCTCTTTAGCCATGGACAGCGGGGTGAGCCCTTTGTCCACTGCGACCACATCACGGTGCATACCCACTTCAGCTTTAAAAAAAAATATTCCCTGAGACTGCACACCTCGCGGTTGTGGAGGGTCTTTGCATTTAAAAAGCCTCTACCCCCACACTTCCGCGGGATATACAGTCTCATCACCGATGATCGTGGGTGATGCATCCGATTTGCAGTCAGCAGTGTGCGGACCCTTCTATCCAGGGCGTCGAGTTCGGTTTGAGTCCATTTGAGAATGCCGAAAGAGTACATCAAAACCGGCATGACCCAACCGTTGAAGGCTCGCACCTTATTTCCGCCCGAAAGAAGACTAATTAATACCTTCCTCAGGCGACAAAAGAAGCGTTCCTTCAACGATTGCTTCATGTCAGCATCGTTGATCTGTTGTCTTGAATGTAGTTACGCCTGGCGAATTGATTTAACGAGGCACAGACGGGTCATGTTACACTAGATGCCAACCACACATTTTGAGGAAGAGGCACGTGCTTCTGCGAACTCAATCTTAAAACGAGCGAACGCTTTTATTACTGCGAACCCGATTTATAGTACTGTAGAGCAAATGCTAAATTACATTCTATATGTTTGTGATTAGTTTCAGTCTAGCTTTCGGTTTCGTATTGGAACTTGTTAATTAGGGTTTAGGATCACCACAGGAATCCGCTGAATGTGGGAAGCACAGAACAGCACCCTAATTGCGTAACACACTATCAATCGGAATCTGAATCATTTTGAAGAAAATTGCTAATCAATTGCTTCATAAGTTCGAAAAATTTGTCTGCTCAACACGTAAATAACGCAATGAATGTTGTTGAACTTTCAAAATGAAGCCGATTCCGATTGATAATGTGTTACGCAATTGTCCCGCTGGTCGAAGTGGCGGTGCTTGGGGGAGGCCTATAGGTAGGTATACAGCAGTGGACGTCTTTCGGCTGAAATAACCAGTTGTAATAAAAGTAAGTACCTACCTATTAGTCCGGGTGGCAGCCGCTTACTTGCCCCATTGAGTAGCAAAGTACAGCTTTCCATAAAATATCGACAAAATCAAAATCGTTTATTTGCATAAAATGTGGTACAAAAGATGTTAACGTAATATTATAGTGCTAAGACACATTCCGCCATGTACTGATGGCATTCAAATATTTAATACATGAAATAGGTATTAACAACATGCAGTAACATAATAATAACGTACAGTTAATTAAATTAGCAAATTAACATAAATAATTTAAAAAAATATTACAATGCATTTCTGAAGTGGTAGGGACTGACAAGATTTTTTGTTCAGAAATTTTCGACCTTAAATAAGTTAGAAAAAATTTGTCTGCTAATTTCACCTACCTGGTTGCCGAAAAAAAAACATCTTTTTGGCTTTGGAGTCGATTTTTACTGTAGAAAAATCCATATTGGCCGAGCCTGGTGTTTGAGGGTTCCGCAGTCCTACCATTTTGTGGAGCCAAATCGGAAGGCTCATCTTACCTCACAGAGTTATAGGCTGAAACCATGTTTTCGCAGTATCTTAATGACTGCTCTTTAAATATTAATTGGTCTGTAAGCCCGCAACCTGTTTATTTTATTTATTAGATGTCTACATCATGCAAAAACTTATAAACTAAGCCCCACAAAACCGTAGTAATAGTTTGACTCATGGATATTGTTAGTTTTTGCAATTCAACAATTCAAATGCTCATTTGGGCTTATTCCCATGCGGTCCATAATTTTATTCCCAACGGCTCCAAAAATAAAAACTAATTTACTATTATTAAATAAAATCAAAAATAATACTGTTATATAGCAATCACTATATAATGATAAGCATAGATTAGCAGTCACAGAAAGAGATCGATTAAAGTTACGAAAAATTCTAAAACTACCCAACATTTTTTATTAATCTTTTTTTTTTCTCTGTTAATAAAATAAAGTAAAAAGCACGCGTATTTAATACACTGCATTATGCACCTCAAAGCGGTTCATTATGAGCCACTTTACGAGCAAGTGTGTTGAAAAATAGATTAAGATCAATTTAAATGAGAAGAATGTAATTTTTAATTCCCTAACTTCATATTGTGTGTCATAAAGTAAATTTTTGATGACAGAAAGTGCATTGTGAGATTATTGTTTTCAATTTTACAATAGGTATATAAGTACATACTTAGCATAATATTGATTTGTGACTACCTTTGTACTGAAACTATTTACCACGAAATTATAAAATTAATTTTAGCAATTTGTGTTTTGTTGACCTTACGCGATTTGTTTTGGAGCCGCTGGGAATAGTTTTCATATTTTATTATCTTAACTAATAAAATTATGGAGCTCTTGGGAATCAACGTATGGAAAGAAAATTTTTGGAGAACAGTAGATTTGGAGCTCCTGGGAACAAGCCCTCATTTGATCGTATAAAAAACCATAGATACAGATTTTATATTAGTTAGTTTTTTATTAAGTAATTATTTAAACTACTTTGAATAAAAGAGCCATTTTCAATAGGGTAACTCCTACGGGTGAAAAGAATCTATTAAAAAAAAATTGACTCAATCAATAGATTTTTTCGTAAGCTACAATGTTTTCAGCTTTAACACTTGATTGACGGGATTTTTTTTAGAAATATTTTGATGTTCTTTTTTTCATTTCTACTGCATTAAGGGCCAAAGCACACACGCTACTTTTTACATCGGCGATCGGTGATTTTGCGGCTGTATCGATGCTGCATCGCGTTTTGGCGTCTCTCTGCGTTCGGACACAGTAGACAGATACGAACAGTACGGAAACTACGTACAAACGGTCGCAACGGCACACTCACACAGACGCGCGCATCTACGGTACTCCTAAGCGATGGTCGGGGTACTCTCAGTCACGGGTGCCGTGCTGGAACGAATAATCGTGTATTTAATTTATTCCTTGCGACACGGATCGTCCATCTTTTTAATAAAAACTGTTTGATCTCGACTTCTTCAAAACCGGAGCTTTCCTTTTTTAAACTCCCTGCTGATCTTGAAAGGTAAGAATGATTTATTGTTATAATCGATATCGAATAATGGCTCGTGCGATCATGCACCGACGTGAATTTATTTGTAAATCAAAGATGGCGGCTGCTAACATTTTTTTCGTCATGGGTGTCGTAGGTAGTTAAAGAGGTTGCCAAAATCGTTAGTGAGGTCAAAATCTAAATCCAAGATGGCGGCTGTGAAATTTTTCTATTTATTTGTCATGGGTGTCGTTTGCATAGTTTTCGAGGGTGCTAAAGCCGATAGTGAGGTCAAAATCTAAATCCAAGATGGCGGCTGTGAAAATTTTCCATTTATTTGTCATGGGTGTCGTTTTCATAGTTTTCGAGGGTGCTAAAGCCTATAGTGAGGTCAAAATCTAAATCCAAGATGGCGGCTGTGAAATTTTTCCATTTTTTTGTCATGGGTGTCGTTTTCATAGTTTTCGAGGGTGCTAAAGCCGATAGTGAGGTCAAAATCTAAATCCAAGATGGCGGCTGTGAAATTTTTCCATTTATTTGTCATGGGTGTCGTTTTCATAGTTTTCGAGGGTGCTAAAGCCGATAGTGAGGTCAAAATCTAAATCCAAGATGGCGGCTGTGAAATTTTTCCATTTATTTGTCATGGTTGTCGTTTTCATAGTTTTCGAGGGTGCTAAAGCCTATAGTGAGGTCAAAATCTAAATTCAAGATGGCGGCTGTGAAATTTTTCCATTTATTTGTCATGGGTGTCGTTTTCATAGTTTTCGAGGGTGCTAAAGCCGATAGTGAAGTCAAAATGCGCGTCGCTCGACCAATGCCTAGTTTAACCCTACACCTTACCGTTTCAATTCGAGAATGGGTGTAATAGTAATTAAAGAAAACAATATTTAAAAAAATATATCTCTATTATTCGTAATTATAAATTATTTACTGAAAAATACTTTCGCCTGCTACATGTAAATTTTACAGTGTTCTCTTTTGTTCTCTTTTAAAATAAGAACGAAAAATTTCATCCAATACGCTCGACGCATTTTCAAAAAGTTGGACGGTCCGTGGTCTCTGTTTTATTAGTACAACTTTTATTGCGTTTTATTTGGTCTATAAAAAAATTATTAAAAAAGTCCGCAATGGTCTGCGGATCATCACCACATTGTTTACCATCTAAGTATATTAATTTGATTGATTTCGCTTTTTGGCACATTACACATTGTTTTACTAATAACGTTCCAAGTAGACCTACATTTGTTATGAGCTGTATGGATAAAGTAATTATTCTGAGACTTTTTTGTCAGTTTTATAACACGTTGTAATCTACTCGCAAAATTTTTTAAATTGTTTTTTTTTTATGATATTTCGATTCTTACGACACTTCCATAATAATTGCTGTTTACGCATGCAGCATTTTTTTATTCCTAGTGTCTTCCACTTTGTTTTTGTTTAATACATTTATGAAGTCGCCACATAATATTATTTTCTTTTTACTGTAGCACTACTTCCCAAGTAGTCGGTTTAAAGTATCGAAAAATGTGATTTAACATAATTACGAAGAATAAAGATATTGTTTTCTTTAATTACTATTACACCCATTCTCGAGTAGAAACGGTAAGGTGCAGGGTTAAACTAGGCATCGGTCGAGCGACGCGCATTTTGACTTCACTATCGGCTTTAGCACCCTCGAAAACTATGAAAAAGATATTCACGACGAAAATTTTGAATTTTTTCGCAGTCGCCATCTTGGATTTACGTTTTGACCAGAAGGAGGGAAAGATAATCAGTCAACTTCTAACCGCACACCACGTTAAAAACTTCGTTACAATAAAACACATCAATTTTACAGACATTAAGAGTGACAACCCTAACGCTCCAATGAGTCGTAGGTATTTATTTCAACAAATAGGCCTAGTTTCCATACTGTTCATATTTATACTGTGGTTCGGACGCGGTATCGGAATCGCGCGTTTTAGCGACTGCTCCGATGCTGCATAGCGTTTTGGCGACTCTCTGCGTGCATCGGAATCGCGCGTTTTAGCGACTGCTCCGATGCTGGCGCAAATGCCAAATCGCTGCGACCGGCATCCGAATGTGTGCGGAGTGTAGCGTTCAGCCGTATCGAGCTTCCGAAAAGCGACTGAATCGCCGCGTTTGGCGTTTTTAAGTGTGCAGTGTGGAATGCTTGGTCGCTGCATTTAGCTTCTAAAAAGCAGCTGAATCGCCGATCGCCGATGCAAAAAGTAGCGTGTGTGCTTTGGCTCTTATGAAATCATTTTTGAACTAGCATGAGTATAACAATAGAAACAGTTGCAGTAAGGAGGCTAAAAAAATTTTCGATAGTATACCAATGCTTCGCGTTATGAGTCGTGCAATATTTTCCATCTAAAGAACTATTTGTTTTTTTAGGTCGTTTTATATCGTGTTGAGGTGCATTCGATTGGTCTCGATGAGTAGTTAGTACTTCCAAAATCCCTCTTATATAGTGTGGCAATTAGGTCATCATGTCGTTGTTTTTCGACCTTTTTTTCGTTTGATTATTTATTTACACATATAACTTAATGTGTGATTATTTGGTAGCAATATTATAAAGTTGAATTGTTTTTACCATCGCCCCGCACCTGTCTAGTGCCTAATTATCAAGGGCGAATTTTTAAGCCATGTTATTTGGTTTGAAAAACGCAGTTTTTTTTTTATTTTTAAGGGCTGATTTTTTCAACGCGAGATTGCTTGGAAAATCTGCCCTAAGTAAAATTGTTTATTTCATATTCCGAAGCCAATAAGATGGTTTTTTTCGGCAACCATTTAGGTGTTATTTACCTGAAATAAATGAATTATAATAAAACTAGCACTTTGCCCGCGACTTCGTCCGCGTGAAATTCGTACTTTCCTCTAAAAATTTCGAAAATGTATGTATGATCTTTATCATTTATTTAGATAAATAAGTATTCGGGCCAATTTTTAAGTGTATATATCAAATAAATCAGATTTTTCAAATAAACTGTATCCCCGCTTTTCAACCCACAGGGGTGGAATTTCGAAAAATCGTTTGGGATGTGTTCATAACATGACTCAAAAACCCATACCCTTTTTCGATTTGATGGAAGCAAGCAGTAAAATCCACCCCATAAAGTTTATTACCCTTAGAGTCGTTTTTTGAAAAACCCTACAACACATACTCTTTTATTTTTTGTTTTAGTAGTGGTTACCGAGTTTCGAGTTAATCCGACAGCGGGTTACATATTTTTCTAACCTATTAACTTTGTCACCCCCTCGATTATCGAGGGGGTGACAAGTGCGGAATGCAAGTGTGGAAACTTAACACATCGCAGCGGTTTACAGACAGACACAATGACAGATGCAATATGAGGTGATGTATATGACACACGAGCATAAAACACAAGATAAACAATGATCTTAGAAGATGTTCGCTATTTAGTTTATGATGCAGCAGCAATACCTATATACGAGTACATTTATTTCCGTCTCCCATGCACTGGACAGCCTGCAGCCACGTAGTCTGACATTGACAACCGCCCAATCTGATACCACATAGGTAGATATATAATAGTAACGGTTATCCAGTGCATAGGGTCTGGTACACTGAAAAAAAAATTCTTGCTACACCTCAATATAGCGATTTCATTAAGACTTATTGACTTTATACAGTAAGAAGAAATATTTGTAAAACAGTAAAAGAAAAAACAGTAACTTTTAATCTGTCAAGCACCGCTAATGAGACACAATTGATTTTCTATTGTTTGTTCGCCGATCGGCGGACCGTGGTCCTTGACCGGTGATTGAACATACTGTTTACTGAAAAAACAACAATAAAAAAGGAAAACCACCATGTAATGTAAGTAAATTTCAATGGTTTAAACGATATCACCAAATTAATAAAATAATTAATTTTGTGACCTTTTAGCTACGTAAAACCACAGAATACTTAAAGTACTACGTACAGAAAGGACACTCCCTTCCCCGCACTAACATCAGTTACCGCACCTCACCCCGCACTTCGGCGTATTCGTAAGTACCTCACGCACACATTCATACGTATACAAACGTCATTTTTTAATGTAGTAGTAGTAGGTAATTATTTTGCGAGCGTTGTATGGAGTGTCCGGGGTGTGGTAAAACGTTAAAGTTTACACTGTCATGACGGTAACATTTTGCCTCAAGCTTGAACTGTTTTCGGATCAGTTAAAAATACTGTTTTAAACGTTAGGCTCATGAGTCATGTGGAACAGTTTAAAGCAGTTCAGATCAATGTTTTTTCATTTTTATTTACTGCTTATTTCTTTCAGTGTATAATTATCAAATTAATGAGGAACTTACCCTAGAATTGGGGTACACAGATTGAGGGTCAGGGAATCACTCCTGCTAGCTTAGGGCCAAAGCACACACGCTACTTTTTGCATCGGCGATCGGCGATTCAGCTGCTTTTTAGAAGCTAAATGCAGCGACCAAGCATTCCACACCGCACACTTAAAAACGCCAAACGCGGCGATCAGTCGCTTTTCGGAAGCTCGATACAGCGGCTGAACGCTACACTCCGCACACATTCGGATGCCGGTCGCAGCGATTTTGGCATTTGCGCCAGCATCGGAGCAGTCGCTAAAACGCGCGATTCCGATACTACGTCCGAACGCAGACAATCGCCAAAACGCGATGCAGCATCGGAGCAGTCGCTAAAACGCACGATTCCGATACCACGTCCGAACGCAGAGAGTCGCCAAAACGCGATGCAGCATGGATACAGCCGCAAAATCGCCGATCGCCGATGCAAAAAGTAGCGTGTGTGCTTTGGCCCTAAGTGAACGGATGCACAGACTACAATATAATAATTATAAGGCCGAGTGTTCTTAGGAAAATGACTCTAGTGATGTGACTTGCAACTTAGTAATTGTGAAATATTTAGCATGAATCGACTAGTTCCCGTTAAGAACCTCACAACGCTACAGTATGTAAGAATCGTAGCAGGTTGCGTTCGGCAGTTAGTCTACCCTATGTACGTAGGTATCACCAATAAGAACACTAAGTTCTAGGGCGTCCCCTACCGACGTTTCCACTCACATCTGTTTTGTAAACACGTACGATTAGATAGTACCCACGTCTTTATTTATATACTAGCCTCTGCCCGCGACTTCGTTCGCGTGAAATTTCTTGATCCCCCGACCATCCCCGTCGCATCGTATCACCTACCCGCGCTATCACTTCGCTTTTGCTTAGCGTTCTTTCTGACTTTTTATTCTTTTCGCGTCGGGTCCTAAGAGACATAGCGTGATGTTAAATAGCCTATAGCATTCCTCAAGAATTGGGCTATCAAATTAATGTAAAAAGAAGTTTTCAAATCCGACTGGTAGTTCCAGAGATTACCCCCACATACAAACTTACAAACAAATTTTACCTTTTTAGGGTTCCGTAGCCAAATGGCAAAAAACGGAACCCTTATGGATTCGTCATGTCTGTCTGTCTGTCTGTCTGTCTGTCTGTCCGTCCGTCCGTATGTCACAGCCACTTTTTTCCGAAACTATAAGAACTATACTGTTGAAACTTGGTAAGTAGATGTATTCTGTGAACCGCAGTAAGATTTTCACACAAAAATAGACAAAAAACAATAAATTTTGGGGTTCCCCATACTTACAACTGAAACTCCAAAAATTTTTTTTCATCAAACCTGTACGTGTGGGGTATCTATGGATAGGTCTTCAAAAATGATATTGAGGTTTCTAATATCATTTTTTTCTGAACTGAATAGTTTGCGCGAGAGACACTTCCAAAGTGGTAAAATGTGTGTCCCCCCCCCCTCTAACTTCTAAAATAAGAGAATGATAAAATTTAAAAAAATATATATAATGTACATTACCATGTAAACTTCCACCGAAAATTGGTTTGAATGAGATCTAGTAAGTAGTTTTTTTTTTAATACGTCATAAATCGAAAACCGCAATTTACCTTTCACAAAGTTACAACGAACTACAAGAACTTTTATATTATGTTACTTGCTGCTACGGAACCCTTCATGGGCGAGTCCGACTCGCACTTGGCCGGTTTTTTATAAATTAGTATAGATTAAAGAACTCTAGCGCGTTAAAATACTGAAGTGTATCTAATTGCATACTAATTTCCTTTGCGTACAGTACATAGAATAATGACAGCTGTCGGTTACAGTACCAACAGTATCAGATTGCAAATATGCCCCACGGCGAATTGCTACTGATGGTTAGCGGACGGACATTTGAAGTCTGAGGTTAATTAATATCTGTCGGACCGAATGCCTATTGTTTGTCTGCTGTATGCAAAATGGAGCTATGGTTTTAGAATTTAAAACCGTTTTTAACCGACTTTAAAAAAGGAGGTTCTGTATTCGATCCGTATGTATGTATGTTTGTATGTCCGCGATTATCTCAAAAACTACTGAACCGATTTTGATAATTCTTTCATTAGTGTGATCTACATACTTTCAGGAAGGTTTTAGTATATAATACATTAGGTAATTATTCTTATGTACGAAGTTATATGCATAAATGTACTGCATCTCCGGCATTTCTATGCGAATTTTGATGATTCTTCGAGTTGTGTCTTCAATTCTTCAATGCACTAGTGTTAATTGAATTTATGTGGGGTAGGTACAACTAAAAAGTGAAAAATAAAAACTTTTTTACAAAAAAACAACCGACTTCAAAAAAAAAACACTACAAAGTGAAAAATAACTTTAATTTCGGAAGTCGGTGTCAAAAAACGAAAATGCGGAACCAAAGACACCGACTTCCGAAATTAAAGTTATTTTTCACTTTGTAGTGTTTTTTTTTGAAGTCGGTTGTTTTTTTGTAAAAAAGTTTTTTATCTACCCTGAGGGCTGCATTTTACTAGAAATACTTTTTGAGTTTTTAAGCTCTCACACGTTTGCCGCAGTGTTTGAAGACTAAGGTCTTCAACCAGTGCGTCCTGCCCGTCATGACATACGGTGCTGAAACGTGGACACTGACGGTCTACTAAGGTATACTGAGCTGTTTGCATCTTACTTTCATACAACTTTCCAAGAACCAGACTCTGATGATCTAAATACTAATGTAGACACTAATTCTTCCAGCTCAGTGAACCTGAGACATAATGGTACTCAAGCTACTTAAAGGTCTGGACATAACTAAATCTGGTGGGCCGGATCTGATATCCCCAATTTTTATAATCAATTGTGCAAAGAGTCTTGTGGACCCAGTCTGCTTATTGTTTGAACGGTCGTTGAGAGAGGGTGTTATTCCGAAGATATGGAAATCGGCATTTATCACACCTATTTTTAAAAAGGGGGATAAATCAAAGATAGAAAATTACCGACCCATATCTAAACTATGTCTCTTCTCTAAAGTTCTGGAACGTGTGGTACACACGGGAGTTTATTCGGCCATGCAGTGCTGTTTTGGCGACGAACAACATGGTTTCCTCAGAAAACGGTCGACTGCCTCCAATTTGGTATTATCCAATGAATTAATAACCGGGATAACTGATGCCAGGTCGATGTTATCTACACGGCCTACAGCAAGTGTTTCGACCGAATAGATCACCGTGTGCTTCTTCAAAAGCTGCAGGAATACACGGTGACCTGTTTCGTTGGTTTTCGTCATATATAGATAACCGAACGCAGGCTGTGGTCCTACGAGGATACACGTCCGGTTGGAAAACTGTCCCATCGGGAGTGCCTCAAGCCTCGATCTTAGGGCCGTTATTGTTTACAATATTTATCTCGGACATAAAGAACTGCTTTACTAATTTAAATATTTTACTATACGCAGATGATATGAAGGTTCTTAAGTCTGTGCGTACATTATCTGATACCGAGCTACTTCAGTCAGACCTTGACAGATTTATGCATGATATTAATATCTTTAAACAGTTCCCTTAGAGAATCGCGCCTGCGGAGGTAATATTTTGCTCTGATGGCTCTTTTCTGCAGAATAAAAATAGACTCGATATCTGCAGCCCGTCCACATAGTAAAATACCGTAAGACATGAAAGTGACTGAAATAGACTAGCCTCGCGGTATCTACATTAGTAAATTGACGGATTTTTCTTACAGCACATGCTGCTGAACTAAGCCGTTCTGCAAGAGATGTTAGGTAAATGAGGACCCCATTGCAGCCTTGAGTCGAACGTGATCCCCAGTAAAACAGTTTTATCGACAAATTCTAGTTTTCGTACTCTCTAAATGCTTTATTCCCAGTAACATAAATAATACGAAATCAATAGGGTTCCGGGGCGAAGATTAAATTTCGTAAAAATGTGTAATAGAAAAGTTTTGACGGACGTCACATAGCTAATGTCAAAAAGAGAGCGCGTCGTCTGTTTCTCACACGACTTCTAGAACATTCTAGAAGCTGTTATTGGACGAGTGGATTGTGGCAGGAGCGGTTCAAAATAGGATTGCATTATAAGACTTTTTTATTTAATTTATTATATGTGTGTCATTGTCACTGTTATTTCTTTACTACACCAACACAAAGGGTTTTGTTCATTTTAGTCTTCGCTTTTCCTTAAGGACTAATTAGTTTCCTGGCATATACGCTCTAATAAATAACAGAGGGTCACAATGGAAATCACAGCTCATAATAATCAAGCTTATAATGTCTCTGATTAAAACAATACCCTTTGTATTTCAAAACTTCCTCATTTAACAGATGAGGAGGCTCGGCGAATTCTCAGATGGCTCATATTTTAGAGGGCCCCCACATTTTATTTTCCCCGCCCGTAAGAGCCCGTTAGGATGGGGAATTTTATTAATTCACTTCTCCTACGTTCATTGGAACTAATTACAAAGTCTCACGTAACGAAAACCTGGCAGGTGAAATGTACGATGGGTAATTTAAGTCCAGCCAATGGTGATCCCTGGATTCCATTCTGTGGCTTCGGTTTTGTTTAAAAAAGGGCAGATTCATTATACTGGATGCGATGCGATGCCTATAAACGTACATACCACGTATTATGTACCTATATGGGGATGGCCGAATTTTGTGTGAAAGTAGTCTTTATCGAAATAAAATATTCGTGAATACACAATTTGGTATTTCGTTTAGAACGTTGTGATTTTAGTACGAACCTAATGGAAAATTTTGGTGAAGGTTATCATTAAAAAAAAATCAAGGTATCTGTTTTTCCTCATTACATAAAATATTATTTAGTTATTGTTGGACGTCACAGTTTGGGAAAAAAAACGTTTTGTGGTAATTTGTTTTGTTTTTTTCCTAAAACCCCGCACTCATGTTACCTGGCCCTCTCGATTTAAACAACTTTTTTTATGAATTACTTTATCAAATTATTATGAAAGCAAATACTATCTTACTAAGCAAAGGTCCACCTGTGGGGGGTATCTTAATCGCTAAAAAACAGACTAGCTCCTATGTTAGACCAATGTGACTTAGATGAAGAATCTAGGTTACTTAGAATCCTGATATAGAGGTATGAGGAACAGGGTGTAAAGTTCACTCATACTCTATAGAAAAGGGAGGATCCTCCGACCAGACGGGTTTTGTGTCTGGCGGGCAACTGCCCAATGAGTCATGTCGGGCCGTTGTATCTGTGCTAGTTGCGCGGTAAATTCTGCTTGCGAGATGCAGGATTTGCGTGACGTCAGTATGACGCGTTGTTCGCATGTGGCGTTGTAGATACCGCTACACTGACACATCAGGCTCCAACTCATGGTGACTTAGAGAGTGGCCTGATAAGTAGGCGAGATTTAGTTAATCAATTATGGCGAGCATGTCATATTTAAAATGTATGCTTTCCTATCTTTCCCTCTGATGTGGAAAACATGTTTAGATAGAACATACCAGTATTGATTAAATACACTAAATAGGTATTTAAATTTTTTATGAAAGTATAATTTATGAATGTTAATGTAGACTAAGTGCATAGATTAACCAGTATTTTAGCTTTAGATAAATATCTAATTATAATTATGTCATAATATGGTGTGTGTTTAAAGTGTGGTGTTTAAGGTGTATATGATTGGTATAATATCAAAAATTATTAAATGTATATACAGTATGGGGCATGAGAAATTAAATATATACATCCGAATTACTACCTGTACCAGGGCAACGATGGCAAGAGTGTGAGTGAGGAGGGGAGCGGCGGCCCGGGGCCCGAGGAGCAGCTCAGCCGGCCCGGCCTGTTGCGCGTCCCCTCGCTGTCAGCCGCCGATCTTGAGGTAACACCCACACTCGTATCTGCATAATAATATTTTATTTTTTTATTTACCATTCTAAACAATCAATCAATCAAATCAAAATTCATGTATTCAAATTAGGCTGACAATCAGCACTTTTTGAACGTCAAAATTACTTAAAACAGTCCCACAAAACGCCCGCCCTTCATTTAACTGGGAAGAGGTGCTGCAACAAACTCCCCAACAGCACAGCTGTCGGTTCAGTTAGAAAAACTTGATTCTTACAATAGTAGGAATGCAAAGTAATTCACATTATGAGAAACAGAACATTAAATTAAATTATTTACTATATGTCAGCTAGCAGATGCCAATTATACCAACAAATACAATGAAAACTACCCCAGCAAAAAAAATTTAAACAAAATTAAGTAAGTACACACCTAAATAAAAGCCTGCAGGTATAAAGGGTGTGCCCACTAACGAACATTAACATTTAGTACAAAAAACAGTTCTTACACTTCAAACATTTTATCATAAACTTAATATCTAAACATATTATATTAAAAATCTATGGTAGATCCATGTTTCAGGGACTCCCTCGTCTGATGGATGTACATAAATCCTGCAGTGCCTGGGTCTGCCTTGACCATGACTCACTTATTTCATCCTCTGCTGGTTGTCCATAAGGAGTCTCTCATTTTCCAAATGCTTCTCTTCAATGGCGACAAAATGTTCAGTGAGGCTCGCCATTTGTGATTGACTTTGAGAAGGTGATGAGCGCTGGATCAGACGGCGGCGTGCCGTCCAACGCCTACGAGGTACTATGAACATAAAAAATGCAACAAATTACTAAACAGAAATAAAACAAATATAAAGACCATTATGTAAGTATAACAGCATCACATGACTCTCTCTGAAGGAATAGATATTACAATGTAGTATACATACTCTTATTAGATGTAGTCTATATACATGTTGATTGAATAAGGGCTATTGTTGAAAAAACCTACAAAAAAACCCAACCAATTAGCCGAACCTGGGAGTCAAAACTGAGACCACGTCTACTCAGTATGTAGTTTTTTTTACACTAAACCAATAATTAACCAAATAATAATTAAATTAACCTTACATGAGGAGGCAATTGACAACATTTCAAACCTAACACGACCTTAAAACAAAAATACTATTTCTTTATTTTCGTATCCTGAGTTCAAATATATTTTTATTTTATTTTTTTATTTCTAGATTTCTGTGAAAAAAATTAAAATCAAAAAACATGTGATGACGTCACATAAATGGCGGAATGAGGTAGTTACCTTTGCGCATTCCAATGTCTTTGATTGAAAACATTACATCAAACAAGACATGTCAATGTCACCTAAGAAGTGTAACTAGAAAACAACTAAAAAACTGAATTGAATTCAACAATATTTTTTCCTATCAACTCGACACGCTGCTTACTGTTAATATTATCAATTTTTGATTGATATTTCGCCACTAAAATGGATCCCAATGGAAAAAATATACGCCAATGAAAGAACCAAAACAACGACTGAGGCAAGTGACATCTAACAGTTTTTTTGACGGGTCACAGTAAAGCAAAGGTAATATCGCCATTCTACCGTAAGCATGACGTCATCTGGCACTTACGTCTTTTTAGAATACACCGAATTTCAAAGTTCAAATTATGAATGAAAGGTACATAATTTCGAAAAACGAAAAAATATGGGTGCCCTAGATTTTAATTTACTTTTATATAACGTAATAATACATGCAGGTTAAAAATATGAAATGTTGTCAATTGGGGCATTACTCCTATGAGGCAGTGCAGGTGGTGATCTAAAAACAAAAAAAAAAGACGGGTTGCACTCCGGGAGTGCTGGCAGAAGTGAAAACTTGAATATTAACGTTGTGTATTTTTGATATTTAGGAATGGTTAGGGAATAATTTTGCACGAATTGTTTTAATTATCAGTATAAAAGTCTATCATTTATGTAGTAGAATACAATATTTATTTATTGCGGTATCGTACACAAACATGACAATTAAAGTAAAGTAGCAATTTTTTTGTTTTATAATAATTTTACGAATACACAGCAGTGTGGCCACTACACAGACGGTCGAGCCATCAGCTGTCACCATCCATGGATGCGCGTGGCACGCTGTAACATAAACACACACGAACATTCGCGCAAGCGCCCTGCGCCGCCTAAACGAAACAGCAGGCATACATTTTCGCCGTAGAAAGAGAGAGGGATACTTCCTGTCCTACGCCGCGCCGGCTGTCTACTCTCCATCCGTCTTACGAATTTTCGATCAGTGTCATGTGTCCTGACGCGAGTTTAACATTTTTTACCCATTACAAAAAAAGTGTACAACGCCGCTAAAGAAGTTTTCACTTCAAAAAGTTACCTAAATATCCATTATGTCCTATGTTATAATATTAGACCCAATGTACGAGTACATAGGTACTGGTTATTTAACTTTGTTCTTAAAGAAACAGTCAAAGTACGCATGCCAAGTATGCAAGCTGACGAAGCACACCAGTAATGCAATACCTAGGTACATGTTGTTAACAAACCTTTGACTATTGCTTCCAACTTTTAATGCAGCCACTTCCATCACTGGTTAGCTTGCCAGCTACTTCTTGCCATGCCGATGTGATGTCCGAGAGTACCCTGTGGCAAGCCAACGTCGCTCTTCCAAACTCTCTATTAACATCTCTCTCTATTTGCGCACTTGGGTTAGCACTTCTTGGCATGCTTAAAATACACAATGTTACGTTACAACAAAAAAGTTATAGGTACATATTATTGTAAAACATTAGTTAAATAAGTAATTAACTTAAATTTTAGTAATAACTCGTGTAATATCATACAATATTATTGAGACACATTAGTATTATTATCCATGTAATAACAGTGAAAATATCATAATACTCACATTAGGCGTTAGGCACAGAAATACCTATGTTCAAAGCACTCGCTAGGTAATACAAATAATAAATATCGTATGAGTCGTATGCATAATGCACCCAAAAGTAAAAAAACTAGAAATTCCAAGTGGTTTTGTTGACATTTGACATTGTTGTGAGTTGACTTTTATTCATCGCCGTCGCGTTGCTCGAAAAGAGCAAAGGAATTGTCATTCAGCCTTAAAATGTAAGAAGAAATATGCAATAAACCCTTTTAAATTATGATATTGGTTATAGAACACTGTATTCCTTAAAATACTTAAAGATAGACCTTTAATATATATTTTAAACCCATAAAACTCTCAGTCGAGATTGATCAATTATAATTTATATAATTTGTTGCAAGCCCTACGTTCGTCTGCGAAACAGCGACGGGAGCCTTGGGTTCCACGACGACCACAATGACGCTAGTGAATACGGTTTGAATCAGCGCTGCGCGCTCGGTCGATCTCAAGGCTGTCTTGTCGACGAGCTCGTCGCAGCGTACAGCCATGAAATTGTCTTTTAGAGAATAGCACTGCAGGTGGTGTGAAACAAGTTTTTATAACACAAAATTAACATTATTATAATTTATGATGTTCTGTTCAATTCTATATGTAAGTGCCACACGCTTTTTTAAACTAAGCTAATTCTATTGTAAATTCAATATTTTTAGCGCATTTATTATAACTGACAGCACGTTTGTTGATTTTTTAATATACATTTTATAAATTCACTGATTATGATAAAATTGTCTGAATTCCTTGTGCGAGGCTTATATAATTATTTCACCACGGGAAACAACTCCCGTTGTGGCGTATAGGCACCTAATTGACAGTGCAAAATAGAGCATTAATTCCTTATTATTTTTCAATGGCAATAATGACCAAACGAAAAAAAAAAAAGAATTTTACATCCGATATTACTACATACATGTATATTAACTATTCTGGTAAAAGTAATGTTTGCAATTGACTATAATATACGAGGAGAAAATGGGCACGTTGTCCCTAGGGAACTACAGGCCCACCTCAAAACTTAGTTGGCAAACAGTAAATTATTCCAGTGCCCGTGGTCCCTGCGGACGTGAAGAATAAGGCATTGTTCAGACCTAACGTATTGTCGGCCGCTGACTGTGAACGCGCGTTACGCAGTTTATCGCTTTTCCATTAGATATATATTTAACTTCTCGTTCACACCGAACCGACTACACACTATTACGGAGTGCGTTGTCACTACAAGTATATTCTTGTATTATTTGTTTAGTTTTATTAAGTGAATTGTTTTTTAGGTTTTATGTATTTTTTTGTCTCCTTTACTCTTTAACACGCTGTCTACATCTTTTTATTTCTTGTCCTATCGCAGGTATGCTGGAAGAGATTTCTTATGAAATAAGCATCACCTTTGTACCTATTTTTCTGTTCTGTTTTTTCTTGTCTGTTTATATATGTGTGTACATAAATGGTAAAATAAATAAATACAATATACTCACAGTCGGCGGCGGAGAATACGTTTGGTGTGAACGATGCCTAACAGAAGGCAAGGTAGAAAGTAATCGATTGAACTCCGGCTGATTTGTTGCTCGTTGATACACACGATAATAAGTACCTTTTTTATAATGTATATGTTACCGGCAATCTGTATAATCCGGTATTCTATACAATACCTAGGCAATGTATAGAATACCTAAAACGTTTAGGTAATGTATGAAATATTATTTATTTTATACTTTGCCTAGGCATTCTATACAGTACCGAATGCGCAGCCGGCAATGTGTGAAAAAGACGAAAACGGGGAAGGGGAAGACGTGCGAGCAGGCAGTAAACTCCACGCGACAATTAATAAATATTTTTGAGTGTAATTCTTATTCTACTGCAAAAAAAGTATTATATTATCTACCTTTTTTATAAAGATTAATTTTAATAAAGTTAATTTTGAGCAAACATGAGCTGTTTTATTTGTCTGTCATTTTGTAGGTAAATACCTACTATAGAAGAAACTTACATCTGACCAATTTGAAAACAAAATATACGTGTCTAATTGAGAACCTCCCCTTTATTTTTGTCGGTTAAAAATCACGTGCACACGATGAACATATCTGTTAGCAAGTATTACTTCAGCGGCCGTGTGTTGCAAACAAGATAGCCCTTACGGTGTAAAGATGTTCGTTTCTCCCATGGTACTTACATAACATTGATAAAGATAGACCATATCTATTTACTTTACACATTGCCGGTGAACCAGCAGGTATTCTATACAATCCCTAGGAAATGTATACATTACCTAGGCAAAGTATGTAACGGACAATAATATTCATAATATTTCATACATTGCCTGGACGCCTCAGGTATTCTTTACAATGCCTAGGTATTGTATAGAATACCTGAATTATACAGATTGCCGGTAACATATACACGAAGTCTACAGTAGTATATCAAGATTTAGAAAAGAAAAATCAATTTTGTCGCAACAACTGATTTAAAATGTTCAATAGCTAGTCGCAGTCCTATCTCGGCGACAAGCAAATGTCAAAAACTTTTCAATAATAATGGGGAAATTAGAGATATTTTTGACAGATTGAGAATGAGATAAGACTAAACGTTCTTAAAATTACGAGAATTGCCTCTCTGATTAGCTAGGGATGTTTAGCAGAATGTAACATTGTCTGGAACTGACGTTATTATTTATACCAGTATCTAACTTACAAAACCGGCCAAGTGCGTGTCGGACCACGCGCAATGAAGGGTTCTGTAGTTGGAATTTTATCCCAAGAACAAACTTAACATTGTGGTTGAAAATCTTCTTCTCCCATATATTGCAACTGCAAATGTAAGTTGGTCGACTATTACTCGTAAACTTGTAAAGCCTATTTAGCTGTGATAATTTTCCTTTTAAATTCGTTAAATATACTACTAGCGTGATATTTTTCACATATCCAAAAACAACCATTTGGCTGGCAGGGACACTTGGGGTATACTTGACTTAAAGCTTAATATTTCACAAATGGATCTCTGAATCGAAAAATTGTTTTCACAAACCCGCTTGAAAGACCTATCCAACAATACCTCACAGTCCCCACACCATGGCACATCGAGAAAAAAAAAAACATCCCCACTTTACGTCTACAGGAGGTACTTAACTTAAAAAAAATATTATTCATGATTTTATTTAACCACTTTGTCGGCGTGATTAATATGTATATCCAAGCTACATACTAAGGGTCTCTGAGCTAAGTTGAAGAAAATTAATAAAAGGTAATAATCGATACGACGAAAAAGAAGAAAAAGAGGACGTACAGTACCCGGCGATAAATATTGCACATCGATCTTTGGAAAGAGACAATCGGCTAATTTCGGCTTCGTAGAGCGTTATCTCTGTCGCATGAAATACAAACAGTCCGGTATCTATTAGGAGCTGTTAAAACAATTATAATTTGCTTCTTTTGATAATTCTTTTTATTCTTTGTATGAAATACACCAATTTTTCTATAAATGATTGCTTTAGGTTGAGGTAAAATAAAAAGGTTCCCCTATTTTTCCTAAAGATGCCATAGTACAACTTTAAATTATTTAAATTTGGGGGTGTTAACAACTCTAGATATATATTTTGAACTGGACGCGACCGCACTCCATCGCACTTGAACAACGACTGACAAAACGTCAGTTAACGTCACATAGGTAGTGTGCGACAGAGATAACGCACTACGAAGCCGAAATTAACCGATTGTTTCTTTCCAAAGGTCAATGTGCAATAGTTATCGCCGGGTACTGTATACAACTACCGTACATTCTCCTAATTATGCTTGCTTGATTCTTTTCCCCCATCCAAGGGTCTTCAGAACTTAAGTAGTATTTGGTAATCATTTTAACTTGATACCGCTTCCGATTTCTGAGAAAAAGGCTTTTGACAGACATCGACAGATAACAAAAGTGGTCCAATAAGGGTCTGCGCCCTGCGCAGCAAGCCACGGCAAGGGATTCTTATGCGACAAATAGAAATATAACCTAAGTAGTTTTTTTTTATGGATTGGAAATCATCAGATGACCCCTCCCGCTCTGGGTGGAGCGGATGGGAGTGCCAGACTCTTACTGACTAAAACCCTTCCGTGTTCCTTCCTTAGCCCTTTATGTTTCGGGGTAGCGGTAACCCTTTCGGACAATCCCGTACCCCCGGCAGGCTTCGGCCCTAACAGGCCCCTTCCTTTATGCTGAGAAACCTAACTAACTGTGGCCGCGACTTCGTTCGCGTGCATGACGGAAAAGGATTTAATTTTTTTGCGCGGGACCCTAATTCTTTTTCAAAAATAATTGTAGCCTCAGTTACTCCTTATTACATCAGCTATCTGCCAGTGAATGTCCCGTCAAAATCGGTTCAGCCGTTTCAGAGATTAGCCGGAACAAACAGACAGACAGACAAAAATTGTAATAAATGTTATTTTGGTATATGTACCGTGTAATCGTGTATACATCCATATGTATTTAGCAAAAAGAAGGTTATTTTAATATTACAAACAGACACTCCAGTTTTATTTATTTGTATAGGTGTATAGATAGTATTACAACAAAATTACGGCATGTTTAAGGATACCCTAGCTTTGTTTTTGCAACTGCGATGATTCTCATTGAAATTGTAATTTTATTGTCACACAATTAAGTAACATTTTGATTCATCGCATAAAAATACCTTGCCGTGTCGTGCCGACAGTGGGCACAGGTGTTAAGGGTTCCGATTTTTCCTTTTGTCGTAAAAAAAAACCTAAAAATGCGCTAGATTTGTCAGTGACCTTATTCGTCTAGTAGAGATCGTGAATTTGACACGTTATCGAAACAAAACTTTTTATTTAAGTATTTAAAGCTCATTCTGGCAGTTACTATTTAACTTTAAGAAAAAAAAAACACTAAATAGAATAGAAGAAACAACGAAGAAGACTTTAAAATAAATATCAACGTCCGTCAACGTCAAAGTTGAAAAAGATTTTTTATACGTGTTGGAAACTTGGGACAGTATTATTGTAGAAATACAGGAACCAACGCAAATAAAAGGAATTGTTAATAAAGGTACGCAAACCTTTTTTAAAGAAGTTGTTAATTATACATGAATCTGTACATTTCTATGATAGCTTAAACTTAGATAACTCCGATTCTTTGTTCAAATCTGGGATGTTGCGTATATTTGCACCAAAGCCATTAAAATTATATGTATGTAGGTACAATAAACGGGACATAGCGAACAAAATCGTGATCCGATAGTTTTGCCCTAGTGGTCACAAGTCTCGCAGTCTAGTGTGGTACGCCTGCGCGTCAAGTCGCATTCGTGTCCACCAAAATAAAAATATTTTCTAAGGAAATATTATGCCGAGTTGGGTATTACGATTTTGCAAATCTCGTTATTGTAAAACGACTGGACCTAACTTCGGTTTATTTTCATATGGATTATTTATATTTACTCAGTAATTAAAATTAAATAATTTTCATAGATAGATCTAAATTTGCTAATTTTGTAACAAACGCCCTCTATGGCTGAGTAGCTTCACTTGCAGAGACGTGATGTTGTTTATCGGTTTTGTTATCGATAATATGTATTATAGTAAATAATAAATAACACTTAAAATACAATACTGAAACTAATATAAATTTAAGTTTCCGAATGTTAATAAAGTAGAACCTGAAAAGTGATTCGTCAAAATTATGTCCTAATTTACTTACTTAATTTACGTCCTAATTTTTAAACACTTGTTTCAATCTATTCAAATGGGGAAAAATTAGTCTTAGTAATTTTTTTCAATATTATCGATACCTTTTTATCTTTATAATAAAATCCTAGCACAGGTTTTAGTTTCTACTTAGCGTCATCGTCACCCTGTATTGCCACACCTACAGATTTATCCATAGATCTACGGATTTTAGACCTCGCCTCGGATATACTTATGTTGATGTAAGATTTACAAATATTTGCAAACAAAAGTGTAAAAAAAAATAATTTTGCTACAAAACGCAGCCGACAAAATTTGCAAAAAAAAAATATGCGCTTTGTTGTCTTCTTAGCGTGTCGATGGCAATCTAAATGTACTCGGCCCAGAATTCGGCTATTTGTTTGGCGCCATCAGTAGCGTCGTAGCGTGCACTTTGTGACATAATAGGTCGACTTTACACAAAAAGCGTAATAAACTGAGTGCTATAATAATTCGGAGGCAAAGCAGGCACATTTAAAATTATTATATTTTAAATGTAAGTACAGACGCCAGCTCATCATGCTACTACAATCTGTCAAAATTAATGTCTGCTATATGCCGCTCTAAT
This sequence comes from Amphipoea lucens, assembly GCA_947508005.1. Classification (NCBI taxonomy): domain Eukaryota; kingdom Metazoa; phylum Arthropoda; class Insecta; order Lepidoptera; family Noctuidae; genus Amphipoea; species Amphipoea lucens. The sequence continues at coordinate 5,645,187 of OX382355.1, forward strand.
TTTGCTATATTGTACTAGATGGCGTCACTGAGACATGGGATCACAGTTTTTGTATGACATTTCTTTTGGTAGGGGAGCCCAGAGGGTTTTTGAGCAAGCATATCCAGGGCGAGAAGTTGATAGCTGAGTAGGTCTGGCATGAGGAGAGAACACCGAAAATATATTTAAAAAGTTTCTGGTAGGAGCCCCGTGGTCAGGAGTCAACTTTCAGATTTCAAAAAAGGGCCGAAAATAAAGTGATCTTCAGAGGCGTTGATTTTGCCATGATCGGGTCTTTTTTTTTTTTTTTCGCTGAGAAATGCGTTACGCATCCCCGCTTGTGGGTGACGACACGGGGTATGTGGGACTCCTGTCGGAATGCACTGAGATAAAGTACTACGTATAGAGAGGCTATCCGAAGCAAAAACAGTGTCATAACAGGATGACAGCCGGGGTGCTTGGCGGGGCGAGCGTACCGTAGATTCACTCAGCATTTGCTGCAGCGCGTAAACATTAGGTGTCGTCTCACCAAACTATAAAAGATGCAGCGCTAGACCTCTTAAAACGTATAGTTTTCTCGCGACCAAAACGTCGTAAGCGCCGGGAATTTCATGGCGTTTACGCGTTTAGCGTATGCAAGTGACTAAAATGAGTTGTTGCCGGTCGGCAACAAAGCATGGCGCAAAAATCTGGTTTGCGGCGTCGGTTCTATACGCTAGAGTAATAATAGTTCTATGTCGGAATGACACCGACAGTATACCCACTAAAACTCAGCGGTGTCCCCACATCGCCGTGATGGGAGGGCCATGGGAAACCGGCTCAGCCTTTACTTCCACAACCCTCCCGGCGCATGCCCGCCTAACTGGCGGGCCCCGCATGCCCCCCAGGTTGGGGGGCTACGGGAATAGCCGGGAGCACCTGGCCATTCCCGGGCATGATCGGGTCTGGCCTAACCCATAATGACTTAAATAGGCAAATCTGACGGAGAAATTGTGGGCTTTCTCCAAATCTGACGACTTTGAAAACTCCGATTTGGGCCATTTCTTAAAGGATATTCAGGGCGAATGAAAGTTATTCTGTGCAAAAGTGTTAATATCTGACGGGATGATGCCTTTTGGCAAATATGAGGAAATTCCATCAATTCAGAAAATTACCCAAAAGTGGCCATAATTTTGCATTTATCCCTAAATCAAGGAACCCAATAGCTTCAATTACTGTTTCCATTGGAATGTGACACGTTTGTGAAGATTTCTCGATATTCAGAAGTTTGAAAATACTAAACACTTGAACGTAATGATTAAAAGTTAAGTAGCAAAATTAAAACATCGTCGGAGTACACCATAAACAAAGTTGATTATTTCCATCCAGAATTTGATCCTTATTAGCGACACCATCGGGGAATATACGACAAAGTAAAGTAAAGGGCGCATTTTTAACAGAAAACAATTATTTTAAGATAGTAACAGTTTTTAAGTATATAGAATGTAAGTGATTTGTTCGTTTGCACTGTAGCAGTAGTTGTTTGGCCGTTAACTTATGTTTTTAATATAATAAATTATATTTTGAATTCATTGTTAAACCATAATTAATCAACATGTTTATCTGGTTTTAGTTAATCTTAAAAATGTCCACTTTCCTTTACTTTGGCGTATATCATTTTTTTCCAGAATTTGATCCTTAATAACGACACCGTCGGAGGGTGCAATAAAACAGGCAGTTTTTTTTTTTCAAAATCTACAAGTTCGATTCCTGGCTAGAGCAATTGATTTTTCAAAAATTTAATGATGCAGTTTTAGTATTCGTCAAAATCGATCCCGTGACTCATTTAAGAATTTTTCGGTATTACCTATAGTTTCAGATTTGGTCATCCACATGATGACTTGAAACATTAATTCTGCAGACGAACTAATCATTTCCCTCTTTTAGAAATCGGTTAGAAATAAATTTGTATCTCATGGTCTGTCATTTAATCTAGTTAACTAGCAGCTGGCGGCCTAAGCAGAAGTGTTGGGACTTATTTAACAAAACTCTTATAACGAACTATCACTGAGAATTGGAGGCGATATCAGTAACGATATCGAGCGCAGAGGTTCGTAGTTACAATACTCGTAAAACCTCGAATAGAAAAGTATTACGACGTAAACAAGTAGTTACTTTAATGTTTTCGTTAATTTTAGTAAGTATGGCTTTCCACCTTTGCCAGCTTTATCAAACAATTGACGGGCATCTCTCAATATTTTTTAAAACGTTGCTAGTTCGTTAGATAGCCCATAAGATGAGGATGTTTTTGAAATAATTGGTTTACTTGGTGTCATAGTAAAATGTTGAAATAATCAACTTTGTTTATGATGTACTCCGACGATGTTTTAATTTTGCTACTTAACTTTTTACCGACTTCACAAAAAGGAGGAGGTACTATATTCGGATGATTGCGTTTTTTTTTTTTTGTATGTTGTTCATTGAATACTCCGCCAATTTTCGACGGATTTTCAAAATTCTTTTTTTGTTCGAAAGTAGGTAGTTCTGAGGTAGTCCCACTGTCACCAAGTTAGGATCTGTTGATGGAATCTTAGAGAAATCGAAGGTAACCCTCAAATTTTATAGGCTCACTTATTGTTTTTCGCATATATTATGAAGTATCTTGTGTATTTGCGTATGGTTGTCACCATCTCAGGTAGCTGGGCTGATGATGGAAGGTACAACTCCTTAACAGTAAGAAGTTACTCGAACAGGCAAGGACTGTTTTAGTAAATTGTTTTGATGGGCATTTGCCACATTTGGTCTCATGATCAAGTCATGACTTGATGCTGCAGTCAGGATAGTCTGCAGAGTACCTAACTCCTCGACAACTAACAGCAGATATATCGTGTTTAGGCTCATTGAAAAGGGCTCGATGTGTGGATAATTGTACTGTTAATGAGGAACATCGAAGTACATAGAGACCTGATGCTGAAGCCAGGAGCATCAGAAAAAGTACAAACCATGAAATTACAGCACCGTAGTTATGTTTGGGCTCATTTTAAACAGGACTAAATTTTAAGTTCAATGCAATGTTGACATAAGTCTGGTCTGATGCTGCAGCCAGGATTATCAGCATCTAGTCTAAAAACATCAGGTAAGGATTTGATGATGGGATCCTGGAGAAATCGAAGTCACTCTTCAAATATTATAGGCACAACTATAGCGATTTGGGTATTTTTTATAGTAACTCGTGCATTTGCTCTCGGAAAGCACCATTTGGTGAAGTGGAACTGATGATGAAGACCACAGATGGCCACCGGAACTACTCAATAATATTTAAGTATTTCACGGGTTGCTATTCGATTACTTTAATATGGTTGCTAAGCAATTTATGCTCGTCACAATGTGAATGGTGATATGGAGCTGATCGTGGACCTGCAGAACTCCTCAAAAAATAGCTTCCCTGCATCGGGAAAAGCAATATTTTGTTTGTAAAAGGCGATGAGCACTAGGCTATTGTAACTTAGATAAATTATAAGCAGACCCACTAAAAAGTGTGAAATAAAAATTTTTTAAGAAAAAAAAACCGACTTCCAAAAAACACGACAAAGTGAAAAATAACTTTAATTTCGGAAGTCGGTGGCAAAAAACTAAAATACAGATCTAAAGACACCGACTTCCAAACCTAAAGCTATTTTTCACTTTGTAGTGTTTTTTTGGAAGTCGGTGTTTTTTTTTCTTAAAAAGTTTTTATAATCATTACGTTCAAGTGTTTAGTATTTTCAAACTTCTGAATATCGAGAAATCTTCACAAACGTGTCACCTTCCAATGGAAACAGTAATCAAAGCTATATTAGGTTCCTTGATTTAGGGATAAATGCAAAATTATGGCCACTTTTGAGTAATTTTCTGAATTGATGAAATTTCCTCATATTTGCCAAAAGGCTCCATCATCCCGTCAGATATTTATATATTCGCTATCAGGACATGTAGCACTACTGCACAGAATAACTTTCATTCGCCCTGAATATCGTTTTAGAAATGGCCCAAATCTGAGTTTTCGAAGTCGTCAGATTTGGGGAAGCCCACAATTTCTCCGTCACATTTGCCTATTTAAGTCATTATGGGTTAGGCCAGACCCGATCATGGCAAAATCAACGCCTCTAAAGATCACTTTATTTTCGGCCCTTTTTTGAAATCTGATTGACTCCTGACCACGGGGCTCCTATCAGAAACTTTTTAAATATATTTTCGGTGTTCTCTCCTCAAGCCAGACCTACTCAGCTATCAACTTCTCGCCCTGGATATGCTTGCTCAAAAACCCTCTGGGCTCCCCTATCATTTGCATAGCCTCTCTGTTGTACCTATCTTAAATCTCTTTGATTCGCACCCACATCTGCAATTGTGGAGCTTCCGCATTGGTTTGGACATCTGCATCCGTATCCGCGAAGCCAATCATCAATGCGGATGCAGATGAAGCGCAGGTTGCGACAAAAAAGAAATAGGGTGACGGCGGAAGGTGTCTGCTGATTAACCAATAGGAGCGAAGATTTTGGTGACAAGATCCGACGCATTTGTTATTGTTTGTAATTTTGTTTCTCGCAAATCAATCATAACTTGATCATAACGTCTTTAATTGCGCTTATCGTATGAACATTTAAGATTTTGAATGTAATTGTGAGTATACAGTGAGAATTGTTTTTTTTTTATGGATGTGAAAATCATCAAATGACCCCTCCCGCTCTGGGTGGAGCGGAAGGGAGCGTCAGAGTCTCACTGACTCAAACCATCCGTGTTCCTTCCTTAGCCCTTTATGTTCCGGGGTAGCGGTAACCCTTTCGGACAATCCTGCACCCTCGGCAGGCTTCGGCTCTGCCAGGCCCCTTCCTTTTTGCTGATATTGCTTTGAGGCGCGCGTGGAATACGTACGCGCCGTCCGGCACGGACCTGGTCCTGATCGGACGGTGAGCTATCCATTACTCTCCGTCCACAGGCCCGCGCCTACGGTGGCCGGGAGTCGTCACGCGGCTTCCGACGCCCGGAGCGTCTCCCGTGGCGGCTGCGACGTGAGGCTCTCACCCTCAGCCATCCCGCCACTTCCTTCACGAGAGGTCGCCGCCGCTGCCGATCGCCTCTACGAGGACACGGCGGTGTTCCGCCCAAGCGGGGCAGACCTCCACCGTATGCTCCACCGTGTCCTCTGGGCGATCCTCACAATGGTGACACCCGGGCGTCCCCTCCCGCCTGATGATGTGCAGGAACCTCCCGAAACATCCGTGTCCGGTGCGGACCTGCATCAGGCGATAGGTGAGGACGCTGTGACGCCTCTCTAGCCACTCCTCAAAGAGGGGTCTTATCGCCACTATCGTGGCGAGCCCTTGATAGTTTTCTGCAGTTAATAGTTTATCATAAAGTGAGATTTTCTACGGATCTTAAGATTTTAAGAAACTTCGTATGGGTATACGAAGTTTCTTAAAATCTTATGATCCGCAATCGCATCCGCATCCTACTATTCCTGAAAAACTATCCATACGACATTTGACAAAGTTTACTTCTTTAGCATATTTTCTGTCTAGGTTCAAAATGGGGTGTATGCTACGAAGTGACAAGATGTCGAAGTACAACATGTACCTGCAACCGGAGACTGCTTTCAACGTCCTCGATGAGCTCGGACAGTTGGGTTGTGTGCAGTTCATAGACGTATGTGCCTAGTACCGACATATTTTTTTTATTGGTTTCAGGGGAATACTTCTAAGTTGCAGCAATAGTTAGCAACAAACTTCATTTTCTATCTAATTTTTACCAAAGTTCTCAGTGTTCTCAAGTTTTATTGAATATTATGTTTGTATAAGGTAAACGGACATGTCTGCCGTATGCCGGACAAACTGTGGCCCCAGATAGCTAAGAACTGGTGCCCTGAGACAGTGAGTCGGGGTCGCGGCAGACCACGTAGGAGATGCCGGGACGATCTGGATAGGTTCCGTCAAAACTGAAAGGAGGACGCGCGGGCTCGCGAAAAGTGGAAGGACTGGAGGGAGGCCTTTGTCCAGAAGTGGGTCAGTATAGGCTATAAAAAAAAAGAGAAACGGAGATTCTGATTTTCTTCTTTCTTAATTCCAGATGAATCCCGAATTACAGTTGTTCCGAAGGAATCACGTAATGGAGGTGTGTCGTCTTTCTGAAATGGAACGTAAGCTTAACTTCTTAAAAACGGAAATGATTAGAAATAATATAGAACCGCTTGAACAGACGAAGCCATCTAAAGCAAGACCGCTTCATGAATTCGAGGAGTTGGAGGTAATTATCCTTTTTTAATCAACGTGTTTAATCCCACATCTGGGTAAAAGTCTCCCCATGTCCTTCCACTTTTCGCGAGCCCGCGCGTCCCCCTGTTCCCTGTGCGCAACTGTCTCTGTCCAATCTTATATAGTTTCATCGGCCTTTGCAGCTTCACAGCTTGACGATGAATGCACTCGGAGAGATGGGTACAGACACACTGGATGCCTCACAATGGAACGATTGTATGGGAGAGGTTGGACTTTAGCATTTCCGAGAAAAAAAAGTCTAATTTTTAAAAACGAATAAAACCATCGTATTTAGTTATCAAATGCCTTCAAAACTTGTGCTGACGAATTTCATTCTATCTCTCGTATTTCAAGAGTTAATTGAGAAAATGTGAAATTTTACTATGAAAATGACTGTATCGAGCTCTCTGCCGCCTGATTCCGGCCTCATTTCAAGTTGTGGGCTTTACTATCGCATTACGCATAGCAAAAGGTACATTTTCTGCTAAGACACATGGTGCGCCAAACGTGCACCTTCTGACATATAGGCCGATGTATTCTTTTACTGATCAAGCTCTTGCCTCCTGAATCTGATCCTATTTCATGTTGTGGTCTTTACTAGCATAATACACATACTAATAGCTGCATTTAGTGCTAAGACACATGGTGCGCCAAACGAGCACCTTCTGACATATAGGGCGATGTATGGGGGAAGTTGAACACAGGCATTTCCGAGAAAAAAAAATGCCTAATTTTAAAAACGAATAATGCCATCGTATTTAGCTATCAAATGCCTTCAAAACTTGTGCTGACAAATTTCTTTCTATCTCTTATTTCAGGAGTTAATTGAGAAAATGTGAAATTTTACTATGAAAATGAGTGAATCCGACTCTCGGCCTCCTGAATCTGGTCCTGTTTCAAGTAGCTATAAGTCTTACGAAACCAGTATACTATAAGGACAAAATATGTTTTTTGTTAAAAATAAGTATATAAACCAACCTGTATGTCAGAAGGTGCACGTTTGGCGCACCATGTGTCTAAGCACTAAGTGCAGCTCTTGGTATGTGTATTATGATAGTAATGACCACAACTTGAAACAGGACCAGATTCAGGAGGCCGAGAGTTAGATTCACTCATTTTCTTAGTAAAATTTCACATTTTCTCAATTAACTCCTGAAATACGAGAGATAGAAAGAAATTCATCAGCACAAGTTTTGAAGGCATTTGATAGCTAAATACGATGGCATTATTCGTTTTTCAAAAGTAGCCTTTTTTTCTCGGAAATGCCTGTGTTCAACCTCCCCCATACATCACCCTATATGTCAGAAGGTGCTCGTTTGGCGCACCATGTGTCTTAGCAGTAAATGCAGCTCTTAGTATAAGTATTATGCTAATAAAGACCACAACATGAAATAGGATCAGATTCAGAAGGCAAGAACTTGATCAGTAAAAGAATACATCGCCCTATATGTCAGAAGGTGCACGTTTGGCGCACCATGTGTCTTAGCAGTAAATGCAGCTCTTAGTATAAGTATTATGCTAATAAAGACCACAACATGAAATAGGATCAGATTCAGAAGGCAAGAACTTGATCAGTAAAAGAATACATCGCCCTATATGTCAGAAGGTGCACGTTTGGCGCACCATGTGTCTTAGAATCGAGTGCGATGCGCGCTCGGAAACGGTTGCGCATCACACTTCGATACGAATAATTTAATTCGCGCTTAGCACGGCATTAGCCGTCGCCGTCATGGGTTCCGAAAAACTCATAGTCAACGAGCTCCTGACGTTCCTGCAACATCAACTGGACGTCATGGACGAAGTTAGCCTCATGCAGATCTGCACCTTGAGCTACACCGAAGACGAGATACGCAGTGCAAAGACGACACTGTACACGTCGCTCGACTTAGCCGACCGAATGCCGTCCCGCAGGAGGGACGAAAAGGGAGAGAGGAGTCTCCAAGCCATGTTTCGGGTGTTTAAGGAGACTGACCCTGACGACGTGCCGACCTTTGTGGCAAAGGAGCTGCGGAAGCTGCCCCCCGTCACTTTTGACCACGTCGATGTCACCAGGCTGCTGAAGGATATTGTTACTCTGAAGGCAAGCCTGGCCGAGATGAAGATCAAGCTTGATGCGTCTCAAAACACCATCAGTGAGTTGCGTGCCGATATAGTTGACTTACGCAATACTGTAGCGGTATGTAGGTCACCTGAGTTCGCATCAAAGGTGAACACTCGCCGTGGTGCAAACAACGCATCGCTGTCCAGTTTCGAGTCAGCGAAATTTGACTTGTCACCGGCCGCTGTCACTGCAAACGATGCATTACCGCGCCCCGCCGATACCGCCTCTACCTTCGTAGAGGCGTCGCCACAAGTTAGCACGTCAACACCTCGCCGTGCTTACTCAGCAGTCGCTGCACATCCTCCCATGCAACAAATGGAGCAGCAACAGAAGAAAGGTTTTGCCAAAAGTGCAAAGTCAATGGAAGGGGCATCTAGGAACCGCAATGGACCGGCTCCCAGCATCTTGGCTCCAGCCCCGAAGAAAGGGCAGGCAGACAAGGAGGGCTTCGTGACGGTGGAGTCGAAGCGTAGGAAGCCCACTTGCCGTAATCGATGTGGTACTGCACTGGCGGGACCAAATATTTTGCTGCGTCCTGCAACACCGTCGACGCAGCTGTACGTATCCCGTCTGCATCACTCCACGGTGGCTGAAGACATTGTGGAATACATCAGAAGCAAGACCAAGTGGACCTTGAGAGTAGTGAAGTTGGAATCACGCCACAACATAAACTTCAAATCGTTTGTGGTGAGGGTTCCGACTCAGTACCTGGAAACCTTCATGAAGGAAGAGTTTTGGCCGAAAGGTGTAGCGTACCGACGTTTTCGTGGAAGGTTACGCGACACCACGCGGCGCAACACGACGCCGACACTTCGTGCACAATAGTTAGTTTTTATAATTAAAATATGTATGTTTAGGTTAAGGTATTTATCTATGGGCCTGCGTCGCCTGAAATAAATGGATTATTATATTATTATTAGCACTAAATGCAGCTCTTAGTTTGTGTATTATGCTTATAAAGACCACAACATGAAATGGGATCAGATTCAGAAGGCAAGAACTTGATCAGTAAAAGAATACATCGCCCTATATGTCAGAAGGTGCACGTTTGGCGCACCATGTGTCTTAGCACTAAATGCAGCTCTTAGTATGTGTATTATGCTTATAAAGACCACAACATGAAATAGGATCAGATTCAGAAGGCAAGAACTTGATCAGTAAAAGAATACATCGCCCTATATGTCAGAAGGTGCACGTTTGGCGCACCATGTGTCTTAGCAGTAAATGTACGTTTTGCTATGCGTAATACTATAGTAAAGCCCACAACTTGAAACAAGGCCGGAATCAGGCGGCAGAGAGCTCGATACAGTCATTTTCATAGTAAAATTTCAATGTATATCAGAACCGCGGGTGTACTTTTCAGATCTGCCTAAATTTATTGCAATTATTTGGTACCTTCTGTGTACCTTTACGTACCTCTCTTGAAAATCTGTGTACCTACACCCGTACAGTGATATTTAAAAAATTAGGTACACCCGCCATCCTGATGTCAGGACCGCGGGTGTACTGCTAACTCATATATGTAGCTAAGTACACTCTATAAGTAGATTTGGTACCTCTTGTGTACCTGCAGAAACAAGTAATAAATAAAAAAAATACTGTCAGGTTGCTGCGAAAAGTAAAAAAAAACAATTTTCTTTCTATGACGTTGTTATAATTGACACATTCTGCAATCATACATTTAGAGCTTTTTGTTACATGATTACAAAGGTCGTCATAACACTGCCATCGCTTGCCTCTGAAACAATGTGATCTGTAATGGCCAATACACTTAATATTATCTGTTTTAGGACCCGAAGGTAAAAATTCAATAATACCAAGCAAGGAATATGTCTTATCGTGTAATGTTATACTACGAGGCACATCATCTAAACATATACTTTCGGACTGACTTAGCTCAAACGACACAGTGTTGTGAAGTACATAACTGAATGTTCTTATTCCCTTGCAATTGTCGTGAATCGGGTGAAGTGAACACTTCACGCGATCCACATCAAAGCTCGCGCCTCAGGCTGTATTGACTAGTCAGTCTAGGAAAAAAAAACAACATTGAGTTTCGGGCTAAGTTTCTGTTTTGCTATTTTATTGTAAAACCCCACAAAATATTAAAGTTTTGACCACTAAAATACCTACTAGCTTTGAAATTATATAAAATGGTCGATAGAATTAGCATAAAAATTATTATTAAAATCTCGATTATGATTGTAAATGTATGCTTGGTCAATACCTAGTATCAGGTGGGATGACACTGATAGTTCACTCCACGCTCATTTCGCCTAAGTTTTCACGGTGAGACGGTTACAGAATCGCACGGCAGCGTTAGAAAATAGTGAGAAACGATAAACCAAGTATGTCAACAACAAAATTATGTATCAATTTTATTATCTATTATCTATATGTAAATACTGGTACCTATGTATCTATTTCGGTCTTGGAACTGAATGGAAATAATTTCATATTTTATTATTATTGACTAGCTTCTGCCCGCGACTTCGTCCGCGTGAAATTCGTACTTTCCTCTAAAAGTTTCGAAAATGTATGTTGGTATGATCTTTATAATTAATTTAGATAAATAAGTATTCGGGCCAATTTTTAAGTTTATAGAACAAAGGAATCAGATTTTTCAAATAAACTGTATCCCCGCTTTTCACCCCCACAGGGGTGGAATTTTATAACTTGACTCAGTTTATTTATACCAATTTTCGATGTATATCAGAACCGCGGGTGTACTTTTCAGATCTGCCTAAATTTATTGCAATTATTTGGTACCTTCTGTGTACCTTTACGTACCTCTCTTGAAAATCTGTGTACCTACACCCGTACAGTGATATTTAAAAAATTAGGTACACCCGCCATCCTGATGTCAGAACCGCGGGTGTACTGCTAACCCATATATGTAGCTAAGTACACTCTACAAGTAGATTTGGTACCTCTTGTGTACCTGCAGAAACAAGTATTAAATAAACAAAATACTGTCAGGTTGCTGCGAAAAGTAAAAAAGAAACAAATTTTCTTTCTTTGACGTTCTTACTATTTTAAAAAAATATAGTAACGACGTCAGAGAATAAATAAATAACAATCTTCGGTAATCGAACCCAGAACCACCACGTTAAGCATGTATTGTGGCCATACCAGGAATCCCGAATCCAGAACCTCCGCATAACATTTAGTCATTACTAGCTGCGCCCCGCGGTTCACAACCTTTCGCCTTTATAATATTAGTGTGAGCGTGATTGTGTGCCCATACCGGGAATCAAAACATGAAATTAACGGACACAAATTATACACAGACTCAGGACAATACTTTGTGTGATCCGCAAATTGTTGTTCTCTGTGGGGATCAAACCCACAACATCGTGTTCAGCAGTCGTATTACGACCACTGAACCACCCGAGGCAGTCAAAACAAAATTTTTTTTGGTTGCATTTGTATAACTCTGGTGCAAGGACGCAGTCATTATATTTCCTTGTTGCCTCTGTTTCCTTTATGATTATCCTGATATCAATTATAATAAAATATGAAATTATTTCCATTCAGTTCCAAGACCGAAATAGATACATACCAGTATTTACATATAGATAATAGATAATAAAATTGCTGCATATAATTTTGTTGTTGACATACCTACTTGGTTTATAGTTTCTCACTATTTTCTAATGCTGCCGTGCGATTCTGTAACCGTCTCACCGTGAAAACTTAAGCGAAATGAGCGTGGAGTGAACTATCAGTGTCATCCCACCTGATACTAGGTATTGACCAAGCATACATTTACAATCATAATAGAGATTTTAATAATAATTTTTATGCTAATTCTATTGATCATTTTATATAATTTCAAAGCTAGTAGGTATTTTAGTGGTCAAAACATTAATATTTTGTGGGGTTTTACAGTAAAATAGCAAAACAGAAACTTAGCCAGAAACTCAATATTGTTTTTTTTTTCTTTTTTTTCCTAGACTGACTAGTCAATACAGCCTGAGGCGCGAGCTTTGATGTGGATCGCCTGAAGTGTTCACTTCACCCGATTCACGACAATTGCAAGGGAATAAGAACATTCAGTTATGTACTTCACAACACTGTGTCATTTGAGTTAAGTCAGTCCGAAAGTATATGTTTAGATGATGTGCTCGTAGTATAACATTACACGATAAGACATATACCTTGCTTGGTATTATTGAATTTTTACCTTCGGGTCCTAAAACAGATAATATTAAGTGTATTGGCCATTACAGATCACATTGTTTCAGAGGCAAGCGATGGCAGTGCTATGACGACCTTCGTAATCATGTAACAAAAAGCTCTAAATGTATGATTGCAGAATGTGTCAATTATAACAACGTCATAGAAAGAAAATTGTTTTTTTACTTTTCGCAGCAACCTGACAGTATTTTCTTTATTTATTACTTGTTTCTGCAGGTACACAAGAGGTACCAAATCTACTTATAGAGTGTACTTAGCTACATATATGAGTTAGCAGTACACCCGCGGTTCTGACATCAGGATGGCGGGTGTACCTAATTTTTTAAATATCACTGTACGGGTGTAGGTACACAGATTTTCAAGAGAGGTACGTAAAGGTACACAGAAGGTACCAAATAATTGCAATAAATTTAGGCAGATCTGAAAAGTACACCCGCGGTTCTGATATACATAAATTTCACATTTTCTCAATTAACTCTTGAAATACGAGAGATAGAATAAAAATTCGTCAGCACAAGTTTTGGTAGGCATTTGATAACTAAATACGATGGCACTATTCGTTTTTCAAAATTAGAATTTTTTTCTTGGAAATGCCTAAGTCCAACCTCTCCATACAATCGTTTCACTGCGTGCCTGCGGGACGACATCGCCGTCGATATAGGCCGCGGCGAAGGTGGTGTGACGATCTGATCATGTTTGCGGGCCGCAGAATGGTTTGAAAGAATATAGGGGAGGCTTTTGCCCAGCAGCGTGACACAATGCAGTCTAAAAACTAAAAACATGAAACTATGAAAGCTTTTCTTAATCAAGTTGATCGGGGGATATGTAAAAAGCACTCCTATCCACGTTATGGAAAGCGACCTGTGCTTGCCTCCACTTTACATTCGTAGAATGTATCTAGCCGGTAAATTTTGGATGAAATCCAGGTCTCTGATTAATAATCCTACCATTTTAGTACTAAATGAACTTAGTTCTTTTATAGATCAAAGATACTGGAGGCGAAAGAAGATCCCTACACTTATTACTATCCACAATAAGTTCAAACATAGAGTAATTCATTCTAGTGATTTGTTGGACATGTACTCTTTAAACTATTGGATGACTTACTATAATATCACAGATATACTAAAACCACAATTAGACATCATCACCGGTCCAAAGAGATTTTGCGATACTACAACATTACGTAATGAGTGCATAGATTTTCTTGAAGGCCAGTATACAGGATACTTTAAAATTTTTACCGACGGGTCTAAAGAAGGCAATAATTTCATGGGAGTAGCATTCTTTGACCCTCAATCTGACACTTTCATGAAATTCAATATTTGTAACAATATTTCGATCATGTATTTAGAACTTTTAGCAATTGGTGAAGCATTGGCTTATATAGAATCTATTGAACATACCAATTTTATTATTTTAACAGACTCTAAAAGTTCAGTCCAACATTTAGCTCGATGTACCTCTGGCATCAGAGGAACACCGATAGCTTACAAAATTATAGACTCCATTATCAGATTGAGGGTCAATTCGAAAAATGTCATCATACAATGGATTCCCTCCCACATAGGCATAGTAGGTAACGAAAGAGCAGACCAATTGGCAAGACTTGCTTCAAGTGACGGCATGCCGTTAGACATCCAGCCTTTTTATACAGATTGCATGAGATTTATACGCGAACATTGTTTTTTAAACTGGAAGGAACACTTTGATCGGAGGTCTGTGGAGAAGGGGATTTGGTATAAGACAATACAAACAGAACCATGGCAATCTCCATGGTTCGATTCCTGTTGTTTTGGCAGAACAGAAATTGTGACAGCTCTCAGACTTCGTTCTGGACATATCCCTTTAAATAAGTTCGCATTTCTAATGAAAAAAGTTCCTTCCCCCAACTGCACAGAATGTGGGAAAGTGGAAGACGTTCTTCACATCATGGTGGAGTGTGCCCGGAACGAAGATCTCAGAGCTGAGTTAACAATACATTTTGGTCTTGATGTGAGAGAGGTGGGGAGATGCAATAATATTTTAGCGTCCCCCTTGTCAGAAACAGCCAGGCTATTGTATAGACTTGTGCAGATTGGTATTCGTAGAAGATAGGTATTCACATTTAATTACTGTATTATGTTTATAAAATGATGTTTATATAATATTATAAGATAGCCTTACGGAGCGACTTAGTCATGTTGACCAAGCTCCTTAATAAAGATTATAAAAAAAAAAAAAAAAAGTTGATCAAATAAAATTTATCAATATAAAAATGTTTATCCCATTAGGTTACGCTAGAAAAATGGAAAGACGATGTTCAAGAGATGAACATAAATGAAGTCGCTTTATTAAAGGATTATTTGGAGTTGGTCGAGTATCACTACTTATTGATGTACATTGGACCCATGCTAGGAGACACAGAAATAAAAAAAGAAACTTTATTCTCAACGTAATTATAAGTATACTTATTTATTAATATTCATAATAAAGTAACCCAACTCACGGATTCCTTACAGCTTAGTTCCCTCTCCTCAACCGAAACCTTCCCAAGTATTTGGGTATGTTAGACATCAAAACAATCGTTTGGATAAAGTGTTAAAATATAATCTTTTATCAGGTGGAAACAAGGTGCCTTCAACGGTTGGGTCAAGCCAGTTTTGATGTATTCTTTCGGCATACTTAAATCGATTCAGACGTAACTTAAGGCGGCGCCGACCGCACAGTGGCGCCTTCATCTTTTTTTTTTATAATTTCTTTTATTTTAGAAGGAAAATGCATAAAATAAGCACGTTAAGTTGTGCTCCACAAGATTATACGTTAATATTATTACAAACGGTAGTTTTACATTGTTTAATTTTGTTATAATCACTAAAACGGATAATTTAACCACTTTTCATTCATTCATTTCATTTATTTATTCAGACAAAAAATATCCATCAAATGACAAGCACACACATTTAACACAACATAAAAATATTAAATAACATCTAAGTACTTATACAGAATCAAACAAAATAAAAATAATAAATAAAAATTTAAAACAACAAAATACAGAATATAAGTAAAAACAGAATAATTTAAAATAACATTACCGAATACATTTAAAAAATAATAATTCCGTTCCGTTTCCGTTTTAGTAATTATATATGATTTGTCGCCGAGATGAGACTGCGACTAGATTTTGAACGTTTTAAATTACGAGAATTGACCTTCTGATCTCAGTCTCAATCTGTCAAAAATTCCTCTAATTTCCGTATACATATATTTGACAAGTTTTTGACATTGATTGTCGCTGAGATGAGATTGCGGCGAGATTGGGAACGTTCCTAATTACGGAGATTGCCCTTCAGGTATGTTCCCGATCCAGTTATCGAGAATGGTCACGCCACATTGTACTGGGATCGATCTATCATCACCGACAGGACTATTGTAGCCAATAAACCTAATACCTACTGAGGTGATAGATCGACGAGAGCGTCGTGCAATGATTGTTGATATCGCTCTCCCTCATGACGATCTCTTGAAAGTTGAGAAAGATAAAAAAAACAAGTGTATCTTCACTTGGCACACGTGGTTGTCGATGTGGGACGTAGACTCTGTAATCATTGTACCGATAATCATTACGGGTAATGGCTTAACAGCGGGGAGCCTCTCATTGCGCGGCTGGGTCGAGGGCTTGATTCAGAAAACAGTACTCCTGGATACGGCACGCATAGTGATGAGGTTCTTCTCTGTAGAGCCCTGACCACCGGCAGCTTGGACCCTGTCCCTGATGTCACATTGGTACTTGCCCGGATTTGAACCCATAACCTTGTAATTTTGAAGCGAAGCCTTAACCACTACATATTACACTAAAAAAAACGTAGTTGCCACAATCAAGATTTTGTTTAGATTGACTAAGTAACTTGTTTGCATCTGAGCCTATCAAGCACAATGATCACAGCTACTACTTTAATTTGATTGAGATTTGAAACGGTATCTTGATTGGAGTTATCACAAAACCTATTTGCAGCAATCAAGTTGCTTGATTGACACAACTAACTTACTTCGTTGTTTTAACTCTTCTACAATGATGTCATGTTAAGGGTAATCAAGAAACTTGTTTGAGCGTTCAATCATTTGAATTAGTATTGCTGCTATCATGTCGTGATGATCAACTTAACTAAGATTTTTAATCTAAACAAGATATCGTCAATCACGTCGGTGCTCAGGCTAAAAAGTCAATTGATTGGAGTGCATTTTTTTCAGTGTACATTTTCAAAGATCATGTATTCAAATGCTTTTCAGGAAGCCGTCTGCTAAATCCCGGAAGGAAAAGGGTGGTGGTCGGCTGATGGTGGTAACGGGAGTGGTGCGACGCACCAGGAGCTTCGCCTTTGAAACAATGCTGTGGAGGATCTCTCATGGTATCATCTACTTCAAACAGGCGTCTGAAGATAAGATCGTTATTGATCCTCAGTCAGTATGTAACAGTATCCTTACTAATTGTACAAGTAATTTTTTACTTTTTAGCGTTTGAACCTTATAAGGTATACAGAACCTTTATTAGATCACTTTCTTTGTCCGTTTGTTACTGTACCAATTGTATTGCGCTTTAAAGTAAACTGCGCATTCATTTTTTTTTTATAAAGGTTAGTTAATATACTGCACAGGCAAAAGGCAGCTAAGTAAGCTGCACCTATTTTTGGTAAGTTTGTATGTTCCGAAATAATAAAACCAGAACCTTAATAATGTCAGTTTCTTGTCCGTCAGCCGCAGAGGTTTTTCTCGAGACCAATGCAAAAGGAATTTGAATTATGGCATAGTGTGAGGTCTCGACGACGCGCGCTCAGATCGTCAGTCAAAAAATTACCCCCTTGTCTCACAGATTCATAACGCAAAAATTTAGATTTCAACAGAGTTATTAGATATTAATCCTTATTTTACAGGAAAATTGTAATCCTACCATCACACTAATATTATAAAGGCGAAAGTTTGTGAGGGTGTGTGTGTGGGGGGGGGGGGGTGTATTTATATGTTTGTTACTTCTTCACGCTTTAAACGGTTGGACCAATTTTGATAAAATTTTGTATGGAGGTAGCTGACACCCTGGATTAATCTTTAGGCTACTTTTTATCCCGATATTCCCACGGGATCGACATTAACGCGGGTGAAACCGCGGGGCGCAGCTTGTAATAATATAAATGTTAAAGTTTGTATGTTTGATACTCATTCACGCAAAGACGGTTGTACGGATTTAGATGAAATTTGGCACACAAATAGTTCATGACCTCGATTAGCACAGAGGTTACTTTTTATCCCGGTAGTACGTCCCCGTGGAATATAATTTTTGACCTCCAGGCTGTCGAAATCCCGGGCAAAACCCAGTACTTGTTAATATAATTCCTCTGTTTTTCTCTCACCGTGCGTTCGCAAGGAGAAGCTAATGTATGAAACTGCCATCATCATCATCATTCTGCTGCCCTTATCCCAATTTATTTGGGGTCGGCGCAACATGTCTTTGCCTTCCATACTATTAGTCGTGTAGTCCTCTAACCAAGTCATCATTCACACAGTCCATCCATTATTTCCTTGGTCTTCTCCTACTCTTATAGCCATCGACATTCATACTGAAAACTCTCCTCACGACATTATCCTTATCCCGCCGTTTTACATGCCCATACCATGATAACCAATTTCTACACGACTTTTTAGTTATACCTAATAATTATGGCAATCTGTGTGCACGTCATTCAGATCTCACATAATGCCAAAACTTAAGTTCCTACATTGCATAGTTCTCGAGGAGATTCCCCCTGTCATTCCGCTTTATCAGAAATATTTAAACAATTTTACAGCGCCAAGAAATACGGAAAATTGCCTTTTTAGTGATCTGCCAGGGTGAAGCACTGGCAGGACGTATACAAAAGATTTGCTCTGGATTTCAAGTTAACACTTTCCCTATTCCCGATACGTTAGAAAGTAGATTGACGCTGCAGTTACAACTACAAGAGAGAATCACTGATTTAGAACAGGTAATAAAAATAATATTTAATAAAAAAAATCGGTGTATTCCCGTTCGTCCCATCGACTTCGTCCCACGAGGGGGACGAACGGGAATTCGTTATTTTTTTCCCGATCGTCCCACTAATTTTATTGATGGGACGAACGGGAATAATTTATTAATTATTTTCATGTATTCCCGTTCGTCCCATCGACTTTTTTTGTTTGTTTTTATTTAATGATATTGTAATACAGAGGTGTTACTTAATTCTAAACTCGCCAAACATTTACGTTTTATGTCGAGAGGTCCCCGTCGTGAGACGAACGGGAATTCCCAAAAATAATATTAAAGGAGAATGGGTATTTTGGTACTCGCTCCAATAGCAATCATTGGATAGGTCTTTTCATCAGGAAAAATATTTACTATGGCGACTTGTCCGAAAACCACGGGAAGCCCCCAAAGTTCCAGTTTTAGTTGATATCATAATTGCAAATACGATAATATTATATACCTATCATGATTGAAGATAAAAAAAAATAAAAATGTTAAACAACATTATTTAAAACGAGAAATGTATTGTGTTACTACAGTTTTCATCACTGACCCCGGCGCCTCTTTTGGACATTGTTACCCGCTATAAACGTTTATCTTGGCTAGTGTTGAGGACTATTGTTGTGCTTATCGATTTGGATCATCGTTATGGAAGAACATCGCAACTGTGTGATGTGTCGGCGAGGCCTACATCATACTAGATACCAACAGCATGTTTTAACAACTGGTCAAGGACCGCGGTTCGCCGATCGGCGACGAAACAATAGAAAATCAATTGTGTCTCATTAACGGCGCTTGACAGAATACCGAACATCAAGAATGGTACGGCAGTACTTAAAAGTTGACCTTATGTGTACAGTACCCGGCGATAAATATTGCACATCGATCTTTGGAAAGAGACAATCGGCTAATTTCGGCTTCGTAGAGCGTTATCTCTGTCGCACGAAATACAAACAGTCCGGTATCTATTAGGAGCTGTTAAAACAATTATGATTTCCTTCTTTTGATAAAATTCTTTTTATTCTTTGTATAAAATACACCAATTTTTCTATAAATGATGCTTTAGATTGGGGTAAAATAAAAAGGTTCCCCTATTTTTCATAAAAATGCCATAGTACAACTATAAATTATTTAAATTTGGGGGTGTTAACAACTCTAGATATATATTTTGAACTGGACGCGACCGCACTCTATCGCACTTGAACAACGACTGACAAAACGTCAGTTAACGTCACATAGGTAGTGTGCGACAGAGATAACGCACTACGAAGCCGAAATTAGCCGATTGTTCCTTTCCAAAGGTCGATGTGCAATATTTATCGCCGGGTACTGTATACTATTAGGGTTAAAGGTTACCAAAAATGTTCATTGATTTTAAAATCGCCGCAGCTATGTTAAATAAGTTCCACATACCCATCGATGACAAAATTCACTAAAGGCCTTCCTAAATATAATCAGAGAGAAAATAGGTTCCCCGAATCTACTTTATGATTATGTAGAAAGAAAACGTTTGAATAGCCGAAGAGCGGATTTTCAAAGAATAGAAAGTCATGGAATACGGGACTTCCCACTACTGACGGAAGAACAGATTATTTTACTTTCTTTGGGCACCTATCAACTGAAGCTAGCCCGATCCTACTGCAACGAGCATTTATCAAATGGACTATACATTTAAGAAATGTACAGAGAAAGCGCACTCCAGGATTTAAATGAATATGACATAAAAAAAGATGCTTGGCTTTTACGCGGACGCATACAGTCGTGTCACGTATGTTCAAGAACTTATTATTGTTATTTATTGATAAAAAACAATGTTAATGAAAACGAAACCAATATCCATAACATTTCATGCAACTATTACTGCACGTGTTTGACCGTACGACGAACAGTCGGCACTTGTGCTCATATAGTTTCAATCGTGTGGTATCTAATATATGTCAGACATGAAGGCTTCACTGCTCCTGCAGCGTTCCTCAGCAATGTCATTATTGATATATGCGCCTGAGGCTTTCGCGACTAACGTGTCCAAGTCAAGCATTGCTAACAGTTTCGCATCAGGTGCAAATAAGTGACGGTAGTTCAGCAGCAAAATAAATCGCATGTGAAAAAACGTCTACCTGATTTTTTTGATATATAGATAAAAAGGAACTCTCTAACAAGGGAACGTCGGTCCGCACATTTCTTTTTATTTTTAAAATTTGTTTATAATTAAATTCAACGAAGTGTAATGTTTTCTACTGCTGACTAAAATAGATTCAAAGGTTTAAAGTAAAACTCCTTCGTTTTATTGAGCATCAAGCTCCAGTGTCTCGTCGTAGACAGATAATAATGAAACAAAAAAAATAACGTTTCTTACTTTTGTTATTTTTTTCTTTTTTTATTCCTGAGTGTTTATTCATATTAGTACCTATTAAGCAAAATACACATGATTCTATACAAGACAACTATATAGTATCACCATTATCTTAACATAATCAAACAAAACAACAAAAAAAAATTTAATATTTAACACAAAATAACTCCGTTCCGACAGCAAATGGAGACAAGCGACTCTGTTATCATTAATCCTTGTAAAAAGACCTTTCCAATGATACATAGTATATTATAGCTATTGGGCCGAGTACCAGGCTTCATACATATTTATTGTATACATATTTGCCAAACTAAGAAACAACGATTAAACATTTTACACACAAAATTAATTAGTGGGATGAATGGCACTAATCTAAGAACATATTCCCATTCGTTCTTCTAAAATCCTGAATGGGACGATCGGGAACAAATTTAATATTATTTTTGGACCGATTTTTATTATATTCTTTGATTTGTTGGATTTGTCTCAGCCCCGAATAGCAGAATAACTATTAAAATGTGGACACACATTATTTTTTAAAAACTGTTAATATCTTAAAATAATTGTTTTTTGATAAAAATGCGCCCTTTACTTTACTTTGTAAGATAGTAACAGGTTTTAAGTATCTAGAATGTAAGTGATTTGTTCGTTTGCACTGTAGCAGTAGTTATTTGGCTGTTAACTTATGTTTTTAATAAAATAAATTATATTTTGAATTCATTCCTTAATCATAATTAATCAATTTGCTGATGCGATTTTAGTTAACCTTAAAAATGTCCACTTTCCTTTACTTTGCCGGGTATCATTTTCTCAGAATTTATACCTTATCGACACCGTTGGAGGGTGCAATAAAACAGGCGGTGTATTTTTTTTTTTTCAAAATCTACAAGTTCGATTCCTAGTTCCCTTCAAATTAGGCGCAAAGTGCCGCGCGACAGTAGCGCCGCTGTAGCGCTATGGCCGCGCTGCTTTGTAAATCCATACAAATGAAAACCGCGCGACTGCAGCGCTGCAGCTGCGCATCAGTTCATCGATCGACTAGTGACGGTGCGCACGAAAGTCAGGTTGAAGAATTTATCGATGAGGTTGAGAGTCATCCAGCAATATGGGATTCGAAATCCGACAAGTACTGCAGTAGAATCGAAAGTAAAGTAAAGTAAAGTTTATTGACAGTATAAAAGAACAAACCTTACACACAAATCCCAACAATCCTGTGATTTGTGAATACTAGTACAAAAAAAAATATATATATAATAACGTATGTCTAATAAATACCTGTGTATATGCGGTTGTTTGGGCTTAATTCACACTGACCTCCGTACTAGTAAAATCTGTATCACGGCAGGTCAGTCTTCCTCGTTCACAAACACTCACACACTTCCACACAATTAAAGATAATTTGCATTAGACTACTAAATAAATCACTGAACAATGAGTATGGTTATAAGAATACAGGTGATACTTAGCGGGTACTTTTTATCATTCGATGGATTTGATGACAATAATAACGAGGGTAATTATAAAATATTAAAAGTATATGCAAAACTTTCAGACAAAAAAAAAAAGTTTGGATCTTATGAGTTCTGGTTATGAACTTATAACAACAAAATATCAAGATAAAAAAATAAAACTTGTGTCACTAATAAGTAACAAAAAAAAAAATAATAAAAAGGAGATTATAAACGTAAGGATGAACTGATTTATTTATGTGAAATGTGAAATGTAGGTTACTGAATGCGTGTGTAGATGAGTAGAATATGAAATAGTTTGAAATAATGTATGTATAAAATAGTGTATGTATTTTTGTAGATCTATTTATGATATGGATATTAAGTTTTTCTGTGTTATTATAGTTCATTTCGATGAGATATTATATAAGAAAATATATTATAAGAAAATAAAAGGTTATTTATTTTCTTATAATAGTAAAATAGATTATATATGAAAAAATAGATTATATATGAAAATAAGGTTTGGGAAGAAATATGAGATTTGAAAGAAATTGAGAATTTCAGAAACAAGATTCAGCTCGTTGACATATACTATATAATGGCAACGTTTTCTTAGGTTTCCTTATTTTTCTTTGTCCAAAATCCTTTTTCGTTTTAATAGCAGTATCATTAAAAGCAGTGTTTTTTCGTCAGAGTCCATAGTGAAACTGTAAAACGTGAAACGCAGTTTTAATATTCATTAAAATTTAATTATTACGTTTAATTGTATAATATTTTCAAACTTCTTAATATCGAGAAATCTTCACAAACGTGTCACCTTCCAATGCAAACAGTAATCGAAGCTATTAGGTTCCTTGATTTAGGGACAAATGCAAAATTATGGCCACTATTGGGTAATTTTCTGAATTGCCAAAAGACTCCATCATCCCGTCAGATATTTATATATTCACTATCAGGACATGTAACACTATTGCACAGAATAACTTTCATTTGCCCTGAATATCCTTTTAGAAATGGCCCAAATCTGAGTTTTCAAAGTCGTCAGATTTGGGGAAAGCCCACAATTTCTCCGTCAGTTTTGCCTATTTAAGTCATTATGGGTTAGGCCAGACCCGATCATGCCAAAATCAAGAGCACTTTATTTTCGGCCCTTTTTGAAATCTGAAAGTGGATTCCTGACCACGGGGCTCCTATCAGAAACTATGTAAATATATTTTCGATGTTCTCTCCTCATGCCAGACCTACTCAGCTTTCAACTTCTCGCCCTGAATATGCTTACTCAAAAACCCTCTGGGCTCCCCCTACCATCATGCACATGTTCATTATTTTAGTATGCGTAAGCTCAGGAGCGTCAGTCGTAGTCGTGGCCGCGACGCTGTCCGAGTCACTAGTGCTTATTGTGTTCACGTCAGATTTATACACCGATTACCGTCCTATTTATACTATTTATCCAGCATGGAAACTAAGGTAAGATGACATACGTCAAGTCGTCAACAGACAATTTTAATTTTTTTTTGTATTACGTTTTTAGAATAATAGGCTTTTGCCACTACAATTTTGAATGTGCGTTTTTGTCTGTAATAAATAAACATCTTTTCTTTCTTTCTATATTAATTTAAAAAAATGATTTGCTACAGGGTCGAAGGATGATAGTTAGAGGATATCATTTTCTGAAGAAAGAAAAATTATGAAAAAAGAAAAGATATTTACCGTATCAAATGCAGAGCCTAACTGTGATTTGTCTCATTTACGAAATATTTCGCAGCGCACAGCTGAACCTCTGTAGCTTCAGCTGTTCAGAGTTGGTACAAACTGTCCAACGGATATTAAAAGAAGAGAAAGAATTACCATCTTCTTCAAAATTCACTTCTCCTATGAAAAAAGACGTAAGAAAGACGATAAAACATGTATCGATAGTTTCACAGCAGATGTTATTCGGAGAACGATACATAATTTTTACATCATCCAGAAAGAAGTCATTGCACTAGCTAAATTCAGATTCGATTTGAATGAAAAAATCCGGCTTTGACGGCACTGTCTCGAAACACTTCGAAAGTTATTGCAGAAATTAGGCTTCAAATGGCGAAAAACTGATAGCGACCGTAAAGTTCTGATCGAGCGTCATCAGTCATGACATTCAGATGTGGCGTTTGAAATTTTTTTAAAAGATGACAGAATATCACAAGGTCAAGGTCGACTAATCGTGTACACAGATGAAAGTTCATTCAACTTACGTGCGAAACAACACTTGGGCTCCACAAAAGACCCTACACCATGAAGGAAAAAGATAAAAAAGCTATTTATTTTAAACAACTTGTCATGGAACATTTTACATGAGAATAGCGCTCAATCTTGGATAAAAAATAAGATTATGTGCGCTATTAACAAACAAACAAACTTAGTACCGGCACTCGCTTTATGTACATACAAAGAAGGATTTATTCCAAATGCTGACTTACAATCCGTACTTAATATTATAAATACGAAAGTAACTGTCTGTCTCTGTCTGTATGTTACCTTTTCACGCCTAAACCGCTGAACCGATTTAGATGAAATTTGGTATAGAGATAGTGGAAAGGATAAAGGGTACTTTTTATCCCGATATTCCCACGGGATCGAGACTTATGCGGGTGAAACCGCGGGGCACAGCTAGTTAGTATAAAGGCCAATTTCGACTGTTGTGGGTTATCATTCTAACATACATAATCAGCCTATAATGTTCCCACTGCTGGAACACGGGCCTCCTCTCGGTGAGAGGGTGTAAAAAATGATTTATCTTTTTAAGTATAACACTTACAGGGACGACTGATTCGTCAAATTTTAGTACAACATTTTTCACAATTTCTGATGTTTCTACCTTCTACCTATAAGTTTTGGTTTATTAAATATAGTTCAAAATAATGATCTCTCAGTTGGGACGATCGACAAAAACAAGATTTTCATTTTCTCTTGAACCAGTAAGATTTCAATCATGATTTTTGTTTCACAAATTTTCCCAGAAGCATAATTTGTAATAATAATATAATAATTATTCATACTTTTTCGGTATTAGGTCGTGTTTTACAAGATCATTAAATTGAAAATTGTCCACTCTGAGTGATCCATATAAACCGAAAACTACCTTTGGGAATGGGCGACTAGAATCAATTCTATTTTAAGATAATTTTTGACGTTCAAAAGTGCCTTTTATGTGCCTATTTGAAATAAATGCTTTGACTTTGACTTTTGACTTTGGCCGTTATAAATCTTAAACGTGGCTTTGAAACGAATCGAAATTTTGTTTAGCAGCTTTCACAAATCCTTCACAATTCATTCAAATGCAAATTATAAACACATAGGCAGTATATTCTTGGATACGCGTTATGGCTTTTTCTTAACATGTCCAGATTGAAAGATCCAGTTAATGAGTTCTAACTTTCTTTGTTTAGGTTTCACAAATTTTATTACTTACCATGAAGTTTTCACAATTATTTCCTAAATCCTCTTATAATTTGGTTGGGATTGGAAGAGTTTTTCGAAAAGATCTCTCAATCCACACGCACATTACTTTATTGCATTCCATAATGTGTACATATATAACAGTTGGTATGTTAAAACATCGAATCAATTATGGACCCTGTCGGACACAGCAAAGTTAATTTTTAATAGGAGAGAGGATGAAGGCGCTTTTGTTAAGAAAAAATAATTATTTAGTTAAAATCATTAGTATCATTTGCTTTTATGTTATTTATATTAGTATTTATATATTTGGCTTTAAGTTATATTTTTATATTATATATTGCACGATTTATATTAATAACACTGTAAATTATAATAAACTGAACTCTAATTTCATACTTTTTCACCTTTGTTTGTTCAACAAGTAATGGTTGCAAAAGTTACAAGCACAAAATAATACCGTGTAAAATCAACCAGGTTTTAGATAATATTGCTGTTAAAATAAATGGGTTTATCCACCCTAAGGTGGATTTCGGATTTGAAACTAGGCCTAGAGTGGATTCTCGGAAATGCGTTTCCGCGTATCCACCTTAGTGTGGATATTTGGTGTTGATAAACGGAATAAACGAAAAGAAACTAGGTATTTTACAAATTATATTATTTTTAGGTGATGGAAAAGACAAAATACATCCGCTGCAAATGTCTACGTGAGGTGTCTAAGAATATTCGATTTTTAATAGGTAATGTTAAAATGTCGAAGGCAATATATCACACTATGAATATGTTTCGCAGCGTTGATCAGAATCTAATTTGCGAATGTTGGATACCCGACGATGACTGGGACAAAGTCAACGCTGTATTAAATAAGTGTTCGGTATGTTTAATTCAATATTTTTTGTTTTGTTGTAACGTAGAAACTTTTTCTTGTAAAACAAATCTGAAGTAGGTTTACGTGCGTATTCGCGTGTTGCATGATGTGACACCGCGCTATAAGACCCGAGTTTTTGTTTGTTTGTTGTTTGAACGCGCTAAAAAAAATCTACTTGCATTTGATAGCCCAATTCTTGAGGAATGCTATAGGCTATGTGACATCACGCCTATTCTCTTAGGAGCCAAGCTAAAACAAAAAACGTCTTCAAACGCGGGCAGGCGATGAATGCGACCGTTTATTTTCGTTGGATCCCACTTTTGAATCCCATTTTTTAGGTATTATCGATGGATCCCGTTTGCTATTTCCGTTGAATCCCATGTTATAACAACATGTGTACATTTCAGAAGAAAAGTGATCTACCTTTATCAAACACTAGATTAGGCTATATTTGAAAAAAAAAATTGTTATGTTAGGTTAGGTTAAAACTGTGAGCCCTACGCACGAGCCGAGCAAGCGAAGTGAGCGGTGCCGCGGCAGCGGCCGGCGAGTGCCAGAAACGACTATATTATAATAGAAAATGAGTTGTTTGTGAAATAAATAGTATACGAAACGTTGGTATACGAAACTAAAAATTTGTCAGTGGAGTTTAGGTGAAACATTAGTGAACACCTCATTTTATTATAAACAATTTTGTTGTTGAAATTTTTTTGGCGCGAGATGATCCTGCAATCTTCAGATGATGTTCTAAAGTACCGGCGGCTCAACAGACAGATCTCTAAGTCCTTGAAAAGCGACCTTCGCCGCTTCAATACAGACCGTATTGAGGAAGCGATAGAGCAAAATAGAGGCTCCAAGGTTTTTGCTAGAGATCTGTCTATTGGGCAGAGCCAGCTTATGAAACTGAAGACTGATGATGGCAGGATCGTATCCGCCAAACCTGAGCTGTTGAGAGAGATCGAGAGGTTCTATGGACAGTTATACACGTCAACAAGCAACCCCGTTACGAGTCTGGCAAACGACCCAAGAGCTAGATTGACCCGACACTATACCGAAGACATCCCGGACGTCAGCCTGTACGAGATTAGGATGGCTCTGAAGCAGCTTAAAAACAACAAGGCACCGGGTGACGACGGAATTACGGCCGAGCTCCTGAAGGCCGGCGGAAAACCCGTTCTTAAGGCCCTTCAGAGGCTGTTTGAGTCCGTCATACTCGAGGGTAAAACACCACAGGCATGGAACAGAGGTGTGGTGATACTTTTCTTTAAGAAGGGTGACAATGCCCTTCTTAAGAATTATAGGCCGATCTCACTTCTGAGCCATGTCTACAAGCTGTTTTCGAGAGTCATCACGAACCGTCTCGCGCGCAGGTTTGACGACTTCCAGCCTCCCGAACAAGCCGGATTCCGTAAAGGCTTTAGCACCGTAGACCACATACATACGCTGCGGCAGGTTATACAGAAGACCGAAGAGTATAACCTGCCTCTCTGCTTAGCGTTTGTGGACTACGAGAAAGCCTTTGATTCGATCGAGACATGGGCTGTACTGCAGTCTCTTCAACGGTGTCAGATCGACTATCGGTACATCGAGGTGCTGAAGTGTCTGTACGAAAACGCCACTATGTCAGTCCGACTCCAGGACCAGACCTTGAAACCTATCCTTCTGCAGCGAGGTGTGAGACAGGGAGACGTTATCTCTCCGAAACTGTTCACCGCTGCTCTGGAGGATGTCTTCAAGGTTCTGGACTGGAAAGGAGCTGGCATTAATATCAATGGCGAGTACATAACTCACCTTCGGTTTGCCGACGATATAGTAGTCATGGCTGAGACTATGGAGGACCTCAGTACAATGCTCGATGACCTCAGTAGAGCCTCTGAAAGAGTGGGTCTGAAAATGAACATGGACAAAACGAAGGTCATGTCAAATGTCCATGTAACACACACTCTCATGAAGATCGGAGACGCTACACTCGAAGTCATGGACGAGTATATTTACCTAGGACAAACTGTCCAGTTAGGTAGGTCCAACTTCGAGAAAGAGGTCAATCGTCGAATCCGACTCGGCTGGGCAGCGTTCGGGAAGCTTCGCAATATCTTCTCGTCCCACATACCGCAGTGTCTCAAGACGAAAGTCTTTGACCAGTGCGTGTTGCCAGTGATGACATATGGCACTGAAACGTGGTCGCTCACAATGGGCCTTATTAGAAGGCTGAAAGTCACCCAAAGGGCAATGGAGAGGGCTATGCTTGGAGTTTCCCTGCGGGATCGAATCAGAAATGAAGAGATCCGCAGGAGAACCAAGGTAACCGACATAGCCCGAAGAATTGCCAAACTTAAGTGGCAGTGGGCAGGGCACATTGCTCGCAGAACAGATGGCCGATGGGGCCGAAAGGTTCTGGAGTGGCGACCGCGTACCGGAATGCGTAGCGTTGGAAGGCCTCCCACAAGGTGGACCGACGACCTTGTGAAGGCCGCAGGAACTCGTTGGATGCGAGAAGCACAAAACCGGTCGAAGTGGAGGTGCTTGGGTGAGGCCTATGTCCAGCAGTGGACGTCTTTCGGCTGAAATGATGATGATGATGATGATGTTGTTGAAAGTACCCGCATTCAGATTTTTTTAAGCATTCGGGATCCAACGGAAATACTTTTCGGGATTCAACGACAATAAAACGTAATTATCTTGCATTTTTTAAATTCGGGATCCATCGGAAATACATAATAATGTTTTGCGGGATCCAACGCCAAAAATATTAAACTGGGATTCAAAAGCGGGATCCAACGGAAATAAATCAATGCGACGGGGTGAGTCAAGGGAACAAGAAATTACACTCGGACGAAGTCGCGTGTAGAAGCTAGTGAGTGATAAATGTGAACGCGCGATGACCCTGTGTTCGCGTGAACAATCTTTTTGGTTTGGACGCGGGGTATGGCTTCGGGATACGGATTCACCTACTTTCGTACACCACTTTGATTATTATTATGTTTCGTTATTTTGGTTAACTTATTACACGGAGGAAAGATCACAGTTGTTCTTTATTAGGAAAAGGCTTGGCTTAGAGTTCTTTACATTAAAACGATATTATTTTACACAAACGCGTATTTATATTCTCCGATCCCCGTTTGATCAAATTCTCATAGAAGCAAAATTACATTATTACGGTTTTCTTGAATTTATTCATGTCATTGAAATCAAAATACCGTTACTTCATTACTGTATTGTTTTGGCATTTTAAGGTAGGTAATGGGAGTTAATGGGGATAATTACTTAAAATTCCAATAAATAATAGTCACGGTGAGCGAAACCGCGTGGTAAAAAATAAAATAAAGGCTAACCGACATCGTTTTTGGTTGCACCTATAGTACGTACCCTTATTGCGTGAAACAGACTTGCACTTGGCCGTATTTTTATTTATTTTTCTCTTCTAGATAGATTCACAATCCAACGTGCCCTCGGTCGCCTTAAAGATTCCAACAGACGATGAGCCCCCTACTTATCATCGAGTAAACAAGTTCACGAGAGGATTTCAGAATCTTATAAATGCTTACGGTGCCTCCACATATAGGGAACTGAATCCAGGTAAACAACTAAATGGGTCATTCTTTTGGACAGGTTTTTCAAGCGGCTTTACTTAAAAATAATAGAAATCGAAAAGTCAGCAAGTCATGTTTTTTTTCGCGCAAACCTTAAATCCTCTCTTAATTAGGTTACTGATTATTATTCAATTATCTTTTTAATTAAATATCATTAAAAAATAAAATACCCCCATTCTTTGATTTTCGTGGAGTGTTCCAAACCCCGATCTGGTCACTTAGTAAATTATATATTTTAAACTAAACGCTACATGCTTACCAAAAAAAAAAACACAAAGTCCTAAGAAAGAACGTTGACCATATTTGTATGAGACCCCCCCCCCCCCTTCAACAGAACTTTTGTATGTGCTATCAGGTTCACAAAGATCTATAAAAAGATTAGCAACCACTTTTGACTTCAAAATCCATGGGGCTTAGAAATAGATTAAAAAATCGTTTTATTAATTTTCTAATTCGCTAGGCCCGTCCCCCGCCCTGCGACAGATCTTTTGTATGTGTTATCAGGTTTATAAAGATCTATAAAAATACTAGCAACCAGTTTTAACTCCAAAATCCATGGAGTTTAGAAATAAAATAAAAAATCGTTTTATTTATTTTTTCAACTTCAACAAACATGATATATAGTAGATTATTCACTAATGGGATAAAGTAGTGTCTTTTTGTCGCGGGCGCTATTTTGAATCCTGACCGCAACGAAGGATTCTGGGTTTGAGTTACTCCTGAGCGAAGCGAGGGAGTTAAGACTTCAATCCTGAGTGCGGTGACGTAACGTTCTATTCTTTTATTTTATTCTATTTAATAAAACAATTTAACTTCCTTAAATATCTTTTTTTTTCCAAGTGAATTCAGACTTGCTGTTTTAGGATTAATTAAACTACTCTATGAGGTCAACAAATACCGACATATTTCATAATGCTACATTTAACTTTGTCTCTGGGTACGGTCTTCCCAAAAACAATTTAACTTCCTTAAATATCTTTTTTCTCCAAGTGAATTCAAACATGCTGTCTTAGGGTTAATTAAACTACTCCATGGGGTCAACAAATACCGACATAGTTCATATTGCTACAATTAACTTTGTCTCTGGGTACGGTCTTCTCAAAAACAATTTAACTTCCTTAAATATCTTTTTTCTCCAAGTGAATTCAAACATGCTGTCTTAGGGTTAATTAAACTACTCCATGGGGTCAACATATACCGACATAGTTCATAATGCTACAATTAACTTTGTCTCTGGGTACGGTTTTCTCAAAAACAATTTAACTTCCTTAAATATCTTTTTTCTCCAAGTGAATTCAGACATGCTGTCTTAGGATTAATTAAACTACTCCATGAGGTCAACAAATACCGACATAGTTCATAATGCTACAATTAACCTTGTCTCTGGGTACCTACGGTCTTCTCAAAACCAATTTAACTTCCTTAAATATCTTTTTTCTCCAAGTGAATTCAGACCTGCTGTCTTAGGATTAATTAAACTACTCCATGAGGTCAACAAATTCCGACATAGTTCATAATGCTACAATTAACCTTGTCTCTGGGTAGATACCGTCTTCTCAAAACCAATTTAACTTCCTTAAATATATTTTTTCTCCAAGTGAATTCAGACATGCTGTCTTAGGATTAATTAAACTACTCCATGAGGTCAACAAATACCGACATAATTCATAATGCTACAATTAACCTTGTCTTTGGGTACCGTCTTCTCAAAACCATTTTAACTTCCTTAAATATCTTTTTTCTCCAAGTGAATTCAGACATGCTGTCTTAGGATTAATTAAGCTACTCCATGAGGTCAACAAATACCAACATAGCTCATAATGCTACAATTAACCTTGTCTCTGGGTACCGTCTTCTCAAAACCAATTTAACTTCCTTAAATATCTTTTTTCTCCAAGTGAATTCAGACATGCTGTCTTAGGATTAATTAAACTACTCCATGAGGTCAACAAATACCGCCATAGTCCATAATGCTACAATTAACTTTGTCTCTGGGTACGGTCTTACTCGTTCTCCTTTGAGTAAATGATGTTAAATTACTCAAATCTTGATTAGAGTTTAAAAAAACTTAATTCAGAAACGAAAAAATGTTTAAGTTATACTTAAGTACAGATTAGGACGTTCTCAACTTCAAATTCTCAAATCAGAAACCGGGTGTTAATCAATTAGCGCGTACACTGAGTACTCAATAAATTATGTTCCGATTTATTAGATAATAATTGATAGTAATCTCTTAAATTAATAATAAGAAAACAAATCATAACGAATTCTGTTGACTATCCCTCAAATTTAATTGACAACTGTCTCCGACATATATATAAAAGGAGAATGACAACCAATGGGCCCCTAGTTTTGGTGCCGTGTCAAGACTATTTACTTCTCAAAAATTAAGTCGTATTTTTACGTTTATGTTTATTTTATCGACATTTCTTTTACCCTAGCATTGGAAAACAAAATTAATATTTATTTTATTGAATTTATATCAGTTTCGCCATTAAAACCCTGAATGTTGCCAGACGACAGACTATACTATATTAAATAATTGTAATCGATTAAAAATATCGATATTTTACTAATCCTCCGACTAAAATGACCGGATATAGGCTACAATAGCTTTTCTCCCGTCGTAATCTAGCTAACACTCTCATGTAACTGATTAGGCGCGAAGTGGACGACAGGCGGGCTCAAATAAAGAAAATAAAAGTATTAAATAAACTTAAAAAAATATTATCGTATGTGTCATGGTATTTCCTACTGTTAGAAATATTCCGCTAGATTCATACGTGATTAGTTTCTTAAGAAACAAAAGTTAGTACCACAGACATTATTGTAGTTAGTACCTCCCATACATACCTAAATAGAGTTTATAATTATCTTTTTAATTATGTGAATAATATTATTTATAACAAATCGATTGGGTAAATCGATTACCAAAATATTTAACATGGTCACACTTAGACAGATCCAAACGAGGTGTCTGATACCCATCTATGTATTCGACTGAAAGACTTGTATCTATGGTCATGAATAAAAATTAATAAAAAAGAATCTAACATAGGGTGCATTCCGAGTTAGGACTGTAATCGATATTATCGATTTGAGCGTGCTCAAACCCGTACCGAATTAGGTTTAATCTACATAATATCTAGCAAGAGAAGAAGTTATGTAGTGTTTTCTAAATTCTGGAATCAATATTAATACAGAAACATTATTATTATTATTTTAATTTCAAATACTTATGTTTAAAACAAAAAACAAACTTGTTTTATAACCTCAATTTCATCACCCGAAAAAATAAGATTTCTCTTAAACTAGGGTGAATAATTGAAAATCGATTTCAGGATATAAAAAGGTAATTCCACGTCTACAAAACCAAGTTAAAACCACCGTGACATGCGAAGTTTTTTAGGGGCCCAAAACTCCTAACAAAATGGGCAAGTCCTTTATATATTTTTTTATTTTAAAAGATAAATGTCGAGGTGAATAGCTCAAACTTGTTTTAGATTAAATGCGCACCCTTCGGAGGTGAAGTATTATCAATACTTCACCCGCGAAGGGTGCGCATCGCATCACACCTAAAATTCCTTTCAGATTAATTTAAAAAAAAATAAACAAAATTAATTCGAGTTTCGCAATTTCAGGTTTGTTCCCATAGTAAAAGTTGTTCGTAATGATGAGGCACCTATAATGATACCTACAACATTACATAATCAACCTATAATGTTCCCACTGCTGGGACACAGGCCTCCTCTCAGTGAGAGGGAGTGGGCCGTAATCCACCACGCGAGCCCAGTGCGGGTTGGCAGATGTCACATGCCTTCGAAGTTTTGGTTCTAGGACATGCCGGTTTCCTCACGATGTTTTCCTTCACCGTTTTGAGAGCAGTGGTGATGAAATAATTTACACAAAGTAAAGCGCCTGTATGGATTCGAACCTACGACCTACAACTCAGTAAGTTGCGGCCGTTACCACTTGGCCACCACTGCTCTCAACTGATCTGATGTTAATAGTCAGACCCTTCAGATATTTCCTGTATGAATAGATAGACCTTATACATAATTATATATTTAAAAAAAAGTTTTTTTTACCAAAATCGCCCAAAGATGCGACCAATGTCAATTGAAAGATTTTGTCGTCAATAGCAACTTCTTATTTCTGTACGATTTTTATCATCAGGGCTTTACACCGTCGTCACTTTCCCGTTTCTGTTTGCGGTGATGTTCGGAGACATCGGACACGGAATCATTTTAGTGTTATGTGGTCTTTGGATGTGGATATGCGAGAAGCAATTCTTGGCTCAGAGGACAACAAAT
Organism: Amphipoea lucens; assembly: GCA_947508005.1. Classification (NCBI taxonomy): domain Eukaryota; kingdom Metazoa; phylum Arthropoda; class Insecta; order Lepidoptera; family Noctuidae; genus Amphipoea; species Amphipoea lucens. The sequence continues at coordinate 5,679,765 of OX382355.1, forward strand.
GAAATCTGGAACATATTTTTCGGTGGTATGACTTTAATAATGATTTCTATAAAGTGCACACCTTCACCCTGCCTAAGTGAATAAGTACCCGGGTACTAATTTATTTCATCTCAAACCCGGCAAAACGAATCAGATTAGGGTTTTTATTTTTTTAAATGAAATATTCTCAATAAAAAATTGTTATTCAAACATATCTGCAACAACGCCGGTCGCAACGTGTCGCGATGCGACGTCATGTCACAAGGCGACGACAGAAATGTACGAAGTGAGTCATAAAAATTCACGAGACGATGTCACATCGTGGTCCGATGCACGGCACGAGTCATGTTTTAGTTACGATGTAGTTGAAATTTAAAGAAAAATTGCCACGGTTAAGCGGAGACATGGAGCGCACTAGAAGTGTTCTCCTCTTGCTGTTAGTTAGAAGACGCATAAAGAAGGGACAGAAACTCAGAAAATCATGACACGACAACCGCGTGCCGTTTACGCGTCAAGGATTGACGTACACCTAAACGGCATTTACATATTATTTATACTGTCTATCATCTATCTGTTACAGGTCTATGTATTTAAATGTATAAAAAACAACTTCTTTCATTTGTTTTCCCCGCAGTCGCTGTCGCAAGACACGTGTCGCTTAAGGTAGAACTAGTCGCGAGCTCGAACTCACTGGTGGTCATGGCCAAAAAGCGTAAGCTTAAGGCGTCATCTCCACGAGCGAGAGAATTGCGGCGATAGTCTTGCTGTGCTATCAAATTTTCGCCGCAATGATATCGCCGTGTCGAGACACATTCTCAGAGAGTGTATAGAAATACGTGGCACGACTATAATATCGCCGCGATTCTCCCGCTCGTGGAGACAGCCCCTTAGCGAGTAGCTTGGGACCACGGCTACAAAGTACAAAATTATTTATTGTTATCAACATAATATAGATATTAACATAAATATTGTGATATATAAACGTAAATATTGAAGTTTTATGTTTTAGTTGAGTACCTACAATGCCTCTTTCATTTTGAGAAGGCGTTAGGGCGTACATTGCGTATATTGCGTGTGTAGTTGTCATTTCACTCCAGGCTCCAACAATTCTAGTTTTTCGAGTCGATTTTCGAATTTAGAAAACCAAATTTAGATTCTATAATGAAAAAATATAAGATTAGTTTTTCCGGGTTCTGATATTACAGAACAGCTTGATTGCTGGGCTAAAGTACGACCTACACCGCCCGGGCCGCGGCAACAGGCGACGCGGGCGTCGCAACAGCTGTAGCCGAATGGATTCGACCGAACGCGACGGTAGCTGAACGTAGCAGTACGTGTACGCGTGGCGTCAACAGGCTACCGCGGTATGCTCACGGGTCCAACCTGGTTCCAAATTGTGTAAATTCTATGCAAATATGACATGTTAACTACTTCTTATAAACGCTTCAATTTCCTTTAACACATTTTAAAATGCGCTCCAATGCGGCCCGACGCGCGCCGGTCTGTGTAAATCGTACATGGTCTAATGCTTTAAGAACCGTTATGCTTTATCGTGTATATTAATTTTTCGTCCGTCATTGTGATTTCAACAGTACTCAACTGTTTTCATATGATATAACTCATATTCAGGTCGCTACGTGGTGCTAATGATGGGATTGTTTAGCGTTTTCACTGGATTTTGCTATAACGACATATTTTCAAGAGGAATGTATTTTAATAGCCGCTTCTGGTTTGATACTCGGCTTCAGAAAAAAGAGAACTTTGTTGAAGATTTCTATTTCGACTTGTGGGTAAACGAAACTGAGAAAGTTCCATACCCATATGGTCTAGATCCTTTGTGGAAGGTAAATATTTTATGTAGCTTTAGGCTCGTGACTGCACAAGTGTCACATGGTCATAATATGTCAGATTGTCTATTGCGATGCTGTATTGTTTAATTTTTGTTACAGCTGTCGAAAAATAAAATAATGTTTGAGAATTCATATAAAATGAAAATGTCTATAATTATTGGAGTCATTCATATGATGTTCGGCATAATACTCAGTTTTTTCAATCACAGGTAAGTAGGCTAGTTTGGCAAATAACGCACCATGAAACCATGGCGAAATTTCATAGGTACCTACCACTAAAAACGGAGCCGAGTAGCGAAAGTCTCTTGACACTTGCTGTCCTCTACTTTGGACGTTTGTGTTGTCATGAATAAATGTTTTGTTCTCAATAAATTCTCGACGACATTACGGACCGCTTACTTTCAGTCATGACGATCTAACAGAGGTGATGCATAAAAGTAACAATACTTCTTGAAGTATTAGTTAAGACAGTGATGCTAAGATTAGCATCAGTCTCTTGGGCGGGAATCCCGTCAGCCGCTTAAATGCTTTGGGCTCCCCTTCTTTAAGGTAGGGGAGCCCAAATTACCTTTAGAGCCCAATCACACATACCTCAACCACACCACAACCATGGTGACAACGATCTGTCAACACTAACCACAACGTAACCACGTCGCTACTTTGGAGGCATGAGGAACAGGGTGTAAAGTTTACTCATCCTCCATAGAAAAGCGAGGATCCTCCAACCAGACGGGTGTCGTGTCTGGTGGGCAACTGCACGACGATTAATATCGGGAAGTCGTATATAATTATGCTAGTCGCGCAGAAAACTCTGCTTGCGCGATGCAAGATTTTGTGTTACGTCAGTTGGATGCGCAGTCCGCTTGTGGCGCTCCCCCTCCCGGAGACCGGAGGTCGAAATTGAGCTAATCATCATCATCATCTGCCTAGCCCTTTTCCTACTATGTTGGGGTCGGCTTCCAGTCTAACTAGACTACAGGCCCATGTCCAAAATGGTTGGGTCATATGAACCACCAGGTGACGTATATAGGATGATATTAGAGCATAAAATAATAAGATTCAGCACTACGCCGTCACTTGTAAGCTGTCCAACTGAGTGCTGGTGAGAATTCAAAAGTGCAGGTAGAGTAAGTACATTTTGGTCATATATTTTTGTACGGCATTTTTACCATCGATAGATCCAAGAAAAATAATAAGAAAGCGCGCAGTGCCTTAAAAAATGGTGCGCCACAAAGCCGGTAATTTTTTTTTAATTTTCTTCTGAGGGGGTTGCAACCCTCGATTTTTTCCCCTTGTCACATGATTTTTGTACGGCGTTGCGGAATAATGGATTAGAAGCTGTATTGAAACAGTATGAAACTGATGCCGTACAGAATGAAATAATAATAATAAGAGTAAGGAGCTTCACGGACGCTTTTTCCGGGCCCTTCATGGACCCGATGTAGACCTACTAGCGTCCGTAGCCTGGCTACGTTGCGGTGATCTCTTTGGAGAAACCGAAGGTTTTGTCTGTGCAATTATGGACGAAGTTGTGATGACGAACAATTACCGGAGATTTATTGTGAAAGACGGCACGGTTGACATCTGTCGGGCATGCCACCGGCCGGGAGAATCAATCAGGCATATTATCTCCGGGTGTTCTCGTCTAGCTAACGGAGAACACTTGCATAGACACAACCTTGTAGCCAGGATAATCCATCAGCAACTTGCTCTGAAATACAGCCTTGTGGAATCGGAGGTGCCGTACTACAGGTATGTGCCCGACCCAGTTCTCGAAAATGAAAATATCACATTGTACTGGAATCGATCCATCATCACTGACAGGACTATTGTTGCCAATAAGCCTGATATAGTGGTGATGGATCGATTGGAGCGGCGCGCAATGATTGTTGACATAACCGTCCCGCATGATGAGAACCTCGTGAAAGCTGAGAAAGATAAGCAAATCAAGTATCTTGACTTGGCTCGCGAGGTTGTCGACATGTGGGATGTTGACTCAGCAATCATTGTGCCGATAGTCGTCACAACCAATGGGTTGATTGCCAAGAGCCTCGACCAACACCTGAGGAGGCTCACGTTGGGCAGCTGGATCAAGGGCTTGATTCAGAAAGCCTACCCGTACTGACTGTCAAAGATCCATGAATGACAGCCGGGACCAACGGCTTAACGTGCTTTCCAAGGCACGGAGGAGACTTGGTATGTAAAGATGGTCACCCATCCACGGACCAACCCCGATAAGCGTAGCTTAACCTGATCGATTGACCCGTGCGGCTGTTATTAATTAGCCACAGGCTTCCTCGTCGAAATTGAGCTAATAAACAGCATAATAAAGAGTATTCTATTCTATTCTATTCTGATTTTTGTATCTTGCGATGCTTGCCCGGACTAGTTGAGGTTCCAGTGAGTTGAAACCGGGTGCCGCATAGTTCACAGCGAGTCGGAACTGTCTGCTGTGAGTCCCCAGTGAGTCTGGGTGTCGCTGCGTTATGCTCCAATGCGTCGGATGTGGTACAGCGCTGGGTTGAGGCTGGCTGCTGGTGTCGACCATGAGAGGAATTAAGAGCTCTTCTTGTTGACCAGCCGAAAGTGCAGTGTGCTGTGCCAAGGTTGCTGATGAGCCTGAGGGTGATGACCAGGAATGCGCGTCCACTGCATGCTGGTGGTCAGGATACCCTTTGAAACCGTGGGTGCTGGATGGCTGTGTGACTCGCCGCCGCCGGAAAGCCTTGAGTAAGTTATGATGATGACGTCACGTTGAACTAGCTGCTCGAAAGCTGTCGAGGTGATCCGACCAGTGCTGACGAATGGCTCGGGAGGAGGCATAGCTCCCTGTCTTTTCAGGCGACGCAGGTACTCTCGAAGAATGGTTGCTTCGGGAAGTACCTGTGTTGCAAAAACAGGGAGCCGGACGCTCGGTGTCATCACCGCGTCAACTGTCGGGAGGACACGGCGTGGCATACGTTGGAAGTGTGCCGCATGGGAGGAGCCGCACCGTGCCCTCGTATCCGAAGTCGAAGCCGACTTGTCGCTGCCGGCCGTCGCTCGTACGATGTTCGGAAGCACCGCGTCGTAAGACGCGGTAATCTCCTTCTGTGAAACTGTCATTTCACAGATGGAGGGTGCGGATAGGTTGAGGGAGGTCAAGACCATTCTTCCGACCCGCAGCAGACGTACCGGGTGTCGTCGGAGGGCAGATAACACCCTCTTCCAGCCCCCATCTAGCAGAACACGAGGCGGTCCCTATAGGACGTCGCTAGGGGAGTTTCACACCTCACTTCCCCCGTGGACTTGAGATGGCCCGCCAGCCGGGGATCGTGGAAGGCGTTCTAGTTCCCATGATCCCCGGTCCAAGTGCGGGAAGGGAACACCACCGGGATAGCTGCTCGAAGGCTGCGCTAATGTCCAAGTTCGGGGTCAACAGTGTGAAAGTATGAGGAACAGGGTCTAAAGTTCACTCATCCTCAATAGACAAGGGAGGATCCTCCGACCAGGTAGGTGTCGTGTCTGGTAGGGAAATGCCCGACGATTGTTGTCAGGACGTTGTATATATGCTATTCGCGCGGTAAACTCTGCTTGCGAGATACAGGATTTAGCGATCTCATGTGGATACCACACAACTACTAGCAATAACGCAACTGCAAGAAAAACCACTGCTTGCCCACATTTGGTCGCTGCAATATGGTTTGTTGGTTGTACGTGTAAATGGGCCCTTAGACCCTTGGATCTCATCGTCGCGCGTTCGTATTTCCGACTGTCGATGATTACCGCTTATACTAGAGTCCATTCACAGTTATTTCACCTCTGATTTTGCATGACTGTCAAATTCACAGTGACCTTTATATTCCATGTAATAAGGTTGCTATTAGGTTGCTGCTACTGACAAGTCTGTCAAAATCACAATGATCTTTATTTTCGTTAACATAATGTTACGAGCTTGGGGTTCGTGACAATAAAAACTGCCGATTTAATAACCAAAAACTTTATTTAAAAACACCAATTACAACTGTAATGTGAAATTGATCGCAGTGAAGAGGAAATTGACAGTAATTTAAACCTTTTAACGTTAAGTCAGTGCAAACCGTTTATGATGTCATTGCAGGTACATAATAAAGTTTAAAATATGGAATGCGACACAGATAGTGCAGTGTCGTGCATTAGTTATAAAATGTACCAGCTAATATTTTGTGATTTAACAATTTTATTAACAAATGTAACATTGTCTTAAGATATTATACGGGCGAGTTAGTGTATACAGTGGGGGTAATAACACCGTCAGATATGTATAATAATAAAATTAAACAGCTTGATTTCATCATAGGAAAAGGTAAAATGGCCTTACTCACTAATTACAAAACACAATCGCACTACAGATCACTCTAGTCGCACTTGAAGATCGCTTCGATGTTTTCGCTTGCATCGCTTATCCAATACTGATTCCGGCTCACGGCCACACCGGCCTTATATAGGCCTCGGATAGTTCCAGAACCTTCTACCGTAGAAACATCTAGAATGTTCGAGTACATACCGGTCCCGACCGACCAGACATCGATAGTTCTGGAATGTTCTCTAGCATCGAAGTTTCTAGAAGGGTTCCGAATATTAGTTCTGCTACTCGATACTAGATGGCGCTAGTGCTCGCTAATGTCGCCATCAATTGTAGCACGCAAAAATAACGTTGATATTGGTCTGCTACTGTCAGAGGTAAAAACACTGTGAAAGGACTGTACCTATGGGAGAACTGTACCTATTCGGCATTGAACAGAAAGTACCTACCTACATGGCCAGATAAAACTTATATTTTTCAGGTACTTCAAACGCTACTACTCAATTTTTTTACAATTCATTCCTGAAATATTGTTTCTATCATCAATTTTCTTCTTTCTGATAATCATGTTTTACTTAAAATGGTTCTGGTACATGGTTGAATCAGGTAAGTAAAAAATATTTATTATTTAAATTACTTAGGTTGTAGTTCAGTGTCGTGTCTTAGGTACCTACATTTTCTATTTATATAAAACTAGCTTCTGCCCGCGACTTCGTCCACGTGAAACTTCACTCTCCCCCCGGAGGGTGCAATTTCACGCGGACGAAGTTTTTCACGGGGAGATGTGAAATTGATCGCAGTGAAGAGGAAATTGACATTAATTTAAACCTTTTAACGTTAAGTCAGTGCAAACCGTTTATGATGTCATTGCAGGTACATAATAAAGTTTAAAATATGGAATGCGACACAGGTAGTGCAGTGTCGTGCATTAGTATAAAATGTACCAGCTAATATTTTGTGATTTAACAATTTTATTAACAAATGTAACATTGTCTTAAGATATTATACGGGCGAGTTAGTGTATACAGTGGGGGTAATAACACCGTCAGATATGTATAATAATAAAATTAAACAGCTTGATTTATATATCATAGGAAAGGGTAAAATGGCCTTACTCGGTAGGCAATAGATGTTAGGTATTCAGTGCCGAGTCTGAGTCTGACAGACCCCTCCACCCACCCCAAGGTGGTGGACATCCATGAGGATTTCCACACGATAAAAAAAAAAAAAAAAAAAAGGTATTCAGTGCCGACTGTTAACAACATTTGATAGATGTCACATGTCTTCGAATTTTTGGTTCTTAGGACACACCGGTTTCCTCACGATGTTTTCCTTCACCGTTTTGAGAGCAGTGGTGGTGGAAAACACAAAGTAGAGCGCTTACCTGGGTTCGAAACCACGACCTACTCTTTGTAAGTCGGGGTCGTTACCACTGGGTCCCCATTGCTCTCCACCTTGGGCCATATCCTACGAATAATTATTTGTCTTTGTCTTTTATAATCTGTTTTTGAATTCCAAATCATCGTTTCAATAGGATAAGTATAATCTAACATAAAAAGAATTGTTTCTTTTAGTGTGTTTAACTTTTCGCAGTTGATATGAAGTATAACGAGGTCAGTGCTCCTCAGATCCTTCTAGTATTTATTGACATGGTACTCTTTGGTGGTGGAACTAAAGAAGATGCTCCAAGGCGTGAGGTCTTTTCCGACCTGCATCATAATATGAAAAGGATTTTCAGCGCAATTGCTTTCGCTTGTATACCTATTATGCTCCTGGGAACACCACTTTACTTGATGAGACAGAATGCAGTAAAAAGAAGGAAAGCCGAGGCACGTATTTGATTCCTGTTCTTTAGTATTTTTGGCTTCTTCTATGCTACTTTCAAGAAATTATGATTTTTAGGGTTCCGTACCTCGAAAGGAAAAAACGGAACCCTTATAGGATCACTTTGATCACGTCCGTCTGTCTGTCTGTCAAGACCATTTTTCTCAGGAACACGTGGAGATATCAAGCTGGAATTTATATCAAATACTCAGGTCTACTGTCCCTTGGAGCTGTAAAAAAATCGAACTTCTAAGCCAACGAAATCAAAAGATACAGCCGTTTATGCCGCAAATTTTCGACACTCGCAAGGGACTCAAAACCATGTGCGTGTGGATTGAGTGCTCCTTTTTAAAAGTTTATTATATGTTTGTTTTATGTTGTATGTTTACATGTTATGTCGTGACAACGGAAAACGGGTTTCATTTTTATATATATAGATTGTGAAAACTTCAGGGCGAAGATAAAAAAATTGTGAAATCTTTGGTGAGACAGTCGTGGTTAATTAACTAGAACACTCAATCTGCTGACCTGAAAAAATGCTGTAACTCGTGTCTTAAAATATACTAGATATATCGTACCTTCGGTGCAACAAAGTCACAAATAGCCAAAACTGCAAAATTGAGGTAAGTATGCTAAATTGTCTCTGAATCATGCCTTTACTTTTAAAAGATGTGCATAACTCTAGCTTCCTCATATGTGATAGAATAATTTCACCTATGCCAATATTTAAGGCATAATAGCTGTAATCCAAGTTCCCAGTCTTAATTTAGCTGCCACAAAAACTTCGTCAATATAAATCGTTTAGTATGTGCTAGCTGGAGTGACGTCACGCCAGCTTCCTCATTCAATACAAGGCAAACGAGTGAGGTTAGGGTTTTGAAATACAGTCAGAAAAATAAGGCATAATAGCTGCACAAGGAGGGAAAAACTGAACGATAATACTTAAAAAGTGTTGAAACTACGATAAAAAATCGTGTGTGTAAGCTGGAGTGACGTCACCCCAGCTGCTCATGTCATATCTTCCAAACAAAAGAAGATATGATTATGTATTATAGCTTAAAAATTAAGGCATAATAGCTGCCATTGGCACCAAAATTTTCAAATTTCTGGTCTATGAGTTATTAAACCGATAACTATGTGTAAGCTGAAGTGACGGCACGCCAGCTGCTCATGTCATATCTTCCGTACGAAATAAGATATGATTATGTATTATAGCTCAAAAATTCATGTCCGTAAGGGAGGCTAAAGCATTAAATAGAATGGAATACTCTTACATAACGTCAGAAATAAAGCACAAACCAATTGTATTCAAAATGTGTTTATTGTAAGTGTACAGTGGCGTTCATAAGTCGATTACCAATTTCACAAAGCAATAGATTGACGCTTCGGTTTGACTTACGTCCTTATTCTGTAAGTTGTTTCTATACTATAGACACGCACACACACTCACATTATCTGGAACTGATACTAGTTCATAATTTCAACTGTCTTACTATATGTTATCCTAGCGTAATGGTTAACGCGCTCTGACTTGTGCAATTTTATCGCAAGCGGAGTGTTCGAATCTCACATTTGGTTTTTATTAGATATACTATAAATAATAATTAGGTAATAACTACAATATAATTTGTTACTTTTTAATAATTACTATTTATTTATTTTGTTATTTTTTCTAGTAGTAGTTCGAGTGGATCATTTAGCTCCCTTCAAAATGGTTGAGCTGAATGGTGCTGATGCATGCGTCATGTTCGTGAACGGGCGCCGTCAGTAGGGACTGGTCATCTCTTTGCTGCCATGGCTTATTTTAATTTATTATTTGAATTGTTCTTTTTTCTCATCTTTTCATTGTGGATGATTTTAACGTTCTGCATCGTTCTCACATGTATAATTTTTAACATGAATGATGTAACCAAGACTTTGTAACTACATTATTTTGATTTAAAAGAGTGTCCATGGAGTTTCTTGCCCGTTCTTCTCCATAGGTACCTACGCTTTGGAATGGGCAATTAGCTTCATTTTTTCTGACTGACTGACTTCTTGACAGTTCAAAAGTGCCTGTAAATGGTTTAATTGAAATAAATGCTTTGAGTTTGAGTTCGACAATTAAATAGATGTGATTAATTTTTATAATTACTTGTAGTAGGTAGTTTGATAAATAATCATAATTTTTTTCGTTCGTCTTGTTCACACAAATAATGAAGTTAGTAGGTAACCACAGAAAACCAACTAATTTATTTCGATTTATTTGAGGTATGCAAATTAATGCTCTTCGTTACGACTAATCACCTAGAACTTTGTTGGTTCGTAGATATTGTTGGTTAGTGACAAGGTGTTATCTATTAGCGGTGTTTAAGTAGTTATTATATTCAAAATGCAGTCTAATATAAATATTGAAGCGAGGGCAGATATAATTGCATAAAATATAACAAAACCTAAATAGCGAATGAAACCGGACTAAGTGTGAGTGTATCATTTAAATATTTCCTAGTTTACTAAACACAAATCTACTTAAATCTAAAGCATTGTTAATCGTTTTACTCAGAAGATGCCTTATTAAATAAAGTTTTATCAATTCATTATGAGGTTTAAATAAAGGAAAAAAAAATATAAATCATTTTAAAGATAATTTATTTAGATTATCAATTCACATGGCAAGCACTGTGCGTGAGTGGTTTACCAAACACTCGGAAATAGCAGTCGTTCCATGGCCAGCGCGATCTCCTGACCTCAACCCCATAGACAATCTACGGGGTTTGATGGTGCAAAGGGGGGAAGCCCGAAATGAGAGATATCTTGAGCAGTTAAGTCGCATTGTATGGAGATATGGGAAAATATAAGGGGAACAGAAATATGTTCTAATCTCGTAGGCTCCATGCGTCAACGTCTACTTGACTGTATCGAGAATAACGGCGGTTATACAAAATATTAGGTAACCGTAATAAACAACAGATTCGTTGTTGCACGAATTTTTGGTTACGTATTTTTTAAGCACGTATTCAACGTGGTGTTCGTCTCTTTTCTTTTAGATAGACCGAAAATGTTTACATTATTTTAGTAGGTAATATTATTATACTCATCCCCTCTATATTATGCCTTAATTTGAGGTTTAGTTTCAATCTTCTTTTCGTAAAGAAAATGAATACTTAAACTATAACCTCAATAACTTATTTACATTTAATAAAGCTAAATAAAATGTGAAATACTTAATGAACTGCCCATAGTTAACCTAAAAATTACTTATTTTGTAAGTAGTAGAATCTAAAATCTAATATTTTTATTTATAGCTTACTTCGATATCATCTATCATGAACGAAGCTTAATGTTTATGGTGAAATAAATCCATTTAAAATTTAAAATATTTCATATGTCAAAATAATACAAATTGCTTATGTTTCTTAAGATTTATTTCACATCTAGTTATAATAAATAAATGTAGTGGTTTGTTAACTTTATGAAATAAATCGAATAAAAATATATATATTTTTTTTTTTGTCAGCCTATATTGTGTCCCACTGCTGGGCAAAAGCCTCCCCTTTTTTCTTCCAAACCTCCCTGTCTTGTGCGATCTCTGGCCATGTTGGCCCTGCGAATGATATTAGATCGTCACGCCAAAATATTTAATTTTTCTAATTTTTGTTATGACTTAACACGCATTTATTATTCTAAACCCTTTATTACAATAACAACATTAGTAAAAAAGGCCGCACATATGTGAATATTATCAATATTGCAAACAAAAATAAATATTGCCAAAAACCACACTGTGCTTCGTGAGATTCGAACCTAAGCCAGTTGCATTAAAGTCCAACGCTTAACGATTACTGCTACGAGCTCATATTATATTGGTTTGAATTTTAACACCGCTATGCGTTTGACCGTGTCTAATAAAAGGGACGGAAATATTTTTTTTTTCGTTTCTTGTGGTGCGACGAGTACACGACGATATAACAGTGTGTGAAGTAAGTAGGTGGTGTGTGTTACCGTGTTGTTTACACATACAGATATACGCTGTACCGCGTCGCGCGTGTCACAGCAATACGACTGCAGGCACTTCTGAACGCTTACTGTACCTAGTTCTCTCGTCGTCTAAAGTTGATATGAATCTACTTTTCGTTAACTTTTAAGAATTTTCACTTCTACAGATTTATTATAAGTATAGAGTTTAAATATGCATGGTCATCCTAAACAATTTTGTCGCTTAGAAATATAATAAAGTTGATTATTGTTAAAATTAAGCGTTCACAAAAAAAAGAAAACGATGTTAAACTTTAGTGACAACATTTTCACAATTTCTGACGTGGCCGCCGTTTGTATAAAAGTTCGGCTTAAATAAATAAACGCTACAACATGGAACACTCAAACGGGACGCTGAAAAGAAAGTATTTTTTTTATTTACTCTCTATTATGTTTTACTTCAAGGTTTTTGTTTCACAAATTGACTTTGAATTATACTCGTAAAATAATAATATTATGAATTTGTTCAGCCAAAGTTGGAGAGTTTTGGAACACTCCGTCTGCACCATAGGAGGATTGAGTGTTCTAAATAAACCTTTATAAAATCCAAATAAACCGCTAAAATCAGTTGAATATTTGTGAACAGTTTTCACAAAGAACGATGACCATATTTGTATGAGACCCGTCCCCCCCCTTCAACAGAACTTTTGTATGTACTAGTAGGTTCACAAAGGTCTATAAAAAGAGTAGCAACCAGTTTTAATTTCAAAATCCATGGGGTTTAAAAATAAAATAAAAATTAAAAAATCGTTTTATTAATTTTTCCTAATTCGCTAGGCCTGTCCCCCGCCCTACAACAGATCTTTTGTATGTGCTATCAGGTTCATAAAGATCTATAAAAAGACTAGCAACCAGTTTTAACTTCAAAATCCATGGGGCTTAGAAATAAAATGAAAATTAAAAAATCGTTTTATTCATTTTTCTAATTTGCTAGGCTCGTCCCCCGCCCTGCAACAGATCTTTTGTACGTGTTATCAGGTTCATTTAAAAGATCTATAAAAATACTAGCAACCAGTTTTAACTCCAAAATCCATGGGGTTTAGAAATAAAATAAAAAATCGTTTTATTTATTTTGGGATAAAGCAGTGTCTTGTTGTGGGCGCTATTTTGAATCCTGAACGCTACGAAGGATTCTAGGTTTGAGTTGACTCCTGAGCGAAGCGAGGGAGTTAAGACTTGAATCCTGAGTGCAGTGAGGGATTCAAGCTCGCCCAAGACGAAGACACCCGCGTCTCCGTCGTGGACGAGCATATGGCAGTTGTCCCACCGCCGGCGAGGAAGCGACTAACTGTCGGCTGTTTTCTCGCTCAAGAAACGTACAATAGATATACATTCCGTGTAAACAAAAGAGATGCATATATTAACAGTTGATCGCTGACTGTTCACACTGCCGGCGAGGACTCTCTTCACTGGTTTGTCGCTGAGCGACAAGAGCTATCAAAGATAATACTCGCCTAGCGATACTCGCTCAGCGATGGTCGCTCGGTGGTCAGAGCTCACGCCGAAAGAAACCCCTGTGAGACTAACCGCCCCGAGCGAGTGGTGCGAGTAATCGCCCGTCGCACTCGATAACTCGCTGATAGCCCAGCGACAAAACTATCGGAACTACACACACGCTGCTCGCTGCTCGCCAACTCGTTTTCAGTTGCTAGTTCTACTCGCTAATCGTTCATCGCCGCCGGTGGGACAACTGCCTGCCTATAGGAATAGAAAAAATTGGACGAGTAACGAATGACGTTTTCTGTTTTTTAAATGGCATCTACTAATTGATCTTGAGAGGTTTGAAAATCAAAGAATATGGTTTACATACAAACTCTTATTTTGTGCCAAAAATATTAACATTAAAACATGATTTTTCTCGGAATATCCTGCACTTTTGAGAGATGTCATCGTAGTAAAAATTGATCACCTTGCTAAGACGGTTTGAATGAGATACATTTTAAGTTTGTTGGTCGATGTAAGGCTTGGGGGGACGTTCTGGCAATAAACATTAAAACATGATTTTTCTCGGAATATCCCGCACTTTTGAGAGATGTCGTCATAGTAAAAATTGATCACCTTGCTAAGGCAGTTTGAATGAGATACATTTTAAGTTTGTTGGTCGATGTAAGGGTTGGGGGGACGTTCTGGCAATATTAACATTAAAACATGATTTTTCTCGGAATATCCTGCACTTTTGAGAGATGTCGTCGTAGTAAAAATTGATCACCTTGCTAAGACGGTTCGAATGAGATACATTTTAAGTTTGTTGGTCGATGTAAGGCTTGGGGGGACGTTCTGGCAATAAACATTAAAACATGATTTTTCTCGGAATATCCCGCACTTTTGAGAGATGTCGTCATAGTAAAAAATGATCACCTTGCTAAAACGGTTCGAATGAGATACATTTTAAGTCTGTTGGTCAATGTAAGGGTGGGGGGGACGTTGTGACGAAATTAACACTAAAACATGATTTTCTCGGAATATCCCGCACTTTTCAGAGATGTCGTTATAGTAAAAATTGATCTGCTTGCTAAGGCGGTTCGAATGAGATACATTTTAAGTCTGTTGGTCAATGTAAGGGTTGGGGGGACGTTGTGACGAAATTAACACTAAAACATGATTTTCTCGGAATATCCCGCACTTTTGAGAGATGTCGTCATAGTAAAAATTGATCAGCTTGCTAAGGCGGTTCGAATGAGATACATTTTAAGTTTGTTGGTCGATGTAAGGGTTGGGGGGACGTTCTGGCAATATTAACATTAAAACATGATTTTTCTCGGAATATCCTGCACTTTTGAGAGATGTCGTCGTAGTAAAAATTGATCACCTTGCTAAGACGGTTCGAATGAGATACATTTTAAGTTTGTTGGTCGATGTAAGGCTTGGGGGGACGTTCTGGCAATAAACATTAAAACATGATTTTTCTCGGAATATCCCGCACTTTTGAGAGATGTCGTCATAGTAAAAATTGATCACCCTGCTAAGGCAGTTTGAATGAGATACATTTTAAGTTTGTTGGTCGATGTAAGGGTTGGGGGGACGTTCTGGCAATATTAACATTAAAACATGTTTTTTCTTGGAATATCCTGCACTTTTGAGAGATGTCGTCATAGTAAAAATTGATCACCTTGATAAGACGATTTGAATGAGATACATTTTAAGTTTGTTGGTCGATGTAAGGCTTGAGGGGACGTTCTGGCAATAAACATTAAAACATGATTTTTCTCGGAATATCCCGCACTTTTGAGAGATGTCGTCATAGTAAAAAATGATCACCTTGCTAAAACGGTTCGAATGAGATACATTTTAAGTCTGTTGGTCAATGTAAGGGTGGGGGGGACGTTGTGACGAAATTAACACTAAAACATGATTTTCTCGGAATATCCCGCACTTTTCAGAGATGTCGTTATAGTAAAAATTGATCTGCTTGCTAAGGCGGTTCGAATGAGATACATTTTAAGTCTGTTGGTCAATGTAAGGGTTGGGGGGACGTTGTGACGAAATTAACACTAAAACATGATTTTCTCGGAATATCCCGCACTTTTGAGAGATGTCGTCATAGTAAAAATTGATCAGCTTGCTAAGGCGGTTCGAATGAGATACATTTTAAGTCTGTTGGTCAATGTAAGGTTGGGGGGACGTTCTGACTCATCGTCCTTTAATACAATTATTCCACATAAAAATGTTAAACATATATCTAGTATATTTTAAGACACGAGTAACAGCATTTTTTCAGATTAGCAGATTGAGTGCTCTAGTTAATTGGCCACGACTTTCTCACCATAGATTTCACAATTTTTTTATCTTCGCCATGAAGTTTTCACAGTTATTTCATAAATTTTTCCTTGATTTCGTAAAAATATAATAAACTTTTGAAAAGGAGCACTCAATCCACACGCACATCTTAAAACCTACAGGGCACTTCCCGTGAACTCAGAATCTTGAAATTTGGTACCTACGAAGCAACGCACAGATAAAGGAAAAATTGCGAAAACCGTAAATATGTAGTTACATACTGTACGGAACCCTGGATGCGCGAGTCCGACTCGCACTTGACCGGTTTTTTAACCTTTAGAACTTATTTTCAACACAGTAGTAAAATGAATAGTATCCTAAATAGCCTCACATCAGTTTTTGAGACTTTCGGATACTATTGAACCAACTAAACACATTGGCTACCTCGCAGCACGATTATTATGAAGTCTTTATCCTTGCCATTGCCTTGTTACCCTTGCTTAGTAGCAAAGGTAACAATGGCAAATTGCGTCATAGTTCACGCAATGATAAAAATAACATTAATTTATTATAGAAAGCTCTGAAAGAACTTAAAAATAGTGGAGGTGCGACTGCAGCGTCTGTAGCAAAATTACAAGCAGAAATACAAAATTACCAAGGCGGTGGTGCAGAGCTGCTATTGCGCCAAGCAATTCACACCATTGAGTTTGTGCTCGGTACTGTATCACATACAGCTTCATATCTTCGACTGTGGGCTCTGTCACTTGCACATTCAGGTAAGTAATTGAGCATAGATAATAAGCACGGTACGATACAATACAACGGCTTATTCCCAACGGCTTATTCCCAACGGCTTCAAAATTTTATTCCCAACGGCTCCAAAAATAAACCCAAATTTATTATTATTAAATAAAATCATTCGCATTGGCTCCAAAAATTTTAAAGTACAAACTGCAAAAAAAAATGTATATTTACAATAAAATTAATTTTCACTTCTCATGCTCTAAAAGTCCGTCTTTATGTTGTGCTTAGGCGACATAAAATCGCTTTTTATGTTCTAGTGCATAAAGTAATTTTTTTTTCTGAGACTAAGGTAATCAGGCCCAACAGCCACATGCACAATAAAACTTTGCAGATTAAAGTCGTGATTTATTTCATTTTCTTTAATTTATACCACTTCCGTGTTTTCTATCGTTAATTTAATAAAATCAGGTAAAATAGTTGTCATTTATTATTTAAAAACGCAAAGAAACGTTTTTATGACTTGGCAGTATGAAGTACCCAAGTCGAATGACAAATGTTGAAAAAAAAAAAAACTTTTAAAAAGTTTCGTGGCGGTATTATCTGTGGTGGCGGGAATTAGCTATGCTTTGCAACATTTTTGATTAATTGCGCACTGTATACTTTATGCCTGTTTCATTTTCTCGCAATCGAAGTGAATAGCAGACTGTATAACTCAGGCATAAACGAGCAATTTTACCCCTCGACTTAACTATCCACCCTCGCCTGCGGCTCGCGTGGATATAAACGTCTCGGGATAAAATGGCTTCTTTTATGCCTTAGTTATACAATCTACTATTATGATTCAACAAACAAATTATCCGTTAAGTCAACATTTGAAAGATTCTACTTTTGACATCATAATCTACTATTGACAGATGATATATTTAATAGATTCTGCATTTGACAGATTTTGAAAAAGTGAGACAAGTAAGGAACATTTTCGCATCAAAAATAATACTGTATAGTTATCACTATATACAGGGTGTTACGGAAAGTGTATATCAATACAAACGGGTTAGAGTGTATCTGGTCTAGAATCTCTGTACAAAATTTCAGCTCAGAAGCATTAACTTTGAAAATGCTTAATATTTTTTTATTTCGACAGTTTACTTTCTGGTCTTAGACAAAAAAAACTGCAATAAATTATATAGACACATTTAAATCATTCACAAATAAATAATGCAATTTATTTCATACTTCATATTTTTGTATAATCAAAATAGCCGTTAGTTATCAAATTAGTTTAGTTTTATTTGAAAAGTACTAGGGTAACAGAAATTAGTAGGAGGTTGTATAATACGTAATGCGTACCCCATGCATAAGCCGCATGTTCTTCATGAGTTTTATTTTAGCAGCAATCTCTTGCATACTTCTGCTACCCTAGTGCTTTTCAAATAAAATCACAGATAATAAAAAGTAAAATTAAGTGGTCATCTTCGGTCCACATCCGAGAGAAATTCAAACTAATACCTATTTCCGTTCCAACCTTTTTATTTTTCTTTTTAGAATAAAAAAAAATGAAATTCAACAATTTTATGCAATCTTGAAATAAAGTTTGTAAAGAGACTACCCATGACTGTACCATAAGTAGGCGCGACGTTGTGGGACTTACAGTAAGGTGAAGAGCGATGTAATGGGAATGCAAGCAAGACGTCTGTTGAGGAGCGACATTATGAGAAGCGACGTTCAGGGAAAAATTCCTTAGCATAATATATTGATTTGTGACTACCTTTGTACTGAAACTATTTACCAAGAAATTATAACATTAATTTTAGCAATTTGTGTTTTGTTGACCTTACGCGATTTGTTTTGGAGCCGCTGGGAACAGTTTTAATATTTTATTATTTTAACTAATAAAATTATGGAGCCCTCGGGAATCAATGTATGGATGTAGAAAATTTTTGGAGAACAATAGATTTGGAGTTCGTGGGAACAAGCCAATACAACACCGTACACGTTTGGTTTTGTGCTGTTATCTGACAAGGGCGCGGTAGGTTATACAGTGGACGTGCATGGCATGACATCGTCGGCGGAAAACACTATTCTGTAAAATAGCACATCATATAGAAATAAGCCAGGTGAAGTCGACATTTCTTATCTGACTATACCTAAGAAGATTAATTGTCGAAACAAAGTCGTGTGATATTTCCTGGTCGCGCCACAGTTGAAAATTAAAGTAACACGTTTCTAGATGAATTGGTACCCTTCATGTACTTTAGGGTACATGTAGTGAAAAAAATTGATGTCCGTAAGGATTGAGGAGCCACATCAGATTTTTAAAATCTGATCTCACCATTATTTAGCAGCAATGTAGCTGATTTTGCAGCACGAATTCTAGATTTAGCAGCAAAATATATTATCACTAGTTGTATTTAATGCAAAAGTGGCTCCTCAATCTAAACGTCTGAATTGAGGAGCCACTTGGAACTCGGTAAGTAATAGATGAATATTTTTGAAAATTTTGTATCATTTAGCAGCAATTGTGCATATTACCGTCTAAAAATTTAGCTTCTGTAGCGCTAAAATGAAAGAAAATACAATACTTTTAGTATGGCTCCTCAATCTACACTCAAGAGGTGAATTTCTATTGGATGTGAGCGATCAATTAATATATTCGACATAATGATCATTTAGCAGGTGTTGTTTGTTTTTGCAGTCATCATTCATCATCATTTCAGCCGAAAGACGTCCGCTGCTGGACATAGGCCTCCACCAAGCACCTCCACTTCGACCGGTTTTGTGCTTCTCGCATCCAACGAGTTCCTGCGGCCTTCACAAGGTCGTCGGTCCACCTTGTGGGAGGCCTTCCAACGCTACGTCTTCCGGTACGCGGTCGCCACTCCAGAACCTTTCGGCCCCATCGGCCATCTGTTCTGCGAGCAATGTGCCCTGCCCACTGCCACTTAAGTTTGGCAATTCTTCGGGCTATGTCGGTTACCTTGGTTCTCCTGCGGATCTCTTCATTTCTGATTCGATCCCGCAGGGAAACTCCAAGCATAGCCCTCTCCATTGCCCTTTGGGTGACTTTCAGCCTTCTAATAAGGCCCATTGTGAGCGACCACGTTTCAGTGCCATATGTCATCACTGGCAACACGCACTGGTCAAAGACTTTCGTCTTGAGACACTGCGGTATGTGGGACGAGAAGATATTGCGAAGCTTCCCGAACGCTGCCCAGCCGAGTCGGATTCGACGATTGACCTCTTTCTCGAAGTTGGACCTACCTAACTGGACAGTTTGTCCTAGGTAAATATACTCGTCCACGACTTCGAGTGTAGCGTCTCCGATCTTCATGAGAGTGGGTGTTACATGGGCATTTGACATGACCTTCGTTTTGTCCATGTTCATTTTCAGACCCACTCTTTCAGAGGCTCTACTGAGGTCATCGAGCATTGTACTGAGGTCCTCCATAGTCTCAGCCATGACTACTATATCGTCGGCAAACCGAAGGTGAGTTATGTACTCGCCATTGATATTAATGCCAGCTCCTTTCCAGTCCAGAACCTTGAAGACATCCTCCAGAGCAGCGGTGAACAGTTTCGGAGAGATAACGTCTCCCTGTCTCACACCTCGCTGCAGAAGGATAGGTTTCGAGGTCTGGTCCTGGAGTCGGACTGACATAGTGGCGTTTTCGTACAGACACTTCAGCACCTCGATGTACCGATAGTCGATCTGGCACCGTTGAAGAGACTGCAGTACAGCCCATGTCTCGATCGAATCAAAGGCTTTCTCGTAGTCCACAAACGCTAAGCAGAGAGGCAGGTTATACTCTTCGGTCTTCTGTATAACCTGTCGCAGCGTATGTATGTGGTCTACGGTGCTAAAGCCTTTACGGAATCCGGCTTGTTCGGGAGGCTGGAAGTCGTCAAACCTGCGCGCGAGACGGTTCGTGATGACTCTCGAAAACAGCTTGTAGACATGGCTCAGAAGTGAGATGGGCCTATAATTCTTAAGAAGGGCATTGTCACCCTTCTTAAAGAAAAGTATCACCACACCTCTGTTCCATGCCTGTGGTGTTTTACCCTCGAGTATGACGGAATCAAACAGCCTCTGAAGGGCCTTAAGAATTGCCTTGTTTTTGCAGTATAGGAATAAAATAGTAAAACAGAGTAAATTTTGTAGATGAACGCATTTTCTTTGGCTCCTCAATCCTGACGTTTTAATTATGTATGTTTGACTGTAGCCACCTGAGATCTCAACGGAATCTAAAGCCAGAGATACTAAAATTTAGCAGAAATGTCTGCTATATATATCTGCACAGTTCAGCAATGTACATAATGTATATAAATGGATATTATAGCCACGCATAGGTTTAATAAAGACTTCGGAAATTTCTGGAAGGAAACCAACATATTAAATTATAAGTCAAATAGGCCTGTCTGGCTAATTTGTTTGTTGATAAATTTAACCCTACACCTACAGCTATATCTCAATCTGCCCTTCCTATTTCCGATAGTCAGATTGGACAGGTGAGTCGTGGGGCCCATGGTGGTTCGGAAACGCCATCGTTGCCGTTACATGAGCTGCGCTGCGCTGCACGTCACTGCGGAGGATGTATTTAGGTGTGTCAGGGGCATGAAGCGCGGCAAATCTCCGGGCCACGATGGGCTCAGTATCGAGCACCTTCTATTTGCATCTGTATTACATTTTGAGAAATTGGCTTTGTTATTTATTTCATGTATCTATCATAGCTATTTACCGACAGATTTCATGAGAACTGTTGTTGTTCCTATTGTAAAGAACAGAACAGGTGACGTATCCAGTTCATCGAACTACCGACCTATCTCCTTGGCCACTGTATTTTCTAAAGTATTTGAAAATATAATTATGAAACATTTGAATGAAAAGAACATACCGCTAAACGACGACGCTCAGTTTGGTTTCCGACGAGGCTCATCCACAGATCTGGCTATCTTTGCTGTAAAAAATACAGTTTACGAGTATCTACATAGAAATACAACAGTTTATTCATGCTTTCTAGACCTAAGCCGAGCATTTGATTCAATTAATTATAATATATGGGACAAATTAAGAAAAACAGAAGTACCACCGAAAATAGTAAACATTTTGGAATTTTGGTACGCTAACCAAGTTAATCAGGTTAAGTGGAATAATGCTCTGTCGGAGACTTACAGGCTAACAAGTGGAGTGAGACAGGGTGGTCTGACGTCACCGGTATTGTTTAACTTGTATGTAAACCAGCTGATCGAGGAGCTCAGCAGCACCAGAGTCGGATGCCAAGTTGTCGGCTTTTCCGCACTACTAAGTAAGCTCAGAGTGTCATTCTACACAAGGGTTACCCTGAGTAGGAATGAAATTGTAAAAGCTGTGTACCGTGTCGTCCATCTTGCAAGAGAGATAAAAGATTTTTAATATTATATTTTTAGTTATTGTATTTATGTATTTTAATATTCTATATGTTATTATATTCTATCTGTGTTATTGTGTTGTTATTATGTTATTTTATGTGAATTTTATTATTATGTTTATGCCTATAGTAGTATTTAAGTGTATGTGTCTGTATGGTATGGGTTTATTTATTGCCTGAAATAAATGATATTTAATTTAATTTATATATTCTGGATTCAGAAAAAACAATACTTAACTATTTTCTTGTAAATTCAGTGTGAAGGCTGACCATATTATACTCGTTTTAATGAAACCAGGATAAATAATTTATTAAATTTATAATTTCATAACAGGTTATATCTATCGTACCTACGATTTGGTTATTTAGCAATCAATTTCGCTATAAGTTATAGAATGAATGAGTATTGGCTGATCAGTGCTTATACGAATTTTATAATCGTTATCATCGTAACAGAACATCTCATCTTTCGGGGTAAGATAGTGACATTTGTAGTGGCCTGTGCCAGTTTCGATAATTGCAGGAATAAATTCTATAGCACCTATTAATTTATATGATTTATTCGAAAACATTACAAATTCTGGTATTTCTCTCACTCTAAACTTTTCACAACCATTCAGTTCATATGAAACTGTGTTTGATAAAGTATATTTACACACAGTTTGGTTGTTACAAAATGTACAGTCGGTTTTTTCTTCAGCGATTAAAGTTGCATCTTCTAAACATGATAATTAACTTTATAATATAAGAAATCCAAGTTAATCATTTATTTCGTACATGAACATATTCATGTAATAACGAGAATACTTCACCGCTGATGAATGTTTTGTTACTAAATTAATATTATTGTGGGTAGGTAAGTGAAATATTAATTTGTAGGTAGGTACTCCCAAAATGTGGTCACCCTTCACACTGAATTTACAAGAAAATAGTTAAGTATTGTTTTTTCAGAATCCAAAATATATACAATGCTGGACTGTGCAGATATATACGAGTATAGCAGACATTTCTGCTAAATGTTAGTATTTCTGGCTTTAGATTCCGTTGAGATCTCAGGTGGCTACAGTCAAACATACATAACGTCGCCTTAGAGTGAAAACTTCGGGAACGCATTTGCATAGTTTTTTGTATGAATACCTTGTCAGTAGCATTTAATGCATTTCGGTCAATCTTCGAGAATATGGCTGTTCTGGATATGAAAGCGGGTTAAATTTACCTATAAATTAACAAAAAAAAACATAAAAGACGCCGTACAAAAATTGTACAGCACGCAGTTGTATCTTCCTCCTGAAAAATTACTCCTTTTACACTTAAGAGGTTTTCACTCTAAGGCGTCGATAATTAAAACGTCAGGATTGAGGAGCCAAAGAAAATGCGTTCATCTACAAAATTTACTCTGTTTTACAATTTTATTCCTATACTGCAAAAACAAACACAACACCTGCTAAATGATCATTATGTCGAATATATTAGGTCCTTACATATGAAATTGGCGTTTTGTATGGAAGGAACAAAAAGTCGAATATTTTTTAATATAATATATTTAATTAATCAAAGTATGAACCATTGTTTTCAATGCACTTTTGCCATCTTATAGGTAGTTCATTGATCCCTTTACTAAAAAAACCAGTCGGACGGGAATCAATAAAATCTTTGAAGGCGATTTGGACTGCCCCATCGGAGTTGAATTTTTTCCCTTGCAAAAAGTTATCCAAATTGCGAAAAAAATGGTAATCTGTTGGAGCAAGGTCCGGGGAGTACGGAGGATGTCTAAGACATTCCAATTCAAGCTCTTCTAATTTGGTAGCCGTCTGTTGCGCAGTGTGTGGTCTGGCGTTGTCGTGAAGCAGCAGTGGCGTGGAGCGATTGACCAGCCTTGGTTGTTTAGCCGCTAGCTTTTCCATCATGGTTTGTAATTGCTGACAATAGACATCAGCTGTAATAGTCTGGCCAGATTTGAGAAAACTGTAATGAACAATACCGGCACTAGTCCACCAAACGCTTACAAGTAACTTTTTTGGGGTTAATTTTCGCTTGGGGCAGGATTTGGCTGGCTGGCCAGGATCCAACCATTGCGCTGAGCGCTTCCGATTATCGTAAAGAATCCATTTTTCATCACAGGTAATGATTCGGTTTAAAATACCTTCATTGTTGTGCCGGTTCAGTAATGTAACGCAGCAGTCGACGCGCGTTTGCCGGTTTGCTTCAGTCAATTCGTGAGGTACCCACCTTTCAAGCTTTTTAATCTTCCCAATTTGCTTCAAGTGAATTAAAACAGTTTTATCACTAACATCGAAGCCTGCAGCTAACTCGGACGTGGTTTGCGATGGGTCCGCTTCCACAATAGCCTTCAATTCTCCATTATCAACTTGGGTCTCAGGCCGTCCACGGGGCTTGTTCTGCAGGTCGAAATTTCCAGAACGAAAACGTTGGAACCAAAAACGAACTGTGTTTTCTTTTGCAACATGACCGCCATACACATCATTCACCCTTCGAGTCGTTTCCGCAGCACTAGTGCCACGGCGGAACTCGTACTCGTAAATAATGCGATATTTTAAATTTTCCATTTTGTAAAATGAGTGACGCAAACAGAAAAATCAGAAGAAAAAAAACAAATGAATGACGGTCATCGAAGCACAAATACATGAGTAAATAGCTGTACAAATTTGAATTTGGAATTCCTTACCAAAGAGGAGAAATTCGTGATTAAAGTGGCCAGTACGAAAAACGCCAATTTCATATGTAAGGACCTAATATTAATTGATCGCTCACATCCAATAGAAATTCACCTCTTGAGTGTAGATTGAGGAGCCATACTAAAAGTATTGTATTTTCTTTCATTTTAGCGCTACAGAAGCTAAATTTTTAGACGGTAATATGCACAATTGCTGCTAAATGATACAAAATTTTCAAAAATATTCATCCATTACTTACCCGAGTTCCAGGTGGCTCCTCAATTCAGACGTTTAGATTGAGGAGCCACTTTTGCATTAAATATAACTAGTGATATATTTTGTAGCACTAGAATTCGTGCTGCAAAATCAGCTACATTGCTGCTAAATAATGGTGAGATCAGATTTAATAAATCTGGTTTGGCTCCTCAATCCTTATGGACATCTCAAAAGTTACAATCGGTTAAAGGTGGTCCCTCAGTCGTGACTGACAGGCATCCCTATTTCAAAACCCACTTAAAATTTACCAACTGCTATAAATGACTACTCTTAGTAAAAAATTTGTAAAACTAATTTATTTGAATATCAGCCCTTCCTGTTCAAGGAATAAAAAGAACTAGCATGCGGAAGGTGGTCCCTCAACCGATAACCATAAGTTCACCTTGAGTGGTGGAGACCACAATGGAATTTGAAATTTACATATGGGTCTAGCGTTAGTAAAAGTACTTGAACGGTTGTAAATTCAACTTCTAGTTTGTAAAAGAAGCCATTCAAAAGTTACAATCGATTTAAGGTGGTCCCTCAATTGAAACGTTTATCATAAGAAAAAACAATTTACGTAGCATTCAGAAGTTAAATAGACGAATGCTACAGTCTATCCTTTAGTAATGTTTTTTTTACTAACGATTACTTTACTAAACAGTATTTAAAAATGTACCGTTTTATTTCAAATAATAATCAAATTCCTGGGAAGAAATTTAATACTAAGATAAAGGTGACCACACAGCAGGATTTGTCAGTCACGGCTGAGGGACCACCTTTAACCGATTATAACTTTTGAGTGGCTACTTTTACAAACTAGAGGCTGAATTTACAATTGTTTGAGAACTTTTACTAAAGGCTGACACATTAAAAAAAAATGTGGTCCCTCAATGGGAACGCAAGTGAAATAGTATTAAGTCCAGATTAATATTTTTGCAGAACTCTCCGAGATGTTATGGAACATGATTCTGTCGAAACTCGCCCTACGACATCACGGTATAGATGGTGCTGTTAGATTGGTTCCGATTTTCGTAATATGGGCCGTATTAACTCTCGCCATCCTGGTGGTAATGGAAGGGTTATCCGCTTTCCTTCATTGCCTTAGATTACACTGGTAAGTTGTTTATTTAGTCGCTAGCAGCGTTCCGTGGTTTCACTCGCATATGTTTCGATCCCGTGTGAATATCGGGAAATGATAAATGATTTATTTTCTGTAAGTAGGTTCGTACAGGTTTTGGGATGCATGAAGAAGCCTCCCCGTGTAGCGCAGTTTGTTCCACCAGTTACTCAACTGAACCGAGCGCTCGGCGCATCCTGGGCAGTCACACCCAACATCTTATTTGACTGGCCAATTCTTCCCTTGCGGTGGTAGGGCTAACGCCCGCCTGGTTTGCGACCACCCTCCCACCGGAGTTCGGCGTCAAGCAGCCTGCTGTGTTTCGTCGATGCGTGGGAGTTCCAGTGCCTTAGGCATCTTCTGGGCACGCTCGTTCGATCATAGACCTCATCCAACGCTTTCCATCAGGCGTGATCGAGGTCAAGAGCGGGCCCATTCAGCAATAAAAAAAAAAAAAAAAAAAAAAACAAACACTTTTACACGTCAATCATATTTTTAAAGTGTAAACTTCTTTAGCGGCGTTGCACACTTTTTTGTAATGGGTAAAAAATGTTAAACTCGCGCCAGGACATCGCGTCAGGACACGTGACCGTCAGGAGAGACTACACAGGGGAGAACTTCTACTCCTAACTACTAAGTATCCCCCTCTCTTTCTACGGCGGCGGCTCTTTCTATGGATGGATGGATGGATGGATGGATGGATGGATGGATGGATGGGTGGATGGGTGGATGGGTGGATGGGTGGATGAGTGGATGAGTGGATGGGTAGATGGTGGATGGGTGGATGGTGGATGGATGGATAAATGGATGGATGGATGGGTGGATGGGTGGATGGGTGGATGGGTGGATGGATGGATGGTGGATGGTGGATGGTGGATGTGGATGTGGATGTATGGATGGATGGATGGATGGATGGACAGCTGATGGCTCGACCGTCTGTGTAGTAGCCACACTGCTGTGTATTCGTAAAATTCGTGTATAAAGTGTTTAAAATATGAAAATTGAACAAAGTGCATCTATTAATGAAAAAAGTGACGCAGAAGTAGTGAAAAAAAAATGAGTTATATTAATTCAATTAATAATTGATTTATCTCAACGTTACTACTAAGTATCCCCCTCTCTTTGTACGGCGGCGCCAACCGAAGTGAACCAAGTGACACACGAAAATGGATGAATGCATGGATGGGTGGATGGGTGGATGGGTGGATGGTGGGTGGTGGATGTGGATGTATGGATGGATGGATGGACAGCTGATGGCTCGACCGTCTGTGTAGTAGCCACACTGCTGTGTATTCGTAAAATTCGTGTATAGTGTTTAAAATATGGAAATTGAACAAAGTGCATCTATTAATGAATAAAATGACGCAGAAGTAGTGAAAAAAAAATGAGTTGAAAACGCCAAACAGATGAGGCTTAAACCCAGCAATAATTAATGTAGCTATTGTAGAAAACATAACTGCTGTTAACTTCCAATTTTCATTAGCCGTTCCCCGACGTGAGGACGCTTGGATCAAAATATTTCCTGCAACTTTAAAACTTAAAGGGCCAATATATATTATTATTTTAGTTTTTAGAGGTTTTTGTTTGAGTCGGGGGTTTTTTAAATTTTTAATTTAACTTTTATTTAAGCTAGATGAGGTCGGCGTTTCCTATCTGACTATTCTGAGAAGAAAGGCCGAAACAAACTCCAGTCTCTTAAAGTCCAGACAAAATCTTGGTCAGATCATGTAAATACTATGTAGATTGTTGTCTGAAATGGTCTTTTGAGGAAAGAACCACACAGATTGAGTGGACCTGACCGACTGGTCGTGCATGATTTTTGACAAATGCGTGCACTGACTAGTGCACGCATTTGTCAAAAATCATGCAGCTCAACTCAGAACCTGAGTAGCTCAAAGATTCGACGAATAATACAAAAGAAAGGACATTTGGGTAGGCCGCGTAAATTACTCAAACTGCCAGGTCATGATTAAAACTAAGAAGGAAAACAGAAAAAAGAAATGACCCACATAGTCCTCACATTCACAATAATTTAAATAATATAATACTTTATACAGTATGTATTGAACTCATAAAACTTTTCCGCTGGGACCACGCACACCTGCCCTTATCTGACGTTATTTAAAGCCGCTGATACACCTGTGATCTTCACCGCGTCTTGTTGTCTTGCCGGTAAAGCTAGCTAGTGTATTATCGCAAGACCGTTGTATTGAAAGCTAATTTAAAGAGCCAGGCTCGCGGCTCGTGAACATTGTTTTAAAGCTTAACGCGGCGCGCCACACAAACCAAGCCTAGCCACTTATTGTTCGACTATTTAAGAGACTAGAACTGACTAAAATTGAAATTCACTCTGTTTGTTTAAAATAAAGCTGCCAGCACCTTATTAAAATTTATTTGTGCATTAATGGTTTGGGAATTTTAGACAAAAATGCTTTTTTTGTCTCTTTAAGGGTTATTTTGAGAAACTTATGATGAAAAATTTTTATTATTTCCTTACCTTAGTATTTGTGTCAAGTTTCAAGGTAATCGCATCGCGCTTTAGGATTTTTCATACAAACTTGTCATCCTATAGCTCCCATCACCCCGCATCTAGATAGGATTAATCCTTACATTATACAAAATCTAGTGCTATATATTATGTAGCATGTTCGTATCGATTAGTTAGTTATGTACCAAAAACGTAATGGATCTTTTCCGTTTTACAAGCTTTTTCGTCGGTAATAAAAAGAAAATCAGCTGTTCCATACCTACATTTTGACCGTTTTGGTATTGCATTTTTGTATGAAACGGCAGTTTTTTTTTAAATAACCAGTTATCAATTTATGCGTATGAATATACAGGGTGAATTTTCCAAGTGGGCGTGGATGGCCAAATTCTAAACTATGAGGAATAGCAAAAAGTACTCAAAGGAGTCGCAGGCTCGATTTTGATGAAAACTAAAACTGCATCATTGGATTTTTGAAAAATCAATATTTCTAGCCAGGAATCGAACCTGTTGATTTTGAAAAAAAAAAACACACTGTATTATTACACCTTTAGATAGTGTCGCTAATAAGGATCAAATTCTGGGAAGTAATGACATACGGCAAACTTAAGGAAAATGTTGAATTTTAATAAACTTCTTATTTAAAAGTAAGTATTCATACCTACATTACGTACCCTGTTCGAAATGATGCTCAATATTTTTTTTTTTTTTATTAACACACCCGCAGCGCAGTCACCTTAACAACATTATGTTCTAAATTCATATTTCTATTACGATCTGTGGAAAATATTCTAATGAAATCAATAATATTGTAATGCTGAATGCAGTACAATCCTTGAGACATCGAATCCAGCTATGTATTGAAAACAATGGTCATCATTTTGAACAATTAATCAGTTAAAGTTTAGTAGGTAGGTAACATAACCCGGGTCCGTCTAAATAATAACAGCCGCACAGGTCAATCCATCAGGTTAAGCTACACTTGCCGCGGTTGGTCTGTGGGTGGGTGACCATCTTAACATACCGAGACCCCTTCATGCTTCGGAAAGCACGTTAAGACGTTGGTCCCGGCTGTCATTCCTGGATCTTTGACAGTCGTTACGGGTAGTCAGAAGCTCGAAGGTCTGACAACCAGTCTTACCAAGGGGAAGGGGTATCGTATTACCCAGTAACAGGGTTGTGGAGGTCAGATGGGCAGTCGCTGCGTGTAAAATACTGGTATTCAGCTGCATCCGGTTAGACTGGAAGCCGACCCCAACAAAGTTGGGAAAAGGCTAGGCAGATGATGATGAGGTAGGTAACATAAAAACAATAAAATAAGTATTTGGTTAAAAATGAGCTCTTACCTTTAGTTTGCCGTATGTCATTACTTCCCAGAATTCGCTCCTTATTAGCGACACTATTGAATGGTGTAATAATACAGGATGTGTTTATTTTTTCAAAATCAACAGGTTCGATTCCTGGCTAGAAATATTGATTTTTCAAAAATCCAATGATGCAGTTTTAGTTTTCATCAAAATCGAGCCCGCGACTCCTTTGAGTACTTTTCGCTATTCCTCATAGTTTCGGATTTGGCCATCCACGCCCACTTGAAAAATTCACCCTGTATATCACCAGCAATGATGTCACAACTGTCAATATGTATAACTTCATACTAGCGCCATTAAATTGCCCTTACCTACCGCGGGACATGGACGGGAACAATCCCTTCTAACAACTGAAGCCTGTAGCTTCTACAATTCTACATATTTCCATCGATTTTACAGATATTTTCGACTATCTCATTTTACTATGCCTTCTTTGAAATCTGATTAAGACTAGTGACTTCATCTGTTCGATAGTTCGATACACGCTAGACGACTAGCAAATGCGCCAAGCGCGCAGTGCGGCCGTTTGCAAAAATTCTAGAATGTTCATTTCACTTCGCTACTTGCAAGATGACGAGGCGTTAAGCAGTCAGTGCGGACGTAGCCTATTAAGTCATTGCGGACGTAGCCTATTAAGTCATTGCGGACGTAGCCTATTAAGTCATTGCGGACGTAGCCTATTAAGTTTGAACAAAAATTTCTATTATTAGTCACCAATTCACCATCCCTCGTACACTCTTGTAATAGGTTTTTGTTGTTGTTTTCAGGGTGGAAT
This sequence comes from Amphipoea lucens, assembly GCA_947508005.1. Taxonomy (NCBI): domain Eukaryota; kingdom Metazoa; phylum Arthropoda; class Insecta; order Lepidoptera; family Noctuidae; genus Amphipoea; species Amphipoea lucens. The sequence continues at coordinate 5,710,299 of OX382355.1, forward strand.
TCATGAGCAAGTTTTACTCTGGCGCTGGCTGGGTGTTTCGTCCATTTTCCTTCGAAAGTATATTGGAAGAGGAACACACTGATACAGACGCTCGATGTAGGAAGTTTACTCCTAAAGGACTAAGAGACAATACATGGCAACGTAATGAATCACAGTAACGTCGTGACACACATGCTCATCAGTAACACGAAAGCATCCGATTATTGAACAATTGCTACTAACTTAGTAGCATTGTGTACAGCCAACTAAAGAGATAAGTATGGAGGAACGTCGAATATAATTGAAGTTTAGTAAGAAACCGATGCATGGATGTCGTGGACTGAAATTTAATTTGATAAATGAGCTGTTTGTTTTCTATTAATAAAATTAAATTTTATTCGAAAACATCTATTAGTTTCTTACTAAACTCCAACTACATCCGACGATCCTGCATACTTCTCTTTAGTTGACTGTACATTTTTATAGAGTTGTAAGCATGCTGTGTACGCAAAATAAGCTATTGGACGTAGAGTTATGGACACCAGGGGCCGTATTACGAAGTATTAATGCCTTTATGATTCCAGTGCGAAAAAGGGATGGTGCTATCGGTCATGTTTAGCTCCGTCTCTTTCTTACACTGGAATCATTATGGCATTAAACCGTCAAAATACGGTAGGAGTAAGATAGTTAGCATGCTATTTTGGAGGTTGGGTGTGTTGCGAATAAGTAGGCGAATAACGATCTGTATGATTTATTGGTAAGCGCTGCTTATATACAATTCTAGTTGGAGAAAATCAAAATATAAAGGGTACATCTATAAAACTTAAAACTAACACAATTTAGAATGACGGTAGAATCTGCCGCGCTCCCTTCGACGTGCGAGCGCGATGATACGGACGGCCGGTCGGCTAGCTCAGTATGCGCGGGCGCGCGATGACGAAAGGCCGTCTGCGTTCCTCCAAATTGTGTATGACCATACGTAAGTATGAGCTGCTACATCATTCCCCCGCTAGTGAAACGTACACAGGGCTTCGAAGTCCTTCCTGATTTTGTGACGTATGCGTACGTATCTGTGACTGGTGCATCTGACTCGGTGTTGATCCGGAAAGCAGGCTTTAGTCTGTCAACAGTGATGTTGGAACATCTATTGCGTAACTGGATAGTGAAGTACTTGTCCTTACGACTGATCACTTTGTACGGGCCTGTGTAGGTCGGCGTCAGAGGTTTTCTTGATGCGTCATTGCGTAGATATACATGCGTACATTTATATAGGTCATCATGAATAAATGTCGCTCGCGATTGGTTAGATTTCCGTTGCGCCTGGGCCTTCTTTAACGCTCCATTCAACTTATTCATGAAGTTTGAAATCGTATCGCGATGTCTTGTTGATTCTTCATAGAATTCTCCGGGTAATCGTAGCGTTTGGCCATATAGTAGTTCAGCCGCATGGGGTATACTTGAACGATAAAAGTTCAGCATTCCGACGAAACGGCGTAGATCTTGGATCGTATTTGGCAATGGATAGGACTGGATTGCTTGCACCTTATCTTCCGTCGGTGTAATGCCTTCAGGGCTTAACGTGTATCCCAGGAAATTAAGTTTCGACTGGCCGAAGATACACTTAGCGACGTTTATTTTTAAACCGCTGTCGTTAAGTCGCTTAAACACTTCTTGAAGCTCTCTTCTGTGTTCTTCTTCGTTCTCAGAAGCTACCAGAACGTCATCGACGAATGGAAAAACAGGTAGGCCGCGTAGCACGTTGTCCATGTGGCGTTGAAATGTCTGGCCTGCATTCATCAAACCAAAACACATCCTAGTGAACTCGTACAAGCCAAAAGGAGTAATCACGGCTGTCTTCTTCACGTCTTCTTCTCTGTTTTTGATCTGGTAGTAGGCTTTCTGCAGATCAATTTTTGAGAAAACCTTCTTGCCTTGGAGGTTATGTGTGAAGTCATGAAGTCGTGGTATCGGGTATCGATCGGGTGTGGTTACTGAATTTAGTCTACGGTAATCACCACAGGATCTGTAGGTACCATCCTTTTTTAAAACCATGTGTAATGGACTAGCCCATGGGCTATTAGATGGTCGACAAATTCCTTGGCTCATCATGAGTTGGAATTCTTGTTTTGCGGCGTTGTATTTATGTGGCGGTAGTGGTCTCGCTTTTGTAAATATCGGCGGGCCGGTGGTTTCAATGTAGTGTTCGACTTCACTGTTTCCCAGTTTCTCTAAGTTTGGTCTCGTGATGTCTGGGTACTTGGCCAACAGGTCGTGGTATGGAAGCTTGTCGTCGATGGTTCGGATGCTTCCTTCAGCTGTGGGTGACAGGAACCCTCGTGCCGATAAATTGGTACTTTTATCTACCAATCGTCGTCCGTGGAGATCCACCATAAGTGCGTGGTGGTGTAAAAAATCAGCGCCTAATATCGGCCGACTGACTGTTGCAACCATAAATCGCCAACTGTAGGGACGCCGCAGTCCGATGTTGAGCACGATGGTTCGCTCGCCATATGTGGGTATTTGTGTACCATTTGCTGCATACAAGTAGTTGGTTGGAGTTCGCTGTTTATCACGTGCAGTAGCGGGTAATACTGATACATTCGCACCCGTGTCGATTAGGAATTTTGTTCCGGTTGATTTGTCGTGTAAAAATAGGCGGTAGGTGGATAAATCGTCGACTTCGGCTACCGCCACGGCTTGAGTCTCCTTTAGTTTTCCGGCTTCTCACTCGTAATTCCCTTAAAACTGCACGGACTTCTACATCGGTATGCTGCCTTGCCGAATTTCTGATGAAAATAGCACACGGCGTTTTTTCTGTCCCGAGATTTCGAGCTGGAACGGCTTCTGAAATTGTGGGATCGGCGTTGAAATTTGCGAGATCGATTCGTTTTCAGCGCTGCAACTTCCTTGGTCAGGGCTTCAATCATGCTGTAAAGCTTCTTGTCTGCTGGTTCAGATGTCGCCGCTATTTCGGCTGGCGCCGCTGTCGCTGGGGCCTTTGACGTGGAAGGTTGACACTGGCAGGAACACACGGCGTTCACCTCTTTCAGCTGTTCTTGCATCCTGTCTGCCATGGCAGCTAACGAGTCCAGCTTAGATTCTTCACTCACGGCTAACACAGTGCGGGTAGAAGCGGGTAGGTGGCCTTGCCACAACATTTTCAGGGTGTCATCTGGCATCTTTTTCCCAGCGAGGTTTTTCATTCGGCGAAGCAACTGTGATGGTCGTTGATCGCCAAGCTCCATTTCATTCAGTAGTTTTTGTAACTGACTACCCTCGCTATCTTCGTAAACCTCCAACAGTCTTCTCTTCGCTGCTTCGTATCGGCCGGAGTTGGGCGGTGACAAGATGATATCGCTGATTTGGTCCACATCTTTGATCTCCAGCTGAGCCACAACCAGTGCGAACTTGCCTTCATCGCCGAGCTTCTGGTTGTAGATAATGACCTCAAATTGGGCGAACCAAAGCTTAGGTCTGTTGCACCAGAATTTAGGGATGCGTGACTGGACGCTAATTGCTTCGACGTCTTCAGGCGTAGTAGTCTTGTCTTCCTTTGTTACGGGCGTAGTCATTTTGAACGCGGGGTCACCACTTTAGAGGTTGGGTGTGTTGCGAATAAGTAGGCGAATAACGATCTGTATGATTTATTGGTAAGCGCTGCTTATATACAATTCTAGTTGGAGAAAATCAAAATATAAAGGGTACATCTATAAAACTTAAAACTAACACAATTTAGAATGACGGTAGAATCTGCCGCGCTCCCTTCGACGTGCGAGCGCGATGATACGGACGGCCGGTCGGCTAGCTCAGTATGCGCGGGCGCGCGATGACGAAAGGCCGTCTGCGTTCCTCCAAATTGTGTATGACCATACGTAAGTATGAGCTGCTACATCATCACGTCGGGGTCACCACTTTGGAGGTTGGGTGTGTTGCGAATAAGTAGGCGAATAACGATCTGTATGATTTATTGGTAAGCGCTGCTTATATACAATTCTAGTTGGAGAAAATCAAAATATAAAGGGTACATCTATAAAACTTAAAACTAACACAATTTAGAATGACGGTAGAATCTGCCGCGCTCCCTTCGACGTGCGAGCGCGATGATACGGACGGCCGGTCGGCTAGCTCAGTATGCGCGGGCGCGCGATGACGAAAGGCCGTCTGCGTTCCTCCAAATTGTGTATGACCATACGTAAGTATGAGCTGCTACACTATTTTGAACTGGAAATGATCCTGCAGATTAAAGCACGCCAGCTCTTTTTAACCGACTTAAAAAAAGGAGGTTCTTTATGAGCATGTGTCATGTGCAGTGATCGGAGTAGCTAGATTGATTTTTGGTCCTTGTATCATAAATGCCCACAGAAAGAATAACATGATAAGCCATTTTCCTGGAAAGTAATTCCGGTATTTCCGGATCCAATTAACCTTTTGACCGCCACGTCAAAAAAACCACGACGTGCCCTCAGCGCCAAGCTAAAAATTCAACCTTAGATACCTACAAAACAGTAGTGAGTTCCGAATGATATCGATAAAAACTGCCTGTTCATTTTTTAACGATTTTTTGTTTTTTAATAAACTTTAAAGTGCCTCAAATATAATATACAGGAGTTTTATTTTGTCCCGCTGTGTCCTTCTATAATGATATGTGTCAAAATTACGGCACCCTTTATCATTTAAATCCACAATAAAAAACATCAATCGATAAAATCAAGTCAATATCATCACAGCACTATGTTCAATCATGAAGTACTTTTCTGTCGTCCTATGATGACTGTGGCGTGCCCGGCACGGATTTCTTAAATTTGCTCGCCTCTGCACTAGAGGTGTGCAAGCGTTATTTATTAATAATATCGAAATAATATTAGAGCTTTTATATTTATGGTTTCGTATTATTTTATACCCACGACGCAACGGAGTAGTACCTAGTTTAAGTTTGAGGTGAGAGGTTGTTTGTTTTTAGTTTGTGTGGGCCTTTATATTCACAACGGTTTGTCCAATTTAAATTTATGCGGTTTTTATTAACCGACTTTAAAAAAGGAGTTTCTGTATTCGACCCGTATGTATGTCCGCGATTATCTCAAAAACTACTGAACCGATTTTGATAATTCTTTCATTAGCGTGATCTACATACTTTCAGGAAGGTTTTAGTATATAATACATTAGGTAATTATTCTTATGTATGAAGTTATTTGCATAAATGTACTGCATCTCCGGCATTTCTATGTGAATTTTGATGATTCTTCGAGTAGTGTCTTCAATTCTTCAATGCACTAGTGTTAATTGAATTTGTGTGGGGTAGGTACAACTAAAAAGTGAAAAATAAAACCTTTTTTACAAAAAAAACAACCGACTTCAAAAAAAACACTACAAAGTGAAAAAGGTCGGTGTCAAAAAACGAAAATGCGCAACGACACCGACTTCCGAAATTAAAGTTATTTTTCACTTTGTAGTGTTTTTTTTTGAAGTCGGTTGTTTTTTTTGTAAAAAAGTTTTCTGTAAAATATTTAAATTTTGCAACAGGTTTTGGATACATAATAATATGGTGATTACTCAATTCATTTAAACAGTGTAAAATTAAAAATCTGTATTATTTTTTTGAGAAAAATCTCACGATGTATAAAATTCCGTCTGGGTTGCCATTGCTATTCGTATTTTTATTCCGAATATAAATCACATTTTAACAGTATAAAAAGGAGGAAACGAAAGGGATAGTGATAATTATAAAACATTTACGAAAAACCAGTCTTTTAATTAAGTTTGTAGATAGATAATTGTAAGCTATAATTTACATGTTGATGTTTAATTTGTACGTATGGCCAATATCAAATACTTTATAAGTTAAAGAATATAAAGGATTTGAAGCACTTTTATGAAAAATATTTATTTAGCAATCATTGCAAACCTAATATAAAATCACAGACAATAGGAATAAAAGCGTATTGCGGACGCGATATAAGTAGCCTAGTGCAGACATCAGCACAAAAAGCCACCGCAAGCTGTCAAATTTGTTAAAACGATTTCATCTTTGCTGTAAAATGAATAAAAAATGAAAAAAATTCCGCACTTTCTTCCATAATATAAGAGTCATTATCGACACCTTGTAACGTATTTATTAGGTCCTCAGTACTCATATTACTTTCACCCATTGTTATTATTATAATTTAATAATAAGCTGCACCTCTATTTAAAAACTTTCCGCGTTTGACGTCAGGGGATTGTCACGTATAGACGACAGTGGCGTTCCAGGCACAGACAATTTGACAGCGTGATGAGGATGGGCATTATGGTCATTATGATTTATCGATAATCAACTGACACCGACATTTGATGAGCAGATAAATAGCTCGGTTTTAAAAACTTTCATGATTTCTCAATTATAAAACTTCAATATCAACGTTTGCATTTAAATTTTGTAGAATAACTTAAAGAAATTAACTGTAACATAGGTTGCCATTCAGGTCGATATTCTTGTTATGTTGCCTGTTAGCTACATCACTACTTGTCATCCTATGGTGACTGTGGCGTAGAGGGAACTATGTTTTTCGAACTTTAGAATTGGATTAAGTTTTTGTCATTTTATGTAAATATAGATGAAATATAAAGAAAGGAGGTCAATTAATATAAATAAGAATGAGTCAAGGAACATAATTAGCAAAAGAAATAAAACAATAAATGTTGTTTAATAAGCTTTATTTACGTTTAAAAGTCTGTCATGTAGTCGTGACTGTGGCGTGCTGGGCACTTTTTGGCCTGTCATCTATAGATGACTGTGGCGGTCAAAAGGTTAAATATTGTTATAATGTTGGTTGTTATTGGTAACAAAACAAAAATTAATTTATTATTTATCTGTTGAATAATAAAAATAATCGAATACCGAAATTCGGGAGGAATGTCCATATTAATATATACGTTTCGGATCAATGACCCCAATTCAATCTACCTATTCCGATCACTGATCATGTGTCATATTGATTATGAACTGACTGATGTGAAGAACTTGGAGATTACATTATAAACGTCCTCGAAATGTGATTAAAATATTGTAGTCTTAATTTAGACTACAATATTTTATTATTTAGCAGTGGTGGCCTAGTGGTATCGGCCGTGACTTAAGAGTTGTAGGTCGTACGAACCCAGACAGGCGCTTTACTTTGTGTAAATTATTTCATCATCACTGCTCTCAAAACGGTGAAGGAAAACATCGTGAGGAAACCGGCATGTCCTAGAACCAAAATTTCGAAGACATGTGACATCTACCAACCCGCACTGGGCCCGCGTGGTGGATTCCGGCCCGTCCCTCTCACAGAGGGGAGGCCTGTGTCCCAGCAATGGGAACATTATAGGCTGATTATGAGTCTTAATTATAATTATTTTTTATTTCACTTTTAACGTGCTATATGTCACCTTAAATGTTTTAAAATAATGATTACGTTAATAGGTATTTAATATATTTTTGCTTAAAGTTGGGATTGTTATTTTACTAATAAACATTGTTCTCCATTAATGTGGTGTTTTTTAATTCTACACAAATATGGAAAAAGGAACATTGCTCTATTCGTCCTATGGATCAACGCGTGTGAAATATGTAGGATAATAATTGTGTGATACTTCCTGGGCGCGCCACAGTGAAGAATTAAGGTAACACGTGAACATCAGAAAGGACGGTCATGGAAATATATAGAAAGTTGCATGTGCGTGTGGTGTGAGGGCCACTTTGTTAAAACTCCTTAAAAATGTGCTAAGGATTTAGTGAACATTCCCAAAGAATTGTGAAAGTTGGAATCAGATTTTGTGAAAATCAAATACTTAACCGAGTTATGGACTCTAAAGATGGGCCCTCAGTTCTCACATAGAGGATTGAGGGCCCACCTGAACCTGATCAACTATGGACACTACAGAAAAAGTCTTTATGCCAAAATCTAAGCTAATGCCAAACAAAATTTGTGAAAACAAGATATTATCGCAAAACACTGTCCTTGTTTTTATATCTTCGTACAAAATGGGCCCTCAATTCTCATACACGTAAAAGTTTATTACGCAAATAAAATTAAATCATTAACTTACAGCTACTGTTTCAAATCCTATATGCTACTAAATAAATTGTGAAAATTTGTGAAAGCAAGAACAGGTCACCACTTTTTGTTGTTTGAAAGTTTATGACCTTGATAAAATTCGGGCCCTCAGTCCTCCATTTCTTTTGCTTTCGGTTTATTACGCTTTTCGTATGAATGATAAAACAAATACAAAATTGTATCTTTTTGTGAAAAAAATTGTGCAACAAATTCAATACCAGAAAGAAAGTAAAATACCCTTTATTGTATAAGAAAATCGAGTTTTATTTTTATTCTCCGAATTAGGAAATAGGGTGACCACAATTTCTTTTAGATTGCAGTAAAGATAAGTAAATGTAGAGTCATAGGTGTTAATAAACTTTCTTCGGTTTTTCGCTTATTATCGTTTTATTTATTTATTGTTATATTTAATGTCTATTTCCTGCAGGGCAGCGATATATTTTGTAAATAATGATACTTGTTCTTCTATGGGAACAGATGGCATGCGTCCTCTTGGCATGGTTATGTTGTAGCTGTTGGGAAAAAAATCTTTCTATTACTTTTTTGAATAAAATTTCCGTCATCAATAAGTTGGAAGACCGTACTCAAGTTTCGTGATTAAAAAAAATAATTTCGGAAATCAAATGATTACAAAAAATACTGTTACCCAAATCAGTTTTGCTTGAAATATCGTTCGTTCCGAAATAACTAATGACAATAATCAAATAATTTATTTATTATCTTTGTACGCTTTTCATGCCTAAACCACTGAACCATTCATCCCGAAAAAAAGTGCTGTTCCCGAGGAAAACAACAATAACGTTATTCTGATAATAGATAGAAAAGTTAGTAGATCATTCATGTTAATAACTAAAATGTAATAAATTATAATATATAAATATAATAGTTATTCTTGAACAGTTATCACAGTGCTACTGTCCAACTTAAAGGAAAGGGGTTTGAAGATTTTTGTATGGAGGGTGGCCCTAAGGTCGGCCGCCATTTTGATTTTTTTTCAGAGTCGCGGTGCACAACAAAAGTTATATATTTAGATAGAGGACAATTATACAAACAAAAAATGTCATGTAACATAATATCCTAAAGCGTCAGGTTTCAGAGTTATTCACCGAAATATAAGTCGAAAACAACAAGGACTTTTTCCCGGTAAGCATATTGAACTATTGAGGTAATAGAAACGTTATGAAACCTTTATGGAAAAGAAACAAATGAAGAATAGATATTTTTTAAATAAATAATTAAACACGGCAATTTATAGTTCGTTTTTTAATCCCAGAGACTAATCTGACAAATAAGTCTTTTGTGTTTTCGTTTTTTTTAGTATAGAAGTTTGACATTACACTTGTCAGATCTCTGGAATTAAAAAACGAACTGTAAATTGCCGTGTTTAATTATTTATTTAAAAAATGTCTTTTCTTCATTTGTTTCTTCTCCATAAAGGTTTCATAACGTTTCTATTACCTCAATAGTTCAATATGCTTACCTAGCGGGAAAAAAAAAACAAAAAAATTCTTGTTGTTTTCGACTTATATTTCGGTGAATAACTCCGGAACCTGACACTTTAGGATATTATGTTATATTCCATTTTTTGTTTGTATAAGTGTCCTCTATCTAAATATATAACTTTTGTTGTGCACCGCGATTCTGAAAAAAAATCAAAATGGCGGCTGATTTTAGGGCCAAAACCTTCAAACCCCTTTATTAAACAATTAGGTACTTATAAAATTATGAGTACCTATGTATCAAAACAAACTTACCTTAAATGTATGATATCTTGACCGAAGACGAGCGAGTGTCTTGACCGAAGATGTGTTTGCGTATTAAAAAAATATTATTAAGTATTTTTATTCTTCACTATAACTGTTTCATAAAACTCGCTTTCACCTACAACTTCCGCTGCACTATCATAAACTATTGTTTAGTAACTACAATAAATATTAAAACTATTGTGCATATACAGGGTGTTACAGAAAGGGTATATCAATACAAACGGGTTGAAGAGTGTATCTGGTCTAGAATCTCTGTACAAAATTTCAGCTCAAAAGCAGTAACTTTGAAAATGCTTAATATTTTTTTATTTCGATAGTTTATTAAATTGAAATCATAACAAACGTGTCACCGCACTACGAGGGTCATTATCCATTATCTGTAGTGTGTCTGTGCGCCTAGTACACGCACATCACGCCTCCGCGCGCCATTGCAGCACCGTGATGTCGAATTAAAAAAATATTAAGCATTTTCAAAGTTAATGCTTTTGAGCTGAAATTTTGTACAGAGATTCTAGACCAGATACACTCTTCAACCCGTTTGTATTGATATACCCTTTCTGTAACACCCTGTATGTAATCAATAAAATAGTTTCTGAGGTATGATTACTTTGCAACAGCAGAAGGAACTAAAGCATCACTCAGAATCGCCCCTAACAAAGTATATAAAATGAGGCTAAAATATTGTCACACTACTCACATACACAATAAGAAAATAGCTGATTTCGGTATCTATTAAGATTTCTAGTTTTATCATAATTCTTATTTGTAACAAATGACACCAATTTGTTGCACAATTTTTTTCACAAAAAGGGACAATTTAGCATTTGTCTTATCATTCATACGATAAGCGTAATAAAACGTAAGCAAAAGAAACGGAGGACTGAGGGCCCGAATTTTATCAAGGTCATAAACTTTCAAACAACAAAAAGTGGTGACCTGTTCTTGCTTTCACAAATTTTCACAATTTATTTAGTAGCATATAGGACTTGAAACAGTAGCTGTAAGTTAATGATTTAATTTTATTTGCGTAATAAACTTTTACGTGTATGAGAATTGAGGGCCCATTTTGTACGAAGATATACAAACAAGGACAGTGTTTTGCGATAATATCTTGTTTTCACAAATTTTGTTTGGCATTAGCTTAGATTTTGGCATAAAGACTTTTTCTGTAGTGTCCATAGTTGATCAGGTTCAGGTGGGCCCTCAATCCTCTATGTGAGAACTGAGGGCCCATCTTTAGAGTCCATAACTCGGTTATTTGATTTTCACAAAATCTGATTCTAACTTTCACAATTCTTTGGGAATGTTCACTAAATCCTAAGCACATTTTTAAGGAGTTTTAACAAAGTGGCCCTCACACCACACGCACATAAAGTTGCTATCTAGTTTCTTCTAGTTGCTACTAGTCGTAAGGTAATTGCTACCTTTTTTTTTTAAATAAACTACTTTTTAAGGTGACCGGCCATTCTGCCGTCAGGATGGCTGGTCACCTATCCAGAGAGAACAAACATGTGCGTGTGCTCTCTAAACTCTTCCAATCCCAACCAAATTATAAGAGGATTTAGGAAATAATTGTGAAAACTTCATGGTAAGGTATAAAATTTGTGAAACCTAAACAAAGAAAGTTAGAACTCATTAACTGGATCTCTCAATCTGGACAACTGAAGAAAAAGCCATAACGCGTATGTTCGACTTGCTCGTTGTGGGGTAAATAAAATAATAGTGGACTGTATAAGGCTCGGTATATTGCCGATTATATCTACAAGTAACTGCCCGGACAAACATATATGATATTAATAAATCGTTCTGAGTGTCGTCCGTCGCGGTGGGCTCCGAGGAAGCGAGTGCCGCTGGCCGGGCAGGCTCCCCGCGCTGCACCTTCACTCGCTCGCCTGTCGCCTGCGCGTGCCGTCTGCGTGTCTGTAGGGTGCGATTCCCAACAAGAATATACTGCCTATGTGTTTATAATTTGCATTTTAATTAATTGTGAAGAATTGCAAATTGCGATCTTCGCATAATGCGTACAATTCTTTAGTGTATTCAATATTATTATATATTATTATTAGAGGCTGGTGTCAAGTCAACAAAGCATCATTTAGTCAGAGTGCTGGGCCTTTGTAACCTAACTTATGAAGAACTTTATACTACGTTGGTGCAAATAGAAGCTATTTTGAACTCCAGACCACTGACTCCACTTTCATCGAATCCTGAAGACTTGGCACCATTGACACCCGGACATTTTTTAATTGGACGTCCTTTGACATCTTTGCCGACACCTGATTACCATGACCATTCCACCAGTTCCTTATCTCGATTTCAACGCATTGAACAACTCCGACCACATTTTTGGAACAGATGGAGCAAGGAGTATATATCGGAGCTCCAACTCAGGACGAAATGGCGCACATGTAAGGGTTCTCTGATGCTGAACTCCCTGGTACTTCTAAAGGAAGACAACACGCCGCCTTTGAAGTGGAAAATGGGTCGGATTGTCGCCACTTATCCGGAACCCGATGGCGTGATCAGAGTTGCAGACATCAAAACCTCCAGTGGCCTGCTCCGCAGGTCATTCAGCAAAATTTGTCCGTTACCCACCTACCCCGAGTCTGACTATTCCGGTTGAAAGACAGGCTTTCAACGCCCGGGGGTATGTTTGCGCGGAACGCCTACAAAAGTTATCATAGCACTATTATAAATTATCACCTTCTACCGACAGTTTTTATGTTTTATGAATAGACACAATTTTACTGAAGAATCAAGTCGTTTTTCTTACATCTCCCGCTGAAAGACCTGATAAAATCCCGCACACTACTCCTCATTGATATGGCCATTAGCCAACAGGTTCGTCGCTTCCGTAAGGATCTGTCGACATGTTGGATAGATTATAAGAAGGCCTATGACTCGGTGCCACATACATGGCTCATGAGGGTGTTGGAGTTGTATAAAATAGATACAACTCTGCGCATCTTCCTGATGTCGTGTATGGGGCAATGGAGGACGGTCCTTCGCTATCCAGGATGTCGAAATATTCAGAGGAATAGCAAACCGAGGATCGAGCGAGGCATATTTCAGGGTGATAGTTTGAGCCCGCTTTGGTTCTGCTTAGCCTTGAATCCTCTAAGCACACTGCTGGAGGATTCAGGTCTAGGCTATCGGCTGAGGAGAGGTGGTCAGGTTATATCCCACCTCCTTTACATGGATGACCTAAAACTCTTTGCCCCCAACAATTTGCAACTGATGGAGCTACTGAAAGTAACTCAAACTTTCAGTAACGCCATTAGGATGGAATTTGGTGTGGACAAATGTGCGGTCATGCATGTAAAACGAGGGGAGATTGTGGAATTCGTGGGAACTCAACTCTCGGATTCCACAAACCTTAGAGCCCTCTCCGCATCCGAAACCTATAAGTATTTGGGTATGTCGAAAGCGTTAGGCATCAATGTTACTAACATGAAGCAATCGTTGAAAGAGCGCTTCTTTGGCCGCCTGAAAAAAGTACTTAACAGTCTTCTATCAGGCGGAAACAAGGTGCGCGCCTTCAACGGTTGGGTCATGCCGGTTTTGATGTACTCTTTTGGCATACTCAAATGGACTCAAACTGAACTCGACGCCCTGGATAGGAGGGTCCGTACACTGTTGACTGCAAACCGAATGCATCACCCACGGTCATCGGTAATGAGGTTGTATATCCCGCGAAAGTGTGGAGGTCGAGGGTTTTTAAATGCTAAGACCCTCCACAATCGCGAGATATGCAATCTCAGGGAATACTTCCAAGAAACCGACGTGGGGATGCATCGAGATGTAGTCATAGTGGACAGGGGCCTCACCCCGCTCTCCTTGGCTAAAGAGAACTGGCGCAAACCAGTAGTGCTTGACACTAATGATCGCATGGAGGTATGGCAGAGTAAGGAGCTTCACGGACGCTTTTTCCGGGTCCTTCATGGACCCGATGTAGACCTACTAGCGTCCGTAGCCTGGCTACGTTGCGGTGATCTCTTTGGAGAAACCGAAGGTTTTGTCTGTGCAATTATGGACGAAGTTGTGATGACGAACAATTACCGGAGATTTATTGTGAAAGACGGCACGGTTGACATCTGACGGGCATGCCACCGGCCGGGAGAATCAATCAGGCATATTATCTCCGGGTGTTCTCGTCTAGCTAACGGAGAGTACTTGCATAGACACAACCTTGTAGCCAGGATAATCCATCAGCAACTTGCTCTGAAATACAGCCTTTTGGAATCGGAGGTGCCGTACTACAGGTATGTGCCCGACCCAGTTCTCGAAATGGAAATATCACATTGTACTGGGATCGATCCATCATCACTGACAGGACTATTGTTGCCAATAAGCCTGATATAGTGGTGATGGATCGATCAGAGCGGCGCGCAATGATTGTTGACATAACCGTCCCGCATGATGAGAACCTCGTGAAAGTCGAGAAAGATAAACAAATAAAGTATCTTGATTTGGCTCGCGAGGTTGTCGACATGTGGGATGTTGACTCGGCAATCATTGTGCCGATAGTCGTCACAGCCAATGGATTGATTGCCAAGAGCCTCGACCAACACCTGAGGATTTGTTTGTATTGCTAAAACTAAACATACGTACATAAATGTTTCATTTTACTGATAACAACCCGACGACGTGTCTTTCTAATTCATTATGCCGCCTTTAAAGTCGCCGCTCGCCATTCAGCGCGGCGTGCGGTGGCCGGTTCGCTCGGCTTCGTGAGTAGGTACTCGTGAGTATTCGGGAGACGTTCGGCATCGTGTGCGCATTGTTGCGACGTTGCCGGTTTGGACAATGCGAGTACGCTAGGTACTATTCCGCGCTACTATTTTGATTTTAAACAGGAGGTTTCGAATTTATTGTCAATTAATTTATTTTTTGTATTCGGATTATTTTATGCTTATTTTTCTATGCTGATATTTTATTTTAATCTATTAATTATATAGATTAACGAGTTTAAGGGAACGCCCTCTGTTATTTAACATACTGTATATTCATCAATTACATTAAAAGTAATAATTCACTATTTACATTAGATACAATAATAAATGTAGTCACAAATGTCATTAATTAATATACAATAAATTCAGAAACACGTCTAAATTAGTCAAATAACCCGCGCAAATAATTTTACGAATACACAGCAGTGTGGCTACTACACAGACGGTCGAGCCATCAGCTGTCCATCCATCCATCCACATCCACGTCCACCATCACCGTCACCGTCACCGTTACCGTCACAGTCCCCGTCCCCGTCCCCGTCCCCGTCACCGTCACCGTCACCGTTACCGTCACCGTTACCGTCACCGTCACCGTCACCGTCACCGTCACCGTCACCGTCACCGTCATCGTCATCGTCACCGTCATCGTCATCGTCACCGTCACCGTCACCGTCACCGTCACCGTCACCGACACCGTCACCGACACCGTCACCGTCACCGACACCGTCACCGACACCGTCACCGTCACCGACACCGTCACCGTCACCGTCACCGTCACCGTCACCGTCATCACCGTCACACAGTCACCGTCACTGTCACTGTCACCGTCACCGTCACCGTCACCGTCACCATCGCCGTCACCGTCACCGTCACCGTCACCGTCACCGTTGCCGTCACCGTCACCGTCACCGTCACCGTCACCGTCACCGTCACCGTCACCTTCACCGTCACCGTCACCGTCACCGTCACCGTCACCGTCGCCGTCACCGTCGCCGTTACCGTCACCGTCACCGTCACCGTCACCGTCACCGTCCGTTTGTCCGTCCGTCCGTCCGTCCGTCCATCCATCCATCCATCCATCCATTATCGTGTCTCACTTGGTTCACTTCGGTTGGCGCCGCCGTAGAAAGAGGGAGGGGGGGGAATCTCTCCTGACGGTCACGTGTCCTGACGCGATGTCCTGACGCGAGTTTAACATTTTTTCCCCATTACAAAAAGTGTGCAACGCCGCTAAAGAAATTTTCACTTCAAAAACTAGAATTTGTTGATCAAACGGTTTTTCTGAGAATCACGCTAGACGAGAAATTACAATGGGGACCTCACATAACATCTCTTGCGGGGCGGCTATGCTCGGCCGCTTATGCTGTTACGAAGATAAGACAGTTAACAGATGTAGAAACCGCGCGTTTAGTCTATTTTAGCTACTTTCACAGCATTATGTCGTACGGCATTTTACTATGGGGTCGAGCTGCTGACATTGAATCCATCTTTATTTTGCAAAAGAGATCTCTCAGGGAACTATTTAAAAGGATTAATATTATGACGGTACCTTGCCAATTCATTTATGAAAACATTATGTATGTAAGAAAAAAATCTACATCTTTTTAATAAAACAAGCGATAGACATAACTTTAATACAAGAAATAAAATACATCAACCATTTTTCAGATTAGCCAAAGTACATACATCTTTTATGGGGTACTGTGTCAAATGTTACAATAAAATACCTTGTGATATATTGCAATTAAATGAAAGAAAATTTAAAACTCACATTAAACGTACACTTTGTAAACAAGCATACCTACTATAAATTAGAAGATTATATCCAAGATAAGAACGCTTGGAAACATGCTGGTCCTGCTCCATAGGACAATCTAGAGTCTAGACAAAATCAAACTGGTTGCTAATTTAATTGTAATTTTTTTTATTCGTTTTTACATTCATTACTCACACCCTGACTTATTACTTGTATTTTTTTTTTAATTAAAATCGTTTTGCTTGTGCCATGTTTGTAAATATGTGAGCACCATGTATCTATCAGATAATTAATTTATATGTCATGGTTTCGTTTTTAATTCTTTTACCTATTGTGGTATAGTAATTTTATTTTAGGTGAATCGTCCTCACATGTTAATAATAATTAATGTACCCATGCAAAATATTGTACCTAAAACATTTTAAAAGAGTAACGGTGGAGCTTCTTGCCCATTCTTCTCCATACGAAAACTACCTTTTGGAATGGGCGACTAGAATCAATTCTATTTTATAAGATAATTTTTGACGTTCAAAAGTGCCTTTTACGTGCCTATTTGAAATAAATGCTTTGACTTTGAAACAATTTGGGGGAAATTACATCGCTCGGTCACACCCCCCTGAGCAGTTGGATGGGGCTGGTTTTCTGATCCTGCATCGTTGCAGTGTCATACAAACATATTAACACTTCGATATAGCGCCAGTCATCATTGCAGAGAGGCCTGTTGGAGTGTTAGGACTAAATAATAAAAAAGCATAGTGTAAGCAAGCGGTTTTTATTTTGACCCATTGTGATAAAATTCACACTCATTTTAAGAAGTGCACATTTTGCGAAGTGCACATTTTGCGAAGTGCACATTTCGCGAAGTGCACATTTCGCGAAGTGCACATTTTGCGAAGTGCACATTTTGCGAAGTGCACATTTTATGTCAAACCCAAACAAAATTAGTCAGCCTACCGGCCGAGGGTCCCACTAGGCGTGCGTATAGACGCCAGCACATCAAGCTACTACAATCTGTCATATTTCTTTAATAGATTTTCAACTTTATCACTAAAGTATAAGGTTCAATGTTGATAGCGAAAATTTGACAGTTTCGGGTAGCTTGATGTGCTGGCATCTGGACATAGTATTCGTGAGTGATAAACAAAGAAAACAAGATGTAGTTGAATATTTTTGTATTTTGTAAATATTAAGAAGAACAATAGGTCATTTTGTTTCTGGCAATGAAGAAAACGCAAAGTATGGTATGTGGTATTCATCATGAGGTATTTGCTTCCTTGAGAGTGGGTCGCATCAAGAACTGCGTTAAAGTTTCCGTCAAAGTTAATTTTAACAGTTACATTAACAATGTCCATAGAATCTATCTGTTGTTGCACTGTCATGTAAAATGTTAAAGTTAAAAGGGTGACAAGTGACAAGACGTATTTGTTCCCCAAAATGTACATGGGTAATTAGACTGGGACTGCGTGGTGGATTACGTTACAGCCCACTCCCTCCCACCGAGAGGAAGTCTGTGTCCCAGCAGTGGAAACAATAAAGGTATCAATCATGCTTATGTAACAAACATGATGACTGCACTGAAGTGTTAATTTTAGCAACGTAGAAGTTACTACTTAAGAAATCCTTGCAGAAAAATACATTTTTGATGTGCAAAAAACAGACGAGACTAGCACAAACAACAAAAAAAAAAACAAGCATGGGACAACATTGAAAAGGGGTTCGATGCCACACTCCAAAACAATGATGACACAAACCGTAACTAGTTGGGCGGTTATGTTATCATTATATTTTATGCAACCCGAATTTCGCTTAACCGGAGATTTGACGGCTGTCAAGACATTGGTTATTGTTATAGTTAGTTGATGCAACTCACTCCTAAGTCAAGCGGTGTAGACAAATTGAAAACAATTGGTGCATCGAAATCTTTTGGTATGTAATACTTGGTAACAAAATCCATTGCGTTCATATCCATGTCAGTTATGCAGTCCTATTAAACTTGCCTGTTTCCGACATTTTCTGGTACTCTTCTGATTTAATCACCGGCTGTACTTTTGTTGGTACTCGTCCTATTGCTGTAAGTAGACCGGGTTTCCGTCTTGTCATCGTTTACGGTAGTTTCTGATATACATTCAGGAGTAGTAGTTACATTTTTCTTATAATACTTTTCTTCTACGCGCGGCAGGTAGATGCCGAAACGGTCCTAAAAGGAAAAGGTTATTAAATAGTACATTATTATGCAAGTGTGGAATGTTTGTCAATGCATTCGAGGTTGGATTGCAGCCTGTTTCAAGTATATATTTGTTTAGCAATCAATAGCTAACATAAAACAATTCTTCCCAACCTAATCTTGGGTGGTCTTGGCTTTAGTCGAATATACTTAATCGTAATTACAGTGCCTATTGGAAATAAAAACTGCCTTAGTACCACACTGGATAGTTCATAACATACCTTTGTATGTCAACCTGCGGGTTTTACGTAACACACATACAATAGCAATCGATGGAAATGCCTTTATTTTTGACAGTTCAGCAACGTTCATTGCGTTATTTAAGTTGTTGAGCGACGAATTTTCCGAACCAGAGAAGCAATGGATTAGGAATTTCCTTCAAAATCCTGGGATTGTGATTGAAAGTGTGTTACGCAAATACGATGCTGGACTTTCTGGATAGGTATTTTTGTTGTGGGTTCACCTTTCCATATCGATTGTAGTTGGCCAATGATTGACACTCGCAAGGCCGCGGGGGAGGCCTCTTATAGCTCTCGTGGGATGATACTTCACTCTTTGGAGTAGGTGGCGTTTCATATCCTGTTGATCACAAGTTTTATTAATTCAATAGCCCGCTGTACACACGGGTCAAGGCGTGGGGCCAACTGTGGGGCAAAAAAATCGGATCGCCAGCTGTAGGAGAAGCACCATAACCCTAGCTCTGTTTACCATTAGCGTAAGAAAGTACTGATTTATCTATAGGCTGAGTCCTATGCAATCGTGTGAATTATTGCATCATATGGGTTTGACGCAGAATGTGCACTTCGCAAAATGTGCACTTGACGCAAAATGTGCACTTCGCAAAATGTGCACTTCGCAGTATGTGCACTTCGCAAAATGTGCACTTTGCAAAATGTGCACTTCGTGAAATGTGCATTTCTCAAAATGAGCACTTCTCAAAATGAGTGCGAATTTGATCACAATGCTCTCAAATTAAAAACTGTTTGCTTACACTATACTTTTTATTATTTAGTCCTAATATTCTAACAGGCCTTTCTGCAACGATGTCGATTGGAATTGACTGGCACTACATCGAAGTGTTGAGATGTTTGTATGACGCTGCAACGATGACTGTCCAGATCCAGGATCAGAAAACCAGCCCCAGCCAACTGCACAGGGGGGTGAGGATAGGGGGATGTAATTTCCCCTAAATTGTTTACCAACGCGTTGGAAGACGTCTTCAAGACGCTGGATTGGATTGGGCAGGGTATCAACATGAACGGCGAGTACATCTCGCAATTTATCGCCGATGACATCGTCATAATGGCAGAGACTCTGGAACAGCTAGACCAAATGCTGCACAGCCTAAATCATCCAGCTCGGTAGACACAACTTTAAGAAAGAGGCCGACAGAAGGATCTAGTTGGGTTGGACAGCATTTGGAAAACTTCGTTAAGTCTTCTCGTCGCCTATCCCGCAGTGTTTGAAGACTAAGGTCTTCAACCAGTGCGTCCTGCCCGTCATGACATATGATGCTGAAACGTGGACACTGACGGTTGGACTAGTCCACAGATTCAAGATCGCTCAGCGCGCTATAGAGCGCGCTACGCTTGGAGTCCCTTTGAAGGATAAAATCAGGAATTTATCCGGAAAATAACCGGAGTTCCCGACAGAGCTTGCAGAATAAGCAAACTGAAGAGGCAGTGGGCTGGCCATGTCTGTCGAAGGACCGATGGCCGGTGGAGCAGACGAGTCCTGAAGTGGAGACCGCGTATCGGCAAGCGTAGCGTGGGACGCCCCCCCCCCCCCCCCCCCTAGATGGACGGACGACCTAAAGAATGTGGCTGGGGTAGACTGGACGCGGAAAGCGGAGGACAGGGTGTTTTGGCGCAGTCTGGGGGAGGCCTATGTCCAGCAGCGGGCTGCGATAGGCTGAGTTGATTGACACCAACAGGAATGTAAAAATCCTCTAAAATAACAACACGTAAATTAATCATAGTACATATAACACCACTGTTCCAAGTAAATGTACTTTTTTATATTAGCAACACTTAGTTAATTCGAAGAAACTTTTTTTCTGTGAGTAGAAGTAAACATTTTTTAAACTGACAGTATTGCGAGTAAAGATTTTGTTGTAAAGAAAAACAATAGCTGCTTAGTTTGTGTGTCAAAGTTCTTATAAGTTTTAAAAATATTCTCAGAGTAAGTGAAATCTTTGTAATTTCTTATTGAGAAATAAATTTCTTTAACCATAAAATCGTGCAAAATAATAAAAAAAAATTGTAAGCAAATGGTTTTTATTTAGACCCATTGTGATAAAATTCACACTCATTTTGAGAAGTGCGCATTTTGAGTAGTGCATATTTTGAGAAATGCATATTTTGCGAAGTGCACATTTTGCGAAATGCACATTTTGCGTCAAGTGCACATTCTGCGAAGTGCACATTCTGCGTCAAACCCTTTACGAAGTATTGACAGAGTCCATGCTTGTTCGTGGTATCTCGACATGTTGCAACCTAAACACCAATTTGTAACAAAAAAACATATAAGTACTTAAACGAGTTTGTTCTTGTCGTCGAAATCTCGTCAGGTTGCAGCCTGCACGCTAGTCATAGCAAAGAATTGGGGGCGTGGCCACTTGTTTATAAATATACCCGCTGTAGAATTTATTCGTTAGTCAAAAAACCACCGAGCGAGCAACAGGTCGCGATAAGTAGTTAACGCTCGGTCAGCGGAGCTCTATAGTACGTAGTACTTTAAGTATTCTGTGCCTATAGAGTCGCGTGTATGTTAGTATATTCAGTCATATAATGTTAATTAGTGCTAAGTCCTTTATTTGTGTATTTTTGTAACTGTGATTTATGTGTACGTGTACTTTTATTGCTGGTTATAAGTGGTAACTCCATTTTTGCCTGTTTAATTCACATCCTGTATGGAGAACACGATAACCCCCGCCTATCAGAGTGTAAACACCCCCAGCACAGCACGCAGGTTATTTGAGAATACTGTTGTTTCATGTGCTGTGCTCAACACCGTGTTCGAGAGTCCTTTTATTATTTTTTTTGTATTAAAGTTTTTAATTTTCACTTTTAAGTTGTAAATTACCCCACACAAATTCGTATAACACTACTTGATATGTAAATATCAGTGACAGGAAGTTATTATATCATCAATATACTAGTGGCAAAATTAACGTCATAGTAAAATTTTGAAATAATCGACCATGTTCAGGGTGTACTTTGACGATGCCCCAATTTTCTTACTTAACTTTTAATCATTACGTGCAATTGTATAATATTTTAAAACTTCTGAATATCGAAAAATCTTCACAAACGCGTCACCTTCCAATGCAAACAGTAATCAAAGCTTTTGGGTTCCTTGATTTAAGGATAAATGCAAAATTATGACCACTTTTGGGTAAATTTCTGAAATGATGAAATTTCCTCATATTTGCCAAAAAGCTCCATCATTCTGTCAGATATTTATATATTCACTATCAGGACATGTAACACTATTGCACAGAATAACTTTCATTCGCCCTGAATATCCTTTTAGAAATGGCCCAAATTTCAGTTTTCAAAGTCGTCAGATTTGGGGAAGCCCACAATTTCTTCGTCAGATTTGCCTATTGATATATTATTATTATTATAGTATTCATTATGGGTTAGGCCAGACCCGATCATGCCAAAATCAACGCCTCTGAAGATCACTTTATTTTTGTCCCTTTTTTGAAATCTGAAAGTCGACTCCTGACCACTGACGGGTCTCCCTCCTATCAGAAACTTTAAATATATTTTCGGTGTTCTCTCCTCATGCCAGATCTACTCAGCTATCAACTTCTCGCTTTGAATATGCTTGCTCAAAAACCCTCTGGGCTCCCCTACCATGAGTGTCCCACGTATATAACGTAGTTCTGAGGTAACAAAGATATATAAGGTCCCAGTAAAATATATGGAAACTTTTAGAAATCATTCAGACCACCAAAATAAGGACGATGGTAAAAAATATAAAGAAAAACGCATTAGATACAAAAAAAATAATCAGCTAATTCGAAAATACACTAATGTGGCAATTTATTATTTTAAGCCAAAATAATCATTTTAACAGCTTTTTTTTTCCTTTTTTTTTAAAGTTTGTATTTATTTATTTAATATCTAATCAATTTACCTTAATTAACAAAAATAACAAAATTAAAACCTAACTTAACTTTTTTTGCTTGGATATCTTTGGTTAGACTAACTGAGCGGTGTGTTAAAATTTGTCCATTTATTTTAATGGGACCCTGCATACAGGGTGTCCCTGGAAGTATGGATCAAATCGAATAGGGGCGTGGGCAAGGTCATTTGCAACCTTTTTAACCCTGAGAATATCAGTGAATTTTTTTACGGTTCAAAAGTTATGACCGATTTTAATTTTTTTTTCAATCTCTTCGCTTATTGCTCAAAGAAAATAATCATAAAAAAATACTACAAGGGCTATCTAAAAAAAAAAATATGATAGCCCTGATAGTTTTTACGAATCCGATCTTTCTTCTCTTTTTTTTTAGTACTTATTTTTTTTTTTTTTAGTATTTTTTAGTTTTTTTTTTGAACTGAAACTTCTTTAGGCGCGCTTGACTTGGGGAGTAAACTGGCGAATGCGTTATGAAAACGTGTGATCGGGCGAGTAGGGAAGGTACGTATTTATGCGACCGGGTTTTTACACTGTATTTGCTTCCAAGTACGCACACCAGGTACCGACTCAAAGTACTTGCAAGACTATAAAGTATCTTATACGGCTACTCGCTCAAATACGTAGGTACTCAACCGCGTTAGTTTTTGCAAATGCGATCATGCTCCTTATCAGTAAGAGTCTACGGAACAATTTCGTATGCAAGTATTTTTTACTTTAATGGTTTGCAAGTATTTATTTGTAAACGCGATTTTGCTCCTTATTTATAGGAATTTCCTATTCAAGTAGTTTTACTTCCAACGGGGCTTTTGAATACGCGATTGTACTTCTTATCTGTATGAAGTTATGGATCAGTTTTCTATGCAGATAGAAAATACTTGAAAGTATCTCGCTCCGTCGTGCCTCGACGCTAGAGTACGTAGGTACTCAAATAGTTCAACAACAGCGTTTGTTTTCGCAAATGCGATCATACTCCTTATCAGTAAGAGCACAGTACAGAAAGGACACTCCCTTCCTCGCCCTCATATCAGATACCGCACCTCACCCCGCACTTAGAGGTATTCGTCGCCGACTCTTTAGCAAGGGCGCTCGCGAACCGCAGCGCTGTATTGCTGACACACAGTTATGCGATTTAAAAGTTTTATTTGAGTTTTAATCACGATGGTTGAATATTGTGATGCTTTTCCGAATTCGAATTTACATAAACTGTTTGTAAGATTTCGCATTATTATAACATGCGATTTAATAAACGATTATTTACAGATAAGTCATTTAAACTCTATTTTAGTGTTTTTATTTCATTACGAACCCGACTATACATGGTTATTGGAAAAACACCAACAACCTCTTTAGAGGTCATTGTAGTCATCATTATGAACAACTTTTACTATAGGACCAATAATGAAATCGCGAAAAAAAAATCAGCTATTCCCTACATATAATTATGTTCGTATAACTCGTCAAAATGTAGGGAACAGCTGATTTTTTTTCCGCGATTTCATTATGGGTCCCAAAGTAAAAGTTGTTCATAATGATGAGTACAATGACCTCTTAAGAGGTTGTTGGTGTTTTTCCAATAACCAATTGAACAATACAATAAACAATTGAACTACATGGTCACTTCATAATAATGCACACGTTCGGGCAGCGCCGCCGCCGACGTCGTTCGGGAAACTGAAACGATTTACCCACAGTCGTTTGGCCCATGAACCGTTGGTCAACATTATCTTTAACCCATGAACGTTTCATCCAAAGAACTTTTCACCCATGAACGTTTCGCCAACATAACTCTACGTCAGTGAATGCTTAACCAACAGAACGTTTTGACCAATAACTTTTCACCCAAAGGACAAGGCCAACAGACACCGGGAAAGGTGAAAGTCGACGGAGCCCCGCTTCGCGGGGCCCCCATTTCTGTGAAAAGGGTTTAAAGTAACCAAACCTTTTTTATTTTTTTTGACGTGGAGAAATGCTCATGCATTCTGCACTACCACGGGGAGATAGTACAGTTATGTGGGACTCCAACCCACTAAAACTCCACGGTGTCCTCCTCTGCCGCTTACGGCGGGAACACGGGCACGCGTTAGCACTCATCCGTGAACCCGCCGCGGCTGTCTGTCACCGGACCCTCCTCTGGGGAGTATTCCCCATCACCGGCGCACCAGAATACATAGCACGCCGTGACCACCCCAGGGACCAAACCAGCACATGGGCGCCAGACGACCCCGTGTCTGGGCACCCTTGGTCCCCCTGCGACGGGTCAGGTCATTGGCCCCGCCGCCTGCCAATTTTCGGCCGCAGAGGATAGGGAGAGCGGCCAACGTCATACCAACACTCCTCTTCCTCTGCGGCCCCACCGCGTCCGCCATCAGACGGTGGCGACCCCGTCAAGGCCGCGGAAGGTAGGGAGAGCGGCGCACCACAATACCGGCACTCCTCTCCCGCCGCGGCCTCCAACCCTCAGCCGCGATGCCTCCGATACGACATCGCGGCCCGCCTCAGCTGCGATGTCGCTCAAGCGGCACCGCAACCTACTTCTTGGCCGCTACGTCGTCGGCTTACCGGCAAAAGCCCTGACGAGCGGCCCCTCCTCGGGTTCCTCTTCGCTTCACCGTGGATGTCCAAGCCACGGCTACTGAGCCCCCCGCCTCGACAATGCGGGAACCCACCGGGGAGGAAAGTAACCTAACCTAACCTAACCTCGGGGTGCCCTTCGCTCGTTTTGCTCGCTCACTTGAGCCGCCGTCATCCCCTTCGAACCTAACCTGTCCGAGTCGGGGTGCCCCAAGTCCCGAGCTCGCTTCGGTCGTTCTTGCATCCTAAGTTCTATTTGACATGGGTCAATTGTTCTTTGGGTAAAAAGTTATTGGTCAAAACGTTCTGTTGGTTAAGCATTCACTGACGTAGAGTTATGTTGGCGAAACGTTCATGGGTGAAAAGTTCTTTGGATGAAACTTTCATGGGTTAAAGATAATATTGACCAACGGTTCATGGGCCAAACGACTGTGGGTAAATCGTTTCAGTTTCGTCGTTCGGTTCCCCGACACAAATTGCTTTCCGCGCCATTTTTTTTACGCTACTAGATTTCACGCACACATTTGCACGTATACAAACGTCATTTGTTTATGTAGTAGTAATAAGTAATTATTTTGCGAGCGTTTTATGGAGTGTCCGAGGTGTGGTAAGAGTCTACGGAACAATTTCGTATGCAAGTATTTTTACTTTAATGGTCTGTAAAAGTATTTATTTGTAAACGCGATTGTGCTCCTTATTTATAGGAATTCACGGATCAATCTCCTATGCAAGTACTTTTTACTTCCAAAAGGGCTTTTGTTTGATTACGCGATTGTACTTCTTATTTGTATGAAGTTATGGATCAATTTTCGATGCAGATAGAAAATACTTGAAAGTATCTCGAGCCCTGGTTTTAGGCCCTGGTTTCTTAAGGTGGACGTACTTGGAAGCCCTGGTACTCGATTTTGCAAGTACGACCCATGTCTACGGGCTACGGGCGAGGCGAACGGGAGTTGAGTGGGGGATATAAGCAAGAGTAAGCAGTGCGCGCACATTTTCTTTCTCTCTTCCTCTCATAGCCAAATACGTTTGAAGTTTCACTTCAGTCGTGTGGTCATAAGAACACTCGTTTTTTTTTTTTGTTAAAACGTATGAAATGACCTTGCCCACGTCCCTATTCGATTTGATCCATACTTCCAGGGACAACCTGTATATTCAACCGAATTTATAACCTCCTCGTTTTTTGAAGTCGTTTAAAAATAAAAGTGGTTTTTCTATGGGATTTCTGTATTTATTGGGACAAGACAACGTCTGTTGGGTCAGCTAGTAAATAGTAATAATACCAGCCTATTAACCCATAAGACCATGCTGGCCAAGACCGTCGCCACCGAGTGCGGGACTCTTCAACGCAATTTATGTTTGTAAACATCCGACACGACAAGACAGCGTTTGTCGGGTCAGATAGCGATAAATAAAATCCTCGGCAAAAATGACGGCATTGGGCAGAACGCCTTTATAATACTAGCACTTATTAATTACCACTGTGCCAACATTGACCAATTTATACAAATGGACACTTATTTTGTTAATTGCTCGTAGTTATTTCATCCAAGTAGGTACTTAACTTTATTAAAATTAATAAAGATTCAATCAACTCAGCCTATCGCAGTCCACTGTTGGACATAGGCCTCTCCCAGACTGCGCCACAGCACCCTGTCCTCCGCCTTCCGTATCCAGTCTACCCCAGTCATCTTCTTTAGGTCGTCCGTCCATCTAGCTTGGGGGCGTCCCACATTACGCTTGCCGATACGCGGTCGCCACTCCAGGACTCGTCTGCTCCACCGGCCATTGGTCCTTCGACAGACATGGCCAGCCCACTGCCACTTCAGTTTGCTTACTCTGCAAGCTATGTCGGTAACTCCGGTTCTTTTCCGGATAATTTCATTCCTGATTTTATCCTTCAAAGAGATTCCGAGCATAGCTCGCTCCATAGAGCGCTGAGCGACCTTGAATTTGTGGACCAGCCCGACCGTCAGTGTCCACGTTTCAGCATGTTTCGTAATAAAGATTGTCGAAGCAATAATGAACCAAGTCGAGATATGAATACCGTGAGAACTGTGATGACCTATGCTTTAAGATAAAAATTAAATCGTAGCTTACCAGGTAGTTTCTTCGAACGGTCAGTGAGTATCCTTGCGAACTTATGGTTTCAAATAAAGCTATATTCCGAATATTGACTTGATTATATTAATTAGGCACCGACATTTTTTTTTAATATTTTACAATCACCACAATTTTGTATAAAGAAGATACAACAGTACTTGACATAAGCTGTCAGATACTATGTTTTTTCACAAGCTGTGCTAAAACGTCTGGATCAAAAAAGGTTAGGAAACAAATATAAAACCTTTAAAGTTCTTTTGTCGTCTCAGCGTCTTCTTTAACTTCTTTCTCATTCGTCTCTGCCATGCTATCTCGGCGGCTGAAAGCAGACAATAAATCAAAACTATTGTTATTCCATTTCACAAAATATACGGAACACTAAAGGCACTATTGCGTAAAATCCTTTTCAATGGACGTATTACGGGTAGCTGATGAATACCTACTCATTAATGAATATGAACGGAGGGAAAATAATATATTCTCCCGATAGTCACCGGATTTATGAAGATTAATCATAAATATGGGTATCATTTAACATTACTAGGTAATAAAAACATGGAAATGCTAATGGAATCAGTTGTGAATATTAAACTCCCAAGAGTTTCTATAAGTTGATAGCAATCTCGTGTTTATGGTCACGGGAAATGTCAACCAGCCGTTTGGAGATTTTGTTGAACAAACCATGAGCACTCGGACCCCACGGCCCGAGGGTTTCCACCTCTAATGGCTCGAAAATATAATTACCGATAAGGTTATTATACTTCCGCTGCTTGAGGTTTTCCGCAGCCGTAGCAGTAGCACCAGCACAGGATTTCGAGCTAGGAAGGCGGGACGGCACAAGAGTTTTAAAAGTACAGACGCCAGCACATTAAGCTACTACAATCTGTCAGATTTTCAACTATATCGCTTTAAAGTTCAAAGTTGATTGTGAAAATTTGACAGTTTTGGGTAGCTTGATGTGTTGGCGGCGTCTGTACAATGCACCATCCTAGTGTTTATCAGTTGTTTAGGCTAAACACCATTTAAACACGACATAATTATATGGACTTTGACGTAACACTGACATTAGACACACGTTGAACAGGTGATTAAGTTTTTGTGGTAAGACCCTAATAGTCTAATTAATAAAAACTGCCGAACCGGAAGTGACATGTCATATCACCTCGGATACAACAGAACAAATACGTAATATGAAAATGAAATAATGTTGACACACGTTGCATCGCATAATAAAGGCTTATGATAACTTAATTTTGTACGTAGTGTTGGTAAATACAAGAAAAGGTAATCCATCGCTTTTAGGTAAGTTAATTTTCTTCCAATTTTTTTATTTTAATTTTTATCCTGCTGATTTATGTAGACTTTAAACAATAAATTACACTATCGAAGTCGATGATATGGTGACACACAAAAAGGGAGATAAAGAAATCGGATATCAAAAAATTGGGCAAGAACACCATCTGGACAGACAGATCTTCCAAAACGTTCTAAATAATGAAAAAGTGTCCTGAAAAACTTAACCAGGCGAATCGCTAGTATGAAAAAGATAGGTGTTAGTAAATAAATAAACTCCAGGAATTACCGAATGCCTCTTTTTCCATGATGTTAACTTCAAACATGTGGTAAGCTTCATGAAAGAGATTGGCTATATCAATTCGTATGTTTATGACAGGGATCTCCATGGCTTGTTCGACTGCCTTCATCAGTTCCACATAGGCAGTGTCATATAGGATGTCTGCATCATCCACTCCGACAAAGATCACTTTATCCACAGTATTGGATATCATCATGAAGAATATCTCTGATATGGTTGGTTCTGGAGTCCGGACAACCTCTGAAAGATTTTTTAATATTTTTTAGTTTTTATAAATATTTCAGAGCTTTTATTTGAAATTTACACAAAAATCAAATGCCAATGCCAGATCCTGCCCCAGCCATTTACAGAAAATGTAAATTAATGATAATTCTAATGAATATAGGACGTTTTCATAATAAATTGTTTTTCTTCACGACCTGCGGATTACAAATCAATGTTAAAAGGAATTTTACCACTGAAATTCCTTTTTACCATTTCCTGTTTTCAGGCGACCATCTGCGTTACTTTATTACGCATGATACAAAACAAATAAAAAGTTTAAAATACCTGTCAAACAAAAACTCATATTATGTGTAGGTAACGTATTTATGTATTTGTGTACCTAATTTTAAGTTTTTTTTTTATTGTGTCTCTCAACCAAAGCACCTGCCATCTAATCTCTTCACCACCCTTGGTTGACTGGTAGAGAATGCCTAAGGCATTTAGTCCGCATTTGTACCTTTTTGTGTGAAAAGTTTAAATAAATAAATATTACCTAAATGATTATTTAAGGATTATTTTAGTCTTCTATCAGGCGGAAGCATTGTCCTTTCGTATGTAATTTATTTCATTCAGCCCGCAGCCGGAAGACGTCCACTGCTGTATTATATAGGCCTCCCCCAAGCACCGCCATTTCCACCGATTCTGTGCTTCCCGCATCCAACGGATTCCTATGGGCTTCACACGGTCATCGTCCAAATAAACTTTTTTCTTTCTTTCTTCCATCGGTCCTCTTTGTGGGAGGCCTTACAACGATACGTCTTCCGGTACACGGGATTTCAAATGTATTTATATGTTACCGGCAATCTGTATAATCCGGTTTTCTATACAATACCTAGGCAATGCATAGAATACCTAAAACGTTTAGGTAATGTATAAAATATTATTTATTTTATACTTTGCCTAGGCATTCTATACAGTACCGAATGCGCAGCCGGCAATGTGTGAAAAAGTCGAAAGCGGGGATGGGGAAGACGTGCGAGCAGGCAGTAAACTCCACGCGACAATTAATAAATATTTTTGACTGTAATAATTCTTATTCTACTGACAAAAAAAACTATTATAATTATATTACCTACCTTTAATATAAAGATTAGTTTTAATGAGTAATTGTTAATTTTAATAAAGTTAATTTTGACCAAACATGAGCTGTTTTATTTGTCCGTCATTATATAGGTAAGCTATAGAGGAAACTTACATCTGACCAATTTGAAAACAAAATAATCTTTATTTTCATCGGTCAAAAATCACCTGCACACGATGCACACATCTGTTAGCAAGTATTACTATAGCGGCCGTATGTTGCAAGCAAGACAGTCCTTACGGTGTACATGTCCTGGCCATATCGTAGATTTGCTCACTTCATGAAATGCTCGAGAATTTCATGAAATGGTCGCATTTCATGAAATGTTTCACTGTCTACCTATTGGCCATATGTGGTCTGGCAAGATCAATGATTACTCAACGTTTGACGATATGAACAGTTAAACGCACTATTACTTCATGATGTGGCCAAACATTAGTGATCATATCGTAAAATAATTAGAATATCCGCCGGTAGAGGCGTTGATGTCGGTTTCCTATCCATTTGCATAAATAAGACCTAATATAACTTGGCATACTTTTGTTTCTCCTGATTATATTTTCACATAACAGCTTACGCATAATTTCTGTAATCATAATAATGATTAAGCATAATATTCTAAAGCATAAATTTTGCATGCTCGTTTTATTTCTAACGACGACAGGTCGACGGAGCCCCACTGCGCGGGGCTCCTATTTCTGTCTGCAGGGTTTAAAGGAACCTAACCAAACCGAACCTCGGGGTGCCCCTGACGTCGTTTAGTAATATGCGAACCCTAAATTCATGATATGGCCAAACGTCGAATGATATATCATTAAACGTTGACTTTTAAACGATATGGTCAATCATAGCTAGCCATTTCATGATACACAACCATTTCATGAAATGACCGGACACTTCATGAAATGATCAATTCTATGATCTGGCCACGACATACGGATGTTCGTTTCTCCCATGGTACTTACATAACATTAATAAATATAGACCAAATCTTTTTACTTTACACATTGCTGGTGAACCGGCAGGTATTCTATATAATCCCTGGGAAATGTATACATTA
Source organism: Amphipoea lucens (assembly GCA_947508005.1). Taxonomy (NCBI): domain Eukaryota; kingdom Metazoa; phylum Arthropoda; class Insecta; order Lepidoptera; family Noctuidae; genus Amphipoea; species Amphipoea lucens. Next base: position 5,741,654 of record OX382355.1, read on the forward strand.
CCTAGGCAAAGTATGTAACGGACAATAATATTTCATACACTGCCTGGATGCCTCAGGTATTCTATACATTGCCTAGGTATTGTATAGAATACCGGAATTATACAGATTATTGGTAACATATATAACAAATACGAATGGGACCGTTAATATGAGGCATCAACTTTTAGAAAAACTTCACCTTTGTATAGTGTCGTTTCTGACATACCTTTATGAGTCTCTGTATAACATGTGAGGTGCTATAATACTATTGGGTACTACACCTACAGGCACATAATATACATTTACCTGGAGTTGGCAGAGTATTTTCTGATGTTTGTATTGAAAGGAACGAAGAAGACGGAGTATTGGGAATGCTAGGCGGAGGAGAATGGAAGACCCAAGGCTCTGGTAGATAATGCGCCAAGATGATATCATTTATATCTTTTATGAAATCTAAGTCATCGAATTCGTAAAACTTTCTATCGTCCTGCAACAAAAATGTTGTAAGATTCTTACGGTCTTATTCATAATAAGTTATGGAACATCTAAAGACTTGCTAAAGTCTCGATGTCAAAAATTGCTATTCATAAACGCATTTTAGCACCAGAACGTTCTTTAAACCTACTATAAAGCTATGAAACCCAGACCCCTACTATAATAGTACTTTAAGGAAAAAATGGCCGACTCTACATCAGCTGAATAAGAAAATGACATTTGACGTACAAATGTAACATTGTGAAAAGTCAGTTTCGTAAACAATGGTACTTCGAGGAGCTGCGGTTGTATTTAATTTATTTTGCACTTCTGTTTAACCAATTTAGTTTATTATTATATACTATACAATGTAAAATAGAAGCGACGACAAATATAACGTAGCACATATTAAGTAGGTATAGCAACAAGAAATACTGTGAGACGCTGCTGCTTTGGTGTGGAAACAATGCTTCCGTGTGGACCACAGAAGTTTACACCCTGCAGGGAGATGCTCCAGTAGGGTGTGGTTGTGAAGCTATGTCGCAAAACATACTCCACCTCCTATGCTGTCCTATATGCCCTACCCAAAACATGCAGTCAAAGTGACCTCTGCGCTGCCACCGACGACAAAGTGGATGTGGCAATGTTTTGGGTCAACAAGATCTAAAGTAAAGTCGTGCCCGCGACACGAAGAAGAAAAAGAGAAGACATTTAGCGAGTAGTCTATACATACAGGGTGTTACGGAAAGGGTATATCAATACAAACGGGTTTAAGAGTGTATCTAGTCTAGAATCTCTGTACAAAATTTCAGCTCAAAAGCAGTAACTTTGAAAATGATTAATATTTTTTTTATTTCGATAGTTTACTAAATTGAAATCATAACAAACGTGTCACTGCACTACGAGGGTCATTATCCATTATCTGTAGTGTGTCTGTGCGCCTAGTACACGCACATCACGCCGACGCGCGCCAGTGCAGCGCCGTGATGTTCAAATAAAAAAATATTAAGCATTTTCAAAGTTAATGCTTTTGAGCTGAAATTTTGTACAGAGATTCTAGACCAGATACACTCTTCAACTCGTTTGTATTGATATACCCTTTCCGTAACACCCTGTATAATAAAATCGTAAGTAAGTCAAAACTGTACATTGAATATTTTTTTAAAAGAATACTTGGGGCATGATCTACAATCGATATCGAAGCCAAAAATATAGTTTTTAGAATTTTTGTCTGTTTGTCTGTATGTATGTCCGGGCTAATCTCAAAAAGTGAGCATGGATTTACTTCAAATTTTGCATGAATATTACTAAGAGGTCGGGTCAACATATAGGCTACATATTATCACGCTATCGCCTACGGGGGAGGAGCTGTGAATCTTTATTTTTCTTACGCATTCTGTGACAGCGTGTAATCTAACGACGCATATTTAAATGTTGTTTTTCAGTAAGCCATGCTATTATCTAGCTTTACACTATGAAAACTATGCCATTTAAGTAATTTGGGCCGAGAAACATAGTTTAATGAATGTTAGTAGTATAAAGAAAATTTTGTAGCAGCGTCCGCCATCTATGAGATTTCATTAAAATCAAATCAAGTTACATGTTGACACTTTTTGGAAATTAATAATTTAAATTTGATCATGTTGGCGAGGTTAGTAGTTAGTTATTCTTAAAATTCATAGATGGCAATGTTCATTTTCTTCATAAAAGTTGATAGTTCATTTTGATAAATTCGAGTTCCAACAAAACCCTTAAAATCTTGAGCAGAGTTGATGAAGACAATTAAAAAAAAACGCGGTGTTAAGTATTACAAAAAAGTTATGTTCCTACTGGAGACGAAGTCGAAGTAACTGATGAACGCGTGCTGAACACCTGTCTCAGTTCACTTCAAGATGTGGTCATTTCTATCGGCGGCAATCCACTGATCGAATATGGGTTACCAGCTCCCCAATCATCACCGCATCAAGACCGTGGAAATCGGGAGTATAACGCTTAGACAAATTACGATCCGGGCGAAATGACCACCACACGAAATGACCATGTCGCTTTGTTCTCTTCAGAGTAAAAACAAATTTATGACACCGTCCTTGAAAGCGTTGGGCATAACCACGGTAAAATGTTTTTCTTGGATGCTCCTGGTCGAACAGGAAAAACATTTGTTACCACTGACATACTTGCAGAGGTCAGAAGGCGAGGCAAAATTGCTATTGCTGTAGCGTCGTCGGGAATCGCTGCCACACTGCTTCCGGGTGGCAAGACAGCAAATGCCATGTTTAAAATTCCCATCGATTTAGAGAGCGCCGAAACGCCTGTTTGTGGTGTGTCACGTAACAGCGATAAGGGACACGTGCTCAAGGATTGCTTTCTGATCGTATGGGATGAGTGTACGATGGCCAATAGGAAGGCAGTTGAGGCCGTGGACAGAACCCTGCAGAACATCCGCAGGAACGAACATTTGATGGGTGGTGTCACAGTTCTGTTTAGTGGCGATTTCCGGCAAACGCTTCCCGTGGTGACAAGGGGATCGAGGGCTGACGAGGTGAATGCTTTGTTGTGGTCACGAGTTCGTACGCCGCGCTTGACCATTAATATGAGAGCTCGGCTCGGCGGCAATGCACGTGCTCAAGAATTCTCCGATGTCCTTCTAAGTCTTGGCGAAGGAACTCTACCAAAAGAGGTGGTGCTTCCAGACTCTCTCGGTAGAGTGGTATCCAGCTTAGAAGAACTCATTCGCTGTGTGTACGGGGACATTAGTCGTATACCGCACCAGCAGAATTCTTGGGTGTGTGAGCGGGTCATTTTGACGCCCAAAAATGATCAGGCTGCAGCAAGTAACGAATGCATTCTCTCGGAAATTGAGGAATGAAGTGGTCTACACCTCGATAAACACTGTTGTCGAGCAAGATGACGCCACACATTATCCCGTGGAATTTCTGAACTCCCTGTCAGCAAGTGGACTTCCAGCCCATACCATCAAGCTGAAGGTAGGTGTCCCGATTATGCTTCTTCGAAACCTATCTCCTCCGAAGTTGTGTAACGGGACCCGCCGTGGAGTCATCTCGCTCCACAGACACACCATTAAGGCGAAAATTCTTACGGGTTGTGGCGTCGGCGAGGCAGTATTTATACCACGCATTCCCCTCATACCTTCCGTTCCCCCCATTACTTCCCGTTCCAGTTCAAGCGCGTACAGTTCCCCGTGAGTGTTTGCTTCGCGATAACCATCAATAAGTCACAGGGGCAGACACTGAGGGCAGCGAGTGTCGACCTCAGGACGAGTTGCTTCTCAAACGGGCAACTGTACGTCGCTTGCTCCCGCGTCACCAGTCCTGACTCTCTTTACATTTTGGCACCTGGCAGCCTAACTACCAACGTAGTTTATAGGGAAGTGTTGTAAGGTATGATACCTTTGTACGTATTTTTACTCTTTTGTGTACTGGAATGTATTCCTGAATTATTTTCTCTATTTCCTTCAGTCACATCTTATGACTGAACTCGGCAGGATTCCCATATAACTCTCTTCACTTGCTTCGCTTGCAAAAAAAACTTATATTTTAATGCTATTTTAAAAGTTGTTTACTTATGGGTAGTTCTTCAGGGACAAAATTTTCGATGTCTATGGGTATATTTCTGAAACCAACTAACACAACGGCATGTAATTTTTTTTTTGTACAGTTTAGCTTTATGCCTTACTAGGACAAATTATATTTTTTAAATAATTGCTGTCTAGGTATAAAATAAAAATATTTGAAGTTTGTTCTTCTGATTCATATAACGCGTCCGTTTGCCATTTTCCGGAACAAAATGGTCGATGTCGCATTTTCCCTTTGATACATCAATATAAATTATAATTATATCGAAAGGAAATGAGTTGTCCTCTTACAAAAAAAATGTTTATTGGTTATAACTACGTTAGTTTGTTTATAAATAAGTAAATAAGGAGTGTCCGGCGTATAATACTGATTTATGTGGCGTAAGCTTCACTTGACCGTACTTGGTCGGGTAATAATAATGAGAGTCTGGCTTCCCGCGCGGGTGGAAGCCAGTCATGCAACGGACGAGCTGGAAAGTGGACCTGAGGCTGGTTGGTTTAGATCCTGGTGTTACGAAGGAAAATATCTGATTCACCTGTGTTTGGTTCAGGTGGCATTATGAGTACAATGCCTGTTTTATAAAATGTATTTTATTGTTTTAAAACTTCAATCTGCGTTTCGTGTCATGCTTTTGGGTTATGGAATCGTGTAGAAAAATGACAATAATGAAGTCTGTATGTATGATGAGTTATGCATGATTTTAGGCAAAATTCTGATTCCACTGTGCCTGATTCGTACGGTCAAAACCCCCATATGACTAATGAAAAAAATTAGATTTCCCCTCTCCAGCATGAAAGGAGTGCTTTTGTTGCATTATAATGTCCAATGTTTGACCTTGTACAAGTCAGAAGTTCTAGTCTTATTTATTATTATTTACTTAGCTATAACCTTTTAAATAATTAAAAAGTGACAGGAGTATAAAACTGTTCTAAATATGACACTTTTGATATGTCTTAGTCTTAGTTAAGAATGAATAATTATTGTTTAGAATTATCAATCATACTTAACGGTGTATTTATTACTTTTTAATTCTGTTTCTGATTCACCTGGGCACAAAATATTCAAACGTCGATATCTTGAAAACTTTATAAAAACGAGTCCCTCATACAAACAATTAATGTTATTTGGTATGTCTATTTTCATATAAACATGTGTTACAGAGCTGAAAGTGAAATTAAATTTTGGCCATATGGATCAGTCGAAGAATCAAATTTCGAAGAACTACCCTTATAATGCTATAGCGACACTGGCATCTTAGGTATTTTTGGTGCTGTAGAGCCTTCACGCAGACGACGTCGCGGGCAGCAGCTAGTTCATTAATAAAAAGCTTGTATACAAATATCAGTTTAATTTATTTTTATACATCTTACAGCTTAGTACGGCTGTTATTCCAAAGGCATACAGTATGGCTAAGTTTGAAACAATTGAGCCTGGTACCTATGATTACCTAACACCCTACTGATTACAAATCTACAGCAACTACCTAGCACCCTAGTTATCCTAACACCCTAACCTATCATACAAACCTATGGGAGACCTACGGGAACAGACAGAATTTGGGTAGGAATAGGGGTTTGTGTACGTCGTGCACTGTACACAGGAAATAGTTTTTTTATTGCCGGTCCCACAGACTCATAGAACTGATGGTGGCTAAAGGTGTCTTGGCCATAGTAAGAGGAATTATGGAATATGAATCAAACTAGTCCAGCTGGATGACTAATTTCTTACAGTAATTCAGTAGTGGTCAATACACATTGATACCTATTTACATTTGTGAGTTGTGTGTGTATCGAGCCGATGAAGCGAAGATCTCAGTAGGTCACTTCTTAACGCTGATGCTGTGCCGATATGTTGAACGAATGTATGTCGCTCTTGATGCTGACGCTGTGATGCTGTTGCTGGTGCGTGTAACTCTTGCCTGTTCACGGTTGAACAATATTCTAAACTCTAATTTGGCTTCTAAAACTTGTTCTGCTAACAACATTTTTAAAATGTTTGCTTTTCATTTGCCATCTGTGCCATCTCTTCTGTAGGCCGTTTCAGTTTCTGCTATTTGTAGTGAAGCACCATCCTTACTATGGTCCTGAAATACAAAACTAATGTTACAATTCTTTCTCTTAATTATCTTATTTATAATACAATAATTAAATCAGTAGCAGCATCAAAATAACTAATATTACGAGTCATTATTATTCTTATGGCGGTTTTTTTTTTGTTACAATGAGTTTTGTACAGGCAAACTAAGTTCTTCGTTACATTGTAAATTGGATAGGCACCTAATTTGTAAATCATGCCAGGCCGCCCCTATTTAGCATTGGTGTTTGTGTCAGTGTTTTTATTTTCTACTAGCTTCTGCCCGCGACTTCGTTTGCGTGAAATTTCTTATTCCCTCGACCCATCTCGTCGTATTGCATCACCTGCCCGCGTCTCCTGCTCTATCACTTCGTTTCCCCATAGCGCTTTTGCTCGGCTCCTAAGGGTCATAGCGTGACGTTAAATAGACCAACCGCGGCGAGCGTAGCTTAACCTGATGGATTGCAAAGATCGTAATAGAAATTTGAATTTAGAACGTCATGTTGTGAACGTGACTGCAGCATCGTTTCGAACAAGGTACGTAATGTAGAAGGTATACTTTAAAAGGAATAGGTACTTTAAAATAAGAAGACGGTTATTAAATAAAATTTAACATTTTCCCTAAGTTTGCCGTATATCATTACTTCCCAGAATTTGATCCTTATTATCCCACACTATCGAATGGTGTACAGTAATACAGTGTTTTTTTTTCAAAATCAACAGGTTCAATTCCTGGCTAGAAATATTGATTTTTCAAAATTCCAATGATGCAGTTTTAGTTTTCATCAAAATCGAGCCCGCGACTCCTTTGAGTACTTTTCGCTAGTCCTCATAGTTTTGGATTTGGCCATCCACGTCCACTTGAAAAATTCAGCCGGTATATAGGGTGTCCGGTAATTAATGGATAACCTCTTCAGGGGTCATTGTACTTATCATTATGAACAACTATTACTATTACTATACTATAAGACCAAACCTGAAATCCCGAAAAAAGAATCAGTAGTTTCTTACATTTTGACGATTTATGCGAACATAATTTTACTGTAGGGAACAGCTGATTTTTTTTCGCGATTTCATGTTTGGCCTCCTAGTAAAAGTTGTTTATAATAATAAGTACAATAACCCCTCCCTTAAGAGGTTATCCATTAATTACCTGACACCCTGTATATAGATTACTCTAAACTCTAATTTGGCTTGTAGAACTTGTGCTAGCAGTACAACATTTTTAAAATGTTTGCTTTTTATTTGCCATATGTGCCATTTCTTCTGTAGGCTGTTTCAGTTTCTGCTATTTGTAGTGAAGCACCATCCTTACTAGTCCTATTATCCTGAAATACAAAATTAATGTTACAATTCTTTCTCTTCATTATCTTATTTATACTACAATAATTAAATCAGTAGCGGCATAAAAATAACTAATATTACGAGTATATTCTTATGGCGGCGGTTTTTTTGTTACAATGAGTTGTCTACAGGCAAACGAAGTTCTTGATATGCATTCAGGAACTTCGTAACATATAAGTAAATTGGGTAGGCACCTAATTCGTAAATCATGCCAGGCCGCCCCTTTTTGCGTTGGTGTTTGTATCAGTGTTTTTATTTTCTATTATGGAGACACTCTCCCTGATCAATTCTTGCAAAAAAAAAATAATTAAAGGAATAGAAGCAAAAGCAAGCATATAAGATATATAAGAAATTAAGAATGTTTACAAAACAAAACTTTGAACACATTTTAGCTGTAACAGTACACACCTTATTCTTCTCCAACCAAAATTCACTTCTTTGCCCTTTATTGGAACTAGTCTCCGGTCTTAACTCCAACTTCTTTTAAATACAAAACAATATTCAGAAGTTTTCGCGCACTTGACAGTTACAATATCAATTCATTGGCTTAAATAACCATGACGTTAACGTGTCAAAACTGTTGAAACTGTAAACTAGTTTTCCGTACGTAATAATTTCTATGGTTATAATAATTATTATTCGTTGCGTAGACAGATATTCTCGTTTGATGATTCAATGTGTTGGCCAATTTGTTGGATGACTTCATTATAATGGCAACATTTAGATTTAAATGAAGTTAAACATGGTTAAAGGATATTTTAGTTATAGAACGTTTTGGTTAAAGGATATTTTAGTTATAGAACGTTTAAAGAGCGTTATGAGTGCAAAATATCGAAGGTTTTAAAGGCTTATTGAGCATTTTAACTAATGAATGTCTAAACCTCCTTTAAACAGTTCTTATGAATAAGACCGTTAGTCGTAAATGCCATTACAAACAGGCGTATCGTTATTTACTACTAGAAGAAGTACAGACGCCAGCACATCAAGCTACCCGAAACTATCAAATTTTCCCAATCAACTTTGAACCTTATGCTTTAGCGATAAAATTAAAAATCTATTGATGAAATTTGACAGATTGTAGTAGCTTGATGTCCTGGCGTCTGTACATTACCAAATTAACGTAAGGTCCTTCCGCCGGCGATTCCAGAAAGGTTCTGACTTCTGCGTCCAGTTCTTCGAAAGGTCTTGTGAAATGGAGAGCAGCTTCCATCATCTCCTTTCGGTTTCCTTGTTTTGTCATTTTAGCAATAAATATTTTGAGCATTGCTAAGATCTGGAAACAGAGCCGGTTTCTGAGTTTTTCAAAGTCGTCAGATTTAGAGATTTAGCGAAAGCCCACAATAAAATTACTTTATCAGATTCATTATGGTTTAGGCCACCCATGATTATTTTATACCAAAATCAACGGCTCTGAAGAGCAAGTTAGTTTTTGTCCATTTTCGAAATCTGAAAGTTTTTTTTTTTTTTATTTATTATCTAGAGAAATACAGTATTTTTTTCTTTTAACCATGCGACACCTAGAGCAAATATATTTTTGGTGTACTTTCACCATGCCGCTACCTCTACTCAGCTATCAACTTTCGCCCTGTCCGAAAACCCTCTGGGCTCCCCTACCTTTATAGCAATGAAGTTATAAGTTACATACAATGTCTTTACGTCAATCAAACTAAGGGTACCTACGCACTATGCGGTTAGCCGGAATGCGGTCAGCCGTCCGGCTAACCGCAATCAAAAATATCTACGAGAAAGTAGTTTTTATCCGCACTGCGATGCCGGACGGTCCGTGCCGTTCTTCAGCCGGACGGTTGACCGCATTCCGGCTAACCGCATAGTGCGTAGGTACCCTAATACTAATGGTTTTACGTCTTCCAAAATTGATCGTGAATTGCATGCGCTGCTTAAGGCCCGAGCCTCGTCTGAAATGCGGGCGATGTATAGTATGAACTGCTCCATGTAAAATTTTCGTGAAGTATTGGATCCGTGGCTCGTACGTGGCTAGGCCCGTCCAATCTAAGGTAAATTAACCCTTACATTGCACGATGTCAAAAACGATCACCATGATCAATTCAATTTAGAACCGGATCTTCCGTACTGAAATGGTGATAATGACCCTCAAATGCGATCATACTGCAGGGTCACTGCTGACTTTCTACCATTCTTCACGAATTCTTTTGCTGTTCTGCTTCTAGTTGTTTACAGACACTGATGGTGTCGTCAACCCAGCACGCTTTCGTATGACCCGGAAAACCGGGCGTCTAGTACCTTACCACGAAATATGGTCATTTCTGCTGAAGTTACGGGTGTTTACTAATCCGTATCACTTACGAAAATAAGATTAGTTCAGTTTCCGTACTAAGAATGAATGACAACATAACTTGACAGTCGTCCCCATGCCCAATGTGTTTTTGCCCGTGTGAAAATTTGAATTTGATCCTTGTTTTGTCAGATCTACTACTTTCGAGCCCGTATGTTCGTTACCAAACTAAGAGAACGACCCCCGATATGCGAAACCACCGAAAAACTCTTAAAATATCAAGGTTTTAACGGAAAATTGGTACGAAATTACTTGATCCATATTAAAATGAGTGTGGGTAATTTAGCCCGGTCAAAATAGACATTCAAGGTTACATTAATTCGCATAAAGCTGAAAATTGGTATGAATGTTGGGAACACCATCACACTAATATTATAAAGGCGAAAGTTTGTGAGTGTGTTAATATGTTTGTTACTTCTTCACGCTTAAACCGCTGAACCGATTTAGATGAAATTTGGTATAGCGATAGATGGAGTCCCGGGAAAGGACATAGGATACTTTTTATCCCGATATTACCACGGGATCGAGACTTATGCGGGTGAAACCGCGGGGCGCAGCTAGTAATATTATAAATGCGAAAGTAAGTTTGTTTGTTTGTTTGTTACCTTTTCACACTTAAACCACTGAACCGATCGTCTTGAAATTTTGCACATACGTTGTCAGGTGTACAAAAACGGACATAGGGTACCTTTCATCCCGAAAAGTGTTATTCCTGAGGAAAACAACAATACACGCGGCGCCAACTATTATCATTATAACGTTACACACCGAATTCTCTCTTTCAGTCGTCTGTAAGTTGACTTTCGAAAGAAGAAGACAAAGCGTTGCGTAACTATTCAGACGCTATACAACGTTTATTAGTAGGGGGTATATTTATAATGGACAAATTGCCAATGTTATGTTTTGTATTTATTTATGTGTTGGCTTTAAGGCACTTGGGAACATTATCAAAGGTTACCTCGGGGTGTCTAAACAAGTAATCTTCCTGCTCTCGTTGTAATTGTTGACCAAATCGTGAAGCGATTGCTCGTTGGCATGGGGTCACAGCGTGCCAATCTTGGTACATGAGGCCGTCATTTGAGAATAGATCCTGGGGTAACCCCTTCATAAGGCGGATAACAGGCTTTACAGGCATGGTGTCGAAATAACACTACTAATATAAATAAACTACATCAATACTTTTATAGAGATTTGTTAAATTATAAGTAAAATAATATCAATATTTGTGAAGTTATTTGACGTTTATTTTTGTTATTTATTTCAAATGATTTTTTTTTATCGGAGCGGTCATGGCGTCACAAATCAATATAATTTGCCAGGTTGTTTGCAAACTGGAAAAGGAGTTGGTGATGCTCCAAGGCTACCATAATCTCTCTCTCTCTCTCTCTCTCTCTTTTCCTAACCGAGAGTGACTGTCGTCCGGCAACGCGATTAGAGCCAAAGCACACACGCTACTTTTTGCATCGGCGATCGGCGATTTTGCGGCTGTATCGATGCAGCATCACGTTTTGGCGACTCTCTGCGTTCGGACGCGGTATCGAAATCGCGCGTTTTAGCGACTGCTCCGATGCTGGCGCAAATGCCAAATCGCTGCGACCGGCATCCGAATGTGTGCCGCTGTATCGAGCTTCCCAAAAGCGACTGAATCGCCGCGTTTGTGTGGAGTGCTTTGTCGCTGCATTTAGCTTCTAAAAAGCAGCTGAATCGCCGATCACCGATGCAAAAAGTAGCGTGTGTGCTTTGGCCCTTATGCGATCGTTTTCATGAATTATGACGTACAAACGCGATTTGATTGATCGGTTGAGCTCTATACGTTAAACCATGGACTCATTATATTACGTTGTAGATAATATAATAAATCTATGTTATAAACTAACTAATGCCTTTTTCATTTCATTTTTAGGGTTCCGTACCTTGAAAGGAAAAAACGGAACCCTTATAGGATCACTTTGTTGTCCGTCCGTCCGTCTGTCTGTCAAGACCCTTTTTCTCAGGAACGCAAAGAGGTATCAAGTTGGAATTTATATCAGATACTCAAGTCTACAGTCCCTTAGAGTTGTAAAAAAAAATCAAACTTCTAAGCAAACGCAATCAAAAGATACAGCCGTTTATGCCGCAAATTTCCGTTAGTAAGAAGCAACGTCTTATAGCACAGATAAAGGAAAAATTGCGAAAACCGTAAATTTTTTGTTACATCATATAATAATGATATTTTAAATCATTTTAAACTTACTACCCCTTTCATCATGAACGCGTAGAGGTATTAAATTGAAATTCATATCAAATACAAAATCAAACTTCTATATCAACGCAATTAAAAGAAACAGCAATTTAAGCCGCATATTTTCAAATTCGCAACTACTCGCAAAGGAATCATAACCTAAAGGGTACTTACTTCCAGTCGACCTAGAATCTTGAAAGGGGTTTGAAGGTTTTGGCCCTAAAATCAGCCGCCATTTTGATTTTTTTTCAGAATCGCGGTGCACAACAAAAGTTATATATTTAGATAGAGGACACTTATACGAACAAAAAATGTTACATAACATAATATCCTAAGCGTCAGGTTTCGGAGTTATTCACCGAAATATAAGTCGAAAACAACAAGGATTTTTTTGTTTTTTTTCCCTCCAGGTAAGCATATTGGACTATTGAGGTAATAGAAACGTTATGAAACCTTTATGGAGAAGAAACAAATGAAGAATAGACATTTTTTAAATAAATAATTAAACACGGCAATTTATAGTTCGTTTTTTAATCCCAGAGACTAATCTGACAAGTGTAAAGTCAAACTTCTATGCTAAAAAAAAACGAAAACACAAAAGACTTAAATGTCAGGTTAGTCTCTGGGATTAAAAAACGAACTATAAATAGCCGTTTTTAATTATTTGTTTAAAAAATGTCTATTCTTCATTTGTTTCTTCTCCATAAAGGTTTCATAACGTTTCTATTACCCCAATAGTTCAATATGCTTTCCTGGAGGGAAAAAAAACAAAAAAATCCTTGTTGTTTTCGACTTATATTTCGGTGAATAACTCCGAAACCTGACGCTTTAGGATATTATGTTATATAACATTTTTTGTTTGTATAAGCATCCTCTATCTAAATATATAACTTTTGTTGTACACCGCGATTCTGAAAAAAAATCAAAATGGCGGCCGACCTTAGGGCCACCCTCCATACAAAAATCTTCTAACCCCTTTGCCATGAAGCAATGTTTTATAGCACATATAAAGGAAAAATTCCGAAAACCTTAAATTTTTAGTTACATCACATTTTTTTTTTAAATATAAATATAAACTTATTACCCTTTTCCTCATAAACGCGTAGAGATATCAAGTTGAAACTCATATCAAATACTTAGGTCTAATTGCCTTTAAGCTGTGGAAATAAAACAAATTTCTAAGTCAACGCAAAAACGCAAAGGTACAACCATTTATACCGCATATTTTGTATTTCGCATTTACTCGCAAGGGAATCAAGACATTAATAAAACGATAAAGAAACCTTTGTCTTTAATTTACGCTCCTCCAGCTTTCCGTATTGTAATGTTATGGATTTCATTTTGCAAAAAAAAATATCATAACTAAGTATGACTCGATTGTCGTGATGGGTGAGTTTTTACTTATATATCTACAGGTTTGTATGGAACCCTCGGTGCGCGAGTCCGACTCACACTTGGCCGGTTTTTTTTTTAATAATTATAAACTTACTAGCTGCGCCCCGCGGTTTCACCCGCGTAAATGTCGATCCCGTGGGAATATCGGGATAAAAACTATCCTATGTCCTTTTCCGGGACTCAAACTATCTCTATACGAAATTTCATCTAAATCAGTTCAGTGGTTTAGGCGTGAAGAGGTAACAAACATATAAACACACACACACACACTCACAAACTTTCGCCTTTATTTATAATATTAGTGTGATAGTGTGATTACCCACCCCACCCAAACCGGCCCAAAAAACAACAACACCATGTCATGTCATGTGTGTGTCATTATCATATATGACTCGATTGTCGTGATGGGTGAACTTTTACTTGTATACCTACAGGTTTGTACGGAACCCTCGGTATGCGAGTCCGACTCGCACTTTTTTTGTTAGTAACTTTCTCCGGCCTGCACACGTCAACTTACAAAAGTTTCATCACAATCGGTCGAGCCATTTTCAAGTTTTGGCGAGACTAACGTACAGCAATTGATTTACTTATGTAGGCAAACGTTATTTTGAAGGAAAAAGAATCATAGCCTACGACCTATTCTCCGACCTACCAAATATACCTACACAAAAAATTTCATAAAAATACTTCAAGCCGTTTCGGAGGAGTTCGATATCAAAAACTGTGACACGAGATTTTTATATATTAGATACTAGCTTCAGCCCGCGACTTCGTTCGCGTGAAACTTCTTGTTTCCCCCGAGCCACCCCGTCGTATCGCATCACCCGCCCGCGCAATCACTTAACGTTCTTTTTGACTTTTTTTTCTTTTTGCTCGTCTCCTAAGGGTCATAGCGTGATGTTAAATAGCCTATAGCCTTCCTCAAGAATTGCGCTATCAAATGCAAGAAGAATTTTTCAAATCCGACTGGTAGTTCCAGAGATTACCCCCTACATACAAACTTACAAACATACAAACTTACAAACTTTACCTCTTTATAATATTAGTATAGATAGTATTATAGTATAGATTGATATAAAGCTTTTCTCATTAGTTCGGTCCGAAGTTAGCGTCGAAGGTAGTGTGTAGTTCGTTTGTAGATGATTGCAATCACTTATCGTGTCTGCCTGTGTGACCGCACCGCTGTTTTTCGATATCACACAATAGATTTTGATGCGGTTTTCACACGGATATCGATTCACCAACGCAACGTTCACACAATTTATTCCGGAAGGTTTATGTGTATTATACATTAAAATTAAACAAACACTTAATAAAGAAATCTCGATGTTTTGTAAAGTCGTAAACAAAATTAAAATCCTATTGATTCAGATTTCATGAAATAGTCATTCAATAGGATTATGTGAACTGTTAGGGTTGTATTGATCATTTTACTGATTATAATTCTGTAGTCATATTTCGTCGTTGTCAAACCAAAATCTGCTATGTGGCCGTTTTTTGAGATTTCAAGCTTTTGACCACAACAAAACCTCAAAATCTTTTGAAAAGATTTTGACCTCAAAATCTTTTGAAAAGATTTTGACCTCAAAATCTTGAAATCTCAATAAACGGCACATAGCAGATTTTGGTTTGACAACGACGATTAGTTACGCTCACGAAACTGATCTGCAAATTGCAATAAACGTAAGAAAATTTGAATTTCGCGGGCCCCTGGCGCTTTCCCGTCAAGCTAATAGCTACAGCTACCTTATGGAGACATTTTAGAAAATCATTGCCGGGAAATCCAGTCACCTAATAAAGACCTGTAAAGCAGTGGCGGATTTACACATTTGCCGCCAGTAGGCTATTCAAATTTTGCCGCCCCTACCGATCTCTACAATAATGTCTCATGTCTTTTGTATACTGCTTCGCCTTTTCTTCAAAATACTTAAAATGTTCTCGTTCATCAGCTACGAAAAACTTGCGTAGAGATTTGTAAAGATCGGCAACTGTGATAAAATCTACGGTAGAAGCCTGAATTTGGGCATTCACTTTGTTCATTATTTCCATGGAAACATGGTAGGTATATAAGTATTAATCTTTTTAATTTCATTAAGACATTTAAAAAAATATTAGCCCCAAATTTTCCGCCCCTAAAATCTGCCGCCCTAGTCTCCAGCCTACTCAGCCTATTGGTAAATCCGCCACTGCTGTAAAGATGTTAAGGCGTGTGTGAAGCTCAAATACGACGTTACTAGAATATGGCGACAAGAAAAAGTACTCTCTCGATGGTAGTACGCTATCTTTATAGCATGACGTGTATTCCAGACTCATAGGATTATTGTATTCGAATCGATCGATCCTGCGTATCGTTTCCCGATGGAGATGATACGCAGGATAACTACCTAGAATTTACACGGTAAACCGACGTTTACCGTATAAATTCTAGGTAGTCTCTTATTTGGTAGCATTACACAATCAGCCTATAATGTCCCACTGCTGGGACACTAGCCTTCTCTCGATGAGGAGGGGTGGGACGTAATCCGCCACGCGGACCCATTGCGGGTTGGTAGATGTTACATGTCCTTGAAGTTTTTGGTTCTGCAACAGTTTCCTCACGATGTTTTCCTTCACTATTTTGGTAGAGAGGGACCATAAAAACGCATAGAATTGTTAAAAAAAAATATTTTATAGACGTTGCATTTTATAATAATATGGATGGATGGGCGAATAAAAGGAGGGTACCCAAGTGAAGTACCTACGTGAGTGTATCTTATAAGGTTGGGGTCGCATTCGCACAGTAACAATATGAAGGGGTGCATGGGGTATTTTTAAAAAAATCATCCGATTCATGGTTCAGGTGTATTAAAAAGTTTCGTTCTATTTGTGTCATTATTATGACAGTATTGTGTCTTATAGCATCAATTACTTTGGCAAGCCTTGGCAGTCATGACTAATGATCATCATGATTTTAGCCGAAAGACGTCCACTGCTGGACATAGGCCTCCCCCAAGCACCTTCACTTCGACCGGTTCTGTGCTTCCATTCTTTGGGGGTTGCCATAATCGCCACGCTTGGTAGGCGGGTTAGCGATCGCTGTATGGTGATGGAATGCATAGAGAACGCTGCTGCCCATTCTCCGGTACGACCCTTAGTCGCCATTTACGACACCCACTGGAAGTATGGGCTAGTGCTAATCTTTAAGGCACCACACAGACAATGACTAATGATGCTGTACCAAAAACAATATTTTTTGGCCTCGTTCTTAGTTTCCAATTTTTCCAAACTGAGGTAAGTCCCATTCCATCCTCCACTCATTTATCCTGGAGGTTTCAAATAATTTCGTCACATTAATCATATTTAATCGATTCTTATTTATCAAAAATGGGTGAACGCATTTGGTTGAAATTAGGATCCATTTTAATCCCGGTTATACGTTCCCGTGGGATATCCTCCGAAATCCACGCGGGCGGAGCCGTAGGCAATAGCTGGTAATATTATAAATGTGAAAGTAAGTCTGTCTGTCTTACTTTTTCATGCTTATACTGAATTGATCGTTATGAAAGATAGATAGGTGGCCTGGGACCTGGAGAAGGACATGGACTACTTTTCTTCTTGGTTATTTTTATTTAAAAAATATGAAATTCAAAATAGGCACGAAGACGACGCGGTGAACTGCTAGTATAGATAATTAAGAATGAAAAAACTATTTATTCTAGAGGAATTTTATACATAAGTATGCATTAATTAACAAAAATAACAAAATTAAAACCTAACTTAACTAAAACTAGACACAAACTAAAATATAGCGTCGAAAAATTCATCCGCATCGCTGTCGACTGGTAATGTACCCAACAGACTGGCGGCATTACCACGTTGTATGGCAACACTTAGCCTTTGGCCAAGGTAAAAGCCAGCTCTTGGGTCACAGGAAGTGTCAACCAGCTGTTTTGAAATTTCCGACCGAAAGACCATGAGCACTCGGACCCCACGGCCCGAGGGTTTCAACCTCAAACGGCTCGAAAGTACAATTTCCGGTTATTATATTTTCGCCCCTTGCGGTTTTCCGCAGCCGCAGCAGCAGCGCCAGCACAGCATGCCGATCCAGGAAGGTGTAGTATTATATTAGTTCCTTTATTTCATTATTTACATATAAATTATATTTTCAAATATTAGGATATAAAAATATATATAAAAACATTTAAAAATATAAAAAATAGTAGCCCACCGGTATCGGGAACAGGGTCCAAGCTACCGGCGGTCAGGGCTCCAGACAGAGGAACCTTCTAACAATGCGGGCCGTGTCCAAAAGTACAGCTTTCTGAATCAAGAGTTGGAAGCAGGCGGGGCCCATACCATTATTATAGTTTCAAACTCAAATGGGTCCCGCCTGCTTCCAACTTTTATTTAATTTAAAATGGGCTTGTTTTTAGCTTTTCAGTTAGTTTTAGTATAAGGTTGCAGTCGAGTTTTTTTAATTTTTTTAATTAATTTTTTTATTTCCAGCTTTTTAGTTTACAAATGTGAAAGATTTCGCAGACGATTTAGTTCTTGATACGGTTTTTTTACGATTTGTCACTTTCAATTACTTTTAACCATATAAGTTGTATATATTTTTGTAATCACCTTTCAAAATCCTTTATTTTGATACCCGACTAGTTGGATTTTGAGAAAAAAAAATTTTTTTTTGAAGGCATAATATGGCGCCAAAAAGCCGCCATTTTTTATTATTTTTATTTTGGTATACCCAGTGTCACTTTCACAGTCAATACGAATCTAGCGACACCTATCAAGCTAAAATCCATCGAGCCGTTCAGGCCACAGAGCTTGCCAAACAATTATACAAACAAACATGCATACATACATACTCTCGAAAAACATAACCCTCCTTCTGGCGCAGTCGGGTAAAAAAGTGTATTATTCAACATTTACGCAACGATAAAAGTATTCGTCACATAGTTTTTAATTTTTGTTTCAATCTATTAGGTAGGTAACTTAATAAATTGAAACAAAAATAAAAAAAACTTGCCATGCCTCCCCTAACTGCGTCCCCTTCTGAACCATTATGAATAATTAAGAATAGTAATAATAGAACGCCAAATAAAGCAGACCTTTAATAATGTTGTGCATATTTCACCAACTAATTATTATTTGGGCCGTCGCTCGTGTTGATCCAATTATGTGAGTATTGCCCTGCCAAACGTGCCCCATGCTGACTTTGGTATTCACCCCATTGCTAATTATAACAATTTTAGTGATGTTTATAATTCTACTTGCATCAAAGTATGCAATTAGCTTGCGTGCTATTTTTCTATAACAATTTATGCACACACATCTTCATGCTTCGTTGGTACCGGCTGTCATTTGTAGATTTTTGACAGTCGTTACGTGTAGTGAGAAGCACAAAAGTCTGACAACCAGTTTTACAATAGGGTATCGTGTTACCCAGTAACTGGGTGGTGGAGGTCAGATAGGCAGTTGCTTCATGTAAAATACTGGTATTCAGCTGCATCCGTTTAGACTAGCCAACCCCGACATAGTTAGAAAAAGGCTAGGCAAATTGATTGATTATCACTATAGCATTTAAGTGTCGGGCGGGGCTATTTCGACTATAAAAACACGAACGTCAACTTCAAAAGTCTGCACACTCGTCTTTGAATACGCTATGGTAGATTGAATAAATGTATATTATTAAGGATTTAATTGAGATCTTTCTTGCGTAGGTCTTAAACAGAATACTCATCTTATATGTTCAAAGGAACGATGTTTTTGAAATTAGGAAGAAATAGTTACAATTGCCCCACAGTGGGGCTATTTCAACTATGCCACATATTTATCGAACTAAAGCCGTTATCGTTTTGAAATTGAGAGCCAGAGCATATTTATGGCATAATTCATACCAATCTATGGCTTATTGTCTCCTAACATGCTTCAGTAACGTAATAAAATACTTTAAACACCTTGGAGGGGCAATTTCGACTTTTTACATAGGTAGTAGTGCAGGGACGTATGCAAACCAACATTGTCGATAAATCAGATCAACAACAACCATGAATAAACTTTTATAAAATAACGTTTTTTTTTTTTTCGGAAATTGTTTATTTTCTGTTTCTTATATTTTTTGACAATTTTTATTCAAATTAATAATACATGGACGGACGCTAATATTTTTCAAGATCCTTGGATAAGTTGTAATGAAACTTTCTTCATAAAAATAATTTATTATTGAATTAGTTAAGTAGCTGTTGCTAAAATATGAAACACTTTGGCAATTGTTTATTTATAGTTCAGCTGCTTGGTATGTAGTTATCTTTTTATTTCTAACATCTACAGCCTTGTGTAGTTCCTCTAATGTGCACTTTTTTAGTTTTTTTGGCTTATAATTTCGCACCATCTAAAAGAATACAGAAACATACATGCACAGGATGCCCAACCCAATCAAAGTGCAAAAGTAGTGAATCAGCCGTGAAGTAATAGAAAAGCGGACGAGAGACAAAAAAACTTTTATGACAACATAAGAAATTCTTCAAACTGCATGACAGTCACATTGCACAACCATAGTAAAAGGTTTAATCACCATTTAGAGATTTAATTTACCAATAGTGGTTCATAGTACAGTACAGTGCCAATGTTTTTTTTATGCATAGGGTATCGATATAATGGAACATCATCACATCACTAGTGTTTCGCAATACCATACAAAAATTAAGCGGGGTAATTTCAACTTTGGTTAGTCGAAATAACCCCACTTTTTCTTTTCGTGGGGCTATTTAAACTAACAAAAAATCTCATCAAAAACGTATCATTCCAAAGAACAAATAAGTGAAAAACAACTTGCGGTTTATATTTTCCCTAGTCACTGTTTAATATTGTAAAAACAAGCGTTTTAAACATGAATTTTGACGAAAAATGTAACGAGCGTCTTTTGTTAGCACATGCACAAAATGACGTCTGACAAAAAAAGGCGTGTGGGTCAAACAGTTCGCGCTTTAGCAGCTCCATCTATGAAATTTTGTAGAAATAATTTGTTCGCGTATCTGGAGATAGATGGGGTTTTGGTTTAAATACAGTAGAATAAAAGTTATTGTCATTAGTCGAAATAGCCCCATAGTCGAAATAGCCCCCCCGCCCGACCTTACAGGCTTATTTTTTTATCACCATCCAAATTTTTACAGGGTGTTCTACCCATGAATGTGAGCAACTTTCACTATGGGACCAACTCTGAAATCACGAAAAAAAAATCAGCTGTTTAATACAAAAGTTCAATACCTACTTGACCAAAATGTATGAAACAGCTGATTTTTTTTTCGTGATTTCAGAGTTGGTCCCATAGTGAAAGTTGTTTATATTCATGGGTAGAACACCCTGTAAAAATTTGGATGGTGATAAAAATATAAGCATGTATCTATAGGTCATCATTATCATCATTTCAGCCGAAAGACGTCCACTGCTGGACATAGGCCTCCCCAAAGCACCTCCACTTCTACTGGTTCTGTGCTTCTCGCATCCAACGGGTTCCTGCGGCCTTCACAAGGACGTCGGTCCACCTTGTGGGAGGCCTTCCAACGCTACGTCTTCCAGTACGCGGTCGCCACTCCAGAATCTTTCGGCCCCATCGGCCATCTATTCTGCGAGCAATGTGCCCTGCCCACTGCCAACTAAAGTATGGCAATTTTCCGGGCTATAGGTGCTTCTGTCAATTTACTGGCAGGTGTATTCTTGGCTTTAAACCTGGTTACAGTTGATATTGTACTGGCACGCTACACTGTATCAAGTAGTGACAATATTTCGAACATCCGTTGAAATGCTTTGCTGCGAGAGAAATATGCTGTCGGAAATTAGCCTCCTGTTATTGTTTCGATAATGTTCGATGACATAATACGAACATTCTAGTATTTTTGCATTAGCACAATCAGCCTAATATATAATGTTCCCACAGCTGGGACACAGGCCTCCTCTCTGTGAGAGGGAGTTGGCCATAATCCACCACACGGGCCCAGTGCGGGTTGATGGATGTCACATGTCTTCAATTTTATGGTTCTAGGTCATGCTGGTTTTCCTCACGATGTTTTCCTTCACCGTTTTGAGAGCAGTGGCGACGAAATAATTGACACAAAGTAATGCGCCTGGCTGGGTTACGGCCGTTGCCACTGGGCCACCACTGCTCCAATTTTAACTTTAGTTTTATGTACCTATTTACTGTCTATCACATTTAAATATTGCATGTTATAGAAAAATTAAAAAAATATTATCTTCTAAGTTCTGGCCATCAATTCTCTTCATACCTCTAAATACTGAAAAACACGAGTAAAGTGGTCACCCACTTTATTCCACTTCAATATTAAAACAAACGTCACATAAATCTTCAATACACGTTTTTCAAAAATATCAGTTGATGAAGAGAATATTTTCTTAATCAAACAATGTTATACATCTATATATGTATACTACATACTACGAATAATTAAAATTGAAGTGTCTATTTGTAATGTCAAAATTGTAATGGCATTTTATGGAAATATATGCGATACTTATACATACGAGTATGTTTAAAAAAGAATGGCTGTCTCTTTGTTTGTTCCGGCTAATCTCCGAAACGGTTGAACTGATTTTGACGGGGCTTTCAATGGCAGATAGCTCATGTTATAAGGAGTATCTTAGACTATAGGCATTAGAGCCCGCAGAGAAAAAAAAATCTTTCCTATTCAATGGAGGAGTGGTACTTACACATTATTGATGATACCCGACATCCACGCGAACGAAGTCGCGGGCACAGCTAGTAATATTATTAACTTTGAGTGGACTACAAACAAGTGCAGGAGTTTAATTTCCTGTCGCAGTCCCACGGGCTAATAGATTCATACTCTCAGATCGTTTCATTGTACTGTAGACTATTGAAACATATTTCATTTTGATTTTACACTAGCTGCGCCCCTCAGTTTCACTCGCGTAAATGTCGATCCCGTGGGAATATCGGGATAAGAAGTAGCCTATATGTTAATCCAGGGCAAAAACACAGAACATTTCTTTTGCCATACTCGTATAGTGAAGATTTATGAAACAAACTGTAGTGCACAATTTTTACGTAAAAGAACAGAAGATATCAGAGCGGCAATTCTCGTAAGGGGTTTGAAGATTTTTGTATGGAGGGTGGCCCTAAGGTCGGCCGCCATTTTGATTTTTTTTTCAGAATCGCGGTGCACAACAAAAGTTATATATTTAGATAGAGGACACTTATACAAACAAAAATGTAGTATAACGTAATATCCTAAAGCGTTAGGTTTCGGAGTTACTCACCAAAATATAAGTCGAAAACAACAAGGATTTTTTTGTTTTTTTTCCTTCCAGTTAAGCATATTGAACTATTAAGGTAATAGAAACGTTATGAAACCTTTATGGAGAAGAAACAAATGAAGAATAGTCATTTTTTAAATAAATAATTAAACACGGCAATTTTTAGTTGGTTTTTAAATCCCAGAGACTCTGCACCGCGATTCTGAAAAAAAATCAAAATGGCGGCTGATTTTAGGGCCAAAACCTTCAAACCCCTTTAAGAACGTTCACAGTCTGGTCTCAGTCTCATTCTGTAGACAATTCCTCTAATTTTCTACATTTTGACAAGTTTTTGACATTTGTTTGTCGCCGAGATGAGATTGTGACTACATTTTGAACGTTTTAAATTACGAGAATTGGCCTTCTGTTCTAATTAAATAAATAAAACTGTCAAGTAGAACAAAAGTATCTTCGCGAACTCGTAAATAAGTCGAAGCACAGTAAATTTCAAGGAAAACAAGGCGGCAAAGTTTAATCAAAAATTATACTACGTTTCATTCTAGTTGCAATCAAAGTTTTGGCAGAGAAGTGCAACTGTTGGGAGTGGCAATCATCACATAAATAATTTCTACTTTCCGTAATAAAGGATATAATACATCCCAACCTCGTGAAAGCCAAGAAAGATAAACAAATCCAGTATTTTGACTTTGCTCGCGAGTTTTCGGCATGTGGAATATGGACTCAACGATCATTTTGCCGATACTCGTAACAGTCAATGGCTTAATATAGCAGTATAAAACTGATTTACATCCGTCACTTCACACACCAGGTCTTAAAAACCAGCGTCAGGCACTAGTTGTCTGGTATTTTTACTGAACTGGCCCTTTTTTAGCGCAGCCGTGAGGCACACTTTCCTGCTTATTTTTTTTTTATCGGAGTTTATACTTTTTTTATTTAATCTTTACTTTTTGTTTTTATATGATGTATGTATCTGGTGTATTGTGTGTCTTTAAGTCTGTGCTAAAGAAATGTATTTTCTTTCTTCTAATAGCCAACAGCCTCGACCAAAAGCTGAGGAGGCTCTCATTGGGCAGCTGAATTAAGGAATTGATTCAGAAAGCGGTAGTTCTGGACACGGGTCGCATTGTAGGAGGTTCCTCTCTCTGGAGCCCTGCCCGCCGCGCGCCGGTAGCTTGGACCCTATTCCCGATACCAGAGGGCTATTATTTGTTTATATACTAATATTTTGAAATATAATGTATGCATACACCGTGTTCCGGACGATATGCATAAACTTCATGATGCTGTCACACGCGGCACCACACAGTAATAGAAAGCACCAAACCCGGCTGACAAGAAGAGTTATGTTTTTAGCGCATGTCTTTGTATGGTACGTAGCTATGCTTTTTAACCGACTTCTAAAAAAAGGAGGAGGTTCTCAATTCGAATGTTTGTATTTTTTTTTTTTATGTTTGTTCGCGCGTAACTCCGTCGTTTGCCAACCGATTTAAAAAATTCTTTTTTTGTTAGAAAGGGTATACTTTCCAAATGGTCCCATGAAAATTTTATCGAAATCGAATGAGCGGTTTTTGAAAAATCAACAAAAATCTAAAAATTTATCTACATTGTCTACATTTAACGATCTTTTTGTTTACTTTTTTGTGGGGTAGGTACAACTAAAAAGTGAAAAATAAAAACTTTTTTACAAAAAAAACAACCGACTTCAAAAAAAAACACTACAAAGTGATAAATAACTTTAATTTCGGAAGTCGGTGTCAAAAAACGAAAATGCGGAATCAACGACACCGACTTCCGAAATTAAAGTTATTTATCACTTTGTAGTGTTTTTTTTGAAGTCGGTTGTTTTTTTTGTAAAAAAGTTTTTTGTATGTAAAATTCTTTATTCTTTCATAGCATCCAGATATTTGTCTAGCTGCATTGTAATGATTTAGAAGTCATTAGGATTGTGGCTACCACCCAGCGTAACGCACGTCACTTTCAATCGATTTTGAAGGAAATTCTTAACTCAATAGATGAGGCTTCACAAAAAGCAACATGTCTGACTTAATAACCCAATAGCCGTGAAAAAAGTTTTTAGTAGCTACGTCAAAATAAAGGGCTCGAAGAGACGACTTCAAAAATATGACTTATGACCCTAGGGTCACCACGATCATTTATTTATTTTTATTGGTTCACGAACAATTGTTTACACTGATTTATGCTAAACGTAACATGCAAAAGTTTGTATGAGACAGTGCAACAATTACTTACGGTCATAAGTCATATAACTGGGATCGTCAAAAATAACTAATGACATATACATATAAGCACTAAAGGGTACCGCAAAACGGGGCTACTTTGACTTTCAGGGTTACTTTGACAGGCGTTGGAACTACTTTAACAGAGCGCCAAAATCGGTTTTCACGTGTGCTCAGCAAGTGTGCGTGACCTCGAGTAATATTGCGCGAGGCACGGGGTGTGGGGAACGCGTCATAGCGTTGTGATCGGCCTTGTCAAAGTAACCCTGGAAGTCAAAGTAGCCCCGTTTTACTGTACTCTTTCTAACACAGGATGATTCGTATAGAAAAAAAAAAAAAATATTGCGTAGCATTGTTTATCTTTTATTAATGCCTCCTCTATGTTAGTTTTAACCATTGATATATGTATATACATATTACACTAGATTAGTCATTACCGTGCGGCCGTGCCAAGGCGTTGCCATTTGACATATGCTCACAGACATATGCGTAGCTAACGTCACTTCAGTGCTCTGTGTGGCGCCAACCGAAGTGAACCAAGTGACACACGGCAAAAAATATCGCCAAAATGGGTAAATTCGTAGTGAAAGAGTGCGATTCAATATCACAAAAACATAATAAAGTAACCGGAATTACTTTCCACACGTAAGTTTATTGTTTCTGTGTTTATATCAACGTAAAATAAATAAAATGTAGAATTTTGTAAATTAGGTTCAGTGTTACCACTAAAAACTTAGTTTTAGTTTCCCATATTTATAGGGAGTTTTTAATTTATGGAATAAGTGATTTTAAATATTTTTTTAAATAATGACAACGTTGCAGGGTGCCTAAAGATGCAGCACGCCGTGATAAATGGGTGAAAATAATCAGATTGCTGAGAAAAGAGACTAACTGAATAAATAAAAAATACTCAAAAAAAAAAGGCCTAAATAATTATCATCATTAGTTATAAACTTCTAATACACATCGAATAAGAAATACATAATTAAAAATAAATTGGCCTAACGTTTTTTTAAACGTCTTTTATGGCTTAAAATGTTGGGTACAATTTCGCATGGGTAGGCAACCTCATCCCGCCATTGCATGTTTATATTGCGGTCTTTGTCTAATCTAAGTGCCGGTATTATTCTTGCGACTTGTGTAAGTGAGACAGATATATATGTTTACTTTTAAATGTTTAGTGGTTTCAAAGCTACGTAGCCACATTTAAATAGTGGTTACACTTTTGTGACACATTTTATTGAGGTTTGCTTGTCTATGTATACGAATATGCTTTCTGCTGATGTAAGATAAAAATGAAAAGATGGTGAGCTTTAGGTCTCCGGTGACCAAGCAAGGTCCGCTTTCTAGTCACTGAAAGTTTTGAAGGTAAATGTCGCCTTCGACAACGTGCCGCACCGTAATCAGCATGTCATCGACGGGAGCTGCCGACGCGTCGACGGCGTTCGTCGACACTCGTCGGCGGTTGCAGTTGCTTCTGTCATTGACGCGTGCCACTAGTGTATATGAACGACGTAATCAGAAAGCAGACGTAAACCATTACTTAATTTTATTAAAGTCGACTGCACGTTATCGACTGCACCTTATCGACAAGAAAAGACCGTGTTGTTATTTCTATACAAATATTTTTGTTAATAGGAGACAGCTGTTGTTGTTTAATTTAAACACACGACATTATATAAATACCGATGCATAACGCGTGTTGATACAAACAATTATGAGTTCACTAGCTGCGCCCCGCGGTTTCAGCCGCGTAAATGTCGATCCCGTAAAAATTTTGGGATCAAATGATGTCAAGGGCAATTTTGTTTAAAATTAAATACTTGTGATGAATAACGTACCTACGTATTGGGATAATGATTAATATCATGTTTATAAAAACACGTTCGCAAATAATGAATTATTTTAGAATAAATTACATTACCATAAAAAAAGTTTAGTGAGTCAACTTTAAAAGATAGACATATATATAATGTATGTGCTGTCGCGGATTTTTAATTTTAAAGTGGAACAATTCCTTCATAGATGGTTTTTGCGTAACTTAAACCGTTTACGCAGCGTACGCAACGGAATCTCAAAAGGAATAATTTTTCCCGTTTTTGCAACCTTTTTCATTGATGCTCCGCTCCTATTGGTCGTAGCGTGATGTTATATAGCCTATGGCCTTCCTCGATAAATGGATTATCCAACACAAAAAAAAATCGAAGCAGCAGTTCCTGAGACTAGCGCGTCCAACCAAACAAACAAACAAACTCAGCAGCTTTATCCATACTAATCATACTATCACACTAATATTATAAAGGCGAAAGTTTGTGTGTGTGTGTGTGTGTTTATATGTTTGTTACTTCACGCTCAAACCGCTGAACCGATTTAGATGAAATTTGGTATAGAGATAGTTTCAGTCCCGGGAAAGGACATAGTATACTTTTTATCCCGATATTTCCACGGGATCGAGACTTATGCGGATGAAACCGCGGGGCGCATCTAGTAATATATATGTCGCAGCCAACTGGTTAAATTAGCCGTTCAGTTAACTGCCTAGCCTATTAACTAAACGGCGCCGTTCAACTAGCTGCCCGAATGATATTCAGCCATTCAATCAAACAGCTAGGCAAATTACTTGGATCAATGACGGTTAACTACCTGCCTAGCCGAGACTTTAAATTTAGTACCATTTTCTGCCGCCTGGCGCTGACACCCAATCTGTCAATACGACGTCGACAACCTAACCTCAAAACACTTGTTGTCAAAACAAAGGAGACTGTTTTAATTTTTAAGGGAAGTGGTCTATGAACCAATAGCGATACTGTAGTGGTATGTTCACCGATTACTCGAATACGAACGGCTTAAATTATCACCTTTTACAAAATATTACTTTTCCCGATGCAGGTATGTTAATTTTTGAGGAGTTCCCCTGGTACTTCAGCGTCAGCTCCACTTTACCATATGCATTCAGTACTGTTGAGGTGGCAAGTGACTTTGTCTAGCAGAGAAACACATTAATTAAGAGTATTATAAAGTCAGAAATACCCGTTAAAACGTTTTTAAAATAAAAATGTAGCATAAAAATATGTATTCTAAAATATTATATTTCTCAAAACTGCCAAGTCAGATTTTGATGCCACTTTGTACAAGGGTATAGTTGAGGTATCCCCACAGAAATACCACAAAAGTATTGCTATTGGTTGATAGACCACTTTTATCAGTCTCCTTTGCTTCTGCAACGTCCCCGGCGTTGCGGGAAGTGCAGCCCCTTCGCCTTTACGTAACAAAGCATAGGCACCTACGCTGTGTTACAGCGGGCGGGGGCTGCTCTCCCTCCGCGCCTCCGGATTTTTATAAACACTCTAGAGGTAGCAGCTAAAAGACTACGTGGAGTCGGAGTGCCCCGATTCGGTTTTGGGACAGATTTGACCTATTGTAACCATAGTTGTTATAAAATCAAATAAAACAACAAAACATTCATAATGACACTGACACAAGACTCAAATGGCGTATTACGTTCCTTTGCATCGATTTTGTACGACATTTTACACCACAGACAATATTGTATCAAATCAAATCAAATTTCATTTATTTCGTGAACACAGGGTACATGCAGTAGATATTACAAAAAATAAATAAGCTCCGAGCTGTGCTCCGCCATAGGCATACAAAATATAAAAGGTTTTTAAATACATGCATTTTAGAAATTCAAAGTCGAAATACAAAATAATAAATAAATCATGTCAAATTTGAGAGATGTCAAGTTAAATAAAGTCAAAGGAACCAAAGAATACAACTTAAATAATCATATCTAATAATGTCACTAGTTCAATAAAACAACAATAATCAATAATCATTTAGTGTGTCAAATAACATCAGGATTTGATTTAATTAAAAATAATTGAGATTAAAATTTGTCATTTAAGTATTCGTCAACAGAATAATACACCTTGTTAATTAACAGTTTGAACAGATTTCTTTTAAAGTCGTTAATGTTCATACATGAGATAACTTGTCCTGGTAACTTATTATATAGTTTTTGAGCCATTGCATAAAAGCTTTTGCTATGAAATTTTGTTTTTGTTGCTAACACCTGCAACTTTGTTGAGCGCCGTTTACTTTCTACAAATCTATATAAATTAATGTTTTGTTTTATAAAAATACAGGCTTCATAAATATAGAATGACGGTAAAGTTAATATATTCAGTTTCTGAAAATGTGGCTTGCAAGACTCTGTTTTTTTAATTTTACAAATAGCTCGGATACATTTTTTCTGCGCTATAAGTGCTTCTTGAATCTTAGGAGCATTGCCCCAAAATATGAGGCCATACCGAATCGTCGAGGCAACATAACCATGATATGCTGTTAGTAGGGCGGTCCTATTGGCAATTTTACCCAGCATATATAGAGCATATGAGAATCTGCTAAGCTTTCCACAAACATTTTCAATCTGAGTCCTCCATGTCATGTCGTTGTCAATATGTAGTCCAAGAAATTTTGTTACACTAGCTTCAAGTATTTCATTCCCTTTATAATGTATATGAAATTGTGATTGTTCTTTGTGTCTAATTTTAAAATTCATAACTTTAGTTTTTGTTAAATTTATTTTAAGGTTGTTAGCATTTAACCAGTCAACAATAGTAATTAGGCTATTATTTACATGCTCTTCTATTTCTTTAGTAGTGCCAGAGTCATAAATAACGGTACTGTCGTCGGCAAATAGTGACATCTGCTGTTCGATTACTAAGGGAAAGTCATTAATATAACAGATGAAAAGCAATGGTCCCAACACAGAACCCTGTGGCACACCACATGACATAATTCTAGAGCTAGAGGAGTAAACTACTTCAGTTTTAGTCTTTATATTTACTCTTTTAATTTGGGTAATTTGACTTCTATTCTCCAAATAAGATTTTATCAGATTAAGCACGTTACCTCTGATACCATATCTTTCCAGCTTAGTTAATAGCATTTTATAGTCTACATAGTCAAATGCCCTGGTTAGGTCCATAAACAGCGCCATCACTGGTTTTCTGTTATCCATGTTATGATGAATTTTTTCCAAAAAGTTATAAATAGCCATATTTTAATGGTTCTATTTTTCCTGAACCCCATCTGTTCTTTGCAAAAAATGTTATGCTTTTCCAAATAGTTGTTAATGCTGTACTGATAATAATGTACTGGACATACTGGTACAGATTTGGTTGTCAATCGCCCATATTAACGTTTCGTTTTCCCATTTTATCTGATTTGAGGTTAGAAACAATTTTGTATAAACGGCCTAAGCATCAGCCAGCCAATTCATTGAATGTTGTATAAGACGAATTGGCGGAATATCATTTAGGCCGCTAGTTGAACGTCACCGTTTAGTTAAAAGGCTAGGCAGTTAATTGAACAGCTAATTTAACCAGTTGGCTGCAACAAATATACATTCATTCATTCATTCACTTTATAATATATACAGATACATTCATTATTCATTGACAGACAACGCACAGCCTTTTTTTTTTTCTCTCGCGCGGGTAATCCTCATGGACTTCCTCTATCTTGGGGGTGACAGAGGGGCATGCCGGACTCTTACCGGCTAAAACCACCGCGGTTTTCCACCTCTGCCTATGGCCGGGGGTGCGGGATTCGCATAAGCATTCACCGCTCCCCCGACAGGCCTCGACCCGCTGTTCCTCAGCGGGTCCCACCTCCCCGTGCGCTCATTCCTATAATGGCCGCACCCACTCTCGAGTGGCGCACGTGGAACACTGCAGCGCCAACTCGGGCCTGTCTGGTCGGACGACGGACGCCCCTAGTCTACCGACCGTAGGTCACCTCTCATGGAGGTCGCAGATCGTTTTGCGCCCTTCTCGGGCACCCGGTGCATCTCCTACGGAAGGGGAGAGAGGATGCGGCTTCTCTCTCCCGCTCGGCCGCCTCCTTTGCAGACATGACATCCTCGCAAAAGGAGGCAACTCCGTCCCATGCGCTCCCGTTCTGGACCATCGATTGAACGACGGCCGGGAGCGAGAGATCGCTCCCGCCTATTACCGCGATGTAACGGCGCAGCCCTGCCCAAGCCGGGCACTCTTCCAACGTGTGCTGCGCCGTATCTTCAGGGCAAGCCGCACAGTGGTGACACACCGGCGTCTGCTCCCGATCTATACGACACAGGTACTTCCCAAAGCAGCCGTGGCCAGAGAGTACCTGCGTCAGGCGGAAGCTGAGGGCGCCATGCCACCTCTCGATCCACGCCTCCATAACGGGTCTTACCGCCGCTATAACGGCGTGCCCCGCAAAACGTTGCGTTGCATCATTCATTCAATTTCGCACAAGAGTTCTTTCCATAACGAAAGTGAACACTAATGTTGGGTTTTAAAGATTTATCCTGAACATCATCATCATCATCCATAGCCCGGCTTTACCCACTGTTGAGCATAGGCCTCTCATATCATGTGCCAATCCCCACGTTCCTATGCCAGCCTCATCCAGGTTCTACCCGCGACGGTAATGGAAAGCTTGGGGTTCGTGACAACAAAAACTGCCGATTTAATTACCAAAAAAATAGACACTTTAATTAACAACACCAATTACAACTTTAAATATACTACACTAATAACAAAACACAATCGCAATTGAAGATCGCTTCAAGGTTCGCTTGTATCGTTTATCCAATACCGACCCGGGTCGCGGCCCATACCGGCCTTATATAGTTCCAGAACCTTCGACTGTAGAAACATCTAGAATATTCGAGTACATACCGGCCCCAACTGACTAGATGTCGATAGTTCTAGAAAGTTCTAGCATCGAAATTTATAGAAGGATCTGGCCTCTACTAGTTCTGCTACTTGATACTAGATGGCGCTAGCGGCACCTAACTAATGTCACCATGTACCAGGCATTAATTGTGACGCGCAACAGTAACAATGTCGTTCGCCCAACCCGTCGGGTTGGGCGAACGACATTTCGTCTCCCAGTCCACTGACGCTACTCGGTAACTACCTAACTCTACCTGTCATTACTAGGGGCAATTCTCGTAATTTTAAGAACGTTCACAGTCTGATCTCGGTCTTAATCGTTCAAAAATACCTCTAATTTCTCTACATTTTTGGTAAGTTTTTGACATTGTTTGTCGCTGAGATGAAATTGCGACTAGATTTTGAACGTTTTTAATTACGGGATTTGGCCCGCCCAATTTTTTTTGAGTTTATTTATTTTATTTATTATTTATTTTAGTACATAGAGGACTTACAGCTAATAAAAACAAACAAAAAAAGAAACCATTGTCACCCGAAAGCCAATTACAAATCCTCACGTATAGACTTATAATAGTTATTTATGGTGTGAGCACAAAAACAATAAAAACACCGCCTAAATTAAAGTAAGACTCAAACTCAAACTCAACTCAAAACTCAACTCAAACTCAAAGCATTTATTTCAATTAAACCATTTACAGGCACTTTTGAATTGTCAAGAAGTCAGTCAGTCAGAAAAAGTGAAGCTAGTTGCCCATTCCAAAGCGTAGGTACCTATGGAGAAGAACGGGCAAGAAACTCCATGGACACTCTTTTAAATCAGAATAATGTAGTTACAAAGTCTTGGTTACATCATTCATGTTAAAAATTATACATGTGAGAACGATGCAGAACGTTAAAAGCGTCCATAATGAAAAGATGAGAAAAAACAACAATTCAAATAATAAATTAAAATAAGCCATGGCAGCAAAGAGATGACCAGTCCCTACTGACGGCGCCCGTTCACGAACATGACGCATGCATCAGCACCATTCAGCTCAACCATTTTGAAGGGAGCTAAATGATCCAACACATGCGCCACCATCAGCGAGACATTTGAGTGAGCATGACATACTCTCAGCCGCCAGAGCACATTCAAGTCAATGAAAGACGTACCCAGTAAATGGTAGCTTTATAGTGTGTACATAGTACTCACACATGTGTTAAGAAGTAATATAAATAATAAAATAACAAAAACAAATAATATAACCTACCACGAATTCCATAACTCGTTTCCCAATATCAAAAACCTTTGTATTTCTGTAGGTCTCTTGACGTTTGGGACTCTAAATCTAAATTCATCCTCAAAGGTTTTAAATAGAGGATGAATCTTTGTACCTATGGATTATCGGCATTTTTTTCCGATGAGAAGTCCCTTCGGGCACGTCGTCGCCACACGTCATGTATTTTATAAACATATTATTGATATAACTGTTACTTAATCTTATAACAACACCGGAAAGTCATTGTGACATATTCTTAAAATAAAAACCTTCCTCGGCACATCCGGCCATTTATAGATATTGAATGGCCGGATGCGCCGGAAGGTTTTTTTTAGGTATGACATACCTAACTTTTGAATGTTCAGTTATAATTTATGAATTGAAAACATAAAGAAAATCTCTCGGTTCTTCAGTAGGCCGTAATTAAACCCGAATACGCTGGCCTGGAAATTATTTAAATTATATAAACAGGGTTAATTTAAATTACACGGTAACATTAGGATTAAAAAGATGTAATGTTTTTCTTTGGGGGTCAACGACCGATAGTATTGTTGTTAATTATATAATAAATTGTAGCGGTATCTACAACGCCACATGCGAACAACGCGTCATACTGACGTCACGCAAATCCTGCATCTCGAAAGCAGAGTTTACCGCGCAACTAGCATAGATACAACGGCCCGACATGAATCATTGGGCAGTTGCCCGCCAGACACAACACCCGTCTGGTCGAAGGATCCTCCCTTTTCTATAGAGTATGAGTGAACTTTACACCCTGTTCCTCATACCTCTATAAAATCTTTTTAATTTTAAATTTCATCACCACTGCTCTCAAAACGGTTAAGGAAAACATCGTAAGGAAACCGGCATGTCCTAGAACAAAAAAATCATAGACTAGTGACATCACCAACCCGCACTGGGCCCGCGTGGTGGAATTCAGCCCACTCCCTCTCTCTGAGAGGAGGTCTGTGTCCCAGAAGTGGGAACATTCGTTGACTATGTTATGTTTAGGTATTTAGGTACAAATCAGTAGGCTGAACTTCAGTGACAACACTTCGACCTCGACCTCTGGCCTCGCGTTTTACGGAGTTTTAATAAAACAAGAGAAAATAGAAAATGAAAATGTTTTATTATCCAGGTAATACAGTAAGCAGGTGCGCAGGTTGAGATGACATGAGTAGCTTAAAATAATACTTACGGCTAGGTTACAATATAATTATTATTTGCCAGTTGGGAAAAGGCTACGCAGATGATTTGCCAGTGAGCCCCAAGTTAATCTGTATCTTGGGGTAGGGGAACGAAATCCAGAGTAGAGACTAGAGAGGTGATTTCAGGTATGGTATGGTACGTGTTTTTGTGTAATGTTTGTGTGGTGTGTGGACACAGGGTCGACCGCAGTCAGTGCAGTCATTTGAAATATCAGGAAATCTTTTTTTGTGTTAACTTCATAGACATCATCACGCTAGACGAGAAATTACAATGGGGACCTCACATAACATCTCTTGCGGGGCGGCTTAGCTCGGCCGCTTATGCTGTTAGGAAGATAAGACAGTTAACAGATGTAGAAACCGCGCGTTTAGTCTATTTTAGCTACTTTCACAGCATTATGTCGTACGGCATTTTACTATGGGGTCGAGCTGCTGACATTGAATCCATCTTTATTTTGCAAAAGAGAGCTGTCAGAGCCATTTATAATCTACGTCGCCGCGAATCTCTCAGGGAACTATTTAAAAGGATTAATATTATGACGGTACCTTGCCAATTCATTTATGAAAATATTATGTATGTAAGAAAAAATCTACATCTTTTTAATAAAATAAGCGATAGACATAACTTTAATACAAGAAATAAAGATAAAATACATCAACCATTTTTCAGATTAGCCAAAGTACATACATCTTTTATGGGGTACTGTGTTAAATGTTACAATAAAATACCTTGTGATATATTGCAATTAAATGAAAGAAAATTTAAAACTCACATTAAACGTACACTTTGTAAACAAGCATACTATAAATTAGAAGATTATATCCAAGATAAGAACGCTTGGAAACATGCTGGTCCTGCTCCATAGGACAATCTAGAGTCTAGACAAAATCAAACTGGTTGCTAATTTAATTGTAAATTTTTTTATTCTTTTTTTTACATTTATTACTCACACCCTGACTTATTACTTGTATTTTGTTTTTTAATTAAAATCGTTTTGCTTGTACCATGTTTGTAAATATGTGAGCACCATGTATCTATCAGATAATTAATTTATATGTCATGGTTTCGTTTTTAATTCTTTTACCTATTGTGGTATAGTAATTTTATTGTAGGTGCATCGTCCTCACATGTTATTATATAATTAATGTACCCATGCAAAATATTGTACCTAAACATTTTAAAAGAGTAACGGTGGAGTTTCTTGCCCGTTCTTCTCCACACGAAAACTACCTTTTGGAATGGGCGACTAGAATCAATTCTATTTTAAGATAATTTTTGACGTTCAAAAGTGCCTTTTATGTGCCTATTTGAAATAAATGCTTTGACTTTGACTTTGACTTTGACTTTGACATGATTTGTATCGATATCTATAATTTTTTTTTTTTGTGGTGGGGATATCATCAAATGACTCCTCCCGCTCTGAGTGAAGCGGAGTGTCAGACTCTTACTGACTAAAACCCACCCGCGTTCCTTTCTTAGCCCTTTATGTTCCGGGGTAGCGGTAACCCTTTCGGACAATCCCGCTGATCCGGCAGGCTTCGGCCCTAACGGGCCCCTGGTGCTGACATCCCTTTGAGGCGCGCGTGGAACACATACGCGCCATCCGGCATCGATATTTATCTTAGGGCTGATTCCTCAATCGACCGATAATTTTTATCGTGGAATAAAATTGACGTCTGACAATTTTTGTATGGAAGAACTGTCAAAAATTTAAAATTATTCCTCCGGTAAAGTTATCTGGCTTTGGAAAAATCACCCCTTTATTGATTAAAAACGCAAAACAATTGTCATGTTTTGAGTTCCAAATCCTAATATTGTATCAGGTTAGAACCACGAAAACCATTATTTCGACTACCTTTGTACCTACACAAATATTACCGACTCAGACTTTCAACAAAAACAAAATACGTGTAAAATTATACGTTAACGCTAATTATATAATATTCTCAAAGACGGCTTTAATTAAATCCAAATACCGCTGTATGTTGCTTATTTTCAGTAGGTAGGTACGTATAAGGGGTGTTTAATTTCAATACACAAACTACATGTACCTATTAGGCTTTGACGCCCTCATTAATACAATATTAATTTATGCCCGTAAATCCGTAAATGGACAAAAGCAAGCGACAGGATTGTATAAACTATTTCAATGTGTGAAAACGGCCTTTGAATGTTACGTGAAACATAATTGGAGTGAACTTAATTGGCTCTAAACTCCTTCTCACGAGTAGTACAGAGAGAGGTAATTGCGTAACACACGATCGGCTTTCATTTTGACAGGTCAACAACATTCATTGCGTTATTTACGTTGAAGAGCAGACAACATTTTCGAACATATGAAGCAATGGATTAACTTCTTCAAAATGATTCAGATAGAGATTGATAGTGTGTTGCATAATTCTGTCATTTTTAGGCACTACTCTCCATTTTAGCAGACCAACTTGTAACCCAATAACCGTGCTTCAATCACGATCATGCCGGCTTTGATATGTTCCGGGCAGGGGGAATACCTAACACGAAACAAGGCTTCATTTACATCAGTGTGGTCAGTAGCATTATTTGATGTCGAGATTACCTACAGTTTTGCGTGAAGCTTGCCAATAAGAAATCAATGGCCGATTATTGGAACGAAGTTCTTTAACGAAGCTCACGGTAGGAGTGTACTGAGAGAAATCCTCACGTAATGCCCCCTTCATGCGATGTTTTATTACACATATGAATAGAGAAAGTCAGAGAGAGAGATATAGTTTTCATGGTTTTTAAGGGTGCTGAAGCCGACAGTGAGGTCAAAATGAAAATCCAAGATGGTGGCTGCGAATATTTTAAAAATTTCGCAACCGCCATCTTGGATTTTCATTTTGAACTTCGTCCCTACCGGGGGTCCTCCGAACCCACCACGTTTTATTTTTTTATTTTTGAGAGGGCGAATAACACGGAGTAAAGCGTCAAGGATCATCTACCTAATTACGTGAGTGGCAATGACTTATAAATAGTAACGAAGTCAAAACTGTATATTGAATATTTTTGAAAAAGTAATTGTTACGAGGGGAACGAGTCTGATGCCGAAAATATAGTTTTTAAATTTTTGCCCGTTTGTGTGTCTTGATGTAAGTTCCGTATTGGCGCGAGAACGGCTGAACAGATTTGGATGAAAATTAGCACACTGATAGTTTATAACCTGGATGAACACAGAGTACTTTTAAACTCGGTACGTTCCCGTGAGATAGTTTTCGATATACATGCGTGCGAACCCGCGGGCAAAAGGTAGTAGATAGAATGAGCGCTGGCATAATGTTATTATAAATAGTGTTTCTTTTAGTACACGTTTCTGCACAAATGATCACTGTGTCTGTCTTTGTGTCTGTCGCAACTATAAACATGGTCTCTATACAACATTAAAATAAATGATCTTCGATTTTTTTTCTCGGGTACTGTTGCCAGAGCCAGTCATGTAAGTCATGTAATGTACATGGCTCAAATGAGTAAAAGAAAAAAATATAAATCATAGTCCAAATTTCATAGTCAAAGCAGAGCCATTGTCTAAAAGTTATGTTATCAATAATTAATCTATAATAAAACAAATCGGATAAAAAAAAAAACATTCATAACTCAAGAACGGCTGGACCGATTTTTATGATCTTTAATTTATTTAATTTGTCTTCGCCCCGAATAACAGAATAACTATACGGTCGTGGGAAAATTTGACGAAAAAAGAAAAAATGAAAATAATTCATTTTCTCATACATTCGTTCTTATTGATTCAGATCAGACGGATCTGAATGTAGAACTGAGGGGTAATTGTCGTTTTGACAGTCCAACAACATTCATTGCGTAATTTACGTTGTTGAGCAGACACATTTTCGAACATTTGAAGCAATGGATTAGCAATATCCTTCAATATGATTCAGATTGAGATGGATACAGTAACATGTTACGTAATTTGGGTGCTGACCGTGTATGACATTCAACACGTCAACAACATAACAATAACAACATTATAACACGACTCTATTCCCCGAAGGATTAAACAGAGGTGCACCCATAGTACACCCGCATTTCGCCAGTTGTGTTTCTAAGTCCCATGTTATAGGGGGCGAGCCTCCGTGCACAAATTCAGACTTCGGTCCGCTACTGAGAAGTAATACTTAATAGTACTACGTACAGAAAGGACACTCCCTTCCCCGCGCTCACATCAGATACCGCACCTCACCCCGCACTTCTAGGTATTCGTCGCCGACTCTTTATTAACAAGGGCGCTCGCGAACCGCAGCGCTGTGTTATGCTGACACAAACACACAATTTTGCGATTTAAAAGTTTTATTTGAGTTTTAATCACGATGGTTGGATATTGTGATGCTTTTCCAAATTCGTATTTACATAAACTGTTTTTCAGATTTCGCATTTTTATACCATGCGATTTAATAACCGATTATTTACAGATAAGTCATTTAAACCAAACTATTTTAGTGTTTTTATTTAATTACGAACCCGACTATATAAATAAACAATTGAACTACAAGGTCACTTCATAATAATGCACATGTTCAAGCAGCGCCGTCGTCGTTCGGTTCCCCAACACAAATCGCTTTCCGCGCCATTTTTTTTACGCTACGCACGACAGCCAACCCTACTAGATTTCACGCACACATTTGCACGTATACAAACGTCATTTGTTTATGTAGTAGTAATAGGTAATTATTTTGCGAGCGTTGTATGGAGTGTCCGGGGTGTGGTAATATCAGCCGCACGGGTCAATCGATCAGGTTAAACTCATACGTTTGCCCGCCTAAACGTCGAAACACCCCACGCGTCGGAGCAGTTGAATGGGTGCAGTAAAGTCATTGTTTTAACAATGACAATAGAACAATGACACTGTTGTGTACACTTGGTGTACTGTTGACGTTTCGAGCACTTTCTCTTATGTACACGTGACGCTTGAGGGGTTAAGCTACGCTTGCCGCGGTTGTTCTGTGGGTGGGTGACCATCTTTACATGCCAAGACCCCCCCGTGCCTCGGAAAGCACGTTAAGCCATTGGTCCTGGCTGTCATTCGTGGATCATTGACAGTCGTTACGGGTTGTCAGAAGCCCGAAAATCTGACAACCAGTCTTACCAAGGGGTATCGTATTACCCAGTAACTGGTTGTGGAGGTCAGATAGGCAGTCGCTCCTTGTAAAATACTGATACTCAGCTGCATCCGGTTAGACTGGAAGCCGACCCCAACATACGAAAAGGCTAGGCAGATGATGAAAGTTGTTTTTCCCTGTAAAACAATGTTTGCACAAAACTCGATGTTCAATAAAATACTTGCACTTTAAATAAAAACCCACATGTCAGACAGTAATAGTCGTGTAAAAACCTAGAGTCCACTCAGTACGTTCACAAGTCAAACAATATACCAGTGGGTGAGTGCGGGTGAAATTGAGCCCCGAATCATTTATAAATGGGGGAGGTTACGCGGGGTGCTCCAAATAGGAGGGGAAAGGTGTGCCACTGCATTTTGCATGAGTTCAATGTTGGTTGCTCGATCTGCCTCATTCCACTCTCCTTGCTTGCACATCTATACAAACAACGTTGTGCTTTTTATTGCCGATTATTCT
This sequence comes from Amphipoea lucens, assembly GCA_947508005.1. Lineage (NCBI taxonomy): Eukaryota > Metazoa > Arthropoda > Insecta > Lepidoptera > Noctuidae > Amphipoea > Amphipoea lucens. The sequence continues at coordinate 5,781,356 of OX382355.1, forward strand.
ATTTCGGATACCAATATTTGTGATTGGATGCGTTCAATAATTTGGCAAGTGTAAAATAATGTGAAGGAGGTTTGAGTGGGTTGGATTTTAACTTTTAAGTATTTTTATCACCATTTTGATTATCATTTAGCAGAACGACTTCGTCTGTTGGATGTAGTAGACCTATCCCCAGCCTCGCCACATCGACTGGTCTTGTGTTTTTCGCATCCAGCAGATGCTAGTGTTGTTCACACGACGACCTAATACTTTTCCAGTGTTAGATGATCTCGCATATAGGCTTATCATCCAATGAGAGGTCAGCTTGATACGTCGTCGTGCTTACCATAAAATTAAAGTAACAACGCAGTGACAACGCAATCAATTTTGGTACGTTTTTGATAAATTTATCGTTGTTAAAATGCAAATTCATAGCTAATTAGCTAATACTGTCTTCACAGACCATATGAAATTGCTTATGAATGTAACTTACCGTTAACACAGCATCCATGCGGGCGCTATTTAATTACATTAGTTGAATTTAAGATAGTTTTGGTTTATTATTTAGTTGGTTCGGGAGTTCTCAGTGGCCCACTGTGTGAGTTTAATTAATTTATATAATACTAGTATATTCAAAGAGCAATTAGTTTGTGTCGGCATACCGATAGATATAAAAAAAAACCTACGATCTTAAGTTTATTTCGGTAATCGAATAAGGTTAACAGTTAACAGCCAATACTACTTAAGTGTATTATATAAGTCCAAATAATTAGCGAGCCTCATCTTTTATTCAAGGAAATATCGCAAAAATAACAATCGGTACGCGTTAACGGATAAATGTTGTAATAACAAGGTGAAATAATCCGTAAGATATAGTGTTAGTGGCGATTCCGAATAGCTTGAGATGTAAGGTTTCTGAACGCGCTGGGCCCAGAATTAGGGTGAATTTTTTATAAAGACGCAGGTAGAGAGGGAGAAGGGGCGAAAGTCGGGGTGCCGTAGTCGCCGGCGCGGTCTGCATATTGCATTAGATTTAAATTGTTTACGTCGTTAAGAAAGAAAGTTCTCCCAAACTGGGCGAGAGGCAAAGTTCCGCGCTGATGTTGGTATATTTAATTTTTCCGCATAATCGTATGGGATCTTTTGACCTGCTTCTATGGTTTACAGGTATATTTTAATTACAGTACTACAAGCATTATATTACAAAATACTCTCAGTTTGAACCAAATAGTAAAATGCTAGATGGACACTGCATGGAATCTATAGGGTGAAATTGAAATCATGGGCATCCTTTTAAGGGATGATTGTAATCATCATTATGAACAACTTTTACTAAGGGACCAAACCTGAAATCGTAAAAAAAATCAGCTCTTTCCTACATTTATGTTCGCATAACTTGTCAAAATGTAGGAACAGCTGATTTTTTTTTTCGCGGTTTCATGTTTGGTCCCATAGTAAAAGTTGTTCATAATGATGAGTACAATGACCCCTTAAAAGGATGCCCATGAATTTAATTTCACCCTGTATATTTATGTTATACTAGCTTCAGCCCGCGACTTCGTTCGCGTGAAACTTCTTGTTTCCCCCGAGCCACCCCGTCGTATCGCATCACCAGCCCGCGCTATCACTTAACGTTCTTTTTTACTTTTTTTCTTTTTGCTCGGCTCCTAAGGGTCATAGCGTGATGTTAAATAGCCTATAGCCTTCCTCAAGAATTGGGCTAACAAATGCAAGAAGAATTTTTCAAATCCGACTGGTAGTTCCAGAGATTACCCCCTACATACAAACATAATATTAGTATAGATACTACACTACTCAACTAAGTCTAGGGAATAAGGGCATTCATAGTAATTATTTTAATTTGAACACTTTATATGTAACACAATTATATTATATCAAAAGAAGCGTAAATTAATACAGATTTAAATTGTTTAATTAAATAAAAGGGTTGCTAGTTAAAAAATAAAAATCTATTATGAAAATCTCAAATGGTACAAACGAAAAAAAAAAAAAAACTTTTTGGAACATAAAAAAAACTAACGCCCAGATGTGGCAATGCCAGATCCTGCCCCAGCTATTTACAGTTATTTTCATTAATGTACATTTTCTGTACGGCATTTTACGTAATATAGGACGTTTTCATAGTAAATTGTTTTTCTTAACGACCTGCGGATTACAAATCAATGTTGAAAGGAATTCAACCACTGAAATTCCTTTTTACCATTTCCTGTTTTCAGGCGACCATCTGCGTCGTATTACAAATGATACAAACCAAATAAAAAGTTTGAAATACCTGTCAAACAGAAACTCATATTACCTAAATGATTATTTAAGGATTATAATAATTTTGATAATACGTATAATTATGTTGATTAAATCACATAACATTATTATGCAAATAGTTATGAAAATCAAATAATATGTTGTATTACAATCATCGTTTCGCATTCATGGATTTTTTGTAACGAAACGTTGTTGACGCGCGTATGTCAAACTCAAAATGTCAATTTCAGTCATTCGCTCTTCCTGGTGTTCCAGCTGTTTGAGTTCACGCCTCACTGTTTTACTGTATTTTTTATTATTTTTCCTTACCGACGACTTTTGCTCTTGCCTGCGGATCCCGATTCTCGCTTAGTGCTACTTACCACGGATTCTAATAATTGCTTGTGATTTGGTAAACGATGTTGCGGTGCATAAATTATTACCTGAGTGTCTACAGCATATTAAGACATGTTGGGTCTTCATTACAATCTTCAATGCAAACTCTTCTCACTTCATGGGTATTGTTGCAACAGGTATGTATAGAAATATATAAAATAACTTTTGTGAATCAATTGATTACCTCAAACTAATCAATATTGTTATTTCTTCATAATAGTAGCATAGAACAACATACAGAACAATACTATTATGAAACGCAATATTCAAAAATACCAAGTTAGTTACATCTTTCTATTCTCATAAGAAAAAAAAAACCAAACACCTTTAAATAATCAAAGCCATTGTTATACATTTGAATAATATTTCTCCTTGCAGATGACATCAAGTGATGAACAATTGCTTATACCTCAGCAAGCAATACCGGTGCCTCCACGACCACCTCTAGACCAACAGCATCAACTGATGGAATAATAAGTCATACTTTGTTATTAGGATAGGGACTGACCCTAAATACGTAGATTCTGTAATTGCAGAATGCCCTCTTAGGGATAGTACGACATCCCTGAAGTGACCGGGGTAGATCTGAGAGCGGCGGTAGGCAGGCTGAAGGCCAAAAATACCGCCCCAGGACCCGACGGCTTGCCGGGTAAAGTCTGGGTCCTGGCCTCGAGGGCTCTCGGGCCTCGACTAGAGGCGCTCTTAAGCGCATGCATGGAGAGGGGCCAGTTTCCACTCCGTTGGAAGACGGGGAAGCTGGTCCTCATTCAGAAGCCAGGGCGCCCTGCGGACTCTCCGTCCGCATACCGGCCCATAGTGCTGCTCGACGAGGTCGGCAAGCTCTTTGAGAGAGTGATTGCAGGCCGCCTCGTCGGGCACCTAGTGAGGACGGGGCCGGATCTTGCGGATAGCCAGTTTGGCTTCCGCAAGGGGCGCTCGACGGTGGACGCCATCATGCGCGTGAGAGCCCTCACGACGGGGGACGCGGTGACCCGGGGTGGGGTAGTCGTGGCGGTGTCACTCGACATCGCCAACGCGTTTAACACCCTGCCCTGGAGCTGTATTGGGGAGGCACTCCGGTATCACCGGGTGCCGACCTATCTCCGTCGAGTAGTTGGGGCGTATCTGACGGACAGAGCCGTCATCTACCCCGGTCGCAACGGGGAGTGGAACCGGCGAGAGATGTCGTGCGGTGTCCCACAGGGATCGGTTCTGGGGCCGCTCCTGTGGGACATCGGTTACGACTGGGTGCTGCAGGCCGACCTCCCTGAAGGCGTCAGCGTGGTTTGCTACGCTGACGACACGCTGGTCCTGGCGCAAGGGAGGTCGCATCAGGCGGCGGCCGACGCGATGACACGCGGGGTTGCGATAGTCGTGGAAAGAATCCGGCGGTTGGGTCTCGAGGTGGCATTGCACAAGTCCGAGGCCATGTCTTTCCATGGGCCTCGGAACGGGCCACCATCGGGATCCCAACTAACGGTGGGAGGGGTTCACATCGGCGTCGAGGCAACGATGAGATACCTGGGTCTCGTCCTCGACAGCCGGTGGAACTTCGTCGAACACTTCCGACGTTTGGCCCCCAAACTGGAGAGGACCGGGGCCGCCTTCAAGCGGCTCCTGCCCAACCTGGGGGGGCCAAACACCTCCTGCCGGAGGCTTTACGCGGGGGTCGTGCGGTCCATGGCCCTATACGGGGCCCCGGTGTGGGCGCGTTCTCTGCGGCGGCGAGCCGCCCACTATCTGAACGCGCCCCAAAAGGTGGTAGCCGTAAGGCTGATCCGGGGGTACCGCACGATCTCGGGCGAGGCGGCAAGCCTCCTTGCCGGACTGCCGCCATGGGATCTGGAGGCGATAGTCCTAGCGCGCCTGTATGAGTGGCGCGCGGAGGCACTGAGCCGGGGGGAAACTCCGCTTCCGCGGCAAATCGCGGCGGAGCGGACAGACCTCCGGCGCGATCTCATGGTGGCATGGAAGGAGCGACTTTCGCAACCCAGCACAGGGCACGCCACGATAGTGGCGATAAGACCCCTCTTTGAGGAGTGGCTAGAGAGGCGTCACGGCGTCCTCACCTATCGCCTGACGCAGGTCCTCACCGGACACGGATGTTTTGGGAGGTTCCTGCACATCATCAGGCGGGAGGAGACGCCCGGGTGTCACCACTGCGAGGATCGCCCAGAGGACACGGTGGAGCATACGGTGGAGGTCTGCCCCGCATGGGCGGAGCACCGCCGTGCCCTCGTAGAGGCGATCGACAGCGGCGGCGACCTCTCGCGTCCGGCCCTGGTTCAAGCCATGGTCCGGGGCGAGAGGGAGTGGGGGGCGGTCACCTCCTTCTGCGAAGCAGTCATGCTAGCGAAGGAGGTGGCTGAACGGCTGAGGGAGAGAGCCTCACACCCCAGCCGCCGCGGGAGACGCTCCGGGCGTCGGGAGCCGCGTGACGACTCCCGGCCACCGTAGGCGCGGGCCTGCGGACGGAGAGTAATGGGTAGCTCACCGTCCGATCAGGACCAGGCCCGTGCCGGACGGCGCGTACGTGTTCCACGCGCGCCTCAAAGAGATGTCAGCAGAAAGGAAGGGGCCTGCCAGGGCCGAAGCCTGCCGGGGGTGCGGGATTGTCCGAAAGGGTTACCGCTACCCCGGAACATAAAGGGCTAAGGAAGGAACACGGATGGGTTTTAGTCAGTAAGAGTCTGACACTCCCTTCGCTCCACCCAGAGCGGGAGGGGTCATTTGATGATTTCCCATCCATAAAAAAAAAAAAAAAAAAAAAAGGGATAGTACTATAATAATAACATATCAATAATTTAGTTTAACAATTATAAACTGCCATTATTGTTTTTAGATTTAAACAAAAACCGCAAGTTCTACAGGCATTAGGACAAATGTTTAGTTATCAGTAACACATAAGCAATAAGATGCTGCATATTGCATGGTTGTAAATGAATTTTATTAAATGGGGCAAAGTTCAATAGAGTTTCTAGCATTGTCCTGGACCTCCCGTCTCCCATGGCATTCGCGGCGGCTTTACATCGGCGTGGCATGCTAAGTATCAGGTTGTCTATTGTCACCTGTGGCGAATCGCTCTATACTCTGGAAAGATGTGCAAAAAAACTTTTCTTCCATCTTCAAATTTTAGGGAAGGTCATTGAATGCTCTTCTCACGAGCAAATCCCACGCATGCTCTATGGGATTGAGATTAGCGGACTGAGCAGGCCATTCTAATAATATCGTGACATTGTTCTCGCAGAGCACATTAATCACCTGCCAGGCCGTGTGTACCTACACGCACATCATTTTGCATGAACATGAAATCATGGCCATATTGCCATCGGTAAGGGATGACCATAGGTTGTACAATCTCGTCACTGTATTGTTCCGCATTTAAATTGCCTCGTATTTCAGGTTTGTTCTTCCATACAGGCGAATTTTAGCCCACACCATAATCGTTCTGCCCTGGCACGGACGAATTTCCTGAGGAGTCTGGACTCGACTCTGGCGAACAGGAATTTACCAAACACGCATGTTTGGTAAATTCCTGGTTCCTGGTCGTCTCTTCTTGAATCGGGATGAAATCCAAAGTGCGACTCATCAGAAAATAAACACGAGCCCATTGAGTGTCGGTCCAGTGCAAACGCGTGTTAGCCCACAAAAATCGACGCCCTCGATTTCCGCGTCGAAGAGCTGGAGCCCTAAGCAGTCTGCGAGCATGAAGATTAACTTACCTACTAACCAAAATTATTATGTCGAAAATTCCTTGAGCAAGCAGCTCTTAAATTCATATATTATAAATCATAATCGATTGAACGATACTTGCATTAATATAATCAATGAGTCATTGAAACTGTTATACAAATATGAGCACTACACCCATTGTTCTATTTTGTAAATATATCGAAGGAGTATCTGGCATTGATTGTAATACTCACCTACGTAATGACAAAGTCAGTCAACCCAGTGGTATTCTTTAGGACGCATGTGTGATCATGAAGATTTTAATAACTACTCTAGTAGCATTACTATGTCTCAATCAAAAAGTGATGTGTGATCCGTTTTTTGACTATGTAACAGAACATTTCAACCAAATAGCTACTTCTATGAAAGCCACCTTCAAGAATATAGAATATCATGTTTCGAAGATGTTCTCACCACCCGTCCAGGAAAATATACCAATACCTTCATACCTATATGGGGATTTCAACTTCAAAAGCACTTTCAATGACTTCGTCGAAAAAGCAGCAGCTGAAAACGAAACGGATATTCCCGAATACTTCAATCTCAAGTCCGAGCCGACTGCTCTCATGTCCACGCCGCAGCTGGCCACCTTACACGGAAGGAGAATAGAGTCGCACGTCGTTCACACCAGAGACGGTTATGTGCTTACCTTACATAGAATATCACCGCGGGTGGACCTGACAGAAAAAAACAAAACAGTGATACTTCATCATGGACTACTTGGTAGTTCCGCGGATTGGATTTTATTGGGACCTACAAAATCTCTTCCTTATATCCTGGCTGATTTAGGCTACGACGTTTGGATGGCGAATGCGAGAGGAAATTACTATTCACGTGGTCATGTTAAACTGACGGTAGATTCTGAAGAATTCTGGAGATTCTCTTTTCAAGAAATCGGAGAATTCGACTTGGCCGCTGCTATAGATTACATTCGTTCTTTAAAACAATGTCACGATCCCATCGATTTCATCGGACACTCGATGGGTGCCACGGCACTTCTGGTATTGCTTTCGACGACACCTCGTTACAATCAGTACCTGAGAATTGGTATCCTGCTGGCACCTTTAGCTTTCATGAGCAATGTTGAAGGGCCATTCAAAGTCCTGACAGCAATGGCATCGAGCCCGCCCGACCAGCTACTCACACTTATTGGTAGCAAGGAGTTTTTGCCTTCACGGAAAATACCTAATTGGCTTGCCGTGAAGTATTGTAAAGGCCCGTCATTGTTTTGCCGTAATCCAGTATATTTCATCAGTGGTGGTATACCGCAAGATAGTCATGTTTGGAACCGTAGTTTTTTGGCAAGATTGTTGTACCACATACCAGCTGGCGGTTCTACGAATACAATACTGCACTACGCACAAGAGGCCAAAAGTGGCAAGTTTCATCGGTTTAATAATATCAATGATGAGTTTAGGCTCATCCAAGTCACATTGCCAATTGCGCTGTTTAGTTCCAGTGATGACTGGTTAGCTACTATCCCCGACATGCTAAGATTGTATTTCAGCATCAAAAATCCAATAGATCACTACATCATACGAGGTAGGAATATGAGTCACACCGAGTTCGTGTGGGGTCCACACACAGATGAATTAGTGTTTGACAAAATTTTATTTTTTTTGGACCATGGTTTAAACACGTATAGTGGTTCTAAAAGCAATAATGTTCAAAATGATATAAATACGTTAACCTGGCGCGCTCCTGTTTAGTACGTAAGTGTTCGTGCGCTCTACATATTATGTAGAACAATTTCAATTGTAAGTTTAATTTAGAAAATTTTAATGAATTGAAAATTTCTTTTTATTATTTTAAATTATACTTTATTAAGGATCTTTAACAAACTAAATAGTACTTTTTAAACTTAATAGAAATCCAGTATTAGAGTTTTCGATAACTTGAAAATTAATAATCTTTTTTAACTAACTTAAAAAGTTCATGATTTTTTTTTTCACCCTCTCTTCTACCTGATTTTCCTTTTGCTCACAACAGTTAGGAATTGAAGAACCTGATGTTCAGAAAAAAAACAATTTTGCCACGAAAAACATTGTTTTTTGGTAGGTTTATTGCACGCTCTACTACTGAAGGAACATTTTCCAACTCGACCAGTGTTTGGAGGTTTTCGAGGCAGCTCAGGTGGATTTTGTAAACCTAAAAGCATGTTTCCTTTCATTTTCAAATAGTTCGGTAGACTTTCAGTCTCAACTCTACGTTTTATACCTGGAGCTACCAAGTTAAAACCAATCTCATAAAGGTACTTGTTATATCTATGAGTGCCTCCCAGACACGTCATCACCATGGATTGCGCAACCTAACTCGATGCATCCAATAAAACTTTTTAAAATTCGGCGCGAGGCCTTTCGTCACATACATCGGTCGTTAGGACAACCTCTTAGTACCTACTCACCTAATATTAAGAATTAATTGTAATTACTTTATTAAATTCGTTTAGTGCAATTTTTTTGGGGTTTTTTTTTTTGGACTTCTCCGCTGCCCATGACATAATTGGCGCAGTCGGTAGGATCGTCGAGTCAGTGCGTGCCAATCAAAGACTATAATTTCACGATCGAGCTGGACATTTGTGCGTGCTGATGACGTTTCAACGTGGGTCGTCGACAATCCAGAATAACCAGAAGCAGCCGTTGGAGATCCTGTAGATCGTATCCAGACATCGATACTACGGGAGCCGCCGACAAGTACTTTATGTGAGTTACATAAATTCCTTACAGTCGGTCGCTACTTCCTGAGTACAAAATTTTTCACCCACGATAATCGCGATCTATTAGGGGTTTCGACCCTCTGGGCAAACGGTTGTCCTCTCCCAACGCGTTGAGGGACGCTACCCGATATTTAGAGTTAGGTAGCTTAGAAATAATAATGGAAAATCAAGACGATATGATGAATAAAATTGTTAAAACATTAAGACTAGTACCAGAATTTGACGGTAATAGTAATACTCTAATTAGATTTTTATCACTGTCACCAGCTTGTTGCAAGCTGTATTGATCCAGCACCTGGTCATGAACTAACTAACTTAGCATTATTAAATGGTATCACACTTCACACTAATATTATAAAGGCGAAAGTTTGTGAGTGTGTGTGTGTGTGTGTGTTTATATGTTTGTTACTTCTTCACGTTCAAACCGCTGAACAGATTTAGATGAAATTTGGTATAGAGATAGTCCCGGAAAAGGACATAGGATACTTTTTATCCCAATATTCCCACGGGATCGAGAATTATGCGGGTGAAACCGCGGGGCGCAGCTAGTATTAAATAAAATCACCGGAAACGCCGCTAGAACACTAGTAAAAAATGGTGTTCCCCGGAATTGGAACGGTATTAGGAATACGTTAATTCATAATTTTTAACCCCCGACGCAAAAACGACGGGGTGTTATAAGTTTGACGTGTCTGTGTGTGTGTGTGTGTGTCTGTCTGTTGCATAGTATCTCCCGAACGGATGAACCGATTTTGATTTTGTTTTTTTTGTTTGAAAGGTGAATTAGTCGCGAGTGTTCTTAGCTATGTTTGAAGAAAATCGGTCCAAGATGGCCGCCGCCAGAAAATGGCGGATTACATATTTTTTCACAACTCCCTCAATATGGGTATCAAATGAAAGGGCTTGACAAGTAGAATACCAAACACTATGATAAATTTCAAAACCAAGATGGCCGCCACCACAAAATGGCGAATTATATATTTTTTTTCACAATTCCCTCAATATGGGTATATTGGGTATCTATCAAATGAAAGGGCTTGACTAGTAGAATTACAAATTACAAATTTCAAATTTAAGATGGCCGCCACCAGAAATGGCGAATTCACAGAGGAATACGTTAGTATGGAATGAACGCCAACGACCACGAGTACCTAACTAGCTTCGCTTCACTGTGGTAAAAAAATACGTACAGCTGCGCAGATTTCGGCTAATCACGTGTGGATCGTATAGTATGTTTACTAGTAATATAATATTATAAAGTTTAAAAAGCAAGAAATAAAAGTTAAATTAAAAATTTAAAAGACCCCCGACTCAAGCAAAAACCTCTAAAAAGTAAAATAATAATATATATTAGCCCTTTAAGTTTAATATAAGTTGCAGGAAATATTTTGATCCAAGCGTTCTCATGTCGGGGGACGGCTAATGAAAACGCCAAACAGATGAGGCTTAAACCCAGCAATAATGAATGTAGCTATTGTAGAAACATGACTGCTGTTAACTTCCAATTTTCATTGTGTGGAAACTTTTGCCCAGCGGTCATCCTGCGTGCGGCTAATGTGACCCGCCCAGTCTCACTTGAGCCCGGCAGTTTTCTTGCCTACGTCTTTTTTACCCTTTATGGAACGCAGCATGGTGTTCCGAATTTTGTCCTGTCTTTTTACACCCAGGACGCTGCGCTCCATCGCTCTTTGGCAGACGCCAAGGCGGAACTTTTGCGGCTCGGTGAGCGACCAGGTCTGAGCACCAAAGGTTAGGACGGGCAGGATACACATGTCGACGAGTTTGCGTTTCAGGGAGATCGGCAGATCACCCTTCATTAGCGTCTTCATGGACCAGTAGCATTTCCAGGCGTTTTCAATTCAACGATCGATTTCCCTTTCCTGCCTGTTTTCCAAAGAAACTAACTGGCCCAGGTAGATATACTCATCGACATAGGTAATGTGTTTCCTGCACATCTACCTCGACCCTTCGCTTGGTGCTGTTCTTCATTCATCAATCATAAGTCATATTAGTCAGTTTTTAACTATTTTAAATTATTTAAGTACACATATTTAGTTTTATTCTAATTCTATACCTTCCTTATTATTGTATCATCTATGTATCACTTTATTATCATGTTTTTTAAACACTTTAGAAACTAATTTGGTTTGATAGCCACGTTTCCGTAGTGTTGTAAGTTGTAACTAACTATACTCATCAAACTTTTTCCTAATTTTCCCATACAAAGCTAGTTAAACTCAGATTGGATGTTGACATGTTAAAACGTTTGCAAACTGCACGTTAACGACGTGTCTCTGTGCCATTCTATTTATGGCAACATGCAAGTTTTATAACTACTGTAGGACGGACGGAGTTCTAACGCCAGAGCCTGTGTCATTTAAAAAATGTCATAATCTTCTAACTGTACATCATTCTGAAGCATTAAAATCCGTCCTATTGGATTCTAGTGTATATGTATAAAATTGTAATTGCAAGTTTCAGTCATCCTTATTTTAGCTCATAATTGTTGTCTATCTCACTGAATAAGGTAATGTGTCCTATAAAGGCTATGTTTATTATTTCCTTCATTATAATACTAAAATCTTATGTACGAGTACAAATATTTAAGTCCATTTCACCGAACAAAAAACAATTCAGTAAATATTTGTAACAATGTTGTTTTCTCTGTCTGTTATTTGACGGTGTCTTATATCATAACAAATAATGTTGTCATTCATGTCGCAATTCGTCCCAGTAGACAGAAGGTCTGTAATTTATCATAAAGCACTATGTCCACTAACTTATTAATTTCGATTCTGTCAGTTTTCGAAGTCGCCACTGGAGCTCCACACACCAAACGCGGTGCGGTGTAGCATGGCGCAATCCAGACGACACCTTGCGTCAAATTGCCGTATTTCATACAACTGAATGCAAGTTGTGACTTGAATATACGAACAATTTAGTCAGTTCGCTTAATAATGAATTTTCCTGACTTTACAATATTTAGATTTTTGTGTGAATCGCTATACAAAACGCGCCGCACATTGTGTGTGGAGCTCCTTACTGGGAAACTGTAAATATTTCCGCGATGGATGTCAGAGGCGGACGCAAACTTCAGCAGTTAAACTTGCCTGCGGACATGTCGCAGCCAACTAACTTAATTAGCCTTTCAGTTAATAATCCCGTCTTGTGAATCATACCTATAGAGTTGCGTTTTTTCTCTTTGATGTACTTCGGTGAATGTGCCCAAGAACTCCACGACCTCATTCCACCGGCCCCCTTCTACCTTCGGACATCCAGGCGCACTGCAAGTTACCATCCCTACCTGGTTGCTGTTCCACCAATTCGCACTAAGCGTTTGCAAATGTCGTTTATAATGCGCACAGCAAAAGAGTGGAACTCTCTACCTGCGTCTGTTTTTCCGAGCACATACAACCCGAATCTCTTTAAAGTGAGAGTGAACAGGCTTCTTCTGGGTAAGCTCGCTCCATCGTCGACTTTGTCTCTGTCACCTTTGACCTAGGCTAGAGTCAAGAGCAAGCCCATTTCAAATAAAAAAAAAAAAAAAAAAAAAGATTACATAGATATGGTCTCGCTACTCTGCCCAAGTAATTTAATCTGTTTTGGTGGCGTAACGAATATTTTGTTTGTCTGTCTTCTCGTTTGCTATAAGATTCTGGGTATTTGCGGACCAGTTTACATAATTCTAAAATATAAATACCAATTAAGGTGTGAATTTTGTGTGCTATTTCTCCCTAAGATTATGCCATAGCTTAACCAAGCATATGTGCATAATAAGTGACTATTGCGGTTTGTAAGTTGGTAGTATTTTTTAATTTTGCGTAGGGCGTATGAAATTTTTTAAATAACCTTCTGTATGTGTGTCTTCCAGTTTATATTTGTGTCTATTGTCAACCCTAAGAGAGTGAAATCGTTAACTGTTTCTAATTTTTGTTGATTATATCTGTTTTGCTTTTTTGTTGAGGGTGAAAAGTTATTAATCCATCCAATTTATTGATTTATTAAGGATAGTGAACAGTTTATCATTTATATTAGCGTTTGTTTGGCAAAATAAGTATGTAGACGTTAAGGAATACGTTTTTAAAGCATTAAAAGAAAAGGTAACTGCGCTAAGGCTGCATGCCTCCCTGCTTAGGTTTCTAGGTTTGCATAATAAATTCCAACAGACTGACATTCATTGCAGGACAAAATAGTCTTCTACATAAATTACTGATAAGAATGTTAGTTGTAGAATAATTAAATAGGTCACTGTTAGTGGCGGATTTACCAATAGGCTGAGTAAGCTAGAGCCTAGGGCGGCAGATTTTAGGGGTGGCAAATTTGGGACTAACATTTATTCTTTTATTCCACATACTTTAGCTTTCTTACATTACTTATACATTTACACTAATCCAAGCTTATGTCTATTTTACAGTTTATATATTTGTTTCTTGCATATTCTTATACTATTTTACTTTTCCATATCTCTTTACTTGTCCTACGATGGCGGGGAGCATTTCTTGTTTTTCTTCTTACTTAAACACTTGTACTTATCCTAAGCTATTTTCCATTTTAACATAATATTGTATCTATTTTTACTATGCTGGCCTCTAATATAACACACTATATTATGACAACATATTTACTTATGCGGTTTTGTTTCGATCTATTACTTTCTTTACCATAAATATACAATAATCTAAGAATATTTCAGCATCTTTATCATCTATACCTTTGTACAAAGGAGCATCAAAATCTGACCCGGCAATTTTGAGAAATATTCGTATACTTTTAGAATTTGCAGGGTTCACAAGGGCAGGCACCTTAACCGTTTTAGCCACATAAAAGGTTCTTAGGAGACTTTTTTAGCCACATAAAAGGTTCTTAGGAGACTTTTCTTAACTTTTTGAGTAATTGCTAACTGCATTCACAGATTCTGTAAAAATGGCACAATCAACTCACTAGAAAAACAAATTCTCTCGTTTTATTTTTATGGTGCCAATCGATGCAGTTTCGTAAAAGACTCTTCTAGACCAACTGGGTTTATAGTACTCGGAGAGCCCCAAGCGTAAGTTCTTGTTTGAAAAACGTGTGGGTATTTTCAAGTTTACATCATGTTTATCATGAATATGTTTTCTGTAAGGAAAACTCGTAGCCACCTAAAACGTTTACTTTTGTGCGTTGCGATATTTTCAGACTTTTTTGGAACTTTTATAGGAATAAGTACAACATATTTTTTATGGAGGTTGTGTAGTCTTTAGAATACTCCTGTCCAGTTCCCGCCAGCAGAATCTTTTCGCCCGGCGTTTTATATATTTGAATTTAATTGGAGGGGAAAATAGCCTTCACGATCAGCGAACGATGCTTTAAATAAACGAGTGCAGTTTGTCAGTCTTACTCTCAACTTGTTGAGTGGCAAATATTTTATTTCACTTCTATTTTCGCACGGTGCCTGAAAGAGTAAGGAACACTTAAAAGTCTATTCTTAGAAGCATTACAAAGTTCTTTCAAGCTCACATAAAAAATAAATTAGGATCCAACTTTAGATCGGAATTTTTCATCAGAAAATGAATACCGTCCTTTCTTAGTTATTTTACCTTTGATTTGCATGCGGTCGGAGAGACTTTTGAAAAAGCCTAAGTAAAAAGTCATAATTCGAGGTTTGGCTCTTGCCTATTTCCTCCTCAAATATTGGACCAATTCAAAAGATATGTCATAAACTGAATAAAAAGGATATATATTGTGTCCTTATGTTTTTCTTTTTTCATTAATAGTTGTCGGCTTTTGATAACAGCGGTTTAAATCGCAATTTTGAGCATTTTTGGAGGGTTCTAGTGCTTATGAAAAGAATGTATCATCAAAAAGATAAACATAGGGACATACAAGTAGGTACCTAGTATTTATTATTCTGTAAAAATAATTGCTTTATGGTCATTAGCCAGAAAGAAAACAGGCGAGAGCGTTTCAGTGGAGAAAAGACCACCCGCATTTCCTCTTAATCGTCATTGTGATAAGGTTGCTTTTGGGTTGTTGCCATTTGTCAAAACCGCAGTAATCTTTATTTTCGTCATGATAAGGTTGCAATTGGGTTGCTGCTGTCAGAGGTAAAACTGTGAAAGAACTTTGTAGTGAAAAATCATAGATAATTTGACTGGCTGAAGATTCGACGGTTTCATTGCAATTGAAAAATTAACCAGAGCAGAAAGTAAATCAATTTGTTTCGGTTTTCACTTTTACACAAGATCGCGCTAAAAGGAACATAATTCACCGAATGTCCACATTTATAATTTCTAAAGTGACGACACATATTTTACGTTCCTTTGTTTTTGTGATAACGTGACGTGGACGTTCACGATGATAAAAATATCATCACATGTGATACAGTCACAGGGTAGACATAAGAAGGGCTGAAAACAAAATGGAATCTATATGGAAGGGTACCTGCAATGGTACCTTTTTTATTGTCGGGGGAAAACCTTCAAAAGGCACCTGACCTCCGGGGAGGCAGGTCGGGGAGTGTGGGATTTTTACCTCACTAAAACCACCCCGGTGATCACCATCAGCACATAAGGGCGGTCCCGGTTACTCTTAAAATACCAATTCCGGAACCCCCCCGTGCAACGCCTGTAAGGCACATCCCTGGGGAGATTGTAAGGGGGCCTCCCCTGAGCTTCGATATGCACGGTAGCACGTGACCACTGTGCCACCGTCTTCTTTGGGGTCACTTTGTGGGCGGACAGAGAGTCCCCACTCGGTTCACCCGCGACCCCAAAGGTTCTTTATAATATTAGTGTCATTTATATTTCTATCTCAGTGTAATCTATTTACATCTTCTATACTAATAATATTGCTGCAGAGTTTTATTGTTAGAACGCGCTAATATCTAAAACAACCAGTCAGAATTATCAAATGCAAAAATATTTTTGCATTTGATAGCCCTGTGCTCGAAGGATCATATGTTGGCGATTCTCAAAGGTGTTATAAATAAAATAGCGGACTGTATTATTAGGTACGGTTCGTATATTGAACACAGTGACGCGCGCCTTTCGGACCGTTCCGTTTGAAGTGAAGGGCAGTGCAGGCCATCGGCGATCGACGTCTCGTCCTCCGCTCCCCGCACGCTGCTGCCCCGCTCCCGTAGTCGCTGTGGCGGTCAGCGCTACCTTTTGTCTCCAACAGCCCAATGCTTGAGGAAGGCTATAGGCTATTTATCATCAAGCTAGGACCCTTAGGAGCCGAGCCAAAAGAAAAAGAGTCAGAAAGAACACTTTGCAAACACCAAGTGATAGCGCCGGCAGGCGATGCGATGCGACGGTATGGGTCGGGGGATCAAGAAATATGACGCGGACGAAGTCGCGGGCAGAAGCTAGTATTGAAGAATAAGATGTGGTGAGTATTTTATTGTTGTAGGAGGACAGGCGAAATGGGGTTAAGTTCGTGATGAAATGAGATAATTATGTCGGATCATAGGTGGCCGAGATGTAAAACAGTCTTCTTTATAGTTTAGGTAGGTGTGGGTACTCGATCGAAGAGATAATTCGAATTTCGGTCTTAATTTCAATAAACTAGCGAATGAAGCAACCACGTGCGTTGGTATTGGTACTTAGTGATTGGTCAAGACTGTTCGAGCTCGACTGTCCTGACCATAGATATATGAATGAAGGAGATATGCGCCGTAGTTGAAAATGTATCAGAACCCGATGTCGCTAGGTTTGCCCCACCGCCGCGCCACTACTACAGATGTAGTTTAGTAAAAGCAATAGATACAAAGTCGCGCACACTCTTGCAATTCATAAATCAGAACGTACTACACAATCAATTATAAACCTTAAAACATCACACACAGCGTGCATTTTACCATGCACCGTACAACTCACTCACACAAAAACATCTATCGCTATCGTTGTGCTGTGCAAAAGCCATTTATTTTACATATACGCTCGTGATTGACTAAATCGGAAAGTTATCGATTCTTTAATTCATTATTGTACTAAGAAAAATAAAGGGTCATGAAAATAAAATAAATAAAAAACGATATGTTCAGAACATATTATTATATTATAAATCAATAAAATGTGTAAAAAAGTAATTGCAGTTAATAAAAAAAAAATTAACATTATTTTGCATTTTCTCAAGGGCCTTCCAACCATTTAAACGTCATATTTTCAGGTCTTCTATAAACCGGGTTAAAACGGTTGACAAATTGAAAAATTAACTATAATAGCAATATATTCGTTGAGCATTCAACGATGTTGTCGATAGCCTACGTTAGTGGACATTCATAACCACATCACTATCTCGCCGCAAGACACAGCGGCTGTACTATGCGACGCTCGGCGAAAATAAAGTATCGTTTTGTATTTTTTACATTGCTTGCTTTTCACTTACGACTTACTGAGTGGCTAGTGGTTAAGAAGCAATGTATTTGCTGCAAAAATAGTATAGCCGGTGCGATATTTGAAAACAAAAATAACGTAGTAAAAGCAAGAAATATTTTACGCTTTGTTGTTTTTCATGATTTTAAAGACAAATACAGTAAAATACTTTTACTTATATATGGCAAGTGATTCCACGAGATACGAGGTTTTTATTTTGACTTCGTTTTTTACAGGAAACCACTGAACAACTCGGTATTTTTATATTTTATCACGATCACAGTCAAAACCGCACTAGTTCGCGGAGACGGCCATTCGCCTAGTACAAGCGCATGTTGCTCATGACGCGTGGACACAGACACGCCCCCTTGCCACTTCTCCTGTTTTTTACATTTCTATGGTCCTGACTGACGGTCTCAACACTCGGTCTCCACAAGTCCACATGTCTCCACCGACGATCATGTCCAAGCGGTAGGGCTCGCTTGCGTTTCCGATTACATGATTATTTGTTTACGAATTATTAGATGGCGCTGTCCATTGTATATATATATACTGTGGTGCCATCCACTCTCGTCATAATTATTTTCAAAAGTTATCGTAAAATGACTGGTATTTGACTAGTATTTCTTGAGGTTAATAAAATAAGGATCGACTGTACCTATGTCATTGCTAAGCCTATAATTCCAAGAACTATCTGTCCAAAAACCCGATTACTGAAAAGGATGAAACAAGAAAGTACCTTCTCGTGGTCGCATGTCGCTGTACCTACTAGCATACTTATAAGCTATGGTAGCATGCGACCACGGGAAGGTACTTTCTTGTTTCATCATTTTCGGTAGTCGGGTTTTAGTTTTTTTTTTATTTAATTATTTTAGGGCTTATTTCAGTAATATTTATATTTTTGAAATTAGCACTTTTCATTTAAGCCCTTTTATTTGATAGGTACCCAACACGGCATGATTAAAAAAGATTTTTTTTTAAGTCATGTCTTTATGCCTGCTAGAGAGCGCCGTATTCAATTTAAGGCCAGGTATTCCCAATTTTACATCACTTTGATTTAACAATAAACAAAGAAATCGTGATTTTTTAAATCTAAAAAAAAAACTTGTTCTAGTTTACTTTATGTATTTTGACAATTTGTGGTTCAAAACACGATATCGAAAACTTCACTCGATCAAAAAAAAATCCGAAAAACAGGCTTAATCGATATTTTTTTTATGTTTTTCTTGTTTTACTCATAGTTTATAAATGTTTTACTACTAAAAAATCATATCTAAAAAAAGGCAATAACGTAGAGAAAAGTAATTTGTGGTTGCATTTTACAAAATAGCTTAATTCTTTTAATAATAAATTATTATATAACACAGCGGCTCGCGTTCGTCAATATCCAGCTTTATAACCACTCATACCTTGAACCGCTCTGCCGCCCGGCCCCCGACAGGACCCCGATTCAGTATTTGTCAGTACCGCTTCGGCTATCAGACGGGGAACCCGTGTCACTTTGCTTGCGCTCAAAAGACCCGATTGACAACGTTTTATGTTCTGAAGAAATTATGTAATAAAGTAAAATGAAATATAGATGTAAAATATAAGGCCTCGTATTTTTATTTTTTCCAAATTTTGTAGTTTTCATTCATAAAATAATTTTTGAAATGGTTTAAAATCGTAATCTCATGTCAATGTCAAAACATTGTCAGAAATTTAGGGAGGTAAACGTACCTATTTTAGACAGTTCCCAATGTGTAATGGTGTTTTCAATATATTCAGCAAAACTATTTTTATAAATATTTTATCTATTTATTGATACAGGGTGTAAAAAGACTTATAGCCGTTGTACATCAAACTAAGTAACATTGCACAAAAGATCTGTGACAAAAGTAATTGCTGGAAATCGACTTTAATTTTTGGTGTGAAATTTTGCTGTATGCGCACTACCACAAACAGCAAATTTTGCACCCGCATGTAACTGTACAGGGGTCCTGGAGGTATTTAAAGTTGTGTTATAATATCAAAACTTGTTTTCGTAAAAAATATCGTTTATACTCACTAGTTCCTTCGCGTAGTTCCTTTGAAGGAACTACTGAGAATTTTTGGATCAGTAGTTCCTTTGCAAAAGCTGAAGGAACTACTGAGACTAGATATTTCCTTTAGCAGTTCCTTTGAAGGAACTACTGAGAACTTTTTGATCAGTAGTTCCTTTGCAAAAGCTGAAGGAACAACTGAGACTAGATAGTTCCTTTGAAGGAAATAAACACATACATACAGTATGTTAACTAACAGAGGGCGTTCCCGTTAACCCGCAATAGTATAGCATCCATACATGCTAAAAAAAATATTACCATTCGAAAACAAAATGTTTTTATTTTTTTTTAATATTAAAATATTCACTAAAAATGTTAAATTGATACGTAAAAGAAACACACTGTACACGCGTACTTGAAGGACGGCAACGTCGCAATTTCTTTATGAATGACGGGCTGCGTGTGCGGCCAGGTACCCCCGAAATCCCCGAATGTCCACCTAATTTTAGTCGGAACTAATAAAGTAAAATAATAATATATATTAGCCCTTTAAGTTTAATATAAGTTGCACGAAATATTTTGATCCAAGCGTCCTCACGTCGGGGGACGGCTAATGAAAATTGGAAGTTAACAGCAGTTATGTTTCTACAATAGCTACATTCATTATTGCTGGGTTTAAGCCTCATCTGTTTGGCGTTTTAATTAGCCGTCCCCCGACATGAGGACGCTTGGATCAAAATATTTCGTGCAACTTATATTAAACTTAAAGGGCTAATATATATTATTATTTTACTTTTTAGAGGTTTTTGTTTGAGTCGGGGGTTTTTTAAATTTTTAATTTAACTTTTATTTCTTGCTTTTTAAACTTTATAATATGATATTACTAGTAAACATACTATACGATCCACACGTGATTAGCCGAAATCTGCGCAGCTGTACGTATTATTTTACCACAGTGAAGCGAAGCTAGTTAGGTACTCGTGGTCGTTGGCGTTCATTCCATACTAACGTATTCCTCTGTGAATTCGCCATTTCTGGTGGTGGCCATCTTAGATTTGAAATTTGTAATAGTGTATAGTATTTTACTAGTCAAGCCCTTTCATTTGATACCCATATTGAGGGAATTCGAAAAAAAAATATATAATTCGCCATTTTGTGGTGGCGGCCATCTTGGTTTTGAAATTTATCATAGTGTTTGGTATTCTACTTGTCAAGCCCTTTCATTTGATACCCATATTGAGGGAGTTGTAAAAAAATATGTAATCCGCCATTTAGTGGCGGCAGCCATCTTGAACCGATTTTCTTCAAACATAGCTAAGAACACTTGCGACTAATTCACCTTTCAAACAAAAAAAAACAAAATCAAAACCGGTTCATCCGTTCGGGAGCTACGATGTAACAGACAGACACACACACACACACACAGATACGTCAAACTTATAACACCCCGTCGTTTTTGCGTCGGGGGTTAAAAACAACTTATTTTAAAATTCGTTCTATTCCAAACCTCCGTTAAAGCCAAAATGTATGAAACTTTATAATTGACATCAGTCATTCCGATGACGTATTATTATGCGTTATAACCATTGCGTGCTCTTGACAGTGCTGGGTTGCCAGCTGTTTTAGAACCCAATGGCTCGCGACGATTGGAAAAGACCAGACAGATTGACCATAATGCCTTAGAAGTTAGGTCGGCCTTTGGTGTGTGATGCAACATGTATCGACTACCTTGCGCCACCCCATCTTCCTATTACGGTTGGCTGTGCTAGTGCGATTACTGCGGGTGCAGAAAAATCTCTAATCTTATTCCGACTTATATGTACCAGCCGTTTGGGGCTGATACACTAGGGCCATAAGGTCCGAGTGCCTACTTAATTTTTCGAGAAATCGCCAAGCGATTGGTCGACTCTTCACGTGACCAGAGGACTAGCCTATTTTTTGGCCAAAGATTCAGCAAAAAGAAAGTAATTTTAAGGCTTTGTCATGGCAAAGGATTTTATTACTAATCAAGTTATTTTGAATCTTATTTCAATGAGTTTAGAATTCATGTTACTTTATTTCGATACCACGATGCCGGGAAATGACGCGACGTGCCGCGGGACGCTGCGGCATGACGCAACGCGCCAGGGATGCTGCGGCATGACGTGTCATGCCGTTTCATTCCACGTATTGCCGCGGCGCGCCATTGCATCCCGCGGGACGTGTGGGTCACGTTGTGTCGAGGAATTATGATTGCTAAGCTAGTTGAAATAAGATTGAAACTTGTGCTGCGGTCATTTCGGTTAATGGGACGCAGTCCGGTCTGTGCGGGCTTTTAGCAGGATGCCACGGAACGCCGCGGGATGCCGCAGCACAACCTGCCGTGGCACGCTGTCAGTGAGCTGAGCGCCGGCTCTATTTGGCTGTCGATGTCTTATGGTGACAAATATATGGCGATAGAGCAATGGTCTTTGGTCGGTCATAGAACACTAATGAAGTAGGTACTTATATTGCGGATTTCGATGTAAACTGTATTTGCTATGCGAATGATGAGTGTCTCATGTTTGTTTTGTTATACCTACTTATTATTTACCTGCCCATTTAAAAGAATTTTATATATACTGTACATAAAATGTGAATGTAATAAATTAATGTTAAGTTTAATCATTTTATTTCTTGACATCCTTCCAACAATAGTTCAGTTCACCCTAACTGAATCAGTATGTCAGTGCGAGTGGGATAGAATGATACATAGCGCGGGGAAGTGGGGACAAAATCTGAATTTTAGCTGAACTATTACCAGCCCTTAATGTAACGTAACATAGTCTATAACCAGCGGACGATCAAGACGCTTCTTACGATACCTCATTTGTCCAATTATGACAAAGAGTTTCGAAGTTATGAGGGAACAGATGAACATACCTACATACATACTTACATACATACATACCGGTTAAAATCATAATCCTCCTTTTTGCTTAGCTGTAGTCGGGTATAAAAAATAGAAATAAATATGTATATTATGTCTCATTTTACAAAAGTCTTATAAGTGTTGCAATTACCTCAACTATCTCCAATACCATGTATTTTGATATGAAAAGCCTTCAATGAGCTTACGTGGGCAATAAATCTGGTACAGAGACGAAGTTCAGAGAATTTCACATCTAATGAAAAATGTAGGTGTAAGCCTGTAGGTAACCATAGAAATGCAAAAGACATAAATCGTTAGATTCACCCTAGTGCGTCATAAGATGGTCGCGATTCTGCTTCGTTTTGACACCTCTTTGACAACATTTCATATTTTTAACCTGCATATATTATTACGTTATATAAAAGTAAATTCAAATCTAGGGCACCCATATTTTTTCGTTTTTCGAAATGATGTACTTTTCATTCATAATTTTAACTTTGAAATTCGGTGTATTCTAAAAAGACGTAAGTGCCAGATGACGGTAGAATGGCGATATTACCTTTGCTTTATTGTGACCCGTCAAAAAAACTGTTAGATGTCACTTGTCTCAGTCGTTGTTTTGGTTCCGTCATTGGCGTATATTTTTCATTGGGATCCATTTTATTGGCGAAATATCATTCAAAAATTAATAATATTAACAGTAAGCAGCGTGTCGAGTTGATAGGAAAAAATATTGTTGAATTCAATTCAGTTTTTTAGTTGTTTTCTAGTTACACTTCTTAGGTGACATTGACATGTCTTGTTTGATATAATGTTTTCAATCAAAGACATTGGAATGCGCAAAGGTAACTACCTCATTCCGTCGTTTATGTGACGTCATCACATGTTTTTTGATTTTTATTTTTTTTCTCAGAAATTTAGAAATAAAAAAATAAAATAAAAATATATTTGAACTCAGGATACGAAAATAAAGAAATAGTATTTTTGTTTTAAGGTCATGTCAGGTTTGAAATGTTGTCAATTACGCAATGACTTGACTTGATTGGCTTGAAAATGTCAGTATTATTGCGTGAGCTCACTGCTTGACGAGTCGTTGTCGAGTGACGGTAAGGGCTATTCTAACGATTTAAATCTTTGTAGAAATACAAAAAAAGTCATCTTTAATATAACATGTAGGTGGTGAAGCCATTGTGGTAAGGAGAAAAAGAGAAGTATCCTTGGAAGTACAGACTATGTACATGGTCATGATACGTCCTTGTAACAACAAAATACAGTAATTTTGTGACCATTGCGGTTGTGTCCATAAACCATGTGGTTTCTTCGTCCTTTTTTCAGCAATGTACTCTTGGATGCCAATTTTCAGATAAATACGGATTATTCCACTTTGCCCCACCAACCGCCCCACTGGTGGGGGGGGGGGGGGGCAAAGTGGTTGTATAATCTACACATTATTGAGAAATAAGTGAGTAATGATATTTCGTTAACCAAAATCCAAGTAGTCACTATCAAGTATCACTTTATTATTACAGGCATAATGATCAGCCTATAATTTACCCACTGCTGGGACACAGACCTCCTCTTTGTGAGAGAGAGGGGGCCACAATTCACCACGCAGGCCCAGTGCGAGTTGGTAGATGTCACCTGGGGGCCTAAAAAGGTCACTTTGGCAGAATCATAAAAGGATAACATTATGAATCATAATAAAAGTCGCAAAATGGTCACAAACTGACAATTCATAATATTATTTAGAAGTGTCTGTACCTTATTTATGCAAATAAATGATTTTTTATTTTGATTTTGGTATCATATTTTTGCTTAGTTACCGAAGTGGCCAAGTTTCAGCTCAATCGGATGCCCGGATGCTTGAAAAATGGGTGACAAAGAGAGTTACCGGAAACATATACGAACGAAGCAAGTTAATACATAAATATAAAGCTTGTAAAAAAAAAAAGATTTTTGATACTAAGATGTACAAATACACACAATACATAAGATAAACAATAAGCTAAGATGTACAATATGACACAAATTAAGGGGGATGCGCAAATGTAGTCCGCGAAATTCAAAACTTACGTTTTTTGTAATTTGCAAGTCAGTATGAGGTGAAATATGGTTTTAAAGAATTTGAATCATTAGAATTAGCAATTCAACTCCTTAAGGTGAATGTGCCATGGTAGACCGCGAAATTTAAATTTTCTTACGTTTTTTGCAATTTGCAGATCAGTGTCAGGTTGTATCTTGATCCAAATATGATTCGCGACTATAATATACATTTATTTACAGAATCATAGTCATTAGAATCATTAATATATCTCTTTAAGTTATATTTCTACCATAAACACTTTTCCATACGAGATTTGTTCTTAACGGTAGAAATCTAACTTAGAAAGATGTATTAATGATTCTAATTATTATAATTCTGTAAATACGTACCGGTTATAGTCGCGAATCATATTTGGATCAAGATACAACCTGACACTTACCTGAAAATTGCAAAAAACGTAAGAAAAATTGAATTTCGCGGGCTACAACTACCCTTCACCTTAACATAGAATTGGGCTCAAATGTCATGATTTCATAACATAGTCATTCAATAGGATAATATAAACTTAGGGAGATGTTTTAATGATTTTTATTATTATATATTTTTTATAAATAAATATTTGTTACGGCCGCGAATCATATTGAGATCAACGTACAACATATTGAGATCAACATACTGACCTGAAAATTGAAAAAAAAAACTAAAAAAAAAAAATTAGGGACTGGCCTAGCCTAGTCAAATGACATAAACTAGTCATAGCAATCGCTCATGGAGAGAAACAATTGCTATTACTAATTTTGACTGGACAATGTCTCAATTCATTCAATGTTCTCTATTAGGCGCACCGCAGCTTGCGGTCATTCTGACCGCGAATAACCGCAATAGACATCAACTGGCAAGCATCGCCGGCATGGTTCTTTTAACTTTCGTGTGCATCATTGGATTGATTTCCATACTTTCTACCGTCGCTGACATATTGCCCGTCGTCTGCTCCATACGTGAGTTCGTTACAATGACATCTCTCGTCGCACGCCAATCGAATTTGGCTCTTCCATGCCTGTCCGAATGTGAACCAGCCATTTTGCTCGGAGACTGTTAGGACTATAATGATCAATGACAATTAGAAAGGAGATGTACGAGTATTCTGTGCATCGCTATACAATAATGAAGCGACACTACGAAAAACGAGAGGCGTCGTGGGACACCCGATTGGGATGAATTTCCTTTTGCCTTTTCACATTTGGGAAATTAGAGCTAGGCCAAAAAAAGAACGTTTAGACCGTCACGACACTTGTGACGTGACAAAACTTGTACAGAGTAAGTATATGCGATA
The DNA here is from genome assembly GCA_947508005.1 of Amphipoea lucens. Lineage (NCBI taxonomy): Eukaryota > Metazoa > Arthropoda > Insecta > Lepidoptera > Noctuidae > Amphipoea > Amphipoea lucens. The sequence goes on from OX382355.1 coordinate 5,807,080, forward strand.
AGAAATTTCGATAAAAAAAATTGTGGTAGCTCTCCCCATTATATTCATGCCGCCTACGGGACCCTTCGACACGCACAAGGCCGATATTTTTGCATTTTCGCTCGTTGTATGTGACCTTGTGAAGGCCGCAGGAATCCGCTAGATTTGGAAAGCACAGAACCGGTCGAAGTGGTGGTGGTTGGGGGGTCAATCTATCTCCAGCAGTAAAGTCTTTCGGCTGAAATAAATAAATAATATTTTATTTGACATAAAAAAGGTAACAGATACAGAGTGACACTTAATTTAAGCGTGCGAATAGCCTGGTACAGAGGCCAACATATCAAGCTACTACAATCTGTCAAACTTTGATAGATTTTCAACTTTATTGCCAAAGCATAAGGTTCAAAGCTGACGGGGAAAATTTGAATGTTTTGGGTAGCTTGATGTGCTGGCGTCTGTACAAAATAAACGATCAATGACCCCCATGGTAGGCAAAACCTGTGTTACAGGGGTCATCCATCCGTTGATTCTGGATATTATAATACATAGTTACTTAAAAATTAGTAATGTGCACTTTTGTAAATAAATAATTTAAAAAAATTAAATAACACTCCTGTCTTGTGAAAGGTGAATTAAAAAATTATAAAAAACAAGCTAAATGATTTTAGTGCTAAATAGATTATAATATTTACTGTGCAATGAAACCGCCATTGTGCCCAAAAGTGGAAAACTAAAAACCGATAGTTTCAGCCAAGTCAGGTGACTGTTCCAAGGAACCGTCCCCTGACTGCAATGAAAACTTTCTTCACTATTTTAGTTACCTACATTTGTTTCATCTGTCCTCAACTCTTGCCAATAGCAACGACTTCCTTTCAACTTTACTGTCACTTTCGTTTCAAAGTGACAGTAAAGTTGAAAGGAAGTCGTTACGAATCGGAACGAATATGTTTATATTCGTTCCTTACTTTAAGGTGCATCCACACCGAAGTTACTTTTTGTGGAGTAACGTTTACAAGTGTTGATGGGCGACAACGGATAACAAAAAAACATCTAGTAATCTTAGCAAAAGTTGAAGAATGTTACCTAATGTTATCGTGTTGCATTGTGTTGCTACAAAAAAGTGGCTTTAAGCCACGTATTCACTGAGCAACCATTGTTTATAAACTCTGTTTCAGAAACAAAATCTACGTGTTTCTGAAACAAATCATTTTGTTTCAGAAACATATAATTTTGTTTCTGTAAACACTACGTGTTTATCGGTATGTTTCGGTGCTCCCCACTTGCGGCGGAGAACACAGAAACAAATCAGTTGCGCAACAGGTGCATGCGAGTGTGGACGCGTCTAAACATTTGTTTATAAACATGGCTATAGTGTGGGACGATGAAACTGTCTTTAAATTGATAGAACCGTTTGAGAAAAAACTAATATTATGGGATTGCTCGACAAAGGACTACAAAAATACCCTCGGGCGACATGACCTAAGCAACTGACTGTGTGGACGGCAGAGTTTCCGAAACATTGTTCCTGGAAACATTTACGTGATGTTTCAGAAACTGTGTATCCGAAACATTGTTGCTCAGTGAATACGTGGCTTAACTGCGGTGTGGATGCACTTTTTGGTACATGGTAGGTACAGTCAACAAACGAGATAAGTATGCAGGATCGTCGGATATAGTTGAAGTTTAGTAAGAAACTGATGGATGTTCTCGAATAAAATTTAATTTTATTAATAGATAACAATCAGCTCATTTATCAAATTTTTCAGTCAACAACATCCATCGGTTTCTTACTAAACTTCAACTATATCCGACGATCCTGCATACTCATCTCTTTTATTGACTGTACATAGGAGGGGGGATATTTTAAGAAAGTTCAAATTATAATAAAAAAATATTTTTAATACTTACATAAAATGACAGACAACTTGTAGCTTAATTTTACTGCAGTAAAATGATTTATCGATAATGGTCAAAAGTGGCCAAAAGTGGTGAGTTATTTGTAAGGTCTTCTCTCAAGTTGATTCTAATTGGTAGCAACGCTCATTTTCTTAATGAAAATTTTCAAAATATTCGTTGAAAATAACTTTGGGGGCTCGTAGATATGTAATAACCACCGCACGCTTGCCGCGGTCGGTTCATGGATGGGTGACCATCTTTACATACCGAGACCCTCATACCTCGGAAAGTACATCAAGCCGTTCGTCGCTTTCATTCACCTTTGACAGTCGTTACGGGTCATCAGAAGCCCGAAGATCTGACAACCAGTACCGAGGGGTTTCGTACCCAGTAACTGGGTTGTGGAGGTCAGATAGGCAGTCAATCCATGTTAAATACTGGTATTCAGCTGCATTCGGTGAAACTGGAAGCTGACCCCAACATACTTAGGAAAAGGCAATGCAGATGATAATTCGTTGAAAACAACTTGGTAAGTTCACAAATTAATAAATTAATCTAACACTACAAAATGTTTTTTTGAAAATTAATAACTGTTTTATTTGTTTTTGAATTATACATAATATCGTTAATTAACAAAAATAACAAAATTAAAACCTAACTTAACTAAAACTATATTCAAACTAAAATATAGCGTCTAAAAATTCATCCGCATCGCTGTCGACTGGTAATGCACCCAAGAGACTGGCGACATTACCACGTTGTATGGCAACACTTAGCCTTTGGCCAAGGTAAAAGCCAGCACTTGGGTCACGGGAAGTGTCAATCAGCCCTTTTGAAATTTCCTTAAAAAGACCATGAGCACTCGGACCCTACGGCTCGAGGGTTTCAAGCCCAAACGGCTCGAAAATATAATTTCCGATAAGGTTATTCTTATTATACAGGGTGTCCCTGCAAGTATGGATCAAATCGAATAGGGACGTGGGCAAGGTCATTTCCAAACGTATTAGCAAAAAAAAAAATACTAAAACAAAAACTAAAACAAAAATACTTAAAAAAAAAAGAGAAGAAAGATCGAATTCGTGAAAACTATCAGGGCTATTAATTTTTTTTTTTAGATAGCCCTGATAGTATTTTTTTATGATTAATTTCTTTGAACTCTAAGCGAAGTGATTGAAAAAAAAATTAAAATCGGTCATAACTTTTGAACCGTAAAAAAATTCACTGCCATTCTCAGGGTTAAAAAGTTTGGAAATTTCCTTGCCCACGCCCCTATTCGATTTGATCCTTACTTCCAGAGATACCCTGTATATTCGCCACTTGAGGTTAGTTAAATTAATATAATAAAATTATTTACTTTAAAGTCATTGTTATTACCAAACTTGCCTACCTTACTGATAACTATTATATAATCTACTTGAATGTATACATCTACTCCTACTTCCTACTTATTATAGATATTATAGATACTGTCTGTAATCATAATAATGACTTGAATTTATGTTAGTTTGTCTAAATGATTGCTGATAACAATGTGTATATACTTAGTGGTTATCTATTCACGCCGTTGATCATAACTTAGTCTAATGTGTTATAATTATCTTCATGTACAAGCATGGCTGCCTTATGTCAAGTTTCCGGTTCCAGTTATTGCAAGAAAACGATTTCTGTTACGATTTCGTAATTGTATCTAACCTGTTCGTAGTGTTCGTGTACCTCGCAGGTATTTTTGTACCTATAGTTACATCGATTAGAGTTCATTTTCTTCATTATCTATCTTTCAGACATCCAACCATCTTTATTTGGTCATCAGTAGGGCCCATAGCTTGTACTATTTATTCTGTGCCCATAGTCAATCTAGTCTATTCCCAATTATTTTGGGGTCGACACTGATATTACCAGAATTTCGTAGTATCTATGTGTGTGTATTTTTACGGTTCCGTACCTCAAAAGGACAAACGGAACCCTTATAAGATAATTTCGTTGTCCGTATGTTTATGTTCCGAAATCAAAACCTACAGGGTACTTCCCATTGACCATGAATCATGAAATTTGACAAGAAGCGATGCCGTGTAGCACAAGTAAAAATAATTTTAAAACTATGTATGTATATACCCACTATTTTGTACGGAGCCCTCGGTGCGCGAGTCCGGCTCGCATTTGACCGGTTTTTTGAAGTATAATGTTGCCATAATTTAAAAGAGCTATGGAATAATCAGTAGGCTGTCGGTACTTAGTAAGTAATTATGCAATTGGTAGATCGCACAGGGTTTCGTCAGTAAACAGTAGATCTTGGGTCTAATCAACTTGGCCACTCCTCACCTATATTATTTCATACTCTCACCTTTGTTGTCATGCGTTAGTAACTTAAGTGATTACATCATATATTATTAGCTAATTGAATAGATAAATCAATGCGTGTGATTTTATAAACATCTTCGTGATTTTTAACAGCTACATTTCAACTGATCAATAGCTATGTTTATCTAGACAAATACGTTTCCTCTGAATAGACCTGCATTGTTTTATTAGAATAAGACTGATTGTTTCGAGACATTTCGTCTATGACACTTTTTCCAACAATTTGAAAGTCAGAACCATACGAGCGTCCATAGCGCTTGGCTCTCAGTGCACACGCGGTTATCCAAATGTTAAGTAAATGGATTTTATTTGTTCTCTTATCTAACTTCTTGTTAAAATCAATCGACGCGTGTACTGGTAAAGATTGTGTGCCCAGTCGAAAAACAAGGGAGATTCATCTTTTTTCCCCGATTCGAAATTTATTTTATAGTATTAAAAACTTGTTGTTTAATGAACCCGGAGTAACTGAAGAAAATAAAAAGACTGTTAAGAGTGAGGTCTTAAGGTTCATCGACAAAATTTCAAGAAAACTTTTAAGAAAAAAGAAGGTTAAAAAAGAGAAGAAAAAGGATTTAGGATGCCAGGGACAACATAAGTTAACCACAGAACATAAGAACAACGAATTTCCAAGAGCGACTTTCGCGGGCAGACCTCAATTGAATGCCGAACAGTTGATCGCAGCTCATGGATATCTATCAGAATCCCACACCGTACTCACTGAGGATGGTTATGTGTTAACGATGCAAAGAGTGGTGCTCGACTACCAACGAATTAGTCACAGAGTAGTAATCCTACATCACGGTTTACTTGGAAGTTCTGAAGATTGGCTACTTTTGGGCACAAGTGGGTCTCTACCTTATATTTTAGTCGAAAATGGCTTTGATGTGTGGCTACTGAACGCTCGAGGTAACAGATACTCCAGAGTACACACAACAAAGAGCCCTGAAATGCCAGACTTTTGGGATTTTTCTTTTCATGAAATAGGTGTGTACGATTTACCTGCAGCAATTCAATATATAAGTGAAGTCACAAGAAGCTCGGAACTTAACTTCATAGGTCACTCCATGGGGGCCACAGCGTTACTTGTTCTATTATCAACTATGCCGCAATATAACACTATCTTAAGATCAGGTATTCTGTTAGCCCCGTTAGCTTTTATGTATCACGCTAATGGCCCAATTAGGTTGTTAGCTAATTTTCGCAATAAAAATGGCTACCACTCGCTTGATTTCCTTGGAAATTTAGAATTCATGCCAGAAGGGGTATTCCCCCAGCAAATTACTGATAGGTTTTGCAAAGGTAATAGCAGGTCATGTGCAAATCCTTTGTTATTATTTGGGAATGGTGGTAGTGGTGCGTGGGAGCCAATGGTCTTGCAATATGTTATGACTCATGTACCGGCAGGAGGGTCCACGAAGACGATATTGCATTACGTGCAGCTTGTGCAGAGCGGAAACTTTCATACGTTCAACAATGATGATCAAAGAATCTGGAATTATACATTTTACAAATTGAGAGGTATAACTTTACCAATAGCATTGTTCAGTTCACCTTCAGATTGGTTGTCGAGTGCATCGGATATTCAGACATTGTTGCCCCTGCTACAGGATGTGACCATTCATCACGTGGTGAAGGCAGAAAATTTTGGACACTTCGACTTCCTTTGGTCACCAGACGCACCGGTCCTAATTTATCATTTTATTCCTCCATTACTACATGGTACGCGACTTTGATTATTAAGTTCACTTTGTTTGCCTTTATGTATAATGCTCACCGCGGAAAGTTAGGTGTGGATAGATTTGCGCATTTTAAACCTTCTTTAAAAAAAGAAAACCTATGTGAACTTCATTTTTATGTACACATGCACATTGGGAGAGAATATCATACTATTATTATGATCTCGTAGTATGTCATCAATTATGTTCATCGGAAGAATAGATAAACAAACAAGACACGATTGTAATATAAAGTAATGGTGTTATCGTTGTATTAAACGCCATATTAGTTGCTAATTGTTAAGAATTATATAATAATATTGAATTGGGTAATACTCAGAAGTTTTAGGTACTTTAAATTAATTAATCATTTACTCTAATCGACAAACTGCAAAAATACGAAAGATTTAAGACATTTTATTTTAGGACATTTTTTTTTCTTTTTTATTTTTTTTAGGGGCGATTTTTCAATCTTCATAATTATAACTTCTATTTAAGGAATAAAAACTGCGGTTTGACAGCTTTTGAATACAAAATAAGTCAAACCGCCATATTTATTATTTAAATAAAACTTATCTGACGATTGAAAAATCAGCCCTTAGTCAATTAAAATGAATGATTATTTAAATTAAAAAAAACCTCCCTAGTTGTTCTAAAAAACGGTTGTTGTTTTTAAAAAAAAGTTAAGTTTCGTGAATTTACTTAGGCCGAATCCAATTACCTATTCATCACCAGTTTTGGCATACCGAAGGTAGAAAAACCTATCTATCTCTGGTGTTAACGTCCCAATAATCAATATCAGTAGCGATCTGTCTTTGACTGAAAATAGGTTATTGGTTTCGGCCGTTAATAGGCACCTTATCAATGTGATACTAATATGGGTATTAATTTATTAAGAATTAAAATAAAAACTGATACAGTAAAACGGGGCTACTTTGACTTCCAGGGTTACTTTGACAAGGCCGATCACAACGCTATGACGCGTTCCCCACACCCCGCACCTCGCGCAATATTACTCGAGGTCACGCACACTTGCTGAGCACACGTGAAAACCGATTTTGGCGCTCTGTTAAAGTAGTTCCAACGCCTGTCAAAGTAACCCTGGAAGTCAAAGTAGCCCCGTTTTGCGGTACCTAATTAATTCAAAAAAAGAACAAAAGTATATTCTAACTTAACTAAAACTATTCAATAATAATGTTCGATATACCATAGGGCGGGGATAAATAGGGCTTTGAAGATCCGTGGCATACGTAGGTACCTACCTACTGTCGCGCCATTTTGAAAATTGCGGACACACATTTGTGAGACCTATATAAATCGATAGCTGACAACAATGTAAACATGTTCAATGTTGATGATTGAGTCACGTGGTCAACTTTAAACGTTAATTTCTTGGGAAATGTAACTCTTTATGGGGTTTGGTCTTATTATGATATCTATTTACATTGTTGTCAGCTATCGATTTATATATTATTATGCGTCACCGTGGCCGCCATTTTTAAAATGCCGTGACAGCAGGTACTTATGCTAGGCTCCTAAAAATTTTCAAAGCCCTTTCATAACAGATTTCTTCACTCTTTTCGCAGAATAGATGGATAGAATCCTCTTTATTGTACACCAAAACAACCGGCATCGCCTCGCCTCATCGAAATTTCGGTGTTTGGCCGATCCCGAGGCGATATTGATCCTGTGCCGAGCTGATAATGCGTGCATGAAAAACTTAACATATGTACGAACAGCGCCAGAGAAAAGGAACCCCCTTTGGTAATGAGTCCCCTTTGGTAAGTAACCAAAGGGGGTTCCTTTTCTCTGACGCTGTCTGTACATATATTAAGTTTAATAATATATGTACCTACATACATATATTAAGTTTTTCACGCACGCAAAAATTAGGAAAAGGTACTGATGTATAGGTACCTATACATCGGTATCTTTTCTTAATTTTTTCTGTGTAAATTCAGAACAAATTTAAATTAGTAAGTTCAGACGCCAGCACATCAAACTACCCGAAACTGTAAAATTTTTCCAATCAACTTTGAACCTTATACTTTAGCGATAAAGTTGAAAATCTATTAAAGAAATTTGACAGATTGTAGTAGCTTGATCTGCTGGTGTCTGTACCTTTTTGTGTCGAGTCGCGCCATTTTAAATTCGACGATATAGGTACCCTTAATTCTTGATTCTGTGTGACCGTGTTTTTCACTAACTTTTAGAGAATTTATTCTGAAATGTTTGTGTATAAACTATAATATAACATGTATAATAAACTAAAATATAATATACATAGAAATATCGATGCTTTGTCAAGTCGGAAAAATCGTGCGAAGTAGGGGCGGGTCGCAATTTTTTTTCCCTTTATTTTTATTCTCAAGTAGCTACAAAAAACATGAAAATACGTTTCAAGTTATTTATTTATTTATTTTACCATTTATGTACACACATATATAAACAGACAAAAAAAAAACAGAACAGAAAAATAGGTACAAAGGTGATGCTTATTTCATAAGAAATCTCTTCCAGCATACCTGCGATAGGACAAGAAATAAAGAGTGTTATTTGCTAACATAACATTGTATTTATTTGTATTTCTTAAGAGTAATTTCCTCGTAGGCAATCAGGTAACCAACTTCCACGAATATTTCAACTCTGTAATATTATCGTTTTAAAGTTAATAACTACGAAGTTATTTGAATAAATACTGTGAAATATGTTTTCAGCGCAGCCAATGTATTTATACTATTTTGTTATTTAATAAAGTGCAATTTGCGCACTACGAATAGGTATTTTAATTCACAACAAGTTACAGAAAATATAACACAACAAGTTACAGAAAAATATAGCACAATAAGTTACAGAAAATTATACATATTTTAGTGGTGTGGACTGTATGTTGGTTTCACTTATTCAAATAATACACTTGTTCTTAGTATTGTTGTTAATTACTTATTCGTTTGTGTCATGAGAGAGTAGAGGTTTAGACAAATTAACCCACCGCGCTTGTCTAGTGCGAGTTGGTGGGTGTACAGTGGACCGCCTGACTGGGTCCGTGGCGCCGCTTTTGACGTGCTAGACGTTAATCAGCCACTATCTTGATATCCTGCACTAATATCGACTGTTCCATCCGAGCCTATTTGGGTGTATTTATCCCATAGCCTACAGGTGGCGTTCTACATTTAGTTCAATACTAAATGCACGACAGTTTAAAATCATATCGAGGATCCGTTATAATACGACCATCCGTTCCATCATAAAGATAATTGTTGTCACTTGGAAAGCTGATACGCTAAAATGGAAATTGGCTGGACACATCTGCCGCATGTCAGACGAACAATGGGCCAAACCAACGATCCAATGGGTCCCTCTTAATGGCAAACCACATCGTAGCAGGCCCAGACGGAGATGGCGGGATGAGTTGAACTCCTTCAACAAGAACTGGTCCTTAGCAGCTTTCAACAAAGAGAAGTGGAAAGAGAGTAGGGAGGCCTTTGCCCTGCAGTGGGACATCACAGGCTAATAATATCTAATAATTACTTATTCAGGTGAACTTATTGATTATTGCTGACGAACTAAGATGAACTACAACTGTTGTCGAACTATAGACAAACTACAACTGTCGACGGACTATAGGTGAACTACCATCAAATTATAGATGAACTACATTTTTTCCGGGCATTTTTTTTTTTTGGGAATGGCATCTCGCTGTTCAACCTATGAGGTTGTCGTCTGCTTAACCGGGCTTGCTTGTGGATGCCTCAAAATTAAAGCCTCCAGCCAGGGCTTTTTACTGGGCATAGCACTCTCTTACCTTATATACCCAGATACCTGGGCGCAAGTAGTGGGTATACTTCGGTTTAAATTATGATAAAATTTGGCTGCCCACCAATAACAATGGTTTTTCTTGAAAGTACTCATATTCTTACATCATAATAAACAATATTACATAATCAATGACTAATTCTGTTTGGCGGGCTCGGTGTCCGTTATATGCCCGTTTCTAACACTCGTACCTAAATATGTAAAAATCTCTTTCTGAAGCTCACTGATTTTATAATCAAGGCTGTAAGAGCTTACTGTGCAATTGTCATTAATTACCTAATTATAATTTATATTGTTTTGACTTATTTTTAGTGATTCAGGTTCCTTAGTCATCAAAACTTTTCCTAAGCCGTGTAAAAATATTTTACACCGAATTATGAGAGTGAATACTGTCGACGGGGATGTGGGTACAGTCTGTCGACTAGGTTAACCGTTTTTTGAAAGCTGCCATAAAACGTATCGAACTCTGCAGATTACGTAAAAGTTAACTTTAAAACGAGTAACTAATAAAATAAATATATAAACTGCCTTATCTTATTGAATTATCTTATCAATAATTTTTCACAGACATTATAATACCGCAATCGCATGTGTATTTGTTTTGACAAAAAAAAAATCGTTATGCGTATTATCTTACATTCTATCGTACTAAGTGACAGGATCGAATGTATTCGCTTCAAATGAATAGATCGAAAATAATAATTTTGCAACACAATTGCACGTAAAGTGCCTCTTAATAAACCGCTTTTAGGTCCATAATGCAGTGTATTAAACACGCGTGCTATTTACTTAATGTTACCGCACTAGTGCGGTAACGCCACAGATAACTTTTATTGCACCTACTGTGTATTGTCTCTGCATCACCCTAAGGTAGACTGGTAGAAAATGCCCAAGGCATTAAGTCCACCTTTGTACAGTTTTTACTTGTGCATAAAGTTTTAATAAATAAATAACTCGATCTTATAACCTTTTCTCTTCTTTGCTTACAAACAATCAACCAACCCAAAAATCATACTTATTTTGTCATATATGTCTTCTTTCACACGTTTGCACACAAGCGGTCATCAAAATAAGTGATAATGGTTACGGTTAGGAAGGGAGTGACTCGCAACCATGCCTTAGTCTGCAATCCATCCCTCTTCTTTGATCTGAGCTACATAAAAATACGAATTATTATAACAAAAAAACTGTGTAATTAAGCGAACATTTCCAAGTGTTGATCACGTTGTATGAGCGACGGGCGGATGACGCCGCGTTTACGATCTGCGGCCAGAATCGGCCACTCGGGAAATCAATGGCGCGGCCCGCCTGCTCCATTCCCATGGAGGCGCGTGCATAATATTGCTCGCTTTGTTAGCTTAGCTGCTTCTCTCAATAGTTTTTCTACACCCACAAAGCATGTTTTTACCTGCATATACTTAATAAAAATCTTAAATTCATTCATTTACTGACCTATTACGCCCATTCTAAAACATACCGCAAGTGTGTGCTGCGCCGTGTCGTCGAGGCAGTTGCAATGGTGGCAACCTGGTGCAGGTTCCCGGCCTATGCGGCGCAGGTACTTTCCGAAGCACTCATATCCTGACAACACCTGTGTCAGCCGGAAAGTGAGGGCGCCATGCCGTCTCTCTAGCCACTGCCTCACAAAGGGTCTTACCGCCGCTATAGCGCTCCCTCTGAACATCAGGACGGCAACCAGTCGGTTATCTTTTAAAGTGAAGGCACGTGAACATATTCGGCGGAAGTTGGCCGTAACATCCCAGCGCTGATTTGCTGGATTCGTTTTCTCCTCTACAGATCATTTTTCCCCTGAGAGTTCATCTGGTTTATATGTATGTATGTATGTATCTGTGTATATATTGTATTTTATATTCATTTCCTAGCTAGTTCTCCTATATGTTGCACCTGCCATGTTTTGTCTCTGCATCACCCTAAGGTTGACTGGTAGAAAATGCCTCAGGCATTAAGTCCGCCTTTGTACAGTATTATTTTTTTTACTTGTGCATAAAGTTTTAATAAATAAATAAATAAATAGTGGCGTGCCCTGCGTTGGGTTGTGCAAGTTGTTGCTCCCATTCCACCACTAGGATCTGGCGTTACTCAGCCCTGTACACCTCGACATGACGAGGCATCAGATGCTCGCCCCGCTCCAGCGCATCCCGGCGTCACCGATATAGTGATGCTAGGATTTTGGCGTCGAGATCCCAGGGTGGTGATCCGGCCAAGAGGCTCGCCACCTCGAAGGACCCTGATGGCCATTGCTCTCTGTGGTCTTCTCAGTATTGCTATGTTGCGGGCCTTCAAGTTGTTTTTTTTTTCTTAAAGGTATCCTTCCTCTGGGCCAGGCCATTAAGCCAAGCTCCCGACGGCAGCATTACACATTTCTCCATTTGCTGTCCAGGCAACCCGACTCAGCGAACCCGCCGAAAGTTCTCTCCTCTAAAGGATTCTTCTCGAGAAGAGAAACACCTGCCGCATTGATGCGCCTGCATCGTTGCGGCATGGCCACGTCCTTTGTTGATCGAATACCGTCGACTGATCAGGAGCGACCCCCCCTTGTGTCTCTCTTAGTCTGGTCTCTCCCTTTGGACCTGCCCTGCATGAGTGGCTCTACCGGCATCAGAGCAGCAGATCATCGAGACACGCAAGTCCCACCACGAATACAACGTGGAGACACATTCGGTGGGGGCTTAGTTATCTACCTTCTTACTTGGCTTGCATGACATTCCTTGCAAAGCCGATATTAAATTATTCTTAACTAGCTTTTGCCCGTGGCTTCGCCCGTGTGGATGTGCATATACTTACTACCGGAATTAAAGGTACCCTTTTTTTTATGGATGGGAAATCATCAAATGACCCCTCCCGCTCTGGGTGGAGCGGAAGGGAGTGTCAGACTCTTACTGACTAAAACCCATCCGTGTTCCTTCCTTAGCCCTTTATGTTCCGGGGTAGCGGTAACCCTTTCGGACAATCCCGCACCCCCGGCAGGCTTCGGCCCTGGCAGGCCCCTTCCTTTATGCTGACATCTCTTTGAGGCGCGCGTGGAACACGTACGCGCCGTCCGGCACGGGTCTGGTCCTGATCGGACGATGAGCTAATTAAAGGTACCCTACGTGCTAATCGTTTTTTTTTTTCGTTACTATTTTATATAATATAGATAGATATCGTATAGATATCGACTCTTTTGACAAGATTTGCGAAGTTAATCTTATGTTTGAAAGGTAAATGTAAAAACATGACACCAAAAGACTATGTTTTCACCTAATTAGCGCGTAATAGATACGTTGGTATAATTTAACCTTCACTTAGACAGACAACGTGCCTGAGAATTTAATGTTTACGAAGTCTAACCTTGCGTCTAGTTGTTTATTTACTGGAAAAACAAACACAGTACAAATAAATATGCAGACACCATTTCGGGTCGTGATGTCAAGTCTCATCATGCGTGAAAGTTTGAAGTCTAGACATACCTTTGTACTTCTTAAGTACTTACCTACCTTAAGAACTTGACAGCTGCTCAGTCGTCTGCCGTTTATATTAATATTCCATTCCAAACATTTTAATAGGTAGTTACTTTAATAATAGATTTTGACAATAATTGCCTGATATTTTTAAAATAGTAATATTAAAATACTTTTCTTCTCATTTTCGGTAAATGACAACAATAAAATAAATCCAATTCATAATGAGAAAATGGGTTTTCAATCACAATATTATAATCAAAATAGCAACGGAAAAATAGAGCCCAGCATTCTGTTTCAAATAACAAAGCATTCCTGTTATAAATGTCCCACAATAATAACATCAATTTAAAGCAATTACGGAACAAGCGCAAAGAAAATATTCCGTTAAAATTGCATCAAAATTCATCGTATGGCAGCAAAAACACGTTCAAAAAAAAGGTTCTTAAATACAAAGCAACTAAAGCAAGTATCCTGCATTCGCTTTCACTTTTCTATTATTTATTATTGCGGAAAATGAGTATCAAATTCAGTATTTATTGAACACAAAAATGAACTTAATCTCTTCAGTGATGAGGTATAATTTCCGGTGGCAAGTTTGATGGTTGACCACAAATATTGAATGTTACCTGAATCACCTCCCCTGCGGCTTGCCGTGGGACATGACATGGTACTATGACAAGGTTTTATTTAACCAACGCCGCAGGAGACACATTCAATTAACTCTATGTTTATGGCACATATTATAGAATTTAATATTTAACGGCGCAGGATAGCCTTTACCTGAAGTAGGTAGTCATCGTATTGGTGGTTTAGCAGCTTCAGTATCATCAGGATTGTGCTAGAATATACAGGCCTTTCACACATTGTAATTTTGACAGACTTGTCAGCAGCAGAAATCCAACAAGAACCTTTTTACAAGGAGTATAAAGTCCACTGTTATTTTGACAGTGATGCAAAATCAGACGTCAAACACTGTGAATAGACTGCAGCAGGTCGTCGTGGAAGTGGTATGACAGCGGCACCCCTGACATCTTCTCTGTCATCAGAAGGCAGACGTCCACTCGAGTAATCTCAGAAGATACATTGGCCAGATCCATGATGGATCTAGTGACGATTGTTTTCTAATTGGATGACCTGTATTATACTTGTTTAATAGAGATTAGTGCAGACGTCACAAAATCATCGATACGACGCGCCCTGCGGACCTTTTCGGTGATTTCGGTAACTTCGTAACAAAACGGGGTGGTGCCACTTGCAGCGCCGTTATATTTTTAAAAAAACATGGCAGGGAAACTTTTATGATGATGATAATTATATTTTCACTTCTCATGCTCTAAAAGTCCGTCTTTATGTTGTGCTTAGGCGACATAAAATCGCTTTTTATGTTCTAGTGCATAAAGTAAATTTTTTTTCTAAGACTAAAGTAATCAGGCCCAACAGCCACACGCACAATAAAACTTCGCAGATTAAAGTCGTGATTTATTTCATTTTCTTTAATTTATACCACATCCGTGTTTTCTATCGTTAATTTAATAAAATCAGGTAAAATAGTTGTCTTTTATTATTTAAAAAGGCAAAGAAATGTTTTCATTTTTTGGCAGTATGAAGTACCCAAGTCGAATGACAAATGTTGAAAATTAAAAAAAAAAAACTTTTAAAGTTTCGTGGCGGTATTATCTGTGGTGGCGGGAATTAGCTATGGATGCAAAATTTTTGATTAATTATGTACTGTATACTTTATGCCTGTTTCATTTTCTCGCAATCGAAGTGAAAAGCAAAGTGTATAACTCAGGCATAAACGAGCCATTTTACCCCTCGACTTAACTATCCACCCTCGCCTGCGGCTCGGGTGGATATAAACGTCTCGGGGTAAAATAGCTTCTTTTATGCCTTAGTTGTACAATCTACTATTGTAAATACACATATCATCATAAAATGTTCGCTCGTTTATTTTATGGATACCTGCCGAAATCAGACTCATACTTCGGTCATTGAGGCGACGCTTTGGTATAAAGGGACAGATTTTAACAACTCGCAAATAGAAATTATGAGAAGTTTAGCCTATTATGTTCCCATTGCTGGAAAACAGGCCTCTCAGTGAGAGGGAGTGGACTGTACGCCGCCGCCGGTTTCCTCACGATGTTTTCCTTCACCGTTTTAAGAACCCTTGTGATAAAATAATTTACACAAAGTACCTGACTGGGTTTGAACCTACGACCTACAACTCGTAAGTTGCGACCGTTACCACTGGGCCACCACAGCTAGGTTTCAGCATTGTTACTAGTTTCAGAGAATTTTGTCTAGACTGATTGTCTTTGCTGAGCCTACCTATGGCTGTAAACAATTAACACAAAATGCTTATTATACACCAAATAATACATAGTACTTAGTAACACAAAGAATACTTAAAGGTCAAAGATACACAAAAGAGCAGGTTACAAATGGTACAGAAGGCTAGCAAAAAGTAGGCCACAAGGTAAAGGGGCCACTCGCCCATAAATGCAAAGAAGGCCTTTTACGGTTTAACGAGTAAAGGAAGACTCTCCCGACATAACACTGAATATCATTTGTCTTACGTTTACACATTATGCCACAGCTGCAGCGGCACCGCCGCCGCATCCACGGCATAATGTGTAAACGGCCTAACCAAACATATTCCGTACTGCACCAAGTTCATATAAAAGAAAGAAAGAAAGAAAATACGTTTATTTGCGGTGAACACGACGCAAAAAAGAACATAAACACAAAAAAAAGAGAGGGTAAAGGAAACATGCGTCACATCCACGCAAAACGGCTATCGCTGATGATGAAAATTTATAGCTCATGACCTCTTGTAAAACATCAATATGGAAGCAGTCCCAACATCAGAATCTGAGGGGCGATTCTTGTAATTTTAAGAACGTTCCCAGTTTGATCTGAGTGTGTGACTCACGACCTACTTACTACTCGTAAGTCGGGGTTGATAACACTGACCCCACCACACCACTGCTATAAGCCTCTATACTATATACCAGTGTTCCAAGTATACAAGGTACATCTAGGAAAACGAAAATGTTTGGAGGTACACCACAAATAAAAATATTTTTTTTTATGTAATATTAATCAAAATTTATTTATTAATCATCGAAGCAATATTTATTGTTAATCAACAAACCTAAAGTTTAAATTGCAGAAAAGGTATTTATTATTATTATTCAAACAAACCTAAAGTTTAAATTGTAGAAAAGGTATTTAATGCGAAACATGAGCCTGTTTGTTCGAGCATAGATGGTCTAAATTTGGTGTAATCGTTGACGAAACCGCTCTCATCTCTTCGTCGATTGTCCTGAGACGTTCTCTTTTTTTGGTTTTTATTGTAAATAAGTTTATAACATAACCTCATTTTTCCGAGGCACACCAATTAATGACCACGGTACACCAGTGTGCCGCGGTACATACTTTGCCGAACACTGCTATATACCACCCTTATGTTAAACTACCTGCAATTGTTGCTATCCTATAGACGAAAAGCTAAAATGTCCCAAGCCCCGACAACAATATCTGATCACAAAATAAACCACTTTGCTTGACCCCTTTTCATTATTAGCTTCGTAAATTGTGATTGTAAAGCTCTATTATCGCATTTAAAAACAAAGCGTGTTTTCTTTGTGGTCTGGAATATGTTAACCAATAGTACCTACTTTCTTGTTTAATACAACAGGCACTGATATTGATGCCATCCGTGCCCGTTGGCAGATTATAACAATCCCATCCATACCACATACAAAGAGTGTAAAAGAAATCTGTATCGAACCGGCTTCAAAATAGGAAGAGGTTCTCTATTCTTTTATAAACAGGGTGAAATTTTAATCACCGTTTTTGTAATCATCATTATGAACAACTTTTACTATGGGACCAAACATGAAGCCGCGAAAAAAATAAGCTGTTCCCTACATTTTGACGAGTTATGCGAACATACATGTAGGGAACAGCTGATTCTTTTTTCACGATTTCAGGTTTGGTCCCATAGTAAAAGTTGTTCATAATGATGAGTACCTCTTACGAGGAAAACGGTGATTAAAATTTCACCCTGTATATAGTTTTATAGGAAAACGGTGATTAAAATTTCATCCTGTATATAGTTTTATTTTTTATTATGTTCATCTACGTTTTCATCAAATGAGGAACGATTTTTATAATTTATTTTTCATTTGGTGGGAGATGTTATTAACTTTACTTGGGTACTTTTTGAGTTAGCCTGGATTCCACTTGGTGTATGTAGATGATGTTATAATACTCCCTGTCACTGTTGTTTACATAGCAAGTATTGGTGCCTAAGTATACGAGAAAAGTTCTTTATTTTTCACATTTTTGTTATGGTGAGTACAATAATAAAAATGTGAAAAATAAATAAATACTTAACATTTTTTACAAAAAAAAAAAAAACAACCGACTTCCAAACAAAACACAATAAAGTGACAAAAAACATTAATTTTGGTAGTCAGTGGCTGAAAACGAAAATTCAGAATCAAACACAGTGACTTCCGAAATCAAAGTCATTTTTCAAATTGCTGTTTTTTTGGAAGTTGGTTGTTTTTCTTTTAATTCCATTACCTACCTCAATGAAAAAACACAGTACTGAATAAACAAATGTGTTTCTATACTCACTACCAGGTACAGATAAAACGGAACATGTAATGTAACACACGTTGAAACAAATTCACCTAGTTGTTGTTTTACATGTGTAACACACGTTGAAACAAATAATTCACCTAGTTGTTGTGTTACATGTTGCATTGCATTCATAAGGACGACTTATTAGTGATACAGTTCATGTTATTTCCCCAGTCTTTACCCGGCTTAAGTTGCTGGGTGTCAAAGTCAAAGTCAAAGCATTTATTTCAAATAGGCACATAAAAGGCACTTTTCAACGTCAAATATTATCTTAAAATAGAATTGATTCTAGTCGCCCATTCCAAAAGGTAGTTTTCGTATGGAGAAGAATGGGCAAGAAACTCCACCGTTACTCTTTTAAAATGTTTTAGGTACAATATTTTGCATGGGTACATTAATTATATAATAACATGTGAGGACGATGCACCTACAATAAAATTACTATACCACAATAGGTAAAAGAATTAAAAACGAAACCATGACATATAAATTAATTATCTGATAGATACATGGTGCTCACATATTTACAAACATGGTACAAGCAAAACGATTAAATTAAAAAAAAAATACAAGTAAGTCAGGGTGTGAGTAATGAATGTGAAAAAGAATAAAAAAAAATTACAATTAAATTAGCAACCAGTTTGATTTTGTCTACAGATTTTGTTTGGTGTTGCAATTACATCCAGCTGCTAACAGCCTACTGTAAGGCTTCTCTCAGATAACAGAAACTACAGTGAAGCGTCAAAGTGCGTCATCTGTGTTTCCATTGGAATCATGAAGGAGAAAATGATAGGTAGGTCAAAAATCTGACAATTTACACAAAAGCTCCATACTTTTACAACCCACGCCCGTCTCCCCGCTACCGTCATGACCAACGGCTAAAATGTTCCTCAAAAGGAATGCACTACCGATATTACAAAAATTTCAACTTTTCGACGTAGTTAAAAAAAAGTAAAAGGCACTGTTGCCTGTTATTTTCAAATCATCCTACCGACTTCTGGTTGCTGTTAATGGCAGCTCGTGTAATGTTTTTTTGAATTTTTGATGTAATTGTATTTTCGTTTTTGACTGCAGGTTTTGTCTAGCAACGGAACATCGGACATTTTGATCAAATTAAAATAACTCGGAATTTCGTGGTATATTTACTTCAACAATCATTCTTTAGCTATGTGTAAATAATTTCGTTGTATATTTACATCAACAATCATTCTTTAGCTATGTGTAAATAATTTCGTTGTATAATTACATCAACAATCATTCTTCAGCTATGTGTAAATATAGTGACGAAAAAAATTAAACAGACAGGACTGTACTACCGTCAATATAGGAAGTACATAGGGACTGCCAATACTACTGATCCAAACATTCTCAGTAGTTCATTCAAAGGAACTAGTTAGCACTAACGAAACTGTTGCGGTATTTAAAAGAAGACAGCATAATTGCACATGTATTTATTATTTAAATTACATAATGATATTTATTTTATAAGTATGTACCTATGTATGAAAATATGGTCTCATATTGTATGTTTATATTTAAACTAGAGAATTGTTTTCGATTGTATGTATTTAGTTTTCTACTCTTACATACGTTGTCTATCCTATCTGTTTTTAACTCTCTTACAGGTATGCTGGAAGAGATTTCTTCAGATATACAAGAGCATTTTTGTTTTAAATTTTTTATTTTTCTGTTCCTCTCTTCTTGTCTATTTATATAAGTGTATGTCGGCGCATCATCGCTATCGTTCTCGGAGTTACACATATTATTGATTTGCACCAATATCTCACTCAAATACACAGCAAAAAGAAATGGCAGGAAAATATTTATGAAAGTGCAATGAAAATACCTCACTTCAATTCATGGTGTTTATTCCACGAGCAGCAAACGAAGAATGTCCTTCCATTTTTTTTTTTTTTTAGAAATGGCATCTCGTAGTTGACCTTGAGAGGTCGTGACTACTTAACCGGACTATCCTGTGGTTGCCTTAAGAAACTCAAAGCCTCCAGTCTTCCATTCGCATTACAACAGTTTTTATACACAAAACTACCGCCAAAACATGGCGCCAAACTTTACCGCGAAGCTTTCCCGCCAAATAGAATTTATATAAATCAAGCGGATATGTCAAACTAATTCTAGATTGTCATTTTAAATAATTCAAGCGGATGTGTCAAGATAAATCCTTACTACCAACACAGAAAATAAATAAAAAGAAAGTAACAAAATAGAATCTTTATACAAATTCAAACGGAAACCACAGTATTTTAAATATATCAAAATAAAAACTAAACAGAGACTTAACCGGAAATACAAGTATTAATTCAATAAATAACATTGAAGTCAGATCAAGTACAAAATAATCAAAACAAGCTTAAAATTAAAATTAAATAATGGTTTGGCGTCCATATGTACATAGATAGTTTGATAAATAAATAGTACCTAGTCTTGTTTGCTACAATTAAGTACTTAACTGCGATCACAAATCAAGACTTTAAAAGTAGGAATCATTTCATCAATAAACATAAAACAAAAGAAAGCTGACATCAAATAAAAATGATATGTATATTACAGAGCGATGTCGCCAACCCCTACGACCCAACGGAAGAGCCGTTATTTTTCTTCCCCTCTTCAATGGTTCCAATATAAAGAAATAGTTGCCTCCTAAAGACTGCCATAAGTCACACGTCCGATAGGTGATTCTGTATCCAGGTGTTGCCAACTTGTGTATATATTTGTTTGTTGTAGATACATTTAGTGATAAGTAGGAACGTCTGGTTTAACATAAATGGTTACAGTTTTCTTCTATTTAGGTATTTGATGGTTGTTTTTTTTTTAAGAACCACCTTTTTTACTATAGCTCTAGGTAACCGGTGATCTTGATTTCAGTGTTTTGACATGAAGCGGCAAGTTCCATAACCCAAACAAAAAAAAAACACTACAAAAAAATTATAAATAACTTTAATTTCGGAATGGTTCCGCATTATCGTTTTTTGACACCGACTTCCGAAGTAAAGGTTATTTATAATTTTTTTGTCGTGTTTTTTTTTTGAAGTCGTTTTTTTTTTGTAAAAAAAAATATTTTTCACTTTTTAGTTGTACCCACCCCACACAAATTCAATTAACACTAGTGCATTGAAGAATTGAAGACACCGACTAGAAGAATCATCAAAATTCGCATAGAAATGCCGGAGAGGCAGTACATGTATGCACATAACTTCGTACATAAGAATAATTACCTAATAAGTTATATATTAAAACCTTCCTGAAAGTATGTAGATCACATTAATGAAAGAATTATCAAAATCGGTTTATTAGTTTTTGAGAAAATCACGGACATACAAACATACGGGTCGAATACAGAACCTCCTTTTTTGAATTCGGTTAAAAATAAAGAGAGAAAGGTCCGACTTATCGACCGGAAACGTGTGTAGGTAGGTATCTATCAGTCTACGCATAGAACCGTTAGCCAGTGTGACTGTAGCAAGGAAAAAAAACTAAGTTCTTCGTTGTGCCTAAAGTTAAGAATAATTCCAAAAGTTTTCCCGAAAAGGAGATTGTATCTTATCACTCTCCACAACTCGTTTGAGTTGTGAGACTGGGCTATTATCTCTCGGACTGGACGGACGGAAGGGGTCTTTGGTCAACATCACAATGCAAACGGAACGAGCGCTAACCGTTTGTACGGAATCCATTTTACGACTGTAAAATATTCCTGAGAAAGGGTTATTTTATAAATAACATGACATGAAAACCCTTGTTTTAAAGAGTAACTTGATCTTTTCCTGGGACATGTAGAGTTGTGTATTTTAGTTAGCGTAAAATCGTAAACTTTTCCACAAGGTTCCACAGATTAATAAACAGCACTTAATCTGTCAAGCTCCGCTAATGAGACACAATTGATTTTCTATTGTTTCGCCGCCGATCGGCGACGCGCGCCGCTTGACCGGTTAAGGTAAGTCTAATCTAAGCCAACCAGTTTTTTTCATTACATAAATCTTTATATTGTATTTCGACCTATTTTGCTGGGTCCCGTATAAACCGAGAATCTCAACTTTAACGCTACAACACAATATCTTGTATCGTTATTTCACGAATCAATGGTATTATGCGAAAAAATCGCCGTTTCGCGCGGCACTTGCTCACAATGGTTCCTCCGACCCTCCGAGTTCCCTTCCCACAAAGGTTTACATTACCGCATCAAATAATAACACTTAGTGAAAAGAGGGGTCTACGGCGCCGTTCCGGCCCGGATCGATAAAGTAAAGGACTTATTGATAAACATGATGCATGACGTACTTAGACTATGTTTTTTATTCAGGAATTGATATATTGTTATGCGGTGATTTTGTGTTTAGCATATTCTTGGGACAGCGTAAGTTGCTGTTTTTTATTAGTATAAAAGGCTATTTAAACTAATATTACGAAGAGTTACAGAGTGTTTGTAAGAGGTAGGCAAGTACTGATCTGCCTACATTTTTCCCAATGATGTAAGGGTCCGCTTCCAGTCTAACCGGATGCAGGTGAATATTAGTACCTACACTATTTCCGAATGCTATAGGATATGTTTTATGTTATGGTTGACTTCCAGGAGGAAGAAGTCGTGGGCAAAATCTAATATAGTAATGCTTATAAATAATTATTTGTTTTGAATAATGTGAGGAAACCGGCATGTCCTAGAACCAAAAAATTCGTAGACACATGTCTACGAGATTTCACTTTACTATACTAGATTTTGCCCACGATTTCTTCCTCCTGGAAGTCAACCATAACATAAAACATACGAGTATCCTATAGCATTCGGCAATAGTGTACTTATATCCACCTGCATCCGGTTAGACTGGAAGCTGACCCCTGCCACCGCATGAGCCACCGCGTGGACCACCGCATGAGTTCAGTGAGGGTTGGTAGATGTACCAACCCTCACTGAACTCATGCGGTGGCCCACTCCCTCTCACAGGGAGGAGGTCTGTACCCCAGCAGTACGAACCATGTAGGAACGTTATAGGCAGATTAATTATGCTTGAATATTGTTTTTTTTCCAAGGAGCGCCATAATAACAAGAGATTTCTAGAGTGTTCGTCGAAATTGAAATTAAGAGTTAGCAGTCTCAATACGAAACCCTATCACAAAATTTCATAGCAATTTAGCAATCTTACCTGAAAATAAACTTCAAGACCGTTTAAAAGGTTTCCGGCAGGTATTGAAGTACGTAAGCCGTTTACGTAAAAATCTGTCTGGGAAAATACGGAATCTGCATAAAGGTAATATTCATCTATACGAATAAATAAAATTGGAGTGTCTGTTTGTAATATTAAAATAACTGCTTTTTACTAAATGCGTATGGATGTATACACGGTACATAAGTATACCAAAATATTTTTTTTTACAATTTTTGTCTGTTTGTTCCGGCTAATCTTTGAAACGGCTCGACCACTTTTGACGGGACTTTCACTGGCAGATAGCTGATGTAATAAGGAGTAACTTAGGCTACGTTCATTTTAGAAAAAGAAATAGGGTTCGGCGCAAAAATATTAAAACCCTTGAAATCCAATTTGTTTTCCGAGATGCACGCGAACGAAGTCGCGGGCACAGCTATAGTTAGGTAATATTTTATTACTAGCTGCGCCCCGCGGTTTCACCCGCGTAAATATCGATCCCGTGGGAATATCGGGATAAAAACTATCCTATGTCCTTTCCCGGGACTCAAACTATCTCTATATCAAATTTCATCGAAATCGGTCCAGCCGTTTGAGCGTTAAGAAGTAACAAACATATAAACACACACACACACACGCACACTCACAAACTTTCGCCTTTATAATATTAGTGTGATAGTGTGATTATTATTTGCTAACTACTCACATGATGATTGTGCAAAAAAGTTAGACTCGTGCGGCATACCGACGCGGTTAATACAAGCATACATTTAGGTATGGTGTATTTGTCTATGAGTGAGCACAAAAAAAAGAAATAGGACAAAACAAACAGAATAGATTGTTTTATTCAAAATAAGTCGGTAAAGCTACTGATATATATAGCCTCCTGACCGATTTCAGTCACGGTGGCCAATCTCAACGGAGATTAGCCAGGTTCGCAGGAGATATTATGGTACACAAGTGTGTGCGCAAACACAGGTGCACTCTCTGTTCCTTTACTCTCATAGTCCGATGGGACGGACGGCAATTCGACACGACCGGGGAGAGATCAATCGCAAGACCAACGGCTTTACGTGCTTTCCGAGACACGGGTATTAAACCGCCAACTTCCAATTTCCGGACTGTTACTAATAA
The DNA here is from genome assembly GCA_947508005.1 of Amphipoea lucens. Classification (NCBI taxonomy): domain Eukaryota; kingdom Metazoa; phylum Arthropoda; class Insecta; order Lepidoptera; family Noctuidae; genus Amphipoea; species Amphipoea lucens. The sequence goes on from OX382355.1 coordinate 5,831,248, forward strand.
ATTCGTAATGGAAAACCCAATAACACTTTGTCCGACCCGGGAATCGAACCTACGACCCCACGCTCAGCAGTCGCGCTTGCAACCACGAGACCAAGGGGGCAGTTAAAACGCTACTGGTATAACTAATAACGCGCAACAGTTTCCAAAAACTTTACCCTTTTTCCGAAAACGGTAGACATTGTACCTACAAACGGGGTGAATAGGGATGCAGGGGTGAAACGGGACGAAACTTTAAAATGGATTTTAACGTTGAAAAAATATAGTTTGTAATTTAATTAACGATTACATGCTCTTATTGATAAATAATAGTAAGTAGTAAGACAAATAAAAGTAATCGTTAACTAAATTACAGTAAACACATTAGGGTTCTTTTTGGCCACAAACTATATTATTTTAATATTTAAATCCCTTTTAAAGTTTTGTCACGATTCACCTCTGCATCCCTATTCACCTCGTTTGACGGTACTGTTTTCGGGATTCTTCATTCTTCAATTAGGCATTAAGAATAATGAAAGTACGAGTATTTACTCGTTTCCATCCAAACAATATTTAGGCGCCGGTTAGTTACAAATACAAAAAAGTCAAAGAATTTCCAAAATATAAATTACATCAATACATAATAAATAAATATCTGAAGCCAAATAATAAATTATGTCGCGGTTCGAAGATAGCAAAATAACGTATTAGCCGAGACAAGTCAATATTCAATTGCGCCACAAGTACGATCATCCGCACGCACATGTTGAGCATTTGTACAGTGTTGACGGCTCCTTTATGTCGTTGCAGTAGCACGGTGTTCGCAATTCAAGTATTGTTCATCGAGTCGTTGAGCTCATTAAGTTCTGAGTTGAGCTACACGACTACTGACAAATGTGTGCACTAACTGGACGAGTCCACTCAAATCTGTGTGGTTTATTCCTCAAAAGACGATCTCAGATATTAATCTGCATGGTTCTTATAAAGCCTGATTAATCTGCATGGTTCTTATAAAGCCTGATTAATCTGCATGGTTCTTATAATGCCTGATTAATCTGCATGGTTCTTATAAAGCCTGATTAAGATTATTTCTGGACTTTAAAAGATACTGCAACTTCAGAGTTTGTTTCGGCCTTTCTTTTCAGAGTAATTCGATAGTAAACGCCGACCTCTTCTAGTTATAAAACAGTATTTATTTATGACTAGCAGCGCCCCGCGGTTTCACCCACGTAAGTTTCGATCCCGTGGGAATATCGGGATAAAAACTATCCTTTGTCCTTGCCCGGGACTCAAACTATCTCTATACCAAATTTCATCGAAATCGTTTCAGTGGTTTAGGCGTGAAAAGGTAACATACAGACAGACAGACAGAGTGTTGATGTGTTAAAGTGTTTTTTGAACAAATTTACAGAAATAAACATCATTTATCAGTTAAGTTAAAAATCAAAAATGAAAATCAAATTATTTTATTTCACAAAAACCTTCATGGACACTTATTAAACGTCAGAAGCTAGATGCATGGTTCCAGTTGGTCGTTTCTTAAGGAGAAGAGCCGGCAAGAAAATCCACCTTTACTCTTTTAAAAATAATATTATGTGTGACCTCTCGAGTTTGTTTCGGCCTTTTTTCTCAGAGTAGTCAGTTAAGAAACGCGGACAACATTAAAATTTTCAAAATATGATTGAGGTGTAAAAGTGTTTGTACAAACCTACCTACAGAAATATAATCATTTATCATTTTGTCGGGTGGTTGAGTGTACCACAGCCGACTTCCCCCTGTTGACTTTTACAATTTGACCGAGATAATAGGCGTCTGATACTGTCATTGTTTTGCTTGCATTCGTTTGGGATCAACAGATAAATATTGACAATCCGTATCGCAGTTCCCTTATCAGCTTTTACATAAATGTTAATTTTCTCGCCGAGAGAAGACTTGAATTTCATTATGTTTAGGCATTTCTGCCACGTAGTGTTCAATATCAGGGAGCTGTTGAGCTGTGATTGTTTTAGATTTTGTTTGCTTTTGTTAAGATGGTCACCCATCCACGAACCGGCCGCGGCAAACGTAGCTTTACCTGATCGATAGACCCGCGCTGTTACTACTTAGCCACAATCGCATAAAAAGTAATCATTTGGCTATTTATATTAATACTTAATTAAGAAAAACTAATGGACAACACTAAGCACAAGCGGTAGTCTGTGATTGGAAAGTGCAATTTATAAAATTACTCCTACAAGCCTTTTACAATATTATTTTGCCTTATTATGACGGAAATAAAGATCACTGTTATTTGACACACTAGTCAGTGGCAAACGACCCAACAGCAACCTTAATATAATGAGAATAAAGATCACTTTGTGTCAAGATTACCTATGTTTTTGCATCACAGTGATGCAAATAACAAAATGTCATACGACCATGGAATTAGTATGTACAAGCTCCTAGCATACGACAACCACAACAAGAAAAAAACCCTTTTATTTCGCATGATTTTTATACCTTATTTGTTTGTTTATTTTACCATTTATGTACACACATAATATAATCAGACAAGAAAAAAAAAACGAGTTTGCATATGACCACACGACTAAAGTGAAACTTCAAACGTATTTGGCTATGAGAGGTAGACAGAAAGAAAATGTGCGCGCGCACTGCTTTCTCTTGCTTATTATTCACTCAACTCCCATTCACCTCGCCCGATCACACTTTTCGTAACGCTTACGTCACGCGTTCGCCAGCATACCCCCCAAGTCAAGCGTGCGTAAAGAAGTTTCACTTCAAAAAGAACAAATAAATAGGTACCTTGTATAAAACTCGAAATAGCTACTTCGAATGCTAAAATCTCACTAGATTCTCACGCCAAAACTTTCTATTTCAATAAATAATAATTATTTGAACTAGGTTAAGGCTATCAAAGGCATCACGTCCTAATTACTTCGCGAAGGCACCAAATAAATATTTCATAGTCTGAGCCGCCCACCACCTCAAGTTATCTGAACCAAGTCATGAAAAATGTATACCTGTTAATTTACCTGGATTCAGAATACTTAATTTACTAGAGGTACCTACTCTACACTAGTAATACACATGAACACGATAATTTAATTAGTAGCAATTATTGTTGAACAAAACTTTCTTCGTGTGCGCTAGGCGTTGAAAAAAAAAAACATATGTGTAACACCAGCATAACTAATGTGCTGCAGCTGCATTCGCCGGTTTTATTGCAAAATAAAACATTAAATAGTTTTGTTAGTACACCGCTGGGGGAGGCGATTCAATGATTGAACAAATACTGCTGATGTGCCCTTTGTGTAGATGTAGAAAGCGCGGCACGGTTGCATGTCTCTTTCAAAAGGAATGCGAAGTACTAGGTAACGGTTTAATCTTTGTACATTTTGACAAATCTGAAGTATAATATTAAAAAAACATACGTGTGGCACTCGGGGACTGCCGCGGTAAAGCTATTGCATAGCATTTTTTTATCAACTTATGCAATTATAATATTTATGTGTCGGCGCATATTAGAATGCCATTGTCAAGAGTGACAGGTTGTCAACGTCACTCTAGCGGAGCGTCGAGTCTATGGTAGCGGGGCGGCCATCTTAGGATTCACTTCCTTGAGAGCGGTCGCCAGCGCACCACGTTTTCGACGAATCGCTATACATCGCCTTAATCATAGTGTATTTTATAGTGATTAGTGTTGATCAGAATATCTGTGATTATCATTTACACAATAATTGTAGAATTATTTGTTAAAGAAGTAAAGTCGTTAAAGTTTCGAAGACAATACGTTTAATTGAAATTACCCCAATTGGACTACCCACATACCCACCGTTGCAAGATGAATTATGATGAAGGCCATCCTGAGCTTTCATCAGAAGTGGGATCGAATGGAGGGCAGAATGAAGCAAACCAACCGGATTTTAGAACTGCTGAGAAGCTATTAAGCAGCATGGAAGCGTTGCTTTCTCGAGTTTTAGCAGTCCAACAAACACCGCTTGTGAGTACGAATCGTACAATTCTTTTGAAGTTTGATCCGGATGAGCCAGACTCGGACATTGACGGATGGTGTAAAGTGACAGATTTCATTGTGCAAAATAAAAATCTGGAAGGTGTTAATTTACTGATGGCCCTGACGGAGGCGCTGAAAGGTCGTGCAGCAACGTGTTTGACAAAGCTTAATTTAGACACCATTACATGGGATTCAGTTAAAGAAATCCTAATTGCAAGATTTTCAAAACCTAAACTTCTGCAAGACTATTTCGATGATGTGTTACGCTTCCAAATAGGCGCTAAAGAGACTGCGTCCGAATCTGCTCTTCGGTTATGGAATCTCATCGAACGAATACCTGAAAGTACGATGCCTGAGAAGGTAATTACTGGATTTGCGATATCCGTGTTGTGTCAGAAGGACAGTTTGATACGTCGCGAATTAAACGCACAAACAATAACTACTCGAGCTCAGTTATTTCGAATACTTGGTGGAGTATCACTTAAGCGACGCACGGATACCGAAGTGCAAGAACCTGAAGCAAAACGGGCCCGTATAATGGAGAAATTCACCGGCAAATGTCACTATTGTGGATTAGTTGGACATCGTATCGCCGATTGTAGAAAACGTCGAGACGAAATTGGATCGAAGTCGCAAGATATTTCGAGTTCATCACGAGCCGTGGAGAAAAGGACGACCCCGACCTGCTACACGTGTGGTCAGCCTGGGCACGTGGCGACTGTATTGTCCAGACAAGAAGAACGGTAGTGGAGCTGCAGCCAAGGAGGTCCATCAGTGTGAGCACCGCCCCTCCAGGAGCATCCTGGAGACATCTTCTGGTGAGCGAGTCCCTTTTTTATTTGATATTAGGTCCTTACATATGAAATTGGCGTTTTTCGTACTGGCCACTTTAATCACGAATTTCTCCTCTTTGGTAAGGAATTCCAAATTCAAATTTGTACAGCTATTTACTCATGTATTTGTGCTTCGATGACCGTCATTCATTTGTTTTTTTTCTTCTGTTTTTTCTGTTTGCGTCACTCATTTTACAAAATGGAAAATTTAAAATATCGCATTATTTACGAGTACGAGTTCCGCCGTGGCACTAGTGCTGCGGAAACGACTCGAAGGGTGAATGATGTGTATGGCGGTCATGTTGCAAAAGAAAACACAGTTCGTTTTTGGTTCCAACGTTTTCGTTCTGGAAATTTCGACCTGCAGAACAAGCCCCGTGGACGGCCTGAGACCCAAGTTGATAATGGAGAATTGAAGGCTATTGTGGAAGCGGACCCATCGCAAACCACGTCCGAGTTAGCTGCAGGCTTCGATGTTAGTGATAAAACTGTTTTAATTCACTTGAAGCAAATTGGGAAGATTAAAAAGCTTGAAAGGTGGGTACCTCACGAATTGACTGAAGCAAACCGGCAAACGCGCGTCGACTGCTGCGTTACATTACTTGAATTGGAATGTCTTAGACATCCTCCGTACTCCCCGGACCTTGCTCCAACAGATTACCATTTTTTTCGCAATTTGGATAACTTTTTGCAAGGGAAAAAATTCAACTCCGATGGGGCAGTCCAAATCGCCTTCAAAGATTTTATTGATTCCCGTCCGACTGGTTTTTTTAGTAAAGGGATCAATGAACTACCTATAAGATGGCAAAAGTGCATTGAAAACAATGGTTCATACTTTGATTAATTAAATATATTATATTAAAAAATATTCGACTTTTTGTTCCTTCCATACAAAACGCCAATTTCATATGTAAGGACCTAATAGTAGGTCATCATGTTCTCTTTTAAAAGAAAGCTCGAACAGTGATCGAAAAGAATACTGTTCGGTGATTATCGATGGTTTTACCAAATACATTTTACTAGAGCATACTTCTTCTCTTGATGCTAGGAGCGCGGTACACGCGTTGCAAAAAGCAGTCTACGTTTTTTGGTGCGCCTAAACGGATCATTGCTGATCAAGGTCGCTACTACATAAGCTTTGATTTTAAGAATTTTTGCGGCGAACATAAGATAGATCTCCATTTAATTGCGACTGGCTCTAGCAGTGCTAATGGCCAGGTCGAGAGGGTTATGCGGACCCTCAAAAGCCTGTTAACCATTGTCGAAAATGGATTTATTACCGTTGGATCCCGTTTTTGAATCCCATTTTAATATTTTTGGCGTTGGATCCCGCAAAACATTATTATGTATTTCCGTTGGATCCCGAATTTAAAAAATGCAAGATAATTACGTTTTATTGTCGTTGAATCCCGAAAAGTATTTCCGTTGGATCCCGAATGCTTAAAAAAATATGAATGCGGGTACTTTCAACAACAAAATTGTTTATAATAAAATGAGGGGTTCACTAATGTTTCACCAAAACTCCATTGACAAATTTTTTGTTTACAACCAACGTTTCGTATACTATTTATTTCACAAACAACTAATTTTCTATATAATCTAGTCGTTTCTGGCACTCGCCGGCCGCTACCGCGGCACCGCTCGCTTCGCTCGCTCGGCTCGTGCGTAGGGGTCACGGTTTTAACCTAACCTAACCTAACATTGTTTTTTTATTAATAATTAACCTAATCTAACTAGTTCGGTTCCGGGTAACCCACTAAAAATAATCTCTTTTTAGTGTTTGATAAAGGTAAATCACTTTTCTTCTGAAATGTACACATGTTGTTATAATATGGGATTCAACGGAAATAGCAAACGGGATCCATCGGTAATACCTAAAAAACGGGATCAAAAAACGGGATCCAACGGTAATAAACGTCGAAAATGACCCCAACAAGACGTGGCGAGATGAACTAGGAAATATTCAACTTGCGCTTAACAGCACCCGATCATCCGTAACAAAGTATTCCCCTACAGAACTTATGTTAGGCATTCGTGCACAGTCATTAGGTATGTCGAAGCTAAACTCAGAAGTTCATGGTCAACCAGAACGTCTTAACCTCGATGTTATTCGGAACGACGCATCCGCTAATGTCCAAAGGGCAGCAGAAAGCGAAATTAAACGATTTAATCAGGGCCGAGCAAAAATAAAAGCTTTTACAAAAGGTGATTACGTTTTCCTCAAAAATAGTGAACGAAACCAGACAAAATTGGACAGAAAGTTTAAGGGTCCATTTGTTATAACGGCGGTACTAAGTAACGATCGGTACGAATTAAAAAGGTTAGGTAGTCCTCATCGAATTTATAAGTATGCCCACGAGAATTTACGCTCAGTACCTCACGGACACGAAGGCTTGCTTGAAATCGCTTCTAACCTTCTGAGTTATGATGAGGCCGAGTCGGCGCCAGAAGATGTAGATGCTAGGAATGACTTGTTATCCACAAACGATAGTGACACCTTGACTGCATGCTCTGACACTATATCCGCCGGTTCTTCTACTATTACTGGCAATTCAGATACTGTCAGTGCACACCCTGATCCTGAGACATGGGATGTAGATAACGAAATCGAAATATGGGATGAACAGGATATTCCGCAATCATAGGTTTGTCGCCAGTATGTTTTACGTCTTGCATGAGTCTGTTGGTTATTGTAAGCACTGTTCCAGAAATCCAGAATTGGCTGGCCGAAAGGATAGTGTCGTCCGGGCCACACCCAGTGGGGTTGGTTGAAGGGATGCACTCGTCCGATCTAGAAGTAATATCCTTATAGTCTATCCTGGTCGGAGGGACAGTGTCGTCCGGGCCACACCCAATAGGGTTGGTTGAAGGGATGCACTCGTCCGGTCCAGATGTGTTGCTGTTCGTTGACAAGTTGATGGGGGCAGTGTCGTCCGGGCCAGATCCATTACGGGCTGGTTGAAGGGATGCACTTGTTCATTGTAATGTCTTATTACTGTGTTTGACGCTACAATCGAAAATCCATGTAAAGTCCTGAATGTAGCAGGATGGACGAGCGGATGTCTTGGTGATTAGACACTGTTTGTTTCAGGAATACAATAACGCCCGAGGACGGTCGTATGTCAGTCTGGCCGTGTCGGCGCATATTAGAATGCCATTGTCAAGAGTGACAGGTTGTCAACGTCACTCTAGCGGAGCGTCGAGTCTATGGTAGCGGGGCGGCCATCTTAGGATTCACTTCCTTGAGAGCGGTCGCCAGCGCACCACGTTTTCGACGAATCGCTATACATCGCCTTAATCATTGTATTGTGTATTTTATAGTGATTAGTGTTGATCAGAATATCTGTGATTATCATTTACACAATAATTGTAGAATTATTTGTTAAAGAAGTAAAGTCGTTAAAGTTTCGAAGACAATACGTTTAATTGAAATTACCCCAATTGGACTACCCACATACCCACCGTTGCAAGATGAATTATGATGAAGGCCATCCTGAGCTTTCATATGCAATATTTTTTTTCTTTGATATTAACTCAAGTTACACTTTTTGAGCGTGGTGACCACCACGTCTACACGCATACGTCTAGTCGCATGCACACAAACACTGTGCCGAAGTCTGCCGAACTGAAACGACGTTAGACGATGCACGGCTTTCAACGCCGCACCGCTGTGCCGGTCGGAGTGGGGGGTGTTAGGTTTATTTTCGTTACGGAATTTCTTGATTCGGTCGCCGCGCTCAAAGCCCGCGATAGAAGCTATGCAATAGCTTAATAACACTAAAATACATACAATGTGTAAGTTTTATCAAATTATAACAGTACGAATATTTTATCAGTCTTGTAGGGTACTAGATAAGGTAAAATTATTGGTTTAATTTTTTTACTCCAAATCATTTTCAAGATTGGTCCTTGACTGCTCTGGACAGAGAGACCTTTGCTCAGCAGTCGGACATTAACGGATAATAATAAAAAAAAAAAATGTTCTTAGTCTGTTTAAATAACGGTTAAAGAAAAAGGAAAAAGTCGTATAGATCTAACAATGAATTCTAAAATGATGCCTCCTACAATAATTTTATTATGATAAAAAGCTTTGCACAATGTAGACAAAATGTCTACTTGACCTCTTAGGAAAAATTCTTAGCATACCTGCTTCGGATACTCCTCGAAGATAAAATTCAGCCTGTTCAGGAGTTTATTGCCCTTCTTTATGGGGTCAAGCAATGTTATAATATCAATGACGCTAGATATCAGCTGTCCCAAAAAACATATTCAAGAACAAAGACAAAGTGCATTTTATATTTTCAATTCCTTGGAGTATATTCTCTCAGCTGATGCTCAACTTTCATAAATAACTAATCGGAGAAGTTGATCAAAAAAATTGAATTAAACATTTTATTGTTTAACCTCTTACACGTTTGCCTGCCTACCTGTCGAAACACCCCACGCGTCGGAGTAGTTGAATGGGCGCAGTGAAGTTATTGCTTTAACAATGACAATCACAATAGAACAATGCCACTGTTGTGTACACTTGCTGTACCGTTGACGTTTCCAGCAGTTTCTCTTATGTACATTTGGTGTACACTTGACGCTTGAGGGGTTAATTAAATTTTTTCGGCACGTGAGTTAGTTAGGGAACCTATTTGCGATGTATCAATGTACACATTATAATATACTTAGTATATCTTCTTTATTATCAGATCAGGGTATATACTCGTACATATTTCTTATACCGGATCTTAGACTTTCCGGTATTACATTATAAAATGTTTTCTTTCGCGATACCAGACTTTATTAATTTAATATTTTAAGAAATATTTTCTTCTTAGAAGAATTCTTTTAAGAAAATAAAAGTGCAATAATAACATTTTTTTAATTTTAATCTCTATAAATTATTTGTTCGCAAATAGTGCAGACAATATTAACCTTTTAAAATAACTGCTAGACATACCTAGACGTGACGTCACGACTATGCCAGTTCATATTAGCGCCATACATTGTTCGTACCTACTGCGCGACAAGGACAGGAATAATCCCTTCCAAAAACTTTTAAAGCTTCTCCATATTTCCATCGGTTTTACAGATTTTTTCGATTATCTCATTTGACATTCTTTGAAATTATACAGGGTGTTACGGAAAGGGTATATTAATACAAACGGGTTGAAGAGTGTATCTGGTCTAGAATCTCTGTACAAAATTTCAGCTCAAAAGCATTAACTTTGAAAATGCTTAATAGTTTTTTATTTCGACATCGCGGCGCTGCACTGGCGCGCGGCGGCGTGATGTGCGTGTACTAGGCGCACAGACACACTACAGATAATGGATAATGACCCTCGTAGTGCGGTGACACGTTTGTTATGATTTCAATTTAATAAACTATCGAAATAAAAAAATATTAAGCATTTTCAAAGTTACTTCTTTTGAGCTGAAATTTTGTACAGAGATTCTAGACCAGATACACTCTTCAACCCGTTTGTATTGATATACCCTTTCTGTAACACCCTGTATAAGTTATTCGAACATTTCTAATACTTATTATCCATAATTAACAGTTTCATTTTTTTTTTTTTTTTTCAAAACTATCAATCAATTTAACACCTCGGTAAGATATCTACAATCCTGATATATTGGATGTGGTTTTATAGGGTTTTATTAAACCTTTATTAATAACATACTACGAATATAAATGTCATTTTTATTTATTACACTTGTAGATTGGGTTATGTTTCCCCTTGATATTTTTTTATTAGACTCAGCTGTAAGCAATATGTTTCCGCGAGGGGATTCGCGGGATTAAAGCATCGGTCAGCGAATCAATAGCATTTATTATGCGTCGCGTCGTGAGGGTATTGTGTTGTTTGTACGTATTGTTGGAGCCCCACTCTCCCCTGCCAGGGGGGACTGCGAACATTGCAAGTGCAGCGCAGGTTGATTGCAACTACAAATATTTGTTTGCCAGTATTGCGTTATTCGTAAGGTCACTCATATATACTGCTTTGTAGTTTTGTACCTTAGGGTATTGTTTTCAATTTATATTATCGAGCAACATGATTGGATGTTTCTGTGAAATTTTAGGCTACAATTGATACCACCTGCTGGTACATTATGACCTTTATTAAAAGCTTGTGCTGAGCCCACTCAATACTGTATTAAACAAACTAACCCCCTTATTCATAAAACTTATCAAACCTTTTTTAGTTAAAATGGGGTTTGTCTCTTTCTTACACACAGAAATGACAACGTGACAGATGCATATTTTAGCTAAAATAGAGATAAAATAGGATTATGAATAAGGGGGTTAGTTATAACTACATCTTAAAATAAATCTGCACGTGTGTCTTCCACTTATATACAGGGTTATTGGAAAAACACTAACAACCTCTTAAGAGGTCATTGTATCACTGCCCGTTGGCAGATTATAACAATCCCATCCATACCACATACAAAGGGTGTAAACCAAATCTGTATCGAACCGGCTTAAAAAAAGGAAGAGGTTCTCAATTATTTTATATACAGGGTTAAATTTTAATCACCGTTTTCCTCTTAAGGGGTCATTGTAATCATCATTATGAACAACTTTTACTATGGGACCAAACATGAAATCGCGAATAAAATACTACATTTTGACGAGTTATACGAACATAAATGTAGGGAACAGCTGATTTTTTTCGCGGTCTCAGGTTTGGTCCCATAGTAAAAGTTGTTCATAATGATGAGTACAATGACCTCTTAAGAGGTTGTTGGTATTTTTCAAATAACACTGTATAGCTTAATTACAAAAAAATCATCAATGTAATGTCATGTGGACTGCCTCGGACACCATGGCCTATCCTGCTACAAGAGCGCTGGTCGCATAGCACGGCATACTGGCGTGTCTCAGTCGACTGCTTCACTGCATTGATAGTGACGTGGAGCCGCGCAAGGAGCGGCCAGTCGCAAACATGTAGCTAACCAGCAGCCTAATTGCGGAACGCCAAATCGTCAAATGATTCTGATCAGTTGGCTTCATTTCTATCACAATTGGCTTCATTTTACGATTTTCGAATTGCGAAACTCTAGTTTATTATGAAACCAATTATGAACGTTAAGGCCCTGCGTAGAAACTAGAGTTTCGCAATTCGAAAATCGTAAAATGAAGCCAATTGTGATAGAAATGAAGCCAACTGATCAGAATCATTTGACGATTTGGCGTTCCGCAATAAGGCTGCGGAATGTGGTGTTATCTAGCATATTACCTATGTTGGGTGATGGTAGCGCCTGAAGCCCGAGGCACGATCCCATTCTCCAACAGTTTCCTGGCAGGCACGCTGAAGTGGACGTATAAATAAATGAGATGACTATTCCATATCGACCTGCAGAGCGGCTCAGCCGCCTGTATCTGGGTAAAAAAGTTTAATATTTTCGTCAATGAATGGTGAAAAACTGTTTTCTACAATCGGCGAACGTTGTCTTGTTTTGTCATTCATTTCGTTTTTTCGCGAGAATAATTTATTATCTCCATTCGATTTGAAAAAAAACAACTGCTTGTTTACATAATTAATAGCTGAACAACTTCTTTATAATTTAGAAAACAAACATACAATTTTGTTTACAATACAAACATAGTCACTGACGTAAATAATCACAAAATAATAGACGAAAGATTGCGGAGGTGTCAGAATTTTAAAACTTGTTTTGCTATTTCTCTAAAAGTAGATTTTTTGAGTTACGTCGTTTTCATCCTAAAGGTGCGATATAATATGAATCTCTTGTTAAACTGAAAATAAAACAGAATAGGTAAATAAATGTTTCTTTGATCGAAAATCAGCATTGTATTCTAATCTCGCTCAAAGACACCTTAGATCTTAAATCTCTTTTACCTCACTTCAACGTGATTTATTAGATAAGCTTTTCTCCTTTGATCTGTACGCTTGTTAAATCTGAGTTTTTCATAAAAACCCGGCACCATGTCCATGGCAACCATCGGAAGATTTTACAAGTCGAGCTTTTCTGTCTGTACTCTGTGGTCTGAGTTCCATGGACTTATAATACAAACTGTTGGTTGTTAGACTAACCTCTATCATTCAAGTGATAGAGGTCAATGTTCAAAGTAGTCTACTAGGTGTCAGACGCTGACCTCTATCATACATACGATTTGGTCTATAGACAATCTAAAAAAGGCCTGAGATAAAGGGTTTAATCCAGGGATTAATCCAAAAATAAAAAATAAATATATTATACAAACAGCCTCGGTGTGCGTCTGATGTGGTCTCAAGGTTGTGCCAAATTTGAGTCCAGCTCAGTACGAGTATGTCACAGGCAAATATACCTGATACATCAGCGTCACTGTAGGCATCCAGCGGAATTATATTCTGCTAGATCCCTGCAGTTATGTGTGCATGTGTGTATGCTGAGTATGCCAACGCCGAACAGACCGAGATAAATACGCGAATTATTATCATAGAAATGTTATTACTGAGTGAAATTATGCAATTATAATTTAAGGTATTTAATTTACACTTAGTTTTGCATTGGGAAATCCTTATTTGACTAGCTGCACCCCGCGGTTTCCTACATAAGTCTCGATCCCGTGGGAATATTAGGTTGAAATGGCATCCTATGTCTTAATCCAGGTCATGGTCTACCCAAGGGATCCAAATCCGTTCAGCCGCTTTAGCGTGGAAACATACTAAAAATATAATCTTTTCTCTGTATAATATTAGATTAGATTATAGAAAGATCCGTTGACCTGTAACTACGTCATTGAAGTTCCAGCGAGATATACGTAAAGCCCTACTATCCCAATCAAGCCTTTTTATAAATTGGATGTCATGCTCTGTCAGGGACTTCGCTCTGGTTACTAGATGCCAGATGCTAAAAATGCCAACAATATGGTCATGCAGCAAAAACATGCAGAGAGCTAAATCTTACGTGTGGTCACTGCGGTGAAGACGGACACTCGATGTCAGAGTGCGCGATGAAAGCTGACACGCCGAAATGCAACTTGCTCACGCTTTTTTTTGAAGCCTATTATCCACAAAACGGGAGGGAGATGCTGAGTGCCCTGCTAGGAAAATAGCCGAATACAGGTACATCAACTCTATCGACTACGAGGGTGCCTAGAGCGTCATTTGTTACCTGCTGCTGACTCAACAAAACACTGCACTGGCCTACAAACCCTCGATTTTGTTGATGTTTAAGGACAGACGCCAACACATCAAGCTAATACAATATGTCAAATTTCTTTAATAGATGTTCAACTTTATCGCTAAATTATAAGGTTCAAAGTTGATTGGGTTTTGACAGTTTCGGGTAACTTGATGTGCTGGTGGTGTCTGTACATTAGTCGCCCGCAGCAAAAATCGAATAAACATACTGCCTCAAACGTGATTCAATTTTCTGCAATATTGAGTTTAACCCACTTAACAATTCCTGCCGACGTAAAGTCATAGCATTGTTAAGCTAGGTTATAGAGTGCAAGAAACTATTTTAAGCAAACTAAATAATTACGCGTATAAGACTTTATGTTATTTTGATCTTTAAGGTAAATCATATTAATGTAATAATTAAAAATTTGTCATTATTTCAAGACTTCTATCTATATTGTTAAATATTGTTAAGAAGTGTTTTGACCTATAACTACCATAAATTATGCTCATGACGCCTGTGATACAGGTCTATCCTAGTACAGGCATCTAACAATACCTTTGTAAAATTATTTCTAAGACTTTATGTAAATATTTTACCAATTTTAATACTGAAAAAAATATTTATTATTGACATATTTTTCTACATTACTAATGATAGTTAGCAGGTATAACTAGCTGCGGTTCTTTTTAACCGACGAAAAAACGGAGGAGGTTATCAATTCGACGCGTATATTTCTTTTTTTTTTTTTTTTTTTTTTTTTTTTTTTATGTATGATCACGCATAACTTTTTACAGAGCAGTCCGATTTTGATAATTCTTTTTTGAGTAGAAAGGATATACCCCGAAAGTGGTCCCATATAAATTTGGAAAAAAAAATCCAACCCTAAGGGTAGGAAAACAGGGGATGATTGATAGTTCACTCACTGATTGTAATGTATGACCACGCATAACTTTTTACAGATTAGTCCGATTTTGGTAATTCTTTTTTTAATAGATAGAACATACCTCGAAGTTGGTCGCACGTAAATTTGGAAAAAAAATTCCTACCCTAAGGGTGGGAAAATAGGGGTGATTTGTTGTTCATTCACAGAGTTTAATGCTGAGCTGTGTATTACAATTAAAATTAAAGGCTATGTTGGTATATAAAGCCTGTTTTTTTAAGTATTTTACTATACAAAAAATAAAAGTTAAAGTAGGATTATATAACAGTTAATATCTAAAGTAAGGTAGGTAGCCATTTTAAAAGTAATCAAAAATTAAGCATGCAGTAATAAGTATATTATAGCCTCAAAAAATTATAAAATAAAAACTTTTTAACAAAAAAATTAAACCTCCGAAAAAACTGAAAAGCAAAAAATAAAAACCTTTTTTATTTTACCTTAATAAATAAGTTCTTAAACTAATGCAAGTATACCTAAAAAATTTTGAGTCGGCGCCAAACAATCAATGAACAAAGATCACTAAATTACCTTAAATTTATAGAAATAGCCAAATCAAATTAATAATGCAACGAGAAATCTCCAGCGCTAAATATTAACATTCCAAACAAAAAATTCGCTCTCCGCACGACCACTCGCAACGATATTAAGTTGCTTGTTTGGCGCCGACTCAAAATTAGTTAGGTATACTTGCATTAGTTTAAGAACTTATTTATTAAGGTAAAATAAAAAAGGTTTTTATTTTTTGCTTTTCAGTTTTTTCGGAGGTTTAATTTTTTTGTTAAAAAGTTTTTCAACATCTTATCCTTGAAAGATACTCCGATCATGATAGAGAAATGATAGCTAAAATGTGTTTAAAAAAGCACAGCCACACATAATTTCGAAAACATGTGATATATCTACCAACCCGCACTGTGGTGGATTACGGCCCATTCCCTCTCACAGAGAGGAGCCCTGTGTCTAGCAGTGGGAACATTATAGGCTGATTATGCAATGTATAGCAACAGTTTGGATACAGGTGTTACCTGTTACAAAAAACTTTAACCCAAACTAGGAAGGTACCTACGTACCTACTTATAGGAGCTAACAAGAACACAAATATTTGTACCAGTGTGAACCGTTATATGAAATCTTCAGGTGAACTTCAGTATAGTTTAAAAAACCGAGTGGATTGGACCATTGTTTGAAAAATTAATTATAATTTCAAAGAGTTGACAAGGAGCCAACTTTGTATGTCTTCCTTTCTTTCTCGGTAAACGGAACTTTACAAAATAAATTGCTAGCAAACTGTGATTGCAAATAAAGTTAGTGAAAAAAAAAATCTTACTTACTTAGGTACTCTTTGAATGGTAAACACAGGTACAAGAGAAAAGTTTCTAGGTTCTTGTTCAATTATTTAGTTTTCTACTGCAATTTTCCTCTAAGGGAGGACATCATGTCTCAGAAACTGGGTAAATTTTCTCTCACATCAAGGTTACGGGTTTGTATGTAGATAAGTGCGCACAGACGCACACCACACTGTGTATGTTTCGTTATTAATTTTATATTAAGTACTTATTCGTCATAGTGTCACTTTTATTTCGATATGTATGTGTTTCCTTTTTTGTTTTTATATCGGCACCTTGTTTTTATATTATGTTCATGTGAGTAATTGGTTATCATCTAATATTGTACTTTTGTGTGTTGTGCTGCCTTTTGTGTACGCCAAATAAATGGTTTATCTATCTATATGTAGCGACGCGACAAAGACAGCATTTTCATACTTTTGATGTGGAAGAATTTGCTGGTGGGCGCCTTCCCTGAATGTTTATAAAAACATCTTTTGATGTGATGAAGCGACTTTTCTCTAGTCACAACATTGATCTTGTTTTTATTTATTTTCGTTCAGGATAGCATATCTATAAATATAATAAAACAGTAAAAAACTGTGTCTGTACATTGAATATACATCTCGCGCATCCCGTTGTTTTCCAGTCGCCGGGCTCTTAGTATTCGACATCAGACGTTTTGACATTTTGACGACCCCGTTGTCGCTGGCATAAGCAACAGGATCCGCGTACGAAGTCGCGGACAGAAGCTAGTTTATAAATAAAAATCTTTATCATTGACGTTGGTAAAACGTTAATTAGCATGCTAATGTAGTCGGGATCACTGAGTAACGAGAGATAATAACGCCTGTGGGTTTCAATTTCCTTCATAAACAACACGCTTCACAAAAACAATGCTATCTAAAGAAGATCGTGCCTTCCGATTGAAGATTTTGATTTTGGGATGCATGAAGAAGCCTCCTCGTTTAACGCAGTTTGTTCCGCCAGTTACTCAACTGTACCGCGCGCTCGGCGCATCCTGGACAGTCGCACCCAACACCTTATTTGACTGGCCAATTCTTCCCTTGCGGTGATAGGGCTAACGCCCGCCTGGTTTGCGACCACCTTCCCACCGGAGTCCGGTGTCAAGCAGCCTGCTGTGTTTCGTCAATGCGTCGGAGTTCCAGTGCCTTAGGCATCTTCTGGGCACGCTCGTTCCATCATAGACCTCATCCATCGGTTCCCATCAGGCGTGATCGAAGTCAAGAGAGAGCCCATTCAGCAATAAAAAAAAGAACCTCACGGTAAATCAATTGGAAATGTTTTAACGAATACTGGTTAGGGTAGAAGTAAGCACAGATCTTCACAAGTGATGTCTGTATAAACAGGTGTTCTGTTTGGAAATGTATATTCTGTGTAAAATCTTTAATTCTGAAGGAGTCGTGGGAACAGCTAAGCATTAGTAGGAAATAATGACAAAACAACGTTATTACCTATCGCTCTCAGGCTAGAGGGAATGGAAAGAGTAAACAAACCCTATTCAGGTTAAAGGAGGGAAAAACGGCATTCATCTGGATTTAGAAGGTTTCCAATTTATTATATACAGATAGATAGATACAACGTTTATTTAGTGCAACAAAAGATACAGACATAGGCAGATACAGGCATTAAAAAAACATCAAAAAAGGTGAGAAAAAGAAACAAAGATTAAAAAGTTAAATTGACCCATAGACACCTCATATGACATTTATAATGGTCGATCACTACTGGGCGGTGTGTGTCTCATGATTGCACCAAATGGGAGTCCAGCTCAGCATATGCCAGGTCGTGTCCATACCTGACGTCACCTCCTATATCTACCACTTTTCCAACAACTATTGTTTGAATTACATTATTGAATTGTAACTGAAACATCCGCGACAAGAATTCTTGTTATAAAATTACCCTCAATTGCCAAATGAAAAGAATTGGAATTTCGTGTTTTTAAGTATTCAAATTACCAGATCGAAGCACTAAATTCGTAAGTGGCTACAAACAACATGCGCAAGTTCGTTTTCTACTCCATTCGTTTACATTATCGTTACATACTGTTGGAACAGACTATAGCTACAATTTCCCGTGGTAATTTTCTGCTAATACATACCAACGATTTGTCAGCCATACAACTTTGATATAGATAACCTTTTTCGTCGTAACCCAAAAAAATCAAATGTCCCAGAGGGAGGGAATAAAAGTGTTCACAAAAACGAAATGACAATGTTGAAGCAACAAGTCTTTTTGTCTCTTCGGCCATCACAGTTTTACTGTTGGAAATAGTCGCATCAGATAGTCGCAAATGGACCTTAAAACAACGTAATGAGATATAAAAACACACACAGGTGACGATTTCTTAGAATCAATTAGTATCCGATGCTAGCTTTTACATAGAAGGGAATCATTTTCCCTCTATGGCAGAAGTTACAAGAATTCAATCTAGCTTGCAATTAACCTTGCACGGTACGATTTCAATACACAGAGATCGTTTGTAACTAAAACCGACAATTCTCACGAAAGGTCGTATAAATCATGATAAAAATTAATGCATTTTGATAACATTCAAATACTTTTTACCAATACACTTGCATCTATATGTATTCCGCGACGGAAATTAAGAGGCACCCCTCTCGCACAGAAAGCAGTGCATATCGGGGTGTGCGACTGTTGCTTTGTTTACTCATGCAGCTTTTATGCGTTCGTTGCATGTTGTTTATTAAAAACTATGCCGCTATAAATTGACTTCATGTAGTTTTGTAGAAAGATCATAAAGAATACAGTAATTGTAATTGCGCTTTTATGATTTCTATGATTAAATCTAGTTTTTAGAAATTTCTTGTTTTAACATAAAATATATCCTTTGATACTCGGCAGTACTTCAGCTTCCCATTATCATCATCTGCCTAGCCTCTTCCCAAGTATGTTGGGGTCGGCTTCCAGTCTAACCGGATGCAGCTGGATACCAGTATTTTTACATGGAGCGACAGCCTATCTGACCTCCACAACCCAGTTACTGGGTAATATGATACCCCTTGGTTGTCAGTCACTGGTTGTCAGACCTTCGGGCTTCGACTACCCGTAACGACTGTCAAAGATCCACGAATGACAGCCGGGACCAACGGCTTAACGTGCTTTCCGAGGCACGGAGGGGTCTCGGTATGTAAATATGGTAACCCATCCACAGACCAACCGCGGCAAGCGTAGCTTAACCTGATCGATCGACCTGTGCGGCTGTTATTATTTAGTGAATGAATTTTCAGATTCGGATCAGTATTTCCAAAGAATATTTTAATATTACCCTCTTATAATATTAGTAGCAGCGGTGGCCCAGTGGTAACGGCCGTGAACATACGAGTTTTAGGTCATAGGCTCGAACCCAGGCAGGCGCATTACTTTGTATAAATTATTTCATTACTCCTGCTCCCATAACGGTGATCTAAAACATCGTGAGAAAACAAGCAAGTCCTAGAATCAAAATTCGCAGACGTGACATCTAACATAGCAGTACTGGTTCCAGTGGTGGATTACAGCCCACTCTGTCTCACTGAGAGAAGACCTTGTCCCAGCAGTGGGAACATTATACGCTGATTATGCTATAATATCAGCATATATGTATAAGGTGTAAAAAAATTAACTGCAAGAACTTTAAGAGGTGCTTTAGACCATCGAACTGAACAACTTTCACTATGGGACCAACTCTGAAATCACGAAAAAAAAATGAGCTGTTTCATACATTTTTTCCGAGTAGGTATTGAACTTTTGTATGAAACAGCTGATTTTTTTTTGAAACTGGAGTCCGGGCCTGAAGCATTCAATCTAGAGGAAGTTGACGAATATTATTTAAGGAACGTAGTAACATCCCCTTCTTCGTCTTCACCTCGACCACACGCGCTGTCCCGTCGTTTCCCGGGAAGACCTTCGTGACACGTCCCAGTGACCACAGCGGTGGCGGACTAAGATTCACACGTTGTCTGTGTGAACATGCTAGTGTTGACCAATTGTTAAAACATTTCATACTTCAGTCTTCAGCCATTGTCATTTCGATTCATTTATAAACAGGCGATGTACTTTATTCTTGCTGTAAAAGTTTTAATGAAGGACAAACATACAATAGTGCAGACGACAGGTTTAAACAATGGAGGCCGGATGAGTCGCCACGGACCCCTGATTTATAATCAACTTTCAAAGCAGTAGACAAGAGGAGCTATTGGACAGCGTCTTGGTATTTGTTTACCTTTGAGTCAAAATGTTCATAAAATTTATACATCTAAAATTCAAAGTCCTGACTGATAATGGCGGCGATTCCCTTGTTCACAAACTAAACTAAATTTAAGTTCAGTGCATCTTATTCTTTCTATTTCATTAAGAAAAGGATAGAACATAAATATTAGTTTAGTCCTGTCAAATTAGTCGGCGCCTGACAAAAATTGACGTATTTTTAGTAACCAATTTTTTAATCGTGTTTAAACTTGTCTATGGAGTATCTTGATTTGACAGGACTAAACTAATATTTATCTTCTGTCCTTTTCTTAATGAAGTAGAAAGAAAAAGATGCACTGAACTTAAATTTAGTTTAGTTTGTGAACAAGGGAATCGGCGCCAATATAATCAACGCATAGCCTAAACCGCTGGTCCTAGAGACATGAAATTCGGAGGGTGTGTTCTTTGTAAAGATTAGGTATCCACTAAGAAGGGGTTTTTGGAAATTCAACCATTAAGGGGGTGAACAGGGGGGATTTTGTTTGTATGAAAAATCTTATTCCTTGTGTTAAAAATCTTGAAACTTTGTACGAATACGTATCTAAGTAAATTATGACATTTGGCATTTTTTTATTTTTCTAAACTTCCCCTTGAAGGGGGATTGGGAGGTGTCAAAGTTTGTTTGGAAGAATTTTAACGCACGGTCCGATTAACTCGAAACTCAGTATTTACACTTAAGACCAAAAATAAAGAATAATGTGTATCAGGGTTTTTCAAAAATCTACCCCTAACGGGTTGAAAAGGGGTAGTTAATTTTACAGGGGAGGATTTTACTGCGTGGCTTGATGAACTCGAAAAATGGTATAAATAATCTTTGAGTCAAGTAATGAACACATCCCAAACGATTTTACGAAATTCCACCCCTGTGGGTTTGAAAAGTGGGCATACAGTTTAAAAATAAGAAAAATCTTATTCAAGTTAATAAACTTGAAACGTGGCAAGATTTGGCTCAGTAAATAATAAAGATTGTCACTATTAGTTTTTAAAAAACCCCTCACAGAGGATTTGGGGGGTGACAAAGTAGATAGATTAGAAAAATATGTAACCCGCTGTCGGATTAACTCGAAACTCGGTACTGTACAGCGGACAGTCTATTCCGTGTCAGGATCGTTAATTAAAAAAAAACCGGTCAAGTGCGAGTTGGACTCGCGCAGCGAGGGTCCCTTACAAATTTTAATGTAGGTATGTGACTACAAATTCACGGTTTTCGGATTTTATCCTTTACTTGTGCTACATGACATTGTTTCTAGCCAAATTTCATGATTCCAGGTCAACGGGAATTACCCAATAGGTTTTGATTCTTTTGCGAGTATCAAAATATGCGGCATAAACGAAACATAAACGCCCGTATTTTTTGATTGCGTTGACTTAGAAGTTTTTTTTTCCACTGCTTCAAGGGATTGCAGCCCTGAGATAAATGGACGGGAAGTGATCTCATAAGGGTTCTGTTTTTTTCTTTTGAGGGATGGAACCCTAAAATGGATCAGAATTTGTATGGAGTTATCTGTAAAGTAATTTTACGGACAGTTATTCGCGGCTGGAGAAATAAGCCCTTAGGTTAAATTGACATTGTCACGATATTGCCTTACTATTAATAATATTCTTAAATTCACAATATCAAAGTCATCCCTTACTATTACAGCTGCAATACCAAACTTTAAATAGCAGTATTCAAACTTCCTTTTCTGACCCTTTCACAACCACCAATGTTACCAAAACGATGGCAAATGATGATAGTCATCATAAAACCGTAGCCTATACGGAAAATTACAGATAGATTTTTCCCCTGGAAATATATCTGAGAGGCGGTTGACCATCCTGAGTAATTTGGAACACGTAATGTGACAACTTTCGCCCCCAAATTGCCCGGTCGATATAGCTCGGCTCATGAGTGGAATGGCGTTAACTTATGAGTTTGGGATGAGCTTCCCACTTACAAGTATTTAGTGGCGGATAACTTCTCCGTTTTCCGAATTGAGAATCTGAAGTTGAGAATTTGTGTTTTTTTTTAAATTAATTTTATTGCTTAATGGGCACGCTCTTGACCTCGATCACGCCTGATGGAAAGCGCTGGATGAGGTCTATGATGGAACGAGCGTGCCCAGAAGATGCCTAAGGCACTGGAACTCCCACACATTGACGAAACACAGCACGCTGCTTGACGCCGGACTCCGGTGGGAGGGTGGTCGCAAACCAGGCGGGAGTTAGCCCTACCACCGCAGGGGAAGAATTGGCCAGTCAAATAAGCTATTGGGTGTGACTGTCCAGGATGCACCGAACGCTTGATTCAGTTGAGTAACTGGCGGAACAAACTGCGCTACACATCCCGCGAAATTCACTAACGATCTATTCAAAGAAATTTAAAAATTCGCGAGCTTTCATCTAAAACAGACAAGACTCAAGTTGATAATACACGTCCTATTAGAAAGCGATCGTCGCGCGAATACGCGATCACCGCTTTTTTTTATAAATGTCATCTCGAAGTTCAACCCAGAATGTTGTCGTCTGGCTAACCGGCCTACGCAATCATTGCGTTTATATGTAAGTAATTTTTTGTTTGATGAACGCGACGAACGCTTTCTAATAGGACGCGGGGTGTTATCAACTTGACTTACGGTCCGCGTGGTGGATTATGGCTCACTCCGTCTCACAGAGATGAGGCCCGTGTCCCAGCAGTGGGAACATTATAATAGGCTGATTGGTCCGCGTAGTGGATTATGGCTCACTCCGTCTCACAGAGATGAGGCCTGCGTCCCAGCAGTGGGAACATTATACTAGGCTGATAGGTCCGCGTGGTGAATTATGGCTCACTCTGTCTCACAGAGATGAGGCCTGTACCCCAGCAGTGGAAACATCATACTAAGCTGATAGGTCCGCGTGGTGGATTATGGCTCACTCCGTCTCACAGAGATGAGGCCTGTGTCCCAGCAGTGGGAACATCATACTAGGCTGATAGGTCCGCGTGGTGGATTATGGCTCACTCCGTCTCACAGAGATGAGGCCTGTGTCCCAGCAGTGGGAACATCATACTAGGCTGATAGGTCCGCGTGGTGGATTATGGCTCACTCCGTCTCACAGAGATGAGGCCTGTGTCCCAGCAGTGGAAACATCATACTAGGCTGATAGGTCCGCGTGGTGGATTATGGCTCACTCCATCTCACAGAGATGAGGTCCGTGTCCCAGCAGTGGGAACATTATACTAGGCTGATTGGTCCGAGTGGTGGATTATGACTCACTCCGTCTCACTGAGATGAGGCCTGTGTCCCAGCAGTGGGAACATTATACTAGGCTGATTGGTCCGCATGGTGAATTATGGCTCACTCCGTCTCACAGAGATGAGGTCCGTGTCCCAGCAGTGGGAACATTATACTAGGCTGATTGGTCCGAGTGGTGGATTATGACTCACTCCGTCTCACTGAGATGAGGCCTGTGTCCCAGCAGTGGGAACATTATACTAGGCTGATTGGTCCGCATGGTGGATTATGGCTCACTCCGTCTCACAGAGATGAGGCCCGTGTCCCAGCAGTGGGAACATAATAGGCTGATTATGCGTTGCTTGATAGTATTTAGTAATTAGTCACCAACTTGCCCACGACTACCCGCATGCTTGGTTCTCGAATGCTAAATTTCTTCTCAGAAACCACCGTCACGAGCTTCTAATTTCACAGTTGAGACCCACGGGAAAAGAAAAATGGAAATTGAATTAAATACTAAGTTCATTCATTTTTTCATCAACCTTTATAATATAATGAGAGCAGTGGTGGCCAAGAGGTAACGGCCGCGACTTACGAGTTGTAGGTTCGAACCCAAACAGGCGCTTTCATCATCATCATCATCAGCCTATAATGTTCCCACTGCTGGGGAGTGGCCGGACAGGCGCTTTACTTTGTGTAAATTATTTCATCACCACTGCTCTCAAAACGGTGAATGAAAACATCGTAAGGAAACCGGCATGTCCTAGAACCAAAAATTCGAAGACATGTGACATCTGCCAACCCGCACTGGGCCTGCGTGGTTTATTACGGTCTACTCCCTCACACCGAGAGGAGGCCTGTGTCCCAGCAGTGGGAAAATTATAGGCTGATTATGGTAGTAATATAACAACATAACATTTTATTTTCTCTACACAAGTTACGAACTTAATGCTAAACTTGTACTCAGTTGTGCATGAACAATAAACTTTCCATTCTTCCCTTCTCCGACCAATCTCCCGTTAATTTAATTGATTAATTTAATATTACCTAAGTATAGGGTCTATGGAACTTGCCCAAACAAACTACTACATACTTTCCTTGGACATGTCGAGATATTTCTGATTTCTTCAAAACATTTCTTAGAAAACTGTAACTTCGTCTGATACCGTCTGTTAATTCGGCTATGTTTCGTGCAAGTGATGGTATCTACATAATATCTACTTTGCTTTTTGTTGTCTTTCTACACGGCCCCAAAATGTCTAACTCTATAAAAAAACACACAAGATAACCATCATAATCTCTCCCACTCATATTTACTAATACGCAAAACCTCTCATACAAGACTTACATGCACATACACATAACACCCTCACACATTCACACACTACACTACACACGAAATCCTACAATAACATTACACATCACAAATATTATACATACCACCTTTATTATAGATGTCTATCTTACTGTGTTCTAATAGTAATAATACGTATAAACTGAATCAAGATGCCGTTAAATATGATAAATGTTTAAAGGGGTGTGAGCCTGGAGATCTGTCATACAGGTCCCGAACCTAGTTCAGACTCCAGCTCTCACAAAGGTTCTAGCATAACTAAGGCAAAATTGTATATACGCACTACTGTAACAATGTACCTTTATGAGAGAAATAAATAAATAAATAAATAATGATCAAGCACAGCAAGCGCCAATAATTTTTATACATTCTTATTTCCCTAAAGTCCCAAATGCCTAAAAACCATACAAAATGTAGCCAGGCGTCGTGTGACACGTACACACGATACTAGCTTCGTTAATATTTCCGCACGACCGATGCTTAGGTTAAAAGCTAATTCACGTGATAAAAACGCGACGCGACAGCCGAGTAGGGCCCTTAAAAGTTTTTTTTTGTGCGCCTTCGGAATTCATTTGGCAGGACTATAATCAGTAGCAAATCGTGCAGAAACGAGGCAAACTTATCACGAGAGGAATCCGGAGAGGAATCCGCTTCGTATGCGTTACAATTTCTATCAAACCCTTGTAATCGTTAATGGAAGCTGTTTCTATAATAGACCCCAGATTTTTGTTTCTGATTTTTAGGAGATTTCAGCAAACTTCTCACGTTCTTCAGGATTTTTGTGCGGTTGATGACTCGTATCATCATTCTGATTATGTCAGACTTGTGTTTAAGAACAGTAAACTAATATGATATATCCCAGTAATAGACTACAGGCCCATGTCCAAAATGGGCACTGCGCGCTTTCTTATTATTTTTCATGGATGTATCGATGGTAAAAATGCCGTACAAAAATAAATGACCAAAATGTACTCACTCTACCTGCACTTTTGAATTCTCACCAGCACTCAGTTGGACAGCTTACAAGTGACGGCATAGTGCTAAATCTTATTATTTTATTCTCTTATATCGTCCTATATACGTCACCTGGTGGTTCATATGACCCATCCGTTTTGGACATGGGCCTGCAGTCTATAACATTCATTCGAATTTTATTTAACGTCCATAATCCATCTGGTTTTTTTTTTGGTGGAGCAAACGGTCATTTACATTCTGCAAGTTTCATATTACTCATTTACGTTTGTGCAAGGTACTCGTAGTTCTCAATACATTCGATTCTTTTTAATATGAAGTCTATAAGTATTAAAGTTTTGAATAACAAGAAAGAAAAACCTCACATGCAATATGCGAGCGCTCGTTTAATCTCATCCATATTTGAAGCAAAGTGGGAAGTAAATATATTGTAAAGAAAATATTATTCTGAGAATGCATGCTTATAATGCTGAAGAGTTTGTTTTCTTTTTTTTTTGTTTTTTTGAACGCGCTGATCTCTGGAACTGCAAGTCGGATTTGTAAAACCTTTTTGCACTTTTTTTTTAACCTCATCTAAACATTTGACAATGGACCAAACTTTTTAATTTTTTTTTTATTTAAAAAGTTACAAGTTCCTTATACTGTTAAAATACAAAAAAGAAAAGTCTGGCAGAATGCCTTGAACATTGTTATGTTCAAGGCATTCTGCCAGACTTTCTACACGAGCGGCCTGTGGGCACCCTGTGGGTACCCTAGTGTGGGGTCCAGGGCATTTGTAAAAACCTAAGGCTTCTCGTAATCTGCTACTGCACTGAATAAAGTTTATTATTATTATTTATCATCACGCTAGGACTCTTAGGACCCGAGCAAAAAGAAAAAAGTAAGTATTAATGTGAAAACTAACTAACAGCGCGGCCAGGCAATGCATTGTCACGGGCTGGCTCTTGGCAGGGGCGGCACACAGCAAAGTTAAGGAAAGTGGACGTTTGTACAAACGTGTCACCTTCCAATTCAAACAGCTATGGAAGCTATTGGGTTCCTTGATTTAGAGATAAATGCAAAATTATGGCCTCTTTTGGGTAATTTTCTAATTTGATGAAATTTCCTCATATTTGCCAAAAGGCTCCATCAATCCGTCAGATATTTATATATTCATTGTCAGGACATGTACGGTCGAACAAGCTATTTGGTATACAGGTGAAAATATTCATCTTTCCACTACATAGCCAATATTTAGTTTTATTTTGTGCGTTATAACTTTTTCAGCTTATGGCATTCTTAATTAAATAGAGTGGTATGAAAGAATTGACTAACTCAGCACACCATCATTTAAACATAGTCGCAAGTTTGCTGCCTGTATACAAAATTTCTTGTTCGACCGTACATAACACTATTGCACAGAATAACTTTTATTTAGAATATTCTTTAAAAAAAATGGTCTAAATCTGAGTTTTCAAAGTCGTCAGATTTGGGGAAAGCCTACTATTACTTCATCAGATTTGCATATTGAAGTCACTACGAAGTCCTAACCACACCAGATCATGCCAAAATCAACGTCTCTGAAGATTACTTCATTTTTGGCCCTTTTTTTAATCTGAAAGTGGACTCTGGACCACGGGGCTCCTATAAGAAACTTAAAAAGTGAAATATTAACTCCAAGCTGCTCCATAGGAAAAACCAACTACCGTTTTGTTCAAACAATCAGATTAAAGACTTCAAAGCAGTGCAATGGAGCGATTTGCATTTAA
The DNA here is from genome assembly GCA_947508005.1 of Amphipoea lucens. Classification (NCBI taxonomy): domain Eukaryota; kingdom Metazoa; phylum Arthropoda; class Insecta; order Lepidoptera; family Noctuidae; genus Amphipoea; species Amphipoea lucens. Next base: position 5,859,000 of record OX382355.1, read on the forward strand.
TGATATGAGTTTGACTATACCTATTACTTAAATTTTCCTAAAATAGACTTATCTCATGATTGATCCAGGTTAACTCAGATACGCAATATGCTGGATATTGAAACATCTGTAATCGCACATTGCCATGAGCTTCAAATTTTATCTTTAACTAGCCTCTGCCCGCGACTTCGTCCGCGTAAAATTTCTTGTTCCCCAGAGCCACCTTGTCACAACGCATCTCCTGCTCGCGCTATTAGTTAGTTTTCGCGTTAATTCTTACTTTTTTTTTTGCTCGGGTCGTAAGAGTCCTAGCGTGATGATAAATAATAATAAAAACTTTATTTAGTTCAGTAGAAGATTACAAGGAGCCTTATGTGCTAGGTTTTTAGAAATACCCTTTTTTATGGATGGGAAATCATCAAATGACCCCTCCCGCTCTGGGTGGAGCGGAAGGGAGTGTGTGTGTGTGTGTGTGTGTGTCTCTTACTGACTAAAACCCATCCGTGTTCCTTCCTTAGCCCTTTATGTTCCGTGGCAGCGGTAACCCTTTCCGACAATCCCGCACCCCCGGCAGGCTTCGGCCCTGGCAGGCCCCTTCCTTTTTGCTGCCATCTCTTTGAGGCGCACGTGGAACACGTACCGGACCTGATCGGACGGTGAGCTACCCATTGCTCTCCGTCCGCAGGCCCGCGCCTACGGTGGCCGGGAGTCGTCACGCGGCTCCCGGCGCCCGGAGCGTCTCCCGCCGGCTGGAACGTGGGGCTCTCTCCCTCAGCCATCCCGCCACCTCCTTCACTAGCCAAATAAATACCCTAGACTACATACTAGGATTCCTTCCCGTCTCTTCCCAAGTAAGGCAAGTTTTAGTCTCTAAGCTGTAAGAGAGAAGAATCCTACTAATGAAATGTTAAATTCATACTGATCAAACTAGTAATCGGTTTACGATTAGACGTGCAACCTGTTACCATGGATTCAGCACAAGATTCTGAACGCCGCTGAGCTGAATAATTCGTCCGTTGTTAAAAAAAAATTGCTGTTCCATTCATTTTGACCGCATAGGTAATTGCACTTCTTTTATCTTTTTTTTATTGCTGAATGGGCCCGCTCTTGACCTCTATCACGCCTGATGGAAAGCGATGGATGAGGTCTATGATAGAGCAAGCGTGCCCAGAAGATGCCTGAGGCACTGGAACTCCCACGCATCGACGAAACACAGCAGGCTGCTTGACGCCGGACTCCGGTGGGAGGGTAGTCGCAGACCGGGCGGGCGTTAGCCCTACCACCGCAAGGGAAGAATTGGCCAGTCAAATAAGGTGTTGGGTGTGACTGTCCAGGATGCACCGAACGCTTGATTCAGTTGAGTAACTGGCGGAACAAACTGCGCTACACGAGGAGGCTTTTTCATGCATCCCATTCTTTTCAATGAAGCTTGTTTTTTTTTAACCCACTCCAAACTGCGCCTATTCAGCAAATGATTCTAGACCCCTAGTCTAGAATGATGTGCTGTATTCATGGTTACTGTGCAAGTTTTTTCTTTTGTTTTTGATATTTTACCTTTTTCTACCTTTTGGTTTTTACTTTTGAGTGACTTATTATATACTTTGTTTTGACTGCCGGAAAAAAAAAGAAAAGAAAAGACTTGCACATTTACCAAATTAAAAGGCACTGGTTCTGGCAGTCAAAACAAAGTATGAAGAAATTGAATGTTTCTCTATGGTCAGCAGAAGAAGCTGCTATGGTGGAAGCCTTGAAACTACCAAACAGTTTACATTCTCACACACCAGACCAAAGAAATGAAATTCTATACACAGATCTTTCACGACCAAAAAGAAAAGACTTGCACAGTTACCTCCAGTTTTCGCATCGATATCCCACCACTCTGTATAATGTTTTCATTTATAAGAGTTTATTTTTTTTTTTTTTTTTTTAGAATATTAGGTTTTAGAGTTTATTTTAGAAAACATATGTTGTAAGTCGGTAAAATTTTTCTCGTTAGTCGTTACCACAAAGAGCGAAACCTCAAAAATTTTCTTTTCACCCGCCATCTACGGACTAGTTACTAAGTTCTCTTAACTGGCAAGATCGAAATAGAAACCTGAATGTTGCCTTTATGCAAGGAAATTAATATTGTAAAAACCTATTTTCTTTTGGGAAATAAATATCTTTACCCGTAATATATTTTTAGTCTAAGGCCTGAGTTCACCATCATTCAAACCACCGGTTAGATATTTAAACAGTTAGTTTATGTCAAATTTCTTAAGGATATCTATACTAATATTATAAAGAGGTAAAATTTGTTTGTATCTAAGTTTGTATGTAGGGGGTAATCTCTGGAACTACCAGTCAGATTTCAAAAATTCTTCTTGCATTTGATAGCCCAATTTTGAGGAAGGCTATAGGCTATTTAACGTCACGCTATGACCCTTAGGAGCCGAGCAAAAGTGCTATGGGGAAACGAAGTGATAGAGCAGGAGACGCGGGCAAGTGATGCAATACGACGAAATGAGACGTCGAGATAAGAAACTTCACGCGAACAAAGTCGCGGGCAGAAGCTAGTTTTAAATATAGAACTGATTAATCAGAAATTCGACATAAACCAACTGTTTAAATACCTAACCGATGGTTTGAATAATGGTGAACTCAGTCCTTAAGTAAAGTATAATTATGTTCCCTGCATTGGCATTAAGCGTTTTTCACACATTCTAAAATAAGAGTCTGTATATTGCGATTTATTCGAGAACAATACCTGGATGAGATAACTGCCACAAGAACAGTACAAAAAGCAAAATTAAACAGAACAATCCGCTTTAAAAATAAAGACAAAGCGTTATTCAATTAACGTGCAAGCTACAATAAAATAAAGTCCGGTATGTATTCACACAAAAAGATGAGTCCTCCACAATTCCTCTTTCTACACCTCTCACGGTCGCCTGTAAAATGGAGTTTTATTTTACCAAACAAAAACCATTCCCACCTAAGCAAAATTGTACGATAGAGTGAATGAGTTAAAAGATTTTTATTCATCCCGGAGATCTTCACTCAGTGCCAATTAAATGCTCAGACGGAAATCGAAAGATGAATCGATTTGCGCGAGCATTGCTGCAAATTAAATTATTGATTCTGCTATTTCCATGGGGCATCCTGTAACGGCAGACGTCAACTTGTTAATGCCAACCCACCCTTTACAAAAATGTGTGGAATGAAATCAGAGCCGTGTTTGATTGCGTCCGAGTGCATGCTTTAGTGTTCGTTCATTGTTAATCGATCATTGAGTGCATATTGAAATCACTGAACTAGTCATGCGAGTTTTTAATAAATGTTTGTGTAGTTTTTTACATAGTTATTATTAATGCCCGTTAGTGCCAGAAGAATTATATCTCATCAGAATTTTCGACATCATATTTTAAAATCGTTGCCTAGAAATATACCTCTCGGAGGTATAAATAGGAATACCTTGCTAGACTCAAAGTTCGTTAAATTTTTCAATCGACAGATAATTTTTATTCGTGGAATAAAATTGACGTCTGACAAATTTTATATGGAAGGACTGTCAAAGCTTTAAAATTATTCCTTACTAGCAGCGCCCCACGGTTTCACCCGCATAAGTGTCGATCCCGTGGGAATATCGGGGTAAAAACTATCCTATGTCCTTTCATGGGACTCAAACTATACACACACTATACACAAAATTTTATCAAAATCGGTTCAGCGGTTTAAACGTGAAGAGGTAACAGACAGACAGATACACTTTCGCGATTATAATATTATATATAGTGTGGATTAATTTTATAAGTTAAATTTTTCATTCATAAGTTGGTAAAATTGTTAGCTTTGCAATGAAAAGAAAATTGTAGATTGAGTGACGGCAAAATACAGTGTTTCAATTAAACCAGTGCATTCTATTGTCCAATCGAGATGTGTGTGAGTAGAGACAATTATTTAAACTGGCACATACTTTTTTAACAAACATAGGTAGCTCAATTTTATTATACGAACCGCAAACCAAACATTTAATATGCTTTTGCTTGTTTTTTAAATAAAAACGAACAATATTTTGAAATAATTCCAAAGGTTTCATCGAAACGCGATATGTAGAATTTTTATTTCAGTAAAAAAATATTTGTACATGCAATTAGTAGTTAACAAAAAAAAACCTTTTAGTGTACAGAGAGGATTATGGATTACTTTTTTTTTCACAATAAAACCTCTTCAATGCGTTTTTACCAATATTGGTACCATTGATCATGGACTTATTATATTACCTTCATTGATAGAATATTGTCAGTTTTTCTTTTTAAGGTGAATGCGCAGTGGTAGACCGCGAAATTTAAATTTTCTTACGTTTTTTGCAATTTGTAGGTCAGTGTCAGGTTGTATCTTGGTCAAAATATGATTTGCGACTATAATAGACATGTATTTACAGAATTATAGTCATTAGAATCATTAATATATCTCTTTAAGTTAGATTTCTACCATAAACACTTTTCCATACGAGATTTGTTCTTAACGGTAGAAATCTAACTTAGAAAGATGTATTAATGATTCTAATTATTATAATTCTGTAAATACGTACCTCTTATAGTCGCGAATCATATTTTGATCAAGATACAACCTGACACTGATCTGCAAATTGCAAAAAACGTAAGAAAATTTAAATTTCGCGGTCTACCATGGCACATTCACCTTAAACGCGTTATCTAAAGAGCATGGATATAAAGATCACTCTTTCCGCCATATTTTATGTAAAATTGTCAAAACGGTGCAGGACAACCTCGTAAGGAAACCGGTATGTCCTAGAACCAAACGTTCCGAGACATCTACCAGCCCGCATTTGGTCCGCGTGGTTGATAACGGCTCACTCACTCTCAAAAAGAGAGGAGGCCTGTGACCCAGCAGTGGGAACATTATGGGCCGATTCCCTATGTAAAATTTATACATTTATATCCGTAATTCGCATGATATACATAACGGAGAGTATTTTATTCTATCGTATTCTTTTTAGCTAACTTCGAGCCAGAGCTTGAAGTAAAAGACCATATTACAGATAAAGTCCTAATATTCGAGTGGAGGTATCGACCACAGATATAGATACACCTAGATAACGTAAGAGCAACCACTTCGCGTGCCAAAAATCGCACTAGCTTACGTTCAAAAATCGTAAGCCGCCACTTTCGCGCTCAGTCCTGTGTACTGCTGGCTGGGTGAGCGTGAGCGAGAGCGCGAGCTTGTGACGTCATAGTAGGTAGTCAAAAAATGGCACGCTTGGTTTTCATACAGTTCGTAATACTTGCGTTATTTAGGTCTCTATATCTGTGGTATCGACATTGTTGCTAGCCAACGTTATCATATACATTTGTTCTAATTAGAAAAAATGGCATATTTTTTCCTGTAAGACTTGTTACCAAGAGGAATAGGTACATATCTACTTACATATTTATCAGAATCAGTCATATTTACTTATTTCCTAAGCATAAACATAATCAGCCTATAGATAACGTTTCCACTGCTAGAACACAGGCCTCCTGTGAGAGGGAGTGGGCCGTAATTCACCACCGTCGGTAGATGTCTTCGAATGCTTGGTTCTAATACATGCCGGTTTCCTCACGATGTTTTCTTTACCGTGTTGTGATGATTACACAAAGTAAAGTGCCTGCCTGGGTTCAAGTCTACGAACTACAACTCTTAAAATTTTGTTGTTAGCCGTTACCAACTGGGTCAGCACTGCTCCTATATCGCACGCTTATTATTAAAGTGACCGAATTAAAAAAAACTAGTTTTTTGGCAAATCGCAAAAAACGTTTTGCAATTACGACTTCGGTTGTTATTTGGACATAAATGTTACAAGATGTTGGTTGCATTGTTATTTTTATTTTTTTTATGATAGAATACCTAAAAATAGAACTAATCTTGGTCGTTCAGCTCCTTTATACCGGTTTTTGTCTAGCTTCAATAAGCTGAGCACGTGTACTAACAACGTGGACATATTTTCGAACAGTCTGAATGAATTCAAGCGATACGTCCTCAGTTCTTGATCGATTTGTTTGTTTATTTATTTTAAAAAATGTTAATTTGTGTATTTGTGTGATTCAATGTCTTTAATATTGTACAATTTAACTAAATTTTTGAACTCAAATTTTAATCTATTCTATTCTTTTAATCTATTATAAATAATGTAATAATCATGTCCTAATTTAATTTTTATTTTTATCGTTTTTCAATTTCATTGTTTTTTTTTCTGAATTATAATGTATTTTAATTTAACTAGGTACTTCACATTTTAGATTCAATGTAAACTTTGTAAATTTTAATATTGTTAGTATCATATATTCTCATTTCAATTTTTGTTATTGATTATACAAGTGCTGTGCACACCTATAAGTGACGAATTCACCGCAAAGCTGTTGATTTAGAATATATTTAATGTAATGTTTTAGTGAATAAGTCGTTGGTGTGTCAATAAATAAATATGAACCACATATTTCACAGATGGCGTTAAATTAAAGATGAGGGTGTATCTAACTCATATATGACTAATTTTCAATTCGGTCACTTTAATACTAAGCAAGATTTCAAATGTTCGTCGCACCTTCCCTTCCTTATCTCAAAATTTGAAATACATCTCTCGATCATTTCATTATTATAATAATGTTGTCTTGTCTCGCCAGGAAATAGGATTCTGCTATACGGATATTAAACGGGCGCGCGTTTTAAATCATCTAAATTCAAAATAAATATCTTGTTATTTCATGTTTCGATATTAGTACCTAATGTAAATATCAAAACAACCACGTATAATTTGGGAAATGGACATGGTTCATAAGAAATAAGTATTAATTTCACAAACTGAAGATGTAGCTTCAGTTTGAAAAATTAATATTTATTAAACAATCTTCAATAAGCAGCAAAGGATACATCCTTTGTTGCTTATTATTAATTGAGTACATGAAAAAATTACGCCATGTAGCAGACAGGCAGCATGAAAAATGAAAAAAAAGAAAAAATAATTAGATATTCATTTTATAGAAAATGAAAATATAATTACTTTCTCTTTGAGCTCATCTGTATCGTTTTAATTTTGCGACAGCAAAGCATGCTCCTCCAGTACCTAATGACACCGGACTATGCTACAAGATGTCTACCAATTCTTTTTCGAAGCAATGCGATGCGGAAAGACGTCGCTCTCTCTGTTCCCTTTGACCGCCAAACGATCTTGTGCAGTTGTGTTCCTTTAACCAAACTTTTAGATCAAACAATGCATAATAATATTCTTCTTTGACTGAATACTAGTTGTCTTTTCCTTTTCGTGCTCATCGGTTCCGTTAAAAGGCTCCATGTTTTACATGCATGGCTGAATGCAACATCAATATTCCTGTACCTAATTATTTGATATCACCAGCAGAAATAAAGGAGCGCTCATACAATCGAAACGGAAATGTATGTAGAAAATATTGTTTGTTGCATATTAATTTGATTCAAAGAAACGGATGTCCTTTGCCTTCAAAACAAAGAAACACAGGGCAATTCTCGTAATTTTAAGAACGTTCACAGTCTGATCTCAATCTCAATCTGTCAAAAATACCTCTAATTTCAACACACGTTTTTTTTTGACAAGTTTTTGAAGTTTGTTTGTCGCCGAGATGAGACTGTGACTAGATTTTGAACGTTTTAAATTACGAGAATTGGCCTTCTGGTGTTTATCAGACAAACTGAATATTTAGGTACAGAAGCCAGCACATCAAGCTACCAAACTGTCAAATCAACATCCCTTTGCTTTAGCGATAAAGTTGAAAATCTATTAAAGAAGTTTGACAGATTCTAGTAGCTTGATGTGCTGGCGTCTGTAAGTACCTAGTAAATTAAAAAAGTAAATTTGTAAAAGGATGAATACAGCGGCATAATTATGTTCTTTCAAAGTTGTCCAAAAATGTTTACATTCAAACCATAATAATCGACTTACTTCAAACATATATGAGGTTTGGGATTTATAATATATTTTAATATCTTTTTTATTTGATTTTTTAAATTAGAATACATATTCGTTTACTTAGTATGCAGTAATAAGGAATAGAATGTTCGCTATGACCAATATTGTCTTTATGTAAGACTAGCTGCGTCCCGCGGTTTCACCCGAATAAGTCTCGATCTTGTGGAAATATCGGGATAAAAAGTATCCTATGTCCTTTCCCGGGACTCATGCTCTCTCTATACCAAATTTCATCTAAATCGGTTTAGCGGTTTAGGCGTGAAAAGGTAACATACAGACAGACAGAAAGAGTTACTTTCGAATTTATAATATTAGTATGGATGGATAATCCTTATCTTTATTTTCGTTGTTCTACTCTCGTGGTTATCATTATCGGCTTGTTTACGACACACACTGACCCTTGCTTGTTTACCGTGTGACGGAAGAGGTTTACGTGGGGGAAATAAATAAGACCCTAATACTATTACGTCTGTGGTTTGACTTGACACTTTATTGTTGTCATTTTGTTATTTTATTGAGAGTAACGTGATAACCGGACCACAGACTACAACATAATGCAGAACCGGACTGTGAGAATATCTTTGCTATTGATCTTGGTGAGTTAAGGTGAATGCGCAGTTGAAGCCCACGAAATTAAATTTTTCTTACGTTTTTTGCAATTTTCAGGTCAGTGTCAGGTTGTATCTTGATTAAAATATGATTCGCGACTATAACAGGTACGTATTTACAGAGTTATGATAATTAGAATCATTAATACATATTTCTAAGTTAGATTTCTACCGTTAAGAACAAGGATTTGTTTTGTCCTTTTATTGGGTCCATCTCATCTTGCACATTCACTCACAAACGCATAAAACATTCACAACAGTGACACATAACTATTGCATAAGTAATACTAATACATCACATTACATCAGTTTGGCCATTTTGTAATTTCTTACACCATAATTACTTTGGTGCACGTTGGGTACATTTACGTCAAATTCATAAGGACGCTTCGAAATGTTGCCACTTCATAAAGTGTAAAACGTTTATTGAGGATGATATTCTCATAGCATGTACTGTACCTATGTCTATTTCCTGTTTAGTATAATATTCTATCACTTTTAAATTCAATTATTTTTCCTTTAAGTTTTCTTAGTCTTTAAGTTGCTGCACCGGACGACGTCATTACGTCAGCGCCGGCTGTCGCTGAACACCAGCGCTGGGGCTCTGTCCTGCATAGGGTCGCAGCATAATGCTGAGCGATAGCCGTTTTGCGTGGATGTGACGCATGTGTGACCTCAGAACAATAACGTGTCAGATAAGAAGTGCTAGTTTTAAGTCTTATTGCAAGAACTAAAGTAATATCAGATGAAATTAATCTTATCGGAGTTTCATTTTAATAAACATGCTCCCGTCTTAGCTAGCCCTTACAGTACCTCTAGACGTATATTTGCCATTGAGCAGCATTAGTGGGGTTTCCGTTTGAGGAAATTAATCGGGAACAGTCCAATTAAAGCACTTGTGACCTTTTATGATTGATCTAATCGACAATCCTCTTAGTTTTGTAGATCGCCGTCAGTCAGGCTCAACATGGAATCTACTTCTTTTTCGCTGGTACGGTTGTATCTGTGTATTTTATTAGATCTTGTTGGCCCTAAACTTCCACTTCCACGGTGTCGTTGGTGGCTGCGTAGAGGTCACTTTGACTGCAAGTTTTGGGCCACAGAGGGCAGGATAGGAGGTGGAGCATAGATTCCGACATAAATCCACAACCACACCCTACTGGCGTTCCGTTGAAAATATAAAATAATAAAAACCGATGTTGGAAAGCGATGACTAGTCAGTAGACCAATAGTCGTGTTGACGTTTCATAAAAATCTTAACCGTTTCGTGATAAGGCAGTCAATAAATTCCCCCGTGTGTATGTATTTAAGCAACTTTCTAGATACTTTCCGACTTTAATGCAGCATGTTTGTACGGGAAATTTTTAATATATTAGAAAAGTTTAACGTGCGGGACGGAGGCAGTACGAAACGCGGGCACCGACTTTAAAATTTGTTGCTCTATACCCTGTTTTATTTTTATTTTAATAGGATTAGGAGAGCTTTTAATGCGGGAAAATAAACAGTTGTGGCTTTAAAAGTTGGCTAAGAACAATCGTTAGGATAATGTTGTTAGTTCATTAGCAAACAGTAATTTATTCGGCGGGCATTAGAGTAATTAAACAGACAAATTCTATGAAGACAGATGGGTTTCACCAATTTGTTTGGAATTTGATAACAACATTAGGTTTTTTTTAACTTAAGGTTACCTTCTTGATTTGTGTTACTTCACTACATAAGTACTCGTAGTATAAATTTAAGTCACTTCCCGCTGTCTGTCCCTATGTATGCTTAGATCTTTAAAACTACGCAACGGATTTTAATGCAATTTCAGCAATAGATAGAGTGATTCAAGAGGAAGGTTTATATGTTTAATACATGCATATTATAGTAGAAAAAAGCCAAGAAATTCAATGATTTGTAATGTGATGTCGCAACAAACATATTTTTGTGAGCTTACATTGCAAACGCTGGCTAAACCTTATGAGATAGATCAAATTAATGTATTACAGAATTGTATATCTTAAAAAAAAATCAATAAAAAAATCCGCAATAGTGTATGTTTAACTCCTAAGAATACCCACAGTAACCATTTTTATCTTTTACATATTACAAACAAATTATGGGTTATTTACCAAGCTATTTTAAATAATACAGTATTATTCCTTATCAAATTAAATACATTAGATAACAACGTATCGTGTCCTTCCTGAAGGATTACAGTCTTGATATACACTTTGAATGTTGCGGCTTAGAATTACCTTCAAATAACATTTTCATAATAGCAAAATACCAGCTTGCTGCACTTGACTCGGTGGAACGCAGAGCTAGAAAGCTTATAGGCGACGAGACGTTGGTAGCTACGCTTCCCAGCCTGGCTCATCGGCGTAATGTCGCTTGCCTGACGGTCTTCTATAGACTGTACTACGGAGAGTGTGCGCAGGAGCTCCACGACCTGATCCCACCATCGCCCTTTTACCACCGGACAACCAGACGTACTGCAGCGTACCATCCGCACTTGGTTGATATCCCGATGAGTCGTACTCGGCGCTTCTCCTTCACTTTTATTATGCGCACAGCCAAAGTGTGGAACTCTCTGCCGGCATCTGTGTTCCCTCCCACATTTAATGGTCGCCCAGTGGTATCGGCCGCGACTTACGAGTTGTAGGTCGTAGGTTCGAACCCAGACAGGCGCTTTACTTTGTGTAAAATTATTTCGTCACCACTGCTCTCAAAACGGTGAAGGAAAACATCGTGAGGAAACCGGCATGTCCTAGAACCAAAAATTCAAAGACATGTGACATCTACCAACCCGCACTGGGCCCGCGTGGTGGATTACGGCCCACTCCCTCTCACAGAGAGGAGGCCTGTGTCCCAGCAGTGGGAACATTATAGGCTGATGATGATATCTGACCATAATACGGCACAAATGTTAACTGTCCCTATCAAACATAAGGAAACTCCTCAACAGTACTTTATTTTTAAAAGAGACTACAGTTTGTAAAATATTCTTAAATTCAAGGAATGTTTGTCTAAATTTTCCTTTTCAGAAGTTTATAAGCAACTTAACATCAACTTGGCTTATGAATCTTTTCAGGAATTGTTTCTACTGTTTTATAAGTTATATTTTCCTACAGTTAGAATGAAAACGACAAACAAATGTAAGAAAACCAACTGGCTAACTAAATGTCTAAGAATTTGCAGTAAACGTAAACGCTCATTGCGTTTTATATATCACACTAATATTATAAAGGCGAAAGTTTGTGAGTGTGTGTGTGTGTGTGTGTTTATATGTTTGTTACTTCTTCACGCCTAAACCACTGAACCGATTTAGATGAAATTTGGTATAGAGATAGCTTGAGTCCCGGAAAAGGACATAGGATAGTTTTTATCCCGATATTCCCACGGGATCGACATTTACGCGGGTGAAACCGCGGGGCGCAGCTAGTTATAAGAATAAGTCAGAACACAACAAGATGGTATACAAATACAGTAAAGAAGACGAATATCACTAGTTCTATTAAAACATCAAATGGCAACATACTAAGGTTTTCAAAAAATAAAATTAAAGCGTCTTGGATCCTTATAAAGCAAGATTCAGAATTTTCAAATAAATTATCTTTGATTACGAATTTAAACATAGATAATACAATAATAGTCAACCCATAAAAAATTGCGGACTCTTTTAATAACTACTGTATATACTTAACAAATCAACAGAACGATAATTTAAAGGATACATGCCAAACTAACACGTGTCTGTTCCTTCGGCCGTACGTTTACAATGACATACAAAAAAATATTTTTTCCCTAAACAACACAGGAGCGGTCGGGTATGAGAGATTTCGACAAAAATTCTGAAGGCTTGCTCAAGGGAAATAACTGCTGTGTTGACAAACACTTAATAAATTTGTCATTTTCAGAAGGCTGCTTCCCAGAGTTATTAAAGTTTGTGATTCATAAAAAAGGCGATAGCTCGAAAGTACATAATTACAGACCTATTAGTCTCATACCAATCATTTCTACAGTTTTTGAAAAAGCCATGCAACACCGCCTCTTAGAATTTATTGGGAAACATGAGATTCTTAAGAAAGAACAATACGGGTTTCAAAAAAGGAAATCGACCACTCGCAAGTGGTCGGTTTCCTTTTTTTATGCTTCAACCTGTTAGAAATGATAAATGATGAAGTAGACATAGGAAACCGGGTATCAAAACGATTTTATTCTGTAAATTAATTTATAAATAATGTGTTTTAAATTATGTAATGTGAAGATAATGAATATTGAATGTATTGTAAAAAGTAATGATTGTTAGAAAAGTAGTATTTTAAGCATGCCATTGGACGTATATATACTCATATACTGTAAAATTTTGCATGTCAAATGTCTGACTATGTATTAGGAAACTTATTTAAAATTTAAGACCAACCTATTGCAAATGATTATGTTTTCAAATTAATAAACTGTCAAAAGCATCAGAACCGCAACAATTTAAATGCTTACACTTCATAATGAAGGTGCAGCGTTAATTACGGTAAACAATGTTTGTCGGCCAATCACAAAGCAACGTAATTAAGGGTTAGTTCCAATAGAATTAGAATCTATAGGTAAACTCTAGACCGAGCGTGGGCCCTCCTCTCTGACAGCTACAAAGAACTGGCGCTGACGGGCACCGTCGCTGTAATAACCACGCTTTGTGACCCAGCAACGGCGTTCGATTTAATTAGTGCTGTATAGGCTTCACACCTTGACGTCACAATCATAGGTTGTGGACATATAGCTGTGCTCAAGGTTAAGGCAGTTGTCCCGCTGCCTGCGAGGAAGCGACTAACTATCGGCTATTTTCTCGCTCAAAAAATGTATATTAGATATACATTCCGCGTAAACAAAAGAGATAGTTGATCACTAACTGTTCACACTGCCGGCGAGGACTCGCTCCACTGGTTTGTCGCTGGGCGACAAGAGCTATCAAAAATAATACTCGCTCAGCGATGCTCGTTTGGTGGTCAGAGCTCACGCCCGCTATATATATCTCCGCCCCGAGCGAGTGGTGCGAATAATCGCCCGTCGCACTTGGACACTCGCTGATAGCTCAGCGACAAAACTATCGGAACTACGAGTACACACTTACTGCTCGCCGCTCGCCAAGTCGTTTTCAGTTGCTAATTCTACTAGCTATTTGTTCATCGCCGGCGGTGGGACAACTGCCTAACTGCCATAACTGTGAAAGTAATGTAGCCTCAGCCGAGGCTACATTAGGCCGCGAAGCGACCTGCGACACATGAGCGATTAAAATGAATGCTCACGTATATGGCTACACCGTACATCAAATATTACTAGCGGTCTTTGATTTCTTTATGTGATTGGCACAACATTACTGTAATCACGGCATCGACTACATCAACATATCAGCAAAATTTAAGCGAACTTATTAGAAAATTTCTCACTTGCACGACTAGTTAAACAGTGCTACTAAATATGCATGTGGCTACATTATGCGTATAGTAAACCGCGATGGATGATTTGATAGCTTTGTGTACTGTAGCCACGTCATCGCCGAATATACGCGGGATTTTCGCTTATAATGTAGCCATACCATGTTTATCTCGTTTCGCTCTTCCAGTGGCATCGCAAATCGCTGCCTACTGTAGCCGCAGCCTAAGAGTTTATTGTAATGACACTACACCAACCCACTCAAAAAAGTTTACCAACGGGAATCTATAGCTCGGCCTACCCCATGTATGTTTATCCCCAACTCTCGCAGATCTTTGACTTTTTTTAACTGCGATGGTTTGCAAGTTGTTTTCACAAAATATACGTAGCTTACCTACTTTAACAGTCACAATATTATGTCACGGCAATTAAAAAGAGAAACTTTAATAGTTTTTATGGTACGGAACTCTCATTACGTGAGTCCGATTCACATTTAATCACGTTTTTACTAACAACATAAACAAATCTGTGGGATCTTAATAGTAGATTGTACAACTAAGGCATAAAAGCAGCTATTTTATCCACGCGAGCCGCAGGCGAGGGTGGATAGTTAAGTCGAGGGGTAAAATGGCTCGTTTATGCCTGAGTTATACACTCTGCTTTTCACTTCGATTGCGAGAAAATGAAACAGGCATAAAGTATACAGTACATAATTAATCAAAAATGTTGCATCCATAGCTAATTCCCGCCACCACAGATAATACCGCCACGAAAATTTTTAAGTTTTTTTTTTTTTTTAATTTTCAACATTTGTCATTCGACTTCGGTACTTCATACTGCCAAAAAATGAAAACGTTTCTTTGCCTTTTTAAATAATAAATGACAACTATTTTACCTGATTTTATTAAATTAACGATAGAAAACACGGAAGTGGTATAAATTAAAGAAAATGAAATAAATCACGAACTTTTAGAGCATGAGAAGTGAAAAACTATTTTTCACTTCTCATGCTCTAAAAGTCCGTCTTTATGTTGTGCTTAGGCGACATAAAATCGCTTTTTATGTTCTAGTGCATAAAGTAATTTTTTTTTCTGAGACTAAGGTAATCAGGCCCAACAGCCACACGCACAATAAAACTTCGCAGATTAAAGTCGTGATTTATTTCATTTTCTTTAATTTATATCACTTCCGTGTTTTCTATCGTTAATTTAATAAAATCCGGTAAAATAGTTGTCATTTATTATTTAAAAACGCAAAGAAACGTTTTTATGACTTGGCAATATGAAGTACCCAAATCGAATGACAAATGTTGAAATAAAAAAAAAAAACTTTTAAAAAGTTTCGTGGCGGTATTATCTGTGGTGGCGGGAATTAGCTATGCTTTGCAACATTTTTGATTAATTATGTACTGTGTATTTTATGCCTGTTTCATTTTCTCGCAATCGAAGTGAAAAGCAGAGTGTATAACTCAGGCATAAACGAGCCATTTTACCCCTCGACTTAACTATCCACCCTCGCCTGCGGCTCGCGTGGATATAAACGTCTCGGGGTAAAATAGCTAATTTTATGCCTTAGTTGTACAAACTACTATTTCATTCCTGTAGGTTCAATATAAATTAATGAAGTGGAGAAAATCAATACTGAAGCCCTCTCAATTGATTAGTACTCGTATTTAACAGAAATTACAGATGGTGAGCGCACTCACCTACCACACCTCACCTACCTACATTTACTGGTGTAAGTAATTGTATTTTTTTTTTATTAATCATCAGTTGCTCACGCGTGACAATCGAGAGTATACGTATTTATCTACTCTACATACTAAATACGGTTCTTGTTAAATAAGTGTCTATATTCCATTGATGAATTATAATTTAATACAAGAGTCGAAAGTAACATAAATAAATTTTATTGAATATTATGAATTGACTATGACAAATTATATTATTTTTTATTATTTTTCTGATTTTTATGTAATTTGGATAATTGTAATGATTTAAATGTAGATTGCATGCATGATGTTCTTATATATTTAGTTATTATAGAAATTCAGACACGATGTAAAAATTATTATTGAATAAATGAATTGAATTGAATTGAATAATAATGCTAAAATGTGCAAAGTGTGTACAACTGGTAACCAAAAAGGCTCCTGGATTGAAGTGCAGCAAATGTCAATAACACCCGACCAACTTAGTGTATCGTACGACACAGATTCAGTGGACTGTAAATGCAAATCATGCACGAGAAGTGGCAAACCTAAAAGACTATAATGTATTATCCCCGATATCGACGGTGACGAAAACACAGATACAGAGTCTGCTGCCCCGCACAATGGCATCCACACTGATTACACAATGAAACAAATATTACCAGACCTGCTCAGGGAAGTGAGTCAAGTTATCAAAGAAGAGCTGCAACGCACCCTGCAATTCTACTCTGATAAAATCGATGAGCATGAGGCTTAGATACAAAAATTCGAGAATCGGTGAAGGAATTGGAAAACCGTTGCACTGATTTACAAAATCATGACAAAAACCGAAATTAAATATGACATTCTGGAAAACAAGCACAATTATGCGACCAACTTGAAATGTGTGGCATAACCTCAAAGAGAATATAATATAGTTGTTGCATATACCCATCTGAGAAAGACAATAATCTCGGATGACGTCATAAAAGCCTTCAGAAAGATGAGAAACTCTTCAAATTTGGCGGGAAAGAAAGACTAAACTCCGATCACTGTAGCTTCGACAGGGAAACCGAGATATATGGATGCTGCCAAAAACATTACAATTTCTGCTGCTACGAGTAGCATGGGACAAGATAGATATCTATCTATCTAAAAAAAATCAAAGTATTTTATTGTAATTTAATAAACATTGTAGTAATCATCATTGTTTTTTTAAATATTCAAATGAACGGCTCGCCATCTCACAGATAAACCCTGAGAGGTTTCGTAGTCAAAGACTTTTCAGGAATTGGTATGTTCCAAGAAAAGCTAATTAAAAGTTTAAGAAATAATTATATCTATGTGGATAATAATATAATATCAGAGAGAAATTGTGGTTAGATAGTGTTATTTTCTGATACTCACAGGTTATGACGTAATACTGACGTAGTATGAGATTCGATTTATGTAAAAATAAAAAATTCTGGAACAAACATAAATGGGTATCCTTTAAAGTTTAGAAAGATTTTCTAAGAAGTCTGAAAAACAATCTTATCATGACCGTCTTCATTGATCAAACATTTCATGACGAATGAGACATTGAGGCATAAAAAGGAACTGTCTTACATTTTATGTATGCATTTTGTATGATAGACCACGTGGATGCAAATAAGCAATAAAATATCAACTTACAAAAAATGACGAATTGGCTTTTTTTACCGCGGCATTGTTATCAAATGTTAGATTTTTTTTAATATACGGCTAATCCATTTCATTTTTCTTGTTAACGTTGTATGAACCTAAATGAATTTTATAATAAGGTGTCATGTTCCTTAATTTACATTAATTGAGTGCCGGTCGGCGTCCTTTGTCAACTTTAAAGTATATTTTTTTGTTTTCGGTACAATAAAAGTTTATGTCACATAAATTGTTTTTGGAGTTGATAACGGCCATTCGACAATTTTTTCGGGGAATAATTTTGAAATAAACAAGTTAACTTAAGGTGAATGCGTAGTTGTAGCCCGCGAAATTCAATTTTTCTTACGTTTTTTGCAATTTTCAGGTCAGTGTCAGGTTGTATCTTGATCAAATATGATTCGCGACTATAAAAGGTACGTATTTACAGAATTATAATAATTAGAATCATTAATACATCCTTCTAAGTTAGATTTCTACCGTTAAGAACAAATCTCGTATGGAAAAGTGTTTATGGTAGAAATCTAACTTGAAGAGATATATTAATGATTCTAATGACTATAATTCTGTAAATACGTATCTATTATAGTCGCGAATCATATTTTGATCAAGATACAACCTGACACGGACCTGCAAATTGCAAAAAACGTAAGAAAATTTAAATTTCGCGGTCTACCACTTCACATTCACCTTAAGGCTTCTTGTTAGTAAATAATTAAGTTATCTCCGAGTCTTCTACAAAATATCGCTACCGGTCATCCTGAAAATTTGCATATACGTTGTCAGGAGTACAGAAACGGACAAAATTTGCATGCACGTTGTCAGGAGTACAGAAACGGAAATAGGGGTACCTTTCATCTCGAAAAAAAGTGCTGTTCCCGAGGAAAACAATAATAACGTTATTATGATAATAGATTGCTGCCCGCGATTTCGTTCGAAAAAGTGACTTTTATGTGCCTACTAGCTGCTGCTAGTAGGCACATAAAAGTCTTTTTTTTGAAAGTCAAAAGGAGAATGGATGAGACCGTACCCAGACACGAAGTTAGTAGCATTATGAACTACGTTGATTTTTGTTGCCCTCGAGGAGTATTTTAATTAATCCTAAGTCAACATGTCTGAAGTCACTTTGAGAAAAAAAAAGATATGACATGTGAGGAAATTAAATTGATTTAATAAAGAGAAAAATTTAACTTATCTTCTCAAAATTATTGACTTGCTAATGATGGACACTTTTTGAAATTCATGATTGAGCCTCTTTTTTTAACTTTGTTTGTAGATGTATTTTGTATACTTACACTAATTATATAAGAAGGTAAAAAAAATAAAATAAAGCAATGGCAAGTAAATTAATACGTTTATGCTCACTAGTTCCTTCGCGTAGTTCCTTTGAAGGAACTACTGATAGATACATGGTGAGCACATATTAACAAATATTTTAAAAGTAGACGATTTTCTTAATTTTTTTTACAAGTAATAATTTAGCGTGTGAGCTTAAGTAATCACAAACTTACAAATTATGTTTGATTACCAGTTTGATTACACTAGGAATATCCATACGCTCTTCACACATTCAAGCCAACATAATTAGATCGATGCACAGTCGTAGGTTTCTAGACCGTCAGACTACTTCGTAGTTGCGTACTAACTCGTTCCTATTTGACTGACGGGAAATTCAATAAAATGTTCGAGTACCCTTCAAGAGTATTTTGTAGTTTTTGAAAATATAACTTTGGAGGCAGAGTGCAGAGGGAGTCGTAATTAGATTATTTTGAAAACCCTGAGTGTTGTGATGCGATTTTAAATAAACAGTGGAGGTTTCCACTTGTCAATATTTACTGAATAAGTACCTTGATCAATTGTTGAAAAGACTTGATTGAGTTGTTTTTCTTACGTACGTAATGGGTTTTCAATCATTTCTCTCATTATTTCTTGAATGCTTCGTATAATTTTACTTAAGTACGTACTTAACTACTTAATTTCTGCAATCAATGTCTTCTGTTATTTGATTTTGTAAAACCAATATACTGAAAATGGCTGTGATTTTCAAAATGATCACTCAGTGATTTGGTGTTTCCGATGACGAAATTTGTACTACAGCAATTCTGATTTTGATTCTGCGTTTATCCTTTACTAGTCTTTAGACTTGCGAAGAAGAAATGGGGAATATTATTATTAGACATTTAAAACTGGTGACGTGCTCACCGTGAAACTAAGGGCAGTATCCACTGTAGTACGAAACTATTTTGACAGGCCTGATGGTCTAGTGGTTAGTGACCCTGACTGCTATGCCGGAGGTCGTGGGTTCGATTCCCACCCAGGACAAATGTTTGTGTGATGAGCACGATCATTTGTTCTGTGTCTGGGTGTAATTTATCTATAATATGTATGTATTTAGAAATAAATAAGTATGTTTATCAGTTGTCTAGTACCCATAACACAAGCTCTGCTTAGCTTCGGACTAGATGGCGTTGTGTGATAGTTGTGAATATTATTATTTATTTATTTAGTTACCTGTAGACCGTGTTGTGTTTACCACAAAACCTACGGGCAATATGCAACAACACAAGTTCAACACTATTTGCCTACTCAAACATTCACGGCACGAAGCGACATCCATAGGGTGTGGACTACGCACCAAATTGTAAATTAGTCTATCGTTTGAATATGTGCGTGGTACAAACAAGCACATTCATTTAGTGCCGCTCGGGATCAGACGCCAAAAAAAAAATAAAACCAACTGGAATATTGATTTTTTGTAAAACTTTTTCGGAAGCGTTTGTGTACTGTTTAACCACGACGGTACGGAGACGGTATATGCGTTTGGGGTGAGAGGATGTGTGTTTGTTTGTTTGTGTAAACCCATGATGTTGCCATTTATCTCCAAAACTAGGTACTAGTCCGATTTTGATGCGGTTTTCAGTGATGGGCTCGGATTTGATTTGCGCTTGTTCTTAGATAGGTGTTCCGGTGACAACTCACGTTGCTCGACGCCTATCTAAAGGATTGGCCAGATGTAGCAAGAGACAGGAGAACATGGAAAGACGGAAGAGAGGCCTGAGGCCTTTGCCCTGCAGTGAGACATAACAGGTTCATAATAATAAATAATAAAAACGATTTTGTGTATAAAATAAAAAAAAATTTAAAAAACCCACGACTGTTAAATGTAATTGGAAAAGGATAAAATAATTCAAAATCTCATGCCTTAAAAAATGTATGTAACGAGACTAAAACAGATAAATTCATATGGCGAATTCAGAAGGTGTTCTACAGAACGGTCCCCCGAGTTCCATATGAATTTATCTGTTGTAGTCTCGTTATATAAATTCTTTAAGTCAAGGGTTTTTAAATTATTTTATCCTTTTCCAATTACATTTAACCGTCGCGGGATTTTCAAAATTATTAATTTTGATTTTTTTTATTTCGATAGGTATCAGAATTTATTGGTTAGTTCCAAAATACTCTTATACATCAGTATTGCCAGTGTTTTCATATAATTGACGTATTGTCGTCTCCACATCTTGTATAAAGTGATGGTCGATCAATGAGGGCTTCGGATTTGGAGGTTTTTGGTTTAGAATCATGTGTGAAAGCGCCTTACTTAGCTCCGGCGTTCTAAGATGGTGCTACTGTTGGTAGCAATTGAAAAAGATGGTCCGATTGTTTAATGCAGGGTGGGGATTAAATTGATAGATTTAATTGTCGACGCGCAAAGTATAACCTTGAATTCAGGCGCTTTTAGCAGTCGGTTATAAAAAAAAAGACGGGTTGCACTCCAGGAGTGCCGGCAGAAGTGAAAACTTGAATATTAACGTTGAAATAAATCAAATATTAATTGAATTAATATAACTCATTTTTTTTTTCACTATCTCTGCGTCACTTTTTTCATGAATAGATGCACTTTGTTCAATTTCCATATTTTAAACACTTTATATACACGAATTTTACGAATACACAGCAGTGTGGCTACTACACAGAACGGTCGAGCCATCAGCTGTCCATCCATCCATCCACATCCACATCCACATCCACATCCACATGCACATCCACATCCACATCCACATCCATCCATCCATCCATAGAAAGAGCCGCCGCCGTAGAAAGAGAGGGGGATACTTACCTAGTAGTTAGGAGTAGTAGTTCTCCTCTGTGTAGTCTCTCCTGACGGTCACGTATCCTGACGCGATGTCCTGACGCGAGTTTAACATTTTTTACCCATTACAAAAAAGTGTGCAACGCCGCTAAAGAAGTTTTCACTTCAAAAAAACTGCTGTTTCATAGAATAGTTCAATACCGACGTGGTCAAAATGTATGGAACAGTATTTTTTTTTTATATATAACCCAGACAAAATTTCAACGCTGTGTGATTTACTGAATCCATTGTAACAGCTTGCGCGTCATTGTCCCTGCCACCCTGAGGAATGAATTATATAAAATAGGAGGTTAAAGCTTCCATGAACGAGTACAGTCACGAGCATAAGTATGCATACACTTGGCTTTATTAAAAGGCGATTTTCTCTTTTATTTTTGAATGAAATTTTATGTTATTACGAACATAATATTTTCGAGCCGATTTATGTAAAATGTCGTATTTCAACGTTGCATTTGTTATTTCACGAAAAAATTGCAATTGAAAGTTGCCAAGTGTTGACATATTAGTGCTCGTGACTGTATATAGGTACAGTCAACAAAAGAGATAAGTATGCAGGATCGTCGGATATACTTGAAGTTTAGTAAGAAACCAATAGATGTTCTCGAATATTTAATTTTATTTATAGAAAACAAACAGCTCATTTATCAAATTAAATTCCAGTCGACAACATCCATCGGTTTCTGCATACTTATCTTTTTTATTGACTGTGCATTCAACTTTGAATTAGAATTAAAACAACTCTGTAATTGCATAAAAATCATCTCGGTTGATTTGTTATTGCAGGTGGACAATTTAATTTGCTCAGCTTTCGAGTTCCAGGCATTCAACTGCATAGAAAACTAATCATCCAAGGCTTTCGCAATGAATCCTTACGATTTTCCCTTCAATCAACTGAAACTCTTGCGAAACTGTTTTAATTCCAGTTCTTTCGCAAGTCCTTATTACAAAAGTATAATTTATACTTTAGTAAAAGTTCAACGCACTAAAACAAAAGCTGCCAGCTAAGAAACCGTAAAAGAAAGTCGTGCCAGACGGCCTGGCGACTACAGAACTCACGTGGCCTACTAGTATCAACCAAGGCAACGCCAGCATTGGGAACAGAAGTCACGCTCTGAACGGTTTCGAAATATTATTGTTTTTTAACCGACTTCTAAAAAAGGAGGAGGTTCTCAATTCGAATGTTTGTATTTTTTTTATGTTTGTTCGCGCATAACTCCGTCGTTTGCCAACCGATTTGAAAAATTATTTTTTTGTTGGAAAGGGTATACTTCCCAAATGGTCCCATGAAATTTTTATTGAAATCGGACAAGCGGTTTTTGAAAAATCAACAAAAATCTAAAAATTTATCTACATTGTCTACATTAACGATCTTTTTGTTTACTTTTTGTGGGGTAGGTACAACTAAAAAGTGAAAAATATAAACTTTTTTACAAAAAAATACAACCGACTTCAAAAAAACACTACAAAGTGATAAATAACTTTAATTTCGGAAGTCGGTGTCAAAAAACGAAAATGCGGAATCAACGACACCGACTTCCGAAATTAAAGTTATTTATCACTTTGTAGTGTTTTTTTGAAGTCGGTTGTATTTTTTTGTAAAAAAGTTTTTGGCATTTGAAACGTAAAGCGGAGTCAGGATTGTACCGTTGCTCACGAAATGTTACACGGTCTTCGAAAAAACTTGACTACCCTGCACTAGTTCGGTTGAGTGAACTTAAGTTTTACGTAAAAAATCACGATATTTGTGAATGTGTTCTTCACGGTTTCTAGCGATGCGACTTGAGTCCAGAGACATGCACGCGGGTTAAGTACCTGTTTCTCACTTTTTCGCGGTGACTTATGGCATGCTCTATAAGTAAAACTTCTTTCGTTTCGCTTGAGCATGGCCAGACGTTTCTAGAAGCCGCGTGGGTGACCCTCCTTGGATTTAAATCTACCTATGCGGTGCGTAACCTCCTTAACCCATACAAATGCGAAATTCTCTTTTTTTTAACCGACTTCAAAAATGAGGAGGTTCTCAATTCGACTGTATTTTTTTTGTATGTTTGTTACGCGATATCTCCGGCACTTGTAAATCGATTTCGAAAATTATTTTGTAATGGGTAGGGTATGCCTCAGGGGTGGTCAGCCTTCACTTTTAAGGGGCTGGCGAAGCATGTGTAGTTCATACAAACGTAATACCAACATAATTTTATTTGTAAATCAAACATATTCGTAAGTATGTGTATTTATTCCGATTGGATTACAGAATATCTAAGTTCCCAAATATATATTTTGAAAGGAAACTGATATAGACGAGATATGAGGAATTTCAAATTTCTATTCTTAGAAAACTTATTTTTCTCATAACTCGTCTGTCAGTGTCCATTCAAAATAGTCTTTAAAAAAATCAACGTGCACTTTTACTAACAATAAGTAACATCATAGTAAGTAGCTATCAAAACGAAGCTACACACGTTACGGCACAAACGTTTTACCACTCAAACTCTAATATTGACACCCAGGTCAATTACTTGAAACTGTATCGTCAATCAATCAGCTAAACAAACATTTAATCAAATAATAAAAGCCAGTTT
Organism: Amphipoea lucens; assembly: GCA_947508005.1. Lineage (NCBI taxonomy): Eukaryota > Metazoa > Arthropoda > Insecta > Lepidoptera > Noctuidae > Amphipoea > Amphipoea lucens. The sequence goes on from OX382355.1 coordinate 5,883,076, forward strand.
TTTGTAAATTGAATTATTTGTTTATGCTTTTATTTACCCACACTTTTCAATTGCAACGTACAACCGCGGATCGAAAAAGTAAGGCCATTTGAAATACATGTCACCTGTTAAAATTTTCATGGCATTTATTTGTTTGGAATACCAAATACTTTATTTATTTATTTATTTATTTAATACTTCAAGCACATAAATGTACAGAGGCGGACTTAATGCCATAGGCATTTTCTACCAGTCAACCTTTGGGTGATGCAGAGACAAACAGTGGTAGGTGCAATCATGAAAATTAAGGAATAAATATTTTAAATATAATGATACGCATAAACCTATAAAAACTATGAATATAATATATAACTAATTATATATAAATATAAGCACAAATATATATACATAAATACATGAATATACTTACTAACTAACTAAAAAGAAATAAGACAATGAGAAAATATTACCGTTGTGATGATACTGCCAGCTTCTTGCGAATATGCTCGCGAACCTTAACTTTAAAGGATAATCGGTTGGTTGCCATCCTGATCTCCTGAGGGAGCGCATTCCACAGAGAGATAGATTGAACGAAGAAGGAAGAGTGAATGAAGTCTGTGCGGTGAGTGGGACATTGAAGAAGACGATTGTGTGATGAGCGTAGATTTCTATTGTGGTTGGCGCAAATGTACTGAAAATGGGGGGCTAGATAACCAGGGGAAGACGGAGAATCAAGAAATGAGAACAAGGTTGTCAGCGCCCTTAGTTCTCTACGTTGGCGTATGGGCAACCACTTTAGAAGCGACCGATGCGCAGAAACATGATCATATTTACGCAGATTGAAAACGAATCGAATGCAGTTATTGAGAAGACGGTCAAGTTTGTTGAGGAGATCTGCATTCAGGTCATAGTAGCACACATCACCATAATCGATGATAGGGAAAATAAGGGACTGCACAAGCATTGTCTTCGTACTTGATGGTAATAAATTTTTCAAACGGTACAGAGCCCGCAGCGTTCCAGTAACCTTCTGGCTCACCCTAGCGACTTGAGTCCGCCAGTTCAGGATACAATCAATGTGCAAGCCTAGGTCCTTCACGTCAGTACCAAAAGGAACGATCGTACCATTGAAGAGAACTGGTGGCAAGGTTCTACCATCTACTTTGCTAATACTACGAGAGCTACCAATGATGATCGCCTGACACTTTAATTCATACTTACCTATCGGAAAAATAAAAAAAGGTCCCTAGTGCGCATAAAATTGAAATAAAAGTGATTTTCAGTTCTCATGCTCTAAAAGTTCGCCTTTTTATTGTGTGTAGGCGACATACTCGTATAGTCGCTTTTTATGTTCTTGTGCATAAGTTACCTAATTTTTTTTCTAAGACTAAGATAATCAGGCCCAATAGCCACACACCCACAATAAAACGTCGCAGATTAATGTCGTTATTTTATTTCATTTGCTTTAATATATATCACTTCCGTGTTTTCTATCGTTAATTTAATAAATCTAGATAAAATAGTTGTCATTTATTATTTAAAAACGCAAAGAAAAATTTTTATAACTTGACAGTATGAAGTAAGTACCCAAGTCGAATGATACGATCATGTAGAAAACTAAAAAAAAGTTTTATGGCGGGAATTAAAATATTCTCTTTTTCAATTTTGCAACATTTTTGAACAGTGAATATACTGTTATATACTTTATGCCTGTTTCATTTACTCGCAATCAAAGTAAAAAGCAGAGTACTTAACTCGGGCATAAACGAGTCATTTTACCCCTCGACTTAACTAATCTATTATTACCTTTTATTTTTTGCCTGTACCTATATGTCAGCACCACATACAGCTAATGTCAGTTATTTATATAACTGACATTAGTTTTTATTCAAAAAACCTTTGTTATCAAAGGTTTTTTTTAATGCTAGTCTATGATTTTAAATCGTATTGAATGTTCCTGTAAACCATTTTGCTTCATAAATATAAATTTATACGTAGATTTCAGTGTAATTTAAACCCAATAAATGCGCTATATTGGGTGTCACCATGCGTTAGATTAAAATAAATACAATTTATTGTGGAATTTCCGCGGTAGAACTATTTCCGTTTGCATAAGTCAATTTGTAGGTTTTTTTTTAAGTTGACACATTCTTCATGTCGTGGTTTTGTCCATTCCTGAAGTGCTTTTATTTGAGTTTAGCTTAAGTGTGCTTAAGATTGAATACTTCTTATGTTAATTAGTTTTAGAAAACCTAATATCCTCTCTTAATTAAGCAGTTACTTAAATCGTTCTCCTAAGCAGAAAGATGAAAACTTTTAAAGAAAGGTTCGATGTAAATAAGTAGAGAAGAATGGGGCAATATCCTCCAGGCGGTACGAGGACTAAAACACGGTGACTTGATTATAGTGGACTGTATTATAAGATTCAACAATGAGAAAACAAACGATAAACAATTATTTGAATCCGGCTCGAAGGACCATAAAGAAGAATGGGGTTATATCCTCCAGGTGGTACAAGGACTAAAAACACAGTGTTTGATTATAGTGGACTGTATTATAAGATTCAAAAATGAGAAAACAAACGGTAAACAATGATGTGAAATAGTGAGAAAGAAATAATTATGCAATCGCTCAGTAGTGTGGACGATGACGCAGTGCTGTGGCGGCCGGTGCGCGCCCGCACGTCGAGCGCCCCCTCCGCGACCGCAGCTCCCCGCCCGCGGTCGCCCGGCGCTATACATTTCAAGCTTTTGCTGTCGCATTCCATACACAGGGTGAAATTTCAATCACCATTTTCCTCTTAAGGGGTCATTGTACTCATCATTATGAACAACTTTTACTACGGGACCAAATCAAAAATCGTCAAAAAAAATCAGCTACATTTATGTTCGCATAACTCGTCAAAATGTAGGGAACAGCTGATTTTTTTTCGCGATTTCATGTTTGGTCCCATAGTAAAAGTTGTTCATAATGATGAGAAAATGACCCCTTAAGAGGAAAACGGTGATTAAAATTTCACCCTGTATAGACGACGTAAGAGAACAGTGTATAAAAACGGTTTAGCAACGAGTTTCTGTAGCCGTAGGAACAATTATTGCTTACTTGTATTCTGTAGTAACGAAAGAAGTATTTAAAGTAGAGAAAATAAATACAAATGGACTGAAAAAGTAGATGAAAAATACACTGGAATACAGAAACTCGAACAGTCAACTCGGTCGCGCATTTCATTTTTATTTAGGTATACAATAGATTTACAAATAAATAAATGGATTTTGTGAAATGCAAGCACAATATGCATCGTATTTTTAATGCAAAGACGCCAGCACATCAAGCTACCCGAAACTGTAAAATTTTCCCAATCAACTTTGAACCTTATGCTTTAGCGATAAAGTAGAAAATCTATTAAAGAAATTTGACAGATTGCAGTAGCTTTATGTGCTGGCATCTGTACCTACTATTATCATGTACAGTGTACACAATACAAACCTTTATTGTATATTTATTTAAAGTATTATTCTTATTTCATGTAGTATAACCAAAATAGATATCGTAGGTTTGAGCAATATAAAACAGCGTAGTTTTACGCCATAAAGTAAAACAATCAAACTATTTAATTTTCAATAACATGATTTATAAACCATCTTGTTTTTACTTACCCCATTGCTTAGAAAAGCTCACTAAATCTCAGATTATTAATACATTGGACAAACGAGAAAACAGTTAACAACACGAGTGCAGTTTCCTGATAAAAAAGTCTTTGGAATCCGTGTGCAAACTACACGTTTGGAAGTGAAGTTAACACCCGACGGGTGGGTGTTAACTTCACTTCCAAACGTGTAGTTTTCCTCTCCTCTTACTTACTATCTACTACATAGAATCCTTAGTGAGCCGAAGACGAACTTCATAAATTAAAATTATATTAAATTAAGACGTTAAAGTGCTTAGCTGCCCACTTACATACCCAATAAAGAACCTTTGGCAGAATTATTTGAATCTCTAAAAATGCAATTTGAATTTAAGTACCTACTAATTAAAATTTAATGAGAATAAAAAGCCACGCAAGTAGGGGAGAGTTGTAACATTTTTTCCTTTTTTCGATGGCGTGACTAAACTATAGAGTATTTTAATTGAAAAGGGCTTTTAAATGAGTAATCATATATTTGAAAATATATTCTTCCAATATTTTTTTCCTGAATCTATAATTAATTTGCATTTATAGCACTTTTTGTGGAAAGAGTCGCTTGTTACTACCTACTACTTACCACGTTTTTGTAACTAGTGTAGGGCAAGTAGTAACGTCATGTTAAAACAACAGGTTTCATTATTTATTTAAGGCTTGTATTATAAAATCAACGAACAAATAATAAGAAAATTGTATTTCTTACGAACTAATGAGGTGAATTTTTGTCGTTTTCTTTAACAACAATAGTCGTATTTTGACTCGCATAGCATATACTTAGGTTAATTAAACTTATTAATAAACTCAATCATCAGTGAAAACATTTTTTACAATTTGCACTTATAATCGACATATAACAATTTTTTTAATAAAAAATTATTTATATTTTTCTATTTACTTCACTATCACAGTTGCAATTTTGTTACAACTAGCCCCAAACCGAAATTACTAACATTTCTATTTACAAAAAAAAATGATTTGCTTGGGTTATGTGAAAGTACTATCATACGATAGTTTAATAAATGCATAACAGAAATTAATAGAAACATTTTTCAATTAGACTCTGTATGATCTTGAATTCAAAATGTAACGAACTAATATTTTTTAGGTTATCTGGCAAAAAACAGTACTCCTGCTGACAACCGGTCACGGCGCCCTCCCGTGCTGTACTGGCTGCGCTTACGTCGTAGGCCGTATCCTAAAAAGCATACAAAATATTTGAAACCTGCTGAGTTATTAAGCTGTTACTATTTACCCCCGTAACAACAAGCCCCTCTCTCCCCTACCATCAGATATCGTACATATCGAAGTAAAACTGACAATATGACGAATACATAAATCAAATTAAAAAATTAAAATAATAAATGAAATAAAATTACCTTCTCCATAGCCTTAAAACCTAAAAGAAACCCTACAAAAAGCTGCAATTTTAAATACATGTCGCATTGTCAGAAATTTCATGCAAATAGGTGAAAACGAAATAAGTCTTTATCATAACACATTTTTAACATTTACACACCACACGCTCCATGTGGCTTCGGACCGTAAATGTTGCGTTGCAATAACCAGCCAAAGAGCTGAGAAGAGAGAACACTAAAAATATAAAATAATTATTATAATAATTTATTTTTTATTAATATGGACATCAAAGTTAAAAGCCGGGATCATTCAATTAACGTAGTGGTTTTATCCATATTTAAAACCTCGCCTCGGTGCAAACACCATCACGAAGGGCTTATTGGAAAATGCAGATGAGTAATTTTTCATTTACACTAGTTTCTGCCTGCGACGTCGTCCGCGTGAGATTTCTCGTTTTATAGTTGTAATTTTTAATCGGTTAAAAAAAAATCATCTGTTCCATACATTTTAACCGTGTAAAATAACCTACGAAAAGTTTAAACTACTAAACTATACATTTTTCAAATATGGTAATAATTTGCTCGTCGATATATCGTGTAAATCTTATGACACTTAGCAATAATGTAGCTTCTTAGTATCGATTCGTCGGCCATCAATTACCTGATCATATATGAAGGGACCAGGGGAAGAACCCCTTTTGTCACCTAATAAAAAAACTGAGATATTACTAATCAAAAGATCTTAATAAAATAGTGTAATTTATACCCAAGGCACTTTAACTGTAATAGGTATAGGAATAGGTATAGGGGGTGGGGGTCCAGACATTGTATGTTTTTCCCTGTATCGATATTTTAAAAGCATGAAAGCTCGGAGACTATGGATGTAATGCCCTGTTGTTTTTGACAGAACATAGCGACAGGTATAGTCATTCAGACTACATTGCCAGTTGAAAAAAATTAAAAATGTGACAAAAGTTGTTCTTTCCCTGATCCTTTCATATATTATATAATAATATGAGAATATTTTGTACCACTAGGTACCATATACTGGTACCGGTACAAAATATTCTCAAATTTTACTGTTTTCCGCGGTCGTTACCTATTCCAAGTAAGTAATTTACACGGATTCACAGTCACACAAGAGAAAATTAGTTGCTTCGTTCACAATCACGTTCTACCGTTGAACGAATTTTAAAGCACAATTATATTTAAGCTTTTAGCCCTATCAACAGTTTCAATACCGAATTTTTAGTTTTTTTTTTTTATGAGTTTATTGTACTCGTTTAAACTAATTTTACTCCACAAACAACTTCGATAGTATTTTTCTTTTAAACTATCCCAAATATTATATAATGGATGGAGTAAAATTACTTTTTAACGTTTTAAAAATGGGGACGTTAAAGAACTGATAGTAATCAGTAGGTACTTCAAGAGGAATGAATTATGTAACAATTACTTATAAGACAAGAAGACAGCAATCCGACAAAATAAAAGGAGCATAACACTTAGTTTATTTCAGTAAGGTGGTCGCGAAACAATCTCATTATTTTTCCTTATATCACATAACGTAACCGCTGAACACAAGTTTCTGAAAAGGATATGAGCACATGTGGAGCACCATTAAACCGTTTACCAGGAAAACAGAAGTTTGTAAGAGCCCTGCCGTAATGTTATGAAAATACGAGTTTCTACACAACACGCGAGAAAACATAGCTACCTCAGAATAAAATTATATTGACGTGGAAAAGCATAATTTTCATAACCAACCAACATTAATCTTACTCTAAAAGCAAAACAAACTCGTTTCGGCTTTAAATGAAGCACTATTTAAACTCGACTATTGTGAGTAAGGTCGACTGTGAAATGCCTATGTTCTAATTTATTCAGGGCAGAGGCAAGTCCAGTGGTCAGGTCGTCAGAAAGGGGTTTACCTCGCAAAAGGTCGGGTAGTGCTGAATTTTGTGTTATGTTTAAAGGTTCTAATGTGAATTTTAAATATTCTGCCTTTAATGAATTCCGCTTACTCCGCGCTGAAAATGAATCTGTATAAAATAACAGTTTGTCCACGAGTTTTTTAAATAAAGTTTATACACTTTTCTGATACCTAGTGCTATGTTCGCATTTAAAATTGAGAAGTGTACTGACAAAGGGTTTCTTGTAAATCCTAAGAATCCACTTAGTGAACTTCACAGTATAGTAAAACATCTTTTTCATGATTTTCGTATCTTTGCCTCTCATCTTAAACTATTATTTTAGAAATTCACAAATTCAAAATATGACTGCAAGGTAAGGTTAGCTAAGCGTCACGAGAAAGACGTAAAATGTAAAATCTTAAACAGTGAATATTTTCCTACACTGTGAGATCAATAGTGGAGAGTTCCGTGTCTGCATCTGAATAAATGAAAATCCTTTGTCTTCCTGTTTTAGCCCCGAGCTTTAAAAACCGGTAGTGAGTTCATGGACTCACTGTGTGTTTTAAATGTCATCTAAAAAAGACAAATAATTCAAACAAAAGCCCCCGGAGATAACTACGCGCACTTCGACGGGACAATCTCGATAATTTTGCGTAAACGTTTTCTGTTGAGTTTATTATGAAAACGTTCGAGACAAAATCTTGGGAAAATTAATATTCCGTCCCTCCTGTTTTCGTTAAAACTTACATTGTCTCGTAATCAGATTACGGCATAACTTTAAGGATCTAGAAAACCATCCGCCAAATATCTTAATTAAGAGGATCTTTCATGGATGGAACGGGTATCGGTTGGGGCGACCGGGGCAACCACGGCGGATTCTTGCCCCCGCGCCCCTCAATGTGGCAAAACTTGTAATGGCATCTAACTTAAACATAAGTTTTTTGATAAGTCAGTGTTTAAACGATAGGGCGGAGGGGAGGGGAGTTACAGGTTGCCCGGGTGTGAGGGGAGATTCGTAGTGACGGCATACCGCGCGTTTGTCGATGTGTTCGAAAATATTTAGTAATTTATTTTTTGTTCAACTTTTTAGCATTTTTTATATTATAGACATTGCCATGCGAAATAGTGATGTGATATGATAGTAAATCTTCTAAAATCATGATTAAATACATTTTTGAAGTGTGATTCTGTTATAAGCCTGTTTGTTATCTAATTCGTAAACATGATACATTACTGAAATTACTTTACCATTTAAAGAAACATAACTTAGAAAAATAAATAATTTTATCACATTACTTAGTCCTAAAATTACAGAAAATTCATGAACGCTTGCTTATAGTGTAATAGTTACATATCTACCCTTTAACATTTTTTCCTCAGCTCCTGTAATGAATTAATAAATAAAATGTGTTTTTTATGACATGCCTCTATCGGACTCAGTAATTATAATCCCATAGAATTGAAATCAGATCAAAATTCAATAATAAAAAACAAAACGTGCAATTTAAATAAATTGTTATCGATATCGGCACGCTCTGTTTCCCCTTCACTAAGAAGCAACAGGGTGCTGGACGCCTGCGCGTATCTCCCCGGCAAGGATAAATAGGCTCGCAGGCATGGTCGGCCCTCAGATTCAAGTTTGGAGCCAGCGAGTTGGGTCGGAACTCCCACCTCGCTCCCGCGTTCCTCGTTCGTAGTAATGTGCTTCCCACCTGCATAAGGGAATAGTTTTTTGTGAAGTGACTGATATTTTCTGTGATGAAAACTTTTTACATTATGACTTTGGTGCCTGCTGCTGGTGAATGAGAGGGCGTTCGAAAGGTAAGTTTTAATTTTAAGGCTTTTTAAAATTATTTATTGCATTATTTAATTTTTTTAAATTTTACTTAGCTCTTTTTTTAATTGCTAATTATTTTGCTGTTTTAATATTGTATAAAGTCCTGTATTATTATTTTGCTGTTTTAAAATTGAATAATGTATTTTATTATAATTTTTAGGTCTAAGGCTTTGCAGATTTTCATACAACTAAATAAATCTGCAAATGAACACTTTAATGATCTCTTTGATTTCATTGTAAATTTTATTGTAGGTATAATTTAGCTTAAGTTCTGATTTTTTGTAAGTTTTGGAATTGTTAATAATGTCCTTAGACTTATTTTTTTGGATTTTTTTATGATTTGTAATAGTTACATTTTTACTTAAATTAATTTTAAGTTACGATTAAGCTTCACTTTAAGTTTTTACTGGATGAATATGCAACAATATGCAGCAAAATTTTCGACGGCTTTAAAACGTGCATCGCAACGACGACAATTATTTTAATTTTTGCTATCGGACATTTCAATAAAATAATATTCGTATGAACATTTAAATATGGACGTGTTTGGAATACAAATACCAGTAAAAATTGCCGGAAAATTGCAGGAAAATTTGTTGCGGCCGGCAACTGAACTGATATTATAACAATGACCCGGCCGGAAAACGTACTGAGATAACAATTAATTTCAATCACTATTTTTTCCTTTGAAGAAATAAAGTGAACAATCAGCCATTTAAACATCCAAAGATTAAAGTTCAATTTTTATTGGCGTCAAAAAACCAGCGGAGAATTTATAGACAAATATTCTGTTCACCAGAAAAAATGAGAAATTTTAAAGTCCACAAAATATTTTTAACCGCGGTATTTTTTAGCTTCAGCGTAATAAAATCATATCAAAATTCAATTAGGTTGATCGCAAACTTCCGAATCAGCAATGCAAATTAGGGAAATGAGATGTTGATACAATTTTAATATGCAAATTAAATAACCAAACAGAACTAATGTATGGGAGGGTAATATTTAAATTCATTGGTACATGTATTATGATATCGAGTAGAATAAATATCTACTTTGTTTAATTTCAATTGTTGATTTCACTAAAATAAATTTTGTTTCAAATGAATGCCGCTGTGCTTTGATTTCATAGAAAAATTTAAGATTCGTAAATTTAAAAAGTAAAAGAGAGAAATGGAACGGTAAAATGTAAAAATTTGATATACCTACTTATAGTTTTTTTTTTTATCTTCAGCTTAGCTAGCTTTACTTACTTCGATTCCAAAACGATGCCAACTTCATTTGAAAAACCATTTTATGGTGTTGCATATTCATTAAGCTAGTCAACAATTTAGTTATAAGTAATAGGAAGAACGAGAATTATGGAGAAGTTGCTGAACATGGCGGAGAAGAAAAGCGAGAAACGAATTTATAATTTTAAGATTTTTACTTCCAATGACTTCGTTGGCCAATCTTACTTTTACGGCACCGCATTATTATCACCATTTCTTTTCAATACAATATGATTAATAATTTTTCAAAGTGACCTTATACTTTATTCGAAAGCTACGGGAAATGGGAAAATTGAGAAAAATTTCAAGCTAATAGCTACTATAAAAATTTAAAGTCCGGGATCGGCACCATAAGAGAGCCTAAATTAGGCATAGAATGGTTTCCTTTCTATCTAAGAGCAAATGAAGAGATGAAATGTTGCGATGAATCACAACTTCCTTCTTTGGATAACATAAAATATATCATAAAATTCAACAATTTTTTAAAAAAGATATACCGGCTAATATCGTATTTCAAATCATTACTTAACTAACGAAATTGAATAATCTTTGGGATGCATATAGAAGCCTCCTCGTGTAGCGCAGTTACTTAACTAAACCAGGCACTTGGCGCATCCTGGACAGTCACACCGAACACCTTATATGTGTTTCGTCGATGCGTGGGAGTTCCAGTGCCTTAGGCATCTTTTGGGCCCACTCGTTCCATCATAGACCTCATCCATCGCTTTCCAGGCGTGACCGAGGTCAAGAACGGGCCCATTCAGCAAGCAAAAAAAAATCGACAAGGAAATACCTACTAATATTTTTTCTCTAAAAAAAGGGTAAACTGTAATAAGGTTCATTTGAATTTCCCGAGACTACAAAACATATGACGTTAAATTTACAGTATTTAATGTTATTTTTATTTACTCTAAGTCTCAAAAGAAATATAATTCTGACTTAAAAAAATATTTCTTGGAAAAAACTTAGCACGACCATTTCTAAATAAAATTTAGTTAAAAAAACCACAAAGCGAAAACAGTTTAAGTCCGATGTAATGAAAACGTAAAATCAATGAGCAATCGTAAAAATTAAAAAGTCCAAGTATAGATTTGAAAAGAGTGTGAGCACAGACTTGAAATAAAATTTATGAAAAATGGCTGTAAAAACTTGGCCGTTGAAGACTGAGCACCTGTTTCAAAGCCATAGGTGCCATTAGCAATGTACCGTACGTGTGTTGGGCATTCATTGCTCGATTATTACTTTTTCTACACCAACGTTCCTTTGATAACGTGTATTGAAAGTAAAAATGTAATCCATGGTATTTTAATGTAAAAAACGTTAAGGAAAAAAACGAAACGGACCAATGATACGTACGACGTTTGAAATTAATTTTCAATCAAAATGGAACCGTACCTACCGCTTTTACATTTTTGCGGATTTTCATTTCACATATGGAGAAGAAAAAAATATTTTATTTGACCCAGAAGCTTTGTGCGACAAATAAAGCAAATTTTCTTACTGGTGTATTACAAATTTATAATTCAAAGACTTGCATTCAATATTCGTCAATAAAACAAGTTGGGTTACTTTCACCATTATTAAATCAATAACGGCGGAACCGATTTTTATAATCTTTGATTTGACCCTAATAGTAGAATAACTATAAAAACCTGGATAAAAATCACGAAAAAAAAATGTAAATAATTAATTTTCTCATACATTTAGGTGGTATGAAGTTCGCAGGGTCAGCAAGTTAGATATGAAAAAAACAGCAAAAATCCAAACCAAGTTTAATAGAAAATACGTATACATCCCTTGCAATGGCAGATATTAAGTCATATTACCGATTAGGTAATTATATCAAAAAATCCTAAGAGAGTATTTAGGTAATAGGTAATACGGGCTGGTGTCCGCAACTCCACGTCAATGCGCGTATTTTGTAAAATAAAATATCACAAAAAATAAATACGTAATCTAAATTTCAGTTTAGTTATCCGGATAAAATGGCCCATAATTTTATTATTAATGTTAAAACCTTTGAAGTTAAAAGCCCCTCGCCCTTCTGGGCCCCAGAGAATTGGGTACCTAAGTAGAGGTGTGCTTTTTGTACTTCGGCTGTTAGCCGATGGCTGTTTAAGCTTTTGTGTTAGGGATTAGGCCTGCAAGTGTCATTTTTCCCTAAAGGTTCATTAGAACCAGCGTCAGACAGCATCTGTCTGGCATTAATGCTGAAATGAACCTTTTTGGCGCAGTCGTGAGGCACACGCTATTATTATTTAAAACATTTTTTTTTGTTTTGTATATTTGTATTTTGTGTTTCACGAACCGAGTCCAAATAATTTTTTTCTTTCTTTAAGTGTAAGTACCCTTAATATTATAGCTTAGAGACATTGCATGTCTGGCCAGACATGAAGATACTCGTAGGATACCAAGGTCGGCCATTTAATTCAAGGCAAATAATAAAACATAATTACAATTAAAAAGAAAATTAAAACTGACTGCGTGGTTAGTCTGGTGGTTGCAAGCGCTATGTTTAGAATGAGGTTCTGGGTTCAATCCCCAGATCGGAAAAGCATTATTGGATTATGCCATCAGGAATTTTTCAGTTGCAGCCCGGAGTTTGGAATTGTTCCTGGTTGATCGCAATAGGCTCGCCCCCTATTACATGGGACAAAAATATAACTGGGGCGAAATGTGAGTGTACATACTATAGGTACACCTCTGCCTTGTTCGGGGATTACAAGCGTGCTCTTATGTAAGGAAATTAAAAATTAGATTTTGAGGTTGACGAGGTCTTGAGTTCGATCTCCAAGTTAGAAAATACATACATACAAGTGGCGAAGGGTGAATTTATGACAGAGGTAAGCCGGAGCAAAAAAAAATGCCAAAAAAAATTCAATTACGAATTGACTATAGTGTGGTTATGTTCTGAATTTTCGAAGGGAAGCCGGTGGGAATCGAGTTGTATGGTACCTTCGCCACTGATACATACAATTGAAAACAGTACAAATAATAGTAATAGAATTGAAAAACTTTTATTAATGTAAGTCTACTGCAGCGACATTCAAACCAATGTAGGTATTCGTATTTTAATATGTGATACTTCCTGCAGCTGATCACTTATCCCATAATACAAGCTCAAGCTTTTGAATGAGTAGCAGTACCTTTTGTGCGATACATTAATACGATACATATGTTAGATTATTCTAAGATAAGATGAATGTATTTAGGGTCTTACAGGACCTAAACGCAAAAAAACGCAAGTTTTAGAAAAAAATAAAAGTATATGATCGACTACAGTAAATATAATCAGAAAAATATAATATGATATTCTTCAGGATATATGCTAGGATTGCTAGGTAGATAGTGTGTTGAAAACATAATGTAACTAGGTAATTTGATACGATAGAAAAAAATCATGATGATACCTCTTAAAACTTTCTTTTTACAATAAAAAGCTATACTAATACATACAATAATTATGATTTTATGTCAGATTATTCTACAAGTAACATACCAAAACTCTAGTGTTTTAATTTTTTAGTCCAAACAATAGATTTTTTGTAAATAGATAAGTAATTGCTTCATATTTTGCAATAAATTACCAGCGTTTTGTCATCGCGCTTCTCTTTCTTTTCTATGCAGTCCGACAAAGACCGCGCTTTAGGTCAAATAATCGCCTTAACTGGCGACAATTTTTTTTTCGATCATAGTTATAGTAACAATTTTACTTAACTTTTAGTGTTATAGTAGGTTACACACACAGATATACACAATTAAAATTCAGAGTAGACCTGCATCCACCTCCGCAACATCGGGCAATCCCTCCGATCTGCGAACACACTGAGAATACTATTGTTGCTGGCGCGAACACGCGTCATCAGTGATGCACATCTATTCCTAATAATGGCGGCAAAACCATTAACATAGTAACAGGGTTACAGTAAAAAAACTATTGCCGATGTAGTGTCAATTTGCCATACTAGTATTAAGGCTACAATAAGTAAAGGCTGGCGATTTGCCAAAGATATCACGCAAAATAATCCGATATTTTGGTAGATCAGATACGACTACCTCTCTTAGCAGTTTATATTCAGATAGACCATTTAATAAGAAACGTAACAAAGAGGGCTGCAAATTTTACAGGTATCAAAACGTATAGAATGTTTAAGGTATTATTTCGATGGCAGCAAAGTAGAAACGGACATGTACAAAATCACAATTTTACAGAATAGCTGATTTAGTAAAAAATAATTAAAAATTGTCCTTATTTACGTGGCAGATTTTCTTAATTATTATGAAATTTGAAATAATTTTAATACAGACTTGTAGATAGGGTTGAAATAAGCTCATTTTTGTAAAAAAAAAGCGTTTTCGCAAAAATGTAGATGTCCGTTTCTACTTTGCTGCCATCGATTTAGTCTAAGTTTTGGCTGCAGTAGGGCTCTTAAAAAATACAAAAAAACGAGCCTTAAATTCACATCGATTCATTATTTAATGAAAGAGAAACATCAGGGGCCATAATAAGCTAGCATTCAACAAAAACAACTAAATACTTTTGTAATTATAACCAGTTCATAAGAAATAAGCAATGTATCACCAAAAACGCTTGTACTATGCGGATGATAGTGTCTCTGGCTCCCTAACTTTGCCTGGCTAAGTTTTGGGGCTGCAAACCTATGGCCCCGTCGAATACGAACAGTCTTACGAAGTTTCGTACCTATATCATGCCTTCTGCATCTGTGTAGCCACTCAATACGCTCAACTAAGCCAGTTACTAACGCTATTAAGTTTCTCACTAATAAGTTTCATATTAAGCACATAATACTGTCGCTAACTTGTTAAACAAACATACAACATGACTAACATCTTTCATTGTCTACTATTCAGAATTTTTAATTAAAACATAAAGTTCTGAAGCAGATTTTTTAATCAAATTACAACTCATTTATCATTAAAATATATAAATTCTTTTTATTCCAATTCTCAAACTTCACTTACAACAAAAGCGGAACATTCACGCCGCAAAGTAAAATTTCATTTTCATAAATTTTAATCTCGATAAATTATTTTCAAGTGGACGAGAGAACAAGGGGCTTTCACCCGGACAGACTGAGAAAGGTAAAAGAATTAATCTAATGTCAAGCGTCCCAAATACAATGGGGAACAAAAACTTTTTCATTTTTCTCACCGGACCCCTGGCTAGCGAGAATATTAGTTGGGGGTATTTTTCAACGAACATTACCTTGTTATTGGCACAGCCAATCGAATCACCTGTTCTTTGTAACACGGAGCAGAAATACGCTTTGGCGT
This sequence comes from Amphipoea lucens, assembly GCA_947508005.1. Taxonomy (NCBI): domain Eukaryota; kingdom Metazoa; phylum Arthropoda; class Insecta; order Lepidoptera; family Noctuidae; genus Amphipoea; species Amphipoea lucens. The sequence continues at coordinate 5,898,405 of OX382355.1, forward strand.
TATTAACTGCTTATTTTACTGAAAGCGAGAGAATTTCATAGGGTACCTAACTTAGATCAGTGTTTTTCATAATTTTTTAATGTATAATTGTATAATTGCATAGCACATGTGTGAGTACTATGTACATACTATAAAGCTACCATTTACTGGGTACGTCTTTCATTGACTGAATGTGCCCTGGCGGCTGAGAGTATGTCATGCTCACTCAAATGTCTCGCTGATGGTGGCGCATGTGTTGGGTCATTTAGCTCCCTTCAAAATGGTTGAGCTGAATGGTGATAATACATGCGTCATGTTCGTGAACGGGCGCCGTCAGTATGGACTGGTCATCTCTTTGCTGCCATGGCTTATTTTATTTTAATTTAATATTTGAATTGTTGTTTTTTCTCATCTTTTCATTATGGACGCTTTTAACGTTCTGCATTATTCTCACATGTATAATTTTGAACATGAATGATGTAACCAAGACTTTGTAACCATATTATTTTGATTTAAAAGAGTGTCCATGGAGTTTCTTGCCCGTTCTTCTCCATAGGTACCTACGCTTTGGAATGGGCAACTAGCTTCATCTTTCTGACTGACCGACCCCTTGACAATTCAAAAGTGTCTGTAATTGGTTTAATTGAAATAAATGCTTTGAGTTTGAGTTTGAGTTCAATCTGTGGGTCGCGACCCTTAGGGGGCTCGCGAAGCCTTACTCGGGGGGTCGCCGGTAAAACGAAAGGCAAGGCAAGGTTTTAATAATGAATATAGATAATAAAATAGAGAAATAGAGACTAACTTTTTGTCTATCTATTGGGTTGCTAGTATTAGCAACCCCCTAGTATTTTTGAAACTGTAAAGGGTTCGCGTACTCAAAAATATTGAAAAACACTGACTTAGATTAATCATAAAACATTTCTAAAGTACGTTACACCTTTTATAAAAACAAATCAATATCGAGTGTAGTAATAAAAAAAAACCGGCCAAGTGCGAGTCGGACTCGCCCATGAAGGGTTCCGTAGCAGCAAGTAACATAATATAAAAGTTCTTGTAGTTCGTTGTAACTTTGTGAAAGGTAAATTGCGGTTTTCGATTTATGACGTATTAAAAAAGAACTACTTACTAGATCTCGTTCAAACCAATTTTCGGTGGAAGTTTACATGGTAATGTACATTATATATATTTTTTTAATTTTATCATTCTCTTATTTTAGAAGTTAGAGGGGGGGGACACACATTTTACCACTTTGGAAGTGTCTCTCGCGCAAACTATTCAGTTCAGAAAAAAATGATATTAGAAACCTCAATATTATTTTTGAAGACCTATCCATAGATACCCCACACGTACAGGTTTGATGAAAAAAAATTTTTGGAGTTTCAGTTGTAAGTATGGGGAACCCCAAAATTTATTGTTTTTTTTCTATTTTTGTGTGAAAATCTTACTGCGGTTCACAGAATACATCTACTTACCAAGTTTCAACAGTATAATTCTTATAGTTTCGGAAAAAAGTGGCTGTGACATACGGACGGACGGACAGACAGACAGACAGACAGACAGACAGACAGACAGACATGACGAATCCATAAGGGTTCCGTTTTTTGCCATTTGGCTACGGAACCCTAAAAAAGCGGCCAAGTGCGAGTCGGACTTGCGTACGAAGGGTTCCATACCATTATCTTAAAAAACGGCAAAAAAAATCACGTCTGTTAAATGGGAGCCCCCCATAAATATTTAGTTTTTAATTTAATTATTTATTATTAAAGTGAATATACAACTAAATGTTCTGAGAATATTTCAAGCGTCTACCTGTTGCCGTTATTAATGTCGATCAAATAACGGCAGGAAAATCACGTCAGTTGTATTGGAGCCCCCTTTAAATATTTAATTTTATTCTGTTTTTAGTATTTGTCATTATAGCGGCAACAGAAATACATCATCTCTGAAAATTTCAACAGTCTAGCTATCACGGTTCATGAGATACAGCCTGGTGACAGACAGACAGACAGACGGACAGTGGAGTAAGTAATAGGGTTCCGTTTTTACCCCTTTGGGCACGAAACCCTAAAAAGAACGCGACAGAACTACTCGTAGATTTTCCTAAAAGAGCGAAGGAAAAAGAAAGAATAACCCTGAATTCCTCAGTATAGAACCTCACGAAATAAGGGCCGATGATCCGAGTTCAGTTTGGTGGTCAATCACAACCTTTATTAAGGTTTCTCTTTGTTACCCGTAAACAACTTATTCGGATCAAGCGACAATCATTGAGTTTATTCGAGAATTAGTTTTGTGTGAATGCGTAAGGGATCCATCAAACGGAGAAATTCGGTTTTAATAACATTAGCTTGACGAATGGATCATGGCCAGAGATCGCACAAGACAGGGTTTGGAAGGAAAAGTGGGACACAATATAGACTAACAAACAAAAGAAAAAAAAAAAACAACCGACTTCAAAAAAAAAACACCACAAAGTGAAAAATAACTTTAATTTCGGAAGTCGGTGTCTTTGGTTCCGCATTTTCGTTTTTTGACACCGACTTCCGAAATTAAAGTTATTTTTCACTTTGTGGTGTTTTTTTTTTGAAGTCGGTTGTTTTTTTTTTGTAAAAAAGTTTTTATTTTTCACTTTTTAGTGGTACCTACCCCACATAAATTCAATTAACACTAGTGCATTGAAGAATTGAAGACACAACTCGAAGAATCATCAAAATTCGCATAGAAATGCCGGAGATGCAGTACATTTATGCATATAACTTCGTACATAAGAATAACTACCGAATGTATTATATACTAAAACCTTCCTGAAAGTATGTAGATCACACTAATGAAAGAAATATCAAAATCGGTTTAGTAGTTTTTGAGATAATCGCGGACATACAAACATACATACATACATACATACATACGGGTCGAATACAGAACCTCCTTTTTTAAAGTCGGTTAATTAAAGTCGGTTAAAAAACATGGCGAATGGGACTGAAACAAAACTTTTAACAAATATTACGACAAAGTATACTGACAAAATACACGCAACGAGTCCTGTACGAGTCGCGATAAATACTTTTTCTTTCTTTCTTTCAGCGCTAAAAAAATCAGAATCCCATAACATGAATCTCTTGTAAGTAACGCCCTACTTACACATTTCGGCTAAGAGAGCATTTTCTACCTAATTAAAGCTGGAAATGCGAAAAGTTTAGCAGTTATCCATTTTTCCCCAGTGTCCGTATTCTGAACCCCCGTCTCCCCCACCGAGCCCAGTGCGACGAAATGTGAAATTTCAATTCCACAGCAAGATTTTTATTAAAGTATCGAAGCTTGGGAACCGTTCGAATATAGTTTGGAAACAAATAAACGACTTTCCCGCTCTTTTTTTCCTTTTTTATACATAAAAGTGCCGAGTTGATTTATCGTCGGAGCTCTGAGCGGTCGCTGCGTCCTGCCGCGAATCTTGATCGACGAAGCATTTCAATTTATTTTATGAGTCGACACCTTCACAAGGGTCTGTTCTTACTAAAATACCCCCAATTCGGTCACTCTGACATTTATCCAACGCAAAAATTTACTGTGCTTTCGATGTGAAAGATCGAGTTTCTCTTTGACTAGTTCAACTCGTTATCAATTCAATATTAATGGAGTCGCCGCCGATCTATTCACAACTTAGTATTTTAATGAGATCAGACTGTTATTATCGCGTGATGCCCTATCTCCCCAAGTTCCAAGTTCCCCAAAATGATTTTTCATACATTAATTCCCAACGTTCCCAAAATATAAAATTAAATTATTTCTATAGCTCACGCTTGACCAATCCGCGTACTGACTTGTCCAAAAGTGTAAGAATAAAATAAAATCAGTACCTTGTTCAAAATTAACCTGGCTTGTGCTGTGTTTTCGAGATATATCCAGGGTGTCTTGGGAGTGTATCCAGGTTGTTCTAGGGGAAAATTTAGTGAAAGGGAAGAGTTTAGGCTGTGTTGGAACATCCAGCAAGCAATTCTTTGGCTCAGGAAAATTATTAGTAAACGCATCATTTAGACTCTTAATCACATTTTTATTGTAAAATTGAAAAGTAAAATGATATAGCAGTGCTTCTCGATATGATAATAATCGCAACTTATGTTCAGCAAAAACAAGTTTTGATAACCTCCCTCTCATTCGCACTCATTCACATCTCTAATAATGAGCGCTATGTGGTAATTAAGTACATAACAACGTCGTTTGTTATCTATCACTTAACAGTATTGCATAATGTTAATAATATTTAATTAACTAAAGCGTAAATTGCAATGAAAAGATTACGCTTTTTACAACATTGGTTCTCTCAAGTAATTACACATAACATTACACAATACGTATGTAAGCACTGATTCAGCGACTGTACCATTCACAATTTCGGTCAAGACAGAGTTGTACATCTTTTAGTTAATAATAAAAGCTTTGGGGAACTTGGAGAGATAGGGCATCACCCTTATCATCTTTTGCATTTGCCCTAATTTCCAAATCCGATTTCAAACAGCGCTATGCATTCATTATAGATAATGATTCTTTATCTGTTGTTAAAATTGTTACCCATCAACTGATTACGCAAGATTTTATCAAATTAAAATTTGCTTAAGAGTATATAAAACTGCGTTGTTTAACCGTCCGAAACGAATTCGTATTAAGTTTTTGTAGGACAATCAAATATCAGTTTAAACGGAACGGGAACTGACTACGGGTGGTAAAAAGCAACGCATTCTGGCACACCACACGTCCGCAAAATGTTCTAGAAAGTGCATCGAATGGTTCGACAGTTGCACAATCAATGCGCAATCAACACAAAACGATTTTATACTGCGGCTTTTACAATGTTCGGCTCACTATTTTATTTTCTGGTGCAGTGGAAGCCATGATGTTTTACTTGTTTCTTAAACTTACATTTCAAATGAACGACTCTGTTCTTATCAACCTGTCAACCGACTGACTTTACACTGATCAGCGAGAAAAAAAAAGAAACAATTTTCATATGCTCAAATTAAATACATCCCTGAAAAGTCGGTAGTCACATAAAAGCATATTCGCTTTGCCTATAACATCATAGAAAGCACGTCAACTTGTCAATTTTACCACTCAATTGATCAAAGCACGTAGGCGCGTTCAGAAGTCAATTGCAGTGACAGCAAAAACCGCGTGGTGAAACATGTGAAAATCTCACTTTTAAAATAAAAAATTGTAATCAAAGTCTCGCCAGTACAGGTAACCGCACATCAATGGTAACGGTTTGACATAAGCGGCTTTACGTTGTAGCAGTAAGGGTGATTTTTTTAACAAGTAACTATTAAGAATGGCCATTTTGAATTCCCAGAGTCGATAGGAACAGCGTCCAACGTGAACCCCTAGCCAATTTTTTCGGATCATTTATTTTGACTAGTGAATCTATCGTTTTCTCTCCGAAAATTCTCTTTGCTTGGATATTTGCGACCATTACCCGCATCCTTATAGATTTTAAATCACAGGAAAACATCGTGAGGAACCGGCGTGTCCTAGAACCAAAAATTCGAAGACATGTGACATCTATCAACCCGCACTGGGCCCGCGTGGTAGATTACTGCCCAATCCCTCTCGAAGAGAGAACAACAATGGGAACAATATTGGCTGATTATGATGATGATCTGCAAGAAACCACGCGATGTGTGTAATATATGCTTATTTCTAAATAATATAAAGGAACACCCAGTGGCGTGCATTGGTTTTCAGAATAGGTAGGCACTAGGCCGGCTCTAGTCTAGACAAACGCAGTCACTAATCAGAAAAAAAAAAGTGAGGTGAAAAGTATGGTTAGTCGAACGTCATCGTATTACGCGTGAGAAGTACGTATTTTTAATTTTGTCGTATTAACTTGAACGAGTAAAGACCAATGACAATGTGCGAATAGTACGGGAGCCGAGTAGGCCGTCCGACGACTGCCTACTGCCGCGCGTGTTTGTATGAAGATTTTGTTTTTTGTTAGGTATGATAATTTAGTGAGTTTCTTAATTGTGGGGCACACACACTAAAATGTAATTGACAGGCTTATGTTGATCTATCGAGGTAGGCATTGCTTATATGCCTATATGCAATGCACGCCACTGGAAACACCCATCTTTAATAAACATTCACTGTTAACTTAAAAAAATAAAAATAAGGATTATTTTGATGTGTATAAGTAGCCGATAGTTTCCGAAGACGCTTTTCCTCGGTCGAAGTGTAGTCAGTAGTGTTGAATTTCTCCCGACTATTCAATACAACTTGAAAGTTCTATCGTTCTTCTTCAGTTTGGAGCAACGGGCTTTAAAATGAGCGAGGATAATGGTAGTATTTTTTTGAACGACTTTTTATGCCGTCAGCGGTCATTGGGTCATTGTTACACGTTTAAAATCATATTATATATTGCACTAGCTGCGCCCCGCGGTTACACCCGCATAAGTCTCGATCCCGTGGGAATATCGGGATAAAAAGTATTCTATGCCCTTTTCCGGGACTCAAGCTATCTCTATACCAAATTTCATCAAAATTGGTCTAGCCGTTTGAGCGTGAAGAAGTAACAAACATATAAACACACACACACACTCACAAACTTTCGCCTTTATAATATTAGTGTGATAGTGTAATAAGGGAGATGTACATTGAGACAAAAAAGCATAATCAGCGTATAATTTTCCCACAACTGGGACACAGGGCTTCTCACTTCGAGAGGGAGTGGGCTGTAATTCACCACGAAGGCCCAGTGCGGGTTGGTAGATGTCACATGTCTTCGAATTTTTTGGTACTAGGACGTGCCGATTTCCTTACGATGTTTTCCTTCATCGTTTTGAAAGCGGTGGTAGACGAAATTATTTACACAAAGTAAAGCGCCTCCCTGGGTTCGAACCCACGACTAAACTACAACTACAAACTCGTAAGTCGGAGCCGATGCCACTGGGTTTCCACTGCTTTCATAACTATACAGTGTGTTACGGAAAGGGTATATCAATACAAACGGGTTGAAGAGTGTATCTGGTCTAGAATCTCTGTACAAAATTTCAGCTCAAAAGCATTAACTTTGAAAATGCTTATTTTTTTTTTATTTGATGTGATGTGATGTGCGTGTACTAGTCGCACAGACACACTACAGATAATGGATAATGACCCTCGTAGTTCGGTGACACGTTTGTTATGATTTTAATTTAATAAACTATCGAAATAAAAAAAATATTAAGCATTTTCAAAGTTACTGCTTTTGAGCTGAAATTTTGTACAGAGATTCTAGACCAGACACACTCATCAACCCGTTTGTATTGATATACCCTTTCCGTAACACCCTGTATTAATTGAAAGCAAATAGTCTAACATAACTGTGAACTACCTATACTCCATTTGAAATAACACTAGACATTTAAATAAACCTTTTTTACAGTCCGTTCAACCGATTTTGGATTCTATACCGTAGACATAAGGATGGCATTTAAAGCAAAAAAGTGGTTACAGTACCAACTGTTTACTGCAGCTGTCATTTGTCATGCCACCAACGCAATAGAATTCAAAATCGGTTGGGCGGACTGTAAATAAGGTTTATTTAAATGTCTAATCTTATTTAAAATGGAGTACCTATGTATATAAATAAAAATGGTATAAAAAGTCTAATTAAACGAGTTCTGAGCTATTTTTAGGCAAAGGCCTTTGTACGTTTTTGACATCCAATAAAATTGGCATTCTGCCCACATAGGTACTACTCAATCAAATAACATAACGAAATTAGCTCCTTTACCAAAAATATTAAAAACGTTTTTTTTCCTTCAAATAGGCCTAAAACAATAATGGCTTGACAGCATAATAAATTATAAATACTAAATAGCCAAAACTACTCATAAACGAATTAAGAAACATACAAAAATATACCAGTCAAAACAAGAAGACAAGAAAAATCACACTAGCCCCCTTACTAATAAACGTATTATATCAGATGAATAGTTACACACCGATTTCTCTCTTTCAGTCGTCAGTAATTTGACTTTCGAAAGAAGAAGACAAAGCGTTGTGTAACCATACAGACGCTATACAACGTTTATTAGTAAGGGAGTAGGTGTATAAAAAATTAAATAACATACCAATAATAAAGGGTCTAAGAATGAATTCAGTATACTTTATGGCTCCACCAGTCTGAGATTGCAAGTGTTGAACGATTTCAGAATAGTTCGCGGACGTCAAGAAGAGTGATGAAGTAAACCACCCACTTAATGTTCGCTTTGTGTTCAGTACGCAAAGTACCCTATTTAAAGTATGCCAGTAAAAGGTTCTAAATGTTCTTTGTTCAAATTTTGGAATAACTTGGCATTTTGTATGAAAAAGGTTTACAAGGATCAAATATTTTATTTTCCAAAGCTAGGTTTTGTTTTTTGTGTATTTTGTGCTATAAATTGCGTTACATACTGGCGAGGGAAAGAGAAACAGCCATGTTTGAATTTCACTAACTTGTAAAGTAAACGCCGCCCGTCCTACGCGCGTGCTACGCGCTCGTAGACATTACGTCGTAGCTCGTAGCACACTCCGTAGCATATGTTGAAAGACTGGTAAACTGTACTGAAGCCGGTCACAGCAATGTAAAAACAAGTTATCGCTTTTGAAAAACGGCGTGAATTTTGAAACGACGCTCTGGCGGAATTCCGCCGGTGCCTGGCCCGCGCTACGCGCCAACCGAAAAGGTAAATGGGTCATAAAGGCGTATCAATATTGACCGCGCGACTCCCATCCAGCGTACATCATGCCCGTTATATTGGCTATATCTCACGTTATGCGGAGAAGCCATTTTTTCGCTACTAATTTATGTACGTGTCGCTCTTTTTTTTTTAAAGCGTGTCCCTTTTTCGAATTTCGGTATTGGGATCGAGGCAAACGCGCTGCGGTTACCGGGATAATGCGGGAGTGGAGCAGATAAATCGGAGTTGAAATCATGGGGCTCCGGTACATAAAGGCTGTCATTTAAAGTGATGTTATCGGTATTTGTGAATCGGAAAAGTGGAACGACTTTACTGCCAAGTCTTCGGTCACTAGTCTGGAAAGTTCTGTTATTAATCGGGTCTGTTAGTATGAAAGGTTGCTGCAAAATATGTCGTAATAAAATAAAAGACTTCATATTGAACACACAGTTTACAATGTGTTGTTTTGACTTTACAGTTCAATCTAAAATACAAAGTACGTCGAGTCAGGAGTTAAGTATAGTCCCCAACATCCAACACTTGTACCGGTAAGCTGAAAAGTAAACTGGGGCAGAATGCTATAACACTAAGTCTACCTTTTGTGCTGAATTAGTGCAGCTAAGAGCTAGGAACGTTCAAGTTTTTAAGAGCTTTAATGCGAATTTGCTTAAGTTTAATGGAAACCTTCAGGAGTAAAAAAAAAAACAGTTTGTTACGAAGACTTTGATTGCCTAGAGTTGGAGATTTCGTAGAGAACTGAAACTCCCAAATACAAAATGTTTTTGATATTTAAAGTAAACATCTTTTTAACAACATAACTTAAATATATTCCTTGCAGTTGCTATAATACAAAACTCAACATAAGTTGGTTAAAAAAAAACTATGTAAGGAATCACAAATTCAAAATCACTTTTTTTTTTAATTAAAAATCTCTATTGGGAATCCCGCCATCTTGATTAAGGAAACAAGCTAATTACTATTACCGTAAACAGTTTTATGATTAAGCTTTTGTTGTAATCCGTGTTTCGCAACCCTTTTTAATTAGGGAGTGATATATAATTAAAAGGGAGGTAGATGGTGATAACAAAAGGATAATCAGGGTGTTTGACCAAGCATCTTATTTCAATAAAACGGTACGTTTATGCCAGGTAACTATGGTAACGGAGGCAAGACTTGAAAGAGCTTGAAAGGCTAATTTTCTACCAAACTGAAAGGGTGGTGAATGAAGGTGAAACCTTTTGTCAAGAATATTATAGAGGAAACGTTTAATATAAGTGTTCAAAGATGTTACACTGTACTGATATTATTATTTCAAATCAAGCTGTATTTTATTCAAATACTAGCTGCTTCCCGCGGTTTCACCCGCATAAGTTTCGATCCCGTGGGAATATCGGGATGAAAAGGTTGACTGGTAAAAATGCCTATGGCATTAAGTCCGCCTCTGTACATTTATGTGCTTGAAGTATTAAATAAATAAATAAAAGTATCCTATATTTTAATCTTGGTTATAAACTAGCTATCTGTGTGCCAAATTTCATCCAAATCTGTTTAGTACTTTTTGCGTCATAGAGTAACAAACATCCATCCATCCATCCTCACAAACTTTCGCCTTTATAATATTAGTGTGAAGTGTGATAGTAGGATTAGGAAGCTAGCTTCAGCCCGCGGCTTCGCCCGCATTATGGTTGGATATTATCCTACGGAAACATGCCACCGGGACAAAAAGTAACCGGTAATTATGACTTTTTACTTAGGCTTTTTCAAAAGTCTCTCCGACCGCATTTCCTCTTAATTAGCAGCTATCATCATCAAACGTTTACACTTAATTATACGTATTTCAAAGCATCTGCAAAAAATAGGCATAAGTATAAGTCTACAAAAAAAAATACTGTGAAACTAGTGCCTAAGTAATGTAACTAAGTACTCAGTCGATCAACCCAATCTCACCGCATAAACTTGGTCTAATTTAAAAACATAGAGCCTCGTATAACCAAATAAAAGTATCTCCTTTAAATTACGGTTTAAACTGATAGCGAACATAAAATTCTCACGAAGAGTTGTTTTAGGCCCTACTTTACATAATGATACGGATATAAAACACTTTAGGGTTATCATGCATAAGCTAGACGTGCGCCTTCATATATTAAAGTGTGATAAAAATTAATATATCGTTTTCCTTTCTCCTGTATACTAAAACAAGGCCTTAGTAGTCACTTAAAAGCACTTTAGCGTCAATATCTCTCTAATACAGTGTGAAATTTTAATCACTGTTTTCCCCTTAAGAGGAAAACGGTGATTAATATTTCACCCTGTATATTCTCATAAGCATTCAAACTATCAATAACGCTTCAATAACAGGAAAACTTTTGTCGGAATAGGAGCCTGTGCTGGATTAAAAACCCCTAGTACCCTTGTATGTGAGTGTTGAAATTGCTTTCCCAGCGTGGTGCGCCACAATCAGACACAATAAAACCTTCGCGTATAGACTTTACACTTTACGCACTAAATGACTGGCCAATATGCCAGCTATTATTTTTTTTTTTCATTCCAGTCAAGCGAATCATAAAGTAGCATTCCAAATTTAAAAAATCGAGTATGATAATCGTTGGTCTTTTATAAATTACTTGTTTGATAAAAATCCAAACGTAAAAATTGAGTTTCATTATCTGTGGACATTGAAAAATAACTCGTTTTTCAAAATTTCTAATCTAAATATCGAATGTCATTATCTTTGGGTCTATTTGTATGGGAGGGTTGGTATTACTTTTATTTATTTACATTAAGCGGAGCGTTTGTAAAGATTATCCTTAGAAATAAACAATTGCGAAGGAGTGGGGGGCAGGGCTACGTCGCGGTCGACTGCGTCCCGCTGATAACGGCGGTACGTGAGCCCGAATATGTTAGCGATACACATACTTTTCGCTGATCTAGACGATTATTCCAACCAACAACTATTGTTCTTTTTTAAGTTATGCCATTTGAATTTTTGGTGACATGTTACTGTATTTTTTTAAAGTTAATATGTAGGGTTTTTATGAGTACTTATTATTAACACAAAAGTTACATTTTTATTTCAATTAAGTACCTAATAAATGCGGAACGGAATTTACAAACAATCGTGAACATTTTGGAAATATGTAGTCTCAGATTGATTGATATTTAAGTAACACCTAAACGCCAAAAATAATCCCACACAAAACACTTTGGATTGGCCCTTGATCTAAATCAGTTTTTCATTCACGACATGCCTGCTTCATCTGTATGCAGAGAGTTTAAAATTCATACACATTGCATTCGAAACGATTCAATTCTCATGCACTATTTTTCATTTAGTATCGACTCACTGCAGCGTCGAGTTGAGCCTGAATGAATGGTGTCGAAATTAGTAGTAAGTTAATAACTATCTTTTGGTTCTGACCCGACATAAATATTATTTGGAAATTCACGTTTACTATGTCAGATTTCCCGACACCCTTTACGCTGAGTAAAACGACTCGTAAAATATACGAGAGCGTCTTAAACAGGCATCCTCGCTCGGCTTGCTTAATTATTCATTACTCTGCTTATTTACTCAAAAATCTGAATCACATTTCATTTTCAAGATAAAATATCGAACTACAAAAATATTTCTTTTACAAACGCGAACGGAATTCGTGAGTAAAATTTTAAGACCTCCAAAATCCAATCCATCTAGCTGATAGTTTATTGAGGGATGAACTTAAAGTATGAATCGTATTCCCCTAAAGTCAGGTGCGCCCCAAAATGAGAGCCAAATTAAATTTTCCATTCGTCTGTAAAAAAATCAGAGAGCAAAAGATTTCCGCTCCGGTGGTAGTGCTAGCAGTAATAGCGGTGCATTTTTTGACTGTAGCTAAGATAAAAGTACTGCATCGTCAAACGTGGGGGATGCGGAGTCATCTCTTTAAGGTAAAAGTTCTTTTGATCGCGCGCTCTTCACCAATAATGCTACATTAAAATTGCAAAATGGACGTCATTGTTTCTGCTCACGAGGCTTTTTGAAAAGAGCGTGGTATTTTTATCAAGTTGATGTTTTCGGAATGCCATTTTGTACTTCGCTCGACTTCTTAACGAATAGGAAATGTAGAAATGAGGCACAAAATCAACCGTCTTGATCAATTTTAATATTCCTTTGGAGAAATTAAAATTGCATTGATTTGCATTAATGATCGTTAACTGCTGCGTCTTCCAAGACATAGCGAGTGTTTATTTATTTTAATATAAATGGCTACAAGTAGGAACGCCGAAATGCATTTTAGAGAGAAATAGGGGAAGAGTGATGCTCGTAATATTTTTAGTTTGCGGAAAGAAAGAGGCAGTGATGTGTTGGCTCATTTGTTACGGTTCCGAGTAATCGAACAGAAGACATGAATGCTTGCTAATTGAAGTAGGTAAGACTGTTCCTCGACGTAGTTTGTTATAGGGACAGTAATTTGTTTAGGTAATAGATATACAGGGTCCCTCTCACAGAGAGGAGGCCTGTGTCCCAGCAGTGGGAACATTATAGGCTGATGATGATGATGATGATGATGATACAGGGTCAATTTGTTTGTGAATGTGAAACTATGATTATGTTTTGTTATTGAAACGTCTGTGAGACGTGTCAGGTATCGTTATCAAAACATGTTAAAACAAAAAGAAAAGATTTCTAAAACACATAATTTCTCATAGCTGGTGCGTCCCAAGAACGTTAAACGGTGTGCAGCAGTATCGTTACTGAAATTTTGAATCTGGCTTCAACATGATTTGAAATCGAATTTCTGTAGCATTTATTTAGTTTCGCCAACCAATTACCCTGTACAGTTTTAATGATAAGTGAATAATTACCGCGTTGTTGGTCGGTAAAGCCGTTACAGCGAGTGGTTACACCTTTTAGACAACATTTCCGAACGTCCATTAAAGGATTTGAGGGATTAAGCGAGTTTCCAAGCTATGTCCTTGTGCGTTTCGTTTTTGCACTTAAACGTATTACGATTTCGGATTTACGTTACTTGTTTAGCAGGTGTCGTTTTTTTTGGGATTTTGGTGCCGAAACCAATATTTATCGAAGGTGCGGTACCTTCGGTAAATACCCTAATACATAGTTCATTCGAGTTTTTTGATTACATATTTGTACCAATGTAGGTCATACATAGAATTTTTCTAAAGTATCTACGCCGGGAAATGTTGGTAATCTTTTCCACTACCAATACTTTTTGATGATTGGCTTTTAGCGACCCTCTATTGTACTGTACAATCTATAACTCTGTTTATCTATCTGCCAATCTATTTTTTAAGCAAGTGAAAAAGGGGCACTTATTTTATATTAATGTAAGTAAAGAAAAAGCTTGAAACACTTTCCAATTTAAAAAGATAACTTCCCAATATTATCACCAGCCTGCTTTGCATTTTTGCGAAAACGGAATTATTATTATTAAAAAATTCTCCATCAAATAAGGGAGAAATTGTTTGATAACAACCCCCACATTGAGATTATACGGATTAAATTGAAAACGTAGCAAGAAAAATATGCAGACTCACGCGCCGAGCTCGCCTTATCGTAACCTCATTGGCAATCTCGAACGAAGAGAATGTACTCGGAATATTGTTCCGCAGAAAAAACTTAAGGTTTCTTTGGCAAAATCCTCTTGGAAACGACGACCATCCTGTGACGGGTATTTATGCAGAAAAATATTTACATCCTATTTTTTACACAAGTAAAAAGACAGCGGTTATGATAAATAGATTCGTTTTAGATATGATTCGATGAAAAATGTTACAGTGCAGGCAACACTACTTTGAAAGCTATGTTTTACGGCATTATTCATACTAATATTATTGTTGCGCGCCACAATTGATGGCGACATTAGCTACCACTAGCGCCATCTAGTATCGAGTAGCAGAACTTATAATTATTCGGGTCCCTTCTAGAAACTTCGATGATAGAACTTTCCAGAACTATCGACGTTTGGTCGGTCGGGTTCGGTAAGTACTCGAACATTCTAGATGTTTCTGCGGTAGAAGGTTCTGGAACTATCCGAGGCCTATATAAGGCCGGTGTGCCTGCGAGCCGGCATTCAGTGTTGGATAAGCGATACAAGCGAAAACATCGAAGTGATCTTCAAGTGCGACTAGAGTGATCTGTAGTGCGATTGTGTTTTATTGTTAGTGTTTTAAAGTTGTAATTGCTGTTTTTAAATAAAGTGTCTATTTTTGGTTTTTAAATCGGCAGTTTTTATTGTCACGAACCCCAAGCTCGTAACAATTGGTGTCAGAAGAAAGGATTTAAAATCATGCCGATTCTACCGAAGGACGACACGGAGGGTATCCGTACCCGGAGTCAACGCCAGCAAGAGACGGACCAGAGGCGATTCGGTGGAGCAACGCCACAGACGTCGGAGGGCCAACTACCGATCACGGAAGCCGGACCGTCCACAGCTGCTCCAGCATCATCAGCACCAGATTTTGCTGCTCTAATGATGATGCTGCAGGAGCAGGCTCGCCGACAGGAGGAACAGGCTCGTCGGTTGGAAGAACAGCTCCAGCGAGACAAGGAGGAACAGGCTCGCCGTCAAGAGGAACAGGCCCGCCGTCAGGAGGAACAGGCCCGCCGACAGGAGGAACAGGCTCGTCGGTTGGAAGAACAGCTCCAGCGGGACAAGGAGGAACAGGCCCGCCGACAGGAGGAACAGGCTCTTCGGTTGGAAGAACAGCTCCAGCGGGATAAGGAGGAGCAGGTGCGCCGCCAGGAAGAGCAGATGCTCCTTATGAAGGACCTTCACGCTGCCTTCGGGAAAGACATGAAGGAGGTGAAAGATAAGGTTGCCCAACATGAAAACCGCCTGTTGGAAGTTGAAACCCGAATCGACCAAGTGAAGGAAACCGTGATGGCTGACGTGAAGAAAACCGTAATGGCTGACGTAAAGAAAACGCTGGATTACCTTAAACTTGAGGATGGAATCGCAGCCCCCGTAGCTACAACACCTTCGCTACGTGGATTTAAAGTGCCACCGTTCGACGGAACTTCTTCCTGGTCGGCCTACAAAATTCAGTTTGAGGCTGTCATGAAGGCGAACGGGTGGAATAAGAGTCAGGCCATGACTGCCCTCACCCTAGGCCTGCGTGATCAGGCCTTAACTGTGCTGGAAGCTCTTGGAAAAGAAGTGACTTACGAGCAGCTCCTTGAGGCATTGGAGGCTCGGTATGGCGACGCTCACCTGGAACACGTGTTTCGTGCGCAGCTCAAGGATCGCGTGCAACGCAATAATGAAAACCTGCAGCAGTGGGCCCTTGAAGTTGAGAAGCTGGTTCGGAAAGCATACCAGTCTGTACCTGCGCTTATTGATGGGAACCTGGTGCAGGTATTTATCGACGGCATCCGTGACCTTGAAGTTAGAGCTGCTGTGAGGCTCGGTCACCACGGAACCCTTAAGGACGCCTTGGCCCATGCACTGGAGGTGGAAGCTGTGCGGCAGGATCATCGTTCCCATCGCGTCAGGGAGGTTGCAGCGGCTACAGTTCGCGACCGCAACAAAGGATACAGCCCTAGGTGCTATGGCTGTGGGGAAAGGGGCCACCTTCGATCTAGTTGCCCTAAGCGAACTGAAGAAAGAGAAGACCGAGCTCCAGAGCGTAGTGCGGCTAACAGCACCGCCCAGCACCAGCAGCAGGGAAACGAGTAATAGCCAGGACTGCGGGGCGGGTGCTGGCTGATGCTCAAAGAGCCCCAAGGATTTCGATCACTCAAACCCATGACGGGAACAGCTTAATCATCAAGGGCGAGGTCAACGGAACGCCGTGTAAGCTAACCATAGATACTGGAGCCTCTCGTACGGTCGTCAGTTCCCAACTTATAAGTCGGTTCCTTGGGGACTCCGCATACAACCGAGAACGCATTAACTTGGTAACAGCCACCGGTCAGCGTATACCCGTCCATGGAGAGAAGAAGATGGAGTTGAAGCTAGGCAACAGAATCTACCTGCATAATGTCATCGTGGCTGATATAATGGACGATTGCATCTTGGGCCTTGACTTTATGAGGAAGAATTATTGCGAGATTGACGTCAAGCAAGGTGTTTTGAAATGTGGACAAGAGGAACTTTTTATGGAAGGGGCATTACCAGGGAATGTGTACAGTCTTAAAAAAATTGTTCTTCCGCCGAGATCAGAAACGATTGTGCCGGTTAGTCTTCCTCGGAATCCTGGGCAAACTAATCGTTGTGTACTCGTGGAAAGGGTAGACAATGACCTTCCATGGAAAGTGGCACGAACTTTGGTCAGAGCCACCGACATCTCAGGGGTACGTGTGCTGAACCTTTGTGATCAGGAACAGATTATAGAAAAAGGCACACTTGTTGGTACTTGCGAGGAAGTGGATTGGTTGCGACGATGCCAATATCTATCGACTGGGACCCTCAGCAAGGATGTACAAACAAAAGTGTCCACACTTTTAGAAGACTGCCGCAGCGCTCTGTCCCAAAATGAAATGGTCAAGGCGAAGAAGATGTTACTCAAGTACGCCGATGTTTTCTCGTCAAACGATGCTGACATCGGGAAGACTGGCTTAGTTCAACACAAAATAAACACAGGAGAAGAGTTGCCTATCCGTCAGCGGCCAAGGAGATTGCCGGTAGCACGTGAAAAGGAAGTGGAAACCATGATTGAAGGAATGGTGAAGGATGGTGTTATTGAACCTTCATCTAGTCCATGGTGTTCACCTGTAGTGCTGGTAAGGAAGAAGGACGGCAGCATGCGGTTTTGTGTTGACTATCGTCGTCTGAACGACGTTACGAAGAAGGACAGCTATCCTTTGCCAAGAATTGATGACACGTTGGACATGCTTACTGGAGTAAAGTGGTTTAGCACGCTGGACCTGAAAAGTGGCTACTGGCAAGTTGAAATCGATCCCAAGGACAAGGAGAAAACTGCGTTCTCGACAGGAAAGGGTCTTTGGCAATTTAAAGTTATGCCGTTTGGATTGTGCAATGCTCCGGCAACGTTTGAAAGGTTGATGGAACTTGTACTTACCGGGCTAATTGGTGATGCCTGCCTGGTCTACTTAGATGACATCATCATCGTAGGCCGTACGTTTGAAGAACATCTTCAAAACCTGGAACGCGTGCTCATGAAGATCCAGAGTGCCAACCTCAAGTTAAGTCCGAAGAAGTGTTCACTATTCAAACGACAAGTTAGCTTTTTGGGGTATGTAGTGTCGGAAGAAGGTATCCGCACGGATCCTGAGAAAATCACCGCTGTCAAGGATTGGCCAGTTCCAAAAGACAAGACGCAGGTCAGAGCATTTTTGGGTTTGTGCTCTTATTATCGGCGATTTGTTAAGAACTTTGCGGATATAGCCAAACCCCTGCACAAGCTAACCGAGGAGAAGCGACATTTCTGCTGGGATGAAAGTTGCAACATCGCATTCCAGGAGTTAAAGGACCGACTGTGTAAAACACCTATTTTGGGGTACCCTGATGCAGGCAAGGAATTTATAGTTGACACAGACGCAAGTGACATAGGACTTGGTGGTGTATTGTCTCAACGGAATGGTGATCAAGAGGTTGTAATAGCGTACTTCAGCAAGTCGTTGTCAAAGCCGGAAAGGAACTATTGTGTCACGAGACGGGAATTGCTTGCTGTGGTAAAGTCATTGCAGCATTTTAGCAAATATCTTCTGGGGCGGAAATTCCACTTACGAACTGACCATGCTGCACTGAAATGGCTATTGCAGTTCAAAAATCCAGAAGGTCAAGTTGCGAGATGGATTGAACTACTGCAGGAATACGACTTCGTGGTCGAACATCGCAGCGGAAAATCTCATGGCAACGCGGATGCATTGTCAAGAAGACCTTGTCCTGAAGACTGCAAGCATTGTACTAGGCAAGAAAGTAAAGAAGTCGTACCTGTGAGGATGCTCAAGACAGACCTCAGCAACGAGTGGAAGGAAAGCCTACAACATGCACAGCAGGAAGATTCAGACCTCAAGCCGATTATTGAGTGGATGAAGGCCAGTGCACCTAAGCCCACGTGGAGCGACGTCTCAGCGATGAGTTCGATCACAAAAAGCTATTGGGCCCAGTGGGACAGCTTGGTGATACAGGATGGAGTCCTGTGCCGTAAATGGGAAAATGCTCGGGGAGACAGCTGTCATTTGCAAATGGTTGTCCCTAAAGCTCAAGTACCGGATGTTCTACTGCTGTACCATAATGGTTGTTCAGGAGGCCATCTGGGAGTTAAACGGACCCTACAGAAGATACGAGAACGGTTTTACTGGGTTCACTGTCGGGACGATGTCGAGGACTGGTGCCGCAAATGTACGAGTTGTGCAGCTGTAAAGGGACCTCAGACTCGTAGTAGAGGTGCATTGAAATTGTACAATGTTGGTGCACCATGGGAGAGGATAGCCCTAGATGTTGCGGGACCGTTTCCGGAAAGTGAAAGTGGTAACAAGTATTTCATGGTTGTAATGGATTACTTCACCAAGTGGCCGGAAGTCTTCGCCATTCCAAACCAAGAAGCTTCAACAGTCGCAGATAAATTAGTCCATGAAGTCTTCTGCCGTTTTGGAGTACCTTTAGAGATTCACAGTGATCAAGGAAGGAATTTTGAGTCCCAAATATTCCAGGAAACTTGTCGAGTTATGGGTACTCATAAAACGAGAACAACTTCTTACCACCCACAATCGGATGGAATGGTGGAACGATTTAATCAGACATTGGAGAGGTACCTGGCAAAAGTTGTGGAAAATCGGCAACGAGATTGGGACAAGCACATACAACCGTTTTTGTTGTCATATCGAAGTGCTGTTCACGAAAGTACATCGGTGACACCAGCTTTCGCAAACTTTGGAAGAGAATTACGGCTGCCTGCAGACCTGATCACCGGAATACCACCTGATGCCCCACGTAGTATAACCGATTATGCGAATGACTTGCGGAACAAAATGAATGACATTTATGAGCATGTCAGACAATCGGGCCAGCAAATGTCTGAGAAGATGAAAACCCGTTATGACCGCAAAATGAACAATAAAGGGTTCGACGAAGGTTCACTAGTGTGGTTGCACAATCCAGTCCGCAGCAAAGGGAAATCTCCTAAGCTTCAAGCTAAATGGGACGGACCGTACCGGATTGTGACAAAGATCAATGACGTAACCTACCGGATACAGAAAGGTGCAAGAGGTACTCCTAAGATCGTCCATGTGGATCGACTGGCGCGTTATTATGGGGCCAATAATGCTCGGGACGAGCATGTCTTAGGAGGGGGCAGTGTTGCGCGCCACAATTGATGGCATTAGCTACCACTAGCGCCATCTAGTATCGAGTAGCAGAACTTATAATTATTCGGGTCCCTTCTAGAAACTTCGATGATAGAACTTTCCAGAACTATCGACGTTTGGTCGGTCGGGTTCGGTAAGTACTCGAACATTCTAGATGTTTCTGCGGTAGAAGGTTCTGGAACTATCCGAGGCCTATATAAGGCCGGTGTGCCTGCGAGCCGGCATTCAGTGTTGGATAAGCGATACAAGCGAAAACATCGAAGTGATCTTCAAGTGCGACTAGAGTGATCTGTAGTGCGATTGTGTTTTATTGTTAGTGTTTTAAAGTTGTAATTGCTGTTTTTAAATAAAGTGTCTATTTTTGGTTTTTAAATCGGCAGTTTTTATTGTCACGAACCCCAAGCTCGTAACATTATAAATGCGAAAGTGTGTCTGTCTGTTACCTCTTCACATTTAAACCGCTGAACCGATTTAGGTGAAATTTGGTATAGATATAGTTTGAGTCCCGGGAAAGGACATAGGATAGTTTTTATTCCAATATTTTCACGGGATCGACAATTATGCGGGTGAAAACCCGGGGCGCTGCTAGTAAATAATATCTAACAGTTTTAAAAACCCTCTCAAGAATAGACTCATTTAAAACACTCACAAAGTTCATCTAACAAACAAAACGAACTTGAAATTTTATTTCGTTTCAACTTAGATATGTGAAAATAACTGTATAATAATTATGTTGAAAGAAAACTCCTCGCTCGTCGCCTCCACGTAAGTTCCGCCAAAAGTTTTTCTTGTATTACTTTTAGTACACGAACTTGTTCAAATATGCCAACTCGAATAAATGTAAGACCTGATGTCCTGTAATGTTCGGTTTTTCAAATTACATTACCGAGGCATAGTCGGCATCCAAGTGGGTACATTGTGAATCGATTTGGAGCATGCGGGGCGGACAAAGGACGGCGAACGTTGCATTACGATAATGCATTTTGGAATACCGAAATTCCGTGGCCATACCAAAAACGAGCGATCACTGAAACGATAATACTCGTTTCACAACAATTATCTGCACGACTAGTTGGCACAGCGAGTGACATGGACTCGTTACTAGGTGTCTCTGACGACAGCTTCTTGGCAAACACCTAAACATACTATTTAAGCTGTTTTCCCAACCCAAAATAAAAACTCATTAAAAAAAAACCGACCAAGTGCGAGTCGAATTCGCGCACCGAGGGTTCCGTATAAAAATTTAAGGTTTTCGAAATGTTGCCTTTATCTGTGCTATAAGACGTTGCTTTGTACCAAATTTCAAGATTCTGAGTTCACAGGAAGTACCCTGTAGGTTTTGATTCCCTTGCGAGTGTCGAAAATTTGCGACATAAACGGCTGTATCTTTTGATTGCGTTGGCTTAGAAGTTTGATTTTTTACAGCTCCAAGGGACAGTAGACCTGAGTATTTGATATAAATTCTAGCTTGATACCTGCAGGCGTTACTGAGAAAAAGGGTCTTGACAGACAGACGGCTGGACGGACCACAAAGTGATCCTATAAGGGTTCCGTTTTTTCCTTTCGAGGTACAGAACCTTAAAAATAACTTGGATAACGTTTTAGTTTGATTGAGGTAGCTCCCTACCTACCTACCTACCTAAGGGTATTATTGTAGCACACAACATTAGAGTGATACTCCTAAGAGAGATAGATACGGGCCGATTTGAAGCCAGAAGGCACATTCTATCTTACCGCATTGCTTCTAAAGATCCATTCTACTTTAGCTTTGATCTTTGAAAGCACCCCTATATGGTACGGCCATCACTCCCTTTTAAATGTCACTTACAAAACACTTACTTATATATAGACTTTAAATAATTAGATAACCAGACCGGTATGAGCTGGGCTGAACAAAAAAGTACTTACTGATATTATTATGAAAGTTTTTAAAAGGGTTCTGCTTTTTGTGAAAAAACGTGCAAACAGTTTTGATATTAAAATAGTTTTGCTTTGGCTCCGGTATTTACTGATACTATCGTAAACAAAGTTGCGTTAAATATTTTCGTGTATCCGGTGGAATAATTTCATTACTATTGACCTACATAGAGCCCTAAACGCTTAACCGTTATACGCCCAAATAACCGCTAAGAGTAAGTTGAAAACAGTTTTATATGTAAAGGGAATTCCACAAGTGGGTACAATTACAAATGAATAAATCTGGGGGCCGGTGATAAATCCTTAAAACCCAGCTTCCCGTTTTATCAGCGTTATCGGGGACGTGCGATCTCCCTGCCCTCCACATGGTAAATGTGGTGTGTCAGCCACTCCTTTTAAATTATACATGCGATTTTAAGTAACCAGGCACGGGATCAGACGCAGAACCCTCGATTCCGTTTATCTGCATGATTTCACATTGATACCCCGTACGGGTAAATTGATTGAATAATGTTTTCATCTTACACATTTTGTATGTTAACCCTTTAGTGCTCCGATTGCGTAGATAGGTGTTCTACAATGCATGACTGAATTTTATTTTAGATGTATTTGACAAATCGGTTTAAGTTAATCGTAGCTGACTCTAAATATTTTCGCAAAAACTAGTTTTTTAATCTTGATAACACATGTGAGAACTAGTCTATTCAAATTAACAATAAGTGTCTCATCAGCACACAAAACCGTATAATCGTAAACGATAATACTAAAACGTAACAATAAAGGTGGGAAACATTACCTCACAAAAGCGAAATTCAATATCAACATAACAGAACATCGGATGACATATGATCTTGAAATGGCGAACAAAACAACATCGAGAAATAACGGAAAGCCAATATGTCGCAACAAAATGAAGAAATGACAGAGGTAGGAAACGATACGCAAAATTTTATTTCGATTCTAAGGAACAGCAACGTCATACAAAGTGAGAACAGATCGCGCCGACATTGTATCGGGCTCAATAACTACGTATCACAAAGGAGTCACTGCATCGCTCCGCATTTTATAGCGGAACTGGATCGATCCACTGGATATTGCTAGCGACTTGCAGCTTGCCCGCTTGCCCGATGGAAGATTGCTACATTAAAAATTGCGCGCTGAAAGGTCTATTCACGCGAATCGCACAGTGTTTTAATATACGGAACGCAACGCTGCGCGATGTACAGGTGCGGTTCAGGGCACATTTTATATTAGCTGAACGGCGGTTCTCTCTCGTTTCACCCCTTATTACCATTGGGAATGCTAATGAAAACAAACACATGCGTATTTTCAGCTGAGCTTAACATATTTTAACTCCCGCTGTCCTAAATTAAAAAACTACGCGGTTCTCAAATTGGAAAACTTTTGAGAGTAACTGGATCCTCGAGGATATTATACTGGTAAACTTTTGTAGAAGGCACTACAGCATACTTGGAACTACACCTAAATAACACAAACTCAAGTGAGAGCTAATGAAGACATCATTTTCCACTCACAGAAAAACGATGATGCGAAGAAAGTTTTCTACTTTACGAGCGGTGAAGTTTTTTAATTTGGTCCTAATGGAGGAAATATCAAACGAGGCATCAAACCATTTGCGAATTCGCAACGGCACTGAAGCTTGCAAATGACCGATATTATTCCAGACATTAAAATACCTTTTACAAATATAGCGTACTTGAATATTACTGTAGGCGTTTGACGCAACTACATTTTAAGGACAGGGTCTTGTGGCGCAGTCTGGGAGAGGCCTATGTCCAGCAGCGGACTGCGATAGGCTGAGTTGATTGATTGATTGACATTTTAAGGCTCAAAGTAAGACTTAAATCAAATACAAGTTTTCATTTGTTCTTAGTTACAGAGTCATCTAATCTCGACTAAAATAAAATATTCAAATTATTATTTCAGACAGCATTCCTATTTAAAAGGCTTATCTTGGATAAGATATACAGAGATATTAAAAGAGAGAAAGTTTGAACGAGTATCTCGAGAAATCTATAAAAGTTGTCTTAGCTACGACACTTTCCAACTACTTTGTACTTACGCATTACTTAGACCTTTGGATAGGTAAAGTGTCCTTCACTTAGAACCCGCAAAATCAAAGATAAGGACAAATCAACATCTGTAGCTTCTCTTTACTGAAATACGCAAGAAATGAGGTGTAAATAAATTTTAGAATAAACACTCCTTGATTTGCAAATACAAGGAGTTCCAAAGTATGAATAAATTGAATGTGTCGACAAAGCATAACGAAGGCAATTATTCTTATATCGTTGCAGAAACAGTAAGTTTGAAAATACATATATCATTTTCGATCGACTTGGTAAATTGTAAATTCAGTTTTAGCTAGAAAGTCTAATTTGTAGTACAGAAACATGTACGTAGGTAGGTATATAGCCAACGTCAAAGCGTTGACACTTTGAATCTAAGTCGCCAAGTATTTAGCTTTGACGTGTGGAATATGTAGATATGTGGTCGGCCGCGATGCAATGAAGCCTGAAACGATAAGCTACGGTAGCCCACCCTTTGACGTGAGCCAATGGTATTTGCCATGTAGCTGCCGTCAATTCTCCGACAGCTGACGGACATAGGGATTCAATGGTTTTATATACAGTACCCTCTCGCACGAACTAAGCTAGGAAACAGAGGAGCCACTGAAGTAATTTGTAAAAAAATCGATCGCTAGCTCGTGAAGGAATTCTCTCTATTACATCGTGCGCAAACGTCACTTTGACGTCAAAATGGGGATCGCCCTTTGACACGGCACTGGTGCGTTCATCTCTATATACGTCCCATCAAAGCAAAGGACTTTGTAACCATATAGAAAAGTACGTGCCTATAACCTCATCGTATTCCGGAATTTTATTTTAGAATGGATTCTCTTAAATCTCACTTCACTTTGCTAAACACGAACTGAGCTGCCGACAGCTAGTACTATTATTTTGAAATGTACTTTGATATCATAAAATATCTGAAGCCTTTTTTTTACCTATTTTCGTTCGAACTGTCACGATACTCGTAACGCGATTTAGAGTTTCGAAATCGCATTCGACATGGTTTTTCCATCTACATACGTCATCGGGCACAAAAATTGTTTTTCACTTTTCCGTGAAAGGTTTACTAATCATTACTGACACATTTTCTAGCTTTTCTCATTTTTATATCCACGCTGCATATTGCTTATTTTTGGTGACTGTTTTGGGTTGTTTTATTATGCCCAAATTAAATTTGGGATAAGAGCAAGACAATGTTGGTGGAATGGATGGATGGTTCGTATGGAATTTCTCTTTGGCTTGTTGTTACAAATTAATTTCTAATTATGAAAAATTCGTCCGCATCACTGTCAACAGGAAACGTTCCCAAAAGGCTGGCAGCAATGCTGATTCTTTGGCCAAAAAATAGGCCAGCCCTCTGGTCACGTCAATTATAAAAATACCAATCTCAAAAACCGACATTCCTGTTTAAAACCCTGTGATTTTTAACTATACATATAAAATTCAAAGTCCTGACTGACTGACTGATATATTACCGCACAGCCTAAACCGCTGGTGCTAGAGACGTGAAATTTGGAGGGTGCGTTCTTTGTGAAGAGTAGGTATCCACTAAGAAAGGGCTTTTCGAAATTCCACCCCTAAGAGGGTGAATGGGGGGAGGGTGAAATTTCACGCGGACGAAGTCGCGGGCAGAAGCTAGTACTAATCTAAAAAACCGACTTTCTTGTTTAAAACCCAGTGTTATTTAAACTATAGGGACTTTTTGTTTGTGAGGCATGATCACAGGTCTCTGAAAAGAAGGTGGCATAAGTACTTGCATTCATCGCTCGGTGCTTCGTTATAGTGAGAACTAGAACTGTTAACACGCAGCAAGCGTGGGTAATATCCTTTTTGAACATATCCTCTGGCTCGCTTCTCAAACGCAATGGTGTTGAGGAATTAAGGTAGCACAAGAGCGGCCACGTCACAAACCCGGGGATATAAGCCTCTTTCTTTAATTTATATACATAAATCCGAATTAAAACCGAAAGAGGGCAGAGGATAAATAATGTTGGCTCGTTTTTCAGAGGTCTTAGATCTGTCGTCCTACTTTATACGAGCATGTTTTTATTTTTCGTATTTAAAAACTCTGGTAATTATGAGTAAGCAGATTTAACGCGGGGAAATTTTGTGTCCCAGTTGTTTATATTTTTTTATTTGTTGGTGTTTTTTCTTTTTATACAGCTGAAATTTACCTCGAACAGGGAAACGGGAAGGTTGTTTCAACAATTTCGGCTCTTTGCGATGTTTTGTTTTGTTGCTAGGTAGGCTTATTAAAATATGTAGGCGTGTTACGGAAAAATTAGCTAGTCTTATCGGATTAATATGAAATTAATTTTAAATGGAAACCTAGCTATATAATAATATGTAGATTATAAGGAAATGTAAAGCACTGTTTTTGGGAAATAATCATTATCATTACTTATCACTATACAAACAAGGGACAAAAACGACTAATTTCTAATAGGAAGAAAACTCAAGATTATATTATCCGCACTTCAGTTTTTTTTGAATAACCGGGTAAACTGTCACTTTATACGAAAAACTATCAAATAAATCTGCAACACACACGTTACAAAGACCAAACGAAAAAAGAAATTAAGAACACAAAATAGAAATGAAAACACACCAATGTACGCTGCAAGTTAAAACAATACTTCGTTACGATGCTAAATTTACCCGACTCTCCTCACATTAATTAAGGGGGAGCGCGCGTAGAATGTTATTGTTACAAGGGAAAAAATTAAAATGCCCTTCCACACGTAGAGCCAACACAGGCGCGTATTTGTTCGTACTATGTATGTTTTCGCTATCGAAAAGGGGAACAACCTGTGTTGTGTTTGAGCCTGTTCCTGAAACATTTTTGATTAATTTTGTTGATGGGTTTTTGAGGGTATGTTTATTGTGGCCGTACTACGGAGTATTATAGTACTTTATAGTCTGAGGAAAAAAGGCAGTGATGGACAGACGTACGGCATGGCGGAAACTTTTTCGAGTTTCTTATTGTCTTCAGAATAGGAAGCACATAACTTAATATCCAGATTTCTTGAGGAACTCTTCCGCTTACGCAGCAAGTGCCACTTTTGATTAGGCTTATAAAAACCTTCAAGTCTTTACTTTTCATTTCGCTTTTTCTAACTGAGCGACGTGATACGTTGTTTTGCGACGGTGAATTCAATTGTGAGATGTACAAAGGTCACACGACAGTAACTGCCCGATATACCCACAGCGTAACACATTGGAACTAACGCGTTCCAATGTGTTACGAAGCGGAAAAATGCAGGCATCCAATTTCATGTTACCATACAATTTCAGATATTGGTTAGCACAATAATTTTCAATCAGTAATTTTACAGCAAGTTCATAAGTTATTATTAGTGGTGCAGTTATGTACCAGTTGAATAATGTTTCAGCCACAGGCCGCGATACGATCACGCAATGACAATTAGTTTGCCAATTCGTTGACAAACATTGCGTTTTCACACGCGACACTTCAAAGCTGTCAAGCTCGAAACTTACAGTCTGTATTAAACTATAATTTGATTTAAAATTTAGTGTAAAAATAGTGTTATACATAGTCATATACAATTCCATTTTTTTTTGTACTCACAGTGGCTATATATTGTTCTCCTTAAAGGCACTTTCTGTGTATAAAATGTCATTAAAAACTCGAATACAAACTGAAAAATGTAACATCTTAAACATCCAGAATTACAAAAACTCATCCGAATTACACCATGGTTCGCATCAAAGCAACATTCTACATGTTACCCTTTGCGGAGCGATCTCTCAAAGGCAAACGCGATAATAATACCTACATCCACATTTCCACAATGTGTGATTACGTCACAGCAAAAACTGTGTTTCTACTGCGTTTATGCGCTTTAATTTACAAGAGTAAGTTCCTTTACGATGAGAAAACGGAGGAAAATATCAAGAAAAATAGAAAAGTTAAGTGTATCACGATTAAGAAATAACCATCCATATTTTGGAAACAAATCACCTCATTCAGGGTTCTATTTATTTAGGTAGTTCGATAAATAATCTGCTATAATTAGACGGTAGTTTGATAAATATAACCAGCCGCGATCAGAAGGTCAGGGCCAGCTGTAATTTACTGTGAAAGTGAGTAATGATTCGCTAATGACAGCAAACATTATTGCCATTATTCTTCTTAGTCAATATTGACAGTCTGTTACAGCCTTTATCGCTTGCCCTTGATTGCCGAATTAATATAATTAATATGATACCTGAATAGAACTATGTTTCGAACTGTATAATAATTCGATTAGTGGTTATCGTGTGCAAGTATACGTATATAATATGGCTCGTAATTATTCATAACGGTACAATGGACGATCAAAGAAGATTTGGCTAATATATCTTTTTAAAAAATCATTATCATTCAGCTGAAAAAATTACTACGTCAATCGGTCCTGTGCGGAAAAAGATACATACATGAAACCGTTATTGATCTTCGTATTAAAATATTATTATAACGATTGGTAATTATTATGTACATTTTATTTATCTAAACCCTAATAAGCACCTCAGATTTTAATGTCTTTGTAAACTTTGAAAAAAGATTAGCTGCAAAAAAATTGCTTGAAAGCCTTAGCTTCTTCTAAGCTCTTCTAAATTTAATAATCATTTCACAATAGTTTAATCTCGCTATTAGTTCCTTAGCCAAACAAGGATTTTAGCATCGGCTACAAATTAGAATGAGAAATCCATACTAACGAAACAGATTGGATTAAAATCATATAAGGTTAAATTTTAAATTACAACTACCGATAAATAATACCAGACGAGGTACAAACCACAATTGTAAATCAGTATACCATTTTCCTTTGCCGTGCACAACAAATGGATGGGAATGCAATATTTAAACAATACGCGTACATTTACCTTTGCATAGCTATTCGCACAGGCAACACGTACACGTTCCCCGTAAACCCGCTACCACGAGCTTCACGCTTAAGCGACACGCAACAGCGACTGCGGGGAAAACAAATGAAAGAAGTTGCTTAGAGCATGCCACGCGTCACCGCGACGCGGCTTGCGGAGCAACGAAAAGAAACAGGTGACGTGCGCGCGTGTCGCTTTTCGCACGTCGCGTCGGCGTCGCGTCGTAAGTCGCACCGTTTAAGCCCGTGAACGGGGCTTAAGTTTTATAATTGAGTATCATCCTTTGTCGAAGTTTTGTTGCACGTTACAAAAAGGAATGCGGGTTATGTGTTTAGTTAACATACATGTTACGTGATGTGTTTCGAGATTTGTATTGCATCGTATGTCCAATTTATAAAATTCCGCTAGATTTTAATGAAACTATTTCAACTTTGTGTTTATTTTATAATTAGCAGTGAGTCGGTACCATTTCAACGCTGGAGTTTATTTTAGAGTATATTTAGTTTACAGAACTGGTTATTTAGCGTGTACGATTTGGAATAGGTAGTAATAATTGCATTTTTTAAATTTAACTTCGAAAAACTTACCGAATATGGTATACGACCTACAATTTTATCAACTAAATTTAATAAAATTGTAGGGCGTATACCATATTCGGTAAAAAAATCCGATCAAGAGCGACTCGACCTCTCGCACCGAGGGTTTCGTACAAATTTGTGGGTATGTAAATAGTTTATCACGGGTTTTTTTTTAATATAACAACAAATTGACGGTTTTCGGATTTTTTTCTTTACTTGTGCTACATGACCCTGTTTCTTACCAAATTTCATAATTCTAGGTCAACGGGAAGTTCCCTATACATTTTTGATTCCCTTGAGAGTGTCGAGATATACGTTTTTTGCGACATAAACAGCCGTATCTTTTTTTACATTAACTTAGAAGTTTGAGTTGTTCACAGCTTCAAGGGTTCGCAGACTTGAGTTTATAGTTTTAATTTCAACTCGATACCTACAACAAAGTGATCAAAAGTCAAAAAAAAAAAAAGTGAAAGCATTTATTTCAAATAGGCACATAAAAGGCACTTTTGAACGTCAAAAATTATCTTAAAATAGAATTGATTCTAGTCGCCCATTCCAAAAGGTAGTTTTCGTATGGAGAAGAATGGGCAAGAAACTCCACCGTTACTCTTTTAAAATGTTTTTTTTTGCATGGGTACATTAATTATATAATAACATCGTCGATCGTGTAAGGGTTTGAGGTACGGAACCCTAAAAATAAAAATAAAACAATATCTATTTCAATATCAGTTCGTACTATTGCTTCGTGCATTTCCCTATAGAAAGCGGTAAAACAAAAGAATTACAAGAGCGTGTTTAATTAAGGCAGATGGATGGATATACTGACGTTGTGTACGTGCCTAAACTGTAGAATTTTCAGGCGGATTTCTTGTTAAAGCTTTAGTGGGTCGCAGTTGCGATGTTCACTCATCAAGCTACAGTTTTGTTTTAGACCTTCTAGCGGAATAAGTTAACCTACTCTGAGGACTGGGGGCCTAAAAAGGCCATTTTGGCAGAATCATAAAATGATAACATTATGAACCATAAGAAAACTCGTAAAATGGTTACAAACTGACAATTATAAAATTTAATACTTATTCTGCTATACGGGGCGGAGAAATATCCAACTAATCAATTTCCCTCCCTTTTTATATACTTGTACATATTTATTTATTTATTTAATACTTCAAGCACATAAATGTACACAGGCGGACTTAATGCCATATTATTATTTTAAGATTGTTAGCTTTTTAAATTATGTAAATATGTAAAGAAGACTGAATAAAAACTTTAACAAATCAAAAACCATACAAATCGGTTCAACCGTTCGTGAGTTATAAATGGTTTAACTAACCCGACTTTGTTTTATTTATATAGATATATGATAGCGGATTGTGGGGGGAATCTTAGGGCATAAACCAAATTCGTACGCATCGCTGTCAACAGGAAAAGTACCCAAAAGGCCGGCAGCATTGCCACGTTGTATGCAATAATAATTATGAAATAAATTCTCCGTTAACAAATTGCATTACTCCAAACTACAGCTAACCCCAGCAAAGCAAAACCCTTTCAGGTCCAAATCATTGCTTTATTACTCGTAATTACCACTATTTCGGTTAGTTGCAATAGGGTAATTGATAGTGTGGCTGAGAACAATGTGTTGACACCGAACCGATTCCATTCCGCTTGCGGTGACAGAAGTCCGCAATTGCAATATCCGTATTGCTCGTATAGGTAATATTTTACCGTTGAATTTCTATAATCATTTTGTAAGAGCTATGTGGTCTGTGATCTGTGATATTCACTTGAAAATGATTTTGCGGTATGTGTTCAGGGTTTGACATTCTGAAAGTTGATATTGTAATTCTCCTTATGAACTGTGAAAAATGTAATAGTAATTTGTTTATTCTTGGTATATGTTTTCTATACAGGGTGTTACGGAAAGGGTATATCAATACAAACGGGTTGAAGAGTGTATCTGGTCTAGAATCTCTGTACAAAATTTCAGCTCAAAAGCAGTAACTTTGAAAATGCTTAATATTTTTTTATTTCGATAGTTTATTAAATTGAAATCATAACAAACGTGTCACCGCACTACGAGGGTCATTATCCATTATCTGTAGTGTGTCTGTGCGCCTAGTACACGCACATTACGCCGCCGCGCACCAGTGCAGCGCCGTGATGTCGAAATAAAAAAATATTAAGCATTTTCAAAGTTAATGCTTTTGAGCTGAAATTTTGTACAGAGATTCTAGACCAGATACACTCTTCAACCCGTTTGTATTGATATACCCTTTCCGTAACACCCTGTATGAACCGTTTACGTATGGAATTTAAAATATAAAATTAACGTAACGTGTTTACTCTAACAAGGTTTTACCAAAACTTCAAATTGTCAACTTGGAAACCTGGTAAGTATCTTTTAGTTTGCGAGTTTGACTCGCGCTTGGCCGGTGTTTATTTGAATAAACTGGTAGTGTCTTAGAGGCTGTTTGGACTTTTATGCTATCCCAAAGAGACTCGTTAAAATTAAACAAAAGCATGATAAATAATTCGTACCAGATTAAAATTCAGCAGGTGATTCGTTTTAATAACCCTCTCTCTATTACGTTTTGACAATATCCGAATAATTACAGGATGTTTTCGTAAAGCGGAAATGACGTACCGAATTGACAATAATCCGACGGAGGGAATGTCGCGTTCGCGAGGCAATTTCCGGTTGTACTCCTCTCAGGAGCTTAACGGTTCCAAATGGAATACTAAAACTGTTGAATTAGTCACGAATAACTAGATTTTGAGGAATTACTAATATTGCCCCAGAAAGAATTTAATATGTTGATGTTGGAAATATTTGTGGCAGTTATTTAATATGCGAGATGTTGTCAAGGTCGGCTGTTGTCATAGCCGACCTTTTTGTTTTTATTTCTTTAGCTCCTTCCTTTATATTCATCTAATATTTATGTTGTTATATACAGATAATGGCCGCAATTTGTCAAAGGATTTTTTAAACGACCTACGATGATGGGACCTGTTTTTGTATTAGATGTAGGTCTCAAAGGTTTTAGGTTATTTTTGGTACCAATTTAATCGACTCATGAAAAAGACGATTCAAATAAACTATATAGGATTGAATACACAGACATACGATGGAAACCCTTGAGCTCTAAATCTCAAAAACTTTAAAAGGTATCGTTCTTCTTCAATTCGGACAAGATGTCGAATCGATATTTATTAGGTCAGAAAATTAAGCGTACACAGTTCGACCTGCCCCCTTATTCACAAACACTCGATATGCTTCCGTATCGTATCGAACATTAATCGTTGTTATCGTAGGAGTCTTCTCAGCTTTTCACAAGTCCAAAACCCGAAAATTTTGTCAGTTTAAATCAAATAGACGCCCGCTATTCTTCCAACAGCTATTTGCTGTTGAGGGGAAGTCAAATCAGGTTATCGAAATGTCAGGTTTTCGATACGATAGCCTGTCGTATGGTTGTGAATCAGGGCTCTGGTCCGTAGCGAGATAAGATCGCTACACGAGGGATATTGGACTTCAGTCGGTAGTATACCAGTTAGTAGTATACCCAATGCGGAATCCGTCTTTACTATCGACGAAATCTACTTTTCCAAATAAAATGCAATGACTCTATGTTCGGCTTGAGTTCACTTTGATCACGACTTTATAGTACGGACATTTCAAATCTAAACATTTGGCTGTCGTCTGTCTGCGTTTGTTAATACGGTTGCCAATAAACAGATTTCTGGGTGAAGCCCGAATATGTACAAGCATGTAGGTAGTATGTTCATAATTCAGATAGTAATATGACACTTAACTCCATGCTTGTTAAAATGTCAGATAAGTATAAATATTCATTTATAATTCAGCCTATAATGTTCCCACTGCTGGGACACAGGCCTCCTCTCTTCGAGAGGGAGTGGGCTACCACGCGGGTCCAGTGCGGGTTGGTAGATGTCACATGTCTTCGAATTGTTGGTTCTAGGACATGCCGGTTTCCTCACAATGTTTTCCTTCATCGTTTTGGGAGAAGTGGTGATGAAATTACACGACGGACAATTTGTAAGTCGCAGCTGTGACCACTAGGCCACTACTGCTCTAGTTTAGTCTAAACTAGCTGAGCCCGCGACTTCGTTCGCGTGCATGACGGAAAACTTTTTTTTTGCGCGGAACCCTAATTCTTTTTCTAAAATAAAAGCAGCCTAAGTTACTCCTTATTACATCAGCTATCTGCCAATGAAAGTTCCGTCAAAATCGGTCCAGCCGTTTCAGAGATTAGCCGGAACCATGGAACAAACAGACAGATAAAAATTGTAAAAAAAATATTTTGGTATATGTACCGTGTATACATCCATATGCATTTAGTAAAAAAACGGTTATTTTAATATTACAAACAGACACTCCAATTTCATTTATTTGTATAGATAAGATAGGAATTAGAAACTGTGAGTACCTTTTTGAAGTTAAAAGAAAATTATTAGAGAACACGTATCAAATTTGTTGGAAGCCGTACTAAAAATCCAACTCAATGCTGCAATTTTACGTGCTCTAAGACTTTATACTTTACATTGCGGGGCACAAAAAGCGTGTAATAAAGCCTAGTATTTTATAGAACGTGCATACAGTCGTGTATAGAGCTGGTACATTGCATCGTTTATTAGTGTAGCGGCGTTCTGAATTTCAGCCAAGTGTTTAGGCAATGTAGCACGTTTAAGGTAAGAGAAATTTAAGCTCTTTGCCAGTCCCCAGCTCTCTAAGCTATTGCGTTGATGACTTTATAGAATAGGTACGCTTCTAGATATTCCTATCTATTACAAACGAACGGCTTTCAGAATTCTGTTTTGCATAGCAACGAGGGCATTATATTGATTCATAATAGATTTGTCACTCAGAATATTAAATCAACTGTTTCACAAAAACAAATTTGATTCTGTTGAAACCAATTGTAATTTCACAGCAATAATACCTATAACTACGTGTAACAAAATTTTGGTATGATAAATTGGTAGGCGAATTTATCTGGAAATTGCAAATAACCAATCAGAGTATGTATCGGTGCGAGATAATATCTATTAGATGCTAGCTTCTGTCCGTAACTTCGTCAGCGTGAAAGAAAGAAAAGAAGAAAAAAAGAAAGAATGAAAATATTAATAATTAATTTTAATATATTTGCGGTAAACATGACGCAAAAAGAACATACACACCAAAAAAAAAAATAAGAAAAAAAAAATTGAAAAAAATATAAAATTTTTGAATTTATCTGAAATTTCTTATTCCCCCACCCACCCTGTCGCATCGCATCGTCTGCCCGCGCTAGTACTTCGTTTTCACTTAGCGTTCTTTCAGATTTTTTTTTTCGCACGACTCCTTAGTGTCCTAGGATAATGTTATATGGCATTTATAAGCCTTGCTCAAAAATTGCGCTATCAAATGCAAAAAGCTTTTTTTTTAATCGGATGGTGGTTTCAGAGATTACCCCTACATACTTACAAACAAACAAATGTTACTTACCTCTTTATAATAATTACATAAGTATAGATATCTAGTGGGGCAAAATTCAAAATTTCGACAAGTCAAACAGTATATGAGATATTTTCATCTGGGTAGGTCAAAATATGTCGTGTGATCAATTTATATCAGAAGTCGATTGTTACCGGTAAACGTCGACGTCACGAGCAGGCTAGTCTTCATAAATGCCTGACGTGTTAGTTTGCATTAATCACAGCTAGCCACGGGATGCATGCCCAGGATATTTGTGCGGCCTTGTCGTGGATTTAAACCCCCTTCATGAAATATTGAGGGACGAGCGATTCCTGTCTCGCGTAGCATGGTGCATAGCGCACCTATTTGCCTATAAATGCAAGCTCAGTTTGTGTTTTCTAGTTAAAATATTTAAGAATTTTAATTTTTTGGATATTCCGAATTTACAAAAATACCTTTTTAGATTAAGATGTGAATCTCTCTTTATATTAAATTCTACAACTTTAAGGTTCATAATGGTTTAATTACTTTTAAAGAGAGAGTAACTAAACTTCAGTTTAATAAGTGAGTTGAGTAGTACCTAGTAAAAGTTAAAGATACAAATGACACCCAGTATCGTTAAACTGGCGCAGTAATTAAAAGTTTTCCAATAGTTCTGAGAAACTTACTGGGAGCTTCGGGACTTAAAAGTGGCAGTGTCAACTGTCTACAGAGTAATATGAAACTTAACTCGAAAATTAAAAAAATTAACTTCGAAGTTTCTTAACTGACGAATAACCAATATAAAAATGTGTTTATGATTGCACCTACCACTGTTTGTCTCTGCATCACCCAAAGGTTGACTGGTAGAAAATGCCTATGGCATTAAGTCCCCCTCTGTACATTTATGTTCTTGAAGTATTAAATAAATAAATAAATAAAATTTTTTTCGGCTTCATAAATACTAGTAATTGAAGTCCCAAATCTAGTAATTATTTAAATAATAATTCACCTAGTTTCAATCAAAATCAACTCAGCCTATCGCAGACCATTGTGTAACGTTAAAATTAGCCGGAAGGGCTAATTGTAACTTACGTGGTTAAAAATATTTAATTAGTTACATCGGAATTTAAAAAGGCTTCTGGAGGCTCCGATTTGTTCCCCTCGGAGGCTCGAAGGAAAAGGTTCCTCGTCGTCCACCTGAAGCGTCCTTGGACTTCTTCTTATGCATCTGGAGGCTCGTAGGAGGAGGTCCCTTGACGTTACTCTGGAGCGTGGTCTTCTTCTGGATCTGGAGGTGAGGAGGACGAGGTCCCGAGTCAGCAGATGTATCAATCCCGAGGCCAAACAAGCCGGGAGTTCGAAGGGCTGACGAGACCAGGCGCAGGCCTAAGTAGGAGTAGGTCACTCGTCAAGCTCCCAGGAGTGTAGGGCACTCCGTAAAACGTCAAAGAAGAGGTACATGAAGACTTTATATTTATTGACATTTAGAATTCACAGTATTAGACTGAACACAACAAGCACTTCAAGGTAAAAAATCAGAGTTCCAACCGAACTTGGAACTCAGACTGTATTTAGAACTCGACTTCAAGGTATAGGGTCTGAATCTCGACTGAACTCGGAACTTAACTGACTTCAGAACTTGACTCTCGACTGAACTGCTGGTTAAGGCAGACGACCACTTTTATAGTCCTGGGTTCCAGAAGAAACATTTTAAAATTTTCAAAATAATTCAAAAGAAATAATAAAAGTGGTTTGCAATGTGAACCTGATCTTAAAATATAGTTAAGAACTGGCCTATACAAGTAAGCCCTATAATATAAAAGTAAAACTGACATGAAAATTTTATGGATATGTCAAAATATGAAAATCAATAAAAATATCTTAAGATACAATAAGAGGAAGGAATTAATATTAGGTCCTTACATATGAAATTGGCGTTTTTCGTACTGGCCACTTTAATCACGAATTTCTCCTCTTTGGTAAGGAATTCCAAATTCAAATTTGTACAGCTATTTACTCATGTATTTGTGCTTCGATGACCGTCATTCATTTGTTTTTTTTCTTCTGTTTTTTCTGTTTGCGTCACTCATTTTACAAAATGGAAAATTTAAAATATCGCATTATTTACGAGTACGAGTTCCGCCGTGGCACTAGTGCTGCGGAAACGACTCGAAGGGTGAATGATGTGTATGGCGGTCATGTTGCAAAAGAAAACACAGTTCGTTTTTGGTTCCAACGTTTTCGTTCTGGAAATTTCGACCTGCAGAACAAGCCCCGTGGACGGCCTGAGACCCAAGTTGATAATGGAGAATTGAAGGCTATTGTGGAAGCGGACCCATCGCAAACCACGTCCGAGTTAGCTGCAGGCTTCGATGTTAGTGATAAAACTGTTTTAATTCACTTGAAGCAAATTGGGAAGATTAAAAAGCTTGAAAGGTGGGTACCTCACGAATTGACTGAAGCAAACCGGCAAACGCGCGTCGACTGCTGCGTTACATTACTGAACCGGCACAACAATGAAGGTATTTTAAACCGAATCATTACCTGTGATGAAAAATGGATTCTTTACGATAATCGGAAGCGCTCAGCGCAATGGTTGGATCCTGGCCAGCCAGCCAAATCCTGCCCCAAGCGAAAATTAACCCCAAAAAAGTTACTTGTAAGCGTTTGGTGGACTAGTGCCGGTATTGTTCATTACAGTTTTCTCAAATCTGGCCAGACTATTACAGCTGATGTCTATTGTCAGCAATTACAAACCATGATGGAAAAGCTAGCGGCTAAACAACCAAGGCTGGTCAATCGCTCCACGCCACTGCTGCTTCACGACAACGCCAGACCACACACTGCGCAACAGACGGCTACCAAATTAGAAGAGCTTGAATTGGAATGTCTTAGACATCCTCCGTACTCCCCGGACCTTGCTCCAACAGATTACCATTTTTTCGCAATTTGGATAACTTTTTGCAAGGGAAAAAATTCAACTCCGATGGGGCAGTCCAAATCGCCTTCAAAGATTTTATTGATTCCCGTCCGACTGGTTTTTTTAGTAAAGGGATCAATGAACTACCTATAAGATGGCAAAAGTGCATTGAAAACAATGGTTCATACTTTGATTAATTAAATATATTATATTAAAAAATATTCGACTTTTTGTTCCTTCCATACAAAACGCCAATTTCATATGTAAGGACATAATAGTATGAAATACAGATTTGCATGCAAAAACAATCAAAGATAACTAAAGGTTTGTTTTACAATGGCAATAATGTACAAAAGGTGAGTAAATAAGTGTCATAATTGTAAAACAGATTTAGGTGAGTATCGGATTGGACAAAAAAACAAGATGTGGATTTGCTATAGCAAAATACCACAACTGCTGGACATAAGCTTCCCCCAGGCTACGCCACAACACCCTGTCCTCCGCTTTCCGCATCCAGTTTGAAGGACCAGTAAGTAAAGGTTTTCTCGAATAAAATACAGATTGCGAAGAAATATAAAAATTTAATCCATTGTTTGATGGCTGAATATCAAGGGAGTTAATCAAAAATTATGATAGACAATTGTCAACTGTCACGGTATGTCAGTTGACTGCAGATAATGAAATGCAACGTTAACAATCGATTACGAGTGACACCAACATGATGAATACCTCGATTAAATATTATTAGGCTAACAAGTTTGTCCCAGCCACCTTCTTTAGGTCTTCGATCCATCTAACTGGGGAATCCAGTTTGACAATCAGTAATTTATACTTTCCACGTATAAATAACTTATGTAGGTTGACATCCAAATAAATATCACCATCTTTGAATTGCTACATTTCTCAACGTTACATCGCAGGAAACTATACGAAGGAGGTTGAACATATTAAGATAGAAATATCCGCCGCGCCGCCGGTGGCCTCCCTATTCTGTATCTGACGTTTTGACGTGACATGACGTTTGTGGGATGGAGTCAATGTCAGAATTACACGCAACTCGATTTCGCTCAGCGAAGATTCCCGTGACGTGTGCTCTGTCAATTCCGTGTATTCACGTTTATATGGTTACACGTGTCATTTTTGTTGTTTGGGGAAATGTTATACGTGAAAAGTAAACGTATGTTGTTCGTTTTAATATCTGTACCTCCTCATGTATGTCATTACTAGCTATCCTGTCAAAATTTCAATATTTCACACAAAGATACCATAGAAAAAAAGACATTCAGATTATTCCCGAATTTGAAACTTTCCCAATTTTTCTTCCCATAAAAACCTAATTCAGAATAATTAGCATTGCCATACAACGTGGCAACGGTGCCAGACTTTCGGGCACTGTTCCTGTTGACAGCGATGCGGACGAATTCTTTAATGCCCAATGATTATTTTGCTTATTTTTTCATATAACTGTACATATTATTATAGTTTATATGTTAGCTTATATTATGTAAATATTTACAGAAGTAGTAGAATTAGATATTCTGTATAAAATATTCATGAATTATTCGAATTTAAAAAAATCAGAATACTTATATTTAATTCCCATAAAAACCTAAATCAGAATATATTTAGTTAAGTAATTGTTTTAGTTAGGTTAGGATATTATATTTTAATTTTAATAGTTTGTTAGTTAATTTAGTACAAGAAGTTTATCATTGTAAGGGCTGATCTTAAAACCGACAGATAATTTTTTTTCGAGGAATAAAATTTACTTATGGCAGTTTTTGTATGGAAGAAGTGACAAAACTCAAAAATATTCCCCCGATAAAATTATATGGCGTTGGAAAAATCAGCGCATATTTGCTAGTTATGAGAATTCATCTATATCTGAAGCTTTTGTACTGTTAGTAGGAATGTGTATTGTTGTTATTTATGTACATGGATTCGAACTGCTAAATAAAAATGGTACATCTAGACCTCGTGACATCGTGGTTGGCCTCAAATACGGCCTCTAAAGGCATGCTTGAAACTGAACAAATTTTCACTTCTGCCTGAGTTTAATAGGTACATAAAATATTTAAATCTGATGTGTCCACAGGTTCGGGCATCGCGTTATGTTATTTTAAACTGCGACCTCGCATCCGCATCGTAGATACGCACTGAATTTTTAGTGCAATGCGGTGCGTCCGTTGCGGGCAACATTTATAATTTACGTTATTTTAGTTAACGCTATTGCCCTATTCTGGGTTAGGTTTTGGTTATGATTAAAACAGAGATTAATATAGTAACCACATGTTTCAAGCGGAATTAGCCTATACCTATATATATAATATATCCAATAAACAACATTGTTTCACAGTCTATAAGACAATATTGAATTAAATTTTAACTATTTATCTGTGTCTATAATTTAAAAAAGCGACTAATTGGGAATAGGGCTCACACACTAAGAACAAAAAACGCCGAAAAAACACGATTCTTGTATGGAGTCCCCATTAATTTTTAGCTTGATTTTTTTATATAAATAAAAATTAATCGCCAAAATGTATGTACGCGCATAACTTCCGGACGACTGCACCAAATCGGATAATTCCTTTTGTGTTGTGTTCGGTATTGCCAGGACAAGATTTTTTATATTGCTAGCTTGCGTAAGCAATGGGTATGATGCTACACAATTCAAATGTATCTTGTTATTTCTCACGAAAATTGATATCTCAAAGCTCATATTTTGTTAGTAATATACTATTATTATAATTAGGCCTATATCCAGCAGTGGACGTCTTTCGGCTGAAATGATGATGATGATGATGATAATTATAATAATCTATACTAACAATAAGGTTGAAGAGTTTGTTTGTTTGATGCGCTAATCTCTGGAACTAACAGTCGGATTTGAAAAATTATTTTCGCATTTGATAGCCCAATTTTTGAAGAAGGCTATAGGCTACTTAACATCGCGCTAGAACCATGAGGAGCCAACCAAAACAAAAAAAAATCAGAAAGAATCAGAAAGAAAACTAAGTAAGAGCGCGGCCAGGCGATGCGATGCGACGGGGTGGGTCAGGACCCGAAATTTTACGCAGACGAAGTCGCGGGCAGACGCTAGTATTTAATAATTATTGCTTGGTTTCCCTGCCCAAATATATAAATTTAATATCTTCATTTAAATTCGAATCAATTTGTTAATTATATATACTTACAGTAAAATAATTACTTTTAGATTGATTATCTTTGAAAATGTATTATAATATACCCTTTCGACATTAATTTGTCAAGATCAGTATAGCGATAGGCGGTGGGGGTACTTGGCAATGATTTGTACCTGTGATAGCCCTTAAACTGACAGTCCCTTTGATATGAACCTGCAATTGGAATTCAAATTAAATTTAATTAATAATAGGGTGCGTATCCTGCCGTGAATTCCTTTATGATGGGTACTTTCAATAAACCTTTATTACCTACCTACTTGCCTATGTAACTATAGCTTTAAATTGTGATTTAATTTTTTTTTAATCAAGATTTTGAGATCTCTTTTGTTCTAAATAAGTTCTGTCATCTTTCAATTATTTAATAATTAATTGCTTCTACTTTACTTTAACTGTAAAATACTATCAAAAAAT
Organism: Amphipoea lucens; assembly: GCA_947508005.1. Taxonomy (NCBI): domain Eukaryota; kingdom Metazoa; phylum Arthropoda; class Insecta; order Lepidoptera; family Noctuidae; genus Amphipoea; species Amphipoea lucens. Next base: position 5,939,816 of record OX382355.1, read on the forward strand.
TTGTTTTATTTACATAAATAAATTGTTCACAATTTATTACCTTGAGTATGCTGTTGGCATTACAATACATCATAAGGCTGCCAGTAACATATCTATACCCCCGTATTTACTAGTTGAAAATGTAAAATACTAACCCCCTTATTCATAATCCAATTTTATCTCTATTTTAGCTAAAATAGGTTTATAGAACGTTTGTCTTTATCTGTCACGTTGTCATTTCTGTGTGTAAGAAAGAGACAAACCCCATTTTAACTAAAATAGGTTTGATAAGTTTTATGAATAAGGGGGTTAGAATCAAGACGATTTAAAAAAAGAATTCCCAAAAAGTATCGTCCAGACATAATTTAAATTGGAGAATTTTCCACATTAAACCAGTGATGGCCGGTTTCATTACATCAATATAAACGACACGGGACCGAGTTAAAAGTATTTATATTTACATAATTGCATTTTATAGGCGCAACGAATGGTTGGCCAGCGCTTTTTCACGAAACCAACCGAAGCATCTACGGTAATTGTATTCATATACGGACATAATGTTGCCATTAAATACTTATTTACGTTAATAAACATTCGTTTTGATTTTAAATATAATGGGGACATCGGTAAGTATAATTATCGAGAGGTAATTTATAACCATTTGTGTCATTAAAATAACATTAATAACAATAAAGCCATACAGGGTGTTTTAAGTTGATTGGAGAAACTTTACATATGGAATAGGGAACGGTGTCTTATGGCAACATATAGGGGTTTTAAAACTATAACGATAACATAAGAGGGGTCACTATAAAGCATGTATCAAATAGGTGTGGTCACAGAGGTGTGGTATATATAGCCCATCAAACTGAACAACTTTCACCATAGGACCAACATTGTAATCGCGATAAAAATATCAACTGTCCCATATAAAACTTCAATACCGGCTCGACGCAAATGTGATGCCGGCTGATTTTTTTTTTTTTTTTTTTTTGCGATTACGATGTTGTCAAAGTCAAAGCTTTTACGAGTATTTCAAAAGACACATAAAAGGCACTTTTGAAAATGAAAAATTTACAATAAAATAGAATTGATTCTAGTCGCCGCTTCAAAAGGTAGTTTCGTATGGAAATGAAACTCCAGCGCTGATTTGCTGGATTCGTTTTCTCCTGAAAGTTCATTTGGTTTATATATATGTAATGTATGTATGTATCTATGTATTAGTATTTATTATTGTATTTTATAGTAATTTCCTAGCTATTTATCTTGTATGTTGCACCTGCCATGTTTTGTCTCTGCATCACCCTAAGGTGGACTGGTAGAAAATGCCTCAGGCATTAAGTCCGCCTTTGTACAGTATTTTTTTTACTTGTGCATAAAGTTTTAATAAATAAATAAATAAGAGAAACTCCACCGAACGTCCATGGAAATGAAATGAAATTGTTTTTACTGTAAATAGGATTTCGGAATCACTTTTACATGTCAAACTATACGAGTAAAAATAAATAAAATAGATGAGGTCGGCGTTTCCTATCTGACTACTCTGAGAAGAAATTAATAATAATAATAAGATCTATCGAGGCTCTCGTTAGGCGGTTGGATCAATGGCCTGATTCAGAAAGCAGTACTCCTCGATACGGCTCGCATTGTGAGGAGGTTCCTGTCTTTGGAGCCCTAACCACCGGTAGCTTAGACCCTGCTCCCGACACCGGCGGACTACTATTTTTTTATATTTTTAAATGTTTTTTATACTTATTTTTTATATTTTAAGAAATATTTAAAAATGTAAATGAATATGTACATTAATAAATAAACGATATAATAATAATATATGTGGAATGTGAGCTCGGCTATCATTGTGCCGATTGTCGTATCGGCCAATGGCCTTAAGGCCGAAAGCCTCGATCAACATCTATCGAGGCTCTCGTTAGGCGGTTGGATCAAGGGCCTGATTCAGAAGGCAGTACTCCTCGATACGGCTCGCATTGTGAGGAGGTTCCTGTCTTTGGAGCCCTAACCACCGGTAGCTTAGACCCTGCTCCCGACACCGGCGGACTACTATTTTTTTATTTGTTTTTTACTTATACTTATTTATTATATTTTAAGAAATATTTAAAAATTTGATTAAATATGTAAATAGATAAATAAACGGAATAATAATAATAAATTTATTTCCAATTTTACAATTTGCGGCATTAAATTAATTCTATGACAAAACAAAAGGCTGAAACAAAATCAGGAATGGGATAAGGTTGGTCAGTTTGGTGGTCAGTACCACTCCTTTAAATATGATCACACCTTTCTGATACACGCTGTATAATTTCTACGTCGTAAGCAGAGCCTACGGTGAGGGGTCAAAACCGTTTGATGACATCTGAATGAATAATCGTGGCTCAGATTTGACATTGAGGTATTTTTATTGCGCTGCAGCATGGCAATATTAGAATTCTGTATACGTTGTGAAACTTTTATTAGGGACCGTTTCTTCATTCTTCATTCAGCTGTGATTCTTTAGAAATGTTTTGGTAATAACGTGATTTAACGGAACCTCAATTCTTTGTAAGTTAAGTATTAATTTCTATATGAATAGAAAATGATTTACATTTAATTAAAGTTAGCTATAAAGTTAGCCGAATAATTATGATAATGTATGAAAGAAAAGCAGCAACTTATTACTCGATAATAAATATTATGTTGTAACCTAAAAAGTTAACGGTTTGCCAAGCGAGGTGTGTGTGACGATTTTCTTTTGTTATTAAAGGCCCATTTGAAAAATGTACGTCTACGAACTGGTATTAAGTACGGTCTACATTATTAATCATTCTGACATCCCCACAGTTTTTGTACTATAATTATTTTTCAACGACACATCGAATAACAAAGTAGTCTGTAATCGTCACTAATGATAGTAGTTTACAACGTAACTGTGTGAAAAAACGCTTAATAGTCCAATTTTTCGACGAAAAACAGTCTGACTGGATGTTTCAGTACTTCGATCGGAGTTAACAATGTTTACTTACCGTTGCTAAGCGACCGAGAGGTTTTTATGACCACTTTCACGTAAACGATAAAACAATAGCAATAATTTTAACTAGTTCAAGTATGCTTTGGGTCAAAATACTCTCAATTTGATGAAGAATTTTTCGGGAAGCGGTGAGATGTGTTTGCCTTCTAGGATTAAATAATGGCTAACCCCCTTATTCATAAAACTTATCAAACCTATTTTAGTTAAAATGGGGTTTGTCTCTTTCTTACACACAGAAATGACAACGTGACAGATAAAGAGAATATAAGTTTTCCTGCTACCCCATATTTCACTATCTATCACCCCTACAACACAGTGAATAAGGTGTTGTTACGAATAACAACAAAATACTTTTTTACAAAATACTCCTTCATTACAATTTTCCATAAGCTATCGATCAAACTGACTGAACAAATCACGTTTTTTCGTCCATTAAAGACACCAATATCAGAAACCAATTTTCGACTTACCTATTTAGATTTTAATGAAAGGCTATTTCCATATAATAAATAAGTTCCGTGAGTGAAATTCATGCTAAAGAATATTTACGGCTCACAGCGGGGTATCTAGGGCAAATCCGATAAAATGCACGTGAGTGAAGCTATAACTATAAATACTCCTAAACATAATAAAGGCTAGTAAAAGTGAGAAATCGTGGCTTCACTTACAAGAAAACCACGAGGAAGCACATAGGCTTACATTTAGAATTTTCTAATAAAAATTGAAATTGTTTATTGAAATAATTAATTTTCATAAATATTTATAAAAATAGGGCCTTATACTAGATGTAGTTAAAAATAATAGGATTCTACCTGAACTAGGAATGAACCTGTATCTCAGGTATCTCACTCAAGTGCTTATACATAAGTATTATCTAAAATTCCTTAAACAAATAGTAAATAATTTATCTACCACAATTTATGGTTATATTCTAATTGACAGAAATAACGCTACTTTTTTGCATCATCGTAAGACATTTCTGCATACCCTTGCGCCATCTCATGTTCCTAGCACTGCGGGCTGTGCTGGCGCCGTTGCTGCAGCTTCTGAGGCCCTCAAGCGGCGCAAATACTGTAACCTTATGGGCAATTACAGCTTTGAGCCGTTTGGGGTTGAAACGCTCGGGTCATGGGGCCCGAGCGCGCGTCTCCTTTTTAAGGAAATTTCTCGCCGGCTGGTCGATACTTCACGTGACCAGAGAGCTGGGTCGTTCTTTGGCCAAAGAATTAGCATTGCCATTCAACGTGGCAATGCTGCCAGTCTTCTGGGCACGTTTCCGGATGACAGCGATGCGGACGAATACTTCGACGCCTAAGTTCCTTTGTTTTATTTCTTTTTATTTTTATATATTTGTATTGTAAGTTAGTCATTTATTTCTGCAACCATGTTAGTCTAATGATTGTTGCAATGTTACATGTTCAAAAATACTAACTTGAATGTAAAAGGCAAAATATTCATAATCAGCTTATAATGCCCATTGCTGGGATACAGATACAGGTCCCACGTGGGACCCGCGGTCCCAGTGCGGGTTGGTAGATGTTACATGCCTTCGTACTTTTGGTTCTAGGACATGCCGGTTTCCTCACGATGTTTTCCTTCGCCGTTTTGAGAGCAGTGGTGCCGCAATTAAAATACAAAGTAAAGTGCTTGTCTGGGTTCGAACCTACGACCTACAACTCGTAACTCAAGACCGTTACCACTGGGCCACCACTGTTCTCAAAAGGCGAAACATGGCGTTTCGAAAATCCGGTATCAGGGGTGCTAAGAAGCTTTCTCGAGTCGCACTCCGAACGAATCCGATTTAGCCACACAAAATAAGTTCAAACTCTGATTCCAAGCACTTAGGTAAGTACAACAGATTTCAATTGGCCTAGATTAAACGCGTTACACCTGGGGCCAATTGGTGCCCAGAAATAATTTACGCCGTACTTTCGTTCTTATTACTTAACAGAACCACGAACGGAGAAACTTGTTTTAAAAATTTAATCGCTGCCCTCTATCAGTATAAAAATGTGGGTTGGCTCGTAAAATGGCGATAGGTAACCTACTATTTAATGTGCGTCATAAATCCTAGTACAATTTATTGGGAATAATGTTAGAGAAGTGCGCACGGACTATTGATTTTCTACCTTAACAATACCGAAGTAAATGAGTGCGGTATTTTACATCGGAGAAGCATTAAAAGTTAAATCATTTCGTATTTTTTACACAGTTTAGGTAAACTAATTGTAATTCTGGAAACAAACAACTTTACCCATAACCTCTGTCGCACATAAACACAACACGCAGAAAATTATAATTCCTACAGAACTGGAAAATAAGCAAACTGGTAGGAAATTGAACATATTTCAATAACATGATTTTGAAAGATCGGAAGTTTGATTAAAATGACAAAGGTTCGACAGGGCCTCGGCACTCCAATTGGAGTTCAAACGAATTTAGACTCTAAGGTTGCCAAATTTAAAGTTATACTGCATAATGTTGGTGTGACAAACGTATTTATAACTTTAATAATGTGTCTGTCTCGCTTGCACTCGCCGTTTTCCTGTATCTCGATGTCTACGTACGTAACGCCCTTTATTACTTCCTTCATGCTATAAGTTTAAACTTCTGCACATTCCAGCTCACATCGTTTGCTTATTTCTCTGTAATTCATGTGCTATTGTGAAACAGACAGTTTATGGAAGGCCCTTAACGCGCCACTAAAGCCCCTTATCATGAACACAATAATCATATATACACACATACATAATTATCTTGCTGTTGTCAACCTTTTGTTAAGTTAATGATAAGAGTCCTGTAATTATGTAAGTTTTAGTAAGCACTTTCTTGTTTATACATTTATTTTAATTTTACAGCCCACGTACCTACGTTATGTTCATTGCACTCGAGTGGACTGAATCGTCGCACATAATCTTTGTTTATTGTGAGCGACAACCCTGTAATACTTGAATATATTATCCCTATTCACGCAATACAACCTTTTAGCATTGATATTTCCAACCAGCCATTCACACATTCATACCTTCACGCTAGTCCCATGGAATTACTACGGGAAACGAAACGTGATTTCAATTTTCCTTACATTTATCATAAGGGAGGGAGGGGAGGAGGGGGCAATTTGAACCACTTGACGCGGATTTGACGTGAAGTGCTTTCACATCGCCGGCTAAGCCAGTGGCTTACTGAATCACCCGTCATTTGCCTTTGATGAGGCCAAATTCACGTTATTGAAGATATTTGGAATGTCTGATTGTTCGGTCGCCATCTCAGGAGGCGTTTCTATTCAGAGTTTGTTTATCAATCGTTTTTGTTTTGATACCTTAAGAATTTGTGTTCATTCACTTGAAAATTGGAAATTTTAATTAGAACTGTAGCTTTGCATAGAGTTAACACAAATGTTACCTGAGCAAAGTTAGCGGCGTTAAAATAAAGTTTTATGAGCTAACTTCCTGCGTAGAGAACAATAAGGGAACAATGTATAACTCGGGCGTTTGTTGCAACACTCAGTGTTCGATTATGCACACAAGTTTATTATACCCGAGTCGCTTTAGCATGGTAATAGAGGTCATTGCCCTTTCTCTAATATCTCTCCGTAGGAATCCTACCAATAAGTTATGTATATTTTTTTGTTGTTGGAACATGTTGAAGATCGCGATACAGGACGTTGGAGAAGTTTATTTCCGTTGTTGAAATAAAGAATACTAGAAAATGTAGGTGGGTCAATGAACGCTATTGCCACGCCAACGCGACACGGGTATTTATAAATATCCTGCCTATTTTATGTTTCTCTTATTCCAACAGTATTATTGCACAAACATTTCACGTTTTGTTTTAATTGTATTTTTTATAGGTAAAGTTATATTAAGGTGCTATAAAAATATCTGCCACGGCTTCAATGGGAAACAGTATTTTGTATTTATAGATTACAGGAGTGAAGAAATTTTGTACCCTGGAATAGTTTAATCATTTTGAGAAAATGAAGTAATTAAATAAACATTTACTCTATTCTGCATAACGTGGTTCACAAACTACGCGCGATGTGTCGCTTCGTCACATTTTGCGAAATGAAATGACGGTGCGGCAACAGCTAATTACTATGGAACGGTTTCATGCAATTAAATCAATTCAAATTAATACGCACATTTTTTGTATGAAAAAATGTATGACATTATATCAATAATGTACTTTTACTATTGTAATCTATATACATAATACTGTCTCCCATTGAAGCCGTGGCAGATATTTTTATAGCACCTTATACAGGTTGTTACGGCAAGGGTATATCAATACAAACGGGTTGAAGAGTGTATCTGGTCTAGAATCTCTGTACAAAATTTCAGCTCAAAAGCAGTAACTTTAAAAATGCTTAATATTTTTTTATTTCGATAGTTTATTAAATTGAAATCATAACAAACGTGTCACCGCACTACGAGGGTCATTATCCATTATCTGTAGTGTGTCTGTGCGCCTAGTACACGCACATCACGCCACCGCGCGCCAGTGCAGCGCCGTGATGTCGAAATAAAAAAATATTAAGCATTTTCAAAGTTACTGCTTTTGAGCTGAAGTTTTGTACAGAGATTTTAGACCAGATACACTCTTCAACCCGTTTGTATTGATATACCCTTTCCGTAACACCCTGTATAGATATGTAAAACTCATTTTACTAGGAAAATATCCTTTCACTTGTCTACTTTACATTGGAAATAATGTGAAGCTTTGTGCGACGCTAAGCTTTTGTTTTCTGTACCTAAATTAATTTACGCTGGAAAGCTGTCCCTTAATTTGACTTAGTGCACATACCTTTTTACTTGTACCTTAACTCATTTAAAACAAAACTTCGCTTAGAATTTAAATAAACGTAGGCTGGGCAGGGCAAAAGTAAGTTTTATTAAAGTTGTTTTTTAAATAAAAGTTTTGATGTAGTCAACGAGACTTCAAACTGCTTGGGCTAATGTATTTTTGAAATTCTAGCAATTTGGTATTTTTGCTACACTACATTAAATACACCTAAATGGGAAAGTCATAAATATTCATGTAGCTATATCGCATAACTACTTTAACAAAATAAGGGGGCAGGTTTAGTTCTGCGTTTGCTTCTTAGGGATCCCTTTTCGCTGCGATTGTTTTAACACAGCACCTATATGAAATTCAAATGAAGCCTCGAGTCCGTGAGGGTCCTTTAGCCATACCATAGCGTTTATATTTATTTATTTCCCAAACAAGAATCGCAAAGCAAACTTCTATGATTTATGGCAAAGTCTACGTATTTCGCAGGCTCGTTTGTATTGCAATATTGTCCGCCAAGTTTCACGGGGCACCAGTTTTGCCGTGTCTCCCCTGTGAACAATGCCCGTTGCCCGTTTGTTTTATTTCGTTTTGTTTCGACGCGACAATAGCCCGGCTTAGTTGACTGGATTTCCCAGTGTTAATTACCGATTCGTAACTCATTTTTTTCAGCTTCTGTGCTGAAAATCCAATGAATCATCAGCCGGGCATTCGAACCTTTACTGCGGCGGCGGTCATATCGGTGGTGTTATGCTGTTACTGCGGGTAAAAGGCAAACTTCATTAAAGCTTTATTCGATTCGATCTATTCCCCGAAATTAAGGAGATTAGTTTGAAACAAGCGAAAACTCATCGGAGTAAAAGAAACGCTAAGAGCATTACACGTGGAGCACGACTCGATGGAAACAACAAAGAGAATTTTATGATTGACTTGTTTCGCTGATCTTTGTTCTATTCATCATCATCATCGTCTACCTAGACTTTTCCCAACTATGTTGGGGTCGGCTTCCAGTCTAACCGGATGCAGCTGAATACCAGTATTTTACATGAAGCGACTGCCTGTCTGACCTCCACAACCCAGTTACTGGGTAATACGATACCCCTTGGTAAGACTGGTTGTCATACTTTCGGGTTTCTGACTACCCGTAACGACTGTCTAAGATCCACGAATGACAACCAGAGCCAACGGCTTAACGTGCTTTCCGAGGCACGGAGGGGTCTCGGTATGTTAAGATGGTCACCCATCCACAGACCAACCGCGGCAAGCGTAGCTTAACCTGATTGATCGATCTGTGCGGCTGTTATTATTTAGCCACGGGCCCCATCTTTGTTCTATTCAAAGTACCTAATTAACGTGCCAATGATCCATAGCGGTGTTATTATTGATACACTGAATATCACACACATAACGCAAATATAATTTGCATGTATCCCTAGAGTAAATACATGTTGGTAATAGTTTAGAGTAATTATTGACAAAGATTCGCAAATAACTACATAATTAGAAGCAAATACTAAGCAATCCATTGAGATAACTTAAATGAATCACGATGATTATGTTTTATATCGATTATCAGTAAAAGTCAGCGAGTTTGCAAAGAATTTGGTAATAATAATACGACATGGAGAAGGAACAACAAGTCAATTGTTAAAGTATAAAAGATAATTACTTAAATAGTAGATTTAAGCGTAGGACAAGATTAAAAAAATACATAAATATATTCTTAGGGGAATGCAGGCGTGATATTGTGCTATTATATTTTTCGAATCGAAATATATAGAACGTTTTAATATTAATATATTTTTAATGTATTTATAAGTATTTTATTATTTTAAAATAGCTAAGTCTTAAAATAATAACATGTACAAGTATATAAAAAGGAGGGGAAATAATGTAAATAACTCCAAGCGGTTGGTCGACTCATCACGTGACCAGAGGGCTGGCCCATTTTTGGCCAAAGTATCAGCATTGCCATACAACTTGGCAATGCTGCTAGCCTTTTGGGCGTGTTTCCTGTTGACAGCGATGCGGACGAATTTTTTGATGCCCTTTGATTATTTCCCCGCCTTTTTATCTACTTAAACGCTTTATAATTCACAAGATTGGTCATTGCCGTTCACAATCCCACTCACAGACAGGCCTGTGTCCCAGAAGTTGAAACATTATAGGCTGACTAGCTGCGCCCCGAGGTTTCACCCACATAAGACTCGATCCCGTGGGAATATCGGGATAAAAACGATCCTATGTCCTTTTCCGGGACTCAAACTATCTCTATACCAAATTTCATCTAAATCGGTTCAGTGGTTTAGGCGTGAAGAAGTAACAAACATATAAACACACACACACACACTCACAAACTTTCGCCTTTATAATATTAGTGTGATATATATATATAGTGTGTGATAGAGTGATTATGTGTGGTCATTGCCCCTCTACTAGCAACCTACGTACAACCTACGTTCTGTAGCACCTACGCTACGAGGGAAACTATTTTACTTAGGGCCAAAGCACACACGCTACTTTTTGCATCGGCGATCGGCGACTCAGCTGCTTTTTAGAAGCTAAATGCAGCGACCAAGCATTCCACACCGCACACTTGAAAACGCCAAACGCGGCGATTCAGTCGCTTTTCGGAAGCTCGATACAGCGGCTGAACGCTACACACATTCGGATGCCGGTCGCAGCGATTTGGCATTTGCAGTCGCTAAAACGCGCGATTCTGATACAGCGTCCGAACGCAAAGAGTCGCCAAAACGCGATGCAGCATCGATACAGCCGCAAAAACGCCGATCGCCGATGCAAAAAGTAGCGTGTGTGCTTTGGCTCTTAATGAAACTCCTATCGGATTTCATAGATATTATTTTAGGAGTATTTCTTCGAATATATCAAGTTAGTTCGTCTTGTTTATTACACGTCCAACCTACGACTCTCAATATGACACCTGTTTAAACGTTCGAATGGAACATGGCTTCAAATATTATCGGCCAGATCTCAAAAGAGAACAGATGCTCTACGTCTAAATGTAAGGGTTAATGTAGACAAAGACGTCGCAAAACTCAAATTAGCCTAATTTAAAAATGGTTTACACGCACTACAGGCCAATAAAACTAAAACACAATAATATTATAACGATATCTTTAAATAATATACTTTATCCTATAAATCACTAGATATATTCAATTAGGTCATGCTGAAATAATAAACGTTTCTGGTATCTTATGGAAATGTGCCAAATCGGAATGAATATGGGATATTCCAATGATAACATTAAAAATCACCTTTATGTTTTTGTAGAATTAACTGAAAGAGCAGAAAGAATGAAACATTAAAAAAACTAAGCCGAACTGTAAACTTTTCAATAGAAATATACAAACGTGTATAATAAGGCCAATACACTAGAAAAAACTTATCTGTGAACAAGCTTCCATAGTGATACATACAACACTGACGACCGTGTCAAGAAAAACGTGTTTGTACAAAAGGCCTAATACTAACCCCTAAAAACAGCGTACTATATACTAGCTAGCATACTATCTATAAGTACTAATGCCGTATGAGCAAGTTCTAAGCAAGAGTGGGGAGGCTACCACCTTTACGAGCTAGCCACGTGCGAGCCGGCCGTATTTTTTGATAAAATTGTATTAAGGCGTTGCTCCAAAGCAGCACACGGCTAAGCTACGCAGGTGTGTACTAGCATCGCTTTGTCTGTAAATGTCTACGGCCACGCTACGCCCGATTGCGTGGCTGGCAAACAAATAAACCGGTAATCTGTCCGTGCTTACCCTACGTAGTGGACGGTCGACTTTACACTTCTCTCGACTGTGCACGGCTGTATTTTGTATTACAAGTCAAGTCGCTTGCGGTAATATTGGGCATGATGCTTTAGATTTTATGTCGGCGGCCAAAGAACGGTTCTATTTTCTCAGGTGACTTGAGGACTTCCAACTTACGATCAGATGGATTTTCCGAGTTTTCTTGTGATATTTTTCGGGAATTAACTGTTTACGAAGCAACCGAAGACTGTGTCTTTAGATCTTATTTTTGTATAACCATATATTTTGTAATAACTCGTTCCTATTAAAATATGTGCCACATTTATTATTTATATTATGAATACTGTGCTTTTCTATTTTATTCTCTTTAAAACTCATTTAAGACGATAGCTATGTACAGTCAACTTTAATTTGATAAATAAGCTGTTTGTTTTCTATTATTTTTATTTTATTTTATTCGAGAACATCCACCGGTTTCTTACTAAACTTCAACTATATCCGACGATCCTGCATACTTATCTCTTTTGTTGACTGTACCTAAGAGTTTTATGTAAAACTAAGGTAATTTACTTTTTGTTACAGGTAATACTTACTCCAGCCCCGAGATCTACTACAGCTATCACTGTCACTGATAGGTATGGACCCCTCCAGCTCAACCACTACGTAATCTTCTGCATCGTACTCCTAAGGGCGTAATTACCACACTTGTGCGATATGTCATGTTACAGGCCTTGCGAACCTAATCCCTCTTAGGAACTGTGTCTATTAGTCGAGACCATACCGTAAATTCAACTTTAACCCCTCAAGCGTCAAGTGTACATAAGAGAAGGTGATCGAAACGTTAACGGTACACCAAATTTACACAACAACGTCATTGTTCTATTGTCAATGTTGTTGTGTTGCGGTCACTGTCAGACTGCATAGAAAAGAAAGAGAAGCGCGATGTCACAACGGTGGTAATTTATTGCAAATATGAAGCAATTATCTATTTACAAATACTATTTAATAATAAATAATCCATCACTGAATGCAGTTTGGCATTAGTTTGATGGTATATTTTTAATTATAATTAAAATTGTTAATGAAGGGATAAACTGCTTTTAAAGACAATTAGGAGGTGTATTTGAACATTTTTTTGATGCATTAATGTATATTTTAATTATGATTTGAATTCCATCACTGTTTAAATATCATATTTTTGTTTTTGGTCAAAATTATTTACGGTTTAAGATATACACTGCTTTAAAAAACCAACTTAAACCGTTTTCTGAAACCTCCACCTTAAAACAATAACTTTACCGCGCCCATTCAACTACTCCGACGCGTTGGGTGTTTCGACAGGTAGGTGGGCAAACTTGTGAGAGGTTATATGCTTACTTCTTCTCCATAGTTGAGCACAACTCAAAGTATCAATACAGTCCATCGTACGAGTCCAACTACGTGCTTCACTAAACTCGTTTGAACCCAACGCTATTTCACTACTTCACCAGTGCTCAACCAGCGGTGGTATATTCAAAAATCCACCGCTTTAATATTGATAGTTTGTTGAAACCGCCGCGTTCCAGCTCAGCGAAACTATAACTTTACTAAATCATTTAAAAAGTAGGTACGTACTGTCCGCTCACTCCGCTCTCGGGCGGATTTCTGAATAGTTACACCAATTGTTAAAAGTTTCAGCTTAACTGCCATTTCTCATCGCTCCGGAGATGAAATTTGGACAACCCTCGCAATGTTACAAGTTGACTATTATTATTATTTAGTATGAAAGACCCGGTTGTTATAGTTATTAACGTCTTTGTATTATTGATGTTATTGCACCATTCGCCTTAGGATGCTTCTCGGAGAAGGAACAGGCAGTTTCCTTTATTTGGTGTTACGTTATGTGATTTTTAGGGAATTCGTTTCAGTACGGATGAACGGATTTATGGAAGTGAGATCTGACCTCTTAATGGGTGTCAGAAAAATGGGCAAAGACATGCCGACAATTTAATATAATATGCTATATTTGTTTTAATAGTTTGTTACGTTATAGATTAAGGATATTTTGTACACGAAGTTACTGTAGAATACTGACTCCTAAGTCACAGGGGTCCCCCCTAGTTTACGAGGCAGGGTTCTCACTATTTAAGCCACCTTTGTTTCCCAAAGTTTAATGTTCCTATGTGTATTGAATGAGCTTTGTATATTAAGGTTTTTGTGTTAATAAACTTATTACTTATTATATTTTTATTTTAACAGGTTTTCTCTATATCCAGTGTATTTTTATCCTCCTTAATAAAAATTCAGTAGCTGTAAAAATAATCGGCATTGAAATTGGTATAATGCTTACAATGCCACAAACATTCCGGCAAAAAGGCTTCAAAATCATGACACTCCTCGTTTTATGGCATGGCTTACAAAACTGTATTTAAATAAAATGAATAATTGTACCTACCCTAATTTATCTCTCCATTTCATCTCGAATTTCGTCATTGAAATTACTTTTCATATATTTTAGGGGTAATTTCTACTCTGAATATCACTCATGAAAGATCACAGAAGTCTTTGATTAAGTATTAACAATTAGATACAATTAGCGACTGGAATTAATTGTAGAAAATCTTATTTCTACGAGAGCGTAGTGGGATGAGGCTCTCGAGACCCTGTGAGAGGATTAATTATAAACATTAGCTATATAGATGTAGTTTAGCGTTTATTACGCTTACATTTGCTGGATTTTGGGACACAAAAATAAATATTGTAACAGTTGGTCGTCTGCACACTAAAATAAATTCACGTTAGCGATCTGGGAGAGCCAAATTTCATAATTAATGCACTCTTGCTGAGGGCTAAACGCCCGAAAATACATTATTTTGTTATTACTGTATGTTTGTACTCTGAAAACATCTATTCAAAACACAATGAGTTTTCCATTTTCAAGTATAATATCAGTATATTAGTTATTTATGTTTTACATAGTTCGTTGTACTCTTTGTTTGCGCGTTATGCATCGTCTAGAAACATTGACGTAAATATAAATTGGTACTCACGTCTTGTTTGGATAAGGAACCAGGGTGTCCCTGGAAGTATGGATCAAATCGAATAGGGGCGTGGGCAAGGTCATTTCCAAACTTTTTAACCCTGAGAATGTCAGTGAATTTTTTTACGGTTCAAAAGTTATGACCGATTTTAATTTTGTTTTTTCAATCACTTCGCTTAGTGTTTAAAGAAAATAATCATAAAAAAATACTATCAGGGCTATCTAAAAAAAATAAATTGATAGCCCTGATAGTTTTCACGAATTCGATCTTCCTTCTCTTTTTTTTTAATATTTTTTTTTGTATTTTTTTTTTTGCTAAAGCGTTTGGAAATGACCTTGCCCACGTCCCTATTCGATTTGATCCATACTTCTAGGGACATCCTGTATAAAGGTAGACCCAAACACACGCGAAGGCGCTCACAAACTTACATTATACACTGGAACGCTCGTGAGCGCACCCCGGGCTACTCACATACCCGTCTCTCTATGTTTCAACACAAAGGCAACCTTATTCAATAAAATTCTATCCCCCACTGGGAATAGTTCAATAAAATGCCCTCACAAAAGGTGTTATAATGAAACTATCTTACAAACAAAACGTGGGGGTTACTTTATTATGAAAAGATCTTTTTATTTTCCGTAGCGTAGTTTGTGTGAGCCCTGACAGATCTTTGAATAAACTTTCTATTTCATCCCATGGGTGTTTTGACTTAGGGAAAATCTCAGGTAGATAAGTAGTATTATCCTTCGTTCTTATGACAAAATCCCCTCCTATACCTACGTTCCCTCGTATTCGGGTAGGGAAGGCCCACGCTCAAGACATTTATGGGCTATTATGATTGATGATAACCACGATTAGTACGACGTAATGAAGATGGTACTCAACGGATATGGTACTCATACTTCTTCTTACTTGTCAACTAGCTTATGTTATATAAGCATGAACGTTCCTGGTATTACTTGAATCTACAACAGCGGTTGGGTTTCATGGATGATATATTGCACTAATATTGACAACTTGATGGTCGAGCGCTTACAAGTATTACATCTATGTAATATATAATGTATCCGCAAAATATTTCAGTTAGACAAGTGCTGTTAATGCGACATAAACTTATGTACAGTCAACAAAAGAGTTAAGTATGCAGGATCGTCGGATATAGTTGAAGTTTAGTAAGAAACCGATGGATGTTCTCGAATAAAATTTAATTTTATTAATAGAAAAAAAAACAGCTCTTTTATCAAATTAAATTTCAGCCGTCAACATCCATCGGTTTCTTGCTAAACTTCAACTATATCCGACGATCCTGCATACTCATCTCTTTTGTTGACTGTACCTAACTATAGATTCTGATTTCAATTTGACTCGTCCGTCATCACGCTTCATGTAATCTTTAAAGTCAAATAGCCAAATTCAAATTCAAATCGCGCGTACTTCGAGGCACGCTCATGCTGTGCAACAATGCGTAGTTTTCCCTATTCCCCGGCCCGTACACACATCAACAGACACGGGCAATCCACAGGCATACCTGCATTGTCCACCTCCGAACGGGCCCGACCGTGGAAAGTGTAGAAAATCAACCAAGTGTTGCAGATAACCCTATGTGCACATTCAACACGAACAGACTCACAACGCTTCAGGAAAAACGAGAAAAAACTACGTGAATAAGCTCACAGCTATTAAATGCTCTCCGTTCTTTTTCCAACATGAACATCGTGACATTAACAGCTTCCCAACTCAAACTAAGAAGGGAAAGTCGAAACATAAGGTGTCAAATGTTGCGTTATAATACCCATTACATTAAGCGCTAAGTCATTCCCCAGCAGCAGTTTGATGTTGTCACGATCCGCGACATTATACGCGCAATGTGGCGTATCTAAGTTGGGAATCTATATCAACTTAATGCAACGGAATATCGGTCACGTTTAAACTAAATGTTGCTTAAACTTGATTGTTTGTAGTTAGTGTTAAGCCGTCTCACTCTCTCCGGTCCGGACAGAGACGCCCGGACCCCTCGCAAATTGAAATCGCAAAGGGTTCACGCCGCGCGCCGTACGCCGGTGCCGTCAATAAACATTGAACGGAGCGAAACGTATCATTGTTCTCTGTATATTTTAATTATTAGACACGGCCCGGGGGCCTGGCCCTCGGGTGCAAAGGGCCTTTAATGGTAGCGATCTTTCGTTCTCCGAAAGAGTGCGTGGGTTATTTCCTTTTACCTTTGTTGTTTTATGTTTCGTGTGTTTAATAATTAAATATGTTTCGCAACTATGATTTTCGTTACGTTAATGGAGTTGGAAAATGTTGAATGCCCCGGGGTTTCACCCGCGTAAATGTCGATCCCTTGGGAATATCGGAATAAAAAGTGGCTTATATGTTAATCCAGGGTGTCAGTACCTCCATACAAAACTTTATCAAATATGGTCCAGCCATTTGAGCGTGAAGAAGTAACAAACATATTATAAAAACACGCACACACTCACAAACTTTCCCCTTTATAATACTAGTGTGATTGTTTTGTTATAATTCAACAAAATATCTCTCATTATATTTCTTTTTACCTTTTACCTTTTGAAGAGCTTCATCAAAACAACGAGAAAGTACCCAAAAATAGATCTTATTTGCATACTTGGATCAATACGTTCGGTGAGCCTTAATTGAACGCTTGCAGGGCGGTTGCTTAAGGCCCAAGCTTAAATAATTAACCGGTTTGAATACGCTACACTTGTATCTTGTGAGTACAGCTGCTTATCTCGTACACATACCACTGTGGCGTTTATTGTTGTAGCAAATAAAATGAAAAATAAACATGAGTGGGGAACGTAAGGGATTAATGCTCGCAGAGCCGTCTGACGACAACGTGCCTCATGTGCTCAACACAACAATTTGCAAGCGATTTGCTTTGTTACCCCTTCAGTATTTCCAACGATTATTGTTTTAAATCTGGCTTCCAGTTTAAGGCATGCTTTTAAGAGTTAGGCATCGTACAAAATTGTTGTTCTTTCGAACAAAAACGACTACTGAAACGTAGGTAATAATATTACCCTAGCTTCAGGCAATCGAGATAAAGTAAATAGGTATGAACTCATGAAAAGTACAACATTTTTTTATCATTGTTTGTAATATTATTACAAAGTGCCCCATAAGGCTCTTTGTGCACACACGTTTTTCTTGCCGTGAAAAA
Organism: Amphipoea lucens; assembly: GCA_947508005.1. Taxonomy (NCBI): domain Eukaryota; kingdom Metazoa; phylum Arthropoda; class Insecta; order Lepidoptera; family Noctuidae; genus Amphipoea; species Amphipoea lucens. Next base: position 5,957,588 of record OX382355.1, read on the forward strand.
GTACGGTTTATTCACCGTGAAAAACTACGGTTTATTCACCGTGAAAAACTACGGTTTATTCACCGTGAAAAACTACGGTTTATTCACCGTGAAAAACTACGGTTTATTCACCGTGAAAAACTACGGTTTATTCACCGTGAAAAACTACGGTTTATTCACCGTGAAAAACTACGGTTTATTCACCGTGAAAAACTACGGTTTATTCACCGTGAAAAACTACGGTTTATTCACCGTGAAAAACTACGGTTTATTCACCGTGAAAAACTACGGTTTATTCACCGTGTGTAAGCACAGTAGCAAAGTGTTGTATGGATCACTATGGAAGATTTTTAACGGACACGTTTTTTCTACGGTGCGGTTTATAGTTTATACGACGTACCGTAAAGAGACCCCGAGCCGTGTACAAAGAGCCTAAAACAGAAGGCACTCACCTATTGTTGTGTGGCCATACACACACACCTATAAAGAATACAATAAAACGGAGTGCGTCATACGTGAGTACGTGACACAGTCATAATTATAAACCGTTCTTATGAGTCAAGCACCGTTTTATTGCTATCCAAGTAAATAACATTGTTAATAAACGCGTGCACTGTAATGCAGAATGCCTCATTCATCGTGTAAATTATACTTCTTTTCGTTGCAACGCAGGCACGCAATCGCTTTTTAGGGTTCCGTACTCAAAGCGTGCCAACAGGACCCTATTAAGGCTGTCCACCCGTCTACCCGTCACAGGGCTGAATCTTTTGAACGTTCGTAATAAATATACACTTGTTCACAGAGCGTGGCCGTGTGGTTAGTATGGCACACTGGGTGGATATAGTCAAGGGAAAATTGTAATTGATTTAAAAAAAAATACTATTTATTTTCATTTTACTTTCTTACATTAGGTACCTACTAACATAGATCTTAAGAAGTATGATACTAACACTTAAATGGATTCTGTCCAAAATAAATGGCAATTATTATTATTATAGCAATAAAAATTAAATAAAGTTAAAAAATAAAAGGGGGTTGATAAATAATCTAGTGTTAAATATTGAACGGTTGTAGAGAACCCTTCGTGTGCGAGTTCCACTGGCACTTAGCCGCTTTTTTGCAACAGAAAGCACCGCATTTATCATTAAAGCTTAGCTTTTACCGCAAATGTAAATTAAATGGTCGTGTCCCCTCCCTAAAGCACAAATGGTTTGCATTAAAATCTCTACTAAATTAAAGTAAAGAATTTAAAAGATACTTTTGTTTTCTAGCTCAAGCAGCGCCTCGCGGTTTCACCCGCATAAGTTTCTCGTGGGAATATCGGGATAAAAACTTTCCTATATCCATTCCCGAGACTCAAACTATTTCTATACCGAATTTAATCTAAATCGGTTCAGCGGTTCAAGCGTGAAGAGGTAACAGACAGACAGACAGACTTTCGTATTTATAATATTAGTATTGATAGTCAGTTTACTTACAAACCCTAAGGGAGCCCGATCTAGCTTTTTGAGAAATATCATAGGTAACATCTACCAACCCGCACTGGGTCCGTGTGGTGGATTACGGCTCACTCCCTCTCACTGAGAGGGCCTTTGTCCCAGCAGTGGGAACAATATAGGCTAATTGTGACAAATAAGAGCAGGGCTGCTTTAGCTTGAAGTATTTGTTTATGACCAATACTCCTAACATAGAATAATATTTAAAAAAGTAAAAAAAAAGAAAACATTTTGTGTGTCTATAGGAGATGGTTTTTGTATTTATGGTGAGAAATGAATACGGTACCTCTAATATTACTCTCCTATAATAATTTATTTTAACAAAGAACGATGTCGAAAAGTATTTCAAACGGTTTTGTTTCTCTTTGTAAACCCTTTTTCTAAGTCTTTAATACCATCCATGCAACTGACAGCTAAGCCCACATTGTAATTTAAAATTTCAGAAAATCCCAGTAATTGAATATGAAATCAGTAAGAATACCAACCACTAAGTAGTCTTTATGAGCAATTAGCCTATATATGTCGCAGCCAACTGGTTAAATTAGCCGTTTAGTTAACCGCCTGGCCTTTGGAAGTAGTGCTCGCCTCGCTTCGCTCTCTCGGCTCGCACGCGGTTGATCACAGTTCTAACCTAACCCATTTGGTTGGGATGCTCTGGCTCAGTTACTGCGACCAATTCGGCTCTCGCGTGATTGGTTACAGTTCTAACCTAAACTATAGGTAATTGAATATCATTCAGGCCGTTAGTTAAAAGGTTAGGCGGTTAACTAATTATAGGTACATAATAGCTAATTAAACCAATTGGCTGCGACATATACACAACAATCTGTACATACTTGAAACGTATAATGGCAGTTACATGCAGAATTTCCTTACAAGGCAATAACACTAAAGTTAGTTTACAACTGATCCCACAGTTTCATCTCGATAACGCAATTCGTGTCAAAGACGACCATCGGGGAGGCGTAGAAGCTCAATTACGAAGGGAAATTGTTGCCAGGCTAACATCATCTGCATAGCCTTTTCCCAGCTATGTTGGGGTCGGCTTCCAGTCTAACCGAAAGCAGCTGAATACCAATATTTTAAATGGAGCGACTGCCTATCTGACCTCCACAACCCAGTTACTGGGTAATACGATACCCCTTGGTAAGACTGGCTGTCAGTTTTTCGGGCTTCTGACGACGCGTAACAATTGTCAAAGATTCACGAATGACAGCCGGGACCAACGGCTTATTGTACTTTCTGAGGCACGGAGAGTCTTGGTATGCAAAGATGGTCACCCATCCACGGACCAACCGCGACAAGCGTAGCTTAACCTGATCAATCGACCTGTGCGGCTATTATTACTTAGCCACAAGCCCCTCATGATGTTATGATGAATAACATGATGTTATGTTATTTATTGCAGCCAAAAATGTAAAACTGTACTGAAGTCTCGTCATTCATGAAAACTCCTAAGCTACTTGTTCCTAATAGCCAAGGAAAGCATCATAAAAAGGTTCCTTGTCAATTTAATAAAGCATTGTACTAATAATTGGTTATGGAAATGTAGCACTTTACATGACTTAAAAATAATAATATTCCACAACTATCACACAACGCCATCTAGTCCCAAGCTAAGCAGAGCTTGTGTTATGGGTACTAGACAACTGATAAACATACTTATATATTTCTAAATACATACATATTATAGATAAATTACACCCAGACACAGAACAAATGATCGTGCTCATCACACAAACATTTGTCCTGGGTGAGAATCGAACCCACGACCTCCGGCATAGCAGTCAGGGTCACTAACCACTAGACCATCAGGCCTGTCGACTTAGTTTTAAAGTCAAGCAACTAGCGAGTGCATTTGTCCAGGGCTTACAAGCAATAAACACAAACAGCTTCAAGACAGGCAGTTTATTTCCTAAGTTTATGTAAAGACAGGGACATTAGTTGCTAACAAATTTGAACCTTACGCCAATTTGCCGTATAATAACCATTTATTTATTTAAAATAAGCCCACCAACAGTTTCTTACAATTCAAATTATATATCATCTAAAATTAGCATTTCATTAACCTTGCAAATAACAGAAGGCTAATTCTCGTAATTTAGTCTCATCATTTCAGTCTCATCTCAGCGAAAAACAAATGTCAAAAACTTGTCATAATGTAGGGTAATTAGAGGTATTTTTGTCAGATTGAGACTGGGATCGGACTGTGAACGCTCTTAAAATTACAAGAATTGCCCTTCTGGTATACATGAAATCTAACTTAAAAATATTAGAAAGAAAGAAAGGAAGAAAATGCACATATTTAGCATACCTAGACTAAAAGACACAACACACCAGACATATACTCGTATTTACATCAGATAAAAACAGAAACAAAAATAAAAAGTGCAAAGTACGATGTAAGAAATTAGCAAAGGCCCAGTTCAGCAAAAATGCCAGACGAACTAGTGCCTGACGCTGGTTTTCAACTGGACCTGATGTGTGAGGTGACGGATGTAAATCAGTTTTATACTGCAACGTGACGTGTGTATGCATACTTAAATAAATTAAATAAAAATAAATTTGTGTCACATAAAATCAGTAACGAATGTATAAATATGTGATATTGAGTAATATTGCAAAAATAAACAAATAACACTGATAAATAAATAAGTGAGATGGCCGATTAGAGACAAAGGAGAACAATAAAGTGTGTCTACTTCCAAAGTCAAAGTCAAAGCATTTATTTCAAATAGGCACATAAAAGGCACTTTTGAACGTCAAAAATTATCTTAAAATAGAATTGATTCTAGTCGCCCATTCCAAAAGGTAGTTTTCGTATGGAGAAGAATGGGCAAGAAACTCCACCGTTACTCTTTTAAAATGTTTTAGGTACAATATTTTGCATCGGTACATTAATTATATAATAACATGTGAGGACGATGCACCTTAAATAAAATTACTATACCACAATAGGTAAAAGAATTAAAAACGAAACCATGACATATAAATTAATTATCTGATAGATACATGGTGCTCACATATTTACAAACATGGTACAAGCAAAACGATTTTAATTTTAAAAATAAAAATACAAGTAATAAGTCAGGGTGTGAGTAATGAATGTAAAAAAGAATAAAAAAAATTACAATTAAATTAGCAACCAGTTTGATTTTGTCTAGACTTTAGATTGTCTTATGGAGCAGGACCAGCATGTTTCCAAGCGTTCTTATCTTGGATATAATCTTCTAATTTATAGTCCAGTAGATCGTCTTTTCACTGTCTAAATATCCCGAACGTCTGTGTGAAGCAAAACTCATGGAGAAAAATTCGTACTACTGTCAAAATGACAGATGTGATTTGAAAATAGAGCCAATTTGCTTAGAAATTAATTTTCATGACTGTAACTATTTAAGTGTATATTATATTAGCAAGAAGTGAATCATTTGAAGCAGTTTTCAAAGTTACTCGTGGCATATGTTTTCTTTCCTCTCGAATGTCTTATGTTACACAGTGCGACATAAGAAAAAATGCTCCAAGTGTCTTAAGTCGGACAGTGACACTTAAGGGCTAAGTCAGGATTGGTGGCTAAATATCTGTAGTTGTGTTGCAAGTAGCAATATGTTCTGTATTTATATGAAAAAAATGGTTCATTTACTATTAATTTTATTATGTTATTACCTTACTTGTAACAGCGTTGACATTGACGTAATGTGCGTGTACGGAGGCCGAAAATCAATATTTTTATACCGTATGGATGAATGCGAAAATCAAAATCGTAATTTTCCTGCCAAGTTGTTTAAATGATAAATCATTTATCATTATAAATGATTTATTTTCTGTAAGCACGTTTGTACAAACACTTTTACACGTCAATCATGTTTTTTTAAACTAGATGAGGTCGGCGTTTCCTATCTGATCTGTTGTCTCTTCTGGTCACAGTCTCTTTTAAAGTCCAGACAAAATCTTACTTACTTAATATCTCATATAAGGAAAGTATATTATAATAATAAAAAATAGTGCAGTACAAGAAATTTCACGCGGGCAGGAATAAATACATACGCTAAACCATGAAAACATTAAAAGCACACAACACACATCTCTGAATTCTCTAATTTCGACTACTAGTAAATTGTGATCAATTATTAGTTTAACAGTCACATTTTGACTGCCGTGGTATTAAAATAACGCAATCTGTTACCGAGTTAATGCCTCATCATTTATAATTAATTAACAAATACATCAGATGAGTTTGATTTCAAATTGTTGATGCTTCATTATTTATTTAAAGCTTTTAATAAGTTAACATTGTTCTGGTATGGTTCGGCAGACTTATAAATAAATATGGATTTTTTAGAATGCAGTTCATTTAATATTTGGCCATTTTCGGAATTGTCATTACAGCATCATCATCATCATTTCAGCCGAAAGACGTCCACTGCTGGACATAGGCCTCCGAAGGCTCATGGTCCTCCTCCATAGGTTATTACAGCATCAGTGACGTAAAATTATAGTTATTTTTTATCTATAGTCCATTTGCAGTTTATTTTACCTATGATTTTGAATCACTGTCAAAATTACAGTGGCCTTTATAGTCCTAGTAATAAAGTTCCTATTGGTTTGCTGCCACTGACAAGTATGTAAAAACCAGAATGATCTTTATTCTCGTTATAATAAGATTGCGGTTTGGTTGCTGCTGTCAAAGGTAAAATTACTGTGAAAGGACTGATGTATATATATCATATTAATTCTATCACCACTACACAAGAAAGATTTTCAAATATATAAATAAATCAGCTAACTAAATGTTCTGCGGTTATATATCTACCAAAAAAGCTTTGATTGAAGGTGTATATAAAAATATACAGTCAAATAAATCTTCTTATATCAGCATCTGCCTGAATTCACTCACGAACGCGTCCAAACCGGTTCCAAATATTATTTGATATTTTTCGCGTTACACAGTAAGAAGTGTTTTCAATCAAATGGAGTGTTAAAAACTCCGTCATTTTTTAACCTTATTTTATATTTCTATTTACAAAGCTTTATTTACGAATGTTTCAAACATGAAAGGTTTATTTTTATGTTTGTGCACTAACCTAAACGTTGCTTATTCATCAATAAACATTTGTTATTTTATTTTCCTATTGGTTGGTTCGTAAAATTGTTACAGCAGCCTAGTTATGTGAAAATATTTCCCACACAGGTGTTACAATTGTAGTAGTATATTCATATGATCTATTTTGTTCGTGAAAACGTTTTTAGTATTATAATATTCAAACTCAATTTTGATACAATAATTATACAATAGTACATATTGGAAGTGAATTTTGCAGGACATCCAAATGTTTAAAAATGACCTTTGGCTGAGATAAAAAATACAGAATTATGGATTTCTTGAATAGTTACAAATTAAAGCAATGATATATTTTCCTTCCTTATTCGACGCTATTTATAACCAATAGAATATATGTTTACCTTTCCTCTAATGAGGAGTACGACACAAAGCACAACGTCAACGTCTTGTCTACATTGTCTGGATCTGTCAACACGCTGATTGGCTGCGACAGATCTTCTTCAGGCGTTTGCCAAAGCTATGTTTGTTTGTCTAACTTATGTGTGGGACTACTATGTATATGAAGCGATTGTGCATACAAATCGATTAGGCTGTGACCGCACAATGCGATGCCGACGTGGGAAGCTCGGCTTTCAGCACTAATTGTCTGCGACAAGTCGACTGATTCGTATCTAATGGCTGATTAGAATCGGTGCATTGCATGGTATACCTATATAAAATAGTGTATATAAACTTATCTCTCCGCTAATGCACTTTACTATAGTAACAGTATCCAAATCTTCTTCGTAATAGCAGTAGTCATGCAGTCGTTTTACAAAAAAAAGATGTCGAACTGGCTAACTTTTCCGCACAACATTAATCAAACCAGTAAATTACTGCCACAAATACAAAAATACAGCCCACAAACTGTGAACACAGTATTTAAAGATAAATTACTAGTCAATTAATTTCGTCAATTGGGAAACAGATTACGCTAATGATGTCTGTGTTTAAACTCTATACTTAATGCGATTAATCGTCAATGTTGGCAAAGCCTTATATTGTATAGTTACTAAGTGTACGGCTAGTAATTAACTAACGTTAATTGGAAGGTGCGATTAGTTTGTTTTATAATCTATGATATAATGCTGCAAATTGGTAATTGTATTACTACGGTGTTTCTTTTCAGTAACACGGAAAAAAAAACATGCATTGATTTATATATAGCCGCCCTCAATGAATGTTGTTATTTTTCGACATCAATAAGGTTATTTCCAGATTTCTTCAGTAAGATTTTTCAGATAAAAAAAAAATATAAAAAAAATAATAATAAGTAAAAAAAATTGTACAGACGCCAGCACATGAAACTACTACAATCTGTCAAATTCCTTTAATAGATTTTCAACTTTATCGCTAAAGCATAAGGTTCAAACTATTTGGGAAAATTTTACAGTTTCGAGTAGCTTGATGTGCTGGCGTCTACAGACGCCATGGTGCACCATTAGCATGATTAGCAAGAACATCTCTTCCAAATAAACATCTTGGTTAGATACTAACTGAATGGTACTGAAAATAACACGTCCGCATTGCCCAAGGTACAGTTGCACGCAAAACAACGTACCGCAATCCGGTCTCAAAGTTTGAACCCGTCTTGTACATTCGTAAACAAAAGTTGCCAACGCTAATTATATTAAAAACCCAGCCCTGGGATGACGTGATATTCCAGGACAAGGGTGCGCATTAATCATTCTCAAGCAACGTTATCTCATGTACAGAACCCGACGCAACTTGTACCTTCTGTCAAAGTATACACGCTAATGTTTTTATATGATGTTAAATGTACTGCGGGACTCTCTATTTAATGTTTTATGTTATTCGCGTATTTACTTTAGGAAAGATAAAGAGGATAGAGGATTATTATTTAGTATATAATTATTTTTTAAATATAAGACAAGAAGATCTTAGTAGCTTTCTATTGAAAAAAAAAATGAAGTACTTAAAGAATCGTTGAATGAAACTTGTATAAATCAATTATTGGAGCTGACAGCAATGTCGCATAAATTGAGCAATTTCCAGTAACTAATTCTCCAATTAATTTCCATAATTGCTTTTATTAAAATCTTATACTACCACATGCACTCAATAGAATGCATGTACGAAAAATGCATGAATCATTTTCAATAACACCTCAAATGGCCGACAAAACGGCAAAAACCCAAATTCGTGATTGTTCACAGTATATTATCGCAATAAACTCAAGTACGTGCCCGTAATTAAGTGTTACTACCCCAAACTTAATAAGTGAAGTAGGTGCTTGAACGTCGTTTTTCGATACGCGATGAGGGCCCCTAAAATATATTCCGTGTTAGGAGAAAATAAAAAAAAGTGACGTGACACTTTTTGCCGGGTTTAACGATCATTCCGCGGTTGTCGTTAAATCAAGGGGGTTTTCGTGCCATGAATATGCAAATATAACATTCGTGCTGACGATTAATGCCGATTTCCCGTCACGGATAAAGCCTTCGATGGCATTTTACGCAACCTGTTGACTCATACTCGTGGCTTGGTTGTTCGTTACTTGTTTGTCATTAAAGCAGATTAAATGACGGGTTGCCGTTCAGCGACTGTTATACGTGACGTCAGTCACTTTGAGTTGAATTGAAACGGATTCAAAGCTTTGTCTGGTCTGGCTGTCGTTTTATAACACGTTTGCTTTTTGTGCGTCAAACACAGAACTCAATATATATTTTTTTTATTGAATATAGAGCTTAGGCGTGCTTAATACTAGTATTTAACAGACAAGAATAGTAAAGTTTTTCTAGCTTCCGAACGCGCTGCTACGACGCGCATATTTCGCTACGCGCTGTGCTACGGCGTAGCAAGTGCTACGATCACGTAGCCTTCACAATAATAAAATGTTTTTGTTGGTATTCTGAAAGCACAAACATATTCCACTTATAGTAGCATCAAAATCTGATCCAAGCATTGAGGAATGTCAGACCGGATATCGTGATTCGATTTCCGGGAGAGTAAAAATATTGTTGACCAAACTTGTCTCGCCGGAAAAAAAATCTTCTGATTTCGTTTGGACGACTATCCGGAACCTTTTATACTTGTTTATTTTTCCGGACGATAATTATAATGAAGTAGGTTTGTAGGTATATACCGTATGTACAGTCATCAAAAAAGATAGGTATGCAGGATCGTCGGATATAATTGAAGTTTAGTAAGAAACCGATGAATGTTGTCGACTGAAATTTAATTTGATAAATGAGCTGTTTATTTTCTATTTATAAAATTAAATTTTATTCGAGAACATCCATCGGTTTCTTACTAAACTTCAACTATATCCGACGATCCTGCTTACTTAACTCTTTTGTTGACTGTACATAAGTTTATGTCGTATTAAAAGCACTTGTCTAACTGAAATATTTTGCGGATACATATTACATAGATGTAATACTTGTAAGCGCTCGACCATCAAGTTGTCAATATAAGTGCAATATATCATCCATGAAACCCAACCGCTGTTGTAGATTCAAGCAATACCAGGAACGTCCGACGATCCTGCATGCTTATCTCTTTTGTTCACTGTACATACTTGTGTATACAGTGATGAAAGCAGAATTGAACACACAGCTCAAATGCAGAACGATTGATAGAGAATATTTATTAATAGATGGCCGTTCTATTAGAGGACAGACAGGCGACAGAGGACCGAGGAGAACAGTTTCCGTATTACCTACCACACAATATCCTGTTACATGTTGCAATCTTACACCGTAATTAACAAGGCATAGGCTGGTCAGGCTATTGAAGGTTTCGTGGCTAAATAATAACAGCCGCACAGGTCGATCGATCAGGTAAATCTACGCTTGCTGTGGTTTTTTGTGGATAGGTGACCATCTTTACATACCGAGACCCCTCCATGACTCAGAAAGCACTTTAAGTGATTGGTCCCGGCTGTCATTCGTGGATCTTCGACAGTCGTTACGGGTAGTCTTTATAATGTATGTTAAATGTTCCACGCTCTTTTGTAAATTTTATGACTAATTTTTATTGACATATAATTTTAATAATTATGAATAAATGTACTGAACTGAACTAGTCAGAAACCCGAAAGTCTGACAATCAGTCTTACCATGGGGTATCGTATTACCCGGCAACTGGGTTGTGGAGGTCAGATGGGCTGTCGCTCCATGTAAAATACTGGTATTCAGCTGCATTCGGTTAGACTGGAAGCCAACCCCAACATAGTTGGGAAAAGGCTAGGCAGAAGATGAGGCTGGTCTAGCTATTATTTCACGTGTTATAAACCTAAAATGGCTGAAACCAGAACAGCAGCAATAATAATTGAGTGTCGTCGCCATCTTGCGTTTGTAAAGTTATATGTATCGTTGATAAGATAATTACTGAGCTCAGTAGCAAACACAAACTCACAGCATTTATTTCAATTAAACCATTTACAGGCACACCTACAACTTATATTTATCTAAAAGACGTACCTAAACCCAAACTAGTCCAAATATTTGCAAATCAGTTTAATGGCAACCCAGAATCCTAATCCAAAATTAACAGCAACCAAACACAAAACCTTATACATTCTTTATCAGAAGAAATCAACGTCCCTATGTTTCCGTTCAGTGATGAAGGATTTATGCCAGCCTCCAAACGGCGTGTGTTACGTCACGTCCGAATTAAATATACATTTTGTAATCTCTTTTACTTGATATTTCTGCCACAATAATGCTTTAATGCTTGCAAAATTAATGCGGGGTAGCATTCATTGTTTGTGTAGTTTGAAATTATATTTTCTAGGTACTTTTTAAAATAGTAAACATGACCTGACGCTTATACAGACAGAGTTACTTTCGAATTTATAATATTAGTATGGATTAATATATTAATATTAATATCAAGGGTTACATACCTTTAAAAAATTTCAGCGTAGCTATTAGAAACCCATGTTGTCTCTCCATCTCAATAAGATTCACAGACGTAACGCGATAAATATTTGATAGAACGAGTGCACCCCGAAGTTGCCAATACGCATCGACTCCAAAAGTACAACTACTAGTACTAGGAAGGAAATAAATTTATAACCCACTCACTTTTATTGCTGTGAAGCATGCATGCTACTGTAATACATTTCAAATTTAGAGAAACAAGTATGTGACCTGAGAATTGAACGCAATTCTTTGCAAGTTTGTTGAGTTAGTAATATTTTCTACGTGCCGCAAACAAATCCTCCGCCCTCTTGTGATGAAATAAAACAAATACTTAAGAGTCGCAGTCGTGGAGCAGCATGCAGCTGCCTGTAGACCCATAACATGCTTTATTAGCACAAAGCGATCAAGAATTTTACTGTTACACCTCTGCATAAAACGTCTGAATCAGATTACAAAACCTCTTTAATTAAATTGAATTCTTTCTTTTATGTTCCCGAATAACACTACATATAACAGCGGATAACGCGATTCCGTCCCACCACGCGCGTCGAAAGATAAACAAAGCAATGAACGCCTAATGGGTACTATTAACCACTAGAGGCAGCAATAAAAATATTTTATATCTCTGTTTCCGGCAGACACGCGGTCGTCACGCGATACCCTGACGTGACCATTCGTCCTAATTTCAGCGGGACTGTACCATGTTTACGACCGATCAATATACCGGCTTTCAACTCGAGACAACTGCCCAAGTAACCTCTTCCGTTGGGATAATCTTGACCCTTGAGTAAACTACTGCGACTCTGGTAATCAACGCTCGGGTTTGTTTCGCAGTATCGCCTACGCTAGCGGCGAAATATCAGCTGCGATAAACAAATACTCGTGACAGTCTCATACCGCCCAATCGGGCTCTCAAAAATATGGTTTACAAGCTGCTCGGTCCGAGCACATAAATTATTCCGCTCGTGTGTTTGTGCGCCGGGTCGGTTTCCTAACAGCTCCACTCCTTTACCGTTCTTAGCGTTGCAAAGAAATTAAATCAAGGTATACGTGTCCATAACGATGCCGCTGAAAGAGGTGGAACGTTGTGAAACCTGACAGTTGACGTCAACCAGCTCACAATGCTCTACCGTCCTTATCGCTAAGAGGGAAATAAATGAGACGACTTTTTCCTGCTTTACGAGCGAGTCACTCTAAATTCCGTGTTTTGTTTCGTTTTTAGTCAAAAAATATGTTTATATATATTTTTATGTGGGCCGCCTAAATGAAATGTTATTTTTTTACTTTCTTTAATACACCCTGCATACAATTTTAAGATTTTGTTGGTAAAATTAGTTGTTAAAAGGAAGATAGGCTGCGGGCGGATACCGGTGTTTAGCGGAGGAGAAACAACCTACCGAGCATAATCTTATGTAACAAGATAGTAAATAGAGCGTGTTCGAGTTTCTACCTGAGTGAATATTTTGTGTCGAAAAAAGCGAACTATTAATATTTAGTGCGACGATAGTTTGAGTAGGTAGACGTCCTCAGTACCAGTGTGTGCTTGGTTCGTTGTTGCGACATCCGTGTCCAATGATTTGAATTTATTGTCGTGAGACACGAAGAGGCTTCATTCGGAACGTCTCTCAGCGTTATTCTTTCTTTAACAATAGTAACCCGTCAAAAGATTTCATGTTAGCGTGAAGGGGTATCATTTGAAGACACGACACCGCAACTGGTATTGCCTCCGTCGACGTTTTATTTGTTTTGCTCCCAGTGTATTTACCGTCATTGTGTGTTTCACACAGGGTGCACGAAACTGGTTACATATTTATTGAATTATTTATAGGTATTTATTTTTGCAGCAGAGCAGAGCAGAGCAGTGGTGGCCAAGTGGTAACGGCCGCGACTTACGAGGGGTAGGTCGTAGGTTCGAACCCAGACAGGCGCTATACTTTGTGTAAATTATTTCATCACCACTGCTCTCAAAACGGTGAAGGAAAACATCGTGAGGAACCGGCATGTCCTAGAACCAAAAATTCGAAGACATGTGACATCTGCCAACCCGCACTGGGCCCGCGTGGTGGATTACGGCCCATTCCCTCTCACTGAGAGGAGGCCTGTGTCCCAGCAGTGGGAACATTATAGGCTGATTATGTATGTTATGTATGTACTCGTATTTATTTTTACCTCATGATTTGTTTTCAGTAAGATTTTTAAGATTCAGCTGAAATTGATCACTGACCAAAAACGATAATGAAACTGAAAAAAATATATTACATTTTCATAATTACAAAATAAAATGTTTTTCATCGTAAATGTTCACGGGATTTTCATTACAAAGTAACAAAAGTTTCATGAACAAAACGCGAATAACAACAACGACATAGGTATGTATACTTTCAGTCTGCAGTCGCTAGATTTTCTCAGGCACGGTCATTACCCCCGCATACTACGGATCGTGACCTTGCATTTCTTTAGCATCGTAAATGGATATAATATTAAAATTGTATGGGTACAACGCAAATATATTCAGTAAGAAAAAAAAAATATGAGGGCGTGGGAAAACAATGCAAAACAACACGCCGCTTTCATGAAACAAAACATCGTATCATGAAATTTTCCATAACAACGAAACAATGGGTCTGCAGACTCAATTTCACATGCAATAATGGAATCCGTTTAAAGCAATAATAAAAGTTATATTTATTTGTTACAAGCGTTTAAAATCAGTTTATCTGAATGCGTGGTTCCGGAGAACATGCGGAATATGGGCAATGTTCACATTGGCCGCAGTGTGCCCAACACGGCCCGGCCCACCACTCCGAGTTGTGTTAATGGAAGGACGCAGATGTTTTTCGACTTACGTGGCCAATATTGCCCTATTTAGCCCACTAAGTATAAGTGCTTTGCAAACAAACTTAGCATTACAAAGTTTATTATTCAAGAACATGAATTATTTACAGGTTCTTGTAAAAGATGTCTCATAATTATCATTAATCATAATAACGAATCTTTCCTTGAGTATTTGAGAGTTTTCCGATACTGGCTTTAACAAAATACGTAACATTTCGAAGTAGTGATGGCTCTTTGTGTTTCGTATTGTACACATTTTTTGCTAAACGACGTAGTAAAATTTTATTGGTGACTTCACGAACGACTTGTGCGATACATACAAATATGGAGTACGACAAAAGATCTAGTTTACGTAGTCTTATAAAATTAGGAAGACTTGAGATCTGGACGAAATAATTTACTGGTTAGGAAGGTTTTATTTGTTTTTCACATAGTTGCTGCTTACATATTCTAACATCGAGATATATTTATTGTATTTTTCCTCCTCTTCGCACAGTATTGTGGCATTGTAAAGACAACAGGTGACACTGGCACTACGAAAACCACTCTTACCGCTACGACATAAAGGCGCTACTGTGAAACTGTTACCACTGATATGCTGTTGCCTGTACTGCGAACAGTTACATCAGAAAAACGATACAGTTGTTCCTGTTCTTCTGAACCAATGGAGCGGATACCCTCCGGTTTTTACATTGGCATATTTTCGTTGTAAGACTGCTAAACGAAAATGATATTCATCGTGAAACTCACTATTTATTTGAGACAGACTTAGGGATAAAAAGCGAGTTTTTCTTATTTCACCCTTTTGAGCATAAAAAGTAAAGGGGGATGTATCGTACATATACTACAATGTTGTTTTATTTACACGGTATTTCCTTATATATCTGGGTACGACTGCTTTCAATGATGATATATAATGAATATAATGATACTTCACATCCCATACATATAACCTCGTCGTATTACATATTATGGTAACCCTACGAAGTCTGAAATATGAGAATAGTGCATTGTACAAAATGTTTAGATTCAATTAGATTTAGACAGGAATACCTACATTATTGTAATGGTTACATTGACAAGAGTGGATTCAATTTGAACCCATTAATAATAAAATTAAGATCAATTAACCACACAAATATTAAAGTTTCAACTGCCGGAGCCTCTTAAAAAAACCAAAATAAACTATTACATTGGTTCACATTAAATGTACGGTGAAAAAGGCAAACGGCGCGGGAAGAATTGCTTTTTACGGATCGACTAACATTCCGCGGTTCCTCGACGGTAGAGGGGGCGCAGGTACATGACGCAGGAGGGAGGGGCAGGGGGGCGAACGCAGAAATGAATTGTTTTTGGTTTACCGTAAGGTAACATTACGTTATTGCGTACCTTTGTGGCTTTTTAAGTGTGTTTATAGGATTTGGTGCGGAAAAAACGTCGAGTGTTTGCCGGAAAACAGTTTCATAAAAATCTGAATAGCACACATACGTACACATTATCCGTCATACGCTCACAATGCCCTACTGTGGAGATCCTCAGTCGGGTCAGTCGCGTTCGTTACTACAAGAACTATTGTATAACAGAAAAGTAATGAACAGTTGATACATTTTTCACCTTACGCCCATAATTATGACGGCAGCGAAACGGCCAAGCCACATACTTTGACTAAGGTATAGAGTTTGTGAAGTTAGGGCTTGTAGAGTTAGAAGCTTGGCTCTACATGAGATCCCATAACTTTTGACAGTGCGAGCAATATGATCTCGTCTTGGCAACGTTTTACATGAAAATGTTTTTGGTGAGATTTCACTTCTTTTTGTAAGTTGCTTAAATTATTTTTTTTATGTTTTTTTTTTCAATTTTTAGAATGTTTTTATGGTTTGTGTACTAATACTAGCTTAAATACCAAATTTCAGCTTTCTAGGACTTCAGGAAGTTTCCTAAGAATTTTGATGATCATTGTCAGTGACGAAACTGGAATTTTTTAGATATCAATAAAATCTAAATTATAAGAGCCAACGGAAACTTTATATGTTTAATAAGTCTACTATTGACATCATACCCCGAGAATTTTGTTTATCTGGTACCTATAATCTAAACCCAAGTTATGAGAGTTAAAAATAACGACGAAGCGCTTCGAGAAAAGGTAAATCCCTTGCGCTTTTTTTGACTTGTCTTGCCGGGGGCACTACCGTGCTCCCAGATTAAATTTATATTTTTTAATAATATGTGACGTTTAATTCTGCCTAACCTTTCCATTTTCTTCATAATATTATTTTTTGCTGTCGCCGACATTGTTATTACTTGCGGTTCATAAAATCCGTTCGTTCGGTAAAGTAATGCAGCTATTCCAATTCCCGCTCACCTACATCGGATACGCGGCAGACACAATAATTTAATTTCGCTCGTTATACGAAGGAATTATTCGAAAAAAGTGGAGGGAAACTCATAAAGCCATTACATTGCTTGGAAACGCCTGACGTAGCTTCCACAGATATGAGACCGGCGCTCAAAATTAATTTCTGAAACCGTTAAAAGTATCAAATTTTCTAAATTGTTCGAGCGCTTCAAGCTGGCAATAAAATCTTAATTAGAATTAACGATATAATATGACGTAATAAAATAAATTAATGATTTCATTAGATAAAATAAAGGAGACTTCAAAGGGACAGAACAATGATCTTAGAGCAAGGGTCATTGGGTTCTGAGCGGGTTGTATAAAAATCATTGGATTAGCTCAAAAAGTTTCAAGACGTTTACTAAATAAACAATATCAATCCTGCAATGACTCTCACTAAAAACTGAGATACTTAAAATATTTTTTAAATGAATCAAATAAAATAAAAAAGTGAGACAACTTTGACGCGGGCGCCGTAATCCCAATAGGACACTCACGGAAAATAATTGAACCCCTCTCAGTGATATGATAATGAGTCTGAAATCACCAAACCGTCTTGAGCAAGCGTGGTGATCAATACTCACGCCTTCTCTTTATGAGAAGAGGCTTTTGCCCAGCAGTGGGACCACAATAGCATGGTATGATTGTCATTACAGGTGATTATACAACAATAACCTCTTGGTTGTTCTTGGTTGGCTGACTAAATTCACGACAGTTAGGACCAAATACAGCAGTACATAAATTATTTCAATGTGTGTTTGTGAACAAGCTAGCTGTGCCCACTGTGTACTATAACGACGTAGGAATGCAAACATAGTTATGAATATAGTTAATATCTGCATAGTTAAGTGCATTAGGGATTCATCTTGAACGTCATGCGATCATTCATTCAGGCACCTACGAGTATGTATAAACAGTCTCTCTGTTGCTCTGACAGATATTATTACAACTTGAGTCCTAAACAAGTCACAATTTTATCATTTCAGCAGGTTTTACCTTATCAATATTTCTAACCAACCTTTGCGATAGAAAGGTAGCTATACAGGTTGAAATTTTAATCACCGTTTTCCTCTTAAGGGGTCATTGTACTCATCATTATGAACAACTTTTACTATGGGATCAAACAAGAAATCGCTAAAAAAATCAGCTGTTTCCTACATTTTGACGAGTTATGCGAACATAAATGTAGGGAACAGCTGATTTTTTTTTCACGATTTCAGGTTTGGTCCCATAGTAAAAGTTGTTCATAATGACGAGTCCAATGACCCCTTAAGCACATTTGTACTGTATAATAAATAATAAATAATAAAATAATAAAAGTTTATTGCAATTACATACAAATGAAAACAAATATAGATGGAGATCACCTTTTAAGCAAGAATATGCTTGTGTTAGGTGAACTCCGCTCTTCCACTTATCATAATAACAAGTATGCATTTGAAAAACGAAAAAAAACAATCAAATTAAAATAAAACAGAAAAATAAAGTAAAAACAAATATACAAAAAAATACAAAAAAGGAAAAAGAAAAAGGAGCACACTTGTGTGATGTATGTGAGTGTATTTTGGGCATGTGTGTGTGTGTGTGTGTGTGTGTGTGTGTGTGTGTGTGTGTAGTAGCGTGAGCGTGCATGTGTTAATGAGTTTCCAAGTGGAAATAGACTTTTCTTATTTGGGTTGTGTAATAATTTGTTTTTAGGTGTCAGTTTAGGTTTAGGTTAGCCCTACGACAATGTCTTGGGATCGGAAGAAGCCAGGCACAGCTTCCTCCACTAACGATTTCGTTATCGTGGTCCTTTTAATTATAGGACAGATTATGGAAGCGAGGATACCAAAGCCTCAATGTCTGTCTGTATGTATGAATAAAAAAAAAGTTTAAGAACTAAAACCCGACTACTGAAAAGGATGAAACAAAAAAGTACGAGTACCTTCCCGTGGTCGCATGCCGCTGTACTAACATACTTATAAGCTATGTTAGCATACGGGCACGGCAAGGTACTTTTTTGTTTCATCCTTTTCAGTAGTCGGGTTTTAGTTTTTAAACTTTTTTTTATTTAATTATTTTGGGGCTTATTTCAGTAATATATATATTTTTAAATGTGCTAATTAAGCCGTTTCATTTGATACCCCACAAGACACCATCCCAAAATATTTATTTTTAAATTAATTACTTTATGTCCTCTAGAGGGCGCCATATTGAATTTAGTGTGACGTCACATAGCCTCTTACCAGCGGACGATCAAGACGCTTCTAACGATATCTCATTTGTTAAATTATTATAAGTACTTTGAAGTTATGAGGGAACAGATGAAGATACATACATACATACCGGTCAAAATCATAACCCTCCTCTTTCCGTAGTCGGGTAAAAAGAAGAGTGTGGCGCGTCTTCGTGGATCGCACTATCTGTACCTCATTTTCTTGCTGACTTTTTTTTCTTTATGCTCGGTTCCTGAGGGCTCTAGCGTGATGTTAAATAGAATAAGAACTGGGCAATCAAATGCATTTTTTTTAATCCTACTGTGAGTTCCAGAAATTAGCGCGTTCAAACAAACAAACTCTACAGTTTTATTATTAGTATAGATTGCTCTAATCAGAAATACCTACTTTTAATGATTTAATTACTCATCCAAGCGTTAATTATTATATTCTTAGTGTAATCATATACATATATTTATTGCTTCATAATAAGTAACTAACTATACAGGGTGAATTTTCCAAGTGGGCGTGGATGGCCAAATTCTAAACTATAAGGAATAGCGAAAAGTACTCAAAGGAGTCGCGGGCTCGATTTTGATGAAAACTAAAACTGCATCATTGGATTTTGGAAAAATCAATATTTCTAGCCAAGAATCGAACCTGTTCATTTTGAAAAAAAAAACCACACACACTGTATTATTACACCATTCGATAGTGTCTCTAATAAGGATCGAATTCTGGGAAGTAATGACATACGACAAACTAAAGGAAAGGAAATTTTGTTTGTAATCAATAACGTTGACGTTAAACCACTAAAAAATTTCTCGGTAAGAAGCCCTATTAAAATAAATTTCCGATAAATTGAGTGATTGATGCCACTAACCTATACCCCGAAAAATAATTATTCCATCAGGGGTTTAAACATCATCCCCGCGTTGACCACGCGAGCTATGAAAATTCAATTATTGCCACAATTTCAATTAATTTTGGTCATTGGGTCATAAACTACGTAAGCCACATCACCATCGTCATCGTAATTTTTAGCACTTTACCAATTAGGTATGGAAATTGAGATTATGATTTAACAATTTATTAATTTAGCCTTGGGGTTTCCAAACTGCGATCACCGTTCCGGCTACCATCAAACTCAAACTCAAAACTCAAAGCATTTATTTCAATTAAACCAATTACAGGCACTTTTGAATTGTCAAGGGGTCGGTCAGTCAGAAAGATGAAGCTAGTTGCCCATTCCAAAGAGTAGGTACCTATGGAGAAGAACGGGCAAAAAACTCCATGGACACTCTTTTAAATCAAAATAATGTGGTTACAAAGTCTTGGTTACATCATTCATGTTAAAAATTATACATGTGAGAACGATGCAGAACGTTAAAAGCGTCCATAATGAGAAGATGAGAAAAAAAACAATTCAAATATTAAATTAAAATAAGCCGTGGCAGCAAAGAGATGACCAGTCCCTACTGACGGCGCCCGTTCACGAACATGACGCATGTATTAGCACCATTCAGCTCAACCATTTTGAAGGGAGCTAAATGATCCAACACATGCCCCACCATCAGCGAGACATTTGAGTGAGCATGACATACTCTCAGCCGCCAGAGCACATTCAAGTCAATGAAAGACGTACCCAGTAAATGGTAGCTTTATAGTATGTACATAGTACTCATACATCACAGTAGAAAGTATGATATGGTGGCCCAGTGGTAACGGCGGCGACTTACGATTCATATGCCGTAGGTTTGAAACCAGACAAGCACTTTTCTTAGTGTAAATTATTTAATCACCACTGCTTTCAAATCGGTGAAGAAAAATATCGTAAGCAAATCGACATGTACAAAATCCAAAAACTCGAAGACTTGTGACATCCACCAACAGCCCACACCTTCACAGAGAGCAGGTCTGTGTCCCAGCAGTGGAGACATTATAGGCTGATTATCCTTATGCTATGCTGCTTTATCTCCTCATCACAAAAGAGCTAGTCACTCTGAAATTAGCTTACTCTCCATTGAAGTAAAGTTGAGATTGGTTTAACTTGAAATGGCATCAATTTGAAATATGAGCTTGAATAGACTTTATACTCACTATAAAGATACGCCTACCTAATCATAATACGAAGAATAATTTTCTAAATAAATATGAAGCGTCCAATAAATAACTTGCCTTAGGGATATTAAATATTAATTGCATAATAAATAAAAATAATAATGATAAGTAAATAAAACAATAATGAATAATTCATTTAAAAATAAAAAATGTTTTTTACAAATTTACTAAATAAATAAATGTGTATAATTTATAAAACAATAATTATAATTCGTAAATTCAAAAAACAATATAACTTACTTAAGTAATACGTATTAAAATTTATCATAATAAACACCCAGTGTTCTTCCTCCTCTCTCCTACTATAATTCCATAATTGTGACTAATATAATTATTTCTCTACCAACTATATACATTATGGTACGCAATAAAGAATTGAGAATTGAGATTACAGGACCGAATCGATCTGTCCTTAAAAATTGGAAAGAAACTTGAGGTTCCAAGATCGCAATAAGAGGAAACCATGAAGCACGTAGATCACGATATATACCCAGTTAATTTAATAGCCAAATATTACTCAGCCTCAGCCTCAGCGTCTAACTCAGCTTTGCCCAGGTCACCACAGAGCAAACTTTGAACTAAGATAGTACTAGTTATAACAATGTATTAGGATTACAAAGCTTATGGTTCGTAGCGGTGTATGCAACAGACCGCCAGTATATCTACAGGGGTTTACTGTATTCTTCAATTAACTCTAGATCTTGTGTAGATGTTATTTCTCATGTATTTTATTAGCGATTTAGTCTTCTAAATGGCTACTAAAATCATCATGTTATCAGAAATTGAAGTGTTTCGAGTTTTTTTTATAAACAATTATTCAAAATGTAAATGTCGAAAACATCGATCAATAATCGTGATGACACTATTAGTATCATTGAGAATATTGTTATTGTAAACAAAGATGATACAAAATTGTGATTAAACCTCCCTAAATCCACCCTACAGATGAAAACCACTAAACAAAGCGCTAACTGAATAATGGAGCCAGCTATATTAGTCCAAATGAAAATTTTATAGCATTGCATGACCCGACCCAGTTTAGGCGATAATTAGCCCAGCTAAAAATCTCTCGCCCGCTTTTTCACTTCACTCCCTTATGCGGAGAATGTTTTTTGCATTTTTTATTTGACATTCCTCTAGGTACATAGCGGTACGGTTTTATTGGAACTAAAAAAATATGGGGCTGAAGTTTAATAAAAGCTTTGATTACGTGCAATGTTTGAAAGCAAAATTATAATTGGGGAAACGTTTTTTTTTTTTTTAAATCAAGAAAATATAGGATATTAACGACCTTGTTGAGTGAAAACTTTCACAAATGAAATAAATCTTAAAAAATAAGTACCTAGTTACTAAGATTTCTTAAAAATAAAGCTCTTTGTTCACTTTCGAAGCAGATATTGTTATTAAGCTTAGATGGAGATTTTGTGTAAGAACACAAAACGCCGTTGTACGCCTCAGGATGATCGAAAGAACATTCAGTCTGTAATCTAATTAGAAGCAACCCCATCAACTACTGCTAAATTGTTCCATTTTTATTTTACTAGCTGCGCCCCGCGGTTTCACCCGCATAAGTCTCGCTCCCGTTCGAATATTGGGATAAAAAGTATCCTATGTCCTTTCCCGGAACTCAAGCTATCTCTATACCAAATTTCATCTGAATCGGTTCAGCGGTTTAGGCGTGAAAAGACAGACAGACAGACAGAGTTACTTTCGAATTTATAATATTAGTATGGAGTAAATTCACATGTCTCTGTAATACAATTTTACTTTTCAGAATCTTGTCATCTAACACCCGTTACTCGTACAATCAATCTGTTTTGCCAAAAGTGATGACTATTGCTGCATGATGTTTGCCCACTACCTGACTTTAACATCAGTCTCTTGCATCTTAATTTATTTAGGATGGGCGCAATCATGTATTTATACTTCTCTATTAGTCGCCATCTCGGTAGACACCCTCTTTCTAGCCATATTACCTTTCACACGGTTCACCCACTGTTTCTTTGATCTTCCCCTACTCTTATAGCGACATTCATACTTAAAACTTTCCCCACGACATATCCCTCATTCTTCCGCATCACATGTTCATACCATGGTTACCTATTTTCACACAACTTTTCAGTCTGACGTCATTACTAAAGTCTCCTGTTAGACTAAAAATGGATAGTCGTACTCCCTCGAAAATCCTATAGCGCAGCTGTAAACAACGTTTGGTTAAAATCCATCGCACTAATTGCGGATGCCGACAACCTGAATGATTGTATTAGTTCGGTCTGGTCCCTTTAGCGTCCGATCCCAATTATGCACTTCGCATGCAGGACCCCTGACAAATCCCTTTAGGTTGACGTGACCATCGTCGGATGGTCCGGTAATCAGATACATCAGATTCGTGAGGGCTGTCAGAGTAAATACACGTGTGTTAAAAGCACATGCATGTTGCTCAAATGCTGTATACCTAGTTGTTTGAGCAAGCAGCTTCTATTGAGGGGGACACAGATAAAGTAGAATACTAGATAGGTATATTAAGCCCCAATTTTTGCAGAATCCTACTTAGTCAAATTCGCGTTTAATCCTTATAGAATTAATTATTCACATAAAGCGACACGATATTAACAATTACGAGCATCAATCAGCACAATTATGTTTGTGTAATTGGAGCTACACTCGCGGAATCCGCACGTTTCCGTAAATTAAATGTAATGAGCGTTTTTAAAGCTTCCTAGTGAAAATATTAGCTTTCCGCACGCGTTTTGAAACCGGTACGTTAGGTAAAAATACGTAAAATGAGTTCATTGGAATTTTCCCCTTGTTGATGGAAATTTCGACATTCTACCTTTCTTAATAGATGGTGAAATTAAATATTTTCTTGAAAAGGTTAAGGAAAAATGTATCGATGGTATAATGCTTTACAAATAATAATCTTTGATACTTACGGTGGCTTGATACGTGTTTGGTAGTCAAACATAGTTAATAGACGCCCATGTTTTCACAGTATTAATCCCTACTTTGAAGTTCAGGTCTGACTAAATTCCTAAAAATATCACATTGAAAAAATAATTTCTTATTACAACACTTTAAAGCGATTTCATTAAGACTTACTTACTTTATGCGGTAAGAAGAAATGTTTGTAAAACAGTAAAAGACAAAACAGTAACTTTTAATGATTGAACATACTATTTAGGTACTAAAAAAAAGGAAAACCACCATTACTGTAGTGTAAGTAAATTTCAATGGTTTAAACGATATCACCAAATAAATAAAACAGTTAATTTTGTGACATTTTGAGCTACATAAAACGTTAAAGTTTAGTGTCATGTCATTTTGACATTTTGCCTCAAGCTTTAACTGTTTTCGGATCAGTAAAAAATACTGTTTTAACGTTAGGCTCATATGGAACTGTTTAAAGCAGTTCAGATCAATGTTTTTTAATTTTTATTTACTGCTTATTTCTTTCAGTGCAATAGGTACTTAGAACCGACTAAGTCGCTAAGACTTTTGCACTTAGCCTCAAACGTTTCTGGATTTCGCCGAACTGAACTTCAATCCCTACTTCATTTCAAACTCAACAAAAATATAATATTCATAGAGCCGCAGAGCAGAGTTTATTGTGAAAAATATTACGTTAAACCGTTTAAATGCTCAGTAAAAATGCTTGTTATACAACATACAACTCAGTTAAAAGGAATTGAAGAAGATTTTAAATCTTTACGAAAGATTTTGTAATGCTTTTAAAGTTTGAAAGGAAAAGATTGAAGGAGATTTTAAATCTTTACGAAAGATTTTATAATGCTTTTAAAGTTTGAAAGGAAAAGATTGAATCAGCAAGTACTTACACAGTTTTATAAGAGTAAACCAGAGACAGGATAGTTAATTCATCCGTTATCCCAGCAACGTTTGTGTTCGTTTGAATACCCACTCCGTACAACTGCGTTCACGATACGAAGAAATGTAAGCTGTAAACTGTAGCCAAGTAATGTCAGTTATTCGCTCTTTCAGGCGAAGACACTATTATCCCATTTGCTTGAACAGGCTGATAAATCAGAATCAACGACTTTTGAAGACGTTTTCAACTCATTATTCGTATGAAAAGGCTTCGGAAAAGTTTTCAGTCTGAGCTGTAGAATTTTTTTTAAACTTCGTCTTGGTCCGTCGCAAGCTTTGTCCTAGATTATCACACGTTAATCCGGACTTAGTAGAAAATGTTTTCATCAAGCCACTTTAGCTGGTTAACTTATTATAGTGGCATTTGTGCAACGCTGCAGCTTATCGGAGTTGCTTGCCCGCCACTCGACTGGCTGAAATTATCTTATCTCAGTTATCTGATATAGTTTTATGTACCTACGGTTTTTTCAGTAAGATAAGCATCTGGATAAATTGATGAGTTAATCTATAGCTAATAAAGCTTAAGAGTTTGTTTGTTTGAACGCACTAATCTCTGGAACTACTAGTTGGATTTGACGGCTAATGAAAATTGGAAGTATACCATTTCATTTCAGCACGACAGTGGTGGTGGTCTAGCCCGACTAAGGTCATGGGTTCGAAACCAGGCAGGCATTTTGTGTATTATCACTCATCACCACTGTTCATCAACGGTGAAGGAAAACACCGTGAGGAAACCGGTTTTCTACAATAGCATACGTTCATTATTGCTGGGTATAAGCCTCATCTGTTTGGCGTTTTCATGCCGTCCCCCGACGCGAGGACACAGATCAAAATATTTCCTACAACTTATATTAAACTTAATGGGCCAATATATATTATTATTTTAGTTTTTAGAGGTTTTTGATTGAGTTGGGGGTTTTTTAAATTTAAATTTTGCCCATAGATGTTAAATAAATGTTTTAGCTTAATTATATATTTTTTTCTACAACGAATATAATTACGCAAAAAACCAAAACACAGGCACTTGGGCCTGCGGACGGAGAGTAATGGGTAGCTCACCGTCCGATCAGGACCAGGCCCGTGCCGGACAGCGCGTACGTGTTCCACGCGCGCCTCAAAGAGATGTCAGCATAAAGGAAGGGGCCTGCCAGGGCCGAAGCCTGCCGGGGGTGCGGGATTGTCCGAAAGGGTTACCGCTACCCCGGAACATAAAGGGCTAAGGAAGGAACACGGATGGGTTTTAGTCAGTAAGAGTCTGACACTCCCTTCCGCTCCACCCAGAGCGGGAGGGGTCATTTGATGATTTCCCATCCATAAAAAAAAGGCACATAATATTGGAATTTATACAACTATTTATCTATTCTACTTGTTTTTTTTTAAACATTAGACATTTTTATTTGGACTCGTTAAGACACATAATATGAGTCCAGACTCGATCGGTTTACTAGCAGTTAATTAAGAGTTTCATTATGTAGCACCCTGGTCAGTCATCAGGTAAAATGAACAAGACTCGTTAGATAATTACCTACATTTAGTGCGCCCACATTCGAGGGGTTTACTAATAGCTATTCAAGAGTTCTGTTATCTAGCGTCTAGGTCAGTTAACTGTTAAAAGGAACAGTACTCGTTGAGACATATCTAATGAACCCACACTCAATGGGTTTACCAGCAGTTATTCAAGAGTTCCGTTATCTAGCGTCCAGGTCCGTCCTACGGAACATCGGCATAATAATACTTCCAATATAATGAAAGGTCCAACTTGACAGATTTTCCTATTGATATTTTTTCCATGAGTTTTGCTTCATACATACGTTCCCTATTTAGACAGTGTGAAGAGTGCACGTCTATGTAGCTTAATTTTTTTTTTTTGACAGTGTGCTTTTTAATTTAGTACTCAAAGTCTTTATTTACATAATTTAAAAAGCTAACAATCTTAAAATAATAATATGTACAAGTATATAAAAAGGGAGGGAAAATAATCAAAGGGCATCAAAAAATTAGTCCGCATCACTGTCAACGGGAAACGTGCCCAAAAGGCTGGCAGCATTGCCACGTTGTATGGCAATGCTGATTCTTTGGCCAAAAAATAGGCCAGCCCTCTGGTCACGTGATGAGTCGACCAACCGCTTGGCGATGTCTCGGAATACTAAGTGGGCACTCGGGCCCCATGGCCCTAGTGTTTCAACCCCAAACGGCTCAAATATGTAAGTTCCAAAGAGATTGGAGTATTTGCGCCGTTTGAGGTTTTCCGCACCTGCAGCAGCCGCCCCAGCACAGCTTACCGTGCTTGGAAGATGGGATGGCGCAAGGGTGTCGACACACGTTGCATCCCACACCAAAGGCCGTAGCTGTAGCTTAAATTGGTTTGTTTTTGTAGTATTCTAGAAGATCTACTGGACGTAGACACACTATTTATTGTTCCCCTTTGTCTCTTATATTTTTGAGTTAGGTGTCTTGCATACCTGTTATTTGCATGGTTACTGAAATGCTAATTTTAGCTGATATTTCTTTTGAATTGTAAGTGACTGTGCTGTTGGTTTGCTTATTATTATAAATAAATAAATAACTTTTTTCACACAACGATTTGATAAGAACCGCCATAGTAGTTATTGCTCTTTATTAAAATGCCTATCTAACAATGCAATGCAATTAACTGCATATAAATATAACTTATAGGAATTTTGTTATAGATCTTCAACAGCATAAAGACACTTATTCAACAGGAAACTTTCGATCGAGCAATAAGATATACATAAATGAATTTACTAACTCATTCTTTTATGTTTGTTTCAGGTATTAAACAAAGGACTACACATGCGGTCAAAATTAACGCTATCTACAAAATAAAAGGCAAAATCATCCCTTTGTAAATAGAATCCAGCATCGTTTACCTCTTCCAAGAAGGACGCGTTTAATTTTGTGATTTGATTTTTCATCTGACTTTTTCAAAAATATTTTTACAAAGGCCAACCCAAAGGTTTTTTGTAAAGAAATTATATCTAAGTAAATTCGACTGTACGAACGTTCTTTATTAAATAAACTAGGCTGAAGAGTCGAATTCTTATTGCAGTACTCGTATTTTGACCTTTTTTACTATTGATATACTTAGAAAGTAAGAATTAATTTCCTTTGAATGTCAGAGACAAATGTTAATTTTATTTTAAGTAAAAATATTTTTTTAGGTCCCAATTATTTTAAAATCAAATTGACTTGGCATGGCTAGGAAAACAGGTTACCCAAATCATGAAAAATTACAGGCTAAAGATACTTGCGCTGAAGTAAGATATAGAACTTTGTAACTTGTGAAATTAGTATATTTGTAAAGGCTCCTGCAGACAGGCGCGACGCGACGGTTGGACGCGATTCTGGTAGAACCATATCCATGAAGTTTTCATATATATCTATTGTTCTTCTAAAGTCGCGTCGTGTTGTCGCGTCGCGCCTGTCTGTGGGAGCCTTAACGTTCAAAGTAGATACCTACAAGTTTAGGATGGACAGAAATAGGATTAACCTTTTAAGCGCTTGGCTAAATATTAATTGCCGTGCCCCTAGCGCGCGGCTACAAATCGATAAAATCAAGATAAAATAATACCTACAATAAATAAGGAGGAGAAATCGTTGTATCGATTAAAAAATAGTCAAAAAATTTTTTATTTATTTATTAATAACCAACTTATATTAGTTGTACCACGCAGTTAATAGGACGAAAATAGAACGAAAAAATCATGCATGTTCTCTGTCGCAGAAATACGACACGAGCGGTAGGGGCACGGAAATATGTGTGGCATAAATGCGACACAAGCGGTCAAAGGGTTAAGAAACGGAAAATCGCCTACTGTCTTCGTACCATAAGTTTATTAAGCCAGTGGCGGATTTACCAATAGGCTGAGTAGGCTGGAGCCTAGGGCGGTAGATTTTAGGGGCGGCAAGTTTGGGGCTAACATTTTATTTAAATGTGTTAGGTACCTACTGAAATTAAAAATATTTATGTTTATATACGTACCATGTTTTTTTGGAAATAATAAACAAAGTGAATGCTCAAATTCAGGCTTCTACCGTAGATTTTATCACAATTGCCGATCTTAACAAATCTCTTTGCAAGTTTTTCGTAGCTGATGAACGAGAACATTTTAAGTATTTTGAAGAAAAGGCGAAGCAGTATACAAAAGACATGGAACATTATTGTAGAGGTCGGTAGGGGCGGCAAAATTTAACAGCCTACTGGCGGCAAATGTGTAAATCCGCCAGTGTATTAAGCTCATGAAAATGTTTGATTCTGTGTATTTATACATTGATACCAAATTATACCAGCCTATTACCGTCCCACTGCAGGGCAAAGACCCCTTTTCATACTGAAAAACCACGATCATTGATCACTACGCTTGCTCAAGACCGGTTGGCGATTTCAGACTTATATTAAGTCGAGGTATGAAAAGTCCAGGTTTTCTCACGACTTTTTCCTTCACCGATGGCAGTAATGTCCAAGATAAACTCAGAATGTACAGTCAAAAAAAGAGATAAGTATGCAGGGTCGTCGGATATAGTTGAAGTATAGTAAGAAACCGATGGATGTTGTCGACTGAAATTGAATTTGATAAATGAGCTGTTTGCTTTCTATTAAAAAAAAAAAAATATTCGAGAACATCCATCGGTTTCTTACTAAACTTCAAATATATCCGACGATCCTGCATTCTTATCTCTTTTGTTGACTGTACATGTGAATTCACACTGGTACTTGCCCAGATTTGAACCCACAACCTCAAGTATGAGAAGCGAGGATTTAACCACTGGGCCAATACAACACTTAAATTATCTTAACGTAATTACACTGCATTACAAACAGATTAGACAGTATCTATCAAGTTTCTAAACTTTCGACAATAATATCATTAAAAAAAATAATAATAATAAAAATAATTGGTATCTTGACTAACTATTTACACTAGATACTAAATTAAATGACTAACTAACTTACAATATAAATAATTACAAAAACTAAGGACACTTAGGCGTCGAAGTGCTCGTCCGATCTTGACTTATAATAAACTAGCTGCGCCCCGCGGTTTCACCCGCATAAGTCTTGATCCCGTGGGAATATCGGGATAAAAAGTATCCTATATCCTTTCCCGGGACTCAAACTATCTCTTTACTAAATTTCATCTAAATTGGTTCAGTGGTTTAGACGTGAAAAGGTAACATACAGACAGACAGACAGAGTTACTTTCGAATTTATAATATTAGTATGGATAGTATGGATTCCAACACAATTCCGTATTTTCTGGAGCTGTCATAATCTTGGTCATATTTAAATGTTATTCTAACAATAGCGTCATAAAATTGCAGCTGCAATATATCCAGTTCAAAAAACCGAGATTTTAAAGCAATAAAATGAAATTAAAAGCATTATTTATGTGACAACTAACGTTCCAGCAATATACTAGTAGGTAGGTACATCAATTCGAAATTGGCAATAAACTCGACCAGGGCTAGGGATGCCGAAAAAATTTAACTTAGCGACAGCGAGAGCTTAGCCATTTCTGAATCATCCTAATTCGTATCTGGCCTTGGGCGAATCAACTTAGTGTCTAAAGTAATTTACAGCTTGAATTTTTTCATCTCACTGCTTTTAGACTATAATTTAAACTTCATTTTTACGTTTTGATATTTTTATCTCGAAAAAAAATGATAGTAGAGATATTTTAATGATCAACCAATCCTTCGTAGAACACAGTTTCTTAGTCAGGACTTATCCTTTTATCATAGAAAAATACCGTAATTAAAGATAATACTATAAGTAATTAACAATGTGAAAAAAACAAAACATTTAGTATAGTATTTCAAGTGTTGATCGCTTCGTAAAATATAGTTTCTTAGTTAAAATTTTGTAGGTCCTTTTTCATCGAAGAATGCCTTCTTTTAATACTACTTACTTACTAAACAGAAAGTATTATTGAAATAGATGACACGGTAAACACGCAAACATTGACGACAGTTTTCCTTCGCATTTTATTTTTCGTATATTTTTATGAAAGTTGAAGTGAGTAAGACGGTAGTTTTCCGTAAAAGGGTCCTCATTATTTTCTCCTAGGCGACCCTAACAGGTATAGGGTTTCGTTATTTTACAACAGCGGTATAATGCAGTTTAATTTGACTTTTAATTGGAGCATCCCTTGAGTGAGAACGGCGGACTTTAATTTACTTAGTTCGTGCTTCGACGGATCGGGCTCACTCATCCAATTGGGTACACTACAAATTGTCCTGGAAAATATTGGAAATACAGTACAAAGAATATTGTTTACTCACGAGTACAGTTGATTAAGATCGAAATGTCCCTGTGTCTTTATTCTTTGATTGGTTACAGTTGTTACATGTGTGATATTTCAGTTTTTTTTTTTTTGCCCAAAAAGTGCGATTACAGTTATTGTAATCGTTCTTTTTGGGCAAAACGAGCTTTTTTTGCCATATTTTGTATATCTCTAAGGCACTATGGCGCATTAGGTATATCAATTCTAGGAGATATAATATGTAAGCTGTGGTTACCTGTAATTGAGTGTGCATTACAGGATAATGTATAATAATACATGTTATAAAGATAATTTATTGTAATGTATCTCGTTGGTAATCCTTAAATAAATAAATATAAAAGTACAAAAAAAAAACTTGAAAATCATTCAGAACAATGAATTCGGTCAACTCAAACAAAGATTAAACAAAGACAGGTAACACCAAGTATTTCCCATCATACCTCTTCTTCTAACAAGTCAGGTAAATTGTTTCCCCAAAATTTCGGTCTTAGATTTACCTCAGTATTTAACTATATAAATTAAATCAAAGTGAAACTCCTGTCGCACGAAATTATGAACACCTTAAGTCGCCTGTTAAACAATAGGTTTGGTCTCAAAGTACTTAACTCAATCCCTAAGTAACTTAAAGTAATGCCTAACTTCGGATACGAGGGCAGGGACGCGCCTAACTTTAATTAATTTGAAACTGGTCGCCTATTCGGACGTTCGAAAAAATAATTTATCAAATAAATTAGTTCAATACTCTTTTTTGTGAAGTGTTTTGTTTTATTTACTGATTATTTTAATAATAAGCCGTTTTTTGTCCCTATCTTGCCCATTGTGTCACCCCTAGTAAAATTACTACATTTATATTTGGAATTTTGGTGCACAAAATAAAGAATTTTCTATCTATCTTGTGATTAAATTTTAATGATTTCTATTTTTAACAACGTATCTACTACAAATATATAACATCAGTTTCCATGAGAAAAAAACCTATTCTGATCGATTTAAACCCCCTAAATAACCTGTAGGTATCTCGGACATAATTCTGGTCCAAACGACTTTATTCAATTCACAAAAATACAACATACCTACTAAGCGAAACAAAACGTCTAATAATACTTTAAGAGCATAATACATACCTACATACAGCCTTCAGGTCTTGAAATATTATGCTCGGCTTTTTCACACTATTAGCCTTGGGCTATAAAAAGGCTAACCTTGCAGGTGTTAAGGTAAAATCTTATCTTTTGTTCAACACTTCATGAACACGAGAGAAATAATTAACATTCTACGTATATTTTTCTTGATTACGAGAAATTCCAGGGATAACTGTTATAATTTAGATATTTTTATTATATTAATGAAGAATAGACGACACACAATGATTGATTTTACTAATACGGGTTTTTTTAGGCCGTAACCAAGTAACTGACTTACACTTTGTTTTGCTAGCAAAGCGATATCAATATAATAACGGCAGTCGTGAATATCTTTAATTTTCACCAGTGTGACCTCGGTCTTGAAGTCAGTGATTACGGGGCGGAGGCGGCGGCGGCGCGGGGAGCGGCTTAAAGCAATAAGGCTTAGATCACGTTGATTTAATGTAAAAAACCAGTGGTGTACGAGTTCTCAATGTGTACCATACCCACACGTAAACAGATTTCATCCACGACGATCTATACGGATACGGTTATAGCCGTTTACCGCTCTAGTTAAACGATTTAATTTTCCGTGATATTGTTAGTACGGTTGTGACAGTATTTTGATTTTGTATGAAAAATTCTACTGTCTTTCCATAACAAATGACCGCGCTGGAAAGTGTTAATGTCAACAAAAACTTGTGAAAATGACAGATGTTCATGACGTCCCTTAAAAACTTGACGGAAACGCTCTTCTAGGAAACCGTACGCGTAGGGGCAATTCTCGTAATTTTAAAAACGTTCACAGTCTGATCTCAGTCTCAATCTGTCAAAAATACCTCTAGTTTCCCTACATTTTGACAAGTTTTTGACATTACATTTGTTTGTCGCTGAGATGAGACTGCAACTAGATTATGAACGTTTTAAATTACGAGAATTGACCTTCTGATCTTTCCAAAATAAAAGACGAACGAACAAGTGAATGAATCAGTAAATAAAACAAAACACATTCCAACCCCTAACGTTTTAACTTCGTCGGTCCGCATAGAGTTGTTGTCTGGGACAGCTCCAACACCCCCCTATCTGGTATGCACATACTGCAACATAAAAGTAGCAGCGAACATGAGTTAAAGGTCAGTGCAACCGGATACTACCTCGAGCATGTGTCGCGACCCAGTTTATTGAAAATTATGCGTAACCAAACTGGAATAAGGGCTGTGTTTAATACCAGTCTCTTTGTTCCATAGGGATTCCAGTCTCTTGAATTCAAGTGCATTACGGCTGCCCCATTTCAAAACCTAGTAAGGGACACTTTTTACAAAAATCGTTTTATTGCATAATCTTCCTAACCTAGTAAGTCCCTACCGAATACAAAAACATCAGCGTTAAAACTCACTTAAAAGAAGACATATTTAAGCATCGATACGTCGTAACTGTCTCGTGTCAATTATCAAAATTAGTAAGGGGTTTAAAATATGCAATATTATACACATATATCAAAAAAATGCTGGTACTATGTGTTCATTATTTAGTATTTTTTACAACCAATAGTATTTTTTTTACTTAACATAAATACTTTTTAAAGGCTGACCTTATTACGTTTATGCGCTCTCCTGTAAAATTTCGTTTTAGGTCCTTACTAGGTTTTGAAATGGGGCAGCCGATAAGGTAAGGTGAGACAAAACGTCTTGAGCACGATACGATTCTTAACAATAACCACTGACTTTAGTAGTATGTGTGGATAGTTGGGGTTTACTTTGTTTATTTATATCATCATCAGTGTACAGCAGTTCACTGTAGGACATATATAACACATACATACACATAATCAGCCTATAATCTTCCCACTGCTGGGACGCAGGCCTCCTCTCGGTAAGAGGGAATGGGCCGTAATCTATCACGCGGGCCCAGTGCGGATTGGTAGATGTCACATGTCTTCGAATTGTTGGTTCTAGGACATGCCGGTTTCCTCACGATGTTTTCCTTCACCGTTTTGAGAGCAGTGGTGATGAAATAATTTACACAAAGTAAAGCGCCTGTCTGGGTTCGAACCTACGACCTACAACTCGTAAGTCGCAGTCGTTATCACTGGGCCACCACTGCTCAGCAGGCTGGCACTGCTGCAGGACATAGGCCTCTCCAATTGCACGCCATTCAGCTCGATTCTCGGCAACTGTCACCCAGCTGTTACTTACTAGCTTCTGCCCGCGACTTCGTCCGCGTGAAATTCGTACTTTCCTCTAAAAGTTTCGAAAATGTATGTTGGTATGATCTTTATAATTAATTTAGATAAATAAGTATTCGGGCCAATTTTTAAGTTTATAGAACAAAGGAATCAGATTTTTCAAATAAACTGTATCCCCGCTTTTCACCCCCACAGGGGTGGAATGTTATAACTTGACTCAGTTTATTTATACCAATTTTCGAGCTAATCAAGCCACGCGGTAAAATCCTCCTCTTTAAAATTAACTACCTCTTTTCACACAGTTAGGGGTAGATTTTCGAAAAACCGTGATACATGTTATTAATTATTTTTAGTCCTTAGTATAAATACTGAGTTTCAAGTTAATCGGACAGGGCGTTAAAATTCTTCCATACAAATTTTGACACCCCCCAATACCTCTTTAGGGGGTAGTTTAGAAAAACGAAAAATTCCAAACTTCATAATTTACTTAGATAAGTATTCGTGCCAAGTTTCAAGGTTATTAACTCAAGAAATAAGATTTTTCATACCAACACAATCCCCCCTTTTTACCCCCTTAAAGGTTTAATTTCCAAAAACCCCTTCTTATTCGACACCTACTCTTCACAAAGAACACACCCTCCAAAATTCATGTCCCTAGGAAGGACCAGCGATTTAGACTGTGCGTTGATATTTCAGTCAGGTCGTTCATCCCCCTTTTGGGGGAGAAATGATCAAAAACGCTGAGACACGTATAAATTAATTTTCAATCGTTAGCCTAAATACAAAATTTAAAGATCCTAACTATTAAACTGACGGACTTTCATACACAACTTCATCCCCCCTTTTAACCCTTTGGGGGTAGAATTATCAAAAACTCTGCCAAAATCGTCCCTCCATCTAGCCTGAGGGCGTCCTACCTTACGTTTTCCTATTCGTGGATTTATTTTATTGTACATATATCACTGGAAGGGTCAAAAGTCCGCACTCGGGGTCTGTCAGCGAGCAATGGAGCGCAGTATCCTTGGAGTTAAACTTACTGATCGTATAAGGAACTCGATACTGCGTTCTAAAACTCAAATTGCCGATGTAGGTCACACGGCTGCCAAGCTAAAATGGAACTGGGCTGGTCACATCTGTCGCATGCTGGAGGAGCTGTGGGCTAAAGTAACCACACAATGGGTCCCAAACAGCAGCAAACGGCAACGCGGCAGGCCCAGAATGAGATAGCGGGACGAACTCGACTCTCCACAAGGATTGGCGTGTGACAGCATTGGATAGGGATAAGTGGAAGGAGGGAAGGGAGGCCTTTACCCTGCAGTGGGACAGAAATGGCTGATAATAATAAAATAATATCACTGATGAGATGAGAACTACAACAGTGCATGCCAAGAAAATAATTATAATCATTCTCTTGGCATTATTACAATGTATTAAGGGTCAGCGCAATATGGCTTCTACTTCCTTAATTCTTTATCAGTCGTCCTGATAATCTTTCACAAATAAAATTAATATTGACAGTAACAAATGAACTCTTTCACTCGCTTTTCTCTCAATACGACACCATGCCGCCCATTCGTTCCAAGTTTAGTCTTACCCCCGTTTTATTAAGGTGTTAGAAATTCAGGAAACAAATACACAGCAGACCATCTGATATCGATATTGAATCGTAAGCGCTGATACTGAACAACACTATTTATTCCGGATATTCCGGATAGAGACAATTTCCTTTGGAGAAAAATTGTAAACATGCCGTTTCGACTTCGTCCCGATTTGAATTCAAAAGAGGGTATCGAAGAAAATCCACACCTCGAAACACATAGTCAGATAACGGAAATCAATTGAAGTACAATGTTGTGTTCTAAAGGCTTAAAATATATTCTAAGGTAAACGCAGCTATCAACGACCCATCGAAAATCTGTAGTTATTACCGACCTATAAAAGTAATTCGAAATCTTTACGTTTCCAGAACTATTCTAGCTATAGGTAGGCAAAATTACACACGTGTTTATTCCTTGAGTATCGTATACTTTTACGTTAGTGTGAGTAGTTGTGCAAAAAAGAGATAAAATACGTCAGTTACTGCGGGGCAGCGTGGACGCAGGACTTGTTGTACTGTTCCCTTGTTCCTTCAAGTAAGTACGTGACTTTTCTATTTAAGACCTTTATACAAACAAATGACGTCTATACTTTATCTTATATTACCAAATGTATTCATTTAAGTATCAACTCTTGATTTCTTACGACATTTTATTAATAAAAAGTAATTTGAAACGATAAAACTTTAAATTAAAATGGGATGGTGTTAGCTTCATCAGTTTTAGTCGTGGCAGCTATCAACGACCCATAAGTCGGCAATGGCAGCAACGTAACTTTTCGTTTTATTTTTCTTTTATGTTATTATATCAAACTAACACAAATATTTTTATGGACCAGTTTAAATCTAAGCTATCAGTCTTTACAAAAATCTATTAGCGACTAAACTTTTTTGTCTAGTTTTTACGTTTTAGCGTTGTCAATTTAACCAAAGTTATGATATTTTTCGAGGATCGATATTGAATAGTTACAGTAATAAATCAATGTTTTTGTGTTTAAAACAGTGTGCATTTGTTCATATTTTTGTGACACTAATCAATTTTAATCTATTTTATAGTACGAAGGTCAATTGAATTAAAATAACCATTTTTTTATGAGTCGGTAATACAATTTATGTTTATACTTACATACTTTATTACCGACCCATTAGGGTCGGCAATAGCAACTACAAGAAGCTATTACCGATCGTATATAGATTATTTAGTTTCTCACCTACTTTTATGACATAATAGGTACCTATTAATAAATGCTACTTCTTGGTTAAGCAACATAAAACATACAATTATATTTTTTTCCAGAAGTATGGAACCACAAAAGCGGCGAAAAGTATACAGCAAAACACAACTTGCTGAAGCAATCAAAGCAATTAATGACGGTACAAGTGTATATGAGGCATCAAAAAGGTTTAATATTCCTAAAACTACATTACGAGACAAACGGGACGGGAAATATAAGAATGAAATTTGCGGAGTTCAGCCGGTTCTTAATTTAAGTGAAGAAAAACAGATTGTAGACTGGATTCACTACCTTGGCAAGATGGGATTTCCAGTTACAAAAGAACAATTATTAGAAGCAGTGGCTAAGCTAGTCCAAAACTTAAATCGTCCAAACCCTTTTAAAAATGGTGTGCCTGGCAGATATTGGTTTGAGAATTTTATAAAGAGACATCCAACAGTATCTAAACGCGTTGCACAAAATCTTCCTTCAAGCCGAAATCAAGTCACAGAAGCGGCTATACGTGCATGGTTCGACAGAGTGAACAATTATTTTATGACAAATAATCTGCATCATGTTTTAGAAGATCCTAGATGAGTGTTTAACTGTGACGAAACTGCTTTCTTTTTATGCCCAAAAGAGAAAGAAGTTTTTCAAAAAATGATTACGATCTCAATAGCATAAGGAAATATCCTAGAGTTTGAAATCCTTAAATTAAAATATATTTGTATTATTAGTATTATGTTGATTAATTTAAAAGTTTATAATTATTTAGTTCATAGGTATTACTAAAAAGTACTAATTTGTTTTATTAAAAACAACAATAATAAAAAAATACGAATAAGTATTTTCATTTTTATTTTGTTTTATTTTATGAAGATCGGTAATCATCATCATCACTAGCTTATATACATTCCATTGCTGGAAAAAGGCCTCCTCTCTTACACGATCGGGAATAGCTGCATAAAAATCGTTAATAGCTTCACAGCCGTTTTTATGGGTCGGTAATTGCAACAATCGACTGAGTCACATTGTAAATTATTTTTTACAAGATAATCCTTTATTTAAATGTATTTGATTCAGTAAATACATTTTTTATACATAACACAAGCATATAAAATGAAACTATTAATCTTTAGAGGAACCAGTATACTAAAAAAATATGGTTGATTTTAAAATTGCCTTAGTGGGGTCGTTAATACCTGCGTTTACCTTATATTTACAAAGTTTCTTGTTTTACGGGTAATAATTCACATAGAATGTTCACTATTAGAAAAACTATAATAATTTACACCTATAACTTTTCTTTATGTGACAACACAATGTCTTTGTCAACATTTTATCAAAGTTTCAACATCAATAAAGTTATCACATGATTAACCTTTTGAACGCCATTGTCACATATGTGACAAACGAAATCTTACCCTGAACGCCAACGTCACATATATATGACAAAATACACGTCGCACGGGTCGCACCATATTATGAAATAAACAATTTAATCATTACTTTTGTGTGTTTTTATTTATATAATTTAAAAGTTTAAGCTTCCGTCTATATTGTATTGCATGAAACTAATATAAATAAACCACCAATATCGAGAAATTTGTTGTTTTAAGTGTGTGTGTCTTAAAGTGGCCTAGCGTCAGGGGTACGGCGATACGTTTATACTCTGGCGTTCAAAAGGTTAAAATCCCTATTCCACTCCTACTAACTTGAAACAATTATCTAAATCTACCTACCACAACACACAAGTACATACATCGTTATCGATCAAAATAATGGACTTAAGATCAGCGGTGCTAGCAGATAATTAAGGTACACAGATTTAGGCATTCGCACCGTTGCCTACCGACGATCAGATTAGATTGAATCCCAAATGGGTGTACAAGGGCACATAGCCCGATTCTATCAAAGAGCCGTATTAATTTAAATTGTATTTTACTAACAGACAGGATTTTTGAACAGCTTTTTGTTGAATTATTTAATTAGGAAATTGTTTTTGACGTGTTGGTAATTAGCCAGTAATCGTTTCGTATAATTATGCTATCATTCAGTCGTAGTTAGACGACTTGACTTTTCCACTCCACTCGTTCCACTTTTTACATTGTAATGTCAATGTTAAAGAGTTCATCATGCCTCCCATAAACATTAAAATGAACGTGTGTGGGTGTATCAAAGAATAAATGGATCTGTTGTCAGCAACATCATCATTCGCCATTTCAGCCGAAAGACGTCCACTGCTGGACATAGGCCTCCCCCAAGCACCTCCAATACTATATATTTTAATTAAAATTAGGTAGCTACCCCATCGTCGTTCGTCGTTAGGTAGGGCCTCATTGTCTTCGAATATCAACAACATAAATGGAGGCTCAGATTTAATAATAAAAAAAAATATTTATACTAAATAATGTAAGGCGAGCTTAAAACCGTTTTTCGGTATTTTTCTTATAAAATACAAAGCGTGACAGGACGTCCGTCCTTTGTTTGTGTTGCGTACCAGGGATGAAGCAGCTACATTTACCGTGTAATACCGTATAGGTATGTTCCGAAGGGCTCGGCGGCATGTCCCGTCTAATCTCATAAAGCTTACTTTGCCATCCCACGGGTTGGTATCATATTGTTTGACGAGTTGCATGCAACCGCAGGTAGGCTGGGCGACAAAATTGTCTGTTACATAAATTGCCCAAATGTTTGTTGTTGTGGAAAAATGTTACTTATTTTTGAAGTGAAAACTTCTTTAGCGGCGTTGTACACTTTTTTTTGTAATAGGTAAAAAATGTTAAACTCGCGTCAGGACACGTGACCTGATCGAAAATTCGTAAGACGGATGGAGAGTAGACAGCCGGCGCGGCGTAGGAGAGGAAGTATCCCCCTCTCTTTCTACGGCGCGGCGAAAATTTGTGTGTGTTTATGTTACAGCGTGCCACGCGCATCCATGGATGGTGACAGCTGATGGCACGACCATCTGTGTAGTGGCCACACTGCTGTGTATTCGTAAAATTCGTGTATATAAAGTGTTTAAAATATGGAAATTGAACAAAGTGCATCTATTAATGAAAAAAGTGACGAAGAAATAGCGAAAGAAAATGAGTTATTCAAGTTTTCACTTCAGCAGTGGTGGCCCAGTGGTAATGGCCGCGACTTACGAGTTGTAGGTCGTAGGTTCGAACTCAGACAGGCGCTTTAGTTTGTGTAAATTATTTCATCACCACTGCTCTCATAACGGTGAAGGAAAACATCGTGAGGAAACCGGCATGTCCTAGAACCAAAAATTCGAAGACATGTGACATCTACCAACCCGCACTGGGCCCGCGTGGTGGATTACGGCCCACTCCCTCTCACAGAGAGGAGGCCTGTGTCCCAGCAGTGGGAACATTATAGGCTGATTATGTTAAGTTTTCACTTCTGCCGGCACTCCCGGAGTGCAACCCGTCTTTTATCGTTTGGTTACACTGCGTCTGTAGGTTAATGTTAGTATTAGAAGATATTTTTTGTCGTTTATAAAAAGGGTGTTAATAAGTCTGTTAGTTTGTAATATCTCACTACCGGACACTGAACTCAAGCTTGGTTTTCAATTGCCATACTAGTCTGGTATATCAAATAATCGATATATTATACTCCATTTGCGAAACTTTATCCTACAAGAAAATGTAAAAGCTAAGTAAAACTCCATACGAATATATAGCTCCTATACGTCTTCACTACATATTGTTATCGTCCGCAATTTTCTGCCGTCGCTGTTCACCTTACGTAGAAATATTACAATACCCAGGTACCCTGCTCCCCAAAAGCCTGTTTTACATTCAGTACATATAACGTTGTGATCCAACAACAACTTGCGCGGTTGCCTATGCTACGTATTGTACGTTACGCCCCCCTCACACAAGACCGCGGGGTAATCTTCTTACGACGTTCTGGAGATGTGTAAGTGGATTTACTAAACACGACTTCATATTATGTACAAGTTAGGACGCAGGTGTCTGGTACCTTGTGCCTGTAATAAATTTTACTCGCGAAAGCAGAGTATCATAATAATTAGGTAAGCACTTCAGCTGAACAGCCTGTCAAAGAGCTTTCCAAGTTGACACAGAATAAGAAAAAGTTACTAAGAAAATAACCACAATAACCTACTTTACAGCGTAGTACAAAACAAAATGCGCAACGAAAACAATAAAGAAACATCAAGAGCTATTTAATTAAAAGTTATCAAGAACGGTATGACCGCGCCATACTTTCCGGACTTAGTATTCTAGCGACTTCATACCGCAGACTTCTTTAGAATTCGAATTATGCCCTATTACCGCGACTCTTGACCATCAAAGAAAAAAGGAAGCTCTAACAGAAATTAATATACTTTCCCCCTTATTCATAATCCTATTTTATCTCTATTTTAGCTAAAATAGGTTTATAGAACGTTTGTCTTTATCTGTCACGTTGTCATTTCTGTGTGTAAGAAAGAGACAAACCCCATTTTAACTAAAATAGGTTTGATAAGTTTTATGAATAAGGGGGTTTATATTTAGTTACTTAAATAACTTCAATTTTAAATAGAATAACGAATAAAAAAGAGAGAGTTATTTTTATTTGCTTTCCGGTTCTTTGACTCAGCACAACATGAATTAAAGCCATGTTCTTTAAATATAATTTTCCATTGCGGATTGCAAAAACAGAACCAACATAATAACTTTTCGTTACATAACTTCAATTTAAAAAAGTAAAGCGAAAAAGAGAGATGTTTCTTTGACTCCGCAGAACATTAATGAAAATCAACTTTAAATATTTATACATCGTGTTCCATTACTGGAAAATGGAAGGCTGTAACAGAACCAACATATTTGCTGAAATTACTTTCATTTAAAAATGAAAAAAGTAGCGGTAGTTATTTTTCTTCCCGTTCTTT
This sequence comes from Amphipoea lucens, assembly GCA_947508005.1. Lineage (NCBI taxonomy): Eukaryota > Metazoa > Arthropoda > Insecta > Lepidoptera > Noctuidae > Amphipoea > Amphipoea lucens. The sequence continues at coordinate 5,999,806 of OX382355.1, forward strand.
GCCTCAGTACCTGCAACGCTAATTAAAATCACCTTTAAATATTTACATATCATCTCCCAGTACTGTGGAGAACTGAAACATGGTTTGTTTAGAATGTATTCCCAGTGTTTTTCCGTTCTCGAAGCAAAAATTAACAGTAAATCCAGGACAGCAAAGTAAACAAGGTGCACAGTATTAAACATTTTCCGGGTAACGCTGTAAATCCTGGTTCTTTGCAGAGTGAATACGACGTTCTCGATAATCCCATGATCCTTATTTACTAGAAAGACTCGTGGGGCCGCAGGGTTTAGCCGAACGCACTCGCCACACGCCGCCGCCGACGCGTCGAATACTGTTTTCTTTCGGATTTTCCACAAAAATAATATAGTACAGCAAGGCCGGGAGATAGTGACACTTTTACAGATGTAATGCTATTTATTTATAAATAAAATTATAAAAACTTATGAAGAAGCATGAGAAACGATATAAATACGATTAGTACGGTTTTTCTGGCCAAAAATACTCTATCATTCTATGAAATAAATTAAAGTATAATTAATTACAATTTTCAATAAAAAAAAGCAAATGGTACATCATGTTTTGTAAATGTCATCGTTACACTTCAAAACCTCGCCCCTCTGACTGGCATTATTTCAACGTGTTGCCAAGTTACGTAATTGAGTTCGGAACTAAGCGCACCCTTTAATATCAAGAAATATTAAATAACTAAAATAATTTAAAAGCTATTATGAAAATTAATTAGAGGTACTTCCGTATTTTCATTAATCAAGAAATAAGAATCAGGAAAAGTAAACGTCAGTATGAAAAAACATTAAATTGTTTTCAAACTTTAGAGCTAGTTACACTCGTATAAAAGAAGTAAAAAGTATCACGATAGGTGTTCCTGTCCATTTAGAACTGAATATGCATTTCCCTGACGGGTGATCGTTGCCGTAACAGCGTGCGATGAAAATGCTGGGAACCACGTAGCAGCCATCACTTACGTCCACAGTAATAGCCCTCTTCTCTATTTCTCACATTACTTATACTGTCGGTATACGGAGAAAACTATTAAAATGCCCTTGTTTTCATTATCAACAGTAAAAAGTCAACTCTAAAACGTTTTAGCGGCAATGAAATAATAATGAAAGCATGTATATTTTTATCAACGCTGGCTCCTCGCCTACGCAATACCTGTTTATAGCGTAATACTTCCGACATCGTAGGTGTATTGTCGCGGTTTGGATACGCAAAGGGGATATATAAACCATAAATCCTTTAAATCAGGAGTAGGGTGTAACGCCGACTTAATATTTGAGGTTTTTGAACCTATTTTAATAGAAAACCTGTTCAGGTGGAGATTCATAGACGACTGCGCCTTGGAGTGTAAATGTGGTGCTGTTCCACAAACGATGGGACACTTAATATCGTGTCCTGCGTATCATGTCAGCTGCACGTTACAGGAACTGGTGAACGCTGGTGATGGCGCCAAACAAGTAGCTGAATTCTGGGCCGAGTCCATGTAGTAAGAAGAAGAATAAATATTATATTACACATAAGATATAGGTATATCTTGTAACGATATTTCGTGACAATTGTCATGTAATATATTGTGTTTTTTATGTAGTTCATGCAGACTAAAATCTTTCAATTTTCCGACACTAAAGCTACGGTTTGCTAGAACAGCATTTCGGTCATATTTATAACGAATGTCATAAAAATCTGTCATTTTCACCAGTAGTCAAAAATCTGTCATTTTCACCAGTAGTCAAAAAACTTTCATTTTCACCAGTAGTCAAAAATCTGTCATTTTCACCAATAGTCAAAAATTTGTCATTTTCACCAGTAGTCAAAAATCTGTCATTTTCACCAGTAGTCAAAAATCTGTATTTAGGACATTACGGCTGCATGTGGCAGTCACCGAATTTCTAGAAAGCTGTAGCTTTACAAAGGAAACATCAATATTAAAATGAATTATTCCATCATTTAATAAATAAGCGAATATATGTAATTTAGTTTCGTAAAGACTTTTAATCCCCATAGATCTAAATTTTCGTCGAGCTGTTGAAAATACATTTTTAGTAAGTTTCATAGATTTTAATGCTTGACTAATTTCCTAGAGAGCTGTAGGTAAGTCTTGTTTCGAGTTGAAGGTGGCAGTTAGATGATTGGACATTGTTCTCCGGCAAACTTTGAATCAGGTGTTCGTACTTGGACAAGACCTAGTCTTGTTGAGGAATGAGAGAATTTACCGGATCTAGGTATCTATGGTTACAGTTGGATTTTTCGATCATAATAAAGTAGAAAAGGGCCTTAACTTAATCAATCATTCGTTTGATCAGTGATAATTTTCCACAGTTAAATTCTGAAAGGTTCCTGAAAAAATCACACTGAATTTAAATCCACGATCAGACTCACACAATCTCAATAGCAGGTTCATACCCTAATCCATTTCAAATGATTAAGCACAGGTGCTAGCTACCTTTCAACATAAATCGTTAAAGTCATATCGACCATTTATCAAATATTCACAAAAACCTCTTACAAAATGATAAAAGCTTGCGACGGAACTCCCGATAACCGGAACGGTGTCTTTTTTCATTGAGCGAAACGCGGAGGGCCCTCGGGAGGGAAATATCAGCATGTCATTTGTTTATATTGTGGAATTAATCCCCCTAGCCAGCATGACTGATGAGTCGAGTCAAACGTCGCTTGCCAAACAAAGAAACACCGAGGTGTGTACTATAATCGATGCTCACTTAAACGACAGATGCTACAAACGGGTGCCATCAATCTATCCTCCTCCCCGCACCCACCATCCGATTCCTGCCCCCCGAGGGCCGAATTGTTATTCACGTTCCATTACCTCAATTTTTTAGAGCCGAGGTGCCTGAAAAGAAACCCTTTCACTTATTGTGTCTCATTTCTGAATTGGTGGAGGGCCATCGTAAAATTAAATTTCTTCAGATTATTCATATTTTTTTCTTTATTTCCGTCGAGTGTTTATACTGTATCCCGCTGCAGATGTTTGAGGTTACACGGTGAAGTCGGAAAATTATATTACTAAGGCTTTTAGAAATATTGTGGTTTATCCTTCGTTCTTTGATTCGCACGGTGGATATCTAATAAAACAAACGATAAATTCAAAACGTTAACACGCACGGGTGATAGCACGGCACGGCGCACGACACGCGACAAGAATCATTCACGAATCGATTAAAGTCCGCCACACACGTACGAGAATCGGGCAAACATCGAGAACTCAATGGCCCGATCACAGGGTGCGCTAAGTCACGTCCCTCCGACCAATAATTCAATAAGAAGCGATCCAAACGCCAAGAGGAATCATAGACTTGGCTTAAAGCGGTGCAACTTTGTTATAAATGTTTCTAATTGTATTTTCTCGTTAACGAGCACAATTGCCAGTATTTCTTGTGTCGCAGAGAGAAACAAGCACTAAGCCTTATTAAACCGCTGACATGTGAACTTCAAAGATTAAAGTGATCAGTTAATTACTTGGTATTAGCTAAATCTTTGAAACAGCAGTGCACACATTTGGGACAGGGACTTGTGAAAGGTTCAAATGTATTTTGAGCGAGTTTATAAAACCGAGTAAAGACCAACAGCTTAGCATAGTGAAGCGCCTTCCCCTATCGCTACACAATTGTTAACCGCAGCTTAGAAGCTAGAACAAAGCTTCATTATACGTTTAGCTCATTAACAGAATTAATGAATTTGAAGGAAGGGTTTTTGGCTGGCGCCGCTTATGAGCCTCATAATATTGATGGCAGCACCACCCCATCGCTGAGTTTTGTTAACGCTATTGACTTACTCCAAATGACAGGTTGCTCTCTATTTTATTAGCACCATTAATTATATCAACACTTTTGTATACGCCCAAAAGGACCAATAGTTTATTGACTGTATGAACCCTCATCTACATTAGTACAGATATTAATTCTATTTTATCAATAAAGTAACATAATCAGTCATAATGTTCCCACTGCTGGGACACAGGCCTCCTCTCGGTGAGAAGAAGTGCCATAATCCACCACACGGGCCCAGTGCGGGTTGGTAGATGTCACATGTCTTCGAAGTTTTGGTTCTAGGACATGCCGGTCTCAAGATGTTTTCTTTCACCGTTTTGAGAGCAGTGCTGATGAAATAATACACACATAAAGTAAAACGCCGTTCGAACCTACGACCTACAACTCGTAAGTCGCGGACGTTACCACTGGGCCACCACTGCTTTATAAAATAAAGTATCAGGAAATTTAATTACCCATGACTTTTTATAAATACACAAGAGACTGAGCTTTAATTGAAAACATCTGCGTCTAAAGTCTAAACAAACTTTCAATCAATTCTTTATAGTAACCTCCCGTAGGTACATTTTAATCTCTTATAAAGTTCTTTAATTAAGTTTTATGAAACATTTCGCACAAAAGGGAAGTACCACGAACGATGTAGTTGTAACGTGATTAATAAGCCTACCTGAGCAGAGCAACGCTTAAAACGGTACAGTTATAAATGAGAGAAAGGGAGTTGATAAATGTACAAAATAAAGGATTATACATCACAGCGGAAAGTTTAAAGTGACAAAACGCTGTTTAGCCTGGGGCAATAAATGCAGTATCACTCTGTGTGAACACAGCACTTATTAGGGTCGCTACTCGCTAGTTGCGTCGCGTCGGCAGCGTCGCGTCGCCCGCAATCAAGGGACCGCGTGTTGGCTGTCGCCAGCCGGGAAATGTTGATACACTTTTTGCTCAACGTAGCGCCGGAGTGCTGGAGAAATACTCGCCGCAAATACCTATTTGCAAATCATTAAAAAAATATTGAAGGAAAATACTTTTGAAATGGAGTTTGTAGTGTCAAGTTAAACGTCGTGCTTTTAATATAATAAGTAGGTATAAAGTTTTAAGTATACAAATAGAAATAGTAAAGGAAACTTTAACTTAAGCTTATAAATGACGGTAATACAGTTTTATATTTATTGACTTAGTTGATGAGCATAGCTGGGCACCGTTAATCAAATAGTTGGTTTCGTTAATCGCTAATCCGTTACTAAAAAGTTAACTTCGTTAAAAGTTAAAGTGTTACATTATGGAAGAATTCCTGGAAGTTAATGTTAATTTTTATTCGTTAATTCGTGATAGAAATTGCATTTTCATTGTCGATACGTAACTGATTTACCTACTTATAAAAAATTGGTATGGGCTATTATGGAAGTTTAGGTAGGACTTGAAAAATTCATAAAAGAGGGATGTTTCATTACAGCTTGTAATAATACTAATTGTCAGAACGTGTTTTTCAAAGTCAAAGTCAAGGTCAAAGTATTTGGTATAAACATACTCTCGAAAAACATAACCCTACTTCTGGCGAAGTCGGGTAAAAATAGGTGTTTCTAATAGAATAGGTACAGAGATGTCTATGTTTTTCGCGGCGCGGTTAAAATTTACTTAAAAGTTAATTCGTAAATCGAAATGTTAACTTCGTTAATTAACTATTAACGATCTTGTGTCTAGGTTTGTTAATCAGTAGTTAATCAGTAAACTAGCTTCAACTTTCTGACTAACTGACCGACTACTTAATTTTGACAATTCAAAAGTGCCTGTAAATGGTTTAATTGAAATAAATGCTTTGAGTTTGATTCATTAGAATTCTCCTAGACGTCCCAAAAAAGGTGAGAATAATATCAATATATATCTACTTAGGTAGTATGTAGATAATGGCACAAAAATACGGGCAACAAGTCTGTTAATCTTATTTATTTAAAAGTTAAACAAATTATCTACAAGCATCGGACTACATTTCCGTACTTTAAAATAATTTAATCAAATTGCGGTGCGCTCTGGAAGCGTTATAGTGGTCACTTAAAATGGATTGCAGTGTAAACTAAGTTGCACTTAGGGCCAAAGCTGGTGTTGGTATATAAATTAGTCTATCTCCGAGTGACGGGAGTCGACGAAAACCAATTTCTTACTAGAAAATTGACCGACTAAAAAAATTTTTTTATGGTTGGACTAATTAAAAAGGTAATGTGGTTTTTACCTACGTAATGTAGATTAAAAATCGGGAGAATATTGAAGGTAAAAGTCTCGACGATTTTCCTCAAAATTCGTGTTTTCATCAAAATTGAGACGGGCCTTCACAAACAGTGACTTGTCAGGATTTTTTTGTTAGCCTGTTTTGTATCCTACTGCTGGGCAAAGGCCTTCCATATTTTCTTCCAAACCTCCCTGTCTTGGGCGATTTCTGGCCATGTTGGCCCTGCAAATGATATTAGATCGTCACACCACCTTCGCCTTGTCAGCTTAAATTTAAAAATTAATGGAATGTCTAAAACCAACGTTTTTGCTGCATTCATGTTTATTGCAATAGAACAATTTTTACCTACGCAATTAAAAACACCAGCTCCCAATATTAATTTTAATAAAAACTTTTCACACAGTAATATGGATATATTGTGAACATCGTTTGGACTGCGCATAAAATACCTAAGAAGTTCTAAAGTCACGAAGAAGGGTGCTGGAAAAAAGGTACACCTTTTAGATTAATGAATTTAAGAGCAACCTGTAGGTTTAGGTATCTAATACGATCCACGAAAACTCGAACACTGCATTAGCATGCCGACTCACCTGTACACAGCTAAGTAAAAAATCATGTAGCACTCGCATCCGCGCGGACGTTCGGCTGGGGAATGGGGGACTCGGGAAAATAAGGAAAACCTTCCGCTTTTGTGTAACTCGAGTGCATGCGCTGCATGCCCACTGAGCGAGCTATCTCGATCACACCTTCCGAGTTTACAATTTCAAGCTTAAAACCAGTTCCGGAAGCCTTCGGGCTGTGAACATTCACGTTACAACGCTCTCAGTGCGGTAGGGGGATTTTTTTTTGGAATTCAATGTCAATCTTTCCTGTTCAGTCAATCGCATATAATATGCTGTCTGAGTATTTGATGCGTAAAAATTGATACACAAAGACCGAAAATAATAAACATCCCGCACAATGTGACAACAGCTCAACTTCAGAACAAAATGTTTATTTGAATGTGTTGACACAATAATACTATTGGTATTACGGAGCACGTATCGAACGTATATTGAATGATCGCTGCGCCCAGATTGTTGGTTGTCGTAACACCAAATTTTCTATTTGATCGAATATAATAAGGTGGCGCGGCGCGGGCTCGGCGCGGTCACTGCGGGTGGCACGGCGCGGCACGTCGGGCGTTGCGACGCCATCCCGCCAGAGAACCAGAAAATTACGTTACCATTCCCCCGCACCGGTTCAGTCCGTTCAAAAATTCCGAAACCTCGTTCCGATTTCGCGGATAATTCTTGAAAATTCGACGTAGAATCGACGTCCTGCGATTTGAGATACCTACGAAAGTCACGCGAATGAGTCAACTTTTATACATAGTTCCCGACAGTAAGTAAGTTTTGAAATAATCAAGTCTTACTTCAGTACCTACCAACCGTTTTTAAAACAGCTGAGACAACGAAAGTTGCTTTGTATTAAAATATACTCTGGGACACTGTTAAACTTTCTTCGACTTCATAATTGTTTCATAGTGAAGTCGCTTCAAGATAGAATCAATTAAATTAAGTTATACCTAGTCGATCCTTCCTAGATGTTTATCGACAAGAGTCAAACAACGTTCAGGGTCCAAACGTTTTGTATTCAAACACCAAATATCCCAGATCAAATTTAGCGGAGATGCTAATCAAACACCGTAAGTCCGAAGCATTTGTAGACTCTATGAATTTACCAAGACTCAGTCCAAGTGGAGGGCAACGGAAATTATGAAGTTTGCCGTCTTGGCTTGCTCCAAATCAATTTGATTTTCTGAATATAAGACGGCACTTGCTTTGATCAAAATGTTTGGGTATAGCCTCAAGAGTTCTACAAGGCATCGGTGCAAAGTAAAGTCGTCCGAACTCAAAAACTTTGGATCAATGATTTTGTCGGACCACGATAAGCTAAAGTGTACTTAGGTATGCTCCGTTTGCATTGCCTTAGAACCCACATCAAGGTAAAGTTGACGCATCAGGACCTTAATTACACACAAAGGGTCACCTCTTTTTAGGGGCTACCTTAACAAAGTCCATCACAAAGTTTGCGGATGCTAACTGAGCAAAAGTTCGGAAACTCGCCCAATACAAACATACTTTTTCGTGTTTTATGTTTTTGTTTATATAGAATAAACAAACTGAAATAAATAAAACAAGGATTGGGTAGCACATTATAGCATGCGCCACCATATTAGTTTTAATTAGTCAAGTGCAAATTAAAACTAACGACTTACGTTCCGCATAATCAAATAGTGCACTTTCCATCAATTTCTTGCCGTAATCATTACCCAGAAATCCGATCAATTACGGCCAACCAACAAAACCAAGCAATTGAAAACCTATTAACGTTAACATACGTGATAGCACCGCAACCGCCCCGCAGCCGCCCCGCAGTCGCCCCGCAGCCGCTCCGCGTGCGTGCGTGTCACGCCGAGTTCGATGCGCCACCGAAGAACGTGATGCAGAAATCTTTTGTTCTTCCGCCATCCAATTGTACTTTGGCGTACTATTTCAACTGCCTGGCGTCACCCCATTACATCTTTTATATTCCCAACACTAGACTAGCCTGATGCATTTTTCCGGAACGTAACAAGTTTTGGAACGGTTTTGAATTGGAACCACGAAGCATAGATGTTACGATGCATCGTTCAAAAGTTACATACGGATAAATCTGAAAAAGCCTGGCTTCACATTTCAAACCTGCACAGTAAGATATTTTTAACAGCAGACCGACACATACCAGAGTTGCTTGTAACGGGAGCCCTTTCGAACTGCGGCAAAGGTATGGATAAAAACAGGGAACTGTCGAATTACAGTTAGTAATTTGATATGAAGCGTACATTCCTAGCATTCAAGAGAGGCGGGACGACTGCTATATATTTTTGTTGCGAGAGTGGGGTCTGCGAGGGCCTGTAGGGCCCCTGGGGACATAAAACAAATGCCGGTGCAGTCCCTGAATGACATGCATATGTACTGCATAGCTTGGATACTACTTATTATGTGCCTGCGTACTCGAAATAATATTATTAAAATAATATTATTAAAATATTTTTGTGATATGTGTCTACGAGGTATTGTGTTTTATTTTAGTAAGTAAGCCGAAATATTAATTTCTACATTAAGTTTCAATAGAAGGTCACTGTAATACCTAAATAGGTATTTTTATGAAAAAAACACTCAAGCTGGAAATAGGCATTATTCAGTAAACTTCGTTACGAAAATCAACAAAGTTATAGGCCGACCGTTGCCTGAGGTAGCTGCGCGGTGCGAGGGAGGGTGATAGTTGTCACATGTTGACGAATCACTGAGCTCTCGCCACACGTCACCACACCCCTCCCGCACCGCGCTGCTACCTCAAGCAACGTCTCAGTTAAGCAGTCGGCCTATAGGTATGTTTCTCAAAATTTTAAAATAACTTTTAGGCATAGAAAGAAAAGAAAAAGAAAGAAAACACGTTAAACATGACGCAGACAAAGAATACAAATAACCTCCTTCTTTTTGAAGTCGGTAAAAATAACAAGTAGCATAGCTTCGCTCAGTTGGATATGCAGATTGTGTTGCTCATGCGTGCAATAATGGTGACATATGTATACGCCGCACGACAGCAAAATTAAACAATGATTGTACTGTTTTGTCACGCTACGAACATATTACGCGTGTACTAATGTTCATTCAGTACTTTATTAACATTATGACAGTCACGCCATAAATTGTCATGTTCACAACACGGTTAGTTTTCATTTATATCGAAAATTCAACTACATTTATCATAGATTTATCAGCAACTTAAAACGTAAAGAGAACATAATACTTTAATTATTGTATGCCCTGATTCAAAATGGAACTGTTGGTTTTAGGATGTGGTTTGTGGTTGGAAAATGGGCTGCCATTATCTATTCTACCAATCGTTGGCCAAAACACATACCCGCTATCAAAAAAAAGGGGATGTTCATCAGAAAATCAAACGTCAACAAACAGAAGTATGTGCACATAACATAGAATCGTGTCAAAACTTATAATACTACAGATTGCTTCAATGAGCTTGGGACTAGAATTTCTAAGCCGCCTGAGGTGGAATGTCCGCCGACTGGCCCACAGAACATCCCGCTTGCCCTACTTGTCCCGCAAACTTTTGCTCATTTGTAAGACGTCAATAAAACTTTTCTGCCCGTTGTTCCCATTTCACTTCAGTAGTTTTAATAATTTCTTCAATATCTTCACGCCAAGGTAGCTTAGAAAATGGACGTCGGAAAGCGAACGATTCTTACGCAGATTTTTAATTTTGTGAACTTTCAGACTATCCTGACGGGATCGAATATCAGAATAATTTTCTGTAGACTTTATTAAGCAATCGCTTCATTTTAAGCCAAAATATACTATGCAACAAAAGGTAGTAACGTTCGCCACAGAATTTTATTAACAGAGCATTACGAAAGAATACTCATTAAAAGCCTGACAAAAACATTTTTGATCAACTTTAGGTAGCTGTTTACTCTTCATATTCCTCTTAATGCCTGGGGAAAAGGTTTTTGAAGTTCCCTTTCGATTAATTACCTTCCCTGCGGCGATAGAACGTGGATAAACTGTAACGTTTTTTGCCCCACGGGGGGTATATTGATCATTCTAAATAGGTAGGGCGGGAAATCACAGGAACGCAGCTACCTCCTCGGCTAATAAATGATGTGTTGTTAGGTACTTTGACTGGCCAATTTATTGTTTTGCTTACTTTTTTGGTTACTTTTGGATATAAAGGTTGCCTACTGATTGATTGTAGATAGTGGTGAGCGGTATGACTAGACAGGTATATATGTATATAGAATCTAAAGAGGCCACTTTGGCAGAATCATAAAAGGATAACATTATGAATCATAATAAAAGTCGTAAAATGGTCACAAACTGACAATTCATGATATTATTTGACATTAAAGCAATTCATACTTTGTGGACCATTTCACGAATCTCCATACAAAACTGTCAAACAGATGAATTGCGTGATATGAAATTGTAGGTACGCAAATAATATTATGAATTGTCAGTTTGTGACCATTTTACGACTTTTATTATGATTCATAATGTTATCCTTTCATGATTCTGCCAAAGTGGCCTTTTTAGGCCCCCAGATGATGCACTGTGGCGATGTTTTAGGGGGAGTCTATGCCCATCAGTGGACAACTTTCAGTCCAATGATGGTGGGAACAGTAGTTATTGGAACAAAGTTCTTTAACGGAGGTTGCGGTAGGATTAAATTGGTAGAAATCGTCATGTAACAAAACAGGGTACTCCATGCGACTAGATAGAAGGAGAGAGAGATAGTTATCGTGGTTTTCGACGGTGCTGAAGCCGGTAGTAAGGTCAAAATGAAAATCCGAGATGGCGATTGCGAAAATTTGAGTGTTTTCGCCATTTTTTAATTTAGGCAGCCGCCATGTTGAATTTTCTGGGACCCTATCCGATATGGCGATTGCGTAATTTTTAAGTTTTTTCGCCATTTTTTAATTTTTGCAGCCGCCATCTTGAATTTTCTGTGACCCCCAGCACTCGAATTTTCTTTCGGTTCCTGCTGGGGGTCCCCCGACCCCTCACACGTTTTTATACTATTTTATTGCTTCGTGTTCGTTCAAAATAGTCATATCACATCACCACCAACTATGAAACATACCGTAGCTAAAAAAAATCATGAAGAAAAATCGATCTCGGGTTAAAGCTCGAGAAACAAACTTGAGAGTTGAAAGGTTAGAGAGATAAAACGTCGAAGAGCCGCCATATTGAAACTAATAGCTCGATTTGGAGCATCTACAAACTTGTAGTGGTTTGAGGTCAAAACACTACCACGACTGATGACGCGTGTATTTGCACAAAATTATAAATTCTAGACTACGCAGTGAAATTCTGGGTATTCTGTCTTAAAACTTTAAAGTTCATAATAACTATTATTTGTAGCTAATATGGATGTTCTGTAATCAATACTCTGAAATAAAGTTATTATATTTGTAGCAAATATTATTCAAGATGGACAAAAAGTATATTTTGTGAGAGTAATAATATATAATAATAATTGGCTCTTCTCATACAAAGAAATCATGAAAATTGGTCACCACGCTTGTTCAAGACGAGTTGGCGATATCAGACAAAGTCAAAGATGAACTCAGAAATTGAGAATATTAACATATACTTGAATTTATTAAATGAAACTAATAAATTCCAGAATTGTTTCAATAATCAGCTTTAATTTACTGCACAACTCCCAAATGATCTCAAGCGAAATTAAAGGAGATAAAATAACAAAATTCACAAGCTTTCCATTTACAAAGCCTTTACAAAATGAGTTTTAAATATAAAAGACACTGCATTTTACATTCCACCGTTCCCAAATTATGTTCGCAAAAGCATAGAGTTTCAATACGCATTTATTATTCAAGCCAGTCAATATTGAATGGCTGGTCCCTGTATACTTACGTACGTAGGTAGCTGTATCAAAATTCATAGTAACCTCTAGAGGGCGATCTATTTGGTTCTATAGTATATGCAGATACACGCTTTGGAGCAGCTCAATATCTTATTCTGTTTCAAATATGGCGGTGTTATGTGCATTCTAATGCTCTTCTGTACGCTTATTAGATGTAATGGATTAGGGGGAAGGTTAATGTCAGATTATGGAAATCCTGGAGGTAAGTCTTGCATTATTTTTTGGTGTATCGAGAAAAGAAAACGTAATCCTAATCACATATACATAGACGATTTTCCTAAAAACTGCAAGACGTATTAATTCCGTCCTGATGTGCTTTTAACTAAGTACAACTTACTTAAAACTATGAAGAACCTGTGCTTAGCTGTCAGGACTATTCAATATGTTGATTCTTTTGTTGGCGCATTTTCCAAGTAACCCAAGTTTCCACACATTCCCCGTTCATTTATATCTGAAGATAACAAAACAGAATGAATTACTAATAAGACGTCAATCTTGCGCATCTTTGATGAGCTAAGCACGCGAAAAACGTTCAAATATTTAGAGAAAATCCATTATAGTTACACAAAGGTGTAGGTACATTTTTGTAAGCAATGTGAGCATACAACCTCTTTGTTTGCAGTAGGCAGGTAGGTACCTATAATTAGTGGTGTGTATACCTTCGGGCACAGGTACTCGTATTGTGTACTGGGCCAAAATTCTCCGCACCGCTTGTAAGCAAATTTAACCGTTTATTGATTTGATCCAACCCGTCGTAGCTTTCTTTCTGATTTTTTTTTGCTGGGCTGCTTAGGGACGTAGCGTGATGTTAAGTGGCCTACAGCCTTCCTCAAGAATTGGGCTATCAGATGCAAAAGATTTTTTCAAATGCAACTGGGAGTTCCAGAGATTAGGCCATTCAAACACACAAACAAACTCTACAGCTTTATTATTAATATTATATACGAGTAAATAGAAACATATTATGTAGATTTATTAACTGCACCATTCCTTCAATTGATTACAATTTATTTTCTACTACACAGGCTGAGAAGTATGAAGGATTAAGTTTATGTCAAATTACCGTGTTATAGCCATTCCATACAACTGTAAAAGAATGATAGTTGTGATTCGAATATACTGATATTTTCACCTGATAGTCAATTTGCTAAGCTACTTATTTCTTACTTTACTCTTTTAAAATTCTCAGTACCTAATGGTCCTGAAAATTAAAAAAAGACGGGTTGCACTCCGGGAGTGCCGGCAGAAGTGAAAACTTGAATAACTCATTTTCTTTCGCTATTTCTTCGTCACTTTTTTCATTAATAGATGCACTTTGTTCAATTTCCATATTTTAAACACTTTATATACACGAATTTTACGAATACACAGCAGTGTGGCCACTACACAGACGGTCGAGCCATCAGCTGTCACCATCCATGGATGCGCGTGGCACGCTATAACATAAACACACACGAACATTCGCGCAATCGCCCTGCGCCGCCTAAACGAAACAGCAGGCATACATTTTCGCCGCGCCGTAGAAAGAGAGGGGGATACTTCCTCTCCTACGCCGCGCCAGCTGTCTACTCTCCATCCGTCTTACGAATTTTCGATCAGGTCACGTGTCCTGACGCGAGTTTAACATTTTTTACCCATTACAAAAAAGTGTACAACGCCACTAAAGAAGTTTTCACTTAAAAAAAAAACGGTTTTACGCGTTCTGCCTAAAACTTTCAGAAATTTTCCTAAGCTTTCCTACGTAATTAAACTTCATTATTAGATGGTACATTATAATCTACAGACCAAGAATAAGTATGACTAATAAACAGCTCATTTGTATCTTTTCCACTTTATTAATGATCCTGAACAAAAATAATTTTCTTTAGAGCTTTCTAGTTAATTATTTTCCTTGCAATTTTTCCCTTTACAAAATATTAATGCATGGACATTTTTTGATCTCTGTTTCAAGAAGGGTATTCACTGTCGGATGTCCGTTTTGATTAGCAATCAGAAATTGAGGGATCAATATACCAAAATTGGGCTATTTTTGCCCAAAATACGGATTTTGTTTAAATCTGGTAACTAACAGATTGTTTTCCTGCTTTCCTCTTAAAGTATCTTTTGTGGAAGACACATTTTTCTGCATGTATACCGTGCTAAGTGATTGATCTCTCCTCCACTCAGCTTTTAAGGTAAACAAGTTTTGGGTTCCACCATTGTTTCCAAAGATTTTGCAAACTATAAAAATGTTAACGTGGTTTTTGGAAGAATATTATACTTACAAATTATTTTAGGAGTCCCTTTTTTTAAGGTATGAAACCCTAAATATTGGCATTAGAAAATGATCATATTTTACATGTTCGTCTTGCATTAAAAACATCCTTATTACAATATTGCCCTCGAAATCAGGTCAGACGTCGGAGTCGATGATCGTGTGTTGACAGTAGCCGAGGTAACGAACCTGCTGCAAGTCAAACCCACATGGTGCAGTGCAAACACCGCTTATACGCGATAACCTCGTTCAGTGTGACGTCACGTCACGTCACGTTAGAGACGCCATACTCGTTATCTATAGAGGTATGAGGAACAGGGAGTAAAGTTCACTCTTCCTCTATAGCATAAGGGAGGATCCACCGACCAGACCCGTGATGTGTCTGGCGGGCAACTGCCCAATGATTCAGAAATCGTTGTTTTTAAATCTGTATTTTAGTTTTTTGACACCAACTTCCGAAATTAAAATTATTTTTCACGTTGTAGTGTATTTTTTTGGAAGTCGGTTGTTTTTTTTTTTTTCGGGCCGTTTTATATACATATACTAGTTGCTCGGTAAACTCTGCTTGCAAGATGCCGCATAGTTCGCATGTTACGTTGTAGATACCGCTATAATACTAATGCTATAAATGCGAAAGTCACTCTGTCTGCCTCTCTGTTACCCTTTCATGCCTTAACGGCTGAACAAATTTCGATTATATTTGAAATACAGGTAGACCAGCACCGTAAATGCGTAACACACTATCAATCTCAATCCAAATTTCTAATCTATTGCTTCATATGTTCGAAAAATTTGTCTTCTCAACAACGTAAATAACGCAATGAATGTCGTTGAACTGTCAAAATGAAAGTCAGTGCTACTGACTGATAGTGTATTACGCAATTACCCCGCTGAACTGGGACATTAGATAAAAACAAAATCATTTATTTTCAAACATACAGGGGATCACTACGGTCAATAACATTTGAGACTACTTTTGTTTTCCTTAAAATGTTATAATGCACTCGAAACGACGAAGGAAAAACTTTTGAGAAAACCGTCTTTGAGTGAATTTTCTTGATGAATTACACATCCAACCTTTTTAAGAACAAAATAATGAAAAAGATCTTCAGAAATTAATCGAACAAAAATTTTTGTTCAAGGAAACGCCTTCCCTCTAACAAAATGGCAGGTCTACAGAATTCTAGTTACGAAATTTCCCAGAGACACAATACTAGTTCCAGGTGGTTTTTATTCTCGACTTCTATAGACATTTCCGTCTAGTTTCGTCTGTTGGAGTTGGAACTCCTTTGTGTGCTAACAGACCGAGATTATCTACTATTGGAAGGTAAGACTGTCTGTCAACTGATGTAGCCTCGAATATGAATACGAATAGAGCTTTCCTGTACGTCATATTGATAGATTTTACACGTCGTTTTTCAATTGAAATTTTTGACAGAGTTGAATGACTTGAAAATACGACGCTAGCTTCCAAAAGCTCCGATGGAACATTGAATATACAATGTTAGTTTTAGTTTACAGATAACCGAGACATCTGAAGAAGTTTACGATTATCTTTTGCTAAAATTATAATAAACAAGCGCTTAAAAGAAAATCTATGAAACTAGATCTTTCTAAGAACAGTATATTCAGGAAACATGTTGCTTTATGCAATTTGTTACCACATATACCTATAAAAGATTTGGATAATGCATGTCCACTAGATAAAAATGTCACAAATGATTACATGGTTTCCCAATGGTTAGAACATAAATTTTGGAATAATAAATTTTCATGTTACGGTGAAAAGAATAAAACGAATAATTTTGTAGAATCACATTATTCAGATATTAATAAAAAAAAAAACAATAGAAAGGGTTGTGTTAGCGAGACTGTTAGGATATCTGCGAAAATACTGTAATAATTTTGCTGATATAAGAGTAAAAATGGACAGTTCCGATAACCAAAAACATGCCCAATGGAGAAATAACTTAATTAACAGTAAGTATATTCGATGAATATACAGCGGGCCTCTATCTCTTTAGGACACTGTTTAGAGTTGTGAAGATTTTAATCTATTTATCTGATTTTTTATACATCATAATGTAATGCCTAATCAGTATCAATAATTGTGATAACGAATCAATCTGTGATTTTGAATATTTACTAAGGTTAGTCCGGTCTTTATTCAATTACACAGTAATCGTCAATGGCTATTGTGACAAAGAAAAACTATCTGTAATTTTGTAATTGTACATATTTAGTTGAATGTCTTATAGTTTCACTTTACACCATTAGTTTTAATTGTTTTACGGATCCGATTGTTATTTTAATGTACCCTATATGCGAAAGTTGCTTAAACACTTAGTTCCAGTTAATTTCTGTTTGCCTGGTAGTCTGTTTTTAATAAATAAACAATTAGGACAGTTGATTTAAAATCGATATCATTAATGAGTCTATCATATCCCTATCTATTTTTCATCATGGTTGCGCTTTGAGGAACTTATAACATTTTCAATTAGAATTTGTGAGCGCAACTAATGGTTGTGCTTTGAGGAATAATTTAGTTGCACTTAGTTGGTTGCGCTTAAAAATAGTTGCGCTTTGAGGAATACTCCTAAATAGTTAAGTATGTAAAATTTTGTATAAAAGCATTGTCGCCAACCCGTCTTGAGCAAGGGTGGTGATCAATGTTCGTGCCTTCTCTGTATGAAAGGCCTTTGCCCTGCAGTAGGACAAATATAGACTGGTATTATATTATCTTTATATATGTCACCGGAAAATAACAAGAACCGCAAATTTATAAATTTCCTAGGAAATTTATAAACTTTCGTAGGATTCTAAACGACAGATAAATTGTATTATTTTACGCTCATATTTTCGCAAATTGATAAACTTACCGAACTCACGCGTAAAATAATAAGGGTGTTTTTAATATCGTGCGGATTTCATCACGCACGCGGGATTGGCCCGCATGCGGAAAATTTCACGCAGCGTGAGACACGCAACCCCACGATTTAGTTTTCTGCGGGCTGCCATGCATTGTGGTTGTGTACAATGAACGACAAACTCAGAAAATTATTGATCATATACTCAAACTTTCGAAATTTGGTGCTAGTTCCTTTAATATTTCTTTCCAGGCAGCGTCTCTAGCATCTCTGTTTTTATATAATTCATGGGATTTATCCCATAAGCACGGCTGCAGATGCACTTCAATTATAACACGTTATGTGTCAATTTTCATTTTAAATGTGACTGTACTATGCGCGCGTGCACCCCGCATGACAGTAAAACGCACACTGATTTTCATAGAAGTGCTCACGCGCGCGGAGACCCCGCGCGGGGCTGTTGCCACGGATCACACCCCGCGTCCCGCGTGCGTATTCCACGCATTATAATAAATACTTGTATAAAAAGGACACTTGCGGGTGTTACGCATGCGGGGCAATCCCGCGTGCGTGATGAAATCCGCACGATATTAAAAACACCCTAAGTAAGCAATAACCAAACGCCATGTGCGCTCTGATTGGTTGAATAAGTCACGTGTTCTTTCTCCTTCCTCTCCACTGCCATTGTTCGCCACGGAACATAAACAAACCGATTGCTCGTGTGTTTTTGTAAAGTTTTTATTAATGTTGTAACTGTGAAAATAGTTTTATTTTGCTAAGGTTACTAAACTAGACCCATAATTGTACCTAAGTCTATGAACACAAGCATCGCCACTGTCAACATCAACCAATCAGAAAGCAGTGTGTTATTTGCCGTATTTTAAAAAAGCGTAAAATTAACAGCTCTTCTGTGATTGGTCGAACCGTTTACAATCTTACGAATGGATATCCGTTAGTTTATAAATTTACCACGAGACGTCGCAAATTGATAAATTTGCGAAAATGTGGGCGTAAAATAATACAATTTATCTCTCGTTTAGAATCCTACGAAAGTTTATAAATTTCCTAGGAAATTTATAAACTTGCGGATCTTATTATCTTCCGGTGACATATATATAATTCTTCTATACGTGTGTAAGTCAATGGGAGTTCTTTAACGGCTTGGCCGATTTAGATGTTTTTTTTTTGTATGTGTTTGACTGTGTCCCTGGATGGTTTAGAATCACAATTAGACCCGGCAGGTGGCTGTTAGGCAAGGAAAACGTCTGTCAAGTCCACTAATATTTTAATCATATAACGTCTTTTAAACTATGTCTCGTATTTAATTATGAAACAAGTTAATTTGAGATGCAAAACTTGTCGATGGCGGCCAATTAATATCAGAATAGTTTACCTCCATCAACTAGTTAGAACTTTGAAATACTCATTGCTCAATACGGTAATTATTTAGTTAGCAAGTAACACAGGTGGGTCTAGAGAACTAAGTCACGTTAACTTTGTCTGAGGTATCTGTTCTAATTTTGTCAATTCAAAACATTTATATTTCAGCAAATTGTAGATCTTAGGTTCGAACCCAGACAGGCGCTTTACTTTGTGTAATGTATTTCATCGCCACTGCTCTCAAAACGGTGAAGGAAAGCATCCTTTGGTCCTAGAACCAAATATTCGAAGACATGTGACATCTATCAACCCGCACTGGGCCCGCGTGGTGGATTACGGCCCACTCCCTCTCACAGAAAGGAGGCCTGTGTCCCAACAATGGGAACATTATTAGCAGATTATGCTCATGCTAAATCATTTATAGTTTCGTGTAAAATCCAAACTAATATTATAAATGCGAAAGTAACTCTGTCTGTCTGTCTGTCTTTTCTTCACGCCTAAACTACTTAACCGATTTGTGTGAAATTTGGTACAGACATAGTTTGGAACTTGAGAAAGGACATAGGATAGTTTTTATCCCGATATTCCCACGGGATCGAGACTTATGCGGGTGAAACCGCGGGGCGCAGCTAGTTAAATATATTTTTAACCTAATACTCTCATCAATTCAAGCTTTTTGAGCATGTCAAGAGGTCAATTAACCAATCCCTATACCTAATGTGGTGATTAAAACCATATACCTTCTATAATAGTTCAGTTTTAAGCTGTCATTGGGACGTCCACATTACTTAATTGACTCAGTGAATGTTTACGTGCTGATAAAAATTATGATATGAAAACTACCACGACACTCCCCCTTAATTACATAATGCCTCACATGAATATTTTCTCAGACCTGCACTATCAAGAATAGACTATAAAAATATCGTGCAATATCCATCTCATTCATATTCTATTATACAATAGAGAGAGACGGGCATATGGCATTAGTGAGCTGATGAAAGAGACAGTGATAAAAGGGTAGCGTTTCATGAACATTTGAGACATTACGACGTATCGTTAGAGCAGTAATAGGCGTTTGTTTTAGTGCCTATATCTTCATGGCAGTGGCTGCCTATCTGCTATGAGGAGCATTTACCTCGTTAAGTGTCCCTAACAATCTAACTGTGAACATTGAGGTTTTTGTTGGGTTGTAATGAAATTATTAGTGAACTTCTAATGCTAACTGTATGAGTTCTAAAAGTCACACGAGACTAATTATTGTGACTTACGATATTTAAAAAGGTTTGCAGGGCCAACTTGAAATAGGTGAGGCCAATGCCCTGAAGTGGGCCTCAGAATAAGCAAACAAAAAAACAATATTTGAAAACCCTAGTTCTTATAAAACACGCGTTTTTCAACAAGTCTAAAAATCTCATACCTAAAAAAGCTTCTTTAAAGATGAAAATGTAAGAGCTAATATTTACAAAACTTTGAGTTTCAACATCTCACAATAGTTGTAGTCGCTGCTAAAGGCTAGACCTCAAACCCTCTCAGGCCTCGTAATCTAGAAGCATCACCAATGTCACCATTTGCATTTTATTGCCAAAGTTTCTGGCCGCAGAATGCCTATTTTTATGGTAAACTTATTCAAATGCACGACGGCGTCATAAATTGGATAAAGGGGTGCGCTGGCACGGCAGGCACAGAAAAAGTTTACGAATAGCGATCATACCTCGACGGACACACGACACGTTTGTCATTCCGCTTTTCATGTGCCCATTTAGGAATTGGCTACACGACAGCACCGTTATTATTAATGCGAGAAAATTTACCTAAGTTTTTGCCAGACATTTAGCGGAACGACATAAAAATGAACGGCTATCATGTCGTGACAAAGGTATATATAATAAATCAAGCGAAAAACGGAGACGACTTTCCCCGTGACACTAATTCGGAAACGATTACTCTTTTGACAAAGAAAGCAAAGCAACTGTATTTATTGTTGATTATACAAAGTCCTTTGAACTGCTATCGGGTATCCATGATTGATATTTTGACGTTTCACAAATGAAACTCCGCGGCATGATAGACAAGTAACGAAGAATACCTACAAAGTAATAAAGCAATCGGCTAAAACTTTTTTAATTAAACCAGGACTACCACAGAAAGTTTATTTCGATCCTTAATTCAACACCACCGTCGAAAATGTTATGTTAAAATAACGTGATTTAAGCCATCCCATTATTTTTGAGGCCACAGTAGATGAATATTGCTTTAATATTATTTTACATTAACACTTTTACATTTTAATCTGAGTAAAACCTTCCTTTTTGTGCAAGCGGCTTAACAAATATATGATGAAGAGTGGTTATCAGAGATTTATGGAATAAATGTTAAATGATTTTATTTCTGTAAATAGTATTTTTGCGCAAACCCTTTTACACGTCATACATATTTTAACAACTAGATGAGGTCGGCAAGGCCGATACAAACTCAAACATCGCAGACTCTTTTAAGGTGCTCCCTCACCGAGCATTCACGTGTAATGTAACATTGCAGATTCGACTTTGAGCACATTACAATACGACCTCCCTGACTGATGAGCCTTCGCGTGTAATGTAAAATTACAGATTTGACTTTTTACAAGTGGAGCGCATTGATGTTACAAGTTGTATCAAGGTATTACACAGATTACACGTTGTATCATTACAAGGTGCGCATTGTAATGCTCGGTTCTCCTCCTTCACTGATGTAACACTCGTTTCGTTACATTACAAGGAGCGCGTTATAATAATCGATTTTCCTTCCTCACTGATGTAATGCTCGAATCTGTAACGTTACATTACAGGAAAATGCTCCCGATGAGGGAGCACCTTTAAAGTTCAGACATAATCTTGGTCAGATATTATGTATCTACCTGTACATAAATTATTATATCTAATCTCTGATATAATTTAGACTAATTGACCAGAGAACTAACCCACTGATCTTCAATTAGTACCCACTTATTTATTAATGTTAATACAGTAGAATAGTCAAAGAGATAATCAGGTCATCTTACACAATGAAGCTGAAATAACTATTATCTTTTACAATTCTTTATGAATTAGTTATATATACTGCGGTCATAGAGATTATATCTATGAGCTTTATATCTTTTAATATACAGCACGGAAACCTGGTTAGCTTGCAATTAGGTGCACAATGACACAAAAAAAAATCTTCCTTAAAATTAAAATATAACTCACCTGCGCAGAACGTGGGCGACTTAATAATCAACGAGCCAGTCAACAAGACGGTTTTGATCCAAACTCAGTACACCAACATAATGGAAGGAAAAGCTACCGATTTTCTCCCAATGAATGAAAATCAATTTCCTACAGTTGAGAAAAATCATTTATCGACCACCTGCGCTCCGGTGCTCGATCAAGCGGAGACCAATACAATGGACTCACCGTCTAATCTTAAGAAAGGCGCTTTTAAATCGTTGTTGTCAGAGATTACCTACCACCGTATAGAAAAGTCTATGAATCAAGCCGAGGTACACCAGACGGTCTCGTTGTCATAAGAAAAAATACTATTTATTATTGAAGAAGTTTGGACGTCCGTCAATCATTGACTTATTCATGAAGTCTCCAACACAATGCAATCATTTTATCGAACTCAACTGTAATAATATCAGCTGAATTTCTTGCTTATTTACTTGAGTCAGGGGAGTACATAAATATTTTATAAAACAACGGTGAAACAGTCCTATTGCTTATTACACAAAGTGCTAATAAATTTCCCGTTAGCTACGTTTACCTAGGCACTGATATAATGAGATCGCGCCGATACCCCCGCGCTGTAATATTTTTCAATAGAACTAATGCAATTTTATTCCAATCTCGCTTCCTTTTCTATTTCTACTCGCATAACAAGCATGATTTAAATCTAAAGAGCGGTAATATGATGATTGCCACTGTCAGAAGTTTCGTTCACATTTAGAACAGAGTTAAATTTCCGTAATTCATGTTAAAAGCTGTGTGTTTAGTTCATCTGAATAGTTGTGGACGAGTCGGAATAGCTTTGTGACAGGCAATGTATCGTGAGTGGACTTCAAGTGTCAAAGTTGCGTTAGCCGCGGTCTCGTGTCGGCGAACTAAGCAACGCTCACGTTATAACTGTCAAACTTATTATTACCCGTTTGTGTTTCAGTTTGCAAACGTTTCGTCGACGGTATGTTCCGACGGTTTCAACTTATTCAATGACTAAATGATTTTAATTAAAGTTAGTAGACATTGATGTTTCAGCCGGAATTCGATCGGAGAAGCAACATTAATTTAAGTACGAATATTATTTCCAAGTTGTACGTTTCTTATTTACGACACGACGCTGCGTTTTAACTCGAAGGTCTTTGAAATCTTTATTAATAATTTCATTGTTAATATTCAGTTCCATTGTTTTAGTTAGGGTGAGGAAATAGCTTTTCTTGTTAAAAATGTATGCCCCTTTTATTAATTTAAACAAAGCCAGTACGAAAACATTTATGTGATTTCAATATAAAACAATTTAATTCTTCCTTCTCATTATTACAACACGGCTTCAATTATAAAATAAATTGATGACGGAGTCGTTCACATGTCTTTAATTAAATTCACAAAGACGTGATTAAATTGGTAACATGTTTATTTCCTCCAGTGATCATACAAATCTGGCATTATCATCTCGAGTGCTTGATTATACATTAAAGTCTTTAATTAACGATTCTGAACTAAGAGAGCACATTGAACCGTCAAAGTACTTTTCATTTAACAAAGCGGTGCTTAAAGTTCAGGACTTTGGTTTAATGAGTATTTGAGTAAAAGTAAACGACTGTTTATCGGACATAGCGGGGAGTTACGTTAACTGTTACTTTTCAAGTTTTTTGAAGTCAAATTATACTATACTTAGGCACTTAATTGGTGTTAAAAATTGCCTAATATTTTTCATAATGTATAAAAAAATGCTAACGTATCCATACCTATCAACAAATAGATAACATTGGAGTGTCTCTGTTTGTAATATTAAAATAACCGCTTTGTACTAAATGCATATGGATACACGGTACATACACCAAAATAACATTTTTTACAATTTTTGTCTGTCTGTTGGTTCCGGCTAATCTCTGAATCGGCTGGACTGATTTTGACGGGACTTTTACTAACAGATAGCTGATGTAATAAGGAGTAACTTAGGCTACTTTTATTTTAGAAAAATAATTAGGGTACCGCGCAAAAAAAAATTAAAACGTTTTCCGTCATACACGCGAACGAAGTCGCGGGCACAGCTAGTCACGTAGCTAGTCACTAGTATCACTAGTCACTAGTCACACTAATCACACTAATATTATAAAGGCGAAAGTTTGTGAGTGTGTGTGTGTGTGTGTTTATAAGTTTGTTACTTATTCACGCTCAAACGGCTGGACCAATTTTGATGAAATTTGGTATAGAGATAGTTTGAGTCCCGGAAAAGGACATAGGATAGTTTTTATCCCGATATTCCCACGGGATCGAGACTTATGCGGGTAAAACCGCGGGGCGCAGCTAGTAGTTAATAAAAAACTCAATGGGTTTATTGCTGCTTTATACACTGTTTCCTATACAATCGATTGAAACAAACACATAGGACCACCACTTAGTATCTTAGTCAAATTTTTTCTAAATATACATTTAAGCTCTCTAGCTTCGTCTTTTCAAAATATTTGTAACAGAATGTCGTAACAAAATAGCGCGGGCCGGCATTCGTTTGCGTCCGACCCACCCATCTGTTTGTAAGTCTTGAGAATGGCGAAAAATAAAACGAAGAGGGGTTTGGAAACATTATCGAAGTAGATCGGTGCCGGGGTGGCTTTCAGCCTTGGTCCCAGAGGATTCCGCCGAGTGTATCCTATCCAGTGTGGTCGGAACTGTCACTGGGAGGCTAGGTATCCCAACCCTCACGATTAAACAGCCATTTTTCTTGTTCCTAATACAGAAGGTGTATTTGAACTTTTTGCTACTGAATGTTTGCGTGACTTTATGTTAAAGTTTTATGTTGTTGATTTTTTACTTTTCTATTTACTTACATAAGGCTTTATTAATAAAATATTTCAATTTAAATTAAACCTCCGAAGCAGGTAAATTGAAAAACTCCAGATTTTATTTCGCAATTCATCGTAATAAAAGGTCCGGATTACACAAACACATTTATTATTTACGGCTTATTCTGTGTAAGCGCATTTGTGAAATACACATCGAGCGCTCGCAATTTTTGAGTCACTAATTGAATTAAAATATTAATAAATTTTCTCGTCAGAATTCGTTATTCGTTTCATATTTGAGTAACTTGTCCATTAACAGAAAAAAATTGTTAAAAAATAAAACAAAAAATATATATTTTGAAGTACAGGGAGTATGGACAGGAATTTTCCAGTAGGTACTGTAGAGGTCGGCTCTAAAGCAAGGCTGGCTGGAAAGCCACACCTCTACAAGACTCGATGGTTATATTTGTATTAAGTTCCTTTCGAACATTCAAGCAGATGTCATATAAGAGTCGTAGGTTTGACGTCTAGAAAATAAGTCGAGAATTATTATAATTATATGTAAATGGGATAAAAGTCTCTTAAAATACATCCTAAACAAATATAAAAGGATTTTGATTTAATCCCGACGTCGCCTAGGTGCGACGTGAGGCCCGTAATATAAATCCCAATAATCGTACATGTCCCCGAATATTATTTATTTTTATTATAGGTGTATTTTGACAGGGGAACATTAAATAAATGGTGCGAACCTCGGTTTTAGGTTTGACGCCTACTTACACCAAAATTCCATTTAGCTGACTAGTTGGATTGAATTCTATAAAGAATTTACAGTAGCCCTTTGACCCCAAGCATTAACGGCCGAGGAACGATGGCATTAGCGCGTTGACAGATGTTGGCACCGAAATAATTTGAAGGGATCGGCAGAACCACTTGCATATATACCCCTTGGGGGTGACGCGATGTTTCCGCAATCAAATGATACTTTTAACCCTTGGCTAGCACTTCGGGATATAATTTGGATGTAATACATGTGACGGAGTAAAAGGGTGTGTTAGAATTACCTATGATAATAATTACAAGTAAGAAGTTTTGAAGTAACGAAGAGGCTCGAATGACTCAGATGTCTCAGATTCTAGGTATTTACAATGTGGTGATGACAAAACGACAATAAATGAAAACACTGGCTTTTCAACTTTATCGCTAAAGCATAAGGTGGAAAATTTGACAGTTTCGGGTAGCTTGATGTGCTGACGTTTGTACGTAAGCATAAGAATGGCATGGCATAAGAGTGTTTCGGAACTATCAATTAAAATCCTAACATCAAAATTAAAAAAGTGATTTTTTGCAAACAAACTAAATAGCAGTGATGGGCCGACTATGGGTTTTGCCAATCTTTGACTAAATATATTGACTAAACTGTTGGATATATTTGGATAATTTTTGTATGCAGACAGCATTACGTTAGATTTCTTTTTTGAGCCTGTGTTGTCCCACTGCAGGACAAAGGCCTCCCTTCCCTTTTTCCACTTTTCCCGGTCTACTGGAGGAGTCCAGCTCATCCCACCATCTCTTTCTGGGGAAGTTATATAATTTACTGTCATATTTTCGTCTCCACATTATATACAAAAAACCTCGGTGACAAACAAGTTAAGAAAAATACTACATACTTAGCTGGTAGAAAGACGCCAACATCTACGCGAACACTGCAAACAACTACTGTTCTCTGTCCAAACAGATACGATATACAATAGTTTCTCTAGAAAACTCACCATAATATAGACTAAAGGACCCGTCTGCTCCAAATGAGCGCCAATTACTTAAAGAAAAGCGGACACTAGAAAACGCGGGGATAAAGAGGGATTATAAAATAGTTCTAGATTTCCTTCAGCTAATTTAGAAGAGTCCTCGTAAAAAACGACACTATTAAAATGAGACTGCAGAATTAATTCCATAAAAAATGTTTCACGTTAAAAAAGTAATATTCGAGCTCCATCTTACTTGAAGCTATAAAATAACTGGGGACTGAAAAAGTGTCACAATCATGGTTTATTCGCGCGGTCCTTTCTGAAGACACAGTTTTTATGGCTGCGTGTAACTGTCCCTGTAGAGTTTATTTGTCGTGTTTTACCCTCACTGGTATCCAGAAGAGCTCTCAAGTCGAACAAACTCTTGCTTGTTATTCGCTTGACCACCGTAAGATGGTATAAAATTGTCGATATGGTGTAGAATTAACAATGCCCGCGTGTAGCAGACAGTTATGAACTTCGTGCAATGTTATGTACAATTCTATGACACTTTATGACTTGATTTGTAACTGTATGTGTCCTTTTTTACATTTACTATTTAATTTTAAAGAAATAAATATGTAAGTTATGTTTCTTAAAAATGCCTCGTACCTATTATTACATTCCATCTTCTTCTGTAAATAAAATTCCATAAAGTAATATTAGCAAATTCATATTTCATGTCAAAATAATATTTTAAATTGCAAGCAGCGCAGTGAACAGGTTTATATTTTTAAAGCAGACGCCAAACTTTGTAATATTGAACATTCTTTCTTTAAGTAAATGGTGTACCTACGGAGTGCGGTAATGAAAATTTTCTTAATTAGAGAGACACGGTGCATCCCGCAAAATCACCATCATCTTATTAAAGTTTAACATTTTAAAAAGATAGTCGTAAAAGGTAGACGTAAGGTAAGATAGTTTAGGGGGCCCGAGGCTATATGATAACAGGTATATGACCAGGTTAAGCTATGCTTGCTGCGGTTGGTCTGTGGATGGGTGACCATCTTTACATAGCGAGCCCCTCCGTGCCTCGGAAAGCACGTTAAGCCGTTGGTCCCGGCTGTCATTCGTGAATCATTTAACAGTCGTTACGGGTAGTCAAAAACCCGAAAGTCTGAGAACCAGTCTTACCAAGAGGTATCGTATTACCCAGTAACCGGGTTGTGGAGGTCAGATAGGCAGTTGCTCCATGTAAAATATTGGTATACAGCTGCATCCGGTTAGACTGGAAGCTGACCCCAACGTATAGTTGGGAAAAGGCTAGGCAGATGATGACGGAAGGTAAGATAGTTTGATAGTCTCCAACGTGATGAATGTACAAAGCATCTTACCCGTAGGTACACTTGCTTTTAGGTATATAGCATTAGCATAATCAGACTATAATGCTCCCACTGCTGGGACACAGGCCACCTCTCTGTGAGAGGGAGTGGGCTGTAATCTACCACACGGGCCCAGTGCGGGTTGCTAGATCTCAAATGTCTTCAAATTTTTGATTTTAGGTCATAAATATCGGTTCCTCGCGATGTTTTCCTTAGCCGTTTTGAGTGCAATGGTGATGAAATTATTTATACAAAGTAACGCGCCTACCTGGTTTCGAATCTACGACCTACAACGCGTAAGGGTGCTTACATAAAGAAGAGGGTTTCCGGTCCCGACTCCCGGTACAGGTCTCTGCAGGTTGATCTTCGGAAGGAAACGGTTACATGTTTTACTTGTTTCTTTAAGTGTGAGCGCATAAGATGATGTGGGACTATTTCACCTGCACCGATCGGTACCAACCCGAACAGACTTGCCTGCACCGGAAACCTGTTTCTTTATGTACGCGCCCTAAAGCACTAGGGCACCACTGCTCCTCAGGCCTTCCTTTTAGGTGTACCTATTTAATCTAATGTCCCATTACTCACAATCACATTTCTTTGTCAACAGGCAGAATGGGTCGATTAGCGCCACTGGTGATACGGCTGTTGACCGCATCACTAGTGGCGTTCGTCCTTGCCGAGCCGGGGCCGGGCAATGGCAGCGACCAAACAGTCTCCAGGGTGGACCGGGACACCGTCATCCCGGCACCGGCGACCGCCCCGCCCCCTCCGCGCCGCGCCGGGAAGCGCGAGCGCAACCGCAAGCGCACCACTACCACAACCACGACGGTCGACCCCGGCGACGATGACGTCGCCGATGCGACCACACCTGTCACTACAACCACTGTTGATCCCCGGGCTCTCGACCACAGTAAGTACTTGTTTACTGTCTAGGAGCTAAACAATACATAGGAATTTAGGAATGCATGATACGATATAGCTCTGTCTCCGTCATCGGTGCGTCGCACAACCGTGAGTACCACGTTCTAGGGCAGAAGCTTCTGGTGTGCCGCTTCGGGCCCGCTTGCTACCATTCGCTTCACTCGCGCTGGCTATGCCACACATGCTTCTACTGAACCACCTCAACGACGTTCACGCAGTACACCCGCCGATAAACAATGATAAGTACAATTACTGACTTCATCCAACATATCTACAACCGCAGTGAGTATTAATTTTAAGCCAATGGAGAATCAACAAAGTCGCAGGCAACCTTATGGTTACGCTATTAGCTTATAAGGCTAAAAAATGGCGTATAAATAGTGTGGAATACAATGAAAGCCGAGGCCCACATATTAACTAACAACCTACCTTTTTAGTAAAAGGTTTTGTGGTCAGTAAGTACTCTTATTTTAGGCATGAAGCGCCAGCGCGCCACTGCACCGGTGCCGTTCGGGCCGCAGCGCCGCTGGCCGGGGAAGCAGCACAAGAGGCGCCGTCGCCGCAGTACTACCACAACTACCACAACCACAGAGCCAGATGACGATGACATGGAGCCGACCACTACTCTAGCGACCACTACCGTAGACCCCCGAAGCTTTGACCACAGTAAGTGCTTAAGTGCGGCTGCAAAAGACAAAACACGCGGCTCTGGAAGCCACGCCTCTGACTACTACAATGACGGATCCGGCCCTTTCTTACAAGAGTAAGCAAAATTCAAAATTTAGCTACGACCAGTAGCAGTAGTAGTCACAGACGTACTTAGTTGCAGACTGTCCGTCTGTAACACTCCATCACATCTCACCAGCAGCTGTCATTGAACTGTCACCTAACATACGACAAAACGTTTTTACTATAACTAAGACACATCTGTGGAGTTCTTGTTATCCTTAGGTAGGTATACAAGTGCACTGAATTACCTTGTGTGTGCGAGTGCGTGTGTGTGTGTTGCTTTGTATCACGTGTATATGTGCATCTTAATAAAGTAGTCCTTTATTCGTATTAAATGTCTTCGCTTAGGGTCTACGCAAACATAAAAAACTTCAGGATATCGAATTCCCGAACACTCAACAAACGCCAAACAGTATGGCACAACAAATATTATTTCACTAAATCCAAAAACAACATCCATTTAGCAGTAATTAGCCGAAAAAATCCGTGTACCTGCCCCATGTAGGTCAGGACTGCGGGAGATAAATCATAGAATAATTAGACGCTCGTTAGGCCGAACGTGACGGTTCATTAACTGATTAGCCACAGGACACGTCATGGCAAATATTATGAGTTATTTTTTGCTATCCGAGGGGTTTGCCGTCATTCGTGGTGTTCTGTTAGGGTGTTGGATATTAAACAATATTTGGCCTTGCTTTGTAATACATAGTATTGAAAAAGGGGAACTGATGTTTCCTGATGGTTACCAGTTTTTTTGCCAACACAGTTTAAGGCACACATTGGAAACATGTTTTGGGCATCTACTTACTAAATTCTTTATCACACGGCTAAATACCACTTTTCATACTTACTCTGCTAACATATTTCACGCTAATGTCCTATAAGGAAATCGTCTACGATCCTGTAAATAAAACCGCATGCCCAAGCGTGTTCATTACATCTTACGCTATAAATATCGCATACCACCTTCAGGTTTAACTGATCTTGAAAAGTTCTCTGCTGTGTGTGCTCTGTTCGCTTTAACACGTTAGCTGCGGCACCAATTTTTGCAAACTTTCCGTTCCTGCGGCACGAGGCATTATCGGCCCGCACCGTGACCAGACGTTAGGGCGACACGCGGTCTATTAGACCCCACCTCCTTTAACAGACTAAAATCCATTTTCTGGCGCGAAATCAAAGACAAATGAAAATTTTGGTCCTTATCGATATAGACAGTGAATTGATGAACCCTAATCTACCGTCGCCCCGGGATCTGATAGCTAGTTTAGAATTTATTGGCAAAACAAAATATGGGATCTTATACACCTCGTAACGCACTGAAATAGGGTAAATTTTCGCTAAGATTAGTGATGGGAAAAATAATATCGACGCAACGACGTTTATCTATTTTTGTGTGAAAATCTTAATGCGGTTCACAGAATAGAAAAAAAAAGAAAACCAGAAGTAGAAAAGAAACTATCCTATTTATTCTACCTCGGGCTTTAAAAATACACTTATTAGAACTTGAATTAACATAAAAAAATCAGTAACAATATACTTTTTTATAAAAAATCTCAATATATATTTTGTACTTATTTATGAGTGTTTTTCATTGAAACAGGGTAGACAATAAGATTTTTTGCACTGAGAGCACTGAGTCAAAATCTTTTTGGATTTTTTGTCAGCTTCTCGAGATAGTGAAAATGCACAACACTAGTCGCGGCAAGCTCGCGTTGGGTGCGGTACGAGGTCCGGGGGGATATGGGACGTTTTAGCCTCGTTCCGCACTGCATTAAAATTATATTAATTCAGTGCGGTACGAGGCCTAAGACATCCGGTACCAAGGTAGGTATACCACCGAGTCCGGGACCATTAGCGCGTCTCAAATATACATTTATCTCTTTTCTATACTGGACCAAACCAAAGCTATGCCCTTCGCACGACAGAGATGTTCACGTTTTTCCTTGCCGCACCACAAGAAAGTTGCATGTGGGGTGATTTAGGCCTCGTTTCGCACTTAACGTGTTAAGTCGCATAGTTTAACGAGGGCTGGGGTCCAAGGGCTGAGGAATGCTGCCATCGGAGACGTGGGGACATCCAAATTGCTTGTCTCTAAACAACGGACGGACGTAATTTGTGAGTTACTCCGTTACGCCGACACTTGAGGACCCGGCCATCGGAGGAATGTGCTCAGTTAACGTGGTATGTCAACCCTCGCAGCAGTTTCATTTTCAAAAAGTTTTGTTCGTGTAGTTATTTTGGGGTGTTCGCGTTGCGGAGTTTGTAGCAAGGTTTAATGTATTTCTTTGCCAGATTTTTATAATTATGATTGTTTTTTTTTTATTTTATGATTATTATAGATATATTATTTGTTATTATTTTGCTCTGATTATTTTTTTATAAAAACTTTGTGACACAATCAATATTGGAAACTTGAAACTTAGATAGGTAATTCTAAAAAATCGAGAATATGAGCTCATGTTGTAAAAAGATTAGCTTCCGTTACTAACACTTATGTAATAAAACCAATAAAAAAGTGGAGCACTCAATATTTTATAGAGCGAAAAATATCTGTACCTAAGAGTTTTTAACCGATTAATCTTGTGGTGGTCACTAAAATACCACTTATTGGCGTGCGGCCATACTTGCTCTTGCCAAAGCCTATATTATATCAAGCGATTATTTCAAGCAAGCTCGAGCGCTACTTCAAAATAAACATCTTCTCTGAATGTTTATAAACTTAAGACGATTCCTATAAACTGAGCATAAATAAACTTTCCACATTTTCAAATATAAATTGAAAGGCGAGGTGCAACGCGGCCAGTCGAGGAAAGCCGGGAGCATAGTCACAAGAAAACAATTTCTTTCGACGTCGGGGATGAACGTAAAAACAGTACAGGTCAGGATAGGATGGTGAGTCCTGTCACCCCGCGGGGGCGAGGAGGCGAGAGGGAGTCATTTCACGCCTCTTGAGCGCGCATCAAACCAATATTAGGTTTATTAGATAGATGGGCCATCGGGAAAAGCGATTTTTCATTTTTTGCCATTCATTATTATCGGCTCTTAAGTCGGTCTCCAAATAAAACGGTTTTAGTAAATTAGATTTCATTGAGCTGTTCGTATTAATTTGAATAATTTGATTGTTTCGCCTGGGACTGGTCCTATCGAGTAATTTACTTCTAAAAATAGTAAAAATGCACTTTATTTTTAATTACGCGTCTAGCTTTATGGCATACTTTTTGTGTATGACAGTAAATTCTTTATGGCACTCTTACTACCACTACTATCGGAATGCCAGCTGGTAGTTAAACAAAATTAAATAACTTTCCCAAATAATGCTATTGACTTTAACATGAAATGCCACAAAAATGAAATGACCGTTGTATTGTGAAGGAATGCTTTGACGAATATTCGTCAAATACAACGGTCATTTCAATTTTATGTATTTATGCATTGTGGATTTATTTATGCCAACTACAAATTTTGAAAAGGAATATTAGAGTTACTCTTCCCCATCATATTATATGATGTGGAACACTTGGCAGGGTGCCATGGAACCTGGAGGAAACACAAGCTCCTTCAAGAACCACCGTTATGACGTAGACGATAGTTTCTTTGTAAATAATAGGAATAAAAAATAAACATATTTGTTTTAGGAATTTTGTCCCTTCCCTGAAATTATGGCAATGAGGAAACATTTAACCAAACCCGTTAAGAAACCGACCACCATAATAGCCCCCTGGCAATTTTGGAAACAATTACCCAACCTTTAAGGAAATTGTGCAACCTTGCTACAAGAAACGATAATATTATACATTCGCTTTCTTCCATTTGTAATGCTATAAACTTTGTATTGTAATCAAACACAAAATGGAACCAATATTGGCCACAACTAATACCTGTAACCCGTGCTACGCGCTACGAAAGCTCGTAGCACACGGCTACGAAATATTGCTACGAAACCAAATTGAATCTTGCTAGGTTCTTTTCTAGCTTTATATCGCATTACATACGTACATCTTTATGCTTCGCCTAAAAGCTGTTTAATCCAGTTGCAATTTCAGCTTTGAATCCACTTTGCCCACATTTCAATATTTTAATAAATGCAAGTGCTGTAATGCTGTTTACCTACAACAAAGCTTCGCCTAAAATATTTTCCTCTCCGAGACGTTATATCTTCTCATAGAGTGAAGGGTCCTTGTTTCTGACATGATTTTTATGTTTTTTTTTTAGGATAACAGCGGTAGCGTGTTGGGCAACTGGCGTGAAATAAGGGACCAGCCTTTTTCACGCCTTTGGCCCCAGTTTCTTACACGATGTAGTATGTCAAACTATGGTGCACGATTGAACATGGGTGTTCATGTAGGTTGTTGGAAGGTTTTTTTTTTACATACTTCTTTAGAAAAAAAAATCGAAAAGAAAAAAAATACGTTTATTTGCGGCGAACATGACGCAATAAAAAGCCTAAACTCAAAAAAAAGAAGGTAAGGGAAACATAATCTTCTCCTCCTAATCTTCTTCTTCTTCTTTGACATAATTTTTTTTATTATTATGACATTATAATATACAGACAATTCTAATTTTTCACCTCTTTATTAGTGGTTGTAATGGCAATCATATCACTTGGTTTTAATAGGTTTTTAAATTTTATTTTTTATTTATTCTTTTGATAGATTCTTATTTTGTAAATGTGAGGACTTTGTAGGCCTTGTAGACTTTAAATCTGTAGACCATTTTTTATTTTATCAAGTTACTGTAATTTAAAAACATTGTAAAAGTCAATTACTTTTAAAAGAGTAACCGTGGAGTTTCTTGCCGGTTCTTCTCCATAGGAAACGACCAATTGGAACCGTGCGCCTAGCTTCTGACGTTTCATAAGTGCCCATGTAGGTTTAAGTGAAAAGAAATATTTTGATTTTGGTTATTGTATAGCTTATTAAAATATTTTTTTGTTATGGCTCGGAACTACCCATACCCATAATGTGATTGAATAATTAGGTAATTATTCCAAATGGAACTTTACAATACACATAATTAAAACTTATCAATAAACCATTACGGCTAATCAAAATAGCTTAAAACAAACAAAGCTTTACATTATATGAACCACAAACACGACATGTAGGAATCGAATTCAAGAGAAAACAGTAAAGAAAAAAGTTTGCGGTACTAGTCGGCTACAACCGCTTCAAACCGGTTCAACAAAGAGCTGAAATTAAATTTACGTGGCGCAAAGAAAAAACTAGTTACAAGAGGAAATTGGCGGAGACAGTGACAAATTGTTCCCGCAAGAGGACGCTGTTTCCATCCCTCTTACATTCACATAACCCCACATTTCCCATCTCTCTCACTCTGTATGAACATGCGGTGCTGTAACATGAATGTACCGGAATAATTGTGGCCTTTTTTGGTAAATATACCAGTGTACACAAACGCGGCCTTAGTAGCCGATTTTAAACTGCAATTTTGCAAAGTACACACAATTTTAACGGCCTGCAATAAACATGTACAGGAAGGAACGTTACGAAGGTAATAATTACACAAACAAAAAGGTATTTTTGAAGCGAATTCGATGGTAAAACAGGAAAATAAATTAACTAAAGTAACATTGTAGAAATAACCCACCATATTTTCATACGTCATTCTGTGAACAATGCTCTTTTTACCTCTGTTTTTGTCATATTTCTTGATTTCAACTTCCTCTCAACAAATCTTGAAAACATTGCCAAAACCCAACTACCTAGTTATTTCCAGATCAAACCGATTTTCTTCGAATAAAATGAACGAGTCTTTTGCCAACTAAAGCGAGGAAAATGTAAGAAGTAAACATCTTCAAGTGATTAAGTATTTTGTGCCCAATCTTTTACGAAAAACAAGGTCTTGGAACATTAAAATCAATTTTGTCTAAGTGGACGGAAGTAGAGAGAATGAGACCAGTGGTGGCCCAGTGGTAATGGACGCGACTCACGAATTGTAGGTTCGAACCCAGACAGGCGCTTTACTTTGAGTAAATTATTTCATCACCACTGCTCAAAACGGTGAAGGAAAACATCGTGAGGAAACCGGCATTTCCTAGAACCAAATATTGGAAGACGTGATATCTACCAACCCGCACTGGGCCTTCGTGGTGGATTATAGCCCGCTCCCTCTCGAAGAGAGGAGGCCTGTGTCCCAGCAGCGAGGACAACATAGGCTGATTATGATGATGGTGGACGAGAGCATAAAATAGAAGAAAAATCCACTTTTACTCCGTGTTAAGGCCCATCGGCTAACTGTACAAGTGTCCGTATGGATGCCTAAATTGAATAATAATTATTAGTATATTAGAAAGCGGTGTTTAGTTCATACTTACACCTACTTACTTACATTTATGTTTATTATATAAAGTTATTAAAATATATACACCTAATGGATGAACTTCTAATAATTAACTAACAAACTATTAAAAATATAATTGGAGTGTCTGTTTGTAATATTAAAATAACCGCTTTTTACTAAATGCATATGGATGACACACGGTACATATACCAAAATATCTTTTTTTACAATTTTTGCCTGTCTGTCTGTCTGTTTGTTCCGGCTAATTTTTGAAACGGCTGAGCTGATTTTGACGGGACTTTCACTGGCAGATAGCTGATGTAATAAGGAGTAATTTAGACTACTTTTATTTTAGTACAAGATTTGGGTTCAGCGCAAAAAAAAAAACGTTTTCCGTCTTGCACGCAATCGAAGTCGCGGGCACAGCTAGTGTATATATATTTTTGAATAAGATTCTCATTATGACAAAATATGTTTAATACATAGGCTCTCCTGAATATGCCTACGCATTCACAGTATTACGGTCGAACAAGCTGGTATACCGGCAAAAATATTCATCTTTCCACTACACAGCCAATATTTAGCTTTATTTTGTGCGTCATAACTTTCTCAGCGTATGGCATCCTTAATTAAATAGAGTGGTATAAAAGAATTGACTTCAGTACACCATTGTTTAAAAGTAGTTGCAAGTTAGCTGCCTGTACACCAAATAGCTTGTTCGACCGTACGTCTGCGTGACGTATTCACCATTCATCTGCGTATTTCATCCTATCCTAGTGTACCTACGCATATCAGCATTTTCACGTCTGTCAGAACACGCTCAGAATTGCCTGTTCAACCTACAAAAACAGGTTTATTAGTTAATCAGTCAGTTATGCATGTCATTGCGTGTATGGTGTCTAAAACCGAGTTCCGTTAGCCCGCCCTGTCACCGTTGTAGTTCCTGGCAGTTGTCAGGAGCTGCAAGCAATGACAGGACGTGCATTGGCGGTTTTTTTGTTTCGTTGTGCACGTCCTTGTTATATCTAGTACGTTGTTAAGAGCCCATACTACCTCAGCTAAAATTCACTTTTATCTCGCTCATACGATACTGCTCGCGGACTGAGTGAGAGCGAGACAGAGTGCGGTGCTGGGCGGCAGGCAGCGCCAATAGTTTAGGTATTTGCTTTTTACAGTGAAAATAATGGTAATTATAAAAAAATAAATAACATAAGACCTGCTTTAAAGTAAGTTCAGTTAGTATGCAAAGTTTCATGATCTAATTTGAAGTATTTTTTTTTAATACTAGCGGTTTATTGTTCGGGTTTAGAGGTAACTTTGGATTTTTTTCTATCGAGAAAATTTTACGGA
Source organism: Amphipoea lucens (assembly GCA_947508005.1). Taxonomy (NCBI): domain Eukaryota; kingdom Metazoa; phylum Arthropoda; class Insecta; order Lepidoptera; family Noctuidae; genus Amphipoea; species Amphipoea lucens. The sequence goes on from OX382355.1 coordinate 6,037,257, forward strand.
ATCGTGTTTTCGTCTTACATAGGACTTACCATTAATCATCGACTTTACCATATATTTATTTCAAAATTAATGGTGCAGTATTTTCGACATAACGGAGGATCACGCTAAGCCATTTGAGGTAGTATAGGCTCTTAAAGCTATGTATATTTTGCTGGTCGGTAGATTTTTGCAGCTAAACCATGGGCAGAATGACGGGCCAACAGGAAAATTGTGTTTCAAAATCAATTTGTGCTTTTAAAGTGAGGTGGTGACATGGAATATACTACTATAGTGATGGTTTAGGTCTTGAAACTTATCGTTAGCTTATTTAATAGATGTACTTACCTAGACAACTCAAAATAAATGCTGGATATGGATGAAATGCAATAAAAAAATCGTTGTCGCTAAGTTTAATTGCATCACACAAACTTGTAAAAAGCAAATGTAAATTAAACACGAAGTCTTATTACAATTCAATAGGTATCTTCATTTGATTGGATTTAACTTCAATAATGTATTGATTCACTCGACTCTTGATTTTTTCTAATCCCAAAATGACACAAGGAATGAGTTGCACCCATTACAATTTCTCTAAAATCATATAGCAAACATCTATGCTCAAATCAAAATGAAAGCGAGTCCAACGTGCACTCGTCCGGTTTTCGTATCGAGCTCGCCTTGAGATGGCCAATTTTTGACAATTCAAAAGTGCCTGTAATGGTTTAATTGAAATAAATGCTTTGAATTTGAGTTTGAATTCCCGTAATTAAAAACGTTAAAATCCAGTCGCAATCTTATCTCAGCGACAATTAATGTCAATGACTTGACGAAAATGTAGAGATTTATTTTTAAAGAGATATTTTTGACAGATTGAGATCAGACTGTGAACGTTCTTAAAATTACGAGAAGTGGCACTCTGGTTCCCATATCTGTGGTACATTGTGTACAGTGTACGTCTCACCTCACAGACATGAGAATTTCCTATTATTTTGTCGCATATTTCAGAGACGTTTAAAGGCTTTGTTATGTTCCCACTGTGTTTATTTTCCTTAAGCATCTTTTGACATTAAATATTCATAATAAAATAGTCTTTTTGCTGAAATGTCACCTTAGTACTACGTTACGAAGCCAAAGAATATTTCTTTAGATGTATGGCTAATAACTAGAGAAAGGAGTGAACTTGGCGAAGTGGTTGTATGCACGACTGCTTAGCCTGGTATCCTGGGCTAAATCATCATCAGGCAAACATAACAACAACATAATCAGCCTATTATGTTCCTGGGACACAGGCCTCCTCTCGGTGAGAGGGAGTGGGCTCTAATCTACCACGCGGGCCCAGTCCGGGTTGGCAGATGTCACATGTCTTTGAATTTTTGTTTCTAGGACATGCCTGTTTCCTGACGATGTTTTCCTTCACCGTTTTGAGAGCAATGGTGATGAAATAATTTACACAAAGTAAAGCGCTTGTCTGGGTTCGAACCTACAACTCGTATGTCGCGGTCGTTACCACTTGGCCACCACTGCTCTCACTGGTTAGGCAAAGTGTTATTGGATTAGTTAGTAAACCATCTAACTTGAATAATGTTAGGTAACTATATAAGTAACTGGTGGAAGGGGCATGTTTTTAACCTAAAAGCTAATAATTCTCGTAATTAAAAACGTTCATAATCTAGTCGCAGTCTCATGGCGACAAATAAATATCAAAAACTTGTCAAAAATGTAGGGAAATTACAGGTATTTTTGACAGATTGAGACTGAGATCAGACTATGAACGTTCTTAAAATTACGAAATTTGCCCCTCTGTTCATATGGCGTTGCCACAACTAGAATATTACGGTCATTAAGGAGCAATTTCTAGTAATGTTGTAAATTAGGCACGCCACTTTGAGCAGTCTCGTCTGTAATTATAGTTCAATCGGTTTACTAACGCATTAGCTATATATAACCAGAGGAGCGTAACGTGAGCCAAACTAGCGCTCCCACCTTAAGAGCATCGTGGTGATATTACGACCACAAATTAATAGACTTCGAATCAATTAAGCTGTTAGCGATTTAAAACATAAAATTAATATTTAACATAGCACTTTCGCGATCTAGTGCTCCACAAATTGGCAGCCAATTTTCCGAAGATTAGGCTCCTCCTGGATTCAGTTCGATTCGACATCCTGCATAGTAAATTCAACGGCTTTTCCTCCTCAGGTTTTTATGTCTATCTATAACCTAATCTCAATGTCACAAGATTGTTGTTAATTTCAAATACCTCTTGTTATCTGACTGCTAAAGATTCGTAAGTAGATGAATTGAGAAACTAACTCCAAAAATCTTCTCTTTTATTAGTTCTATTTGCAGTTTAATTCATACACTTTAAAAACCCGAAGCTATTTCAGTTCTGCCGAAGTTTCTGCTCGTACATGAAGTCGAATTAAACTAAAAACTTGTTCGTTCAATGAAAGTCGAATAAAAATCTAAAACAACAGATACCTACAATAAGAATATAAAATCAATGGAAAATTCCAGACAAGTTAGAATGTCGCCCCGTTTTTCTAACTTTGAAAAGACTCTTGGGCGAAAAGAAAACTCGAACAAGTTCATTTTCTTTGGATTTGACCGTGAACGCTGAAGGCGAAATTTACCAAACAATATTTTCGAATTTGGAGAAATAAAACAAACTTACTTATATAACATGAGTATTTTCTGGTTTATCTTTCAATATGGTCGATGGTATTTTGCAAACACATTTTGCGAGTCTAAAAAGTTGTGATTAGTTGTGATAATTGAATCACAGGTGGCCTCTACCCGACCCTTTGCGGAAAACAGACGTGAATGTCTTGTTATGTGTGTTATCACACCATAAAATTTAAAATATTCTTAGCGACCCATTGGCAGACATCCGAATAACTTAATACTCACTCTTTCATTAGGTAATCATGTTATTTTGACGTAATAACGTCTTCTAAATCGATGAACACCGGCTGCACGCACGAATAAGCATGACTCATTGTCACATTCCGTCTGAGCTGAGCGTGCAAGCGAGAGCGCGGAACAAGCGATAGAGAGGCACGATCGGCCTAAGCGTTCGGCTTGTGACGCATCTATCTGATGTTTTCTTATGATGTTATCACGTAAAATCGTCGTCCGTAAACCGACTTTACAGACATCCAATTTTTTCCTGATTCATTGTTAACAGAACAATTTATGTACTAATAGAAAAACGTGTTCATCCTCTTGTCATAATTTCCTACAATTAGTCATATTTTACATATATATAATATAATATATAATATTATATAATTAGTCATATTTTTTTCGCGTTACTCTTTAACTGGGTTGTTGAGATCAGGTAGGCAGTCGCTCCATGACTTCAACTGCATCCGGTTAGACTGGATGCCAACCCCAAAAATAGTTGGAAAAAAGCTAGGCAGATGATGAGTCATATTATACTACTAGCTTCTGCCCGCATCTTAGCGAGAACGTCGGAAACTATTCCATGGGATCGTGTTACCGGGACAAAATAGCCAATGTTACTCCTTATAACATCAACTATCGGTTAGTCAAAGTCCCGTCAAAATCGGCCCAAACGTTTCGGAGATTAGTCGGAACAAACAGACAGACAGATATCAATGTTAAAAATTTGTTTTTTTTCTATATAGTAAGTTCCGTATATACCTTCACATGCATTTAGTAAAAAGCTATTATTCTGACATTCCAAATAGAGATGTAAAGATAGATATTGGTAAAAAAATATATATATATTTTGGACCAAACACTTGTACACATATCATAAACCTGCCAAACTGCGTGTCAGTTTGTCGGTAGGATAAGCGCTCGCCTTAAATATTTGGTGTCAACAATCTGATTAAACATCTAAGTTTGTAAATACAGATACTTTAAATGGACGATAAGAAGATTTAACAGCAGTGCAACTAATTCAATTTAATTTTGGTATTCAGCTGCATCAATGGTTAGGTAAAAGCTAGGCAGATTTACGCTGCTCGGCGACGAGTTACAAGAATACACAACCGTAACATAATATAAAATTATAATTTAGCATACTATTTAATATGTTCGCCAACTCCTCAACATTATTATTCTCGAGTTACCTCATAAGTTCCCCACATATAAACCATAGGTTATGTCGTACTTTACTTGTGGTCTTCATTTCCGCTGACACATATTACAGGCGGCTTCTTTTCTCATATAATAGAAGCTAGACTGAAATACCTAGGAATTTTAACTTTTCGACGTAGCTTTTTGAGTTGTAAAGTTAGGAATATCTATACTAATATTATAAGGAGGTCTTGAACTTAAAAGCTCTGATTAGGTCAAAGTCAAAAGTCAAAGCATTTATTTCAAATAAAAAAAATAAAATAAATAAAATAAAAGGCACTTTTGAACGTCAAAAATTACCTTAAAATAGAATTGATTCTAGTCGCCCCTTCCAAAAGGTAGTTTTCGAATGAAGAAGAATGGGCAAGAAACTCCACCGTTACTCTTTTAAAATGTTTTACAATATTTTGTATGGGTACATTAATTATATAATAATATATGAGGACGATGCACCTAAAATAAAATTACTATACCACAACAGGTAAAAGAATTAAAAACGAAACCATGACATATAAATTAATTATCTGATAGATGCTCATATTTACAAACATGGTACAAGAAAACGACTTTAATAAAAAAAAAAAAAATAAAATTACAAGTAATAAGTCAGGGTGTGAGTAATAAATGTAAATCAATATTTTACAATTAAATTAGCAACCAGTTTGATTTTGTCTATAATCGACCATGAATAGGAAATCGGGTATTCCTTATTTATTACAATTTAATGTCGTAAAAATGTAAAACATGTCCTGTATTAGTTTGTGGGTAATGTGGTAATCAGCATTGCCACGTTGTTTGGCGATGCTGATTCTTTGGCCAAAAAAATAGGCCAGCCCTCTGGTCACGTGAAGAGTCAATAATAAAATAGCAGCACTTTCTAGCACTTTCTTATCCATACCTAATTCAATTCACACAAGTGAACAACCGAACGCAAGTGGCACGAGAGTGAAGATACAATAACCTGAGGCGAACCGATTATCATTAAATTAAAGCACCCTAAGATACGTTTCATAGTTGGTTACTGTGTCTTTATGTGTGGTAATCAGTTTTATTTGTTAGGTGTGGTGTTCTTGTACAAGTTTCTATAAAAAAACACTCAGTGCCTTGAGATTTTTATCATTCCCAATAATCAATCAATCAACTCAGCCTATCGCAGTCCACTGCTGGACATAGGCCTCTCCCAGACTGCGCCACAGCACCCTGTTCTCCGCCTTCCGCATCCAGTCTACCCCAGCCACCTTCTTTAGGTCGTCCGTCCATCTAGCGGGGGGGCGTCCTACACTACGCTTGCCGGTACGCGGTCTCCACTCCAGGACTCGCCTGCTCCACCGGCCATCATTCCCAATAAGAACTAGCAAAAATATTATTTTCTATTTTAAATGAAACCTTGTACCTTGTGTGGTTTTCTGACTGATCTTTTCAAGAATGTAGGCGATATATTTTTAATCTATGAAAGAGATTTATATCACGAACAAAAATAGCACTCGGTTTATAATATACAATACAAAAATATAACTAAATTACATTACCCAACGTGGGAGACAAACCCACACTTTTGCTCTTCGTACTACTAAACCAACAAACCGCAAACCACCACCAACACCTATTAACAAATTCTCCAAACATTAACAAAAATCTCATCGTGTAATCCCAGTAATTAATACGGCTAGCAAAAACTTCTCGCTTTATTTACATTTTCGGAATTTTCTCTCTTTCACACGTTTATAAAGGATATTACCTACGTAACTCAACATTAACAGTTACAATTAAGTTTAATTTCACACCGTCAACTCGACAATGCAGACGGGAGGGCGTAAACAAAACAATTACAGACCTAGTGGGGGGTAGTTACGATTCTCTTTCAAAGTTCCTGTCTCCTGGCCTTAAGTAACGTGACTCTTTGACGATGAATTACACCGAACTTTGTATGTTTTAGGGTGCTATTTCAGTAATGGACGCTTTAAGTACCGAGGGTGTAATTAATTAATTTTGATATTACCTACATATTTTTGCAGCAAGTATCTATATGGGCTAAAAGGTTTCATTTAACATGTTAGTTTGTTGTTTCACACTGCGGTAAATTGTTCAGCAATAAGGTAAATTATCCCGTATCCAGACTTTTGAAGAGACGACCAGTCATATTCAAATTGATAGCCTTTTTTAGGGTTCCGCAACCAAAAAGGTGGCAACGGAACCCTGAAAATTACGAGAACTGCCTCTCAGATCTCAGTCTCAATCTGTCAAAGACACCTCTAATTTCCCAAGGTTTTGACATTGATTGTCGCTGAGATGAGATTGCGATCAGATTTTGAACGTTTTTAATTACGGGAATTGGCCTTCAGAGCCCTGATTCACAACCATACGACAGGCTATCGATAACCTGATTTGACTTGACCTCAACAGCAAATAGCTGTTGGAAGAACAGCGGGCGTCTATTTGATTTAAACTAACAAAATTTTAATGGTGTTGGACTTGTGAACAGCGTTTAGAAGACTCCTACGATAACAATGATTAATGTTCGATACGATACGGAAGAGTATCGAGTGTTTGTGAATAGCTATGCTGATGCATGAACGAAAACGAGGCAAAACGAGGAGGATCTGAAGTTTCTGCTTACCCCCCATGGGAAGAAGGTCTGCGATTATGTATGTATTTATTATCAGTACATCAAAGTTGCATACAGCTCCAATTCGTTGCACAACATGCTGTCACAAGATAACTAGACAGCTATTAAGTGACGCAACACTAAATCGACTTACTCTGTCGAAATGAACTCATTCATTAATTCATTAAATATTCTGAGAATTTATGTTTCCGAAAATAGATTCCTAGTAAAATAAATTCGGTAATTACAGAAAAAATTAAGAAGCCATTGTGTCTCGCGTGGATCCACGTTCGATATGAAAGGTTAAAATATCCTAGAAAGTCTCCTTTATCGTGAGGCATTCCCGAGTCACTTATTGACTTAAAACTCAAACACGAAACAAGCATCTGTTAGCCAAAAAAATATTTGGTAATCAAACTTATGTCTAGCCAGCCATTTGTTCAATCCAAACGGCAAAATATCTATCAGGTAGATAATATCGACAACTAGTCTGACAGCAGTGAAAAATCAGATTAAAAAAAAATAGCGGTAATCATCGCTAGACTGAAATATTAAGAGAACCCATAGCAATCAAAAGTAAATAAACCAATTTAAAATCCAGTTCTCCTGAGCGCCAGGCATTTGTCCAACATTTTTAAACTGTTTGGCGAAATCGTGAACACAATGCACAGAATCATAGTTTTTGTTTATAAAAACTGGCATAATTGTCTCGTAAACGACTATCGTTCTACACAATCCTTTGTTGTCTTTCAAAGGAGGTACCTACACATGTTTTCGCCTCCCAAAAACTTTACCAGGTGTAGTATTTAGCGCGCTCTCCTCTTTGCACAGTACAGGCACACGACACACTGGTGTTTGGCAAGACGGGTTAATGAACCTCTCTCTACAAGTCTGTCAGAGTCGCAGCACTCTGTGCCACATCATTAATTTCTACCTAATGTCTGAAACGCCGAGGCGACGTAACGTACCACATTTTGTGTTCACATACATGAATGTTACGTGCCTAGATGTGTTCATTCATTTTATTTCATTTATTCATTAACAATTTACAATGTGTATGAATTATGTTACATAAAAAAAAATTGTCAAATATAAGTACAAAAAAAATTACACTATCTCAAAAACTCAAATCATTTACCTAAAACTCATTAAAATGTTTAAATATGCCAAATCTTCATCAAACGTCAGAAATTAAAATTAAAGTCATATTACATAAAATCCATTAGGAAAAACATGTCATATAAAGTAATAAATAATCAACAATGTTCAATAATAATTCATTAAAATTCATCATACCATTCAAATTACTATCAAAAACAAATTTAAGTACATAAAATTCATTGAAATATTTATTTATGTCATAACAAAAATTCATGAGCGTAACTTATAAGTCTGGTCTGGTCGGTTCTTTAAGTATCTCTTTCGAAAAGAACTACCTACTGAGGTATCGTAATAAAAAGTTAACTTACCCCCTTACTAATAAACGTATTATATCGAATAAATAGTTACACACTGATTTCTCTCTTTTAGTCGTGAGTAATTTGACTTTCGAAAGAAGAAGACAAAGCGTTGTGTAACTATACAGACGCTATACAATGTTTGTTAGTAAGGAGGTAAATGTCTACTAGTTTTACATTCATGTTCTGTTCACTGTTGTCCATTGCCTTTGGCTCTATAAGTATCTAATTGAAAATATGTGCCCAATAAAACAAAAGGCTTGTCATTATCTGGCCTGAAAAACGGTGCGTTTATAGAAAAAAAAAACCTTTTACTGGAACGATTAGACATTTAAGTAATTAATCCAAGTACTAAAACTTTAAAGCAACACCGAACCTTCCCCATACCTTTGAACATACTACATACTTCCATTATCAAAAATAAGAGGTCGTAAGTTTACTAAAAACACACCCACGCCACGGTATCGTTCCATTTTCCCTTGGTCCTTGGTAACAAAGCTACAGGCTCCGCCGTTTGTTTCACACGTTAAACAACTAACCACGTTTCGAGGCTCTTTCGGGCTCCCAAACACTGTCTTCTAATTATCTATAAGCTACACTACACCTACAATACTGTTAAGATTAACATAAGCTTGTTCTCATGTGTTTGACAATGTAAATCATTAGTTAACAAAGGTTGGGAATGTTTGAACTTGGTATTTTTGGGAATGTTTGAACTATACAATGATTTTTTTAAAGACAAAAAATGAAGGAACTGTAATTCGGTGAGAAATCAAACTGTACGCAGGAATGGGTGCGTCTCATATCATAACATAATCAGCCTATAATGTTCCCACTGCTGGGACACAGGCCTCCTCTCAGTGAGAGGGAGTGGACCGTAATCCACCACGCGGGCCCAGTGCGGGTTGGCAGATGTCACATGTCTTCGAATTTTTGGTTCTAGGACATGCCGGCTTCCTCACGAGTTATTTGGTATATTTTCATTTCAATAACGTTCTCAAGATATAATAAACGTGAGATATACCAACTGTTGATATAATTTATTTACATATAACATTTATATGCTCTAAAACTTATTTCGTATAATGTTATTGAATATAACGTTTATTTAATCGAAAATCATTAGGTCTATCGTTTAAAATATAAAATGTAAATGTAACGACTGTCAAAGATTTACGAATGACAGCCGGGACCAACGGCTTAACGTGCTTTCCGAGGCACAGAGGGGTCTTGGTATGTATAGATGGTCACCCATCCACGGACCAACCGCGGCAAGCGTAGCTTAACCTGATCGATCGACCCGTGCGGCTGTTATTACTTAGCCACAAGCCCTATTATCTACATCCATTCATCGAGAACAATGACTTGTGTAACCTGAATTCTAGCTTCCACGCCACAATACTTACACCCACGGGAACCTATTTGATCTTAGACAAAACATTAAGACGTCACTGTAGTCCCTCGAAGACTTCAAACAATTAGGTCGTCAGTTCAAAGGCTATGTAACATGATATTGTTCAATACCAGTATGTCACTTAGACGTAAGTTCCATTAGACGGAAAGAAAATAAGGTTCTTTTACTCACAATCTCAAGGATTGTAAAGCTGACAATGTACTGGCTAAAGAAAAATACGAGAAGGATTTCTTACAATAGATAAACTTACCTTACTAGTCACATATAAAACTCAAGGCTTAAAGACACCCGCATACAGGCGCGACGCTAAAGTGCGACGCGACTTTAGTAGAACAATTTCCATAAAAACTTCATTTGAATTATTCTACCAGAATCACGTCACACCGTCGCCTGTCCGCGAGAGCCTTAAGTCGAGTCATAACGCCCAACCAATAGACAAATGAGGCCGCTTATTGTATTAAAATAAGAAACAAACACCAAGAACTTCTGCCGCATAATTTGATAAATTCCTTTAGCAAACACTTTCATTAAAGTGGCTCGTTAAAATGGGAGAAACTTTAGTTTCTTTAATTCCAACATGAATTATTTATGTAGGTGGGTCCGGCGATTATACGTTTCGCAGCGAGCCGCGAATATTAATAACCACACTTTGCTTGGCACATTTTCTTGGCAATTTCAACCAAAAAAGCAGGGTTTATTTAACTTACTTACAAGTAGACCTTATAAATAAAATTAAGAAGGAAGTTATTATTTTTTACAAAAAAAAAATAACAAGATTGGCACATTCCGGCAATGTCCTAGCAAAGCTATTCTTTCAAATAAACATCTACGTCACAATATCCATATTTCAAGAAAACAATAAGAGTAGAAACCAAAGCGTGGCCAACATTATCTCATAACATTAGCCAGATAATGCAGGCGTACAGAAAGAATATACTTAGTTATCATAATAAATAGACAAGTTTATGTTTGGTACACGCGCGTACCTACCACACATATATTTCCTACTTTCCTATTCTTACGGCTGCCCCATATGAGTCGGTAGCTAATGTTCAAAATAAGGTCCCACCCACATTTTTATTTGGCAGCGCAACACGTACGAGGCACGGACGTCGTTCCGCTACCTACTGCGGTTCCGATGCGGTACCAACGGGAAATTTATGTACCACTGAGCGTGCAAGTCTAGTCTCCTTACCGAGAAACCCCATGTGAAACATTGCCCGCGCGGAATTTCAGCAAAACGCGCTCTCTACTGCGGCCCGCACAGCGGGGACTCGCGCCGGGGCTCGTACACACGCCGCTTTGTAAGCGAAATGACTGCGAATAAACAAAAATCCTGATATACCTTTAATAGGCATAGGATCCTTCGGGGGGCCGCTCCGCTCAAATATTAAGTTTGTTAAGAATTTTAAATGAAGAGCATTAGGCTCGGCGTCATTGTGGAATTAATTATTAATAATGCTATTCGAGTGAATTTGGTAGAAGGCTGAAAACAATGAATTTTTAATAGTTATTCTCCTTTGCGACGGGCAATTAATGTAATGAGGTAGTAAGTTTAGCCATCCCTCGGGAAGGGGCTGCGAGCTGGAGTTCATTCTGAACTGGTTCTGCTGATACTTGCTATTCATAAACTTTATTATTAATATCCAATTCTGTTCTTTGTTGAGCCAATGCCTTAGTAATTATAGAATTATCGTTAATATTTTGTTGAATAGTGTCGGTCTCTTGTATCGTTTGCGTCGCACTCTATGAACAATAAATTAGGATTTTGCACGATACCTTTGCGGACTTTTACAACACCATATTATCTTCAGCTCATCAATCACACGAGCAAACATTCCATATAAATATGCCAACAGTTTTGACAAGTATTATCATGTAATAATTAAACCACCTTGCGACGGGGCCGGCTCATTTGTCTTTTTAATAAATTGTTTGTTTTACTCGCAGCAGTTTCACGTAATTTGTTCTCGAGTAATTTATCACGTGTCCCCGCGATTCTCTGGATTAGGTGCACATCCCTCACATGCCTGTTTGTCAGATTAAGGCGAACGCACACGTCGTTCTCCTTAATAATCTTACTGTTTGAGCCTATATGATGTCGACACTAACGTGGCGTTCAATGACAATACAGTCATTTCAGTAAAACTACTTGATTAACGTTCCGACCGCCATCTGAAGGCTCCATCTCGTAATTTAAAACTTTCAAAATCTAGTCGCAGTCTCATCTCAGCGACAAACAAAAGTCCAAAAACTTGTCAAAATGTAGGGAGAGGTGTTTTTGACAGATTGAGACTTAGATCACACTGTGAACGTTCTTAAATATTACGAGAACAGCTCCTCTGAATTTCTGCCGCCAAGCTTACATTGCTTCGCTCTGACTTGAAAGGTTAGGATACCATGAAATTAACAGGAGTTTTGGCAAAGCGTCTGCAAACCCTTAGGTATAACGTAACTGCCAGGGCTTATTTTTAATCCAATATTTTGAATTGATTCTTCATTTTTTTTGTACTTTTTTCACATAATATAGAAGGAACCAGAATAATGTACCCAGCAGTTTAAGAGTGTCCTTGGATTCTCTTGCCCGTTCTTCTCCTTATATACTTATCTACATTTTGAAATGGGCAAATAGCTTCAAGTTTCCGACTAAGTGACCGACTCTTTGACATTTTAAACGTGCCTGTAAATGGTTTAATTAAAGTAAATGCTTTGAGTTTGATTAATTGGTGTCAAAAGGTAACTTTTTATCAAATCGGCCGTCGGAATCTGCTTTAGAGCAAAATTAACTGAATTCCAACCAAGAGGTTCTGCTATTACGAAAGCTTACCAGCGTGCACCGTCACTATTCTTTTTGTGTATTTTCCTTATGACGAATCTTATATAAATATGCACATATTCCTTCAACACGTAAACAGTACCGGGGAATCCATTTATTTGAATCGGCGCGTAGAAATAAACATATTATCATAACAGACATTAGAATTTTCCGAACATCTCACATTTTCTTGGGTATAGTGGACGAGCGTACGAATATCAATGTGGAACACTAGAATAGACTTGTAAAGTGAATGTTTCGTATTTTTACTGAACTGAAATAGACGCAGAATACTTAAATTGTTATTAAACAATATTTTTTTATTATTATTAGCCTGTGACGTCCCACTGCAGGGCAAAGGCCTCCCTTCTCTCTTATGATAGAGTAGGGGTTTAGACAAATTAACCCACCGCGCTTTTCTAGTGCGAGTTGGTGGGTGTACAGTGGACCGCCTGACTGGGTCCGTGAGCGCCACCTTTGAAGTGCTAGATGTTCATCAGCCGCCGCCCTGAGTTGATATCCTGCACTAATATCGACTGTTCCATCCGAGCCTATTTGGGTGTATTTATCCCATAGCCTACAGGTGGCGTTCTACATTTAGTTCAATACTAAATGCACGACAGTTTAAAGTCATATCGAGGACAATAATAGAAAATGTAAAAAACTAATACTTAAATTATTATTAAACAATAATAGAAAATGTAAAAAACAAATAATGTGACGTGATTTCCTTCATTAAGATTTTAGTAAAAAGCAGTAGTGGCCCAGTGGAAACGGGAGCGACTTACGAATTCTAGATCGTAGGTTCGAACCCTGACAGGCGCTATACTTTTTGTAAATTATTTCATCAACACTGCTCCCAAAACAGTAAAGGAAAACATCAGTGTCATCTTCCAATCCGCACTGGGCCCGCGTGGTGGATTACAGCCCACTTCCTCTCACAGAGAAGAGGCCTGTGCCACAACAGTGGGTACATTATAGGCTGATTATGAAAATTTTAGTTCTTGAAACAATATGTGGAAAACGAAGTAACTTTATCAAACACTAGAACATGATTAGAATACTTTCCTAAATAAAATTGACGGGCTCGTAAACTAATCTGAACACAAAACGTTTAATTTCCCAAGTATCTCTAAATACAATTCACCCACAAAAGAGGGAGATGATACAAAAATAAATATACGTATAATATTATGTTAAAATAATGCCATCCGCAAAACTGAATTTGAATTTTTCCCTTTGTGCCTCACCGACGTCGTGTATTGTATTTTCGTTTTATTAAAATCGGGAAAATAAACAAAAATTGGGGTATTGGGTTCACCCTTACCTATAATCCCCACTCCGACGAAAAGTACCTATAGGTTTAAATATATAAATACATAAGATATCTAGCTATTGCTTGCAGTTTCATTCGCATACAAGGGCAATTGCCCGGATGTAAAGTATGCTATGTTTTAATGTATGACATAATCTATCTTTGTGGCAAGTTTCATCCCAATCCGATCAGCCGTTTAAGTGCGACTTAAAATTTTGACGTTTGCCACTCAAACGTCAAAATTTTAAGTTAAGGGGATTACATTTTAATAAAGTTAGGGGGAGAAGAGGTTGTGTAATTTCCTATACTAAAGCCACATTATCTATATTATAATCAGGAAAAAGTTAAAATAATGGCAGTCATCATTCTTATACCTTTGTTTCAGGTAATTTAAATTAATTTACTCGTGTTTGTCATTTGTTATAAATACTCGTAATATTCATAATGTGCCCAGAATTCTAATGTTCTCATAAATGTGTTAATATCTTGAGTGAATAAATATTACCTTTTATGTATAAATAAACGCTTTTCCTGGCAACACCGTGTGTATACATTATTCTGGGGAAGTAATTCCAATATTATAATATTGTTAGGTACCATGGTATTGTGTTTCGATAAAATCCTTGAATGTGTTGTTTATGTTTATATTGTATTAAAGTATTTGGGCCGTTTATATCAGATTCACGTTAAATCTTATCCCAGAAATTTTAAAGGCTAAACTGCAAGGGACAGTTAAAGGGATTAGGGAAAATACCCTGCGGCTGTTTCCCGAAAAATATTTATAAATATCAAAAAGAAAGCAATGAAAGAAAAAGTATTAAAAACTCAGTAGGGTTAAGAAACATACCGTTCTTTACAAAGATAAATTTAAGAACCCTTAGGGTGCTTACACACGATCCAGTGACAAGGGGTCACGCACCCCATAGGAAATTCTACCCTTAGGGTTGTGAAGATAGAGGCTTTTATCCCGTCCTACAGAATGAAATCTCTTTGTTCCTTGTAACAGTAATACGATCATTAGCAAGGATAATATTTCATTGTTCTGATAATACCCCTAATTACCAATATAATAATGTAGCATGTTATCCCGATAATTGGCTACTTGTGAAAGCGCTTAAGCGAAAAACTACATCATAAAATAAGTAACTTTGAGGTATTTGATTATACTTATCAAAATCTGGTTTATACAAACATGGGAAAGATTAAATATTTTTCCATTATTAAGATTTTACTCTTCATTACCAGCCTATAATGTTCCCACTGCTGGGACACAGGCCTCCTCTCTTGGATAGGGAATGGGCTGTAACCCACCAGGCGTAGATGTCACATGTCTTCGAATTTTTGGTTCTTGGGACATGCTGGTTTCCTCACGATGTTTTCCTTCACCGTTTTGAGAGCAGTGGTGATGAAATTATTTACACAAAGTAAAGCCTACAACTTGTAAGTGGTGGTAGATACCATTGGGCCACCACTGCTCAAACTTTACTCTAAGACCTATATTTATAGTTTTTTTTTTTTTTTTGCATTTAAACATAACACACCTTTTTACAAGCTTTTACAAGCTTTTTATTATCTTGCTTCGTTTTGTATGACTGTGTTTCTGGTAACTCATTTATTTAGGAATTCATCGTGTAATACTGCAGTCTAGTTTCCGATGCCCTTGACAGAAATAAAGTTGGAAAGTCTGTGCCAGCCCATTCGTTTCCACAGTACTTTATCGCAAATGGTGGCTATTCTGAAACAAATGAGTGGATTACAACTGGCGATACTACGGGTATTTTAGAATACCTACCTAGCCTATGTCACTTAAAAAAAGTTTTGTGGACTACTTTTTTATGACTTTGCGGGTATAAGTTGTGTTTGTCGGCTGTAACTGTCGACTGTAAATTAATATTAAAACGGATGTTAGGTATCTGTTTTGTTACTTTGGCAAGAAATAACCTTTGAAATTTCGGGTTCTTAACACAGGAGTACGAAATTAAAAGAACACACAGAGTAACCCCAAGATCGACCCTTCCTAATGCAACACCAAAACACACATTACGGAAGGAATGGTTACGATCCGGAGAGTTAAGCGCCCGCCTCGGGCCGGACACCCGGCACCCGGACCCGCAGGACACGACACACACCCTAATTAAAGAAAAACAAACCACTCACATTACTAAACAATAATACTCATTATAATAATATTAAGTGAAGTGATTATTACTTCAGTCTATTTTTTTACATCTATATTCAAGAAAGATTTACTTTCACTCCGAATCAAACGAGTTCTTGAATGTTAATACATTTATTAAATATGATATTTTTCTTACAGCTGAAGGAGGAAGCTGCCATGTGCCACTTGGCATGGAAAATGGTCTGATTGCTAACGAATCGCTCTCGGCAAGCTCCAGCTACGACCAGAGTGTCTCGCCACTCAGCTCACGGTAATTTACTTATTTATACAACCATCCACGACACAAATATTTGCTACAAGAACGCTCACAATGTTTATGCAACAAATATTTGTTAAAACAATAGTGGACGCGCTATTACTCAATGACATAGCTCTGAATGGACACACATTCCCCTAAATCCGAAACAAATAGCCCTTTAATCGATATAATGTCTTTAGCTGCCCATTGTTAAACAACAATGAAGCGCTATGATACGGCCAAGTTGTTACAATAATTGTGAATCCCCCAGCCGCAAAATGCTCATACTTAGCTCAAACAATTAACTGTGGGACCCACATTCGTGGCCATAAGTCCGCATAAGCCCGAAGCGAGACAATAACGCGAAAACTCGACTCCCGTTTGAGAAATTCACTAACAGAAAATTAAATTTTCATATGAATTTTGAACGACCGTGATCCTACAAAAGCCTTTCGGAGCTTGACTCCCCAAAGATAACAAGATGTAAGTAGGGCCGGCTGTTCCGAAGCCTTATCATCTGAGCCACTTTACATAGGGTCAGAGGCGATTTAGCAAATGCCACGTTAATTCAGCGCTTAGCGCGCTTTGTTCCGCTGTAGCTACTGATGAGATCAAGCAAGATATTCAAATAGAACTGCCACCAGACGTCCCGCGCTGTTGTCAAACGAAACAAAAATAAAATTTTCACTATATTTGCTGAGAATATTACGCTAATTGTATTTGTTTATGCGCCAGCGTGCCCTAAACGACTATTTATACATTTGCTGGTTAACTAGGTACTAAAATGAACTCAAAATCGTTGATAAACCGACAAAAATATACGCTCGGCTGTGCTTTATGTCCACTTGTTGCTCGCTTATTGTGATGAATAAAAAGAAGCTTTGTGGAGAAGTTAACCAAGACACGTCTTTGCAGTATACGGACCGAGATCAAAGGCGGCGCGTGGTGCCCTAATGGATTGATATCACCTCGAAGCCGCCAATTTCTGGAGATTGATTTACGCGACGAGTATCTTATCACTGGCTCCGAGTCACAGGGCAGGTTCGCTAACTCCGTGGGAGTGGAATTTGTCGAGAGCTACTCGGTGGAGTACTGGCGCACCGCACTCAACCGCTGGGTCAAATACAAAGACTTCAACGGAAGCAGGGTAAGTGACCACTTAGTATTGAGTTTTTCTTTATTCTGGCAGCGGAATAATAGCCTTTGTTTTTGCTCCTTGCCAAACACAATTTTAAGACAACTTTGAAAATACGAAAGACTGCATAGCAAAATAAATTCAGTTCTTTATTTAGGGCTTAGAGTCGGCTGATTAAATTTGGGACCGTTTTATTTGTCCTTGTCTTCGTTAAAGTAGTCAGAACCTTAAATACAGGCACATCAACGCCAAATTAAAACTTGGAAAAGTTTGATGCTACAGTTAACAAACACGTTAAAAGTTAGATAAATCATTCAATTTACTTAGCAATTAGGCACAAATCAGTACCTTCGAAGTTTTCCTTTACATACTTCGGATCTCAGGGAAGTTTCGGGCTCGTTCCGAAGACACAAGGCTCGCGTTTCATGAAATTAGTCCCCGAGCGGTTGCTTAGGTTACGCTCAACCAAACGCTACGAGTAGGTACCTACCATAGATATCCGTGGTACCTACTTACCAGTACATGTGTGCCTACTTAAAGGATATGTGTGGTTTTTTTTTTATATTCAGACATAGTATTTACATCAGAATAGATAATAATATAGAGCAGTGGTGGCCAAGTGGTAACGGCCGCGACTTACGAGTTGTAGGTCGTAGGTTCGAACCCAGACAGGCGCTTTAGTTTGTGTAAATTATTTCATCACCACTGCTCTCAAAACGGTGAAGGAAAACATCGTGAGGAAACCGGCATGTCCTAGAACCAAAAATTCGAAGACATGTGACATCTGCCAACCCGCACTGGGCCCGCGTGGTGGATTACGGCCCACTCCCTCTCACCGAGAAGAGGCCTGTGTCCCATCAGTGGGAACATATAGGCTGACTATGATTATGATGAGATAATAATATTGATGTCATTGATCGATTCTCATCATTAGGTATCATTATTCACCTGTTCTTACCCTAGTTTATTTGAGGTCGGCGCAACATGTCTTTTTCTTCCATACTTCTCTATTAGTCGTCATCTCGGTAGTCGTCCCCTTTCAAATCATATCATTTTTCACACAGTCCATCGTCTCTCGATCTTCTACTACTATTAGCCATCGATATTCATACTCATTTGTGTTCTTTTGTCGTTGGTCGATTCTAAAACTACAAAAAAAAGAGTGGCACTCCGGGAATGCCGACAGCAGTGAAAACAGAACACAAACAGAATACTTTGCCATCACTCACTGATATATCGGATATAAATTAAAACCGAGTACATCCCGAGGACAGCCGAATATATCCGAAGCGGTGTAGATTAAGGTAACAGTGGCGCGAGTTCAATAGCTTTTTCTTATCTCAAAAACCGCCCAACATGCCTAAAGAGGTATTCACTTCAAAAAACAAATACCAATTTAGTTTGTTTGTTTATTAAAATCATTTCAAAACACATGAGGACTATAAATCACTATTTCCCACAAAAACGACGGCAGCATATTCAAACAGTGTATGACAAACTGTTTCACTCACCTGAACCAATCGCAATTTTGCATATCCTTACTCCACAATAAAAATGTCGAGCCCTCTCACTGAGTCTGTAAACAAACCGCTTTAGTGGTTTACATTTTTCAATTTCCCTTGATAAACGGCCGTACATAAAATAAAATGTTAAAACAAAACATGCGGCTCCACGTGGAATGACAAAAGAAGATAAACGATTTCATTTTCTTTGTAGTGCCTATGTCGTAAATATGTACGAAATATTTTCGCAGAGATGGATCTCTTTTCTGTCCCCGTGCAAAGTGTTCATCCGTCCGTCAAGGCTGAATGCCCCTTTCCTTGTTTTGTAAAAATGGCTTAGTCAAAGTGTACTTAAAAAACTTTGTAGTCTCGCTCAGTGATCATTCTAATGTTTTATGAATCGATAAACGGACTCAACTTTTTTTTGCTGTGTTTTTTTTTTGTGCGCTGTGCGTTTATAAAACAAGTACAAATACTTGTTTTCTTTATTGCAGCTTATATCTGGAAATGTGAACACATACACGCCGAGGAAATCTACTCTTGAGGCGCCATTCGTGGCATCGAAAGTACGCGTTTTTCCATTCGCAGCGCACCCTCGCACAGCTTGTATGAGGGTGGAACTGTATGGATGTCGTTGGAAACGTAGGTATCACAGGGATGAGGTGTGTAATTGCTGGTGCGTCCCGGGACAATGCAAAGCGACATTGCTCTGCACTGCTTGTGAAATTTGCGGTTTTTTGCGATTGCGAGCTGCGCGATGAGAAGCCGCCTCCGGGCGGTAAATTTACGGTCTGTTCTTTGTGCAGAGGATCTAGTTGCGTACTCCGCACCCAAAGGCGGGGACATGCAGGCGATGACCGGCGGGGCGAGGTTCGAAGACCTCGGCTACGACGGAACACTCCGGGACGGACGCCTAATAAATGGGCTCGGTCAGATGACGGACTCCTTGGTAGGGCCCAACGATTTTGAACTGCCCGACCAGTTAGATACAAGAGGTATGTAAATTTTGGGTCCTCAATCTTCACTTAACTATCGGTCAGGCCGGTTTGTAGGGATTGGATTTATTCACGAGTAAAGTGTATTTATATGGAAATAGACTAACTAAGTTGGGTCGTTAAGTGATTAAGGCATGCTTTTTAAAATGTAAATGTTAATCAAAATACGTACTACATTAATATAAAACCAAAATACTACACCAACAATTCTCTGGATTAAAAAAAAAACAAGTTTCTAATATAATTCAATAAGTAAACAAAACGCGAACTCAATCAGATATCATCACCCCATGACATTTTGTCGCAGGATCTCGTTGGGTTGGCTGGAACAAAACCATGACAACTGATGAGGAAGTCACCCTCACATTCAACTTCAGTGAGACGCGACTGTTCTACCACATCGATGTCCACACCAACAACATGTTCACGAAAGACGTCCAGGTAACGCCTGTTTATTGCCTTTGCGAAAGCCTTTGCAATTTTTTTTTCGTTGTTGTTCCTTATGTCCACATTTGCGTTTGTCTAAAACTATTTTAATAAACCCAAATTTCTCATGTAATATTTACGTTATTTTAAACCTAATCACGATCTTCTTTCAAGGAGTATGGGTAACCCAGTGTGTGGTAATTTAGCGATTGCAACGTTCTTTTCCTTTTGTCAGCTGTTCAAAGAAGCAGAAGTGTACTTCTCACTAGAAGGGGAACGGTGGCAAGAAGACTATGTCTCCCACGAGCCGAAGCAGGACAGAGTGTCCGAGCACGCCAGGGTGGTGCACATCGACCTGCAGAACCGCACCGCCAAGCATATCATGATGAAGCTAAAGTTCCAACACGAATGGATCCTCATCAGCGAAATCACCTTCAAATCCAGTAAGTACACAACTCATCTATTCTTCTTATCCCACAGTCGACACCCTTTCCATTTTAATAATGACAAGCCCAAAACCTTCGAAACAAGCCGACGCGCGACGGGTGCGGAAACGCTTTTAATCCCGCCGTGGATTTAATGTGTCTACTTAAAATATAAATAAATCAACGCAAACAGCAGATAATTTGTTTGGTATTCGAAGCTGATTTTGCGCTGTCCGAATCAGCGCTCAATTCACGGGATAAACATCTTGCGCAATCACGAACGAGAATCCGAAACAGTTCATCGAATCAAATGTTTTGTACAAAGAAATTATTCTGGAATAAAACGTGAACAGGCGGAGATATTTATAAACACGATTGGGTGGTTTTTGACGCGAAGTTAAAGAAGTGGTCCCGTGGGCGTAAGGGGCCTGGCAGCAGGCTCGCTAATACATCCATTACTCCTCATCGGAGCCCTTATCAGTTCGGAGCACTCGCAAGCCTGCGGCTGTTTCACAAATTTTATCTTTCACTAATTAATCCACAGCTCTTTTGAGAAAATCGCCTCTTAAGTGATAAATCGCCGGCCGCTAAATGAAGAACTTGTAATTAAAGAAAATCTTTGATCTGGATTATTTCGTTCCCCCTATTATGTTTTGAGGAGGCCGCGACGCGTCACCCGCACTCTCCGAGATATTATCTCAAGGAAAATGGATTTTGAGTAATATTGGCGGTCTCTTGAACTAATGTGTAGAACTTATTCAATTACACAAAAGCGAAATTCTATCAAAATTTAGATTAAAATCCACCTACGTGAAGAGAAGGCAGAGGTTTTTATAAAGAGGTTATTTTACTATAGCGCAGGTAACAACAGCGAACTCTAAAGTTGATGTGAAAATATGTTCTTGTTGTAATATAACATGGGGTAACGTCGTGAGTTACCCACGCTACGTACCTGGGGGTGCCACAGCGAAGTTTTCAACATAATTACGCCGGCGGCAGTGCGGTGTGGGGGGTTTCTGAATCATCATTATTCCTAATCTGCCCCAATTAGGAATCCTTACAAGTATCGTGATACGTGTCTAATTACCGAAATGGAACATAATGTACCGTCTACCTTTTGTCCGCTAAACATTCAATTGTCAACGCCACTTTGAAGGTAGTTACGTATTGATTTCCCTTACAATCAAAATGATCCCCTAAATTGAATGAATTGAATCTTACACTGTTAAATCCGCTTTGGTAGACGCTGAACAGTTATGAAATTCAAATTAAACAGACAAAGGGATACTTAGATCAATTTATTTCATCTCCCCACACTAACAATATCGAATGCTTTGAACGGAATGCTTGTACAAAAAGGAAAAAACACAAAATAAGCAGGTAGAGACGAGTAAAAAATAATATTACTAGGTATTACGTCCATAATAGCCGCATCTTTTTAGCTTGTTATTATTAGCTACGTGGAGGGGACTTATATTTCCACCTTCATTTCAAAAAGAATACCTATCTTATTTCGCTGGCTTGCTCGGTCTAACTAGGAGATCTTTCTCGAGAGGGCATTGAACCCTCAACACGGGCGAGATTCAGCTGCCCTAAGTAAAATTTTCTTAATATCTTTTACCATCATATTTGGGCGAGCTTCATTTAAAAATGAGCATACTTTTCGAGATTTCAAGCTAGTATTAACATATGTTCGTAGTTATTGCTTTGTTTCCTGATCTGTGCTTGATTAAGAAAGATCAGGCAATGTATACACATAACCTATTTAAAACACAAGTTCCACCATGTGCTATATATATTGTATTGAGATAATTGTCAAGTTATGGAAGAACAAACTGAATGTCATACAGAACAAAGTTCAAATTCCATTGCAACCAAAAACTTATTAGGACCTTTTCGTTACAAATGGTCAAATTTTTTGACACCGACTTCCGAAATTAAAGTTATTTATCACTTTGTAAGGAGCTGGCATTAATATCAATGGCGAGTACATAACTCACCTTCGGTTTGCCGACGATATAGTAGTCATGGCTGAGACTATGGAGGACCTCAGTACAATGCTCGATGACCTCAGTAGAGCCTCTGAAAGAGTGGGTCTGAAAATGAACATGGACAAAACGAAGGTCATGTCAAATGCCCATGTAACACCTACTCTCATGAAGATCGGAGACGCTACACTCGAAGTCGTGGACGAGTATATTTACCTAGGACAAACTGTCCAGTTAGGTAGGTCCAACTTCGAGAAAGAGGTCAATCGTCGAATCCGACTCGGCTGGGCAGCGTTCGGGAAGCTTCGCAATATCTTCTCGTCCCACATACCGCAGTGTCTCAAGACGAAAGTCTTTGACCAGTGCGTGTTGCCAGTGATGACATATGGCACTGAAACGTGGTCGCTCACAATGGGCCTTATTAGAAGGCTGAAAGTCACCCAAAGGGCAATGGAGAGGGCTATGCTTGGAGTTTCCCTGCGGGATCGAATCAGAAATGAAGAGATCCGCAAGAGAACCAAGGTAACCGACATAGCCCGAAGAATTGCCAAACTTAAGTGGCAGTGGGCAGGGCACATTGCTCGCAGAACAGATGGCCGATGGGGCCGAAAGGTTCTGGAGTGGCGACCGCGTACCGGAAGGCGTAGCGTTGGAAGGCCTCCCACAAGGTGGACCGACGACCTTGTGAAGGCCGCAGGAACTCGTTGGATGCGAGAAGCACAAAACCGGTCGAAGTGGAGGTGCTTGGGGGAGGCCTATGTCCAGCAGTGGACGTCTTTCGGCTGAAATGATGATGATGATGATGATGATGATGATGATCACTTTGTAGTGTTTTTTTTTAAGTCGGTTGTTTTTTTTTTTTTGTAAAAAAGTTTTTACATTTTAGTTGTAACTACCCCACAAAAAACAAAAAGATCGTTAATGTAGACAATGTAGATAAACTTTTAGATTTTTATTGATTTTTCAAAAACCGCTTGACCGTTTTTGATAAAATTTTCATGGGACTATTTGGGAAGTATACCCTTTCCAAAAAAATAAAAAAATTTCAAATCGGTCCAGTCGTCTTCGAGAAATCGGGGAACATACATTAAAAAAGATTCCGACGAATTGAGAACCTCCTCCTTTTTTTGAAGTCGGTTAAAAATCAACTTAGATTACATTTCACTAAAGTAGAAAACTGATTATAAGTGGCGATAAAACGTAAATTATCTGAGTTTATGAACACTGCTGTAAGTACATACAATTTGACATAAACGTAGAAACACATTAACATGAAGTGCAATACCTACGTCTTTATACACCTACTTATGTACAAACGTTACATACAAGAAAATCACAGTACCCCAAAAGTATCAGTACAGTAATTTCACTCGACAACACAAAGACCATCTAAACGTACAAATTACATATACGAGTATGTACGTCAAACGAAGTTTTCATAAACGCTTTTATATTTGAACATTGAACAAAAATTCGAGACACGTAATCCATTAGTAAATACTTTAGGTAATATACATATGGAGGCCTTGTGAATTCGATATTAGCGTGGATGTGTGTTTGTTATGTGGTACACAATACACTCGGACATAAATGTTTGTGAAAAATAAAACGAAAATTAAAAAGAATTCATACTCTTTTGGGTCTAATTCTGAATTTACCGTAGTTAATCTATTATAGTTACCAAACTAATATTCTAATTGAATGTTTGGTTTCTTTTTTTGTACTGTGTTAGTAAAAATAATAAGCATAACAAAACCATTATTTTTGTGTTATAATAAAGCCAGAATACATCATAACTCATCTTTTTCGAGTTCCATACATACATTTTCAAACTTCTCGAATAGTATATTAAAGTTTAACACAACAAAATTCCGCAATATATTTATCTAGAGCATCCCGACTCCGTTCCCACAAGTCTAGTTCAAATTGGACTCCGAGACCTGCAACCCTGAGATACACTTCATTAAATGTACAATTAGAAATTAGCGCAGAATTAACTGACTCTTGGCACCTCACACTGGCATTTCGCCATTTCCTTTTACCTCAGTTTTAGTTTAGACCCAGTTTTGAGCCGCTATACAAATCGACCTATATCGGATTTTGTGAAAACTTCAAAGCCGGTTTACAACATTTCAGGATACAAGTCGTGTGCTCAAAATTCATAGAACTGTGTATTTTTTGTCTGAATGTGGGTATTTGTTTGGGATTGTTTTCAAACTATGCTCTTTTATTGTGTACTAGCTTCAGCCCGCGACTTCGTTCGCGTGAAACTTCTTGTTTCCCCCGAGCCACCCCGTCGTATCGCATCTCCCGCCCGCGCTATCACTTAACGTTCTTTTTGACTTTTTTTTCTTTTTGCTCGGCTCCTAAGGGTCATAGCGTGATTTTAAATAGCCCATAGCCTTCCTCAAGAATTGGGCTATCAAATGCAAGAAGAAGATTACCCCCTACATACAAACTTACAAACAAATTTTACCTCTTTATAATATTAGTATAGATTAATTAACTTCAAAAGCCCATTTGATTACAGTGTTCTAAACAAAATTTTGTTTTCTTAACAATCTTCTTCCGTTTATTTGTATAATTAATGCACCTCTAACCACCACAGAGCATAAAATTATAGTAATTATTTTAATTAATCAACAAAAACCATTAAAAATAATAAACCCAGACATAAAAATATGAATACACAAAAACGGTCGACAAATCTCACCCTCGTTGTCTTAGGGATTGAAAACCGTCGGAGCGGAGCTGGCGGCATCTCTTACTAAATTCCCTCTCATTATAAAACAACAATTAGTCTTGGTCTCGACGTCTATTAATTTTCCTTCATTGTCTTAGTGCTAGGCCAGACTGCAAACGCGGGCGCGGCGCAGCGTATTCAAACATAAGAACTTCATTTGAGCGTCCATTGTGGGCACGCGGGTGCAGTGAGCGGCGCAGGCTGCTTGGCGCGGGGAGCGCGCGGGCAACTCACACCATAGCTCGTTTATACAAGTGGCCGCAGAGAGTGCGCGGGCGACCCGCACGGGGACCGGGGTTCTCAGACTAGTTCGAGCTTTTCTCTAGTAAAAATAAGTCTTCTTCATCCATATTATATTTTGATAAACACTGGACACGACAACACTCAGAACACGCCGCTCCACGCCCCGCGCTGCCAGTCTGGCCAAGCACTCAGTCTGACTTGGAAACTGAAAGCAAGCTCGATAGTTCGGTTCATTCAAGTAATTCCAGTCTTCATTTATTTAAATTTTTGTCAACAGTTCCAACCTGGGTGAATACATCAGCGGAGTTTCTTGAGGAGTATTACAGGACTGATACTCCGCCATCTTCAAGAAAGAAGAGAAACTCGTCTTTGAGGGTTTCTGTGGGACTGGCTTGTGGTGCCTTGGTGGGAGGTGGGGCGTTCATCGCAGCCACGGTAGTTCTACTTACCAAGAAGACCCGTCGCCGCATACCGAACATGCTGAAGAAACCGTTCTGCCCATCTCTAAGACACAGCTCAAGCTCTAGAAACAATCGAAGAGCTCCGAGACTGGCACTTGCGCTCGCTAACTGTCCACCGATACACATGCTGAGGTAAGTAATTGGCCATTTCAGGTTTTTGTTCATCAATAATCTCTGAAACGTTCACTTCAACCCAATACTTACAAAATTGCCATAAATCAGCCACCCACGTCCAGTCGACTTTGAGATAAAATCATAAATCACCAACCTAAGTCCAGCCTTTGTAAAAAAAAGAATGTAATCCACAGACATACACTAAAGGCTCTATACCTACTGGCCCCAGCTGGATCGCAAACGAATAAAGCCATGTTGAATCATTCGCTGCACCAGAAATAATGGGACAACAAACCATTACACAAATTAAAAAAAACAAAAAGTAATTCAATTAGTTGGGCTTTGGGAACTTTAAACATTGGTACGAGATAATAAAGTTGATTGTTTGTGTGCAGGCCGGCAGTCGTTGATGAGGATTACAGGGAGCCCTATAACATTTGGAGGGAGACCCTGGGCCGCCGAGACAAGCGAGAGAGCCACGACCAGCACGAGTACAACGGTGAGTCTCATTTTTAGGTGCATCGTCCTCACATGTTATTATATAATTAATGTACCCATGCAAAATATTGTACCTAAAACATTTTAAAAGAGTAACGGTGGAGTTTCTTGCCTATTCTTCTCCATACGAAAACTACCTTTTGGAATGGGCGACTAGAATCAATTCTATTTTAAGATAATTTTTGACGTTCATAAGTGCCTTTTATGTGCCTATTTGAAATAAATGCTTTGACTTTGACTTTTGACTTCATGTGATTTCTACCAAATACATTACTTATATCAGACGTGCGTCCGCGCGTCCACAGCTTACAAATCATCCAAGTTTGAGTCCTAGTTCTCCAAGTAGAAATGTGACTGTATTTTTATTAGTGCTCCAATAGTTTCTCAAAGTTGTGTCATAATACGTAATGTATGACCACATTTGTGAGATATAGAAAACATATTTGTCTTTTTCTTCTCCAATACTCGAAGAAAACTACTAGGTTCAGCTCTGTAAACTAATGTCGTATAAATATCTAAAAGAACCCTTGTATGTTTAATGGCTATAAATCAACATTGTTGTTTAAACAATACTAATAAAACAGCAATATATTCGGTACGTGAGGCAGCGGGAAGAAAGTCTATAGAAAGAAAAAGATAAAACAATATATACAGCACAGAAGTTGTAAAGTACAATAAAGTCGGAGATATTAAGTCCACAGAGAGCTGACCCTAATTGTAAATATCTGCTCTTACAAATGAACAAACTACTACGGGCTATTTTTTGCTCAATAAACAAGGGTTGATCCCCATGTGGATGTATCTAAACATGTACATAAGTTTCGATGTTATATCGTCAAAGACATTATCCATTTTTGGTCCGACATACGCTTGCCAATAAAATTTCATGCAGAATAATATTTATGTTTATATAGCACATACTTTTAAATGAAAACCTACGTTTATTTCAGAAGCTATTTGATGAAAGTGCAATTAAAATCGTGGATAGTTAATAAAATAAAAAACATAAATGTTCAAAAAAATCGCTAAACGCTTTTGACATGTCCTCTACACACCGTGTTTGTGGTCGCTGGCCGTGTTTTTTCCGACTGGCGCTAGTTAGCTCGCCTGCGACACTCGACTCACCACTCGACTGCACTCGTTAGGTTATGAGTGCACTTGCCCCTAGATTGTTACTTTTCCCTCGCTCTCCCTATACCAGAGACTCTTACACGAATAGCTTGAAAATGAAACGAGCTAATGATTTTCTTAACTAATTACATATTTTTTGAAAATAAATGCGACTTTCTGATGAATGTTGAGGATAATGCTTCGAGTCGCTATCTAATGTTGGATATCTAGTTTTTTGCACACAACTTTTGGAAGTTAGCTATCTTTTGCGATAATTCATTTTCACTTTAACAATTTGCCTGTGATAGTAGGTATAGGAACTCCGAACGAATAAAGTCTATCTATAAAAGCTCAAAACCTAAACATAAACATGAATGGAAAAACTTCAACCACAAACATTTTAACAAACTAAAATCGAACATTTTGACACTGGGCCCCTTTAAAAGAAAACTCAGTATACGTGCTCGTTACGGGCGGCCGGACATCCGGCCGGAAAGCCGGCCATTGTTCCGAAGCCATATTGAAAAGATGATGCGCCCCGAGCACAGGATAATAGGCCCCGGGATCGGGTATCTTTGGGAGAATATGGTGGAGAAAATAGTGACGGGTTTTTGGTCAAAAATACGAATTATTCGTGACTTTGACTGACGTTTGAGGCGGGAGCGTCCGTCCGTGCCGCGATGTGAACGCTCCATTATGATACGAGAATGAGATAGGAATGACGGGCTGCTTTTTTTCATATAACATATTCGTATGATACCTATGTCCGACAAAATATAGGTACCTACCAAACGTAAAAAATACCTTTGGAACAGATTCATGTTTTTTTTTTTTTGGTGCAGAAATCTGCGAAGACACAGAGTTCCCGCGCCCCTACATGATGAAACGTCCTGATCCACATGAAAGTTTCTACGCCGCCACCGATATTATACACCATGTAAGTACCTAGTACTTAATTTTATTACTTCTAGGCATTTCAATCAATTCTTCTGAAGATTCTCTGTATCTGGTGTAGGTATTTGGAATCTCTTATGAAGATTGTTCAAGACGTATATACTTCTTATGGATCAATTAGCAACAACTAACGGTTTATTTATAATAAGCTTTATGCATATCGGCATCTCAGACCAAATAAACAACCAAGACAGAGGGCTGTCAACAGCAAAGTGAGGCGGTTTCATAAACATATGTGCACTTAGTGAGGTGTAGTTTCATTGTAAATGTGTGCGTGTGAGCGTGTATGCACAGAGCAGAGGTGTAGTTTTGGCATGCTTCACTGTATTGTTCGCAGCGGCGTTATGTCTTGACTTTTGTATTTGGTCTGAGCTCGGGATTAGTTCGTCGCAAACTACTACAAAACCATTAGGTAGGTATAAGTGGAAACTTACATAATCCAGTGGCGTGCATTGGTTTTCAGAATAGGTAGGCATTAGGCCGGATCTAGTCTAGGCAAATGCGGTCACTAATCAAAAAAAAATCGAGGTCATAAGTGTGGTTATTTGAGTAGGCATACCTACTTAAGGGTGATAAATTGCGAAGGTCGAACGTCATGGTATTATGCGTGAGACGTACGTATTTTTAATTTTGTCGTATTAACTTGAACGAGTAAAGACTAATTACAATGTGCGAATAGCGTACTATTCGCACATTGTAATTAGTCTTTACTCGGTCTCGGCCGTCTGGCGACTGCCTACTGCCGCGCGTGTTTGTATGAAGATTTTATTTTTTGTTAGGTACGATAATTTAGTGAGTTTCACACATACTAAAATGTAATTGACAGGCTTGTGGTGATATATCGAGGTGGGCACTGCTTATATGCCTATATGCAATGCAAGCCACTGACATAATCCAAATTACTATGAATCAGTATTAAATCATAATGGGAATCTATACCAATGGGCGTTTCACATAATCGGCTTCCTGAAATGGAATCGAAATTGTTACACATTTCAACTTACATAATCCAAATTACTATGAACCAGTATTCAATCATAATGACAATTTATACCACTTGGCTTTTCACACATTCGGCTTCCTGAAATGGAATTGAAATTGTCAAACATTTCACACATAATCCTAGTCAATGCTACAATCGATAATTGCTAATTTCATCACACAATTGCAATCAAAATTGTTACGCTTTAATCCGTAGTCGTTCGTAATTACGCTACCGTCATCATTTTGGAGCACTGGTGGCCCAGTAGGATCTGTCCCAATTTACGAGTTATAGGTCATTGGTTCAAACCCAGGCAGGCGCTTTACTTCGTGTAAATAATGATTAACCGAATTTAAAAAAGGAGGTTCTGCATTCGGCGCGTATGTATGTTCTGCGATTTTCTCAAAAACTAATGAACCTATTTTGATAATTCTTTCATTAATGTGATCTATATACTTTCAGGAAGGTTAAGTATATAATACATTCGGTAGTTATTCTTATGTACGAAGTTATTTGCATAAATGTACTGCATCTCCGGCATTTCTATGCGTATTTTGATGATTCTTCTAGTCGGTGTCTTCAATTCTTCAATGCCCTAGTGTTAATTGAATTTGTATGGGGTAAATACAACTTAAAAGTGAATATCAAAATCTCAGCAGCATCATGCTGAGATAGGAGCCTTTTGGCCTCGTATAGGAGTTTCTGTCTCATTTTTCTTTTTGTTACTTTATTTTTTTTTATATAACTTGGTTTTTATTTTTATTTTTACTGTGTTTAGTTTAGTTTGTGATCTTCCTGTACGTGTCACAATAAATACTTTTTCTTTCTTTCTTTTCTTTCTTTCTTTACAAAAAAAAAGAGCCGACTTCCAAATAAGAAACTACAAAGTGAAAAATAACTTTAATTTCGGAAGTCGGTGGCAAACAACAAAAATGCGAACCCAACGACACACACAAGACGAACGATGCATTTTGACCGCTTAGGTATTGCACTTTTCTAGGAAACAGGAGATTTTTTTTTAATAACTGACGAAAAATTTGTAGCGACTGGTTGTCAGACTTTCGGGCTTCTGACTACCCATAACGACTGTCAAAGATCCACGAATGACAGCCGGGAGCCCGTGATCACTGGCTTAACGAGCTTTCCGAGGCACGGAGGGGTCTCGGTATGTGATGGTCACCCATCCACAGACCAACCGCGGCAAGCGTAGCTTGACCTGATCGATCGACCTGTGCGGCTGTTATTATTTAGCCACGGGCCCCTGTGCCATAGGAGACCGTGAGCTAAAAGTAAGATGTCTTTTCATGATATTGAAGTGATAACAAGTAAGATGTCTTATGATTTTAAGTGATAACAGTGTCCACACTGCTTTCTGCTACCTAAACATCATTAAAATGAAGCAATCAATTGGAAAGAAAATAGCAATCGAAGGAAATAACTTATGTTCCCTTTAAAGTACACGGGGCCGATAATTGGATGACTTTTTTATTTTCTGTATTGACAATTTCTTAAACGATGTAATTATTATTTACTAGCTGCGCCCCGCGATTTCACCCGCGTAAATGTCGATCCCGTGGGAATATCGGGATAAAAAGTAGCCTATATGTTAATCCAGGGTGTCAGCTACCTCCCTACAAAATTTTATCAAAATTGGGCTTACCGTTTGAGCGTGAAGAAGTAACAAACATATAAACACACACTCACAAACTTTCGCCTTTATAATATTAGTGTGATTTATCAAATGTGTAATTTTTTGATAAATAAGAACTAAGAATGTTCTGTACTGTAGCCTGCTTCTTTTATTTTAAACTATAATCTATCTATCCATATAACCAATCACTTACCTACACATGTCATCATAATCAGCCTATAATGCTCAGGGGGTGGCCCGTAATCCACCACGCAAAATAAAAAAGAGCCAGTGCGGGTTGGTAGATGTCACATGTCTTCGAATTTTGGGTTCTCGGACATGCCGGTTTCCTCAAGATGTTTTCCATCACCGTTTTGAGAGCAGTTGTGATGAAATAATTTATACAAAGTAAAGCGCCTGTCTGGGTTCGAACCTATGACTGCTCACCTAAACATGTAGCCAGAGCCGAATCCCCAATCTGTCGTACTCTAAAGGTGCTCAATGCCCTTCTGGCTGCCAACCCTGAATGTGATGTGTTTGCGGATGAATGGATTAAAATTATGCGTATATGTCTGAAGTTCTGTGAGAGAATGTATGCTAAGGTGTCCACTGTCCCATATTAGTTTTAAATTATATTGTTGTCAACGTAATTATTTGCTCTATGTTAATTATTGTAATTGTTGTTGTACCGTTTTAATTAAATATAAGTAAAAAAATAAATAAATAATGTGCCTTCACAATATTCTTCAGCAAATTCTAAAGGGATACAAAAGCTTCAGCTATGTAGGTCGGTCAATTTGTGGTGTCCACGACTAAGTGAATACGACTACATATATGTTACGTAGTCAGCTATGTATATATCATCATTTATGTTGTCCGTAATACCACAAAGCGAGACTATTGGAAATTACTCGTGCCTCTGTTTAAATACAGATTATCCTGGATGAGAACGTTCTAGGTAACATTGTAGTATCTATGTAACAAATACCGCATTAAAACGCAAGAGATTTCTTAAGTATGTACGTATGAACCAACGAAGGACCATTAAATAACCATTCAGTGAGGATACATTGTTGAGATTGATAATAACTACATACAATTTTATTAATATTTTAGCGCCTATCAAAAAATTAATTTCATATTTCGACGAATATTAGCCAACTTTTTGTAAGGAACCCTGTTGAAAAAGTATGGACGCCTGCACTGATTATTGATGCTACCTGTCACGTATTTCTCTATACAGGTTGATTTTTTTGTTTGGTCTCATAGTAAAAGTTGTTCATAATAATGAGTACAATGACCCCGTAAGAGGAAAACGGTGATTAAAATTTCACCCTGTGTAGTCGAGTTTGGTACGAGAGAATCATTCTATTACATGTTATGTGTATAGATCGAAGTTTCCTCACATCGGCCCATAACCGCCACTCATGCACGTCGCATAGATTCTCCAGTCGCTTTCAATTCTTGTAGACGTTCGATTAAGTGTCGTATCTAACAATGATGTAGTCATTACATTAACGGTTCTGTTAACGGCGAACTGCCTCTATGGAACACAGCCACTCATGGTCATGCCATTGTGGAATTGGACGCCATATAGAGTAGATTGGCGGGTGAAATATGTTTCCCATGAACCATTGTTTACCGTATGTTGGCGAATGCAATGCACTTAGCGTTTAGGACGGCGCCGGAAGCCAGGCAATATACACATCACTCATATCGGTACCTCACGTAATTGTTCGATAACATGCTCCGGACATTTTAATTACGATACTCAAGAGTAACTTGAAAGGTCACGTCCCATAACAAACGTTTAAAGAGTAACGTGATAATAGAAAAAGTCTACGAAAAAGTCGGATAATTATTCCAATTTCTGGCTTTCCCAATACAGGGTTTCAATATAAAAGGGCATTCCCATTTCATTTATAGTCTAATGCCTTTCCCCTCGGTTGATTTTTTCCCCAATGATTAAAGCCAAATATAATTTGATTTAATTTGAAGGCAAATTAAAAGTGGTCTAATTCTCCTTGCCGGAATTTCGATGAACCGATAAGCGGATTGGAGAGGAAACCTTATATGTTTGATTGGAAATATATGGGTGTAATATAGGTTGGTAAAAACACTCGTAAGGTTTACTCAAACAGGTAAAGTATGCTACAGTGTAGGCTCTGAAACTCGCAGACTGATTTCCCTCGGGAGGACGCGCGGTCACTGCGCGCGCCCTGCGTAAAACATACCAATTGAACATTAATACGTAATGAACATTATTTAGTTAACATTCAGTTACGCCGTGTTTTTGTGCTCGAAACGATCTGAGAAAAAAAAGCTAGTATTTTATGTATAACTGTATTATATGACCTTTCAATACTTGATCTGAAAAGGAAAAAAGTTTTTCTTTTCTTCGAAGTTGTCGTGATAAGCCATTCTGCTTGTAGATTTATCTTTCTATCCAGTATCCGTTGTTTTACAAATACCAAGCGAACATACCTAAAAACAAAGCTGTAAAATCCCAATCGTTGTTTGAAAGAGCGACCGACTAACGTGAATTCGGCCACCGCACATTATCGTGGCGCCCACCGAACACGGAACAAAACACCGCATCCTAACCGATGCGATGACATCCGAACTAACACGACGAGGCCTGTATTCAAACCGACCAATCGGAATAGGTGACTGATGTTTCGAAGTCATTTTGTAATGGTGCCCCTACAGGCATCACCGGGAGCATTTGCCTGTAGGGCTTTGTAAGTAGACTGCATAGGCCTTACACTGCTAGGAAGTTTAGATAGATAATCAACACCGACAGGATAGGTTTATACATGTAATTAAGTATGTAGAAGTAACACGGCTAGATCGCGGGTAAAGGTTACATTACAGGTGGATGCTACCGGTAAGGAAGCGCCTTTACATAATATATGCAAGCAGAAGCTTCCATTGAGACTTACCAATAACTCATACCTTTATAATATTCAAGAAACTTGCAATGTTTGCAATTACCTAACTCGCAAGTTACGAGAGTGCTACGAAACTGCTACGCGCCTGCTACGAAACGCTACGAGTGTGGTATGCTACGCGCATTCCCGATTACCTTAAAAAACAAGGCTAATTTTAATGCTTCAAGATATTATGTTCATGCGCATTCTCATTTTATACGTAGGGCATTTTGTAAACAATTTTTTATCCGGAACTTTGAAATTTAAAAATACCAATACAAGAAAAAAAAATAATCGAACGTAGTAATTATGTAGATAAACAATACAACTGGTCATACACGCCGCTTGCGAGTACTACGCGTACCTGACCTTTATGAAGAACACTATCTGCGACCCGCGGTTTCACCCGCATAAGTGTCGATCCCGTGGGAATATCAGAATAAAAAGTAGCCTATATGTTAATCCAGGGTATCAGCTACCTCCATATAAAATTTTATCAAAATTGGTCTAGCCGTTTGAGTGTGAAGAAGTAACAAACATATAAACACACACAGACTCAAAAACTTTCGCATTTATAATATTAGTGTGATTAATGTGCTCGTAGATAAAATATATTAATAATAGTTTCTCAAAGTCATTACAACAAAGGAAGGAATCGATTCCGAGCACCTGCACAATGACGCAATACTTTCAAAGCGCGTGGACTAAAACAACGTACATACAAGTGCACCCGTCACAAACGCGGCTCAAAGCACAGCCCGAAGCGTTGAACGCAAACAAAGGTCCCAATGTGGTATCTCCCAACACAAAGATACCAATGGTTTATAAATTAAATGTCAAATGTTTCCGTAACCTGAAGGCCAATTCTCGTAATTTAAAACGTTCAAATACTAGCCGCAGATTCATCTCGGCAACAAAAAAATGTCAAAAACTTGTCAAAAAGTAGGGAAATTAGAGGTATTTTTGACAGATTGAGACTAAGATCAGACTGTCAACGTTCTTAAAATTACGAGACTTGGCCCTCTGCTCTCGAAAAAAATATTCGTTAAAAGAAAGAAAGAATATAGTTTACTAGGATCGACACTTATGCGGGTGAAACCGCGGGGCGCAGCTAGTACGATTATAACTTTAACGATAACATTTAGCTATAACAATATTACATTAGGTATAACTACTGATGTCTCCACTTAAGTAAACACAAGTTAGCAAAAGGTCATCGAGGTGGAGTCACGTGGAAGCTATATCCGGACAATGCAAGGTGTTAATTAATAATATTAATTGCTTTAAGACTGAATGCCGTAAGATAACCCCGTCTCTATTGTAAATGTAATCACTTACGGCACGCGTTATTCGCAAATCTAATTATAATATTAGCAATTAATCAATTTAGGTGTATTATCTGTGTTGTTTCTTCGCCCTCTGTGTAACAAAAAAATATACAAAAGACTCATAAATATTATACTGCTAGGACACAGGGCTGCGGCTCCGTGAGAAGAAGTGAGCTGCAATTCCATCACGCGGGTCTTTTGGTCCGTCGATGTTACATGTATTCGAATTGTTGGTTCTAGGGCATGCTGTTTTCCTCTCGATGTTTTCCGTCACCGTTTTGAGAGTAGTAGTGATGAAATAAATTACACAAATTAAAATGCCTGTCAGGTTCGAACCCACGACTCGTAAGTCGGGGCCGTTCCCTCCAGGCCACAACACGTCACTCCCTCTCGAAGAGAGGAGGCCTGTGTTCCAGCAGTGCGAACATTATAGGCTGGTACGTATTAGCAATAAATACATTTATAACATCAGCCACCTAAGCTTCTATCGTCCTCAATGATTAATTTCTAAATTACTGTCTATCGTATTAATTTATTAGGTTAAAGATAACATGAATTAACGATTAGGCAATTAGTTAAATTATTCATAAACGCCCATCACTACCGTTGATATAGAATAGAATGGAAGCACTCAACAATAATGGATTTGATTGGCGCGTCAAATGGATATAATCAAGTATCGTCAGTTAT
Organism: Amphipoea lucens; assembly: GCA_947508005.1. Lineage (NCBI taxonomy): Eukaryota > Metazoa > Arthropoda > Insecta > Lepidoptera > Noctuidae > Amphipoea > Amphipoea lucens. The sequence goes on from OX382355.1 coordinate 6,073,520, forward strand.
ATATTCCATTATCATAAGCTTTAGGGGATTACATTACCTAAACGCAAAAAACGCAAGTTTTATAATGCCTAAAAGTATATGATTGACTACAGTAAACAAAATCAGAAAAATATATGACATTCTTCAGGATATATGCTAGGTAGATAGTGTGTTGAAAACATAATACAACTAATTTGATACGATAGACAAAAATCATGAAGATACCTCCAAAAACTTAATTTTTACAATAAAAACCATACTACATAATATACATACAATCATTCTTATTTTTTGTCAGATTATTCTACAAGCAATATATAGTATTTTAATTGTTTAGTCCAAACAATAGATTTTTTGTAAATAGATAATTACTTCATATTTTGCAATAACTTACCAGCGTTGTGTCATCGCGCTTTTCTGTCTTTTTTATGCAGTCCGACAGTGACCGCGCTTTAGGTCATGTAGTCCCCTTAATTTCTCAACTAACCATACAAAACTACCATCTGACTTATTTGCTGGCAATCTTCAATGTTTACTAGCTAATGCCCTCTGTATAATTGCAATGCGTTCTTATTTTTTTTTTCGGAACCTTCTCATACACATAACGTCCGTTTCCTTATTTCTTTTAAAATCGATATGATTCCGTGGACAATAGTGTGGGTTGTGCGTTTGTTTAATATTATACCTAAGCTTACTATTAATGTTGTACCGCATAACTGTTTTTTGTCCCAAATAAATAAAATAAAATAACAACTTAGCAAAGTTCCATCACAATAGGTTGAAAGATTTTTGCATTTTTGCGAGAAATGAATTAAAAACTTTTGCTATGGGACAAAGTCTAAAATATAAAAAAAAAAATATATGCTGCTTCATAAAATTCAATACTTACCCAAAAGAAACATGTTTTTTTGCGTTACCTCAGAGTTATTTCCATAGCAAAATTGTTCATTAAGGGCTGATTTTTCCAACGCCAGCAAATTTCATCCGAGGAATAATATTTGAATTTTTGACAGTTCTTTCATACAAATTCTGTCAGACGAAAATTTTGTTCCACGAAAAAAAATTATCTGTCGATTGAAAAATCACCCTTAGTAGTAGATACGGACTTTTATCTTCTGAAAGATTCCCAATAAATTCACAGTCAGCCGCGATATTCCGCTGAAATAGACTTTTAAATAAAAGAAGCATTTGACAGTTGATATTCGAAAATAAACCATAAACCAACCATAACAATAAATCTAAACACAGACGTGGACGTGCATTTGATAGCCTGGCCGTATTAGAATCTTGAACCAAGTGCTGACAGTTCTATTAAACCACACGTTCTATCTGCAAAAGTCAATCCAAATGGTTTTTTTTTTTTTAATCTATTTTCTTGCCACAAGATATGATGATACTCGTACTTGTACCTTTCACAGGTTCGAACTTGACGACTTTTATAGATATTTTATTTAACCTTTTGTTTATCTTAATTCATCATCTCCATAGCCTTTTCTCAATTATTTTTGGGGTCGGCATCCAGTCCAACATCCGGATGCAGCCGGATGCATCTGAATACCAGTATTTTACGTGGAGCGACTGCCTATCTGACCTCCACAACCCAGTTACTAGCTAACACTATACCCCTTTTGGTCTTAATTACGTGCCATTATCATAATAGCGTTTTATTATCCGTCGTTACTAATATTATTAAAAGCTTTGTCAAGAATATTGTTACTCAATCACTCATAAATGGAAATTAAGATTTTTCTGCCATTGTATATTATTCTTTCAGTGTGCAAATTAAAACATAGCATACTTGTTTTTATTTATTAAATACATTCGACGAAACTACCTTATAGGATGCAAGTAAATCGCAGGGAAACAGCTATATTGTCTCTTCAGCTATGTAACACGAATCTTGCCAATTTGCACCCTGCCTTTGTGATGCAAGATTGTCTAAGTGCAATTGACTGGTAAAATGTATCATGGCCGTTGATGGCCTACCCACGATGCTGCGACGATGGGATTAAATGTATTTGACAGATTAGTTCTTTGATTGAGGGGCTTGTGCAACTGAAAGTTTCAGTAGTTCGGTGCTTTGTTAGAACCGAACTATCGCAACTGAAAGTTTCAGTAGTTCGGTCAACCGGACTAACAACAGAACTACTGCTACTAGAGGGAAATAACAGCCGCACGGGTTGATCTATCAGTTTAAGCTACGCTTGCCGCGGTTGGTCCGTGGATGGGTGACCATCTTTACATACCGAGACCCCTCCGTGCCTCGGAAAGCACGTTAAGCCGTTGGTCCCGGCTTTCATTCGTGGATCTTTGACAGTCGTTACGGGTCATCAGGAGCCCGAAAGTCTGACAACCAGTCTTACCAAGGGGTATCGTATTACCCAGTAACTGGGTTGTGGAGGTCAGATAGGCAGTCGCTCTATGTAAAATACTGGTATTCAGCTGCATCCGGTTAGTCTGGAAGCCGACCTCAACATAGTTGGGTAAAGGCTAGGCAGACGATGACAGATTAGTTATTAAGTCCAATACCAACAATTGTGTTTGCCTAAACGCTTCTCATGAATGGACCTGACTTAGACGGCGCCCTTTGGTACCAGGCTACATATTGTCCTACCTAAAGGCTACATATAGGTGATTCATTGGCAATCTGATAAAGGCTGAGCTGGAATTTGCTGGAAAGCCAATCTTAGTGCTCCCTGTTGGGTTGTTTAGGTAGGCGCATCGGGTTAGTATGTGCGATGGGTTTTTAGTACGTTACGATTTGAAACAGTTAGTTAAATTGGGTAGGGTACTTCAAAAACAAAACAGTACCGATACTGTTTTGTTTTGGAAGTGATTGGTCTTGCTTTGCTTTAAATATAGTCGTTCAAAATGTTTAAAAAAAGGTCGATTGATTTAAGATTAATGGTTCAGGAAAAATAATATAATGAAATATTTAATCAAATTATACGTTTTAGTCAGTTATAAATTCAGTTATACTTAATCTATACAATTAATAAAATTAGAGTGTGTTTGTAATATTAAAATAACCACTTTTTACTAAATGCATATAGATGTATACACGGTTCATATACCAAAATAACATTTTTTTACAATTTTTGTCTGTCTGTTTGTTCCGGCTAATCTCTGAAACAGCTGGACCGATTTTGACGGGACTTTCACTGGCAGATAGCTGATATAATAAGGAGTAACTGAGGCTACTTTTATTTCAGAAAAATAATTAGGTTTCCGCGAAAAAAAAATTAAAACATTTTCCGTCATGCACGCGAACGAAGTCGCGGGCACAGCTTGTACCTAAATATTAATTATAACCGACTTCTAACTGACTCGAAAATATTTAAACTCAATAATGTTACAAGTCACATGGATTTTTATTTAAATTCCGATCTCAATTTAAACATTCCTCTTGAATTCCCTCCCTCGCTTCAGTCAAAAGGCAATAATGTATGACTACCTTTGTTTACCATGACTCGTGCTTCGTTCGAATGATTCCGATGTTTTAGCTGAACGTGATGAGGTAGCACTCAAAGCACAGTTAGTGACAGTCCAGTAGAGCCCGACCATGGCGCATTGTTTGAAAATCACCCTTCCCTAATTACAATGTTAATTTAACCAGCCGTCTGAGTTTATGTTTTAGCTGATTTCGTGCAATTGTACAATATGTAACAGATTACGTAGCAGACATATTCATTTCATGGGCTAAATAATAACAGCCGCACAGGTCGGTCGATCAGGTTAAGCTACGCTCGCCGCGGTTGGTCTGTGGATGGGTGACCATTTTTACCGAGGCACCTCCTTGCTTCGGGAAGCACGTTAAGCCGTTGGTCCGGCTGTCATTCGTGGATCTTTGACAGTCGTTACGGGTAGTCAGAAGCCCGAAAGTCTGACAACCAGTCTTACAAAGGGGTATCGTATTACCCAATAACTGGGTTTTTGAGGTTAGATAGGCAGTCGCTCAATGTAAAATACTGGTATTCAGCTGCATCCGGTTAGACTGGAAGCCGACCCCAACATAGTTGGGAAAAGGCTAGGCAGATGATGTTATGAAGCGCTACGTCTAACTGTACCAAATCCTTGGCAGAAGTTTTCTCTGTTGTGACAGACAAGCGACCAAACACAGGGCTCTGCGGGCTACTGCTCCACCACGACAACGCGCCTTCGCACACCGCGCTCAAAACGAGGGACTTCCTGGACAGCACGCCGGTCAAACTCCTGGGTCACCCTCCTTACAGCCCTGACCTAGCACCGTGTGACATCTTTTTATTCCCGAAAATAAAAATTTGCTCATAGGGATACAATTTTCGTCGCCGGAAGATGCGCTGTCAGCGTTCGAGCAGGCTGTAAACGAGGTGTCTGCGGCGGAATGGAAAAAGTGTTTCGAAAACTGGTTCAGACGCATGAAACTTTGTATAGAGGCTAGTGGAGAGTACTTTGAAAGGATTTAATAAAAAAAATATTCACCTATGGAATATGTATTTATTTTTATTTTCGCAAAACTTTATGAGTGTCCCACGTACATACATTCATGCTGATTTTTTGTCAGATTATTCTACAAGCAACACACTACAGCGCTAGAGTTTTAATTTTTTAGTCCAAACAACAGATTTTTGTAAATAGGTAATTGCTTCATATTTTGCAATAAATTACCAGCGTTGTATCACCGCGCTTCTCTTTCTTTTCTATGCAGTCCGACAGTGACCGGGCTTTAGGTCATTTAGTCCCCTTAAATTCAATCATCTTTTATGGATACGTAAAGAAGCTAATTTTTACTATTGAAACTATCCAATTGCTAATGACCTAACAGTAATCAGCAATCAAAGTAAGGTGTTGGATTTTTGGGAGTACCCACGAACCTAAATAGTTTGTATTAATACTAATATAATAATATATAATCAAATACGTCAGGTTAGTTGTGAGTCCGAGTGTCGAAGGACAATGATTACTTTTTATACTTTTTTGTTCTCATGTTAAGTGAAATGTAAATTTCTTTATGAGAATCAAAGAATCAAATGTCTTTAAGCAGAAATTATAGGCAACACATCAGCATTTATACATCTGAATCCTACTGACACATCTGTAAACATGCGGTTTCCATACAAACAGTGAGCTTGAGGCGACTGACTGCTGAGAATCAATAGTTAATGCAATCACTTGGATAGGACTTCTCGTCTCGACGGTACTAATTTAATATTACACCCATACGGACTAAGGTACTAATTTAATTCAGTTGAGTCCAGTGCGGTTTGGTAGATGTCACATGTCTTCGGATTTTTGGTTCCAGGACATGCCGGTTTCCTCACAATGTTTTCCTTCACCGTTTTGATACAGTATCTATACATATAATAAAATCGTAGGAAAGTCAAAACAGTACATTGAATATTTTTTAAAAGAATACTTGGGGCGTGATCTACAATCGATATCGAAGCCAAAAATATAGTTTTTAGAATATTTGTCTGTTTGTCTGTATGTATGTCCGGGATAAACTCAAAAAGTACTGCATGGATTTACTTCAAATTTTGCATGAATATTACTAAGAGGTCGGGTCAACATATAGGCTACATATTATCACGCTATCACCTATGGGGGAGGAGCTGTGAATCTTTATTTTTTTTACGCATTCTGTGACAGCATGTAATCTAACGACGCATATTTAAATGTTGTTTTTCAGTAAGCCATGCTATTATCTAGCTTTGCACTATAAAAACTACGCCATTTAAGTAACTTGGGCAGAAAAAACATAGTTTAATGAATTTTAGTAGTATAAAGAAAATTTTGAAGCAGCGCCATCTATGAGATTTCATAAAAATCAAATCAAGTTACATGTTGACACTTTTTGGAAATTAATAATTTAAATTTGATCATGTTGGCGAGGTTAGTAGTTAGTTATTCTTAAAATTCATAGATGGCAATGTGCATTTTCTTCATAAAAGTTGTATCGTATAGTACGTTTTGATTAATTAAAGTTCCAACAAAACCCTTAAAATCTTGAGCAGAGTTGAGGACGACAATTAAAAAAAAATGCGGTGTTAAGTATTACAAAAAAGTTATGTTTCTACTGGAGACGAAGTCGGAGTAACTGATGAACGCGTGCTGAACACCTGTCTCAGTTCACTTTAAGATGTGGTCATTTCTATCGGCGGCAATCCACTGATCGAATATGGGTTACCAGCTCCCCAATCATCACCGCATCAAGACCGTGTAAATCAGGAGTATAACGCTGAGACAAATTACGATCCGGGCGAAATGACCATGTCGCTTTGTTCTCTTCAGAGCAAAAACAAATTTATGACACCGTCCTTGAAAGCGTTGGGAAAAAACCAGGGTCAAATGTTTTTCTTGGAATGCGTCTGGTGGAACAGGAAAAACATTTGTTACCACTTGCATACTTGCAAAGGTCAGCAGGCAAGGCAAAATTGCTATTGCTGTAGCGTCGTCGGGAATCGCTGCCACACTGCTTCCGAGTGGCAAGACAGCACATGCCATGTTTAAAATTCCTATCGATTTAGAGAGCGCCGAAACGCCTGTTTGTGGTGTGTCACGTAACAGCGATAAGGGACACGTGCTCAAGGATTGCTCTTTGATCGTATGGGATGAGTGTACGATGGCCAATAGGAAGGCAGTTGAGGCCGTGGACGGAACCCTGCAGGACATCCGCAGGAACGAACATTTGATGCGTCGTATCACAGCTGTTCTGTTCAGTGGCGATTTCCGGCAAACGCTTCCCGTGGTGACACGGGGATCGAGGGCTGACGAGGTGAATGCTTCGTTGAAACTATCTTCGTTGTGGTCACGAGTTCGTACGCTGCGCTTGACCATTAATATGAGAGCTCAGCTCGGCGGCAATGCACGTGCTCAAGAATTCTCCAATGTCCTTCTAAATCTTGGCGAAGGCACTCTACCAGAAGAGAGAGGTGGACAGGTGATGCTTCCAGAGTCTCTCTCTCTTGGGTGTGTGAACGGGCCATTTTGACGTCCAAAAATGATCAGGCTGCAGCAATTAACGAATGCATTCTCTCGGAAATTGAGGGGAATGAAGTGGTCTACACCTCGATAAACACTGTTGTCGAGCAAGATGACGCCACACATTATCCCGTGGAATTTCTGAACTCCCTGTCAGCAAGTGGACTTCCAGCGCATACCATCAAGCTGAAGGTCGGTGTCCCGATTATGCTTCTTCGGAACCTATCTCCTCTGAAGTTGTGTAACGGGACCCACCCTAAAGTCATTTCGCTCTACAGACACACCATTGAGGCGGAAATTCTTACGGGTTGTGGCGTTGGCGAGGCAGTATTTATACCACGCATTCCCCTCATACCTCATATCTTCCCGTTCCAGTTCAAGCGCGTACAGTTCCCCGTGAGTGTTTGCTTCGCGATAAACATCAATAGAGGCAGACACTGAGGGCAGCGGGTGTCGACCTCAGGAAGAGTTGCTTCTCACACGGACAACTGTACGTCGCTTGCTCCCGCGTCACCAGTCCTGACTCTCTTTACATTTTGGCTCCTGGCAGCATAACTACCAACGTTGTTTATAGGGAAGTGTTTTAAGGTATGATGCCTTTGTACGTATTTTTACTCTTTTGTGTCCTGGAATGTATTCCTGCATTGTTTTCTCTATTTCCTTCAGTCACATCCCCCACACCACACTGAACTCAGCAGGACTCCCATATAACTCTCTTCACTTGCTTCGCTTGCAAAAAAAACTTATATTTTAATGCTATTTTAAAAGTTGTTTACTTATAATGCTATAGCGACACTGGCATCTTAGGTATTTTTGGTGCTGTAGAGCCTTCAGGCAGACGACGTCGCGGGCAGCAGCTAGTAGGAAATAAACTTGAAATTAGATGTGCATTAAAGCTTACACGAAGTGGAAATACATAGAATGTGCATTAAAATAAGTGCATCCGGTAATTAGCCACAATAACCACATTCCAGGGGCTTATTGCCATATTATGATGGCTTAATGCCATCATGATTCCAGTGTAAGAGAGAGACGGATCTATACATGACCGATAGCACCGTCCCTTTTTCGCACTGTCATGATGGCATTACAACTTCGTAAAACGGCCCCTGACTATACTTTTTAACAAAGGCATGGGATGGTTTTTTAGTGCCGACAATATTACTAATGAACTATCTTCTATTAAAATCGCAAACATGACTAATAAGTATACTAATATTATTCTATCACATTTAAATTAAATTATTTTTCTTTGAGTACGCTGTACCGGTGCAGTGTTCTAATAATTGTGTGCTGCACCGGACGACGTCATTACGTCAGCGCCGGCTGTCGCCAAAAACCAGCGCTGGGGCTCTGTCTTGCATAGGGTCGCAGCATTATGCTGAGCGATAGCTATTTTGCGTGGATGTGGAGCACTTTTCCCTTACATTATTTTTTATTTTTTGTTGTGTTTATGTTATTTTTTGCGTCACGTTCACCGCAAATAAACGTATTTTCTTTCTTCTTTTTTTATTTCTAATACAATAACCCCACAGCCACTCTCACACACATACATACACCGGCACTCTCCACACCTTTTTCAAACAAGAATTAAGCACATTATTGTTCTTCTATAAAATTAGTACTACTTACCTACTTACCTGTAATCCTAATCCTACTTATTAATATTATAAACGCGAAAGTTTGTGAGGATGTTTGTTACTCTTTCACGCAAAAACTACTGAACGGTTTTTTTATGAAACTTTACAGTAATATATATAGCTTATACATCAAAATAAGACATAGGATACTTTTTATCCCGATATTCCCACGAGACCGGCACTTATGCGGGTAAAACCGCGGGGCGCAGCTAGTCTTGTATAATGGAAGGTTGGATGACCCCTGTAATACAGGTTCCATCTAGCATGGGGGTCATTGATGTAATTTCTGTGCACTTGTAAGCCCAACGCTGTATATGCTCTGCGCATGCGTACATTGTACATTACTTTTGGAAAATAAATTATATAGTATTTATTAATCTACGCATTCGTGGCCGTAGATAATTCATTAAAATTAATTTCTAATTTCAAACTAAGTACGTGTGAACGATTTGCAAAAGCGCGGTAACGATGATAGAAAAATGTCATATCAACGTCGTCTAACGTCAAAGCAAGGTATACAAAAACATGAAAAAAGCAATGATTTGATCGGGAACTTGTCTAACATAGACACATTTTTCAGATGAAACGAACCCAAGGCAACGGTAATCGAAAAATATTACGGTATTCTCTTTGCAACGAGTCAAAAAGATATAAAAAATCGTACACGTGTCGCTTAGCCCACAGTAGGGGGGATGGTAGGTAACACAGAGAACGAACGGAAAACGATATTTTAGAAATGAGATGAAATTGAATTTTGTTTGAAATGTGTCTGGGCTTTTATTTTCAATTTCTATTAAGAATATCTATTTTATTATTTGAAACGATGATTATGATCGATATGACACAATATTCAATTGTTAATTTAGAGGCTTATACCATTATGTAAATATTGAAAGTTGGTTACGTTAGGATCAAGTTTTAATAAAATTACGAACGTTTTCAATTCTTTTGTTTATTGCCGAACTGGTTTTTACGTTTGATGCTGTAAGAAGCGTTTTAAAACGTGCGTTTTGCATGTACCACAGGATGAACAAACACCTACATACGTGTTCAAGATACGCATACGATACCTATAATATTAGGTAGACTGATCTGTACAGGCTTATTTTTTTATCACCATCCAAATTTTTACAGGTTGTTCTACCCATGAATATGAACTTTCACTATGGGACCAACTCTGAAATCGCAAAAAAAAAATCAGGTATTTCATACATTTTGGTCAAGTAGGTATTGAACATTATTCTGTGTATGAACCCCAATACTATATCATATATCTATACTAATATTATAAAGAGGTAAAATTTGTTTGTGAGTTTGTAAGCTTGTAAGTTTGTATGTAGGGGGTAATCTCTGGAAATACCAGTCGGATTTGAATAATTCTTCTTGCATTTGATAGCCCAATTCTTGAGGAAGGCTATAGACTATTTATCATAACGCTATGACCCTTAGGAGCCGAGCAAAAAGAAAAAAAGTCAAAAAGAACGTCAAGTGATAGCGCGGGCGGGTGATGCGATACGACGGGGTGGCTCGAGGGAAACAAGAAGTTTTACGCGAACGAAGTCGCGGGCTGAAGCTAGTTTATTATAAACAAGTTGGCGACTACCTAACCATAGATGTTTACCAAAGATCGCAGGAGAGGCCTGTTTATTGTGCTTAAACCTTTTCGAGAATAAAACGTAAAACAGAAAACCGTGTTTAAAATAATCTAAGATTAACTATCCTCCGTAAAACGGCCGGCTATTTGATTTCAGTCATTAGTGAACAAATGTCCTCGCATTTTTATTTGCGTGCCGTGTTTTATATCGTTTATCCAAAACAGCCCGAAACGCCCTGACGTTAGTACAATTTATAACTGCAGCGCTTCGCAGCGTTCATTACTCGGACGGACCCACGGGCCACGGCTAGCTAGAGTCGTGCTGGTATCTACGGGTACCTACTATTTTAATAAGAGGTATGACAATTTTTTTTTTGAAAAAATAATTAGGTAAATATATAAATAATTATGTTGAAGCATAAAGAATTACATAGTAGGTTTGTTTGTCGTGGACCTACCGGTAGAACAAAATATTAGGACCACGACAAAATACGCGAAAATATGAATTTACGAAATCTAGCAGAAACGATATTAAAGTAGTATAGAATACATTAAGTTCTATCGAGCAACGCACGGCCCGGCCAAACGCTTCAGCCAATCCATTCTAACATTATTACACTAAAATATAGTTGCTTTCTATTTTTACGAGCCACTCTACTGATAATATACTCGAGCTTTTGTAACAATTTAGTTATCCTTTATTTCCCAACTTTCGTAGAACCAAAATATTCATTCGCAGTACAACACCTGTGACCTTATTAAAAGTTGCCGAGACAAAGCGGTGGAACACGAGGATCGCATTCTAATACAACTCAGCTCCGTGCCGACGATCAATCTTGTCTACAAACTATACCATTCTTTCGGCACTCCCTTTAATGTGGAAGCAATAGAAACTTTTCGTCAAGTGTCTCTCCAATCAGTAAACTCCGCCGCGTAACTTCTCGTTCCGTTAATTTGAACGGGTGTGTAATGTTTGGTATAATAACAATGCACTAATTTCACTTGAAATAACGTTCATATAATATAATTTTCATATGCTATAATATCAAATAACCTAAACTCATATGACTTAATGTTTTATATCATATAATTTTCCTTTAATATAAAAACATTTAGTATAACGTTCATTTTATATAATTTTCAATATATATAATATTCTTTTTATATAACGTTCATTTGACCTAATTTTCATGTTTAATGGTCACAGTTCTAACCTAACTCAAATGGCACCAAAACCAAACCTTGAAATATTCTATGCATGGTCGTGGGTGGGCTTAGTCGACGGAGCCCCGCTTCGCGGGGCTCCTACTTCTCGGTGGTTTATAAAAAAATAACCTAACCGGTCCGAGTCGGGGTGCCCTAAAGTCCAGATTGCATCCAGTTTCTCCTGGTAAATAGTTGAAGGTGGCAGCTGCATAGAGTATAAAGCGAAGAAAAAAAAAACCTAAATTAATTATATTAAAAGTTACTTAGAGATTATGAATATTATAGTAAATGAATAATATACTAAATGAATATTATGTCAAATGAGCATTATAGGAAAAGTTCATTATATCATAAGAAATTAGGTAAAATGAAATTATATCAACAACTCATTAGCTCAACGAATCATTATATTAAACAAAAGTATATTAACTAAAATTAGGTCAAGTGAACGTTAGATTTTTTTTTATTATATCAACCGTTACACACCCAATTTGAACAACTGTGTGATATACAAACGAAACTTGCAATAAGAACTCCTATGACATTTAAATTATGACAGAATTTCATAAATAATATTGACGATTTAACAATCAAGATAATAGACAGCCTCAATAGATTTCAAAAACTTTATCGTTCACAGTAAGCGTCAAACGAATTTCTTTCCAAGATATAATTCACCTGAGACCTCGAGAAATTCAATAAACCGCTCGGCTGAACCGGCCCTGAGTTATTCTCAACTAAAAACAATAACGTGGACAATTTTGGCAAAATATACGTGCACATTACTAAGCGAACACTTGCGAACAACTTGCTGGTAGTGAATAGCGAATAGTATGCAGTCTAGCAGAGTGTTTAAAGATAATTCATGATAAAACGCGCCGGAGCACCGGTACGGAGCGGCGGTACATTTGGCGAGAGCAAACGCGACACACGGTTGTGGCAAACAAATTAGAGAGGACGATGTTTACAGACCCAGATGTAGTGCGGTGACGTCGAAACGTGGCCAATTGGACTTCTACAAAACTAGTTTTAAAAAAGGCTTTTTCGCTTCGACGCTTCGTTGAATCGATAGATTTGTTTGACTTTTCAGCAAACAATCTGTTATTTGATTTGTAAATCGCATGCTTGTTTTGAAGAACTGTAAACTTTGAGTGGCACAAACTAAATAAAATTAAAAAAAAATCAAAAGCTAAATTAGTATTTCATTTCAATAATTTTATGGTAACAATAAATTAATACGTTAACTTAGTATTTTGCGCAACTACAACGTTCTAAGCTCGCACAAAAAAAAGAGCACTGCTGTCTTATAGGAAATGACCACTTGAAATTTTTTTAGTAGGTATTACAACGAAAATCGACCGTTAACCCCTCGGCTGCTATTTGAGATTGAAAATGCCTTAAATCATATTTTATTTGATAAAAAGTTTACAGTTAACACATGTCCAGGATGTTAAATTCAATTAAAAGTTGGTATTATTTCAATGCTTAAAACACTTAAAAATAAGATTTTTGGCATTTTCAATCTCAAATAGCAGCCGGGGAGTTAGTTTTAGGCTTTCACTGTAATAGTAAAAAATGCTCAAGATTTTATTTCCCACTAGCTTCTGCCCGCGACTTCGTCCGCGTGAAATTCGTACTTTCCTCTAAAAGTTTCGAAAATGTATGTTGGTATGATCTTTATAATTAACTTAAATAAATAAGTATTCGGGCCAATTTTTAAGTTTATAGAACAAAGGAATCAGATTTTTCAAAGAAACTATCCCCGCTTTTCACCCCCATAGGGGTAGAATTTTGAAAAATCGTTTAAGATGTGTTCATAACTTGACTCAAAGTTTATTTATACCAATTTTCGAGCTAATCAAGCCACGCAGTAAAATCCTCCCCTTTAAAATTAACTACCTCTTTTCATATAGTTAGGGGTAGATTTTCGAAAAACCCTGATACACGTTATTAATTATTTTTAGTCCTTAGTATAAATACTGAGTTTCAAGTTAATCGGACAGGGCGTTAAAATTCTTCCATACAAATTTTAACACCCCCCCATTACCTCTTTAGGGGGTATTTTAGAAAAACGAAAAATTCCAAACTTCATAATTTACTTAGATAAGTATTCGTGCCAAGTTTCAAGGTTATTAACTCAATAAATAAGATTTTTCATACAAACAAAATCCCCCCTTTTCACCCCCTTAAAGGTTGAATTTCCAAAAACCCCTTCTTATTCGATACCTACTCTGCACAAAGAACACAACCTCCAAAACTCATGTCCCTAGGACCAGCGGTTTAGACTGTGCGTTGATATTTCAGTCAGTTCGTTCATCCTCCTTTGGGGGAGAAATTATCAAAAACGCTGAGACACGTATAAATTAATTTTCAATCGTTAGCCTAACTACAAAATTTGAAGACCCTAACTTTTAAACTGACGGACTTTCATACACAACTTCATCCCCCTTTTTAACCCTTTGGGGTTGGAATTATCAAAAACGCTGAGACACGTATAAATTAATTTTTAGTCGTCAGCCTAAACACAAAATTTTAAGATCCTAACTTTAAAACTGACGGACTTTCATACAAACTTTCATCCCCTATTTAACTCCCTTAGGGGTTGAATTTAAAAAAATCCTTCCTAATTCCTTGTCTACATTTTAAAGGGAACCATTGTGTAAAATTTCAAAATAAATACCTATAACTACTTTAATTAATAAAAGTACCTTCGCTTAATAATTTTTAATTTGAACGAATATTTAAACACTACCAAAACAACTCATACCTATTTTACAAAATAACAACAAAAGAAATTCAAATAAACTATTTAAAGACTAAAAGTCGCGCTGATAAGCACGGTTTCTAAATATCAATTATTATTGTTGTGTATAAGGTCGAACGCTCTGAACGCATCAACAGCCAAATATTGAATGAAGCTCGCTCTCGGACCTCCCTCCTTTTTATGCCCTACCGCCGCCGCGACCCGTGTCGAGCGCGGCAACCGTTACACAAAAATAATCCTTATAGCATGATTCAGTCTTCACGTGCGACGGCGCGATCGCTTATTTCATGTATAAGTTTGGTGTTTCTATACCGATTTCCATGATTCTTTTTTTATTGAATAGGTAATAATGTTAATTTTTTTAAATAAGGGATGAGTGAGAGTATTATAAACGTAAGAGTAAACAAATATAATCAGAATGCTCCGAACTGCTAAGCTATCAGGAGTTACACGTGTTATTGTGAGTCAACCATAAAAGATAGACATATGCTGTTGCGGGATATTTTTTAGACAATTTTATGTAGAATATTTCCGTCATACATGATTTCTATGTAACTTTAACCATTAAGGCTGCACACGCGACGGAAGCTTAAAAAATGGAGTAACTTCTCCCGTTTTCCCAACATTTCCCTTCACTACTCTGCTCCTATTGATTGTAGCGTGATGAAAAGTATACTATAACCTGCCCAGGAGTATGAAGAATAATTGTACCAATTTTCGTTAAAATCCGTCTAGTAGTTTTTGTTTCTATAAGGAACATACAGACAGACAGACAGACAAAAATTTTACTGATTGCATTTTTGGCATCAGGATCGATCACTAATCACCCCCTGATAGTTATTTTGAAAATATATTTCATGTACAGAATTGACCTCTCTACAGATTTATTATAAGTATAGATAAGAAAATAGTACTCTTTTTATTCTGGTCGGCACTTTTTTGAGTACAAAATGTTCGACACTTGAATGATGTCGCTTTATCACAAAGGGACAAATATCAGGGTTGTCCCTGCTAATAATTGGCAAACGGTAAACGTGAACAATGCTCTGTGACGAGCCGAATAACTAAATTGTCTCTCATTGCGCGATTTCCAGTCCTTTGTCAGTTAAGTCGGACAACACTGCCTACATAGTTTCACACCTATTTACATTCGGGTTAATACCTCTTGTGCTTACAATAAAACAAGCACAGAATTCAATATAACCTTTTGAATAAATAAATCTACGTGAAAAAAACTGAGAGACTACTTAAGTATGTACATTTTCATAAAATATAATATCAACAAAAAAAGGAAGAAAAACCTCAACAAACAAGAACAACATATTATGCTATTCACTTTAGGAGAGTCGATAAATATAACTCGAGTGACTTTGCAACTTACAAAAAGGGGAACAACAACACGGTACATACTCGTACATAGTTGGAGCGGGACCCAGGTGTTCAGAAGCCCGCCCTCCATTTCTCAAAGTGAATCCACATTGTGGCCCGTATTTTATAATAACACTGGGAGTTTGCCCAAACGACGTATGCTCACTGCCCACTCAAGGATTACCTTCAGGGCTGTTCCCTTTGTCGGTCGAATCTTTTTGTGGCTTGATAAAATAGTAGCCTTTTATGTTATTCCTGCTGTTATACCTGCGTACTTCAAAGATATTAGGTATTGTTTGAATTATATAAATTTGTGCGTAGGTGGTGAATGTGTTTGGAATTTTCTTTTACTTTTGAAATAAGATTATTTTTCTTTAGAGCTTTTATATTTAGGTACTGTGACACCTACGCCACGGGGCGAAAGCACAACAACTTTCACTATGGGACCAACTCTGAAATCACGAAAAAAAAATCAGTTTCATACAAAAGTTCAATACCTACTTGACCAAAATGTATGAAACAGCAGATTTTGTTTTTCGTGATTTCAGAGTTGGTCCCATAGTGAAAGTTGTTCATATTCATGAGTAGAACACCCTGTAAAAATTTGGATGGTGATAAAAAAATAAGCCTGTATATAATTATTCCATCTTATTCATTATACGTCAAACCTACAACTCTCTATATGACACATGCTTCAACGTTCGAATGGGACATGCCTTCAAATATTATCTCTTCTCGCGAAGAGGTCTCTATACCTCAATCATTAAATTCTTTGATTTTTTATTTAACTTCCGAAGTTAAAAACTCAGTTGCAATGTAAAGAAAAATCTTCTTTAAAATCATTATTAACATAGCTGCAGACCGACGAAAAAAAAAAATTGTTCTCGGTTCCTCTGAAGCTTGCATCCTTATTTAAATAGCTCGAACCGCAACCTAAAAACAAAGCGGGTACATATTTGAATTTCGAAAATTTAAATATCTACGGTTAAAATGTCAATGTTCAAAACATCGAAAATTTAAATATCGAACGACCACAAAACCGAAAATTAAAATAACGTAAGTTTATATTGTCGAATGGTTAGATAACCTACGTCCAATATATCTAAAATCTAATTATCGACAAACATGACATCGAAAGGCATAAATATCGAAGTACAGATTATCTAATGATGTAAATATCGAAGTACAGAGTATCGAATGTCCTAAATATCGATATTTATTTATATGTTGTGCTACAAAAATTAGTGACAGAAACAAATCGCTGCAAAACCGACTCCACGTGGTCTTGTCTGCCCTACCCCTAGAGTGTAATTTAAGCCCGCGTAGGCGCAGAGGGGCGAGGCAGCCAGCAAGCCGAAGCTGCGGTGGTGAGCGTTAAAACCATCGACGACGATAAGCTCGCGTGGGACCGCCGGAGCCCCGCAGCGCCGGAGCCGTGACAGAAACCATGCCTGCTGCATAATGCATGCTCGCTTGCACTCTGCATGCGTAAGTAATATTATTTTCTCATAATAAATAACATTAAAAAAAACAAATTTGTAGGCCGCGCCCGCTCTTGCATCTTATGTCGACGGAGCCCCGCTACGCGGGGCCCCTATTTCTGTGTAAAGGGTTTAAAGTAACCTAACCTAACCTAACACCGGGGTGCCCTTCGCTGTCTCTTGCATCCTGCAACCATGCCTGCCTGCAAGTTCGATATTTTAACTAGTAGGTATTTTTAACGTAAATATAATGAACTAAAGTGTATTGAATGTTGACATTTTGAACTTAGGTATAATGATTATCGATGTTTTTAATCATTAGATATTTTTATAACTCGGCATTTCAATGTTAGACGTTTTATGCTTAGGTATAACAATTTTCGATATTATGATATAACCGATATTTAAATTTTCGATGTTTTGAACGTTGACATTTTACACGTAGGTATTTTAATGTTCGACATTCAAATATGTACCCAACAAAGCATTACGTATACCGGTACTCGTTAGAGTAGAAACCACGAAAAGCTTACAGAAAGAAATACATAGACATAGTACATAGGGTAACATTCGAGGTGGAAAACTGCGATGGAATATGAGACAACTAAGATAATTAGCGTTGCTACATACCTTATTTGAGGTTTTTCCCACGAAGTTAATTAATGCATTTTGTTCGAGAACACCTGAGCGTCGTCTCAGGTAATTTTTAATTACATTGTATTAAAGCGGTGTCGCTCCGTTGTCAGTCTTGAGCGCGGCGTCGATGGCGTTGTCTCCAAGTATGTGCGACGCTTTATAGTTCACTACTTGTTAATTAAGTTTAATACAACAACGTTCGGATACAAAGGATGGTATTCAAACTGTATGGTGGTGGTGGTATACAAATAACTGGGTTAAATGTTGGATAAACTTGATATTAAACTATTACGTAATAATACTTTAAACAGTTGCGGTTTTCTGAAGAAGCTTGCAACAGAAACACTCATGATAATATTAATTGGACTTTTTGAACAACGAATTCGTATTAATAAACGCATTTTTTTGTCATAGATTCTGCAATGGGACTCTCCTGAAACTCAATAATATTCAATTGTTATAATGAAAATGAATAAAAAAAAATGAAAATTCATAACTAATATGATAGAGAGTCGTAGAGAGAGCAGGGAGGCCTTTGCCTTTTGGACATTAATGGCTAATACTAAAATAAAAACTAATGAAAATGACATTAAAAATGATGCCTACAGACACCAATTTTTTTTTCATTTTTAACCGACTTCAAAAAAGGAGGTTCTGTATTCGACCCGTATGTATGTATGTTTGTATGTCCGCGATTTTCTCAAAAACTAATGAACCAATTTTGATAATTCTTTCACTACATACTTTCGGGAAAGTTTTAGTATATAATACATTAAGTAATTATTCTTAGTACAAAGTTATTCATAAATGTACTGCCTCTCCGGCATTTCTATGCGAATTTTTATGATTCTTCTAGTCGGTGTTTTCAATTCTTTAATGTACTAGTGTTAATTGAATTTGTGTGGGATAGGTACAACTAAAAAGTGAAAAATAAAAACTTTTTTACAAAAAAACCAACCGACGTCAAAAAAAAACACTATATCGTGATACCTAAATGACTTTAATTTTGGAAGTCGGTGTCAGAAAACGAAAATGCGGAACCGACGACACCAATCGCTATGTAGTGTTTTTTTGTTAAGTTGGTTGTTTTTTTTTTATCAAAGAAATCCCTCACTCAAACTTACAAAAAGGTTTCCAAACCCAAATATACGCACAGTCACGTCTAAAAATATGTATACACTTGACTTCATTCAAAAGCGATTTTCTCCTTTATTTTTGAATGAAATATATTATTACAAAAATAGCATTTTCGAACTCATAGGTTTATGTTAAGGTGAATGGGTAGTTGTAGCCCGCGAAATTCAACTTTTCTTACGTTTTTTGCAATTTTCAGGTCAGTGTCAGGTTGTATCTTGATCAAAATATGATTCGCGACTATAACCGGTACGTATTTACAGAATTATAATAATTAGAATCATTAATACATCTTTCTAAGTTAGATTTCTACCGTTAAGAACAAATCTCGCATGGAACAGGGTTTATGGTAGAAATCTAACTTAAAGAGATATATTAATGATTCTAATGACTATGATTCTGTAAATACATGTCTATTATAGTCGCGAATCATATTTGGATCAAGATACAACCTGACACTGATCTGCAAATTGCAAAAACTTAAGAAAATTTAAATTTCGCGGTCTACCATGTCACATTCACCTTAAGTGTCGTATTTCAACGTTGCATTCGTTATTTCACGAAAAAATCGCAATTGAAAATTGCCAAGTGTATACATACTTTTAGACGTGACTGTACGAATACAGCATAGCTTTATCAGACTTCCCTCGTCTCACTTCTTAGCAAGTGCAGTGCTTTGTCTTGGAACAGCCGCCGTATCTTTGTTCCAACGACTGCTACCTCAGCAAGCGCTCACGGCGCGGCGGGCGGGAAGCCACGCTTTCAATAGCTATGGACAAATGCTTACCTTCCCTTTATTATCTTCTTGAATTGTGCTTATTGTCGAAATGTTTATGAGAACTGACGGTTTTCAAAACTTAAGTCCATCTGTTATTTTAATACTTACTTACTTTTTAGGGTTCCGTACCCAAAGGGTGAAAACGGAAACCTATTACTAAGACTTTGCTGTCTGTCCGTCCGTCTTTCTGTTACCAGGCTGTATCTCAAGAACCACGATAGCTAGACAGTTGAAATTTCCACAAATTATGTATTTCTGTTGCCGCTATAATAACAAATACTAAAAACAAAATAAAATAAATATTTAAGGGGGGCTCCCATACAACAGACGTGATTTTTTTGCCGTTTTTTGCTCGATATTAATAACGGCAACAGGTAGACGCTTGAAATATTTACAGAATAGCTACTTAGTTGTATATTCACTTTAAAAATTAATAATGAAATTAAAATAAAATAAATTAAGGGGGCTTCCCATACAACAAACGTGATTTTTTTATATTAAGTAGTCTTAAGTACGGTGGTACGGAAGCCTTCGTGGGCGAGTCTATAAAATCTTCCTATTGAAAAAAACCCATCTAATAGAATAAAAATTACAAAATGACATAACGGTAGAATTAGGGACACGGGTGTGTGACAGAGGCCACACTACACCAAAAGATTTTTCTAGAACTTGACGTGACATTTAACGGACGAGTACTCTCACAAAAATATTATTCTTAACGCCAATTATATCATTTACATTCGAAAACGTTTTTTCTAAGATATATCTCTTGTAATATTAATGTCCTGCCAGATGGTAACAAGTTAGTGTTTCACTCGGTAACGCGTTAAATATTCAGTGTAAGGTACGTACCTCCACAGGCGAATTTATTGCGCGTACATTACTTACATGGAACTATTCGAGAACTTTCCCCGTTGCCACTCGTTATGGTGCCCCATGCCCGGTTTTATATCCCATACCGACGTTATGGAAAAAGTTTGTTACTAGAGTTACCCAAAAAAATTTTCTCTTGCAGTTTTAATGAGGAAAACTATTTATTGACTGTGGTGAACGTTTGCACTACGTTTTAATAAACGGAGCGGTTTAATCCGTATTGTTTTTAGGTATAAAGTTTGTGTCTAAGAACGCCCAAACCGCTAAAAACCTTTCTTTGTTAAAGGCACGAGCAACTCAAAGAGCTTGCCTCGAAAAACCTGAACCAAATAAGCCACTCATTACTAAAATGGAACCAGTATTTTCTTCCATTCGGTATTTTTATACACACAGCGATCCTGAAGTTTTCTCGCTTTCTGCACAAGAACACCAAAGTTGGCGCAACTTTAACACGACTTGCGAAGACTTTTAATAGGTCTCGAATAGTTACGATGCGCTATGCATTGCTTCTAAAACTATATTTTTTGGGGAAAATGTTGCTTAATAATGCACTTTTGCATGATAAATAACATTTGTCAACGCAAATCTTATTTACTTTATATTTTTTTCTGTTATTGGGTATTTCTATGGCCCTGATTATGAAAAAAATACTGGGACATGGCTAACAGTTTTACTTTTTTAAATATACAGTTTTATTATATTGACAAAAATACAGAAAATTAATACATTATGTTAGCAAAATTTTAATTGAGGTCGTTGAGCAGAAGATAAGTTAGGATATATGACCACTTATTTCGATTTCCAGGGTTAATTCCGTTTATTTTCACAACGCAGAAGTAGCAATCGTTTTGATGGTGTCAAGGTTCGAAAACAACAACAAAATATATTTCAGTGTCCAATAAAAAACGCAAATCTAAGTAAAAATTGTAAATGAGATTAACTAGTTAGCTGTAACTTAGAACAAAAGCAGTTAGAGAAAAATTGTTGCCATATTTAAAAAATACGCGTCAATTTGAGAAAGAATTTAAAAAAATCATAGGAAACAAACAAGTTTATTTTTTTTGCTGACCAGCGTAATCAATATAAAATGAGTTTTTAAAATTTGTAGCAGATGGCGTTCTGTTTGTACACCCCAAGGGGAGAACGCATGAGTTCATTATGCAATATATCAATTTCAGTTTAAAATGCCAAGGAAAATAAACACGTTATACTCGTACAAACGGCAAAACCCGAAAAAGCATTCAGTCAATTCCATTTATAAAAATACTCGTATATTCATGAAACTTTGGAATTTGTAACGCACGAAATACATTCAAATGTAAACATAATAATGTGTTTTTAAAAAGAATATTTCAGCTTCCATTCAGTACTATGTAAACAGCCCTTACCACATTTGGACAAACGAAATCAACAGAAATTCATGCCGTTAAAGAGTTATTCAGTTGTGAAATACCTAAATAAATATGTATATTTACACTACGCAGACAATGTTCAATGTTTATCTCAGGCACACTACAATTTAAACTTATGATAAACTGAGCTTCCTATTACGAGTATATTCGGGTCCAGGAGAAATATTGTTAGGCAATTTTCAAACAAATTCCTTTCCCACACAGTGGGCACATCATCACCTTTCTGTATTTTGCATTCAAAATGTTGACAATAACATAGTCGGTTATCTAATAAGGTGCAAGTAAAAATTATCATTTTTAATTTAATTTAACTTTAAACTAAGTATCTTTTTAATAATTCCAATTTTAAAAAAAAGCTTTGTTTTTTTTGTATTTTATAAAATGTAATATTTAATCTTTTTAATATCATGTAATCTCTTATAAAAAAAGCAATAAACATGC
This sequence comes from Amphipoea lucens, assembly GCA_947508005.1. Lineage (NCBI taxonomy): Eukaryota > Metazoa > Arthropoda > Insecta > Lepidoptera > Noctuidae > Amphipoea > Amphipoea lucens. Next base: position 6,095,786 of record OX382355.1, read on the forward strand.
TTTTTTTATTTATAATTTAATTATGTATTCAGAGCATGTGTACTCGATAATGTGTAAGCTGTGGTCACCTGTAATTGAGTGTGCATTACAAGATAATGTATATTATACAAGTTCTATAATGGTAAAAGATTTGTAATGTGTCTCGTTGGCAATCCTTAAATATATAAATAAATAAATAAAAATGTAGCTACCTTATGATGCTGAGCACACGCACCACATACAAACTAGTTGGTGTAGTGGTCACAAGCGATACTGCTGAGCATAATGAGGTCTTGGGGTCGATTCCCTGGTTATAATTTTATGCTTTATAAAATTATGCTTCATTATCATTATGCCAACATTATTTATGGCAATAAACATTATGGCAAGCCATTTATGCCTAATAATATTATGCGTAGTAATCATTATGCTGAATTTCGTTATGCCAATGTAAATTATGACAATAATATATAACATAATCAGCCTTTAATTTTCCCACTGCTGGGACACAGGCCTCCTCTCAGTGAGAGGGAGTGGGCCATAATCCACCATGCGAGTCCAGTGCGGGTTGGCAGATGTCACATTTGTCTTCGAATTTTTGGTTCTAGGACATGCCGGTTTTCCTCACTCAATAATATATATTTTATGCTTATTAGTAATCCTGGGAAAAGGCTAGGCAGATGATGACTATAAATTTAAGAAAAATATGTAATTTAGGGAAAAATAGTTAAGTCCTTTTTACCCGACTGCGCAAGAAGGAGGGTTATTACTTATCTCTTTTTCCGACTACACCAATCGTCTTCTAAACAATTTAGTCTTATCCTCGCTTATAATTAAATACCTAAGTACATAAATAACGTTATGACAGCACTTTACTGTTCAGTGAATTAGCTAAAATTATTGCATGGAAATATGACAGCTATGAAAAACGATCTTCAGTAAGGCTTTAATTTCAAAGTTAATTAAAAATACCTGTGATGGGTCATTTGAGGGCCGGGGGGGTTAGGGTTCCATTTAGGGGGCTTTAGGGTTGATATCAAAAGGGCTTTGAGGGTAATTTTTGTGTTTTTCGTCAGGAAAAAGAAATAACTAGTATATGTGGAAATTAATTGTCACAAATCTATACTTCTATACTAATATTATAAAGAGGTAAAATTAGTTTGTAAGTTTGTATGTAGGGGGTTATCTCTGGAACTACCAGTCGGATTTGAAAAATTCTTCTTGCATTTGATAGCCCAATTCTTGAGGAAGGCTATAGGCTATTTAACGTCACGCTATGACCCTTAGGAGCCGAGCAAAAGCGCTATGGGGAAATGAAGTAATAGAGCAGGAGACGCGGGCAGGTGATGCAATACGACGAGATGGGTCGAGGGAATAAGAAATTTCACGCGAACGAAGTCGCGGGCAGAAGCTAGTATTACAATAAAATGACTACAAACAACTATTCATACTAATATTATAAATTCGAAAGTAACTCTGTCTGCGTGTCTGTCTGTCTGTCTGTCTGTATTTTACCTTTTCACACCTAAACCACTGAACCGATTTAGATGAAATTTGGTATAGGTATAGTTTGAGTCCCGGGAAATGACATAGGATAGTTTTTATCCCGAAATTCCCACGGGATCGAAACTTTTGCGGGTGAAACCGCGGGGCGCAGCTATTACAAAATACATGTATGTTATATTTTGACGAAGACGACTCTATAGTTAGAGGTGACCCACTATAGTGTAGTGACACAGCTGATTAAACTTTTAAACACCAGAACAAAGATGTCTCTTTAACAAACAGCTGATACCACTGACTCACAGGCCTATCACCTCATCTAAATCTTCCATACCCCGTGCATAATTCTAGTGCAACATTTTTGCCTCCCCATTTCCTGCGGGCACTCCATTACGGGCAACACCCGGGAACATGTAGCCACAACACTAGCTACTGTAAGTACCCCCGTGTGGCACGAGAATATGTCACATGTCCCGGAACCCCCCCCCCCCCCCCCCCAACACCCCATCTTCCCCCCACGGCCAGGGGTGTCACACTGGAGCTGAATTAAATAATGGATTGCTTTGCATAGCCGTCGGCTTATTCTATTTACACATAAATAAAATTTATGGACCGAGAAGAAATGATGAAAACTGAATATGTTCCGTTATTCCGGTGTAGTATTTAAAGATGTAAATCTCAGCAATGTTATAAATATTTTTTATCTATTTAACGAACAGTGAGCAATGATGATAATCATAAAAAGCCAACTCTTTTACCTTTCGAATGCAGGTTTTTTTTTTCTAACTCATTTGCGGATTTTTGTACTTTGTTCTTTAACAGCCTCTTAACTTTTTCATTTCACGAAGAGGAAAATAAAACAATGGATTTAATTAAAACATCAGTAATTGAAGGTGGGATAAATACTTGTGGAAATATTTTGTTTTTGAATACAGTGTAGCATTTAAGAGGACTACATGACCTAAAGCGCGGTCACTGTCGGACTGCATAGAAAAGAAAGAGATGCGCGATGACACAACGCTGGTAATTTATTGCAAAATATGAAGCAATTATCTATTTAGGAAAAAATTTTAGTGACTAAAAAATTAAAACACTAGAGTTTTAGTATGTTGCTTGTAGAATAATCTGACAAAAATCAAAGATTGTATGTACGTTAGTATGGTTTTTATTGTCAAAAGAAAGTTTTTAGAGATATCTTCATGATTTTTTTTTATCGTACCAAACAAGTTGTATTATGTTTTCAACACACGTATCTACCTAGCATATATCCTGAAGAATATCACATATTTTTTTGATTTTGTTTACTGTAGTCGATCATAAACTTTAATTGTTTTTAAAACTTACGTTTTTTGCGTTTAGGTCCTGTAAGCTCCTTAACTAATGGTATGTCAGTTTGAGTGTCATCCTTGATGCGATGATTCGACGTAACAACAATAACTAGTTAGGCTTTCGGATCGTCGGAGTAAGCAGACAACACAGGTAGCTACTGTATCAAAACATCCTGCTCTCTGTTGACTCAACATACGAGGAGCATAGGTACTTGATACAAGCTTATTAAATTAATAGTCTAACCAAGAGTACAGCGAGCATAAACTTAGCAGTATCAGAAATTCTTACCAAACGTTCAATATTTTGAGCAGCGGTAACAGCCGCAACTTAAGGGTTGTGTAGGTCGTAGGTTCGAACCCAGACAGGCGCTTTACTTTATGTAAATTATTTCATCACCACTGCTCTCAAATCGGTAAAGCAAAATATCTTGAGGAAACAGACATATCCAAGAACCAAAAATTCGAAGACATGTGACATCTAACCAACCCGCACTGGGCCCGCGTGGTGGATTACGGCCCACTGTATCTTACCGAGAGAAGGTCTCTATCCCAGCAGTGAGATCATTATAGTCTGATTATGTTCAAAATTCGTTACTCTATACGAGATTAAACCTTTATTAAATGAGAGGTTGATATCTTAAGATATTGGACACACGAAAGACACTTGAATATTTTATCTATACTTATAATAAATCTGTGGAAGTGAAAATTCTGTTCATTGAAAATATCAAAAAAATAAATGGCAGGGGTGTTACTTGACCGACACCGAACCTAAAAATGCGATTAAAAATTTTTTTGTCTGGCTGTCTGTTTGTTCAGGCATCACGCAAAAACTACCGGTTCGATTACGATTAAACTTGGTATAATTAATCTTTAATATTCTGGGCACCACACTGGGTACTTTTTATCCCGGAAAAATATATACAATAAAAAACAAACTTAATTTTGCGGTTCGATCCCTAGACCCGATTACTGTACCAACCGCAAATAATAAGTTTGTCGTAGGTTACGTGGAGGGTGTGTTCTTTGTGAAGAGTAGGTATCCACTAAGAAAGCGTTTTTCGAAATTCCAACCCTATGAGGGTGAATGGAGGGAGGGTGAAATTTCACGCGGACAAAGTCGCGGGCAGCAGCTAGTTAAAAATAAAGTTAACCACTAGGTACTTCAGTTAACTTCCCACCTGCTACCACCACTTTGACATAAATCGCACCAACCTGCCACGACCGTAGGCAAAAACTACGGAACTTCACGCTCACACACACCTCTCTTCACAAACGATTACTTACAAACGTGTACCTACTACCTACACCAAATTTGTACACCGCAAAGGTCTTCAAACTATAGTACGGGGGTACATCCATTGAAGGGGAGACCGGGTTTTGGTAATATTAATGGTATTGCCCAAGGTATGCTTGGATTTTACTCATTACGGGTATTACGCGGTCGTTTACGAAATGATAAATGAGTACACGAGGTATTATGAGCCAGCGATTCGTTGGGCTCGATCGTGTTTTGTTAATGTTTTACTATGGCTTTGTACGGCTTTGCTACTAAGTCGCCGGCTTTAGCTTCAGACTTTCTATTGCGAATAACGTTTGTTTTGTGTGAGCTAAGTTCGACGCGAGTTTGTTCCATCGCGTGCGGTCGAGCTAATTCTTTGAGATTTAACTGACCGCTGAACATATAAAACTTTGTTGCAGGAAATACAGCTTATCATTTTGTACAGCGAACATGGTTTACAAACGGATTTATTCGTAACGAATCGAAATGGATTCAGGAAAAGAAAACTCGTCACGCAAAAAACATGAAACTTCATTTGTAATTTCATTTATAATAAATGGCCACATAATAACTGCAGTCCACACATATAATACACCTACGTCTATAATAATTCATGGTGCCGTATAAATTATAGCAACGCAATCTTGTGAGGGAATAGCAATTAAGCAGGAACAAGGTTATTTACGGGTACATATAAAATGTGTACTATACTATTGAACATTACGTGATGTAAGAACACTGCCTATTGATCGATATTTCCGTTAATAACTCGGCACTCTAATGACATTTTACTTAGAACTCAACATACTCACCCCATTGTTTATAAACCAGTTCGTAGGTACGTCAAAAAATGTATGGTTTTAAGCAGACGTTTATCATGCCTTAACTTTGGGCAACGTTTGTGCCCTAATATTTTTGGAGTATTCCCGTTTGAGCACCTATTTTTAGAGCACCTAGGAGAGAAGGGATCAATGGAAGAAAAAATATAAATGATTAGAAATATGTGCCCAAACGGGAATACTCCATATTTTTAACTGGTTCAAATTAAAATTCAAACACGCATCTGTCAGTTGTAAAAATAATATTTGTAGGTATAAGGATGTTTTTTTAAGCGAGATTAATACAAATTAGGTTTTGGATTTTGGCCGTTGACGTTTTTCTATAAGGAAATTGAAATGCAAATACTTTTTTTCTACCTTTAAACTTGTCTAAAATAACTTAACAGTGGTATACTTTTCTTCGTCGAGTAGAAGTACAGTTGGCCCAGCGGTAAAGGCCCCGACTTACGAGTTGTAGGCCGTGGGTTCGAACTCCGGCAGGCGCTTTACTTTGTCTAAATAATTTCTTCACCACTACTCTCAAAACGGTGAAGGAAAATATCGTGAGGAAACCGGCAATAGATTAAAGCCCACTCCCTCTCGAAGAGGGGAGGCTTGTGTCCCAGCAGTGAGAATATACAGGGTTTCTTGTAATTCGACATATATCCGTCCGGAGGAGATAAGGGGGCCATAATGCAACAAATTGAACCCCCTATATGTATAGCCGAAATGCAATAGTTTTCGAGATATTTGAATGTTAAGGGCTTTTCGATATAATTCCAAATAAAAAAAAAACTACATATTGAATGGGTACCATTAAAAATGATATTGTAGCTAGCACTTCATTTAAGCTACGAGCATAATTAAATATATCTACTTAATTCAACAAAATAATTAAAATGATGAGCGATTTAAGAATAATATCTTACCAATATTTTCATTTTACGCTTCAAAAATATTTCAAATATCTCGAAAAGTATTGAATTTCGGCCTTACATATGAGGAGTTCAATTTGTCACGAAGCCTTCTAACCTAACCTATCCGAGTCGGATTGCTCTAAATCGAACTATAATGATGGTATCAATATATATTTTAAACGATAGACCTAATGATTTTCGATTAAATAAACATTATATCCAATAACGTTATACGAAATAAGTTTTAGAGTATATAAATGTTATATGTATAGAAATTATATCAACAGTTGGTATATCTCACGGTTATTGAAATGAAAATATACCAAATAACTTTATATGATATGAGACGCACCCCTTCCCGCCCATTAACCATATTTTTTCCACCCTTACTATTTCAAAGAAGCGCGCACCAATAGTCCGATCCACAGAGCTCGGGAAGACCTCGGCAGCCTCTGCTAATGGTGGCTTTGTCAACACTTTCCATACAAACCAAGCGTGTCAGTCTCCGGTTACTTGCACTTTAAAAAAATTACGTGTAGAAATTGCCGGTTTTGAAGATGGTCCGTTGTAGAAGTTGTGCGCTTAGCATACTTTCGGTGTCACGAATTTTATTAGTATTGCCGTCTTTAGACGCTGCCAGTGCGGCGATCCCGTGCTCAGTGGGACCACAGGTCCAACTCATAGATCTATGAAACCAAATCAGGTGGTAAGCTTATGAGCACGAATACTTACACGATGTACTTCTTCACAGACGTACCCGGAAGAACGCGCTTGCCGCCGTGAGAAGCCAGCTCCTGGACTCTTCACCTCCATCAAACTCCCAGAAGCCGAGCCCCCAAACGGAGTGGCGCCCCTGCTGGATTTCCCGCGGGGGCGCATGCGACCAGTCACCTTCCTTGGCGAGGGCCCTCATGGCAATGTGAGTACCAACTTCTCTTTATCATAATCTTCGTAATTCCGCTGACGGACAAATGCCATTAGGCCTCCCCAAAACATCGCACAGGGGCTGGTCCTGCGAGGACCCTAACCATACTGCCTCTTTCGTACTTTGGGCAAAAAGTTTCATTAAATAATCTCCAGTGACGCACTAAGGTTATCATGCCAAGAGGTGACGCCTACGTGAATATTGTTTTAAAGGCAAATTAAAATATAGGATCGACCAAATGGACTTTTCTCGCAAGCATGTGAGTCATAACAGAGCAGAGGGAAAATAAAATCTGCACAATGTGTACTTTAAATGTATTTAGATCGTGGGCTCAAAATGTATTTATATCGAGATTGCACGTGCAATTTGTCAGTTACAACCGATTAATACAAACATGAAATATTTGAAACTATTATTACGAGTCTGAAAGTGTTCGCTCTAAAATAATGTGTCTCAATGGGGTGTTGTCATTATTTTCAAAGGTTTATCTTGACGCGTGTGTAATTCTGTTAGGCTGGCAATCACGGCTAACTAAGGAAGTCCGTCATTTCGGCACCTTTCTCTAACATCTTTTCGAGTTCATTACTTGGTTTTTCTTCCACTACTGGTTCTACTGGCTGTACTGGTTCTACTGGCTGTACTGGTTCTACTGGTACTTCTGGCTTAGCCGGGATGTTATCAAAGCTACGTTCTTCAATTCCTGCAGTCACCACGTTAGGTATGGGTGTGGCGGTGTCATCTTTAGCTATTTGGACTTGTTCTGGCTCTGGAAACTTCTCAATCGGGTCCTTAATTTCTGCTGGGCACGGGGGCGCCGGTGCTGCAATTAATAAAATAAATAAATAATTGGACTCACCAAAATAAAAACACGTACCTATTACAAAATTGAATAATGACGATGTGTAGGTATATTGTCATTATTCAATTTAAATAATGGCTTAAAGTTTGTTATATATAAAGTTTGGGACTATCTGCATCCGAACGAGGTAGTAAACCTGTATCTCGGATTACATTTGATCGCCATAAATAAATTGTGAGCATTTGAAGGTTTTCCCGAAATTTTAGGTACAAACTAATGTTTATAAATAAATAAATAATTGCTAATTGGTTGGTAAATGAAATTGATGACATGTTATGTTTATTTATAAAGTTTACAATATTCACAAAAAAATTGTAATAATACAAGCGCACATCCCTCTCAGGTGTTTTCTGCATTGTAAACCTAAAAGCGTTGCAATTAGAGCTATCTTACGGGTAGGTGTGTTGAAAATTAAATTGTTATTAATGTGCCCACCCGTAAGTTATCATTTATTATTAGCTAGACTCCGTTGTCGCATGAGGAATGCGTCTACTTCAATCCATAGTGATATTCAACAGAAAATAGTGATATTCAACAGGAAATAGTGATATTCAACAGGACATGTTTAATTCAACAGGACATATCAACAGGACACAGTTATATTCAACAGGACATAGTCATGTTTAATTCAACAGGACATTGTTATATTCAACAGGACATAGTTACGTTTATTTCAACAAGACATTGTTATATTCAACAGGACATAGTTATGTTTAATTCAACAGGACATTGTTATATTCAACAGGACATAGTTATGTTTAATTCAACAGGACATTGTTATATTCAACAGGACAAAGTTATGTTTAATTCAACAGGACATTGTTATATTCAACAATACATATCAACAGGACGTAGTTATATTCAACAGGACATGTTTAATTTAACAGGACATTGTTATAATCAACAGGACATAAGTAGTTATGTTTAATTCAACAGGACATTGTTATATTCAACAATACATATCAACAGGACGTAGTTATATTCAACAGGACATGTTTAATTCAACAAGACATTATTATATTTAACAGCACAAAGTTATATAGTATTGTTAGGTATACTCCTGAATATAGAACTAGAAAAAACACATCATCTGCGGCTGCAACATATCGTGTTTGTCCCATTGAATTATACCCGCGGCTTCCTTGGTCTATCCCACAGGAACATTTCACGGAATTAAAATTAGCCCATGTCACTTTGCAGCCTTGAGCTGTAGCCCATAACCTATCTCTATGCTAAATCAATTATCTCAGCCTTATGCAAAAAAAAAACGTAAAATCACATCCATCTCTCGTTCCGTTGCAAACAAACCCACTTTCGCATTTATAATATACATATTACATCACCCGACTTACCCGCGGTGGCGTTGGTTGATGTTACTTCAACTTCATAACTTTTAAGAGCATTCACATTTTTAGAAATTCTTTGGAAAAAGTCGTCCATTTTTTTGTAGAATTTAATAATTTTGGATTTTGCTTTTGTCACTGTTGACAGCCTTCTAATTTTACTTATTTATGGATTCCGTAGTGTTATCCATGGCATCTTGACAGCTCAATGAGTTTTTAACGTAAGTTTAAAAGAATATTTCGAAAATTAAAGTTTAGTTGTGGGGCTTGGTCAAAAGAAGAAAAGCGAGGTGGTGTTTCTCACATGACAACCTGAATTTTTAAGGAATATTACTGTGGTGGCATCTACACGAATAGTAATAAAAGCTCCGACAAACAAAATAAGAATTTTCCTTACTTAAATATTATATAAGTTTAAATCTACTGCCTAAAATACTAACTTTCCGACTACTTTTGTCGGAATAAAAATGACGAAACGATCGAATGAGATAGTGAAATCTTCGAAAAATAAACATGACTGTTTATTTCTATAATACTATAATTTGTACCAGCTTAAGTGGTGCTCCTATTTCTATGTAAAGGGTTTACAGTAACCTAACCAAACCGATCCTCGGGGTGCCCTTCGCTCACTCTTGCATCCTAACTCGACGTAGCCCCGCGTATATATTTAATATGATTATTTTGACAAAACCTCTGTTGTCGGTAACTTAGTAATTTTGTCGGAGGTTCAGTATTTTATTCGGAAGTTTAGTTTTGTTATTCGAAGATCCATTTTTTTTTAGTCGGCCATAAATTACTGGAGATTAATTTGTTTATCGGAACCATTAATATTTCCCCATCAACACCGCCACATAGGAACTATGCAGCACACTCGGTTCAAGCAAAATCCTGCGTCGTGCAAGCAGACTGTGCCGCGCAACTATCTTATGATATGCAACATCCCAACATCAATCGTTGGGCATTTGCCCACCAGACACAACACCCGTCTGAATGGAGGATCCTCCCTTTTCTATGGAGGATGAGTGAACTTACGCCCTGTTCCTCATACCTCTAAACTACAATACTCTCGACACTAATACTTATTTACGATGCGCGGAGAATGTTTAGGTACATAATATTTTTTGTATCGGACAGCCTGCCCCAAAAGATGTTTCTTACAAAGACAGATCTTTCATTTGGGAGCTTGTTCCCAAAATGGGATAGTAGGTATTTGTAGGTTCTGACTAATTAGTATTGAAAAAATTACATTCCTATAATAAACCATTGTAATCTATCTTCTCCTGTATGTATTGAAAGGTTTGTGAAAATTAAAGGATACAATAAAAATGCATAAGTGATTCCAAAAGCTCGTGGTGGAAATAAATCATGGCGTACCCTGCCCCTCCCTTGCCCCGAGGAGGGCCAATCCCAACAGCCGAATAGTTTAACCGTAATCTGGAGACCAGGTGGAGCTCCAGCAATGAGCCAATGCAAATAAATTACCAATACACTAACTATTGCACGATTCAAATCTACATGCAAATAAATTAATTACTGGTCCAGACATTGGCTTATAAGTAATCTATGGGTATTCCCCGTTTTGGTACCAGAAGGGCAATTCAATAAAGCTCACCCTCCTCTATACTCTTTTCATTATTGAGCCTGGCAAATTTGAAAGCTGACCTTGAAACAAATAGGGAATTATTTAGCACAGTTCATTTGCCTAATATTACCATTTTTCTTCCATTCCTCATAATTGCCTTTTTATTTTTCTCAGAGCCAATCTTATCTCAAGGAAAATACTTAGAATCTCTATCCCTCCGTTAATACATTACAATGTATTTATGGTATTATAAAGCGAGTGCGCGGGGTGTGCGGGAGGGGGTAGCAATTACACACGCCGTTACGGGGCGGCCGTACTGTCACCATATCGCCACCGCTATATTGGGACACCACCAAAAATTGTTTGTAATACCCGCTACTTGAAATAAATGGCTCGCTACGGGCAAGGGTATATAATGTTACAATGCTTGCTTGTTGAATTGTTATGCAAAATAGGTAGGTGCTTTATTGTTAAAAACTCAAATAAGTGCATCTATTTGAGTTTGTACACATTGATTTTTACGAAACAAGTAGGTTTGTAGGCCTATTTGTCCTGAAGGGATATTTTTATTTGAACTTTGTTACTCATGTAATACATATCAGAGAGCAGTGGGGGCCGAATGGCGACGGTCGGACTTACGAGTCGTGTCGTGGGATCGAACCCAGACCGGCGCTTTACTTTGTGTACCTAAATAATTTCATTACAACTACTCTCAAAACGGTGAAGGAAAATATCGTAAGGAAACCGGCATGTCCTAGAACCGAAATTCTATGACATGTGACGTCTACCAACCAGCACTGGGTCTGCGTGGTAGATTATAGGCCACTCCCTCTCGTAGAGAGGAAGCCTGTATCCTAGCAGTGGGAACATTATTTATGATGACTCGTGTAATCCTTACTGATATTCTATATGCGGAAGTAACTCTGTCTGTCTATCCTGTCCGTTACTTTTCACGCCTAAACCACAGAACGGATCGTTATGAAATTTGACAGATGGGTAGCCAGGGACCAGCGGGGCAATTACGTAACACATTATCAACCGGAATCGGTTTCATTTTTACAGTTCAACAACATTCATTGCGTTATTTACGTGTTGAGCAGATAAATTTTTCGAACTTATGAAGCAATGGATTAGCAATTTGCTCCAAAATGATTCAGATTCTGATTAATAGTACGTTACGCAATTAGGGTGCTGGACATGGACGTAGATTACTTTTCATCCTGTATGTTTGTATTAAAAGATCATGAAATACGTGTATTTAACACGCAGACCAAGTCGCGGACAACAGCTAATAGAAAATAAATTGAAACATTTTTTGAGGCAACTGATTAAAACCTATACCTACCTTCTATTACCTATATATATACCTATATTCTTGCAAATAAATATATTCATTCATTCATTCATTCAAAAATATTTGTAATTTAATGAGCCAAAAAATATCTAACCATAGCTTTGTTTCACTACACGGTTTTCTTAAAAAGTTAATATTATAAGACACAAAGCAATCCTACACGAAAGGGAAAACTTGGTCTACCTACGACTCGGTCAGCTCGGGCCTAATCGCCTACCTCGTTTTTGGTGGGAACTTAATTTCGTGGCGGGAATCGATACATGAAAACTGACGCTAACCATCCGCTGCAATCAGAAGGGAAATACGGCTTCGAATTATTCGGGTTATAAAGTACAAGTTATTGGATTTGATTAATACACACAAACACAGACTCACACACGTAAGCACTACACATACACTATACTACTTAACACACACACACACACTACACTTAACCCACACACAATACACACACCCCAATACACCACACTACACTTCACACAGACACATTACACTTCACACATACACCACCACACTGCACTTCACACAGACACATTACACTTCACACATACACCACCACACTGCACTTCACACACACACTACGCACACCACACTACACTTCACACAGACACATTAAACTTTACCCAGACACATTACACTTCACACAGACACATTAGACTTCACACATTCACTATATACACCACCACACTATACTTCGCACACACACTTAAGCAAACTTATAATACTGATAAGAAATATTTATTCTACCTACCTACCTCATTTATCCGCCCAGTATGAAACCTTGCGCTGAATTCTTTCGCTTTAATTTTTATTACCTTAGAAATGCTTCGCTTATAAATGGAAAATAATAAAACCTGCAGTTAGCTTTCATTCTCATAAATTATTATTCATCTGAAGGACACGACTGCGGTGCTTCAAGATTTTCTACCATTTTGCTCAAGAGTAGATACTTAGGTATAAGAACTATCACAGAATTCTTTCACAACCTATTTTTCCAGGGTTTCTTACACTAATTGGATTTTCTAGAACTCCACTGCTGTTAGAAACTGAAACGTCTTATTGATTTTATACAATCGGCGTTTTACCACGAAATGATTAATTGTGTGTGTTTGAATCACAGGCCAATGGTTCTCAACCACTTTATTGGAATCCCTAATGAACTGTTCGTCCATTCTTGTTGTTACAACCATCTTCTTTAATCGATTCTCTGCCTACGTATTCAGTAATTATTCGGAAAGCCGATTCCATGACTCGCATCGGGCAAGGCAATATTGAATTCCAACTCTGGTCCCGGACTCGATGCAAACTCGACAGCGAAACTTAAATATTCTGGCTAGCGGTAATAGTTGCAAAAACAAATTAGGAAGTCTACTAGTTTGCCCATGAATAATAGAGCTGCTAATACTAGGAAGTAACACACACACATTTCAATGTAGTTTTAATCTAAGCGGCTGAGCTAGATAAAACAGAACGCTTTCCGTGTGGTGCTTGATCGCTGTTCGTGGGATATTGGAGGTGCGACCGATCTAATTAGAATCTTACCCGAGTTGCGCTGCGCTGCGCTACGCTGCGCTGTCGGAGCGGGCCGGCGCACACCAGCAAAGCCACTTACGCCGACGCCACTGCCTTGAATGTAGAGTAAACAATAGAGCGTGCCCCTGTTGTATTTTCATTAAGAACGAACAAACACAGTGAATTAGTGAACCGCGGCCACCTGTACACATTCACCCGGAGCTGCGGAGTTTGCCACATACCCTCAGATATGGCCTCTTTGCGTAACGAGTGTGTTTTAACTGCTCCCAAATGTTTTGTTACTCTTAATTAGCCTTTGTTAATTCTTCCATGGCTGTGTCGTTCCTTGTTGAATGTTTTATGTTACATGCTCACTCATTTTCCTCTCGTGCTTGTAATATAAGCGGAGAGAATCTTGATTAATATTAACTATGCTGGATAACAGTCTATATATTATTGAGATTATTTACTTCATATCTTTGTGCCATATGGATATTGATTTTTGCTATATACTTTCCTGATATCTCATAATTTTTTCCGGGAAGCTTTAGCCGCGTTTATTACCTCTCATTATATCGCAAAATACGATTATGTGTCCGCACTAATAAGATCTTTTTAACTATAACTACTTATCGAACTAACCTAATAATGGCTTAAATACGTACTTACAGAATAGATGCATCTCAATTTTAACGTACATAATGAATCGTGGCAATAGGTTCCTCTCAAAGTAGGTACCTATAAAAGATCCAAATCATGTAAACGATTCGATTCGAAGGATAGAGCTCTCTGCATACTCCATGAGACAGATCTAATCTCACTAGATCTTCATTCGAGCACTCGAAGCAAGTACTTATGCCACATTCATAAAATAAGATACGTTATACGCAGATGATATGGAAACTGTACTAAAGTATTTACGTTCCCATATGGTGTCGGTTATCATCAGTGATTAGTCGTCGGTGCTATTCACTTAGATAGGATATTGGCGCCGATTCCCTTGTGTCACAAACTAAACTAAATTTAATTCCAGTGCATCCTTTTCTCTATATTTTATTAGGAAAAGGACAGAAGATAAATATTAGTTTAGTCCTGTCAAATGAAGATACTCCATAGACAAGTTTAGATGTGATTAAAAAATTGGTTATTAAAATTACGTCAATTTACGTCAGGCGCTGACTAATTTGACCGGTCTAAACTAATGTTTATCTTCTGTCCTTTTCTTAATGAAATAGAAATAAAAAGATGCACTAAACTTAAATTTAGTTTAGTTTGTGAACAAGAAAATCGGCGCCCATGTCCGATGATGGGTGCAAAGCTAAAATATTAACCACCAGTTTGTAACTGGCCTAACAAAATGTTTCGCTGTTTCAACTGAAGTTTTAGCGTCTTTAGAAAGCGGTGAACGGTCACACAATACTATACTGGCTGTACAAATTCACAGCGCTTTTCGACACCTAAATAGCATATACTGGTGGAAAACACAGATATTCAAGACGGCCGTTATAATATGACGGAACCTCTCTTTTAGGAAACCGTAACTGAACGTTCGATTGGAAAATCTACATAAATAGAATGTTTTGTGTCTGAAAAGGTGAAGAAAAACATCGCAAGGAAACCGGCATGACCTAGAACCAAATATTCGAAAACATGTGACATCTCCCAACCCGCACTGGGCCCACGTGGTGGATTACGGCCCACTCCCTCTCATCGACAGGAGGCCGGTGTCCCAGCAGTGGGCACATTATAGGCTGATTATGAGTCTTAAAAAGCGCTCGGGTTTTAATATTCAAGATTTGGTCATTGTTTTGTGCTGATGATCAGATCCACAAACTTTTTCCTGAAGTTTGCGTAGCCAAGAAAACATTAATTTCCAATCTAGATTAATCTAATCTGACTAGCCTGTACTGTCCCACTGCGGGGCAAAGGCCTCCCTCTCCCTTTTCCACACAATTCTGTGTTTTGCGAGTGCCGGGCCAGTATGTGCATAACTCCAGCTTCCTCATATGTGATAGAATAATTCTACCTATGCCAATATTTAAGGCATAATAGCTGCAATCCAAGTTCCCAGTCTTAATTTAGCTGCCACAAAAACTTCGTCAATATGAGTCGTTTAGTGTGTGTTAGCTAGAGTGACGTCATCCCAGCTTCCTCATTCAATACCAGGCAAACCAGTGAGGTTAGGGTTTTGGAATATAGTCAGAAAAATAAGGCATAATAGCTGCACAAGGAAGGAAAAAACTGAACGGTAATACTTAAAAAGTGTTGAAACTACGATAAAAAAACGTGTGTGTAAGCTGGAGTGATGTCACCCCAGCTGCTCATGTCGTATCTTCCAAACGAAAGAAGATATGATTATGTATTATAGCTTAAAAATTAAGGCATAATAGCTGCCATTGGCAGCAAAATTTTCAAATCTCTGGTCAAAATACTCTATGAGTTATTAAACCGATAAGTATGTGTAAGCTGGAGTGACGGCACCCCAGCTGCTCATGTCATATCTTCCGAACGAAAGAAGATACGATTATGTATTATAGCTCAAAAATTAAGGCATAATAGCTGCCATAGGCAGCAAAATTTTCAAATCTCTAGGCCTTGTAGTTTCCACGTAATAAGCAAAAAAAACTGTTCCGCGCCAAAAACATCAATTATTGCTTCGGAGATTGCAAACAGCGGCGTTGCCGTTCCGTGCGCTACAATACTGCAACCAAGTTTGCACTTAGCATGCATTCTATTAGAAGTCATTTTAACTTGCGCTCAAAATATTTTTAATTTTGTATATTGAGGATATAGACTAAGAGCCGACTGAACTATGAATGTAATAAAGTAGATTCTTATCAACTTTAGACGACGAGAGAACTAGGTACACTTACAGTAAACACATTTTGAATACAATTGGTTTGTGCTTTATTTCTGAGGTTGATGAAATAAGATAAAATTGGTCTATTTAATGCTTATTATTACTAGCGATTGAATTACTTTTTCATGAAATCGTGACATTTGAACAATTCTATACATAAAGCAAATCTAAAGTAATGTCGAATCAGAACAAATGTCATTAAGAAAATCGGTCAAGTGCGAGTCGGACTCGCGCACCGAGGGTTCCGTACAAAGGACTTGGCTTAAAGTTCATAGACAAAAAACCCAGAATCGCCAGCAACGAAATGTATAAAAATGGGTTCACTATAGTAAACCCAGTACGGTTTCAAAAAATCAGCCTCCTAAACCATATAGTGTAAAAGTTATTGAAAATAGCTTCGCAAAAAGCATAAAATGTTTAAAGAGTCGTCTGACAGACGTCTTCTAATTTTGCAGGCCAAATAACCAGCTGAAGAGAACGCTCTTTCTGCTACGGGAAACACAATTATATTTATGCTCCTGTGCAATATCGTTAATCTCGCGAGATCTCGTCCGATTTTTGACCGAGATTAAGGTAAATATGGCCGAGATATCGCGAGAACGAGATTGCATTCCCTATTCTAGGTCAACGGGAAGTACTCTATACATTTTGATTCCCTTAAGAGTGTCGAAATATACGTTTCATAAACGGCTGTATCTTTTTTTTTACGTTAACTTAGAAGTTCGATTTTTTTACAGCTTCAAGGGACCGCAGACCTGAGTATATGGTATTAATTTCAACTCGATACCTCCACGCATTCTTGACATAAAGGGTCTTGACAGACAGACAGACGGACATCAAAGTGATCGTATAATTGTTCCGTTTTTTCCTTTTGATTTACGGAACCCTAAAAGAGATGGCTCAAAGACCAATGCCTCAATGCCTAAAAAAACGGTTGCATTTATCTGTGGACATAATTTTTGCTACGCAAATCAGCTGTCAATAGTGAGAAGATTTGATTTCGAGCTTGTAAAATCACATTTTGCTGGCGGTTGAGTATATATGTTTATACGTCCTAATAATAAAACTTCTATACTTCTTCTTCTATTTCTTCTTCTCTTCTCTTCTTCTACTTCGTCCGCGAACTGATTAAAAGTGTAAGTAAACTTTAATTTTCTTTCGTCCTGTTTAAACATACAATTTGACTATAAATAACTCAATACTTACATAGTACGATTAATAATACATTACTGCAGCGGCCAGCAAAAGAGGCATTGATGGATGATGTGGGCCGAGGCACATATACGTAAGTCCATCAATGCTTGCTTGCTTCGATTTATCTTGAAGAAGATTGTCAAAATAATGCTCAAATTTCCAAGCATGTTTGAGAAAAATGTGTAGTCGGCTCCCAGTCTATAATCTAGTTCAAACTACTTCAAACTGATAATGTAGCGCACGGAACGGCAACGCCGCTGTTTACAATCTCCGAAGCAATATTGATGTTTTTGGCGCGGAACAGTTTTTTTTTGCTTATTACGTGGAAACTACAAGGCCTAGAGATTTGAAAATTTTGCTGCCTATGGCAGCTATTATGCCTTAATTTTTGAGCTATAATACATAATCGTATCTTCTTTCGTTCGGAAGATATGACATGAGCAGCTGGGGTGCCGTCACTCCAGCTTACACATACTTATCGGTTTAATAACTCATAGAGTATTTTGACCAGAGATTTGAAAATTTTGCTGCCAATGGCAGCTATTATGCCTTAATTTTTAAGCTATAATACATAATCATATCTTCTTTCGTTTGGAAGATACGACATGAGCAGCTGGGGTGACATCACTCCAGCTTACACACACGTTTTTTTATCGTAGTTTCAACACTTTTTAAGTATTACCGTTCAGTTTTTTCCTTCCTTGTGCAGCTATTATGCCTTATTTTTCTGACTATATTCCAAAACCCTAACCTCACTGGTTTGCCTGGTATTGAATGAGGAAGCTGGGATGACGTCACTCTAGCTAACACACACTAAACGACTCATATTGACGAAGTTTTTGTGGCAGCTAAATTAAGACTGGGAACTTGGATTGCAGCTATTATGCCTTAAATATTGGCATAGGTAGAATTATTCTATCACATATGAGGAAGCTGGAGTTATGCACATCGGGCCAGTCCCTACGGCAGGAGTCAAGCTCGTCCCGCCATCTTTGTCTTGGCCTGCCGCGATGGCGTCGTGCGTTTAGTGGGACCTAATCGGTGGTTCTCTTAGCCTAATTGTCTTCTGACATGCGACAGACATGTCCGGCCCAGTCCCCCTTAAGTTTAGCGGCTTTCTGGATAACGTCCCTTATTTTTGTTCTGGCACGCAGTATTGTGTTCCTTATACGGTAAGAAATTCGAACCCCCAGGATACTGCGCTCCATGGCTCGCTGGCAAACCTCGAGCTTGGGCCTCTGCTGAAGTGTCAAAGACCAGGTTTGAGCACCATAGAATGACAAGAATACACATATCTATAATTCTCATCTAGATGAAAGTGACCCAATAATCTATGTACATATTAAAATTGGTTGCGAAACCACTAAAATTACATAACGTGAGCTGAAGATTCGACGAACAATGTTTAGATAGGTGACGCATGACGCAGGTACTCGGGCAGGGGGACACACTATCGAGCAGTACACCCAGAGACTCGTAGAGAACGTTGGTCTACAAAAATGCCCATAAAAATTGATTACTGACCGTAGCAAGAAAATGCAATCTGGCTCAGTCCCCCCCGACGGGCGGCGCGGGCGGCGGTCTCACCACCCGCCAACAACACGGTTTAATAGCTTGGGGCGTTTATTTTTCATATTTTTATTATATTAACGACGTACCTATTCAATGTGTGCACGGGGCTGCTACTTAAATTAAATTTTAAATCGCCTAGCCAACTCGCTACTAAAGGGTAAAACTTGCTCAATAGGTACCAAATTAATTTCTGAATACACGCTCCGTAACAAAATCACATTTTTATCACTGACTCGGTTCGATGCTACAAAATTGTAAGTTTAAATGCAAATCGATACGGGCGTCGCTAATGGAACGACTAAAAAAATAAAAGGGTAGATAGACCACTCGGTCCCTTTGTTAATGGAGCGATATTAAAAAATAATTATTGTGTGCATAACGAGCTTTAATGTATTCAAATGGAGCTCCATTTGCATGTAATTATAAAATGTGGGACTTTTAAATGATGGATGATACCTGGTTGCTTATAACAGAGAGTAATTCAATTATTTATTCTGCACGTATACAGTAAACATATCAATTAGTTGGTGTTCAATCAATTAACTGCATATTTTAACAACAGTATCTATTGAATATTCATGATCCTTTTAGCTTATTAAAATTTTCAATTTTGTACATTAGCCAACTCAGTGCAGAATGATGTCAGTTACATTTATGATTGTCCCTCCGAGCGAGGGAGCACATTAGGCACTTTTCCGCTCCTACCCTCTATTCTCAAGGACAATAATACTTGACCTAATGTAAACATAATTCACCGCATTTAGGGGGAGAATGCTTCATCGGCTAATTCCCCATCGCAATAGTGGCTCTCGGCGAGAGAGGCTCTCTTTTATTATTATTTCAAGTTCACATTCAAAGCACTCAAATTAAATTTCAAAGCAAATAATTTGGCTGTTTTAATCATTTTTCAAATTAAGTTTGCGCGTAGGTACTCTTTAAAGATAACCACAAATATTTTTGGACAATAAATAAATGTATAATTTAGTTAAGAGCGTGAGTTTTCAGTTTTGATGGAAGGATAACAGCCCTCCCGCAGCGACACGAGAGTGGGCTATTTACCGGCGCCGTCCGACGAGCCACCTGAACAAACAATACTTTAATTCCATTAGTTTCTCGATTTACAGAGATTTGTTGCCTCCAAAAGGAGAGCAACTCTTTCACTACAAGGCTTTTGTTATTGGCCACGTAGCTTTAATTGAAACATATTGAATTTCGCCTGCGGCACTCTTAACGGACTTCCATTTTCAATTATTTTGAGAGCTCCAGAGTATATCAAAGACCAACGAGTCTAGCACATGTGTGAGTACTATGTACATACTATAAAGCTACCATTTACTGGGTACGTCTTTCATTGACTTGAATGTGCCCTGGCGGCTGAGAGTATGTCATGCTCACTCAAATGTCTCGCTGATGGTGGCGCATGTGTTGGATAATTTAGCTCCCTTCAAAATGGTTGAGCTGAATGGTGCTGATACATGCGTCATGTTCGTGAACGGGTGGACTGGTCATCTCTTTGCTGCCATGGCTTATTTTATTTCTATTTAATATTTGAATTGTTGTTTTTTCTCATCTTTTCATTATGGACGCTTTTATCGTTCTGCGTCGTTCTCACATGTATAATTTTTAACATGAATAATATAACCAAGACTTTGTAACCATATTATTTTGACTTAAAAAAATGTCCATGGAGTTTCTTGTCCGTTCTTCTCCATAGGTAGGTACTATAGGAATTAAATCAAATTCCTTTTTATTTGTTTAGGATATATTTAAAAAAGACTTTTATCCCATTTACATATTAATTATAATCATCGACTTATTTTATATACGTCAAACCTACGACTCTCATATGACATCTGCTTGAATGTTCGAAAGGAACTTAATACAAATATAACCATCGAGTCTTGTAGAGGTGTGGCTTTCCAGCCAGGTTTGCTTTAGAGCCGACCTCTACATGAGCTACGCCCACCCTTGAATAACAGTCTGGGCATAGGTCATGACTTTTATTCACACCATTCGAATTTACAAGCCCTATCTACCTATCCTATTATAAGTTTACCTAAATCCGAGGAAGAAATTTACAAGATGAGGTCCGTCTCTTGCAAGAGTAAGCTTAAGTCAGGACGCACGAATCGCGAATCCAACACTACGTTAAGTGTCAAGCAAGCTAACATCTATATGTGCCAATATGCACCCATACAAACTAACGTCGTCATGCTTAAACCTCGTCGTGCCAAAACCTCGGTAAAAGGCGCGACGCGGCCTCCTAATTATTAATAATACTTGATGTGAGAGTTCACATCAACCTAGAAGAGGCTTAAGAAAATTAACTGATCTTAGCATCAGATTCTTTTAACTCCATCGGACGGGATTAAGCCAGAGGGAGGGAAAAGCTTAAGAGGCAAGGGTTCATTAAAAAACTAATAAATATTCTCGTACTCCAGAAAAAAAACTTTAAAAGTCCTACTACGTTCTCTAAAATTCTAATATCATTAAATATCTATCATTAAACTGTGTGTCCTCAAACACAAGTTGAACCAAAAGTGTCAACCAAACACACTTTGCAAGGGTTATACCCCTGTTAGCAAAGTCGGTGACAACTTATGCTGAGTGTCTGTCACCCCCCCTTCTATAGGAGTGACCACAGTTATAACAACAACTATCCTCCTATAACTCGCGTCATTAAATACTGGAGTACGAGAGTCCTACTCCTACTTGTAATCACGTTGAAGTCGACAATTTATTTAGGCCTCCCTTTGACCCGTTGCAGGTGTGAGGGCGCACCTCACAGCCCTCTGGGAGGTGCGGATACCTCACACGCTCCCGGCCGCGTCCGATGTATTTTCTCACAGCATATGTAACACACAAATGGACACATATTAATAAATTGTAACATATTATCCAAACAAAAATAATGCATTAGAATATGATGTTTACATTCAAGTGACATATTTACATTACATGACAAGATACATGACAATTAAAAAAAAACAACAACTATTAACATACTAGTATGAAAAGGTTTTAATTAAATAATCTGAATTAAAAAGGTTTCTATCTCTAAACTTTCTTTTTCTGAATTTATATTTTAAAATCGAAAACTTTTTTATAAAACGATGCTTGTTTACAAAAAATGTTTTTATAAAATTATCAATTATTAAAAAACTTTTTGGCAATAATATTTTAGTTTTCGCTATTTTAATAAATCGGATTCTTTTCTTCTTTCGTGCTTTTCTCTTATTGTTTGCAGCACATCGTGAATAAAACTTATTAAAATTAGGGACATCTACATGACATATTATACAATTACTACGATTACGAACTATAACTTCATCCGTAGGAAAACTAAATGAGTCTATTGATCGTACGGAGTCGTTCAACACCTCTGCATCTTCATCTCTGACTGCATCCAAGTTCATATCATCCTCAACTAACTCATCACTAATCATCTTATCATTATTATTCATGTCGATGATGAAGTGATCTTTCTTCTCTATTTTGGAAAAATCGGAATGGCCATCGTCCTTTATTTCGGAAAAATCGAAATGACCATTTTCCTTTATTTCGGACGAATCGATCGACACATTATCCACATCAAAATGATCAGCGGCGATGTTAATTTTATTTATTCCCACATCGCGATCATCGTGCTCATTCTGTGGCTCTGAAACATTGCTAATTACATTAATAATTGGACAGAACTGACCCGATTCGTTGTTTTCATCATTGTGAAGATGAAAACAACGAATCGGAAACAACTTCCACGCTGCTTTCTAGGCAGCACTGCTCGTTCTGTAGCGGGTCATCTTGTCTTCCACTAAATAATATAGAAGCATCATTATCTAAATTTACAATATTTACAACATTTTCTTGTCTGCTTTCCTCAGACCGATCTTGTGCTATCTCGACTACTTGCACCTTATTAAATCTTTTGTCTCTGTGACATCTGCAAGGAAGCTCTTCCCATAACACATCACATATAGCCTCAAATGACATGTCATCCTCATATTTCCATTTATGGACTGCTAGGGCAGCACCCTCAAGATATGCCATTAATATGAGCGCCCAGTCGCTCTCACGCCATTTATTATAGGCGGCAACAACTTCAAATCGCCTAAGAAAATCTTCCAGGCATACACCGTCCGTGCCCGTAAAAACTTGAGCCATCTTACTCTTTTTATATTAAAAAATACATATAGCCACTTAGCTTTTTCTCCTGGCGACGTTTCTTCACATCTAATAAATACTCACAGTATACTTTGAGGCCTCGCTTGGCATGCAAGAGGTATATATAATATTCACTTCTATGAGTGCTGAAACAAAAACTATTTCGCAAGCTTAGCGAAAATCCGGCGACCTTAAATGGTCCTCCACCATTTATAGGAATTAAATCAAATTCCTTTTTATTTGTTTAGGATATATTTAAAAAAGACTTTTATCCCATTTACATATTAATTATAATCATCGACTTATTTTATATACGTCGAACCTACGACTCTCATATGACATCTGCTTGAATGTTCGAAAGGAACTTAATACAAATATAACCATCGAGTCTTGTAGAGGTGTGGCTTTCCAGCCAGGTTTGCTTTAGAGCCGACCTCTACAGTACCTACGCTTTGGAATGGGCAACTAGCTTCATCTTTCTGACTGATCGACCGACCCCTTGACAATTCAAAAGTGCCTGTAATTGGTTTAATTGAAATAAATGCTTTGAGTTTGATGCTAAGTCAGCACTCATTCTCTTTCCAGACAATGCTTTATAATAGTCATTGAAATGCTAGCCGACTTTGGAACACGTGTGTGAGCTGAATCATAATAATACTTTACTTTTATCTCCGACCCCATCTGTGTTTGAGTTACTCAGTGAGGAAAAGTAACATCCACCGTCTTGGAATGTAAAATTTTCATTCCATTCCGCTTTCCACAAACATGAACAACTCTTCAAAAAGGAAAGGCTTATTCTAGTGGTAAAATATTTCAAATCAAACAAGCGCGTCTCGACTTCGCTCTAAACAACGGAAGGTAGGGTTTTTCTCTAGGCCTGTAAATCCGCAAGGCGCCAAGCCATTTTCCACGCTCGGTAAACTTAGAAACTGGGCCAAAGTAGGCTTTTGCGAAATATACAGGAAATTCTCTTCGTTCCCTCACTATATTACCTGCTTAAGAACTATTTCCTTGGCATTTACTGCCCGCCGTGGAATAAAAATGAAAATTTGACCGCGTTGTAATTGTAGGTTGGTAAGTTTCCTTGAGTAGGTATGTGCACGAGTGCTAACGTCACCATATTGTCTGCAGCTCCAGATATGCGAGACCGACGGTATCGAAGAGCTGAGCGACGAAGAGTCACCGACTGGAGGACGCCACCGCCTCGTTGTTGTCAAGACTCTGTGGCGCGGCTGCCATAACGAAGTGAAGTGAGTATACCCCCATTATCAACGCTTTTATACTCATTGAGTAATGCCGAGTAATACTAGCACATGTCTACATGATATTCCACTAAACCAGTGTTCGAATTATTATTTATCGACAAAATATTTCAGTTTAATTTTTTTATGTCGAGTTTAATCCAAGCAAGTTACAGTTATACCTACTTAGTATGATCATTGAAATTCATAAAAAGTTGTGAACTTTAAAACGTAAATTAAACATCCCACCAAATAAAGTGTACTTACAAATTTATTATATTTGATTCAAGATAAAAATTTAATTTTATAAAATTAATGAATGGAATTTTATATTCGAGATCTTGAAGTTAATAAGCTTAGATACATGTATACGTCGCAAGAAATTGTACATAAAATTCTATTCTAGAGAACATGGTTATTTTTCTGTACAAGACTTAGGGTTGATTTTTCCAACGCCAGATAATTTAATCGGAGGAATAATTTTAAATTTTTGACAGTTCTTCCACCAAAAACTGTTAGACGTCAACACAGGACGTCAATTATACTCTACGAATAAAAAATATATATGTACAAAAGCGTTTTACCTTTGAAGAATCTCCACAAAACATTACCTTTGGGAAAACTTTGAATATCATTTAATTTGATTTTTACGAAATAAAACAATATTAACAATATTTTATTCGAGAAACCTCCTCTGCTTCAAACTTCGAGACGAAGTTGATAAGCTGAGGTACACTTGTTACATTTCACCCGCGTCAAATACTGTAATTTATACTTTCAAGGGTCGATTTTTCAATCTAAATATAAGTTTTAGCCAGGGAATAAAAATTACATAACATAAATACCAAGTCAAAATCTCATCTAATAATCCTCGAAAGAGCACAACGCGCAGTCCTCAAAACTCTGTTACATAAACCATACCGTTTTCCTAGAGAAATACTGTTCGCCGAAGCTTCCCTGCTGAGCGTAAGAAAATTGTGTATACTGAACGTAACAACGAATACCCACATCAAAACTTCGAAAAGGAGTGATTTAAGTACTTTACAGGCCAAACGCAAATTCAGAGTTCGAAATCCCCCAGTAAAAACCGCATACGCACAAAGACTCCCACATTTTCTGCATGTACACGTCTATAACGCAGTTATCAAACAGTGCAATACAAGTATAAGAAATTGCACTCGCAAACAAATAAAACATTCCGTAACATCCTGGTTACTAAACTTGTGATATGACGAAGCACATAATTATTACGAAGCAGAAAAGGTTATTACAGTGGTTAAATAGTTTTTGCACACATACAATTCTTTCGTTTGCCTCACATACACATACAACAAAAACACAACTAAAAACCAAAAAATGTACCTACAAAAAATCAGATCTTTTTAGGGTTCCGTACCAAAAGGGTAAAAACGGGACCCTATTACTAAGACTCCACTGTCTATCTGTCTGTCTGTCACCAGGCTGTATCTCATGAACTGTGATAGCTAGACAGTTGAAATTTTCACAGATGATGTATTTCTGTTGCCGCTATTACAACAAATAACAACAACAGAATAAAATAAATATTTAAGGGGGCTCCCATACAACAGACGTGATTTTTTGCCGTTTTTTGCTCGATATTAATAACAGCAACAGGTAGACGCTTTAAATATTTACAGAATAGGTAGTTAGTTGCATATTCACTTTAAAAATAAATAATTAAATAAAAATTGAAATTGAAAATGTCTTAAACCGTAAATTAATAAATTAACGGGGACTCCCATACAAAAAACGTGTTTTTTTTATATGTAGTGTTAAATATTGTTTGGTGGTACGGAACCCTTCGTGTCCGAGTCCGACTCGCACTTGGCCGTTTTTTTATAGATAGGTATGTAAAACTGCCATATTATTTTCTCACATAAAAATATTGAAAAATCGGCCCTAAAACAATGATAATAATATATGAGTCACATGACAAGCTGAATTGCAAGGACTGAGTGTACTTAGGTTCTGATACGTCCCAATGAAGTGTACTCTAAAGGTAATTTTGTTGTAGAGCGGCATTTGCCCGCGAAGCTACCTGGGGCGCCGGTTTGAAGCACCCACAACTAGCCAGGGTGCTCGGTTTGAGCCTGCTCGAACCCCCATGCGCAGCCCTAGATCGCGGCGATGCCGCCCCTCTCCCTGCGATGCTTCGCAGCCCGAGAAAGTTGAAGTAAGTCTTTGTCTTCAGGAATTGCTAGTTTATTTGTTAACTTAGAGGACTTTCACTGTTCCAAATAAGTATATCGCAGATCGTTTTACTTCTAAACAGTTTTAAACAAAGTCCAAAGCCTGTGGATTTTTTTAGTTCTTCTAAACTTCTTGATGGCTTTTGATGTGGTTTTCGCCATCATTTTGGGACAAGTTTTTGTGTAGGTACTTTAATTACATTCAACAGTCATGAAAGGTTAAATAAATCGATTTTATTAACCGTGCGGAGCCAGGGTGAGTAGTAAATAAACATTTTTTGTTACAGCTATTCGAGTTTGATTCACATATGCTGTCAGATAGCAGCCGGCATGAAATATCTGGAATCATTCGAATTAGTACACCGCGATCTCGCAGCCAGGTAACTTTTATTTATTTACGCAATACTTTAATTAGCTCTATCGATATACACCATCATTCTCCTGCATCTATCCTAATTTATTCGGGGTCAGCGCAACATGACTTTTTCTTCTATACCTTATACTTCTCCATCTCAGTAGTCATCTCCTTTATCGTTATACGTACAGAGTGTAAAGAGACTCATCACAAAGCCGTCATAATTATACAGGGTGTTACGGAAACGGTATATCAATACAAACGGGTTGAAGAGTGTATCTGGTCTAGAATCTCTGTACAAAAATTCAGCTCAAAAGCAGTAACTTTGAAAATGCTTAATATTTTTTTATTTCGATAGTTTATTAAATTGAAATCGTAACAAACGTGTCACCGCACTAAGAGGGTCATTATCCATTATCTGTAGTGTGTCTGTGCGCCTAGTACACGCACATCACGCCGCCGCGCGCCAGTGCAGCGCCGTGGTGTCGTTGATATACCCTTTCCGTAACACTCTGTATGCATTCTGTACTCTTAAATAACTAACATTGTACAAAAATAATTGCTGGGGATCAACTTTAATTGTTGGCGTGAAAAATCGCTGTTTACAGTAGCACGCAAAACATTGTCCTTATGAGTGCATGCAACGGTATAGGGGTTGTGGGAGTATTAAGTTTCAAAATGTACATAGATTATATTTTAAAATTAAAATTAAGTGACCCTCCGTTACGTTAAGTATCTTTTTACACCCGTTTTACTTGAAAAACGTTCTAACATGCCCACAGACACATTGGGGAGCCTATACAAAGTTGCATCCTAACTATCCTGATCCTAACTTCCTAACTAATATAATATTATAAATGCGAAAGTACCGTAAAACGGGGCTACTTTGAACAGGTTTTGGAGGTTTTTGGATTGTAACTTTTTTTTTACGGCTCGAAGTTCACTTTTTTTTACGCCAACAGAACAATGTGTCCTTTGGTTATCAGATCTATGGCAAATTTAAAACCTACCACCCCCCTAACTCCCTACTTTTTTTAATTTAATCAATGTCAAAGTAACCCCAGAAGTGGGGTTTCTTTGACAGGGCATTGAAATGCAACTGACGTCAAAGATAATAAAAAGCATGGGTTACTTTGACATCATTTTGACCAAAAAAACTATTATTTTATTGAAAACTACATGGATTTAAATGAAAACAAATATTTTTACAATTAAATTATTCTTTACTAGCTGCGCCCCGCGGTTTCACCCGCGTAAATGTCGATCCCGTGGGAATATCGGGATAAAAACTATCCTATGTCCTTTTCCGGGGCTAAAACTATCTCTATACCAAATTTCATCTAAATCGGTTCAGTGGTTTAGGCGTGAAGAAGTAACAAACATATAAACACACACACTCACAAACTTTCGCCTTTATAATATTAGTGTGATTAGTGTGATTAACGCAAGTATCATAATATTTGTACCGAAGGTGCTGTTAATGCCACTTAATCAGTCTCTTAAGTAATAATCAATATAATTGAGATCAATTTAAACAAGATACGTAACAATCAACTCTGGCAATATTATAGGTAATTAATGAGTTAATAATATTATAAGTAATTAACAATCAACTTTGGCAATATTATAGGCAAGAAACAATTAGTTAGAGTCGTCCTCACACACCACACATTCGTATGACGGCCCTTATTGCACATCCCACACACCCAGTTTTTACAGGTAATGCCCAGTCAACAGAATGGCGGTAGAACCTATAGGTACCCCGGTATATAGGTACCCTGCGCTTCGCGCAATATTACTCGAGGTCACGCACACTTGCTGAGCACACGTGAATGCCGATTTTGGCGCTCTGTCAAAGTAGCCCCAAAATCTGTCAAAGTAACCCTGGAAGTCAAAGTAGCCCCGTTTTACTGTAAGTTTGTTTGTTGCCTTTTCACGCCTAAACCACTGAACCGGTCATCCTGAAAATTTGCATATACGTTGTCAGGTGTACAGAAACGGACATAGGGTTCATCCCGAAAAAAGTGCTGTTCCCGAGGAAAACAACAATAGCCTTATTATGATAATAGATGGCGCCACGTGTATCGTGTATTCGTGTGAAAATTAATCGATGCTACGTAAGTATTATAATACCTACGTAGCGTCGATTAATTTTCTTTTCGGAATAAGCATATTTTTCTTCAAGTAATTTGACTACGGGCACGAAATCGCAGATTGTTTACTAATAAATAATACTTATTTCATAAATTAATAAATCATGCTTCAAGAGCATACCAAGCTCTTTCTCTAGACAACCCTCATCGCGGGGTCTAGAATTTGATCCTTGAGTCTAGGATTTTTCTACCAGAAATTTCTCAGCAGCTCTGTTCTGGATTTGAGCCCCTAGCAGCCCTAGTTTGAATGTGATAGCAAAAGGCTAATGAGTGATATTGTTACAGGAACGTAACAGTGACTGATGACCTCCATGTTAAAGTATCTGACTACGCTATGTTCTGTGAGGAGTTTGTCAGCGATTACCACGTCATGGCTGACGGCTCCCGACTCCCTCTACGCTGGATGGCCTGGGAAAGCCTGCTTATGGTAAGTTTCAAGATCATCATCATCATACAAGCCAATAGACATCCACTGCTTGAGATAGACCTCCCCCAAGCGTTTCCGTAACGACCAGTTCTACGATAACTTCATCCGCGGAATTTGTGACACCTTTGACTTTCCTCCTGCCAATTCACGCAGCACCTTCCGATACGCGGTTGCCATAGATTATGATACATCACAAATTACCATGAATACATATTCAGAACTCTTTGCTTATTTTAGGTAACAGCAACGTTTTTGTTAACAGGGCATGTGTTCACCCGCAAGCGATGTCTGGTCTTTCGGAGTCACCGTTTGGGAAGTCCTGACCTACTGCTTGGCAAAGCCCTTCGAAGAGATGAATGATGATCAGGTAAGCATTATTAACTAGCAGCTATACAGACAGGCATTTTAAAGTCCATGAGATAAACATAAGAAGGCTAGTTCGGGATATCGTCATATTCAATTTAGATGATGATGTTTAAGAAGTCGAAGAACTGAGGTTGGTTTTGGAACCCAGGACTTGGGTTTACGTTTCGTAGATGTCGGTTTTTTTCACATTAACTTCGAGGCGAAATCGCAAAGTAAAGACAGATATTTCAAGGAGGATCATTGTTTAATCAGGTAGTGGCCAACGCCAGTGAATGGCGCAGCGGTGGGAGGGGGGCGCGTGTGCCCGCCGCGCCGCCGCCGCGCTGCCGCCGTGAGCTGTACGACCTCATGCACGAGTGCTGGCGCCGCGAACCCATGCAGCGCCCACGCTTCCACGACCTGCACCGCTTCCTCGAGCGCATGACCCACGGATACAAGCCGCCCAACAACCGCTGATATACCCTGAACTACGACAACCTCTCCATCTGTAATCATCATCACCACGTCGGCCAGGTTCGTCCTTCTAACTCATCCGCAAAAACGTCGAAACGAGCTTCTAACATTCTATTATGTATACATGTTATAGAATTAAGGTCTTTAGCATATCCCTGCTTTCAACTGACATACCTGTGTATACAAAACCGACTGCGTAGAGGATACGATAGGAATCAAGCAGTATTAAAAGTCAGTATTACATTAAGGCATTTTTTTAGAATCTAAGATTGTACATACGTCCTAGAGTCTAGGACCTAGGCGATGTACCGCTTCGCAACCTTCCGCATACTTCCTGACGTCGGTCATTGTAGAGACCTCGTCACCAGTTCTCGGACTAGCCACGCCCAATAAGGGACTTTTTTTTTATGATCTCAAAAACAACGGTAGCACCGATGTTTTATATCGGATATCGATGTTTTACATCTATAAATAGATTTCTGATTCGCGCTAACGGTAGATAGGAACGAATGCATATGTATATTATTTGCATTTAGGAAAATAGTCAAAATTAAAGGAATGCGATCGCGAAACAGAAATTTATTTTGTCAAGGTACCGAAGTTTCTGCCAATATTATTGTTTGCAACCATTCTAGTCATTTAATCACTGTATGTATGATAATGTTGGTAGGGGCGTCGCGGCCGCGTAACTCTTCACGCTATCCCCAGCGCCCTTCGCCTAGCGTTCCCATGATCTTCCACTATCACCGCCTGTATGGCAAACCCTTTCAGACCACTACTTCAATATGCGACAGAAACTTGTATTTTAATCAAAGCACTGTGATGTATTTTATTACCAGCACTTGTCAGTTTAAACGTTGGAATGTGTGGTTCGTTGCTGTCTCGCATACTGAAGCAGTAGTCTTCTAGAGCAGAGGCTGACTGCGCGCTGAACTTATGCTTCTACATGATTAAAAATTACATATATAATTTGTGCCTGGTCCATATAATCCCCCAGACACAATATAATTTCGACATTATGTGTTGCTACACACAGCACGTGGGCGGCCTCTGTTCTATAGTACCTACATATATCCAAAGTCTAACTCCTATTTTTTTAACCTGTTTTAAATGTTAAGGTTGTATACTTCGGGAGGTGGGTAGGACCTCCAGGGCGATATTGGCCCCCTGTGCTTCTTGTTTTCTTCGTAATGCACATGATAATATGTCGAGGTCACTCTGCCTCCGTAAATATCGATGTAACAAAGCGAACTTTATGAGAGAGAGAGAGAGAGAGAGTTATGTATTTTAGTATCGTGAATACGGTCTTCTTTCGACCGGAGTGAAGGGCCAATAAAATTGAAAGGTGATTTTTCTATTTGCTTTGCACTCAATATTTTCGGAAGCGGCGTGTGATCTTAGGTCACATGGTTTACAAAAGCCGAATTACTCGTGTCTAACTCTAGTATCTGATCTTGCCCTGTGGCCCCACTTTATATGTAATAGATATTAAGAATACACATATTATACAGTCAATGTTTAAATGTCACCATGTACTACACACAATATTATATCGTATATTTGTAAGAACTAGTCATTCCCTCGTTTCACTTCAAATTAATCGAAACAGCACCTCACTTAATATCAATACAACGTATTACCTACTGCCCTAAGCACTGTACACTAACAAAGTATCGTATCCCGTTAGGTTTAAATTGTTTATGCTACACGAAAAATCTACATTAGTCAAGTGTATCAGAATTGTATGAACGAAGACACTTTCTACAAATGGTTAACGCCAGAGGCCACGTCATGCCGCGCGGACGATCCGCATCGAACGACCGGGAAATATCCTGGAGCGTTGCAACAAATGGAATGCTCCACAAGTTCCTTAAGCGTGCAATACGTGCACGTTACACTGTAACATCATCTTTTGTGCTCGTAGATACGTTTTGGACTAACATCACATCACATCACATCACACTAATATTATAAAGGCGAAAGTTTGTGAGTGTGTGTTTGTGTGTGTTTATATACTTATTTGTTACTTCTTCACGCTCAAACGGCTGGACCAATTTTGATAAAGTTTTGTATGAAGGTAGCTGGCACCCTTTTTTTTTTCTCGCGGTTGAATTCCTCGTGGACTTCCTCTATCGTGGGGGTGACAGAGGGGCATGCCGGACTCTTACCGGCTAAAACCACCGCGGTGTTCCACCTCGACCTATGGCCGGGGGTGCGGGATTCGCAACAGCATTCACCGCTCGGATTAACATATTATTGCTTTTGAGAAATGAGTTTGTTAAAACAATTTTTCCATGTTTTTATATAAATAACTAGCTGCGCCCCGCGGTTTCATCCGCGTAAATGTCGATTCCGTGGGAAAATCGGGATCAAAGTAGCCTATATGTTAATCCAGGGTGTCAGCTACCTCGATACAATTTTTTTTCAAAATTGGTCCAGCCGTTTGAGCGTGAAGAAGTAACAAACATATAAACACATACACACACTCACAAACCTTCGCCTTTATAATATTGGTGTGATGTGATATACTCGTAGTTTCGGATCAGGCCTTCCCGGTTCCGGGACGCCTCGGTCCTTAGATATGTGTGAATAAGTTCATATGTATACCAGCGATATGTTCCCGCCTCTGACGGAACACTGAGCCCGCAGGCAACCCGGAAGGCCATGGACATCCATACTCCATACTAATATTATAAATTCGAGAGTAACTCTGTCTGTCTGTCTGTATGTTACCTTTTCACGCCTAAACCGCTGAACCGATTTAGATGAAATTTGGTATAGAGATAGTTTGAGTCCCGGGAAAGGACATAGGATACTTTTTATCCCGATATTTCCACGGGATCGAGACTTATGCGGGTGAAACCGCGGGGCGCAGCTAGTGTTTGCATAAACGCTTAAGGAGGAGAATGAGTGGTCCCAAAAACCATACCACAAGCTATGGTCTGTCATTAAAATGCTTATCAACTGCATTTGAGTCAGCGAATTCCTTACGGACTGGATCACTCTGTCTACACACCGTTATTGAAGAAAATATCGAATAACGGGACGCCCACCCGCCGTCCGTCGCGGATGATCCGCGTGGTACCAACACGTTATGGTCTCATAGAGCAATCAAGCTCGTCTGTATAGAATGAGTGTATACTACACCTACATGGTTGTTTTTAGCGTTAACTTTTGTAGGAAGTATCTCTAGAATTTGAACATCTCCATCTGACTGTGCACAACACACATAACACCATCTCTCCGGGGTGCCACCTCAAAGGTGCCTGGTTTTACTGACATCCAGTAAACATACAAACATCCAGGGTCATAAGAGGGGATAGTTTACATAAACCTAATGTGTTTACATACTTCGATGAATGGGGGTGCTTGCTGTTTCCTTCAATTACCTGTTAAATGGTATAATATATTAAATGTGTTATTATAGTTGTTTCCTTGAGCTATCGGCGAGACAGAGAGGTGTATAACGTATAGTTTTTCTGGGATCAGTGTTGAACAATATCGCTTAATTTAAGGTAGATCTTAGGTAGGTTTAGATAGGATTAGTTAATTATAGCTAGACTAGTTTAGTTAGGAAATCACGCTAATGTAACTAGTACATTTCAGCGTTTCTCTTATTATTTCCTTACCTTTGAGTTTACCCGGTCTTTAGTTTTTTGGTATGAAATTATAATTTTGTAGTTTAGTTTAGTATGTAAGTAGTTAGGGCGAGATCTAGCCACTTTACTTAGCACGTACTTTGACTAAGAGCAACTGTTGTCACTTTCTAAACTAAACTATAAGTACTGGATAAGATATACGTGCTAAGTGAGTTTTCTAGATTTTGACATTAGAGTCAAGTACTTATTATATTTTTGATGCAATTTGCAAAATTATTGTTTCGCTTCCCCTCTCTAATATAAAATTAATGACATCTTGATGCGTATTAATAAATAAGTTGCTGCACAGGGATCTTAAAAAAT
Organism: Amphipoea lucens; assembly: GCA_947508005.1. NCBI lineage: Eukaryota > Metazoa > Arthropoda > Insecta > Lepidoptera > Noctuidae > Amphipoea > Amphipoea lucens. The sequence goes on from OX382355.1 coordinate 6,130,145, forward strand.
TTTCATCTTGCTACTTTTATCCCATGTTACATGGGGTCGGGATCTTAAAAAATAACTTCAGATTAATATGAAATTTATTTTATCTCTATTTCCAGCTTTGTTGTATATAAAAAACTCTGTATGAAAAACTAACAACCGGTTTCGAAACGACTACGTTCCTATACACACGAGCTGCACGCGCTTCAACGGGAGAGGCAACTGCAACCTTCGACGCGTCTCGGCGGCTGCCGTTACATCTCTCGTTGACGCGTGCCGCTCGTGTGTATGACCACCATAAACTTATTGACCACAAACAACACAAAAAGCAGCTAACTAGTTGTCAAACTCATGGCAACTGCTGTGATTGTCTAACAGCCAATCAAAACATTTGACATGACTATGTTGATAGAAGAAGGTAGGTTTTTTGGGTTGATAAGCCTTTCAGAAACATAGGAGTTTAAGTTACTTTAACCGGTCAAGACCCGCGCGTTATTGATCGGTGACGAAAGAATAGAAAATCAATTGTATCTCATTAGCGGAGCTTGACAGATTAAGGCTGCGGTTCCACTGAGGCGGAGTGGAGCAGTGCGGAGCGGGGCTGAGCTGTGAAGTGGAGAAGAGATGTGGATTTCAAGCCATGTAATTGGTGAATCGCGGCACAGCTCGTCTCCGCTCTGCTCCGCTCCGCCACAGTGGAACCGCAGCCTAAGGCCCGGACCCCACTGATGCGGAGCTGGGCGGAGCGGAGCGGAGACGTGCAGGAATTGACCAATCACAATGGTTGCAATCCTCATCGCGTCACTCGTCTCGTCTGTGATTGGGCGATTCCTGCACATCTCCGCTCCGCTCCGCCCAGCTCCGCTTCAGTGGAGTCCGGGCTTAGGCCCCCGCCGCGGCGGGCCGGACTAGGTAACTCTAGGTGCTGATGCCTGACTATTCTGTACACTTTCAATAGAATTGTATCGTCCCTGTATCCCCAATATATTTACTAATACGCAAACCTATTTCGATACTGATCCCCTATTTTCAATCACACTATCATAATAAAGTAAGACAACTACACGATATTTTGTTGATTATGAATCCGTGAATCATATGCTTTTTATTGATATAATTTTGTTGTTAATTTTAAAAGAATATGATTTCATATTAATACATTGCGTGCATTCACAATCAGCAATATATGAATCTATGTGATTATATATAAGAAGATTTTAATATTATTTAATAATAGAGATTTATAAGTTGTTATAAATATGAGGATTAATACGGTGATAATATTTTGGTACATTGCAGTCACTTACGTAGTTGAGTAGTAGATGTTTTTTTTTATGGGATTGAAGTTGAAATATACTCTCTCACGTAGAAATGTAGTGGTTAGATTCAGTAAGTAGATTTATGGATATACTGATTATAGCCACAAAACCTTTTTTTTTTTAATTAGGTTTTACATCAACATCATAAAAAATATTTGGTATTATTATACTTATTTTTAAATCAGCAAAAACAAACAGTAGGTACTTTTAACACAAATTAATTTGATATTTTTTTTAATTACCTAATAAATTTGGTAAAGTAAATAAATAAAACAAAAAAAAAAAAAAAGTAAGAGTACTCCAACTTTGCAAGTCATGTTTACATAAGTAAATATGGTTCCATTGTTTTTTCTCGTGATGTAATCAGTATATCAATATAGTAGATTATGTATTCACTAACCCCCTTACTAATAAACGTACCTATTATATCGGATGAATAGTTACACACCGATTTCTCTCTTTCAGTCGTCAGTAATTTGACTTACGAAAGAAGAAGACAAAGCGTTGTGTAACTATACAGACGCTATACAACGCTTATTAGTAAGGGGGTAAGGGGATAAAGCAGTGTCTATGTCTTGGGCGCTATATTGAATCCCGAAAGTAACGAAGGATTCTAGGGCTCCCAGGCGCAATAAGGGAGCTCTAGCGAGGGAATTAACTCAAATTCAAGCTCGCCCAAGATTCAAGCTCGCCCAAGACGAAGACACCTTTGGCCCCGAGGAGAATACTATACTTTTCACACCTTCTGCGAGGTAATAAATACTGTCGTAAATATGATGCCCAAATCCAACATTCTAACGCAGGGGGTACGCCCCACAGCAACCGATCATATGTTGCGATGAATTGCCGCCATTGTCACCACAGATAATGTACAAACAGCGGTTGTGCAAGTCTACCATGCACATTATTCAGTCATTTTGGATTTGACCATAATTATACAGAAAAAAATTGTAATTATTCATGTTTAACATATTTAATCAATATACATGATTTGTTACATATCGACGGTTCCCCGGCTATTTGATATAAGCGACATTTTTTGCGAAATTGTGTTACAAACATACTTAATTGGAATCAGAAAAATTCGCTGATTCCAATTATGTATATAACTCAATTTCGCAAAAAATGTCGCTTAGATCAAATAGCCCCCCGAACCGTCGATATCATTCCGCAATTATATTTCTACACCTGAAAGCCTATGAAGTGAGAACTCTTTGGTCGAGCTGAACCTACTGTAATAGAAAAAAAGTTTTTTTTTTTGCTAAACGTTTTCAGACGAATTTTTTGGTTGAGGTTCCAAATCTAAATCACATTATGTACCAACAGGTCATAATGAAATCAGTAAAAAGTTGCATGATAATTTGATGTTACCGAGCAGGGTGGTGTGAAAAATATATTTAGTGTCTTTAAGAGACGGCAATTTACCAAAATAGCGATTTGGACCCCTGTACATACTATATTTGCGGTAGACGATAAACGCCCCGCAAAAAATCTTATTACTGTATTATTCGTTGTATTTGTATTAGGTTTGCTAGATATAGTTATAAGTTTTAGGTGCGTTTCACCATAAGCGGTAGCTCCAACACTATCGGAGCTAACACCTGACTGTGAGGAACTTAGACCAATAACATCTGGGTCAAACTGCCATGCAAGGTCTTCTTAGGCCCTAACATCTAACACATTATCCTGCGCCTTCATCAGGCCAAGAGGGAACCAAAATCAATTTAAAAAGGGTGTTAACTAAGATCGCACTGTGGTCATCACATCAATAATATTGTGACGATTAACTGTATGCGATCTCTTGACATGCGCATCCAATATAAACAGACGTGTTTATTTAGACAGGTTGCCACAGTTCCTTTGAGCATCCCTCACAAACACAACTTGCTCACAGGCTTTAACGGTCAGCCTCGACTTGGACCCAAACGTCAACTTTACGTTGAGTTGTTGAGTTGGTCCGAGCTGGTTTTGCAGAAATCGAAAGACGTTTACTCACAAGAACATGGCTCTTCTAACTGAACATTGCTGGCCCTCCCTGCTCGTCCCCAGTACCCATCCACGGGATGATACGCAGAACCAGAAGGCAAATAATGTCGTTACTACATGGCCAAGGAAATAATGGTTTATCCATACAGTTTCCATTAGATCTTAAGGAGCCCCGAGTTCAGTAATACCTACTGAGTAAAAAAAGTCAGGTTAGTAATAAGTAGAGTTGTTGAGCTCGCGGAACAAGAAGGATAAAGCATTCGCAAAAAAAAAACAAATAAATAATACAAAAAATAAAAAAAAACAAAAAAATAAAAATTTATAAAAAGCTATGCTTATCCATTTTATTCCCGAACTTTAGAATAAGAAGAATAATAAGTATAAGAAGAAGAATATAAGAAAGAAGTTATATTTCTTGTTAGGTTTCGCTAGACAGAAAATTATATATTTATTATTTTATGAACTAACGTTCATTTAGGTGCGTTCACCATAAGGAGTTAGATCTGAAAACTCCAAGATAGAAGCTGACACTGTAGGCTTGGAATCAATACCATCAGATTTGTCCTGTCAGTCATCTAAGGCAAATAGACAGCAAGAAAGAATAAAGTTTATTTGCACACAGTTCGTGAAACACAAAATAATATAATGTTTCAAACAACAATAGTGTGTGCATTTAAATTTTTTTCATTTCAACCTACCATTTGCAATAAACAGACTATCAAAAGGGAGCTTAATGTCTATATAAATTTGGGTGTTGAGATCCAAAACTGTTGTCACCTTCACAATTGTGACTGATGTGACCATCACACTCGGGCACTATCCCACCGAGCCGCTAAAACAGTGTTCGATCTCTGAACATACATGCACCTAAAACAAGGAGACGAGTTCCCTTCCTAATCGTGCTCTTCCATCTGCACGCGGGATGACGAGCATAAACATAAGGCTGCAAGTGTCGCTTCTTCGAGAATAATTCGTTCACAGCCTCCATGAGGAGGATAGTAAGCAGAATGCTGCTCGCGGAACGAAAAGGTTAAGCAATTTTAAATAAATTCCTTTCTTGCATTTCGAGTCGTATACGTACGGTTTCCTGATTAGGTTTCCTGATCAGGAATTCAGATTCGGAGACCCTGAATGCACGCATTTCATACAAAATCGTCTCTAAGCGCATACGTACGCATAATATGTATATATTTCCGTCCGGAAAATATATGAACATATGCACTTAGAGACGCTTTTGCATGAAATGCGTGCATTCAGGGTCTCCGAATCTGAATTCCTGACGAGGAACTTCTTTTGATCCAAAATGTTGGCAGACCCGTATTCTAAAAAAAAATTACACAATATATCTGATCTGTTTTGAGTACCTACATAAGTAGTCGAAAACATTATACTGTGCTTAACCTTTTTATTCCCCGACTGTATATGGAAAGTAATGTTCCTTGTTTTTGTTATGCAGGTAGATCGCTAGACAAAGAATATATTAGTTAAAAACAGAGCAATATAAACACATAAGAGCATAAATCTGGCTGTGGAGACTTGAAATCAACATCACCAGCTAATGCTGGTGGTACTAGTCTCATGCATGGTCATCTGTTACATACAAAGGTTGCCACAATAACTTTGAACCTCCCTCACAAAATCCCGCTTCCAGACCCGAACCGCCTAAGAGCCTCGACTTTTACTTCAAGTCGATGGTTCCGAGTTGGTTGCAGGAATAGGAAGGCTATCAACCACAAGATCGTTCTTTTCGAATGTGGCTCCTTTAAACTAAACAGAGGGCAGTTAATCCCGTTACATCATGGCCAAGCAGAGAATAGTTCATGCACAGCCTCCACACCCAGAGATAAATGCGCATGCAGAAGCAATAGAGTTCATAGTGGCAGAGCACTACCACCATACCTTTATCAGGCGGATAGCAGTGTTACTGTGTTCCGGTATGAGAGGTGTGGTTGCCGGTATAAATTATAGACATATGAGCCATTTCAACTTTGTCTCTATGACGGCTGCGCCTATAGACAATGTAAGGTCTCGGATACCCGAAGCATTACGGATGATCTATTCTGTAAAAATCTTACCATGAAAACTTAGGTGGAGCGAGCTGTCAATAGGGGTAATCCCTAGCATCGTGGAATTACAACTCACTTTAAACTCACTTCACATAAGTTTTCCCTGTGAGATTTTTACAAAATAGACCAGTAGATGTCTGTAGGTGGCGGTGTACACCTACCACCAGAGTCGCCTGCCTCTATGTCTCCAATAATAGGTTAAGAAAAAAAAAATGAAAAAAAAATACAAAAATATGTTTTAAGTAGATTTAGGTTTCTTGTTATTCTCACATAGATTCAAAAAAATAATTAGTTAAGTTTAGGTAAGTTAACAGCAAGTTAACAGTAAGTTAGTAGTAAGTAAGCAGTAAGTTAGTAGTAAGTAAGCAGTAAGTTAGCTCTAGCAGCACCGGAGCCTGCAGAACCTGGCTGTTAAGGCCAATGCCATCACCAGCCGACCACACTGCCCCAATAAAAACATAAATTTTGGCTACGGTGCCCAATTTAGGCTTAAAAACTAGTTTAAGAACCAGGTTAACCCTAGACACCTAAAGGAAATAGTGCAGATCCAGAAGACAACTTAGAAATTAGAATAACCGGTTTTGTTCATTTACAAAACCATATAACAACAGTTACTGCACGCATTTGAGTTCATTAATATATGAGTTTCAGTGCGTTTGTTCTATTGGTTAGGTGCATAAGTACCTAAAATTGTAATGTTATTCGTGTTTCATGTTCGTCTGTTAATTGTACTTAGTTTAAATTATTTAAATTATTATTAATAGTACTTAATTGGCGTTCGGAACGACGCATTGGTGTTTATTTATAAGCGTTTATGTATAAGCTCAGGAGAGAATCGCCACCACATAATATAATAATCTATGTGGTGGACGAAAGAAAAGATGGATCCTATGCACCTCTCTGTCCGTCATTAGCTCTGTCTGTCTCAATGTATATCACATAAACACATAACCATACCTAAATATTTTAAAGAAAACAGGTAGCTAAGGCGAACCTATAATTATAATTAGTGTAAGTTCCTACGGAACTGATTTGCATTCTATAGATTAAAATAGTAATAATAATTAAACCAATAATGATTAATACGTCAAACTTTAGGTTGATGTCCTGTCTGTGGGTTGATTACAACGAAAGTTACCTTAATTTATTAGAATCAAGAAAACGGCAATGCGTTCGTGTTTAGATACTGGATCTCATGTTACCTATATATTATCTACTCAGCAAAACACTACATATATACAACATTATTAATATCAATAATTATTTAGGTTAATGAATACCAATGTAACAGGTATCCCTGTCTCTGTTTGATGGGCTGATCAAACTGATCTGAATTCCGCGGGAACCTAATGAAATTAGGCCAGCGCTTTTGGGCCACTTGTGAGTTCTTACTTGCAATAGCTGCTGTATACAGTGTCCTCCCAGAATCAACGAAGACGTGGACTTACAATCTAAGGCAAATCCTCTTATGTATGAGGCTGCTGCCACCGTTATTGGGAGAGCCCTGAATCTCGCGCCATATTCCCTTCAGATTGGTCACAGCTGGAACACGACTGTGCTCCAGTATTTTTAAGATACCAATTTCAGTGTTGTAGTTACTAAATGTTCGATGTTAATTTTAAAAATAATTCGACGTGTAATAGTATTCGTAATATTTTGTGAACTGTTCATTGTATTCTTACAATATTAATTAATGTAACAAATAATATGTCCAGTTATCACGCGTTTTATCCGAGTTATTTTAAGTGTCGTACATCTAATATGTGTCTACATTTAAGGTTTTTCAAACAACACTAGCTTCATAATATTTTATATTTGATGTATTAGGGTCAACGTTTCGATTTGATATAACCATTCACGATTGTCTATCCATTTCTCTTCGAAAACAGATATTTCTTATGTGTCTATGAAATCTGTTTCCTGTATGCCAGATTTATATCGATTCACTCAAATCAGGTTAATATAATTATGTAATGTATCATTATCATCGCGTCATATCATCATACATTCTTATACACGGTCAACGTTTTCGTCATTACTAAGTATTTTCATGTTAAACAGTAATGAATAGATAAAGGGGTCCTTTTGGGCACTAAAATATTTTAAAATATTATTCGACGATCAAAATTATTGTGAAAAGACGCGCACTGTGGGTGCAGATCAGAAAATTCGGCGTCACATACGTTCAGTGCTGAATTGTCGTCTCTGATAGTGAACAGCAAGCGCTTCGCTTTCGTAATCAAAATGGTAAATTGTTCTTAAAAAATCTATGATGTAGACCCCTTTGCAAAGCGTTGGGACCAATGTAACACGGATTAGATCTCTGCCTACATTGGCAATGTTCGTCTGAACGGCGTAGCCAACTAGCCAGTCATGAGGATTGATGGCATCTACTTTAACTAAGTACTTAAATGTCCGTGTAAATTGTAAGTTCGTGTTTGGACAATATTATTGTCACTATGATTTAAATATTTCGATCTAGATTAAGTTCAATGTGTTTAGAAACTTAAGTATTTGTACCTAATAAGTTACCTTTAATTTTAACGACAGTATCTAACTAATTTTGGTACTTAGCCATTATGTATAATTTATTAAAAATGTGTCATTAACGCGTATTAACCTAATAAATGTCTACTGTACCCTTCGTGGATATACTTACTAATACTACTTACTTAATTTGAGAGCACTCTGACTGCTGCCCAAGAACATTGGATATATCGTTACTTCAAACATATCTGTTTAATTTAAGTATTTCGATTGTTCAAGTGCTGAACATGCTATCTGTACCTACATTTTTCATTTTATATAAGTAATATAGTTCTGGATATTGTGTTACACAGAATTCTACCTTAGTTTATTTAGGTATATATCCATTTATTTTTTTAAGGAATGAGAAGTAATCACGGAACGACTAGGTATTCCCAAACGTTGGAATTACGAGGTATGCACAATTTGGGAATACATCGAAAAGGCACTTTTTTCTAGCAAGGTTTCAGACAGCATGTTTTCACTCGACGTACCTACCATATTTTGTAAATCAGTAACTTATTCATGTAGGAACATAAAAAAAGACTTTTAAGGCAAAATGCCTTCTTTTTATGTAATTTTAAATGTTAATAAAAAAGTGTGTCGGAAGACACATGAAAATTAATGGTGTTTTATTTACATAGTATCGTGCCCTACCCTCATTAAATTTCTGTGCGCTTGGCAGGTCGGAAAATAAGAAGCTAACATTACACACGATCTGAAAAGGAAATCAAATTATGCTTTCAGGGGTCCGTAGACTAATTGTAAAAACTGAACCCTTATAATTTTGTCATGTCCTTCTGTACGTCTACGCGTCTGTCCGACTCTGTCTGTTCGTCTGTCCGTCCATCCGGATATTACACAGCCATTTTACTCAGAGACTATTTTTGCACTATTTCGATGAAAATGGAAAAAAGGTGTATTCTAAATAGCGGTGAAGTGAAATTACGAAAAAGCAATGAGAGGTGGCTCTCTCTCCCCATACCTACATGGCCAAAACAATTCACATAAGCGTGTGGCGTATCGTTGGAAGCCATAATTAAAATATTATATTATAATATAATGTTTATAGGTGGTAAGTCAAGATACCTATGGGATATTTTCGGTTACAACCGCAGTACTTAATTACTTTTTTGTTCATAGTTTTTTCGAGAAATACCTACTATGAAATATAAACTTATTTTTGCGTACCTATAGGTATGGACCCTAACTACGGAAACCGTTACTGAGCGTGGTCAGAAACGCCGTTGACGGTTTTTTTTTTAATAATTGAGAGCTATTCACACGATTCACACGGTGGCAGTATACAGGTTGTCCTGTAATTAATGGATAACCTCCTATGGGCAATGAAACATGAAATCGCGAAAAAAATCAGCGGTTCCTTACATTTATGTTCGCATATCTCGTCAAAATGTAGGAGACAGCTGATTCTTTTTTCGCGAATTCAGGTTTGGTCCCGTAGTAATAGTTGTTCAAAATGATATGTACATGACCCCTTAGGAGGTTATCCATTAATTACGGGACACCCTGTTTAACTGCCATCATCTGCAGAGTTCCCCAGCATTTATTAAACAAAGCGCCATCTGGGTTTTAACGCTTAAACCACGAAGAATTTGAATTTATTTTTGGGAATAACGCCATCTATGACATATTAACTAAAATTACTAAACGACTTACACGGACCTTTTTTAGACCTACGGTGCCCTTAGCCGAGGTATGTACCCCACAGCCCCTAAGCCTTAAAGGCCTTAATTTATTGAGAAGGGGCTTTAAGGCCTTAATTTATTGAAAGGCCTTTTGAAGGCCTTAGTTTATTGAGGCAACCACAGGCACAACCTCATAGGTTGAACTGCGAGATAAAATAGACAAAAAAAAACGGTGGCACTCCGGGAGTGCCGATAGAAGTGAAAACAAAACACAAACAGAATACTTTGTCATCACTCACTGATATTATATTGACATTATTTTAATGTAATACATTAAAACCGAGTACCTACATCCCGAGGACAGCCGAACACATCCGAAGCGGTGTCGTTACGGTAACAGTGGCGCGAATTCAATGGTTTTTTCCCACCTCAAAAAATGCCTAACGCACCTACAATAAAGAAGTGTTCACTTCAAAAAGTAGTATACACAACTGCCACTACAGTGCGGCCGACAGGAGAATGCGTTTTTGACACCTGTCAGTTTCATACAAACAAATACGTGTTTTGCGAATTTGATCTTTATTAGCTACTAGAATTATCGCACTGACAGTGGTGTGAGGAACGCATTCTCTCGACGGCCGACTGCTGCTGCGTAAATTGATTGCTGGCATAATGTGAAAGCCTATGGCTGGGTATTAGGGTGCCATGGACTTTCCATGTAGGGTACAAACGCCAGCACATCAAATTACTACAATCTGTCATATGTCTTTAATAGATTTTCAACTTTATTGCTAAAGCATAAGGTTCAAGGTTGATTGGGAAAATTTGGCAGTTCGGGTAGCTTTATGTGCTGGCGTCTGTACTTAAAACAAAAAAAAAGTCAGTTACACATTTATTTCCTTTATTTATCAAGTACTTCCTAAATATAACATACATAAAAAATTTCAAAATGTCTTTATAAAAACAACAAAATACAGTAAAAGTTTTTAATGCATCTGCGTGATAGGGTTGACTACTACTTTTACAGACAGAGTGTATTGAAAATCTTACATGTTCTAATAAGTTACGTATTATAAATGAGAAAGCTTCTGTTGAGAAGTCGTTCTATACTAATTTGAACTTAAGGTTCACATTACCTACTGGAACTGCATAGGTAATGATACAGGTACCTGAAAATTCTACTGCGTAAATGATTACAATACATGGTTCAGCATTCTATCTAAAGGATCAAAGGATATGGAGATAACTATTGACACATCTAAATTCTTAGAAACATTACTATTAAAAACACATATTTTAAAAAGTATAACATCTTTTACAAAATTGTAAATATTCGCAAAATAATTTCAAAGAGTAAAATTATAATTTGGCCTTACGTTACGTACGATTCCTTTACTTATTTTCACATCACCTTATACATTATGTCATTCATTATCAAAATAATTTAGTACAATAGTACCAACAATTCCTAACTAATACAACATAAGAGGATGACTAAAAAAAAATAACAAGGCACCTGCAAATCAATAGTGACACTTGACCTACGAAAACCACCCTTTACTGCTACGAAATAAAGGCGCTATCACAGTGTACCACGGTTCCGCGAAGTGCCAAGTTCTTTCAACGGTGCGGGAATACAGTGCATCAACAAAGTAGCGAGTGCAGATCATAAAAATTCCGAGTTTTTACCAAAACCGCAAAGTAAACACCGAACAGAAATCGTCAATAGAAGAATATACATGTGGCGGTAGAGTCCGTCTCGCGAAACAAGTGCCGCGGCAATAAGTGGAACTAATTATGATTAAATCTAGTTAGCAACATTCCCACACACCTTTATCTATTTAAGATTGTGCATTTTATTAACCAGTGCCTAGAATATATTGTCAAGATCCATACTAATATAATAAATGCGAAAGTGTGTCTGTCTGTCTGTTACCTCTTCACGCTAAAACCGCTGAACCGATTTAGATGAAATTTGGTATAGAGATAGTTTGAACCCCGGGAAAGGACGTAGGATAGTTTTTATTCCGATATTCCCACGGGATCGACACTTATGCGGATGAAACCGCGGAGCGCTGCTAGTGAATAAATAAATCATTATTTATGATTAAGTCGCACGACAGTGGCGCCGCGTCTATGAGACTTCTTTTGTGAGACAGACTTTACCGTAGGTAGAAATAAGTGGGTGAACAACCAGCAAACATAGCTGTTATAATTATCCCGCCAAAAAATCACAATTATTAAATGTCTCGAGAATAACTGTAAGTCTGCGAATGTGTCTACATTGGACAGTACCGTTTCTATTGACTGATTATTTCAGTTCTGTATATAATAGAACTATAAAAAGTCTTAAATGTATCAGGGTAGAGAGGACGGACTAGCCTGTCTGTATTACAATAATAAAGGAAAGTTTCCACGGACCGGCTACACGCTCCATCTCACAGTCAATCATGCAGCGTTAAGACGGCAAAACTGTATACCTTGCAAACTTTCTTCCATAGTGTGGACGCCACATGTTTGCACAAAGTGGGATGAATGACGTTGCCTGAGCCTTTTTAAGACGAAAGCGTCCGGGTCATCATCTGCCTAGCCTTTTCCCAACTATGTTGGAGTCAGCTTCCAGGCTTGACTACCCGTCATCATCATCATAATCAGCCTATAATGTTCCCACTGCTGGGACACAGGCCTCCTCTCTGTGAGAGGGAGTGGGCCGCAATCCACCACGCGGGCCCAGTGCGGGTTGGTGACTACCCGTAACGACTGTCAAAGGTCCACGAATGACAGCCGGGACCAACGGCTTAACGTGCTTTTCGAGGCACGGAGGGGTCTCGGTATGTAAAGATGGTCACCCATCCACAGACCAACCGCGGCAAGCGTAGCTTAACTTGATCGAGCGTCCGGGTAGCCCGCGAAATTAAAATTGTCTGGCGCTTATTGCAAATTGCAGGTCAGTATCAGGTTGTATGTTGATCTAAAGATTTGCGGCTGTAACAAATATTTATTTATAGAATTATAATCATAAAAAATCACCAATACAACTGTCTTAAGTTCATATTAACCTATTGAATGACTATTTCATGAAATCATGACCTATGAGGCCAACTCTAAGTCAAGGAGTTGTATTGCTGATTCTAATCACAGATATAGATACACCTAGATAACGCAAGAGCACCTACTTCGCGTGCCAAAAATCGCACCAGTTTACGATCGAAAATCATAAGCCGCCACTTTCGCGCTCAGTCCTGCGTACTGCTGGCTTGGTGAGCGTGAGCGAGAGAGCGCGAGCTTGTGACGTCATAGTAGGTAGTCAAAAAGTGGCACGCTTAGTTTTCATACAGTTCGTGATACTTACGTTATCTAGGTATATCTGTGATTCTAATGATTATAATTCTGTAAAGCCATAGTTGTTACGGTGCCGAAGCATATTTTAATCAATATTCAACCTAACACTGACCTGAAAATCGCGAAAAAAACGTAAGAAAATTTGAATGTCGCGAGTTACCTCAGCGCATGCCCCTTAATACAAGCAGACATCGGTGGGAAAGAATTATGAATATCATAATTTAAAATAATTGTGTCATTATCAATACATTTTGTCTAACCTTTACAAAAAATCAATGGATATTAGTAAAATACATTCATACAAGACCCTTGATATGATGTTGATATACGTATTATTATTTAGAATTTGTTTTTAGAATATCATTTAGAATATTATTATGTTAACGAACAATGTCGATCAGTCAGTCAAACCAAAAACCATGAGCAGCAAAATAAGACTAATTCGTCATAAAAGACGCGCTTAAAATTAAATTCTAATTTAGGGCTCGATTCTCGAACGAAAATCATCGCAAAATTAATGTAACAAGCTGTCAAGCGCGCATAAACTGCGATTGGCTGTTGATAAATCATTCAACCAATCACAGCAGTTTACGGCGCTTGACAATTTGTCACATTAATTTTGCAATAATGTTCGTTCGAGAAACTGACCCATAGTGATATACAAATAATTGTTTCATGCATTCAGGAACGCAAGCTCAAAACCTAACTTTATGTAATAGGGGAAAGTGGTAAAAGTATTTCATTTAATTGAGCAGTCGAATCCAATACATATTTACCACAAACCAACCCCAATAATTATGATCTGATTAGAAATAATTAATTCTATTATGGACCTGCTTCCTTTCTCATACACTTTTTTATGATAACCTAAAATCTAAAAAATATTAAAAATAGATTTCTTAACAGGTGTTCCTCAGGTTTAAAATATACAATAATAAAATATTTTTACGGGATACAATTTAAGGTACTTAGTTTTTTTTTTTTATTGTCGACATGTAACTATAGGGTAACAAACTTACTAATACTCAGTTTTCCTAACTACGTCAGTCTATCAAAGATTTAAATCGTTAGATTCGCCCTACCGCGACAAAAGATAGTCGCGTTTCTGCTTCGTTTTGACACCAGTATGGATACTTTCTCACGTGACTAAGTACGGTGAGGGCTAATCTAGCGATTTAACTCTTTGCCATCTACAGGATAATTGAACCAAGATCAGAATTAATGATTTTATTCCACAACCAATATATTAGTACATATTTTCTTACTTGTAAGCATTAAAAAGCGATAATCTAAAATACATTATTTACTAAAATTAGTTAGAAATGTGATTAGCAGCCAAGTTAACATAACAATAGTTTTTAACATCAGGATCGACTGATGTACTGATGGTGACTGAAGTAAAATTATACATACTATGTACTAACCTTTTAGCATTATTAAAAAACTGCGACGGCAACAAACTTACAGAAGTAGACTATCGTAGCAAAACACAACGCACTTAAAAAGTTCGACCAATACGTTTAAAAGCAAAACGAGAGTTAACTATAAAACGAATGAGTATTCGTATGCACAGTGACGCACAATGCGAACCTTGAGCTTAATTATGATTGAATAATGCTAAACTACACAAATATACTGTAAAACTGTTCAAAGTTAATCTAAAGTACATTATGTTTGTATAATACTATATTCTACGGATATATAAGGTATACACGTGTAAAAAGGTAATCTGTTGTTATAGGTACTCGGATAATACTAGTACATGTTGGCTAAAAAGTAATGAAGTGGAACTATTATTTTTCTTTCCTGGCAACACTAGCTCACGCAGAATCTGCACAGGAAGTTTTTTTTTAAGTTTAACGTCGATTTGTTGTTTGTTTAATCGCTTTGCTATAGGTATTAAAGGTAGAAGAGCCCCATATTATTTCTTTTTTCCCAAACTGTACCATCTAAAACATACATTGTACATTTGTACACGATTAAGTGATGTTAATTAAAAAAAAACTGTATCACAAAATGGAAAACATAATTATTTATAGTAAGGACGTCACTAAAAGAACAAGAATAAGGCCCTTTGTACACAGCACGGTTTCTTGCCGGTACGGCAAATAAACCGCGCCGTAGAAAAAACGTGATGTCAACAAGCTTCATGGTGGTCCATGCAACACTGACGACCAGTGGCGTGCATTGCATATAGGCATATAAGCAGTGCCTACCTCGATATATCAACATAAGCCTGACAATTACATTTTAGTGTGTGTGCCCCACAATTAAGAAACTCACTAAATTAGCATACCTAACAAAAAACAAAATCTTTATACAAACACGCGCGGCAGTAGGCAGTCGCCGGACGGCCTACTCGGCTCCCGTACTATTCGCACATTGTCATTGGTCTTTACTCGTTCAAGTTAATACGACAAAATTAAAAATACGTACGTCTCATGCGTAATACCATAACGTTCGACCTTAGCAATTTATCACCTTCAAGTAGGCATGCCTACTCCAATAACCACATTTTTTTTTCTGATTAGTGACCGCGTTTGTCTAGACTAGACCCGGCCTAGTGCCTACCTATTCTGAAAACCAATGCACGCCACTGCTGACGACCGTACCACGTAAAAAAGGCCAAAACGTGAGTATACAAAGGGCCCAAAAGTTTTATAAGACACAACATATAATCAGACTTTAAAAACAGTGCAATTCAGAAAAACAGCTAAAAATTTCAATCGTATCCGTTATTTCTGTAGAAACTACACATAATTTCAGAAAGATATTTTTACAAAATACCCATTGTTTTCGAATGTACAT
This sequence comes from Amphipoea lucens, assembly GCA_947508005.1. Classification (NCBI taxonomy): domain Eukaryota; kingdom Metazoa; phylum Arthropoda; class Insecta; order Lepidoptera; family Noctuidae; genus Amphipoea; species Amphipoea lucens. Next base: position 6,145,814 of record OX382355.1, read on the forward strand.
ATTTAAAAACTAACTTCTTCACTTCACGATAGGAACAAATCATAAAATAAGACGGGACGGTATCGATATTTCACGAGCCACTCATGCTTTAATGAAGAATAAGCTATTATTAATTGAGATTCTAGATTAAATTTTACCCGACTGCGGGCGAATAGGATAGTCTAACTAATAAGGTGTAAAAATCACTAAACTTATTACAAAAAGCTGTCTAAAATCAATGTATATTATCTTAGAAGTCACGATATTCACGCAGTCGAGTATATATTTGATTATCTTATATAATATATAATCGTTCTTAAATGACTAAACCAGCTAGTAAAGTAACATTTAATATTTCGTATATTGTATCGATGTAGGTTATTATAAATATTGATAAACATGGTCTACAAAGAAGATATTCTCAAAAAGTCAAGTTTTGTAAGGGATCATTTGATCAGTCCAATTTTTACTCGGAACATACTGCGGAACAAGTGTTTAATGACATCAAATTCCAACATCAGCTGGGACTAATTCTACAAGCTCTGGTCGGCATATAGCCTGGTTACATCAATATATTTATGACATATTTTACTACCGAATGTCAGTGCTTCGATAGCCGTGGTCATTGTTCGCTTAAGAACGAATGAAGTCCCATTGGTTGGTAGATTGGTTGTCGCATATGACCATAATGAGCGGCTCGCCCCTGTAAGCTCGATCGACTCCGAGGCACATGCCTGCAGCGGTGTTGTATATTGGACTGCCAGCCTGAAAATATCGCGCATTAATGTTAATAATTTCCTGGTAGGTTTAAATTAATCCAGTCCAGTAATCCAGCGAGTCAACCCAGTCCAGTGCTAGACTGGATCATATCGTCTATATTATTCCAGTCATTCAGGCAATCATACAAAAAACAACAATGCGTGTTCTAGTCAACACGCATTGTTGATTTTTGTCTGACTGCTGAATAGTTTCAACGTTTAATCTAGCACTGGATTGGCCGTCCAGATTATTCTAGTGGCGCTGGAATGGGTAAGCGGGAATAAAAAGTAGACCGAAATTCCAGTCATTCGACTGACCCGTTCACTTGAATGGGGACACCCATTCCAGTGAACGGGGTGCAGTTTAAAATAAGCACGTTAAGTTGCTCCACAAGATAATACGTTAATATTATTACAAACGGTAGTTTTACATTGTTTAGTTTTATTTTAATCACTAAAACGGATAATAGTGATCACTTTAATCCGTTTTAGTGATTATAATAAAACTAAACAATCTTAAACTACCGTTTGTAATAATATTAACGTATAATCTTGTGGAGAACACACTTAACGTGCTTATTTTCTGCATTTTCATTCTAAACTAAAAGAAATAACCAAACAAAAGATGAGGGCGCCACTGTGCAGTCGGCGCCGCCTTAAGGAATAAGAAAGGAGATTTCGAAAGATTGGGCTAAATTATTGTATCTAGAATATGGGGAGTGTCCTCATCAGAATTCAGCCTTAGTTAGTGAGGAGCGTAGTACTCAGAAAAAGGTTGTTATAGTTATTAAATTATTTCTAATTATAGAAAAATCAATAAACCTTCGATTTTCATAGGCCGATCCACTCTGACATTATTAGGTTGACCGAGAAAACAATAACGATTCGAATCTCTTGTTGTGAATAAGATTTCTTAAACCAGAGCCGGTGCACGGTGGTGAGAAAGAATTAAAATTAAGTAACACAACTTACAGTTTCTTTAAAAAATAACTTTAGGCCGCCCAATCGATGGAAAACTAAATAGGTAGAAAGAAATATTCCACTTACTGTTCACACAGGAAGTTCTTAAGTTCTATGCTACTAGACCAACTACGTTGATTGTAGTTTTGCGTCAGGAAACTCTACCTACAGGATCTAAACTACGGGTATAAGTAATGGACTCACAGCTCCAAACATTTTTTCCCACTCCTTTGAGGATGGCTGTTCGTTGCACCTCCCGTGGCTCAGGACCAGGTTATTGAAGACATCATAACAAAGTATGTGCCCCAATTCCTGCTGGATACTTATGGTTCTTAAGTCCCATTTATTTACCGCGTTAATAAAATCCACGCGTTTGTATGCAGGCTAGAAACGAAACGTTTTCAATTGCACGCAAATTGGACACATTTTAATTATATTTCATCCAATTGAGTATAAAAAACACTCATGCGTACAAATGTTTCTACGACAACTACTAAACGTTTCAGCCCTTTGACACAGCATGCACTAAAAACTACATAAAGCAGATTCAAAATACTTTTATCTACCACATACCTTCCAGCGACCAACCAATCTATGATGTATCCCCTGTTGTCTCAAAGACCCGGCTCATCGATCCCATATGCTTGCAGTGTTGTGGTCCATAGTTGATGACAATTGACTGATACAAGATACATATATAAAAAGGAGCTTACCATTCCCTCACCGGCAAGCTCTGGTTGTGGTCTCGTGGTCAACAGGTGTTCAAGACAGTAGATAAATATAAGACAATGATTTATAACAGACATACATATATTTATGTGGGCCGCCATTGACGACAGTCTACTAATAATACAAAAGGATAGTAAATAACAAATGTAAAACAGTGGCTCACCGATCCCTTATGCTTCCATTCCTGTGAGCCGCCAAGTTCGTGGCATTTGCTCAGCTTCGGTGCTACGTTGTTTGATGCGTCCAGGCATAAAGTGCGTCCCAATACCAGCTCATAACGACTTGTTTCGAACCACATCTGAAATATATTAAAGTGTAAACATTTTAGAACTGAAAACTTATTTTTTTTTTTTTTAATGAGCTTGCTCTTGACTCTAGCCTAGGTCAAAGGTGACAGAGACAAAGTCGACGATGGAGCGAGCTTACCCAGAAGAAGCCTGTTCACTCTCACTTTAAAGAGATTCGGGTTGTATGCGCTCGGAAAAACAGACGCAGGTAGAGAGTTCCACTCTTTTGCTGTGCGCATTATAAATGACATTTGCAAACGCTTAGTGCGAATTGGTGGAACAGCAACCAGGTAGGGATGGTAACTTGCAGTGCGCCTGGATGTCCGAAGGTAGAAGGGGGCCGGTGGAATGAGGTCGTGGAGTTCTTGGGCACACTCACCGAAGTACAGTCTGTAGAAGACCGACAGGCAGGCAACCTTGCGGCAATGACCCAAACTGTGAAGCTTGGCATCCACCAGTTTTACGTCGCCAATGAGCCTCTTAGCTCTGCGTTGCACCGAGTCAAGCGCGGCAAGTTGGTATTTCGCTGAGCCATCCCAAACGTGGCTGCAATACTCCATGCAGGATCGGACTTGTGCTTTGTATAGGGTTAAAAGCTGTCCAGGCGTAAAGTATCGTTTCACCCTATTTAGGATGCCCAGCTTCTTGGCCGCAGTTTGGGCTTTGTACTCGATGGTGGCGCCGAAGTTGAGACTAGATGTCAACTCCATGCCTAGAAGCTCGAGCCGATCAGTTACAGGAACAGATGTACCCCGAAAAGTAGGAGTCTGGTCAAAACGACTCCTTTTGGCGGTAAAAAGACACGCCTGTTTTGGTGGCGTTAAAAGAGACCAGATTGTCATCCCCGCACTGGGGATTAATTTGATTCAATTTCATTCATTTCATTGTCACGGTTAACATCTTTGACTAGATTTGAAACAGTACGCAACGGACTGGATGAGACTAAATTATAGCGTTTTATACAGGGTGTCCCTGGAAGTATGGATCAAATCGAATAGGGGTGTGGGCAAGTTCATTTCCAAACGTTTAAAAAAAAAAGAAAAAAAGAGAAGAGAAACCGAAGAGAAACCGAATCGTTTTAAAAATATAGTAACAAATAACTATCGGGGCTATTAATTTATTTTTTTTAGATAGCCCTGATAGTATTTTTTATGATTATTTTCTTTGAGCACTATGCGAAGTGATTGAAAATAAAATAAAAATTGGTCATAAATTTGAACCGTAAAGAAATTCACCGACATTCTCAGGGTTAAAAAGTTTGGAAATGACCTCGCCCACGCCCCTATTCGATTTGATCCATACTTCCAGGGACACCCTGTAGAATAGAATAGAATACTCGTTCGTTTCGTTTTTTTTTTTTCGTTTTATATGCTATTGAGAGCAGTGGTGGCCCCGTCGTATCAGCCCCAACTTACGAGTCGGTCGTGGATTTGAACCCGAGCAGGCGCTTTACTTAATGTAATATATTTCATGACTACTGCTCTCAAAATGGTGAAGGAACACATTTTGAGGAAACCAGCATTATATCCCAAAACCGAAAGTACGAAGACATGTGACATTTACCAACCCGCACTGGGCCCGCATGGTGGATTACGGCCCACTCCCTCTTACTTTGAGGAGGCCTGTGTCCTAGTAGTGGGAACATTATAGGCTGGTTATGCTTATATGCTATTAAAATTGTGTATAAGATCTCCCGATTGCTAGGTAGTCACGTATTTATGGAAAACCACATTATTTTTTATGACAGATAGTAACTGGGACGCTTGTACTACCCTCATCACTTATGACCAGTGATCGGAATAGGCTGAGTATATTTACCTAAACTTCGGAGAACAGAGACAGAAAGTGGAGTCTTCCTTACGACGACATTTTTTTTTCCCGGAATTCGGGAAAAATCTTAAATAAGTTGAAAATAAGCTTTATTTAAGTTGGGTGTAAAGGCTATTTTTTTTTAACTAAACTTGCAATTACCAAATTTTCGGGTTTGTCACGTAAAATCCCGAAACTCACTCGTCTCTCGTCTAGCTTTAATTAATGTATTCCAATTATATGTAATGTATGATACAACGGTTAGTTTAAGGATCGTAAATATAATTCGAATACCCATCTTAAATAAAGCTTATTTTCAACTTATTTAAGATTTTCCCCGAATTCCGGGAAAAAAAAATGTCGTCGTAAGGAAGTCTCCACTTTCTGTCTCTGTTCTCCGAAGTTTAGGTAAATATACTCAGCCTATTCCGATCACTGCTTATAACTTCATTGTTACTTTTCATTCATCTTTTCATCACCTTATCATTGCAAGAAGCAACCAAAGAATTACCCACCTGACTCAAAATCCTTATGCAGCTAGAAAGTACCAAGCCACCGCCCTTGGTCTTTACGTCCTTCTCGCTCTGGATGCACAGGGAAGTGTTCTTCAATCGGATTTGATACGAATCGGTGTAGTTACGTTTGCTGAAACATACAAGTTTTTTTTAAGACCAATACGGCAAACTACCCTCTGTTGCACGGTACACGGTGGCACTAAACCTAGGTCGAAGTCTATGAGATAATCCGTTGATCAGCTCCCTAATTGCGTAACACACTATCAATCGGAATCTGAATTATTTTGAAGCTAATTGCTAATCCATTGCTTCATAAGTTCGAAAAATTTGTCTGCTTAACACGTAAATAACGCAATGAATGTTGTTGAACTGACAAAATGAAACCGATTCCGATTGATAATGTGTTACGCAATTGCCCCGCAGTTTGTTTGGACGCGTCTTTGTGTGCCGGGAGCTCAGGAGCATCAGTAGGCGGCGGGGCAGCTGGTGATGTCGTCATTATCACTCGGTCAATAGGCTCTAGAATGTTTAACTTTATTTTTTTTATTTTTGAAGTGAAACTTCTTTACGCACGCTTGACTTGGGGAGTAAGCTGGCGAACGCGTGACGTAAGCGTTACAAAAAGTGTGATCGGGCGAGGCGAACGAGAGTTGAGTGGGGGATATAAGCAAGAGAAAGCAGTGCGCGCGCACATTTTCTTTCTCTCTTCCTCTCATAGCCAAATACCTTTGAAGTTTCACTTCAGTCGTGTGGTCATAAGCACACTCGGTTTGTTTGTTAAAGCGGCAATTGAAACACAATTTCTGCGAAAATTTCAACCGTCTACCTAATACGGTTCGTGAGATACAGCCCGCTGACAGACAGACGAACGGACGAAACGACAGAAGAACTAAAAATAGAGAAAACTTACCGCGAATGCCAGGGCTGGAACTTATTCTTATCAGCATCGTTCAGAGCAGCCATCCTTTTCTTTTCCATGGCATTTTGGCCAGTCTCCAGTTCAGGGTAAACGTTCTCCAGGTACCATTTGAATGATTTACAGTTCAAGCTTTTACGTAAATTGTGTCTAGCCGACAGATCACCGAGTTCTAACTGAACCACCGCTGGGTTGTGTTCAATGACCTTATTCTGAAATTGTTGGAAAATACTTGTTATTATTGAATTCTTAGTACTCGGGACAGGCGTGCGTGTATGACCAGAACCCGAATTACGTAACACGCTATCAAACACAATCTGAATCATTTTGAAGGATATAGTAAAACGGGGCTACTTTGACAAGGCCGATCACAACGCTATAACGCGTTCCCCACACCCCGCGCCTCGCGCAATATTACTCGAGGTCACGCACACTTGCTGAGCACACGTGAAAACCGATTTTGGCGCTCTGCTAAAGTAGTTCCAACATCTGTCAAAGTAACCCTGGAAGTCAAAGTAGCCCCGTTTTGCGGTACTGCTAATCTATCAAAATCAAAAGTCATTTATTCAAACTAGGCTGAGAATCAGCACTTTTCGAACGTCAAAATTACAAAAGACAGTCCCCCAAAACGCCCGCCCTTCACCACTTCCTAGTGCTTTCGCTGGGGAGAAGAAGTGGCGGAACCAACTTCCCAGCAGCACAGCTGTCTGTTCAGTTAGAAAATAATTGATTTTATACAATAATAAGTATGCAAAGTAATTAACATTACAGGACACAGAACGTTAAATTAAATTATGTTCGCAAAAATGTCTGCTCAACAATGTAAATAACGCAATGAACGTTGTTGTACTGTCAAAATGAAAGCTATTGCTATTGTTAGTGTGTTACGCAATTACCCAAATGTAAACGGAGCAAAAGTAGTATGTAGGGATCGTAGAAGATGGCGTTCTGTAGTTTCTGACTACTCCCATGAAGAAGGCGTGAGTTTATGTATCTACTAGCAGCGCCCCGCAGTTTCACCCGCATAAGTGTCGATTCCGTGGGGATATAGGAATAAAAAGTAACCTATGTGTTAATCCTGGTCATAAACCATTTGTGTGCCAAATTTCATCCAAATCCGTTCAGCAGTTTGTGCGTGAAGAAGTAACAAACACACTCACAAACTTTCGCTTCTATAATATTAGTGTGATTATGAAATTCGTGCCGCAATACTTAACCGGTCAAGCGTCGCGGTTCGCCGATCGGCGACGAAACAATAGAAAATCAATTGTGTCTCATTAACGGCGCTTGACAGATTAAGCTTCTGTCAGACATTTTACATGATTATTCATGAAATATTTTTTTCATGTTCCTGCCTGCTGATATCATTCAACCGGAAAATATTTTTAAAAAACCTTTTATTTTTCTATACATCAGTAATTGGGTCATCTCTCAATCGTTTCTGAGCCAATTTTTTTTTAGGAGGAATACTCCAGTGACAGACCGACGGACGGGCTCCAATGCAATTGCTAAAATTTTTCTGATCCCGGTAGGCTAAGATACTCAAGCATTGATCTCTATTCAAATACAGAAAACAATTACGTATTAATAATTATTAATCACGCCTGCGTATTGTCCCTGAATACCGTAGGTCTCATGGCAAGAAACAATTGGATACTTCACTATTTAACGCACTGTTTTGTCAACAAACCATAATCTATACCATAACATGGTATGGTATACCTTTTGACAAGTGTGTACATTTACCTATTCAAATACCTATGCTTGAAATGAACTGAACAGAATGATTGAATGAACACTCTACAGTTACGAGAGATTCATAAGAGATTTTTTCCTAAAGTATTGACAGAAAAAAAAATGAGGATGCTTAGTGGTTTGGTCACGTTAAGAGTATGAATTTAAGGCGACTAACAACAATTATTTACAAAGCAGATGTGAGTGAAAACGTCGGGAGACGCCCTTTTTTCTTATGGATGGGAAATCATCAAATGACGCTTCCCGCTCTGAGTGGAGCGGAAGGGAGTGTCAGACTCTTACTGACTAAAACCCATCCGTGTTCCTTCCTTAGCCCTTTATGTTCCGGGGTAGTGGTAACCCTTTCGGACAATCCCGCACCCCCCGGGAGACGCCCAAGGAGGACATATACACCGTGTTCCAGACGATATACATAAACTTCGACCAGATGATGACCATGGAAATAAGCATTTTTCATTATGGACACATTAATGAATTATTATTTTTTATTAATTTTCATATAAACTAAATACCTTGACGTAAATCACCCGATATGCATGCCTCTTTATCTGAATTGGCAACGATGACGTATTTTTATTCAGAAGATTTGGCGGGCTGCAACTTTCTTACTGCATGATGCTCAATTAAATTTCACTAAATGAAATTACAAATATCTTTGTAACGAAGCCTTTTTAAGTACTACTTCCTTTGTTAGATTTAATTTGTAAAAGCTATAGAAGCCTTTGACAAAGTTTATGGATATCGTAAAGAACACGGTGTATAGTGATCTAATTGGTAATGTTGTTCAAAAAGGTCAGTGTGTAATTGGTGCGTGTATGACCAGAAGGCCAATTCTCGTAATTTAAAACGTTCAAAATCTAGTCGCAATCTCATCTTGGCGACAAACAAATGTCAAAAACTTGTCAAAATGTAGGAAAATTAATAAGTCCATGGGGAAATTAGAGGTATTTTTGACAGATTGAGACTGTGAACGTTCTTAAAATTACGAGAATTGCCCCTCAGACATATTAATGTAAACGAGGCAAAAGGAGTATGTAAGGGTCGTAGCAGGCGTTCTGTAGTTTAAGAAAGAAACAAAAGAAAGAAAATGCGTTTATTTGCGTTTGCCTACCCCCATGGGGAGGTGTGTGTTTATGTATGTTATGTATTGATAGATACAGTGTTACGATTTAGTATTTTCTAAACCATATTACAGTACCCGGCGATTAATATTGCACATCGACCTTTGGAAAGAAACAATCGGCTAATTTCGGCTTCGTAGTGCGTTATCTCTGTCGCATTACCTATGTGACGTTAACTGACGTTTTGTCAGTCGTTGTTCAAGTGCGATAGAGTGCGGTCGCGTCCAGTTCAAAATATATATCTAGAGTTGTTAACACCCCCAAATTTAAATAATTTAAAGTTGTACTATGGCATCTTTAGGAAAAATAGGGGAACCTTTTTATTTTACCCGAACCTAAAGCAATCATTTATAGAAAAATTGGTGTATTTTATACAAAGAATAAAAAGAATTATCAAAAGAAGCAAATCATAATTGTTTTAACAGCTCCTAATAGATACCGGACTGTTTGTATTTCGTGCGACAGAGATAACGCTCTACGAAGCCGAAATTAGCCGATTGTCTCTTTCCAAAGATCGATGTGCAATATTTATCGCCGGGTACTGTATTATGAAATAAGTATTTTCTCAAAGTTGAAATACTTATTTCACGACAAAATCACAACGAGGTATCACATTCTTGAATAGGTAGATATGTATGACGTAAGACACGTCCGCTAATATTGCATTGACACATATCCTACATTTTGGCGTCGTTTTTCTCGCCAGATGGTTTTTATAGATTACTAGCTGACCCGGCGAAGTTCGTACCGCCTCAGAATTAAATGATGTGACAAATTTCAATAGACACATGGCGCCATCTATTATCATAATAACGTTATTGTTGTTTTCCTCGGGAACAGCAATTTTTTTCGGGATGAAAGGTAACTTATGTCCGTTTCTGTACACCTGACAATGTATATGCAAAATTTCAGGATGATTGGTTCAGTGGTTTATATGTGAAAAGGTAACAAACAAACAAACTTACTTTCTTATTTATAATATTAGTTAGGATTGCCAAGCTGTTCATAGTAATATACTTATGCTCGTGAAGGTACCTATGTAAGTTAAGTGGGACCAGTATGATAACTGCCATTAGTGTACCATTATGTTGCGAATCGAGATATTTTTTGATTGATAAATCGGAACAGTGACGACTTGGGAATCACACTATCACACTAATATTATAAAGGCGAAAGTTTGTGAGTGTGTGTGTGTTTATATGTTTGTTACTTCTTCACGCCTAAACCACTGAACCGATTTAGATGAAATTTGGTATAGAGATAGTTTGAGTCCCGGAAAAGGACATAGGATACTTTTTATCCCGATATTCCCACGGGATCGACATTTACGCGGGTGAAACCGCGGGGCGCAGCTAGTAAGTCTATGAAATCATCATTCCAGAACAATGACCTCTGGCCCTTACGTTCTGTTTGTAACTGATCACTTACTTAAACACACTCTAATTGAGCAAGATGTCTACAATTGATAAAAAACTTAACGTAGACCAAATATTACCCACATATGTATAGTGTGTTGAACTAAAGATTAAAGAATGATCCGGATTATGTAACTCTAAATGTATCATTCTCTTCGTTCTTTTATTACGCTTATAAACTTACTAGTGACCCAGTTTTTACGCCTTGACCAAAACATCGAGAAATCTCTATTATTATTCAAGTTTAATATTAATGTATATTAGATGCAAACCTTCTGGAATAAATTATCTAAATGATAGCGAAAACCGCGTCACAATCCGTTGCGTAGTCTTGAAGAACACCACAAAACACAGACACGAAAAGCAACATAAGTTATAATATGTATAGAAGAACCACTCTTCCTGTTTTTGGTACATTTAAGTAAACACAAGCGGCGCCGGGGTCACAGCTTATCCATACTAATATTATAAATTCGAAAGTAACTCTGTCTGTCTGTCTGTATGTTACCTTTTCACGCCTAAACGGTCTAAACCACCGGTAAATAGAGATAGTTTGAGTCCCGGGGAAGGACATAGGATAGTTTTTATCCCGATATTCCCACGGGATCAACACTTATGCGGGTGAAAGCGCGGGGCGCAGCTAGACTTATATATTTTATCTAAACCTTTATGTATATTACATGTTTCACAATGACCCAAAGGAAATAGAGAAAAAATTAAATCTACTGACCACGTAATCGTCCATCCAAACGCGGGCCATACGCATAGAGTTATGTAGCATGAAATCCTCCTTCTCGCCTATTCCATAAGGTCGACGCTTTCGAAAAACATGGCCGACTCGACTGCATGGTATCAGCTCTAGAGAACCGCCGCACATCCAAATCTAAAATATAAAAAAATTTATTAATTTTTCGCTTCATTAGATCCTTTGCCTGATTAGATAGGTAATCAACTTGTTTCCATGCAAGCCTGGTCCTAAGTCCAAGCCCTAAGGAAGTTGTTCAGCTGTGATTATTAAATTAACTAATGACAGTCTCACGAATCGATCGATCAGACTAAGCAACGCTTGCCGCTGTTGGTCCATGGATGGGTGACCATCTTTAAATATCAAGATCCCTCCGTGCCTCGGAAAGCACGTTAAGCCCTTGGTCCCGGCTATCATTTATGGATCTTTGGCAGGCGTTACGGGCTGTCAGGAAACCCGAAAGTCTGACGACCAGACTTACCAACGGGGTATATTGTACTACCCAGCAACTAGATTGTGGAGGTCAGAGATAGGCAGTCACTCCATGTAAAATACTGGTATTCAACCGCATCCGCTTAAACTGGAAGTTGACCCCAGCATAGTTGGGAAAAGGCTAGGCAGATGATATTATATTAAATAATGACGCTAAAGGGGAAACAACGGCAGTTTCGCTAATTTCGAGTATACCTACCCTGAAAGATATCTCCAAATTTTCTCCGCCCCATACGTTCATGCCATCATCGTATTTGCCGATATAGTTGAAATACTCGCGGTAAATAGCGAACAGTCCGCCAGCCATAGTCGGCGATTTGATCGGTTTCACAAAATCTTCATCAGCTAAAAAGACAGTCACAATATAACAATGCTCGGTATATTTTAGGGTTAGCATACAGAACTAATTGATTACGAAATAGGTACAGCATAGGTGCCTACAGAAACACAGGGCGTTTTCTAGCCCAGAAAGCCGCGAGACACAGGTTTTCAATAAATACAAATAACATAAAATTATATAGGTTATGATGACTCAGAACAATTAATATAAAGACCCTGACCTGACACCAAATCAAATGAAGCACAATGGAACAAACACACACACCAGACGCGCACACATCACACAAATATCACACAAACACACGTAAGTACCATACCATACCCGAAATCACCTCTCTAGTCACCACTCTGGAATTCGTACTCCGAGCCCCAAGATACAGACTGTCTAGTTTGGGGCTCACTAGTTAATAATATACTGTAACCTAGCTGTAGGTAATATTTTAAGCTACTCATGTCCTCTTAACTTGCTGTTAACCAGTGAAGCTGCTTACTGTATTACCTGGACAATAAATATTTTTCTATTTCTATTTTTTCTATTTTCTATATTGTGCAATACGCACCATTGTTTACGGTAGAAGGATTGAACGCATCGGGAAATTGAAAGCGATACTGAATTAACAAAACACTGCTTTAACGACCAACGTAAAACATTTCAACAGTCAATATATACAATGGAGCTAAAATTAACAGAATAATCGATAAAAACTGTAGCGCACTCACTTTTCAATGTTCCTTTCGGCAAATTATCCCATTTGAAATGTAGACCCCAGTTAAAACCTCCTCGGACTAAAGGACTGGCCGAATATTCGAATGTGTCTGCGTTGATGACGTCAATGACCGGGGTGACCGCGCGATGGGAGAATCTCACTTCCACCTTGTCCACTCCCTCTGCAAGGCGTGTCAGCATCGGAGGCAACCATTCTAGGTTCACTTCAATGTGAGAGTCAAGGAACACTAGAACCTGAAAATAAAAAACGACATTTATGTTTTGATACACCACTAGCTTCTGCCCGCGACTTCGTTTCGTTCGCGTGAAATTTCTTGTTCCCCCGACCATCCCCATCGCATCGCATCACCTACCCGCGCTATCGCTTCGCTTTCGCTTAGCGTTCTTTCTGACTTTTTATTCTTTTCGCTCGGCTCCTAAGAGACATAGCGTGATGTTAAATAGCCTATAGCATTCCTCAAGAATTGGGCTATCAAATATAAAAAGAATTTTTCAAATCCGACTGGTAGTTCCAGAGATTACCCCCTACATACAAAGTTACAAACAAATTTTACCTCTTTATAATATTAGTATAGATTATGAGAACTTTCGGCCTAAAAAATCTACTGATAGCATTATAAGAGTAGATTGTACTCACTTCACCAACGCTGTTTTCTGCTCCATACAGCCTCGCCCGGATAAGACCCTCTCGCTGGGAAGTCTTCAACAGTCTTATATTAAATTCGTCTCTAATCGTTTCAGTCGTTTTCTTCTCCACAACATTATTGTCGTCATTTATATAATCCACGACATTCTCCACATCAATGTTGTTGGTTTCCAGCATTTCTTCTTCCTTGCGCATTTGGTTATTCAATTCATTAACTGATTTTTGCACCGCATCATGTAAGCCGTTTATGTCACTGAAGTCATCAACTAAAATGATTTCTTTAAGATATTTCAGGTCAGTACGATCCAGTATTGAGTGTACAGAACGCATCAGAGTGTGATAGTGCTCATTAAAGAAACAGATTATCACGGAGGTCTTCGGGAGCCTATCTGCATATTTTTGTACCCGACATCTGGAAAAAATAACTAAGTAATTAGACTTACTGTTACATTTGTCAAGACTATATTCGTCAATATTTTCATTACAGTACAGTACATTTAGGCGCGTCGCCCACACGAGCTAGAGTCGAGGCGGCGACGAGGCGCGGGCGCACGTTTTCTATAGGAATAAATATAGGTATGTATGTATAGGCGACATACCTATACTTATTCCTATACAAAACGTGCGCCCGCGCCTCGTCGCCGCCTCGACTCTAGGTCGTATGGACGACGCGCCTTAGATTGCTATCGACACGCTAAGAAGAATATTTTCATTTGAGGTGGGTAAAAAAAAATACAAAAGTATTTAAGTATGTGTTAGCAGCTACTATACATTACTCAACAAGTACTTACAGTTTATTCCTGGTATCAGGTAAACCACGGTGATTTCCAATTCTTTGCGATATCAGAGTGTTAAAAGCATGGACGCTGTAACCGCTGTCACGGATCCTCACATCTTCAGCATTTCGAATCAATCCAAACTGGTTGTCTATTTGGAACATCAAAAGTATGTAAATAAGGAGACATAATGCGGCATGCATGGTAAAAACGTTACGTAGTAGGTATATCCTTTAAAGTTAAAGTTCGCGAGCACATTCGCAAGAAGCTGGCAGTATCATCACATCGGTAATATTTTCTCATTGTTTGTATGTTTGTCATATTAAGTAGGTATATTTATTTATTTAATACTTCAAGCACATAAATGTACAGAGGCGGACTTAATGCCATAGGCATTTTCTACCAGTCAACCTTTGGGTGATGCAGAGACAAACAGTGGTACGTGCAATCATGAAAATTGAGGAATAAATATTTTAAATATAAAGATACGCTTAAACCTATTAAAACTATAAATATAATATTATATACCTCATTACATGAAGCACTAATAAATATACATCAATACATGAATATACTAAAAATAAGGCTCCCACAGACAGGCGCGACGCGATGGTTCGACGCGAATCTGGTAGAACAATTTAAATGAGGTTTTCATTAAAAAAAATTCTACTAGAGTTGCGTCGCGCTGTCTCGTCGGGCCTGCCTGTCCGGAGTCTTTAAGAATTGAATGTGCAATAATTGAAATAGTTTTTTTTTTGTTATAAATAGTCATCGCAACAGTAGCTGCAGAGTGAAAATAATCGCGAATTCATAATAATAACAATAAATGTACTAGGAATAGAGTTCGCGCCACGCCAGTTGGTGAGAGTACCTTCAACGTACAATAGAATAATTTTTACCCAGCTACATTACTAAGCCGCCCAGCAGGAAGATCGCTCTCGCATCAATAATAGACCAATTGCAACTTGTTAGATAGATGGAATAAAATTCAATTGACGTGATAGCCCAGTCGCATATTGTAAAGAAAAGGTTGCTGTTTGTGTATTGGCTTATGCAGTCGCACAAGACATACTGCCATATGCAGTGCATGCTGTATTTACCTAGCACATCAACATTATAAATTGATGCAATTTTAACATACGGACGAGTACTTGGACGCCTAGTGACCAAAACACAAAAGCATTTTTTGTATATTTAGTTAGTCAGTCAGTTAATTTAGTGTAAAAAATTAGTGGCGTTACATAAAATTAAATGATTATGAAATAGCATGGAATAGTAGCTATGGAACGAGAGGTATTCTAATGAAAGAGCTGTCGTATCTTTTGTCCATGGAATATCATTGCTTTCTTATCTATAAACAGAGTATTTTTTAATAGGACAGTATGAGTAAATCCTAATCCATAGGAAATACTGGGACGCTTTCTTAGGAACAGCTAAGAAAGGACGCCAAATATACAAAATAAAATATTATTTCATAAAATTTGTATTGGAGTAGTATACCAATTTATTTTTAATGCTGATCAACTCAGTTTTTTTCAAAGATCCTTTAGTTGTATGGGAAGAAGAGACCCTGGACAGTAGAAGTGGGTAAAAAAGACACAATTTCTAAGTAATCTGGGGAGTCCAGCCTACACGAAATATTCGCCACTCGTTTTTATTTAGAGCCTCGGATCTAGAACCTATATGTCCCATGTAATAGGGGGAGCCCTATTACATGGGACTAATACACAACTGCCGTATTATACAGGGTGTCCCTGGAAGTATGTATCAAATCGAATAGGGGCGTGGGCAAGGTCATTTACAAACTTGTTAAACCTGAGAATGTCGGTGAATGTTTTTACGGTTGAAAAGTTATGTCCAATTTTTAATTTCTTTTCAATCCCTTCGCATAGTGCTCAAAGAAAATAGTCATGAAAAAATACTATCAGGGCTATCTAAAAAAATTAAATTGATAGCCCCAATAGTTTTCTCTTTTTGTTTTTACGTTTGGAAATGAACTTGCCTACGCCCCTATTCCATTTGATCCATACTTCCAGGGACACCCTCTATAACCGGCGAAATGTGGGTGTACATAATATAGATACGCCTCTGCCTAACATTACAGTGAATACAGGTGTGAAAAAACACAACATTAACACTTGTGTTTTCTTAAATACTTACTGGAAAATATAAAAAATCCAAAGTTTGATCAGCCATCCGAGTTATCTCATAAGTTACACACAAAAAATGAGCCACGCAACTGAGGCAGCACAGCTTAAAATAATCAAAATGCCGAATACTTCAGAGACTTACCAAGAGCATTATCGGGCTGTGCTGTCATCTTCATTCCAAGATGTTTAGCATATTTCTCTTTGAGCAGCATCTTGCTCTGGTAATCAGATTTACCTTTGTAAAGCTTCCATGTGTTGCCTGAAAACTTTTCTACGGCTTTTGCATTGTCATATAGCAAGTTCTTTCCCTCTAATGCTGCAATAGATTTATCATTGTTCTTTATACGGTTCTTCTCGTCTGTATTCACGAGACGATAATGGATCCTGTGCTCAGTGCTATTAATGATACTGTCACCTAAAATTTATGAAAAATGATGGTGAGGTGGTGTTTTGAGCAAGCAAAGCGTTTTGATCCAATTATCAAGCATTTCATTGTAATAAAATATATTTAAAAATAAGATTATTACTTATGTAATATGGATAGCCAAATATATTACTGGGAGAATTAATATCTAGAATAATAAATAATTTCTTGAGTCCATTTTTTATTTCTATATAAAAAAACCTTAATAAAGTCAAATATATTGACTGTTCAGTTGGGCAATTATTTAAAAAATACTAAAATTAGATAACAAAAACAGATGGATATAGTACATTCTGATATTTAAGGAATTCATTGCCAGAATTCTGTACCATTTAAAAAAAAAAAAAATTAATTCTGGAAATCTGTAAGCATTGTCAATGTACTTAGCCATGGTGACAGATTTTTCCAACACTTGATTGCATAATTATTAAGCAGAAGCTACACTGGAATACAGTGATGTTAATCGTCTTAGAATATGTAAAGCATTAGTATGATGACCAATGACGCTAGTATGGTATGGCATATTTTATTTTATGTGTTCTTTCATTCAGTCCAACTTATGAGTTAGCATAATGCGGATTTGATTTTTATCACACCAAACGATAAAGGCAATATTACCGTTTAGTATATTATCCAAATCCCTTCTAAAGTGCATTTTAAGAATATTGTATTTTTTTTTTTTAGAAAAAGAGAAACTTAACTTCTTTCTGAATATGAACATAACGGCTCACAAGAATTAGTGATTATGCAGCTTTAATGTTTCACGCTGATATGGTTTTGTAACTTGTTATGAATTTACAGACGCCAGCACATCAAACTACTACTATCTGTCAAATTTATTTAATAGATATTCCACTTTATCGCTAAAGAGTAAGGTTCGAAGTTGATTAGGAAAATATTACAGTTTCAGGTAGCTCAAGTTAATAGAAACAAATTGAACTACTTCAATAATATTGTGCTGGAATCATAACAGCTCAGTCAGCAGTCAGAGATTCCGTGCTTCGGATACAGACTCAATCAGAGCAATTGTCTGAAGATTTATAGATTAGTTCTTCCTATTTGCCATCTGGATTCATTTAGTCTTATTTGCACAAGGGAATCCTTACTGGCCCATTAAGCAATGAAGTTAATAATCCTATAAATTGACTTTTGGGTTGAATTAATGAGTAGAATACCATAAATAATGCCCAAGTAAGACTGCCAATTGATGCGTGAGTTTAAAATATGTTTGGTGAATGAGTGGAGTATCCAGATGTAAGGCCGAGCAAGGATTAGTGTACTGGTTCATAAAAAATTTTTTACAGGTGATGACCATTACCTACAGTGGCCTTCTTGCAAACTTATTAACACTAGGTACATAAATTAGTATAGATATACATATAATGGGGCTGGCACTGGGCACGAGTAGGAAAAAAAAGCTTTGTTCCTCCCCAGTGGTGACAATTGGAACTTTTTATTTCCCACTCGTTCCGCTGTAGACCGAGACTCAAAATGCAATAATGGGGAGTTCAATAAGATATTTCACGGATTTTTCCCACTAGTGCCCAGTGGGGACGACGGGGCGGGGACGACCGAGAGTAAACGAATAATAGGCACTCACCACTCAAGTTCAGCAGCCAGTACAAGTACAAGGAAATACTCCATGTCGCCGAGGCAAAGAGTATTCCCCATAGAAAAGAATTATTTAATTTACCCATTCTTCTTAGAAACACCATTACAATTTCACCATTACTAGTTCAGTCTATTTTAGAGATTTTCCGTCCACCGAATTACCATATTATTTTCAAAAGATCGCGAGAAACTTTTACGCATACACATCAAAATTACGATCTAATCCGTATTCATTTACAATGTAGTTTCTCGCGTAAATATAACAATAAAGGACTACCAGAAAACAAATAAATAATGCTGTTTCGACGACGCACATCGTTTACAGTGCGAAATCGTTATGTAGAAACTCAGATGATATTATTATTTATTTTTGTTATTTAAACGCGTGTGTCGCGACGGTGTTACGTGCTCTGTGGTCACAGAGTACTTTTTGATAGACTTCTGTGGTCGCGGCTTGGAATAAACCGAGCAAAACAATGACTGACACCGATAACTAGCTAAGCCAGCCAGCAGCAACAACAGGGTTACCAGATTGGGTATTTTTTTCGCAATTTTGGGTAAAAATTTGGCTCTTGGAGAAATTTTGGAGAATTGAAATATTTGGAGAAATGTTTGGAGAGAGGAAAAAAGTCATGGAGAGTTTTGGGTATTTTTAATAGTTAGTCAGAAAGACATTGTGGTAGTAATTAGCCTATGAAAGTACACACGACGACATATCAAGTTATATTTTTCCAGTATAATCCGACTTCTCACTGTACGAAAAACCTATACAATGCGAGGTCAGCTAAAACTGAAAATGTATTGCTTGGGCTTATTAATTGAATCGACTAGCTTGATAATAATATGCCGTCGTGTGTACCTCTATAGACACCAAAAAAACGATGTGCATCATGATACGCTACTTTAGTAAGTAGAAGCTTAAACCCAAACTAATTTTTATAGGTTATTGGAAATAATTAGCTTGATAGCTAATTAATAAAATCTGCTTACTACAGTACTAATTTCATTGTCCATTTAGTTTCAATCAAAGAGCATGCAATGCCCTTTTATAATTATGTCGATGTTGAGTTCAGTTTGGTTAGTCTACTTTATTTAAAAAATTTCACCAAAAACTGTTCCTTAATAGTTAAAATTGCATAATAATTTAAAATTTTTGCTTTTGGGTAAAACTTTGAAAAATTGTATCATTTTGGAGAAAAATAATTTCAAATCTGGAGAGAAATAAAAAATGACATCTGGCAACCCTGAGCAACAACCATCGAGCACAAGCGAAGAGGAGAGCAGTCGAGCCGAGTCGAGCACTCCGCACACGAACCAATATATTATTATTATAAATTACTAGAGAATTTATTATCGCACTCCGTTTCGCCTTCCGACTTTCCGAGCATTTTCCGAGCACTCGAAAAGTACCTATTAAATTATTGTACTCCACAGAGTACTTTTTGATTGTACTCTGTGAGTCTCGCTACTCGCTAGTGTACATCACAATCAGGGTTGGATTTAGGTACGTTGAAAAAGATAGTACAAAAAAATGAAAAGGATAGTATTTATAAAAAATTATAGTACACTTACATTATTTTTAATTAACCGGCGAAAAAACGGAGGAGGTTATCAATTCGACGCGTATATTTTTTGTTTTTGTTTTTTTTTTTTTACATCGTTTTTACTCCGTTTTTTCGTCGGTTACCGCTTTTGATAGCGTCACAAGTAGCGATGGGCGTTGAATCAACGAACTAGTTGAATCAACGTTGATGTCTCTTCAACGGGATTAACGTTGACCATAAACAAATCAACTCGTTGAATTCGTCAACGAGTTACGAGACAACGACGTTTATGAATTCAACTTGTTTAACGAAACGAGAATATGAACTCAACGTTTTGTTATTTTTAACGTACGTAAATTGTATTTATATTTACAAAACTCCCGCTACGACGCGATAGTCATGACAATAATTTGAACTCTAAATAACGAATAAAAGATTCGATATTTATTTAGTAATTTGATCATTATTTTTAAAAGAAAGTAAATGATGACATTAAATTATCTTATTCGTGCGCGGAATGAAATAATGTAAATTAACAGCGTACGTTAATAAAAGCGTTAAGGCGTTTATCGTTCATGCAAGTTGACGTTCGTAACACGTTAACTCGTTGACGAAATTAACTAGTTGATCAACTAGTTGACAAACGCAATTCAACGTTAACGTTTCGTTGACGGAAAAACCTTCAACGACCCATCACTAGTCACAAGACAATAAAATGCCGTTTAAGGATTGTGTTACCAGTTTGTTTCGTATTGTAGTCTTGGTAAGGTTCACTTTACTGAATATTCGTTCGAAATCGTGTGGAAGTACTAAACAATCTAGGACAAATTCGGGAGCAAACTTTAAATTATAGTATTTTAGCGTACTATCCTTAGATGTGGATAGTATATAGTACAAAGGGCGAAATTATAGTATAAATACTATAATTATAGTACAAAATCCAACCCTGATCACAATATTCTTTGAGAGAGTGAGAGAAAAGGTTACCCTGCTCTGTGAGTGAGAGCAAGAGCAGAGCAGATGCAGATCCACAGATAATAAAAGTAGTGTTACCAGCTTCGTCACTAAGTTTCGGACTATTTTGGACGGTGGCGGTAATCTTACAAAAAATTTAAACACTAAAATAAAATTCAAACAATTTCAGACTAAGGTTGTTTGTTTTATTGTGTTCTCAGGTTGAACGACCCTGAAAACTTTTGAAAAATCAGCTGTATTCACTCGAGAACAATATTGTGTATTATGTTACTCAGGGAATGGTACTTATCTGGATTTGGAATGGACAATATCCCAGATAAAATGAAGTCCAAATCCTGTTACTGCATTTACGTGAAGTTTAATAATTCGTTTTGTTCAACATCAATATACTTTATATTGTCCACGATGAAAACGTAACTTCCCGTGCTACTTACGATAATTCGATAAAATAGGCCTTTGTCTTTTTATACAAAAATAGCACGTACTTTGTCAAATTATGTAGAAAAGCTCAAACATACTTAATGTAAGATCATGCGAAGGGAGCTTTAAAACCTCTGCGATAGATTAGAATATTAACAAATACCTACACAAACAAACTTAATATAGATGCTTGTATAGGATGTAGGCACGGCTTTTCCCGTCGGTGCTTGAAACCTAACTTTCCTATTTCGCTATTTTTTAATTATGGCATCGCACCTGGAAGATTGGCCAACCCTCCTAGGAGGTTGACGGCTGTGTATGCCTGGGCCGAGCTTGCCTGTGTATGCCTCAATAAACCCTCCAGGCAGGGCTTACACAACTTAAAAACTAAGCGACTACACGCCGAGGGCACCCCCTGTGGGGTACGGACCTCGGCTAAGGGCGTCGCTGGGGCAGGGCAGCAAGGGACAGGCTGGATTGCATTAATTTTGCTACCTCGTGACAATTTATTTATTTATTTCAGGCGATGTAGGCCCATATTATTATTATATAATTACCTTTATCTAAACATACATCTATCTATCTTTTTATCTACGCGAGAGAGCCGCTAGCGGTGCATTCCTTTCGGTGTTGTAACCAGACGACGCGATGACCAACATCCCCCACCAGACCAATAGGGGCTTTCTCTGCTGGCTAGCGATCCTTGCAAGTAGGTTTAACAATAGAATTGAGTGAGATGGAGAGCCATACTCTTCTAAGCCGTGGTAATTTAAGGCTCTCGGAACAACTTTATTTTGTGTATTTCGTTTGTTAGCATTTTCTTGCGTTACCTACAGCTTTTATTATTTACTATCTAAATATTAGGTCCTTACATATGAAATTGGCGTTTTGTATGGAAGGAACAAAAAGTCGAATATTTTTTAATATAATATATTTAATTAATCAAAGTATGAACCATTGTTTTCAATGCACTTTTGCCATCTTATAGGTAGTTCATTGATCCCTTTACTAAAAAAACCAGTCGGACGGGAATCAATAAAATCTTTGAAGGCGATTTGGACTGCCCCATCGGAGTTGAATTTTTTCCCTTGCAAAAAGTTATCCAAATTGCGAAAAAAATGGTAATCTGTTGGAGCAAGGTCCGGGGAGTACGGAGGATGTCTAAGACATTCCAATTCAAGCTCTTCTAATTTGGTAGCCGTCTGTTGCGCAGTGTGTGGTCTGGCGTTGTCGTGAAGCAGCAGTGGCGTGGAGCGATTGACCAGCCTTGGTTGTTTAGCCGCTAGCTTTTCCATCATGGTTTGTAATTGCTGACAATAGACATCAGCTGTAATAGTCTGGCCAGATTTGAGAAAACTGTAATGAACAATACCGGCACTAGTCCACCAAACGCTTACAAGTAACTTTTTTGGGGTTAATTTTCGCTTGGGGCAGGATTTGGCTGGCTGGCCAGGATCCAACCATTGCGCTGAGCGCTTCCGATTATCGTAAAGAATCCATTTTTCATCACAGGTAATGATTCGGTTTAAAATACCTTCATTGTTGTGCCGGTTCAGTAATGTAACGCAGCAGTCGACGCGCGTTTACCGGTTTGCTTCAGTCAATTCGTGAGGTACCCACCTTTCAAGCTTTTTAATCTTCCCAATTTGCTTCAAGTGAATTAAAACAGTTTTATCACTAACATCGAAGCCTGCAGCTAACTCGGACGTGGTTTGCGATGGGTCCGCTTCCACAATAGCCTTCAATTCTCCATTATCAACTTGGGTCTCAGGCCGTCCACGGGGCTTGTTCTGCAGGTCGAAATTTCCAGAACGAAAACGTTGGAACCAAAAACGAACTGTGTTTTCTTTTGCAACATGACCGCCATACACATCATTCACCCTTCGAGTCGTTTCCGCAGCACTAGTGCCACGGCGGAACTCGTACTCGTAAATAATGCGATATTTTAAATTTTCCATTTTGTAAAATGAGTGACGCAAACAGAAAAAACAGAAGAAAAAAAACAAATGAATGACGGTCATCGAAGCACAAATACATGAGTAGGGTAAAATTGGGGGACCTGGATCAGGGAGATCCAGGTCACCCCAATTTTACTATTCATTTCATCATTCAAATATTATTTCATACTTTCTATTCAACATTCTATTCGAAAGACTGATCTAGTGTTATTTTGTATTAGGAACTGAATGATTTGAATAATCAATTTATAATATTTTTTTACTTTTTGTGGTTGGTTTGTGGTTGGTATCGTGAAAAAAGAAACAAAGTATGCTGTCAACTAAGTAACACATTTTATTATCATTATTCATAAAAAGCATGAGAAGAATAAATAATCGATTACAAAACATTTGATTTCTTGATCCACTGTTGACATTTCATCATAGACATTTTCCATAATTGCATAGGCTTCAGACATTGATTTCGGTTGGGCGAGCTTGAATCGTTTTCTAAAGAAATTAATACGGTTCTCATAGTAACCCTTTACCCTAGTTAAGTGACGTAAACGTGAATCAAGGCAATTCAGTAAATGATTCAGACACCACCACTCTTCACAACAGATGACGATCGATTTGGTTCCAATGTCAATTGTGACGAATTTTTTGCTTCCTTCTTCATGTTCAGGCAGGTTTATATACTTGATCACTTGTCGTTCTCGTTGCGGCTGCTGCTTTGGTAAAGGAATTGAACCAGATGTGAAGAATCCTGATATGTCAGAGGCGTTTTCCATAAATATCATGCCCCACTCGTCTTTACTTAATGTTATCCTATTAGCAATATCAATGCACTCTTCCAGTAATCCATTGATTTGATTTGATGGCTTCAAATATGTTTTAATATATGGAATCGTGGAGCTGGAAACTTGATACATATACTTGCAAAGTTCAAAATGCAAGAGTGGAATCGATGGAGTATATGATGGTTGTATAAACTGATACATGTTGTCGCTATAAGTGTTGATGATTAACTGCTCTATCAACTACACTGACTGCTCTTTTCATTCACATGAAACGACTTCTAATGAGGATTTTTCAGGACCAGGATGTGCGTTGCCAACTCGAGCAAATGTAAGGAACTCATTGTGACAACTCTTGAGTGTAAGATATTGCATATTTTCAAAGGTGGAATTTGCTGAGTTTTGCTCTGTGTTGTTTGTATTATCCTGAAGTTTTGATGAACTGGTGTTAATTATTTTCTGGTCAGCTATGTCTTGACTAAATAGAATCTCACCACTAGCATTCTTGAAAATAAGTTTAGAAATGCCCTCCAAATCAAATTTCGATGAATGGAGCATAATGTGAATAATATTAATTTATTCTCTCATGATGAAGCAAGCGTTGATTAAGATCGAACCATCACACTACAATGCTAAAAGTTTAATGCTGTGATGGAGATATGCGTATTTAATTATATACTCCTTTCCTTTCACAGCGTTCAAATAAAAACACTCAGGATAATGTATAGCATGTTGCATCCAAGGATCATCATAAATCTCCCAATCTTCGATAACACCTCCACATGAGAAACATGCTGCAATATCATTTATACTATTTCCATAATAAAAAAATCCTGCGTCAGCCATTTCCCTCACTAATCTTTTCTTTTTATTAAACGTCCTCCAGTAATAATTAAATGAAAATTCACGCATTTTAAACGTGTTATACATGTCATATCGAGGTTTGTATTCATTTTGAGACATGTTCTATTTACTTCTTATTCAATTATAAACGTATAATGATATCGTCCCGCTGTTGTCAACAACTTATAAAGACCGGACAGAGGTGGGGATAAAAAACGCTAAGATGTGTTTTAACTAAATAAAGAAAGAAAACAAGAAAATATTTATTTTAAAATTTTATTATCAAAGCACCACTTATTTAAACACAATACATTTTTTAAAGCACATACAGAGTCATGATAAATACAGTTATATAAATCTTGAGAATATTTATATTCATCGTATAAACTTATCAAACTAGGACAACCTTTATCTTCTAAATTGAATACATTACAATTACTATTTTCTAAAATATGCTTTAACCACAACACTTTTTCTGAACCTTTGACGTAGATACATTTATCTCTTAAAATATCTATAACCAAATTCTGATAATTAGAATAGGGTACAAATCCTTCACGCCAGTGTATCTTTCTGTTACGTTCAATCCAACTAACTTGTTTTTTTTCTTGTTTCGTTAATTTTCCAAATGAAAATGGTGGCTTAATTAAAAACACTTGTAATGTTTTATTATACAATATAGCGATTTCTTTTATTATAAATTCATTTGTTTCTGTTTTGAAGCCTTGAACATCCACAATAGCAATCATGATAACCTGCGCACAATGTTGCTGAGAGGTTTGTATTCCACAAGTCGATCGTTTATAATCAAACAATATGCAGTCGTATTATCTGGTATTTCTGTAGAACATTCAATTTCCAACCTCACGTCCACTGGACCTGTTTTTAGGCTATCATTTTGTCTTGAGCAGTCTAAGATAAAGAGAGGGGCTTTTTCTTTGAACTCTTTTAGGTCAAGCAACGGGTCTACTGGACAGTTGTAATACGACTGACGAAATTTCACAAACATTTCGTATAATATACTATATTTGTTCTCAGAAAACTTTAAGCCTAAAGGTTCATATGGATAATATTGTGAATTCAAAAAGAGCGTAAGGTTTGTTACTTCACAATGATCGAATACTGAACTGTCTTTAGTTTTATTATTTTTTCGATTGGTTTGTAAACAAAAAATTACATATCTGGGTTTTTCCAACTGTGAAGCAGTTTTAACTGACCAAGAATGCTTTGTGGTTTTAGGCAGTAACGGATACTCATATAAATCCCAATTTCTGAACGCCATCTGAATAGGTTTATCTCTTTCTAAATGTTTTAAAAGTGTCAGTCGTTCTCGGTCTGATACTTTTATGTGTGGCACCCTCCACTGGACTCTTTGTATATCTATTTGAAAATGAACAATATCATCAGTAAGGATAACGCTATTTAAGTTACTGTTACTTCTGTTCAATATAAGTTCATGTTTGCAATTTATCACTATTTTATTGTAATCTTCTGCAAACCCTAAAACCTTATTTAATGGTATCACAGCACTAAAACGCCCATCACTTTGAAATCCCTTTAAACTCCAACCCCATAGGGCAGCAACTTTATTTTCTGCTTCATTTAATGAGATGTATGATTTTATTGTTGATGTTATTCCAGAATTTTTTATGCGGTCTATTTCAATACCATTCATTTCGTATCTGATGTCTTGAAACAAATACATAACAGGGTTATTAGTGAACGTAACAGTTTTCTTGATTGGATTCCCATCTTTACCGAAGAGCTTCGCTTGTCCTTCGACGTAAATTGAACTGGCTGATGGTAGCACGTATATGTCTTGCTGGTGGATGGGAATTCTGATTTCATCGTTTTCTCTAAAGCTGTTATTGTAGGGATTGTATGAATGGACTTCATAACTTTCAATCGAAGTGTCGTAGTGCGGTAATTCAGTAATCTGTAGTATATTCATACTTTAAACCCTAGGGCTTTAAGAAAATCTTTATTTGCTTTAGTCAATTTCTTAACTTTTTTCTTACGTCTTTGCACCTTAGCAATCGCAGAAGAACTAAGACGTTTTTCATTCCCTTGGGTGTTTTTATAATACACTATCATTTTGTTTTTCTTAAATGAAGACGTAACTGAACTTGTTCCTCTCCAAAGTTAATACAGTGACCAAATTGATCTACAATCTTAACAGATACCGATGAAATTATATTTTTATTTACTGGAAAGTAAATAACATTTTGTGGTATTTCCATGCACTGATGACCTGGAGTAGTATCAGACACAAATTCATGAATAAAATGAGTTGGTAATCCGTTGCAGTACGAACCGTGAACAAGATCACATTCGATTCTGATTACAGACAGACCTCTGTTAATAATGGGAATATTTGGTCTTGATTTTAATACTGAAAAATATATCAAACCGCACTCGTATTGATCTGACAAATGCAGTGGTGGTTGAAAGTATGAAACCAATTCCGATTTATTTCCAGAGATGGTAACCGTAGCAGACATGCTTCAATACTGGCCTCTTTCGGAAGATCCTGTTTATTTTATTCCTTCACTACACCAAAAATTCTTCAAAAAGTTTAAACAAAGATGTCCGCAATTAAAAGGGTGATCACGCTGAAGATTATCATAATTATAGTTAATTTTGGATCCCAAGTATTTAATAAATTCCTTTGGAGGCTTAAGATTTCCGTAACTATCAAAATACTCAATATAATCGTTGCATTTTGCATAGGCTACCCAATGAGAACCAGGATTTTTAGAGCTATCTAAATTTATAACTCCACATTCTTTTTTAAAAGGGTGTTTAGGGAGCTTATCTCTCATAAAGACACCTCTGAAATAGGGAATATTATTTCCATACTTCAAAATGTCTAAATTACTCAAGGCTCGTTTGGGTAGCCGATATCTTAGTTTTTTTCTTTCGATACAAAAATTCCAAGCCCAGCTTTATGTGGTTTAAGGTGTAGTCCTTTTCCGATGCACAGAGCTTCCATCTTTTCGTTGTGTCTCTTCGATTCAGTCAATAACTTTTTAGCCATCTTGAATTCATTTATGGTTTTAGCAATACCAGCTGCACCGCCTGCTAGTGCCCCTGCGGCCGATAATCCCGCAAAAATTGGAATCAAAGGCAATACTCCACCAGTTTTTGGTATAGGAATTACACGAGGAAGTTTTATAGACGAATCATCAGCTAATTCTCTGACAGCGGCCATAGCTAATTCGATTGCCATTTTCTTGCATTTCGGTTTTAATTTTTCCATCTGTCTCTTCGTTTTGTTAATAACATTTTTAAATTTATTTTTCAACCCTTTTCCAGGTTTAATTTTAGGAGAACACTTTTTGCTATTTTTTTTTTTTAGGCCAAACCCAGTTTTAACTTTTGTTGACATAGCGCTGCTTACTAAGCACGCTGCCAATTTTTCCCCTACACTCGCATCTGAGGCAAGTGCTCGCTCTTTAGCCATATTTAACAAAACTAAATCAGCCTTGTGGCGATCCTTTAAGTTTGAAGACTTGTGATAGGCAATGTCGTGTTGTTTACAATATTCGTCTAATTTATTAACACCTTTATCCCCACGAGTAAGCCTTTTAATTAATTTAGTGCCAGGCCCACAATAATTGTATCCTGGTAAATGTAATTCAATTGGTAAATTATTTATAAGCCAATTGAGAATACTGCTCTCTCCAATACCCATCATAAGACTGATGTATCATGAGTTGAACATTTAATAAATATTCGATTTATCAATCCAACTGTTTTCAGATGAAGACAAACCTAACCATTTTACTAAAACTCTATTTCCTTTACTTCTAAGAACTTTCTCGACTAGATATAAATTGGGATGTTTCGTCTTTTGCAGCTCTTGCACATAAAATGCACCTAAAATGGGTTGGCCTCTGATTGCATCTTCAATTAAGTAGGTAATAGGAGTTGTATTTTGTATGTTTCTAATTTTAAATATTTCTGTCGACCAGTTGGGAGTATACCCCTTTTCAAATGTTCCTTTGTATTTACTGATACGTACATAATCACCCACTTTAAACTTGCTTTTTGTAGTATCGGTTTTTATCAACCTGAAATATCTCCCTAATATGCGTGTTTTATTAGTATTGTCCACGTTTGCCGGGATTTCATTAATTGTCCGATGATAGGTGTGATTGTATTTATAGATAACATTATTGAGGGTATTATCTATCCAATTATAGTCACCTTTTAAACTGAATTCCTTATATAGTTTAGATTTTAATGTTCTGATAAAACGCTCAACTATTGATGCCTTTTTTGTTGAGAAAGTTGAATAATGGTTTATACAATAAGATTTCATAAGTTTTTGGAATTTATTATTATAAAATTCTGTTCCATTATCCGTTTGTAGATTTTGGGGGACACGCCCTTTATCCAACAAAATCTTGAAAGAGTTGCATACAACATCTTTTGTCTTATTTTTCAAAGGAAAGGTCCAAGCGTATTTCGAAAATGTATCAATAACAGTAAGAATAAATCTGTAATTTTTATTTTCTTTGGAAATTGATTGCATATCAATTAAGTCTGCTTGCCAAAGGTCATCTATATCTTTCATAATAACATGTCTTCGTGGAAAGTTTACCCTCGCATTTTTATGAATTTCGTTTACCACATCAGCTTTACTCATATTCAAAACTCAGTATATAAACATTTGTAGTGAATCCAGAAATGATACTGAATGAAAATTATGTTATTGCTACTATTTATTCTTTAATTATGTTAGCTTCTTTTAATTCTTCAATTATCGATAGTATTTCATTATCATGGTTCGTATTGCCAGCATCTTTTGAAGCAACTAATAGTTTTAATCTCTCAACTAATTCGTTTGGGTCATCCCAATATACCAGGTCAGTATTTTTTTTATATTTCTTTAACATTGGCAAGTATCCCCCAAGTTTAGTGTGAATATTATCGTTTGATGTTTCGGAAAACAATGGTCTGATTATTTCACGATATTTTATTCCTTTATCACCTTTTATTTGACCTCTAGGATTGAAGTCTCTCTTATGAACATTTGTATAATACAATATATCCTTGTAAACAAGTTTATCTTTGTTGGATATTACTTTTAAATCAGGTTTTTTTCGAAGTAAAAGTTCTTTCAGCCCAGGAGTTAAATTGTAGGATTTATCACCGATTTTAATCAAAATGACATTTTCATTATTCAAACCGTCAATTTTAGAAAATGTTACTACTGAATTCCCCATCAATAAAGTTTGGTTTTCACTTCTTATTCCAAACGGTATATTTACACCGTCATAAATATCATAGATATCCTGACCCTCTAATGATATCTCTAAATCATCTGGCAATACCATTTCAGGAGACTCTTTAACCAATTGTGTAGAATTAGGTTTTGGTTCGTAACAGTCCACAAACTTTGTAGATGAGCTAGTATCCATTTCATCCAATTCAATACCTCCTGAATTAGTAAGTGTTGTATTTTCTAAATGTTTTATTTTTTCCATAGTTATATTCGAATCAACTAGAGTTTTAAGGGGGTCTGTGACAGGTTTTAGCATTTTATCGAGTGACAAGTTCATTGAGTGTTCCTGATCCTTCATTTGTTTTATTTTATTCTTTATGGAGTCTACAGACTTCATTAATTCTATTTTAATGTTTTTTTCCATTTTATATTATAACAACTGCGTCCAGCTATAGTACAAATTATACTGAATTTTATTTTGCATGTTAATTACTTATATGTACTTATAAACAGTCAGTCGAATTTAAAAAACATATCAAAGTTCTGTCTGTACCTTCCGTTATTTAATGACGATTCCTTATTAATAAGTAGAAAATTATAAGGTTTACTCCAAACAGTTCGACAAATGTTTCTGAACTCTTTCCATTGTAAATCAGAACTAACATGCTCTTCATAAATATGTTTTAAATTCACATCATCTTGTTTAAATATAATAAGAAAATTAACATTATCACGTAACAATTGCTTCGGAATTTTAGAATAGGTTTGAGATAAATAGAAACAGTCTATTTGCTTATGCCTACCCATACAGAAATAATTGCGGATATTTATTTGATTTTCACACGCAACATCATCAAAAATAAAAACAGAATTTGTTAAAGCTTCACTCGGAGAAATGACATCTTTATCATCATTGAACTCGTAAAAGTTTATCTGTGGCACTCTTTTTAATACTTCGGTCAAGAAACGGTATTTTGGTTGAAAAGAAGTTTTAGAGTAAAGATACAGATTTTTAAATTTGAGCCCATTTTCATGCAGCAGTAAACTAATCATAACATTCGTTTTACCACAGCTTGATGGACCGCATATTATACAACGAATGGTATTTGGCAATAAAGCGCTATGTCTGATGCGGTGAACAGAGTCACTTAATCTTATATTATTAACATTGAGAGATATGGGTTGTTTGATCAACTTCATAGTGCATATTAATCTAATTACCGCTTAACATAC